>CM061559.1:157867232-159212467 GCA_030864225.1 Capsicum baccatum var. pendulum
TTTTTTATCAAAAACCAAAATTTCTACAAAGAAAGAGATGAAATCTTACCTTAAATCCAAAGATATTCATGATACAAGATATTAGTCAATCTTCTAAGTCAACCAAAATACTCAATTTAAAGATTTCTCGGGACTTTAGGGTTCTTAACTCTCACCGTTGAGCCAAAAATAGTCATAACGCGACCTAAGGTTCCTTTTTATACCCATACTTGGTATCTAGGCATTTCTATCAAAATCCTGGGTGTGAAATCACAATCCCTGGTATTAAAAGGAGATGTTTTGATTGCAAAACCTCTTTGTGCGATTGCAGTATCCTCTACAGCACTAGAAAAGCAGCTAAAACATGGAAATGTTTCAAGTTTCTACTAAGGCCTCAGGAATTCATTCGGACTCTAATTTATACAAATGAACTATGTAACTCCACTAAATTTGACATTCTGGATGCAATGAAGAAAGTGGATTTTATGTCTGAGGTCATCTTGACCATTTGTGGGCACCACACCCTAAATTTCCAATTTTTCAACTTCCGACTAGTAGGTCAAAATGAGATTAGGTGTATTGGGGCACAAACCAAAGGTCCACCTAGTCTAAAGTCGATATTTTGGAGATACTAGCGAAGTCAGAATTCCAATTAAAGAACGTTAATTAAAGTTTTTTCCTTGTGGATATTTGGAACTAGCGAAGGCTTCTAAATAGGGAATTGGCTAAAAAAACCTAATGAACTGCCCGATAATCAAACTATCAGTCTCAATAAGTCATAAATGACTTTGGGATAATATGGGAAATCCCTAATGGCAAAAATAAGCAGAATTATAAAAAATGAATCGAAGGGTCATTACAATATCCAATAATAAAAGGAATTTTGTCCATAAAAGTCAATAGATATAAAGATCTTACAAGCCCAAAAGGATAAGTTATTGTGCCAGTATGCTCCAAGCATGACTTCCTAGATAACATTCAAATAGCTCTCTCACTTCATATCCAAATAGTCAAAACACAGTCTTAAATGCTAGCTGGACTCCAATTAAACTATAAAAGTATGATGCATGTAAAAACCTAAACCATAACACATAGACACCATCTCGATACCCACAGAAATCTGCAAAGGCTCATCCAAGCCATAACCAACAAAAGACATAAGCTATACAACTGACCAACAATTCAAACATAAATTTCGTTTACCATTCCACACTTTCCACCTACTTCAAACTAGGAGAAGAAATCAACCAAGTTTTGCCAACACAATTTCATCTCATGGAACTCAGAATTTAACCTAACTTGTGAAAAGTCTCATCCAACCATACATAAAAATAAGTATCATAAGGACCTGTTTGGGCATAAATATTAAAATATTTAACGAATGAAATCTATACCAATGATACAACTAGTTCAGATAGAAACTAAGACTGAAATCCAGAAGGTCCAAGGCATAACTACTCATCATTGAACGATTCGCTCCAAGATGCCCCAGTAACAAAGAATAAAACCATACTAAATACAACTCAATCATGCTACTCCCATTAAGTATATCATCCAATTTTTCCAATGAATACAGATGACTCATAGTCAAAATTGAAATAACTAATACCACGTCCATGGGTGATCATATGAACACTTTTTAACTTTAATGCATTTGAAGGGAAGAAGATCAAATAGGCAACCATAAAGTAGGCTCAACTAGCCTATAAATTAAATCCAACCTTAGAAAAATCTAAAGCAAGTGATGCACTCACTCTTACATCGCTAACCTGATATCCCAATAACAAAGCTAAACTATTCGATATGAACTACCTAAACTAATCCTGAAGACGAGTAGGGATCAATACTCCAAATTCATCATAACATCATAATTACCATCCAAAGGTGTCATATCAAATAGTAAGCCAATAATCCAACCCAAGGTCAAAAATCACATCGACCATACTACTTGAATCTGACTTATCAATACCTCATCATGCTAAGCCAAAATTAAAACATAGTTGAAGAACAAAAGAACTGTAGAGGATAAATCAATGGATAAAAACACAGAGATCCACTCAATTTATATTAGAAGGAATCACTATCAAAGAATATTCAAGAACTTATCACAAATCAAACTAGTGATGGAAAAATCTCTAGAAATTTAAAGAAATATTACTCAAGCTAGAACCGGCAAAACTAACACTCTATCTCAATAAAGAATAGCCATAGGCTCATATCATTGAGGAAAGACACTCCACAAACCCTCGTTAGCACAAATAATCACTAAAATAGGAATTTACTAAATCCACATATGTAGGGCAATCATAACTCGATACATCCATAAATTTATAACATAAAAGAAGAAAAATCCCAATCTCGAAACTAAGGTTGATATTAATACCACCACAAAAAAATTGAACAACTCAAGATAAAGAATATCAAATTTTCATACTCTAAAAGTAATTTGAAGAACTATCACCTATCTCTGATATCACCTATCTCTGACTCTTTAACTCCACTAGAGTAAGATCTGCATAATAGTAAGAATTGAGCATATAACTCCACTACAATAGCAATGGAAAACCATGAGAAAGAGATGAACCCAAGCAATTTAAGAGGTGAATCCAATAAATATCGATATTAATATAAAACCACTATAAACCATTAAAATAGCCACAAATAAGGATGAATCAAAAACTGGCCAAACTCACAAACGGGAAATATTGAAAGAAATAGCCAAAGAAAAAGCCTTCAGAAACCAAGGGGAAATTATAAGACTCTTTAACTGAATATAAAACAATATAACTAAATTTTAAACTCTAGAACCATACAGAGCCATAGAATTAATACTTACCTTCAATATAACAATGTATTCCCAAATCCATCTAGCATAGTTAACTATGAGAGAAAACAATCAACCTCACCTTGCTATGAAAAAGAAATTATAAAACCCTCAATCTATTGTGAATTTTATATTTTTCCCTCCCGAGTTCATAATGTCGATTGCTGACATAAATTATGCTTAGGCATATGAATAGGGAATCTTAGGAGAGTTTTAGAAATTTTAGATGAGGTTTGGGGTAGTTTTAGACCAAAGAGGCAGTGAGCCTCTGCGGTATCATTGGGTAGTAATGGTTATCCTCCGTGATAAGTTTCGTGCCACACCACTATGTAAAAATTCATATAGTTTATGATTTTGTTTACTTGAGATAAGGGGTATTGGGATATTTTAACCTATTCACTACCCTTGAGAATAGTATAGCCTATTTGTTTTAGATTTAAGATATTAAAATCACCAATTAAACTCTTTAACTCAAAACCCCAAAGAAGCCTAAGGATTTCATCGTACGTTCATTATTCTTATTTTAAGATCCAAATTACATTTTAATTATTTTGTGTCTAAATCATATACCTCTTTCCTATATTTGTAATTTTTTAATTGCATAAAAATTAGTTTATTAGTCATGATATTGATATTGGGTTTTAAACTATGAGTTGAGGGTTTTTGATATAAATTGTGTGAATGTTTTTCCATGGATTCTATTTATTTATTATGCATGAATTATTAGTTTGTACACTCATTGGGGTGATTAGGAATAGTGAATGAATATAGAGGTACAATGGGTTCCATAAATAATTTTTTTTGGTATGAAAATTAATAGTAATCTCAACCTACTTAAATTATTGGTTTTGGAATATGAATTATCATTTGGTTTGGATATTCATTTTAAATCCAATGCATTGAAGAAATGTCAAAATTGTTAAGGATGGCTTTGAAAACCTTGTGTGGTACAATCAAATCCCCTAAGTTTATTTTTAATAATAGAGTCTAGGGTACAACGATTACTCAAGGTAATGGCGTAATGATATTTTTTGCAAGCTATAGTCATTATGACAATGCCACTTAATAATGACTTAATGGTTGACTCCTTAATGTAATGGTTGGTTTATGAATTAAATATTTTAGTTGGGCACAAAGAAGGTTGTGTAGCTCTCTGTGGAAGTTGGAGGTCCTTAGGGAACCGACATTTGAAACACATGTTTGCCGATGTGAGGATTGTTCTTGATGTCCGTGTGCTTATGTCACTTTTTATATATATATATGTATATATCATGGATGGTGAAGGGTATGCATTACTCATCCTTCTATTGTACATCTAGTTCTTGCAGCTAACATTCACTAGGCCTTTTCAGTAGGGGGAGCTGAACCTATATAGCCCATGGGTGCAGATTTATGATGGTAAACTTATAAAGTCTAGGTTAAGGTTTTAAAGTTCATGCTAACCCCTATTTCGTTTCCTAGCATGTGATATATATGTATTCCATATGATATTGTGCACTAGTTTTAATGGTTTCAATATTATGGTTTATTATATTTTTTTACCCTTTATCACTGAGTTATATGTTAGAGCTTCAATTGCTAACCATTTTTAGAAGATATATCACCAAGTAATACAAAACTATCCGTACTTCAACTCTTCTTCCACAATAACTAGGTTATTGTGGGATAGATCGTGAGTCAGATTGAAGTGGTGAGCTTCCATAATTTGAAAGACCCCATTTCATGCTTTGGGTTTCCTTATGCATTGACTCTTTCTTCTGGATTTTTTTGGCTATGGTCAGGGGCATGTCCCGACTAGATTATATTTTATTTTATTATAGGCTTTGGTTAACATTAATGTAAACATGGACATTATGGCTGGTTTCGGTATTGGTTATTTGTTAGTGGATATTAAATAATGGTTTATCATTGATTCTTTGAGCTTTATTACCATATCTTGTTTTATATTGGAAATTATCATCTTATAGTATACTTGGTTCTGTTGGATTAGTGTAAAGTAGTTTTCTCTGGTTCTGGCGGTCTTAAGATACACTTTGTGGATAGGACCTGGTATGAGTCATGACAAAGCTAGTATCAGAGCTTACGTTCATGGTAAATTGGGTGTCCACAAAGGCGTGTCAAGTAGAGTCTTTTTATGGGTATGTTGCATGTCATACTTATAAAAGAGATGATACAAGGTAGTTAGGAATGTTTCCCTTTCTTGTTGACTTATTTTTTGGCTATAGTATTAGGGTCGTAGATTCCTCTAAATCTCATTTATTCTCCTTTCAGATCATGCCTTTTTAATGATTTGAAGATCATGGAAAATCATCTGTCTCGCCTGGGGGCAATGTGGGTGGACCTCATCCAACTTATGAGCTATCGACCTGATCAAGGATCACATCTTCTGATTGTCCCTGTAGAGTTCCATTTGTCTTCACTGATCCTTCTCCAGCTGGTGGCACTGTTACTCAATAACCTAAGGAAGATATTACTAATGCTGATTTTTGCCAATCCATTCATATTTTTACCATGTTTGTGACATCTCAGTCTTATCAGATGGGTTTTACTAGTATTATTGGGAGTTAATCTGAGGCCACTACAGTAGGCCAGTTTATGAAGTTGATCCCTCAAACTTTAACTAGTACTAAGGTAGAGGAGGATCAACAAGGTTTTGTAGAAGAAATGGAGAAGATTATTCGGGTTATGCATGCTACTGATGTAGATGGTGTGGAATTCACTGTTTATTAGTTATAGAATATAGCGTACCAATGGTTTGAAGAGTGGGACAAGATTAGGTGTGATAATGTTGAGTCCACTTTGTGGGATGATTTATATAGTGATTTTCTTGATTTCTTCTTTTCTCAGGAGTTAAGGGAGACAAAAGTTGAGAAGCTTATGAACTTGAAGGAAGGAACAATGGCGGTGAAGGAATATGCCTTGAAGTTCAATCAGTTGTCCTGGTATGCTCCTGATCTAATGTCCAGGAGTTTGAGGGCTACAATGAGGAAATTCTCTTCCAATTTGTCTCGATAATTGATTTTAGAGAGAAAATCTACCTTGTTAAACAAGGACAAGGATATGTCTTAAATGGTGGTGTATATGTAATAGGTTGAAGAGGAAAAGATGAAGAAAGAATTTTTGGGGGTAGGGTAGAGCAAATAGTTTTGATATTCGAATTAGGGTAGAGGTCAGCAGTAGAGTGGTATATATGGTGGAAAAGATTCTAAGAAATAGTAGGGAAACTTTGGTTCCTATTCAACGGTTAATACTACATATCCGACTAGCCATCGGAGGATCATTGTATTTTCAGAGTTGTGATGGTTCTACAGCGCACTGGGAGCCCAATCTCAAGCTAGTGGGCCCTAGTCAGCTCCATCATATCCTCTTTCAAGACTGGTCTCTTCATCTACCCTATGAGGATTACTTATATCAAGTAATAAATGTCAAATAATATCAATAACCTCAAGCAATGTTAGCAATAGTAACAACAATTACAACACTAATTAGATAAATAGGTGGTCCAAAAATGAACATCCATATAAAGTACCACTCAAGGACTAGAATAAGGCCAATGTTCCAAGATAAATGGAACTCGAACCAATAAGCTACACCCATAGGGAGAAAATATAAATATAGATCTACCCCATCCACTACAAAATAAATAAGCTGCGGAGGTAGTCATATAATCATGAATTCAATAACAAGGGCACATAATAATTAGTATGAATTCATCAGGGCATATAATCATTAATGGGTACGATGACCCAAGAACAAACAATGAAAAGGTAAATGTGGGGAAATAAAAGAACACCAATAACAATTTCATCTGCAACCACAAACCTGAATGATATATGGGAGAATGAATGGGAATGTGTCTAAACTCGGACCAACTGACTGAATCATTAATTGAGGCACCAAATACCACCATCTTTAATTAAAGGTGCCATACTCATCATGAGGTTGATCTAAATAAGATTAAAGACTAGCAATCCCATATCAGAGACACTCCTATACCAATAGCCGATCTATTTGTAGTCGTTGCAAACTCCTGAAGTTCAACATGGCTAGAACATAAACAGAGCCTAAATGGCTGACTAACTGATGCTGAGAGCACTCTCTATTACCAATAATCATCTTTTCTATAGTCATAGCCTGTATCAGGAAACTTTACGCTGGTGGAGAATATATGCTAGCTTTGTCTAATCAATTAAATCATATTTGAGGAACTCTCTAATCTAGTGTCATATGATGATACATTCAAAAAATGATTTTGGAACACTTTGAGATACTCTCCCTCATAATCCAGAATGACCGCCAGGGCCTTAAAACCCATACCAAAACTCCACAAGGTTGAACAAGAACCCTACTGACTATGACACCATGAATAATATGAGAACCACTCATTGCCTGAAATACAACCTCGGTTGAGATAATACACTGCAAGTGAAGCTAAACTCTACTCAAAGGATCCTCACTTTCATATAAAATACAAATAGCTCAATACTAAGTTCATGGTCTCTTACCGCCAAATCCATAATTATTAGTACATACTCTATATGGCTTTCAAATGACCAATAACCTAAGAGAAGGAAAATCCATCTTCTATCAAGTGCTCCAACATCAAATGAAGTGGTAATGCTAATGCTTTATTAATTCCATACATCATGCCCTGCTTAAAGGGATATAGCATAGAAAAATTCCTATCCCACTGAAGGAATCCAATATCGTATATGAAAACTGGTAAAGATCCCTGGTGAATGCCAATAGACCCGACTCTAGTATAAGAACTGCTCGATGAATTAAATGCCATCCTTACCTGGAAGGGATCTAAAATAGGACTCATATTCCCAATGTTGAATATTAAAAGGCTGAAGTAGTCACAAGCCAAATAGGAGCCTATGTTGGACCTAGATCCTCTAGGAAATGCTGAAGATATTAAATATCCATCTCAAACTCTTTGGTTCGACGCTACACCAAAGCTCTCAAAACACGTATGGATATTCTGCCCGTGTCTACCAACCATCTCGCATTGCCCCATTTGAGAGAGAACAGAGTCAAATAATGTGTTTAGGGTTCATAGTACAAAGGACAAACATAGGGAATCAAGAAATGAGCTCCCCAAGAAGTCCCAGTAGCCTCCCAAAGATAGGTTACGAATGTCTCCGTGCCAATCTGCCGGACTCTGTTAATAAATAGCTCTTGTACTAATACACCGGTGAAGCCTAGGCTGTGATACAAATTATTTACGACCCAATTTCTCAGGTAATGATAGCTCTTACTATATCCCACCACTAGTCCAGCCAAACACGTAGTCTAGAATGGATAGTAGTAGACTACCCACATATATAATGGAAAGAATGTGGAAAATCTGAAATATAAGATTAATTAGACAATATAATCACCTGACTGGTGGTATCATTACAAGAGCTTCTGCATAAAAATATTTCAAATTGAAGTATAAATGAATACACCATTATAGCTCATCGCAGAATAAAACATAGAAACTATTCTAGTGTATAAGAGAGAGATGAGTAATACTCCAAACATCAGGCGCTTACTCTAAGTCTCTAAACCATGTTTTTTTCAGCAAGATGCACACGTATATAGCGATAACCATTACTTATTATCTACAGGTAGCATTGGTGTAGTATGAGTACAAAATATGTGGTACTTAGTTGAAAACTCTCAACTGAAATACAAAGATAATGTAGATATATGTAACATATAAGGAAAATTGAAAACTACATCAAAATGTCCAGAAACCATATAAAAGAGCCAATTGCTATGATCTGGTCTATTCTCGCACAAATTATCCTCTAACTGAATCAAGAAAGGCTGATGCATACATTCAAACTGTGACATACTAATACCAGCACAATCAAATGAAAATTAATCAAAGCCAATGCCAAATTAAGAAATGAGTCATGCAACCAACTTCAAATCAAAATATAACCATCTTTTTCCTTTCAAATCCTTCTAACACTCCAAAAAAATACGAAAGTCTCCTGAGTCCTATCTGGACTATCTCATCACACTAACCTTAAAAGAAGCTGCTGATCCATTAACAATACATACTATTAAGTATGAAAATAAGCTAATAAGGCTCAACCTAGGAACATAAATTGAGATAACTACGGTCTACAATCTATACCAATGCTACAGCTGGCTCGAATAACCCTTGAAAATGAAATACAATAGTCCTAAGTACAACTACTCACCATTGGAGATTCACTCCTGGATGTCCCATCAATATAGAATGAAGCCATGTTAAATCTAACTTAAGCATATTACTCTCGTTGAGTGATCATCAAAAAATCTCAATGAAAACTAAAAAACTGAGGTCAAAGCTGAAGGAACCAATATCGTGTCCATGGGCTATCATCTGAACATCTATCAAATATAATTCACCTAAACTCAAGAAGATTGAATAGGTAACCACGGATTAGGATTAACCAACCTATAGATTAAATCCTAACTAAAACAAATCTGAAAATAAAGGTTGCACCCAACCTGTACAATGTCCAGCTGAATCTCAACAGAAAGGCTAAACCATCTTATAATAACTATCCAAACCAATCCTGTAGATAGGTAAGCATCCAAACTCCAAATTTATCATAACCTCAAAGACACCATTTAAAGGCGGCAAATATGAATTTAAGTTAATAAGTCTGAACTAATGTCAAATACTAAAATCAATCTTTCAATCCAAATCAAACATACTTTACTAATTATCTTTTAAATTAAATACTAAAATGTAGGAAAAAACAAAATCATCGCAGAGGATAAATCACTAATTAAAACCCAAGAAAACAACATCATATCTATTGGAGGGAATGAACCACCTAATCATACTCGAGAACTCATCAAGGCTACAAATCGCACTAGTAATAGTAAAATCTCAAGCAACTCGGAGAGATGTTAATTTAGTCAAAAATTGGTCAATCCAATACTCCATCTAGGAAACAAACACTCAATTCAAAAAACTTAGGAAATGGTCGCTGAAAGGATCACCAATCTCTATTTTTCAAACTCTGCTAGAATAAGAACAACATCACTGCAAGAATAGAGTATCCAACTCCACACTAATTCCAACAACAAAAAAATCACTGGAAGATAAACACTACAAACCATACAACAAAATTCAAGGCCTCTCGACATCACCATAAAAAATACTACCAAGCAATGAAATAGTCAAAATAAATAATTGACCCCTAATTGGTCAACTGCAAAAATAGGCTACACAGGTAGGAATAGATAATGCAAAAGACTTTGTAACCCGCAAGGCAAGTCTAAGAATCCCAAACTCATGAATGGTAAATATAAATAAATTTCCAACTTTAGAACCATAGCAGAACTACAAAATATAAACTTTGCGTCAATACAATAATTCCTTTAACATCCAGTCTAGTATTCCCAACAGAAGGGAAAATATCTAACCTTACCTCACTATAAGAGAGAGAACATCCAACCAAGATAGCTACCCAAGACAAAGAGTAAGAATGACAAAGATGGGAAAATTCCAACAAGATGCTAACAGTCTATCGATCTACTAAGTGTGGATCAATAACATCAATTAATGAAAATAATAACAAAAACTAATATAAACATGAATATAAGGGAATAGGTGGTACCAAAAATGAAAATATAGCAAGTACCACACTAGAACCTAAGGCCATTATGCCAAGGTAAATGGGACTCAAAGCCAAATACTAGACCTATAAGAGAAAAAATATAAAAAAACAGATCAACTCCATCCACTACTAAAAGAAATCATCTACTGGGTAGTCGTATAGTCAGAAACTCAATATCATTGTACACAAACACTAATATAGACCTATCAAGGCATATAATTATCTATGGGTATGAGATCCATAATAGCATACAATATGTATAGCCCACTTAAGAAACCCAATCTTAAAATCTGAAATCATCAAAGAACCCTGTTGAACACAAACAAACCTAACTCTTGCCTGAAAACTACTTGATGAAACTAATATCATCATTTGATATGAGGTATCTATAGAGAGAATCAAAATCACTTACGTTGAACCTCATAAAGATGAAGTTATCATAAACCCTACCAGTTCTAGCTTTTACATAAAATCCTCTGGCTTACATTATAGCTCTTCCACGTCTATCCTGAAATACTTAGTCTAAAGCTACGTTAAAACTCTAGAATTGTGTACTGAAGTCCCATCCATATCTATTAGTAATCTTGCATTGTCCATCTAGGATAAAATAAAGTCAAATAACATACTTAAGGCTCATGCAAATATGGTCACACAATAAGGACTCAATAATAGAATTTCCTAAGAATGCTCTGTAGGCTCATGAAGATATGATTCAAATGTGTCCCACCCTAATCCGTAGGACTCTACCAAGCACTTAGCTCTTATACCAATACATCGATAAACCTAGGCTCTGATACCAATTTTTTATGACCCAATTTATTAGGTGATGATAGAACCTACTACAACCCATCAGTAAGTAAGCCAACTTTTAAGCCAGAACTACTAGTATGGACTAATAATGAGTGGTAAATTTACCACTCATATACATCCAAATAAATGTACAATAGTATGAATAAAAGGTGTTAATAGGATAAATTTGTCATTTGAATGCACTAATTACAAGGTCAATTGCAGAAAAGAGGTGAAATAAGTTGAAAAGAGATCAAAAAGAGAAAAGTTAGTGCAAAAAGTAAAAAAGTAATAGTAGAAACTGACCCTTAAATACTACGATTGCAGCCAGAGGGCCGTAATCATGACCAGACCAGCCCAGTCAAAGCTTGCGATCATGATGTGTTCACCAAAATTAGGGGTGCCATGATTGCTACCAAGCACTAGCGATTGCTATTTACTAGAAAATAGCATAGAGGTAGTTTTGTCATTTCCCATAGTTCGTTCCAATTCTCTATTAGATGAATACCCTTTCACTTTTTAGAAATCTTGAACTAGAATTCAAACTTAATATTTGTAAAAATCCTACCAATTTGAGAAACATTATTGAGGATAATTTTTCAATGATTTAGTTATAATTGAAGTTAAACTGAAGAATACTCTTGCTTGTAGCTTCAATGGAAGCTTTGAATGTGAATTTAGGTATAATTTTTTTGTTAAAATTTTTGAGTAGCTAAATATCTATCTTAAGTTTATGTTAGAATAGGGTGAAAATGTATTTGAGTTTTGATTATTAGGGTAGATTCTTGGTTAAAGATGCTGGATTTCACAAATACTTGCTTGTCAAATTGGAATTTATGGGTGAAAACCAAATATTCCCAAAATCTCATATCATCATTTAAAGAGGGATGTGAGTATACTTTAGGATCCTATATCATAATTGAATAAGGGATATGGGTGAAAAGGTATTTGTGAGCAATAACTAGATGTTATCATATTCGTTTACATTGTCTTAGAAATATGGATGGATTGTGAATTTGTTATGTCTTAGGCATTTTTCTAGAAATAGGGATTCCCAATTAAGAGTTTGGGTAGATTTGTTTACCAGACCCATGACGTATCTAAAAGGGTCTATGGGTAATACTTTTATGTTTGTTTGAATAACTAGCATCAGAACACCTAACATAGCCTACCACATATAGTCATTAACTTGAATTTGCATTTAATTATCATGAACCTATACATTATTTTACCCAAGGAAAACATAATCCAAATACTATTCTCCTAAAGGAATCTTATCCACATTTGTTTCTCTCAATAGGTAGTTTGATTAGATTTTGTTAAAATAACCTTCCAAACTATACCCCTAAATTTTAATTTATATCTTTCATTTTATTTACATTGCAGGTATATATTTAGTAGCTTTAAACTCCCATAGGATTTTAATATTAGTTACATACCTCATGGATTCCACAACAAGTAAATTTGGCTTAATATATTTGACAACAATCGCCTTGCCCATATATACTAGAGTATGTTAAGCGTGATAAAAATGGGATTGTTGCTAGGGAGTGACTTGTGTGGTGTTAATAGTGGATTTGGCTTTACACATAGTGGTTGTTTATTATTTATGTTATTTTTGTTTTTTTAGGTGATTTCAATAGTCACCATGAAATAATGAGTGATCATGCAAGTAATGCTGGGACCTTTGATGGGCCCCTTGATGATGAACATCATCTCCATGATGTGGCGAGGTCTAATGTCATTTACATTCCATCAAATGCAAGGAATGAGGTCTTCTACATCACAAGTGTGATGTTACACATACTTTAAATAAAAGGACTCTTTGGGGGTCAAGCTCATGAAGACCTAAACATGCACTTGAATAACTTTATAGAAGTATGTGCCTCATTGGACATTGCTTATATCTCACAAAAATCCATATGGTTGTCCCTCTTCCTATCCTATTTAATAGGTGAGGTAGTGTTGTGGTTATAGACACTTCCTTCTGAGTCAATCACGTCTTGGGTCAAGGTTATTGATGTTTTCATAGATCTTTACTACCCACTATCAAAGATGTTTCAAATATGGGATGAAATTATAAATTTTTGTTAACTCAATGGTGAGACCCTATATGATGTTTGGGAGAGGTTTAATGGAAAGCTTTTGAAATATACTAAACATTAGGTACCAAATAAGATGATCTTACAAATATTCCATAGGGCGTAGGACCAACTCAATAAGACCTTGGTGGATAATCTAGTCAGTGGATCACTTGTGATATTATCATTTGGATTGGCTTCAACATTGCTAAAGAAAATCACAAAGCAAAGTAGGGTTGGCATGCCCAGGACAATGAGGTACATAAAAGTTCCTATACAACATCCTATGTTGATGAAGAGAAAGAGAGAAAGAATAAGAGAGGGAGGAAAACATAGCAAAATAATGACATAATTAGAACTCCTTACAAAGCAGGTGATTGGTGCACCCAAAAAATGGTAAATGTCATGGCATCTAAAGGATATGATGAAAAAGAAGTCAAAAATCTAGATGAAAAAATTAGATATTTTGCAACCTACTCTGGTGGTTCTTATTTGGTCTATCAACGGCAAGGTGGGCACCAAGGTTTTACCAATCAAGATCGAGAAAAGAAATGGTGTGATAGAGATAGAGATCGCGATTAAAGAAAGAGGCAAAGGAAGTATAATCAGTATGTTCTTCCCATAACTAAGTAAAGATCAAAGATAAAAATAGCATGGATCTTGAAAAGTTTAAGGCTGAGAATATACTTAGTAGTATCTTAATGGGAGTAGAGGTAACAGATAGGATAGTCTAAGAATTAAAAGGAGACTTTTCTCAAATAAATAAAATAGTTGCTTCATACTCTACTTCAATCAAGTTATTAAAGACTCAAATTGGCCAAATCTCAACCATACTCAACCCTAGGACCAAGGGTTTCCTTCTAAGTGATATAGTGGAAAAATCAAAAAATGATGCACAAATATTTGCAATTGTCACCCTGAGCGGTAATGAACTTTGTTCACATTAGGTTGAGGTCAACCAAAAGTCTCATGATGATATAGAAGTCATTCAATATATTGTGGGATATGTTATGCTAAAGAAAACATTGATTTCCAAGAAGTGCTTTGTGTATGGTGAAACCACAAAATTTACCCATGTGTGTAGCTCTATCATGATAGGTCTATGGAGGAAAAGAAAGAGGGTTCGGGATCCTTCACAATCTATTGCAGTATTGGGACACATAAATTTGGGAAATCCAGGTATGACTTTGGTGCAAGCATCAATCTCATACCATATGTGATTTACCAAAATCATGGTTTAGGCACTCCTACTCCTAAAACAATGAGTCATTTAATGAGGGATTGGTCTATCAAGTAATCTCTTAGAGTCTTGTGTGGTATTTTTGTGAATACAGATCACTTTATTCTTTTAGTGGACTTTATTGTGCTTAATTGAGTAATCAACCAAGAGATACCTATTATCCTTGGTATACCTTTCTTTGGAATCATAAGAGAAATTATTTATATATATTAAGGAGAAATAAAATCTTGGGTCCAAAATGATAAACTGTTCTTTCGGGTTTGCAAAATTGAGAAACAACCCATGGAAGTACAAGTGGTCTCCATCATTAATGTGGTGGACAAGGAGGTTGATGAAGTATCCACCTCTAAAGTGGATGAAAATCATGTTGTGACAATAATTAGGCACTAGGTGGGAGGCAACCCATCAATTCTACGAAAATACCCCGTATCCTTTGAATTTTATTCTTAAAATAGGTTTCATTTTTGTTTGTGATTAATCCATGAAATTATTGTACAATAAGGAGTTTTGAATGAGGTAGTTAAAATAAAAGTGTGGTGAATTTTAGTAGTGTACTGATCGAGGGAAAATGGAGGACCAAAAATTGGCCTAAGTTATAGTGATCGCGGTACGTGTACCATCACTATCTCATAGTAATTTGATCATGATCGCTGTCAGAACTTGTTAAATGGATTGTCATCTCTCATCATCCCCACATATTCCCTGTAAATTTTCTCTAAAATTTCACCCAATTATTATTGTGTTTTACGCATCCAAATTGTTCATTGCACCCCCTTGCATCCTCCAATCCAGTTTGTGCTTCAAATTATCTGTTTTAATGCTTTTGTGTAGTCCTTAGGACCTGTGTTGTAAGGATGACCCAAAATTATACTTTTTATGCTAGATCCTTTGTTTAAATGTGCCTTTTGGTATGAATATATATTTTAATTAGTGTGCATGCTGATGGGAAAGTCTTGAGTACCCTAATTTTGTTAAAATTTTACAAAAATAGTATGTGTGCCTAGTGCTCGATTAAAAGCCCAAATGAATTCACATTAGATTTTTAATGTTCTAAGGGCATGATTAAGTAACTAGAGACTATGTTCCTTTCAATTAATGTTAGTTTTTGATGTGGAACAGAAATTTCAATAAAAATTAGATGTTTTGCATTTTAACAATTTTGGTCTAATATAGCCTTTGGCTCAGTGTCCCGCGATCGCGACTTCTAAGTTTTTTTTGGCCATGGACAAAAAATTTATATATTCCATTTCTTTCCCAAAACCTATAAATACATCATATCATGAGATTAATTCAACAACATAGCATAGTTTTAACATGAAAATGATTGATAATTAATGCTATTGTGTGATTCTCAGGTTTTCAAGGCTCACAATTGGAGATTTTGGCCAAACTCAGTTCATGGACCCAAAATTCCACACTTTGTACTATGTTGAACTTTATACGAAAAATATGACCCCATAGAGAGTCATATACTTGGATAGGGTGACAAAGAAGCTCCCAACATTCCATGACAGACTAGAAGCTACAAGGTGGAACTGTTTTTCCTTGGATCCTTGTAAGGAAAATGAACATTGGGTATGGGAGTTATACACAAAACTTACATAGTATCTTTCTCAGAATAATTTGTAAGGATTTGGTGGAATAATTTTCACTTCTGGTCCAAGCAGATAAACTACATTTACGGGTTTCCAAATAAAAATATGAGGCCGTTCGAGGCAAAGACATGTAAACCCGAAAGTTGGATAGCTTAAAAATTGTGTCCTAGCAAGGATATTCCTTGGGATAAAACAAACATTGGGATATCATTGAATGACTTTACAATTGATTCTATGATATGGTTAGCAATTATGTTTAATCGAGTGTCCCCACGTACTCACATGACCTCTATTTTAGATATGCAAGCCTGTATAGTTGCTTGTATCCGAAAAAGCATTCCTTTGAATGTTGGAGAGCTGGTGATTTCATAGAATAGGAACTTTATGAACCAAGGAAGAAAAATAGTCTTATTCCCCTCATCGATCACAAAGATATAAAGGAGATCCATGGTGGAAGAGTATTTGGGAGATACTTCGGTGCATCTAAAGAACCCCATTTACCCTTTGAATATTTGTGGTCAAGGAGCAATGGAAAGTGCAAGAAAAAGAAGATTAACCAGGGTAGGTCGACAGATAGCGATGTAAACTCTAGTTAGCCATCTATAGCTAGGCTATTTGAGCAAATCTCGATTGAGATCAGGGCAATAAAGGACCTTGTGGCTAGGTTTTCTCAAGTTCTGGGCGATTCTTCAACCACCATACTTCATATGTTTCTCGATTAGAATATGGAAGACTAAAAGAAGCAGGGGTCTACTATCTAGATTTGAGAGTGACTAATCATCTTTAGCACATTTGCACAGGGAGCTCAGGGACTCGCATGAGATGCTAAAGAAGAGGTGGAAAAATAGAGATAAATTCTTCACAATGATGCAGAAGGAGGTGAAGGACCTTTGGAAAGTCCTGAAACACAAGGATAGACTTTATACCTTTAGAGATGACTGTGATTATAAAGTGTTAGGATCAGATGATGCAGAGACAGAGTGAGAGGAAAGTCCTTGATAAAGCTACTAGGAGAACCCTTTACTCTTTTCTTATGCTTTCTTGATTATGCAGTAAGGTTAACGCATGATTTTAGTTGGGGTGGTCATTTTCGTATTCGTTAATTTGGTCATTATTATTGATATATTTGTGGACACTTTTATGTTGATTTAGATTATTTTTAATTTTGGGTTGTAATAATTGGAAACCCCGATTGTGCCTACTTTTCATGTATTAGTTTCTTGTTTTATTATTAGATTTTTATTTTATATTTTTGTAGTATATGATTATTTCATACTAACTTTTCCTTATGATAGATTGAGTGATGACATTCTTAAGTAAAAATCATCATGATTGGGAAAGGAGACATAGATGAAGGGGAAGTCTAAGTACCTATAGCATTGGATTTTTTGGATTGCCCTTATACCTATGGTGAAGTCTGAGTAGCCATATGGTGTTCCCTTATGAGAGTTGAAATGTGAGAGATGACTTTGTTTGGTGCAAACAATAGTAATTATTTTTTGTGTAAATGCGAAGCAATATCCCCTTTGTCAAAAAAAATTGAATAATTGTTATTATCTAGAACTCTCATGCATACTTGTATCATCTAGAGCTTTCCCCATTAGTTTCTTATGGCTAATTATTATTATCCTTGGTTGGTGAATTGATCTTAGGCCTTTCTTTGGCAACCATATTACAAGAATTTAACAATTTAAAGTTTATCCCTCTTTTGAATTGTACCCTCTATTAAAAAAATGGAACTTTACACCAAATTCCTCTATTGGGGGTGGTAAGTCTTAGAAGAAGTTACCTTGTTCCATGATATTATAAGTGGATGACTAGAAAGTAAACAAAGTGAAAAAGTTTAAAAAATATAAAGAAACCATCAAAAAGAGGAATAGCATAGATTGTGAAAGAAATTTTCAAAAAGTGAATTCTTTCAAAGAGATGGCAAATCAAGGTTATGTAAAGTAGGTATGTGTAAATTTTGGAAACAAATGCGGTGGTCCATGTTCAAAAAAATCGTTTAATAGTGTGATGTATAAGTTAAAGGAGAGTGTAGTAACTTTAATCAAAAATTATACCATATCATTTCCCCGAGCCTACATTATACAGTTAAAAAAGTCTTTCGAGATCACCATTCAAGTGTATTCATAGTCATGACGATTGAAATTAAGGGAAATCATATGGTATGATACTCATTCACATTGTGATATTATTTGTGTGGGTGAGTGTTTGCACTCAAATACCTTATTGCATGATAAATAATTTAGTGTGTCGAATTCTATTTTTGTGAGGAGGGATGTAGACCAAAGGTGTATAGTTTAGTCAATATCGATGGAGAGTCGCATCTAGAGAGTTAGTGATTATTTATTAAGGTTTTTTGTGTCTTTAAGATTATGTTTTTTGTTAAGGGGAGTTGTGAGAATTGCTTTACCTATTCTTGAGAGCGACTTGTTGGTTTAAATCAAGTTCAAAGTCATTTTTATCATTTGGTCATAGAAATGGTCTTAAAACATACCTAGTCTCAACGAGTAATAAGTTGTATTGCTTTTGGACAAACAAATGTTTAAGTTGGGGTGTTGATAAGTTGTAATTTACCGCTCATATACATCAAAATCTATGCACACTACTATGATTAAAAGGTGTTAATGAGATAAATTTTCATTCAAACTTAATTCCCATGCCTTCCAGGCATACATGTGATCAGTATAAAAGAAGTGAAATCAGTTAAAAAGAGACAAAAAAGGGAAGAGTTAGAGAAATACCTTGAAAAGAATGAATAGTAAATGATCCTCAGTTGCGATGATCGTGGTCTGAGGGTTTCGATCGTGACCATCCTGACTTAGTCGAAGCATGCAATCACGATGGGTTCACTACAATTCTGGTAGTCATGATTACGATTGAGTGGAAAATAGTGCAAGGGCAGTTTTGTCATTTTCCACACCTGGATCCAATCCTCTATAGGATGAAAACCCTTTAAATTTTTTGACATCTTGAACTAAAATTTAAGTTTTGTCTTGGGAAGAACCCTTCCAAATTGAGTAACATTATTGTGGTTAATATTTCGAAGATTTTAATTGTAATTGAAGAATACTCTTGCTTTCATATTTAATGGAAGCTTTGAATATGAATTTGGGTATAATTCTTCTGCTAAATTTCTTGAGTGACTAAATATCTATCTTTGGGTTATGTTGAAATAGGGTGGAAATGTGTTTGGTTTTTGATTATTAGTGTAGATTCTGGGTTAATGATGTTGAGTTTCACTAATACTTGCTTGTCGAATTAAAATTTATAGGTTTAAAACCCCAAATTTCCAAGATCTCACAACATCTTTGAATGAGGGATGTGAGTATGCTTTTGTATCCTATATCATCCTACAAAGAGTAATATGGGTGAAAAGGTATTAGTGAACAATAACTAGATGTTAGCATATTTCTTTACATAGTTTCAGAAATAATGATGGATTGTAAAATTGTAAGGTCTTAGGCATTTTCCTAGAAATAGGGATGCCCCATTGAGGCTTTGGGTGGGTTTGTCTGCTATACCTATGAGGCATTCGAAAGGGTCAATGAGTGATATTTTTGGTGTTTTATTGAATAAATAGCATCGAAACCCCTGACCTAGCCTACCCATATTGTCATTAACTAGAATTTGCATGTGATCATCAAGAATCCTTACATTATTTTCCCCTATGGAAACATAATCAGAAGACTTTTCTCCTATTGGAATCTTACACACATTTGTTTCCTCAATTGGTCGTTTGAGTAGATTTGGTTAAAATAACCTTCATACTATACCCCCAAAATTTAATTTATGTCTTTCATTTTTTTTACTTTGCAGGAATATCTGTAGTAGATTTTAACACTCATAGGATTTGAATACTAGTTACACTCCTTGTGGATTCGACCCCAACTCAAGTGGGTTAATATATTTGAAAACAATTGCCTTTCCCATAAATCATTGATTGAGCGTGATAAACTACTTCAAAAAATGAAGGAAGAATGCAGAATTAATATAGTAAAAAAGGGTAAAATACACAATATAGTCCCTAAACCTAGTGAATCAGTACAAGAGCTTCTAATATAATAAGGACACAAAATTAAGTACCAAGAGAATAAAAACATAGAGACTAGTATAGTACATAAGAGGAAGAAAAGCAATACTCCAAATGTTTGGAGATCACCCTATGTCTCTAAACTCTAGATGCTCCATATGATGCACACAACATTGGTGATAACCGACACTATGACCTACAGGCTACAGAAGACTAGTCTGAGTACCAAACCTATGGTACTCTGCAGGAAACTACCGAATGAGCTCCAAAAGGTAATGCAAATATCATAACATACAAGTAAGAATGTTAAATACACCCAAATATCTGAGATACTAAACTGTAAATCTAGGAGACAATAAGGATGAACTTATCTAATTCTAGACATACTCAGGAATATAAGAACTAAACCATGTATCACCGGACTATATAAGAATAAATAATAAAAGGGAATATATATATATATATATATATATATATATATATATATATTAAAATATACATATCTATACATGGACAAGAAATGGATATTAAACGTGAATGTAAGAAGGAATGGATATACGGTAATACTGCTACTACATATATAAATGTATATACATAAATAAGACTAACCCATGGTACCACCTAAGTAGTCACACTAGCATCTCAAGGTATCCCAATCATGGCAGGAACAAGTGCTAAGATAATTAGAATCTCTAATCCATATCTCTAAACTAGAGATAATCATTCCTAGTAATATAACCATAAAAGAAAGGAATATGTAACATAACTCAAATCCCATTCCACTAATAAACCTAAAAGGACCTATCCGTAATAAAAATATAATATAATAACAATCTATTCCAAACAAACAACACCTGACCAAGTCTTTCATACACCACCTTCATCATAGGCCTGGAAGGTCTAATCAACACAAACAAAAGAGCAAGAAATACTCACTACTTATACCTATAAAACCCCCATAAGGTTGATAGATATAGGCACATACTGGTGATAGGACATTCACATACAAGAATGAATGTAAAGTAAGTCCATTTTATCATAACTAATCATCAACGGCCAGACTTAAATCAGAACTCATATTATCAATACTACAATAAATTATTGAACTCGAACCAAAACTCATATTATCATCAATTGAAATACTGAAACTAAAACTCATATTATCAATAATATCATAAACTTTCAAACTCAAACCAAAACTCATATTATCAAAAGCATCATGAAAGTGTAGAATGGGTCGTAGTTTGTCTCTACTTAGGGAGATAATAGTAGTAAAATAATGGACTAGAATCTATATCAATAAAATCTACAAAACATCCTTTTTAGTCTTAAAAGCTGATAAATCATCCATAAAAGTGAAATGATTCCCATTATGAAAGAGTCAGTTCAAAAGTGACAAGTTGGAATAAATCCCCTTTTAGAAAACAAAAATAAAACCATATTATTAGCTAAAATCATACCATTAAGTGAACATGAATGTAACACATATATGCATGCCACCACCAGTATAAAATAATACCTTTAAAAGCATCTAGATGTTTATAAACTATGGCAACATTCTTTACTACGGTAAAACACTTCCCAAAATACAACCAATATTGTAATCACAGCTTTATGCCAAATAATATTTGTACAACTTAAGCATAACAAAATAATCTGGGAGAACCATCACGATCCACTAAGAATTAAATTAAACAACATATTAATTGTTCATTGTCTCAACTAAACCTAATATTCTAGGAATGTAGGGTAATATGATCTTACATGCATAATAAATATCTTTCCTTACTATTTTATTCCCCTTCTAGACCCTAAACTAATAAATTAGGCTAAGTATGGTGTTCTACATAATATTAAATTCTAACATCCCTATAAAACAAGCAACATATAATATACACTATCTCATGAACAAGAGTAGGCAGAAGCTTACCTCGGTGCTACTAAAAAGTTGTTCAATCCACCATAAATTGTTCATATTCACTCCATGGTCTATAAATGCCATCATGCTATTAAAACTGTAATCTATGTGTCATTAAGATTCAAACAAGACCCATGATGCTATATTCAAGATAGGACCAAAATTAGATCACAAAATTGGGTTTGAATTAAAAGGGATAAAACCATAAATTTTTTTAAATACATTTCCTATACTGATAGGAGTATACAACTAAAAACTCATGTGAATACGATTTTAAATGAGGTTCAAATCAAAGAAAAACTATTTTCAAGATTAACCAGTAAAACCCCCGAAAACCCATTTTCAAATAAAGAATTTAAAGTTGTTTAAAAAATGAACTTGAGGAAAAATGATAGTTATAAGATTAGAAAACTTACCCATAGTATATATCTCAAAATCTCCTTTGTAATCGCCCAAATCTGTGATCATAAGATCAAAAAATGGTGAAAATAGAATTTTTGGTTCTCAACTTGGGTGAAAAAATAGAATTTCTTTGGAATTTAAGAAAATTGAGTTCAAAGTCTATAGACAATTATTATACGAGAAAAACACATTGAATATCTTTAAAGTCGGAGCTTCCTAGCTTCCAAAATGCTAAAATGCTAATTTGGGATCTTATACTCAGCGATGGTGGCATATGCGACACTTTGATCGCTTAAGAGACTTGATCAGAGGCTAAAAGTATTGCTTTAGGCAACCTTTTGGTCTGTTTCATAACCAGGTCAATGGTCATAGTTTGCTTTTGCGACAATCCCGCACCAGCAATTCAAAAACCTATTTTTAGCCTCGAAACTTATTTGGAACCCTATGAACATAACCTAATAGTGAATTGATTGTAAACCATATTTTGGATTCAATGGAATCATCACATCCATCCGATATTGTTATGGCTAAATGAGGGGCCAACACCAATAGTTTTCTTTTTTGTATAATCTGCCCAATTGCCCAAAACAAGTTTGGAATCCTTGAGACTTAAACCAAGGGTCTCCCTAGCGTAAAATAAATGTTCTAGAGCTTATGGTATTGTGAAAATTCTCATTTGAGTTCATATATAAGGAGTTTTGGTATGAGAACAAACACTAAAACAACAAAAGTTCCAAAATAGAGAAATGATCCTAAGATCAAAATAAAATGTTCGATCACCAGACCAATAGTTTCGGTAAGTCATGTATGACTTGTAGCCGCAGCGGGAAAGGTCACACTTCAAAATTTCATAAAATTTAATGAAGTAACTAACAGCTTCATTACAAAAATTAAAAAGGAGTTAGGTTAGCTTACCTTAACTTATGTGGATGATTATCCACTATTTCCTCTCTTTAAGCTCTCAACTTAGTGTAAAAATAGTCAAAAAATTGATAGAATATCATGTAGGGAATAGGGAATTTAAAGCCATCGGGTAATGTATAAATGGTCACCCTGTTGATTAAGCAACAACCATATAAGAGGCCCTAGCCCTATCCTCACTTAAGTGATCTGGAAATCCTAGTCGGGTATCAATTAGGTGACCCCGCTGAAGCATACAAAGCATAACTTAAGATACACAATATCATATATGCAAAGCGGTCATATGATTGCTTAAGCAGGTTCATCAATAACCTAATTCGCCAGATTTTTCTAAGTTTGAAATGGACTTCAATCATGTGATAGGGATTCATTCAGAACACCATGCCCGCAAACAAAATACACTACCATAAGAAATTTGTTGTTCTAAAATCAAAATAATCAAAACATTCATCTAAAATCTTTTAGATTAAGTGTGTGGCCTACAACTATAGTTCTATATTTCACATAATCAACCAAGTAGCCCAAAATGAGTTCTGAAGCCTCAGGAAATAAACCAAAGGTGCGTTAGCCTAAAATCAATGTTCTAGAGCTGATGACAATGTCAGAATTCTAATTTGAGGACATATACAAGGAATTTTTATATGATACCAAATCTAAAATAGTGAAAGCTCTAAAATAGAGAAATGAGCATAAAATCTAAATGTCAGAACTACCTTCAAGGCATAACACAGTGCTTGGAATCACAAGTGATCCCAAGCTAACCCATGAACTAGCATACTACTTAAGAAACATCTTTAAATACATAAAACTTTATGTAATAAGCGAAAGAAATGTCTTTAGCTGAATATCTTCCAAACTAAATAATTAAAATAATTAAAATCTAGTTATACAAAACAAAATAAAAATCAAATATATTAACTGTACTGACTGTATATGAAGCCTCTACTAACATTGACTAAAGGTAGCCGGGACATAACCACAAACTATCCCTATTCAATATGACTGAATAAAGAAAACAATATTCTACTCTGACTATGATTGACTCAAGTCCTCAAATATAAAGGACTCATCACCTTCTTATTGGAAGTTGCACATAGTCTGATAATGATGTGTGGGCTACAACTGCTAACTACATTATGAGATAATCTTACACATAGATAAATATATGGGTCAATAATTTTGTAAGGTACCGAGTATGTGGGGGTGAATATATAAGTAAAAAATTACTGATTAAACACATAGACTTTAAAATTATGCATGCTAAGTGTAGATGACTCACCTTGATCTTAAATAGAACAAAGGTTGTAAAATCATTAATAGGAGTAATAAAGCATAAGGATAAACTTTGTGAGCCATAACACGTAGTTTAAAAAAGCTTTACTATTTATTATTTCTTTTGGGAGGTTCTTCTAACCGACATAAACCATGTGAGATATCTTGGAGTCCAACGTCTTACCCCCGTTAAGAAGCATTGTACTACCCCTGCCATCAAAAGAGAATATTAACTTGAGTGATCACTATACTTAACTCACAATGGGACGTAAACTGATGGTGGCACATATTTCTAGGGCATATGACCTTGGACTCATACCCAACTCAGTGCTAAATTCTACTCCCATATTGCTTATATGCTTATACTTTTTGAAATCTACCTAAAAATAGCATAAAGGTTTATAGAATGAAAACCAGTTATGCTTTTCTTTCTTTAAATCATAATAAGGATGAATAAATGTGGATTTCATATCTTATATTAAGATCAAAAGTTCAATCTATTTTTTGAATCATGGTATAAACATTTCAAAGGATCTTAAGTGGATCATCATTTTCAAATCTAAAAACTTATACTTAGGGCTTATAATATATATGATTAAATTCTTAGAAATTCATAGATAAAATTCATACTCAATAATCTTATTGAAATACTTCAATTATTTCAGTCAAGATAATGAAATCAAACTCACAATATGAATCCTAAAAATTAAAACATAAAGTTGTTGTAAACTTGATGAACTTAAAGCCTTAAATCTTATGCTTTCTTTCTTATAACTTGCAATAAAATATCTTGCTTAAAATTTAATTGAAAATCATTAATCAATGTATAAAATCATACTCATGGTATTCAAGTCATAAAAGAGAATTATTTAAGTCAAGACATTAATAAATGAGAACAATTATGCACTTTAAAACGTCAATCTCCTTATTAATCCATAAACTCAAAACAAGGTAATTTAGGCATCAACCCTAATTTCAAATCATATAATCTAATCTTTAAAACAAGTTTTGGGCGCAAGGATGAAAGAGAATCCTTGTTTATAAACCCCACATACCTTGATTTAAAGAATCCTTGGAGAGAACTTTGAATTTGGAACTTAACTTCTTGATTCTTAAAAGATAACACTTGGATTTTTGTTCTTGGAAATAGAGGAGATTTTTTTATTTGTCTACTGATTGCTTATGGTTATGGGAGATAAGTTAATATGCTTAATACTTCATCAAATCATTTTGAATAGATTAGGGACAGTTTAGGGGTGTCAAATGACTTCAACACACTTGATTAAGTCAAAAGGGAGCATTTTTGGCACTGGGTAATGACTTAGGCAATGCCCAGCCAATCGCCCAAGCCAAGGTCAGCAATGCATGGGATATCGCCTAGACCTAGGCTGGGCAACGCATGGCTAATCGCCTAGCACTTTTCTAGCAGACACATAACCAATCGCATACCCATTCTAGTAGCCTCAGGCAATTATTAGGCGACGCACAACCATTTGCATGGCAATAACTTTTTGCTTGGGTATCGGATTAAGGCAAAATCGGTATAGTTGGAAACATAATTCAAATATCTAAAATTTGTTGGGTCTTGAAATGTAAAATTCCACATATGTAAATTGTTAGACACATTCCAAGTTGACCCTTGTTTAATCAGATTGGAAATTTTTTTCGAATCAAGGGCTATTAGCTCAAATTTGCTCTAAGTAATTTCTATATACATTTTTCACCACATAAGAAATATTAACACTAGTATAAAGATCATGAAATATCTATTCACATACAAATCATGGTATTACTATAGACATAGGAAAAACGGTTAGATTTCTAGCTCAAATACGTGACGTGTTACATTATCTCCCCTTTGGAATCATTTATCCTCGAATGATGGATAGGAACTTATTGTGACTTTAGATGTATGAAATAATGTAGACATGACATGTATGATAAGAAAGGATATAGCTAATTTGAAACATTAAAACTTCTATCATGAAACTAGTTTTTGAGCCGACTTGACTTTATTGACTTACAAGGGACTAATTATTTTTAAGAGATAGGACTCACTTGAAGTACTCATGATATGATCTTACATATAGAATTTCAAAGTGATATTTTATGCAATAATATTCCAAGATTTACTACTAATGATTTAATAAAGTATGTAACTTCTTATTAAGAATTGCTCCTCAACAAAACACGAATACGAATAAAAAGAAGAGGGCTTCATGACATTTACAATTATATTAAGTAAGTATGAATCATGAAACAATAAGACTAAGATCGTACAATATTTATTACACCGTCTAGGCTAGAATACTTGGAAAAGTAAGGTTATTCATGTAACACCCTGTACTTTTCCTAGCAAAAATTCATCCCTAGAAGGTTAAGGAATATCATTCAAGATAGATAATATAATTTTTAATATATAATTTTCCATATTTATACCTCTTATTTTGTAAGAAAATTGAATTAGCTTCCCAACGCTATAAGATTTGCCCAAATCCGATAACCGAGTGAGAAGTTATGGCAATTTTAATTTCAAGTCATAAAACACCGTCCTTTCGGCCAGTAGCGCATGGCAGAGATAGTTTAAATGACATTTTTCAAATTCAAGAGAGGCTCCGCGATGGTCTTGCCTCATAGAGAAACCCATTTTCCTAATTGTCCCATTCTAGTGGCCCTCTGCGGAGTTGGTTCGTCGCGCAGAAGGCCAGAATGGCATTTCAAAAAGGCACTGCGATGGTGGCCTGTTGTGGCGTCTACCCAGTTCCCAATTGTCAATTTCTAGTAAGCCACCACGATAGTGGCATATCACAGTGGTCACCCAGTTTGAAAAAATATGCATTTTTCAGTCCTTTTAATTATTTAAAAGGGGTATTTTGGTAACTTACCCAGCCCCAATCCGTCTTAAACAAAGAATTTACCATACTCAAGGCAATTTATGCCCAAATTCATCACTTTCCTCTCAAAAGAAAAACCTAGATTATTAAAGTTCCTTCTCTAAGAAACTTGAATTCCTCCATTAATTCTCCAAGATAATTCAAGATTAAGGATTCCTACTACAAGAACTCTAAGAATTCATCTTTAAGAGCACAATAGGAATCAAAGATTCAAGCTTCTCATCAAAGATCATCAATTAATGTATGTGGGGTTATGAACAAGGATACTCCTTTTACCCTTGTTCCCAAAACTTATTTTAATTACAAAAGTTATTTGATTTTATGTGATTTTCCATGAAATTGAAATTAGGGTTTATACCTAATATTGCTATTCATAAGATTATGAGTTTTCCATTGATTTAGAAGTTGAATTACATGATTTTGTTTATATTTTCATGCATATTCTAGAAATCTCCATATTTTATGATGAATTATAAATGTTTACATTATCAAGCATGAATTTTAAGTTGTTTTAACATGAGTTTGATGCTTAGGTCACTAAGCCCTAATGAGTATAGCTATTTCAAGATTGATTGTCATATGAGAACTTTATGACTAGATTCTTTTCAGTTTATTGATAAAGATTTGACCTTTTGGTCTCAGAATAGATATGAAATCCACTTTACAGAATTCAAATGATAGATTTAGCTTTAAAGATATACAATTGGTTTTCATCATAAACCATTAGATTATTTTAAAAGTGCATTTTCATTAGTATGAGCATACAAATTTTATGGGAGTAGTATTTAGCACCGAGATAGGTAAGTTACTATGGTTTCATACCCCAGAACTACGGCTAATGTAGGATTTAGATTTTTTTCCACTTCTACGTGGCTAATAGATATGTGATCACTCAGATAGGTTATACTCCCTGGCAAGAGTATGACTCCTATCTCCAACGTAAGGATTCCTACTTAGGGGAACATGAACTTTGGACTCCATGAATGCTCACATGGTTTATGTCGGTAAGAAGAACCTCCCTTCAGATAAAAGATAAAGTATTTCCTTAAAGCCTTCAGATAAAACATTTTCTATTCAGAATAAAATTTTAGATTTCTAAACCTTTTAAGACCAAGTATTTCTAGATAGACTTACAGATTTCACTAAGGTTATATAATTTGAGAACAAAAACAGAATACAAGTTTCAAAACTAAGGGAATGTCTCACAAGATTTATAATATATGCTTTATTGTTTATGATTTATGATCTTTAGGTTTTAGACTACTCAAGCCTATGTGAGTCATTTACCTTTAACATGAATGATTTTATAAATTGTGATGATATTATTTACTTAATTCATTCACCCCCATATACTCAATACATCCTCAAAGTACTGATCCAAATATTCGTTTATGTGCTACATTGCCTCATAATGTAGGTTCAGGTGCTCAATCTCAGTAGCGTGAATGATTTTCGATAATCATCTACATCCCTAGAGTTGGTGAGTCCTCATAGTTTAGGGACTTAGTTATTCTTATTTTTAGTTATTAGTAGATGCTTTATTATTCATTTCAGACAGTTTGAGGTAGTTGGGCTCTGTCCCAGTGACTCTCCAGATTCAATCAGTAGAAGTTTGTCGGATTGCTAGATTCAGTTTTAGATTTCAGTTATAATATTTAGATTTTATGTATTTGCTTATTCAAAAAGTTTTCCACATTTATTATGAATTTTCATTTATATTTTCCCTATTTTAGGATTCAAATATAGAAAAGGCAGCAAGGGTTAGCTCAGGACTACTTGTAGTTCAGAGCGCCATGTGGTGTCTAGGGAATCAGATTTTATGGCATTACAATTCATTGAACACTTATGAACTAAATCATCACTAAATATCTGAATTGTTGATATGATACATGGACTGGACTGAATTACCTCATGGAATAGACATACTCATAAAACTTATGACAGTAAGACTAGATGGAAAGATGGAAAATCGTAGGAATTTGTCTGTCTGACTACTAAACTAAATTGTTGGTTATACGGACTGAACCATACTGAGAGCTCATCGTTAATTAGATTATTTCATCAACACTCTTTTCAATAATTTCTAATAACATTTAGGTAGCAAAGAATCTTCGGTATGATTTAAAGACAATATCTGAATAACGAATCAAAATATGACTACAACTTTATGACATGGAATATAGGCCAATAGAACATAAGATAGGATAAAATTACTAAGCCTTAGCAGTGCTACTGCTAACTTTCAAGTTTAGCCACACTTCTAAAATACTCCCTCAACTTTACTTTTCCCTTAAATACCATGCTCATTTCATTCAACTTATAATTCTCACATGGGTATATATAGCCACTCTAGCCAAAGTCCGAGACAAGCTACATACTGTCACCACATTCAAGCTTAACCCGAAATCACAAGGTACTACACATGACACCATAATACTTGTTTGAAACATGAATTGAATACCCTAAGCGTTTTCACAACTTCTCATCTCTAGCATAATTCTTCATATCACATAACAACTAAATTCAACCTCTTACTATGAACTGATTAGTGCACAACGCACTCATCCACTTATTTACTAACTAACATTCAAGCTTATCATTATAACCATATACCGAATTCGAGGAAAACACCTATAAAAGATTTGTTCTCATATTTTCTAAAGAACTATCATTAATAACTTTGTTGCACTATTCTTAAGGAGACACACATAAATCTTAACCAACCATGACACATATCAAAAGCTTAACCTCAATTTTACCTCACACTTATAGCCTTAGATTAAATAGGTATACAACAATCTTTGCTCAACAAGGAACATTTACTCTCTCCAATATAAACAATCTTTCATCACCACTATCATCTCCTCCTTAGATTAAAGCCATCCCTCCAAGATTATGGATTTATTTCATACCGCTAGGACTTAGGCAAAAATTCTTCACTGTAATGTTCTATAGAGAAATGCTCAAATCACACAAATGAACTATATTTGTAACATACTAACTTAATTCTTGGATAATCCCCCTCATATATACCATCCTTAACTTTCTCTATCTTCAATAATCATCACCATAGACTTATACTCTCCCCTATAAACATACCTGTCTCATTAAGAACCTTACCTGTATTACATTTCTAAACATATGTTTTCCCTAAACCATAAGAATCAAAATCATACCAAAAGAATCAATATCATTGATCCATAACTCCTTAACTTAGCTATTAAGAATACCATACAATATGTAACTAGCCTTCTACCCATTTAACAACTCAAGGATACTACTAACCACACACAACCTTTAATAATCTTCAAAAAAAATGCAACCCCCATATCACCTCACGCACACATCTAAATCATACCTACAACATTATACTTAATTTAAATCAATAAACTTAAAATCTTGCATATATTGTTTCAAGCCTACTAGTTCACCATATAACTAGCATCACTAACCAGGTACTTATTATTTCCACCTTGATGGTCATCCACTATTACAAATTAGCATCTAGTGCTAGGCATGATTAACAACATAACCCCATATATTATTCTCTCTTGAAAGCTATAAAATAAAACACCAAAAAACAATAGTTGAATATAACCTCATAACAACAGAAATAAATTATAATCTTATGGTATACCTTATTAAAATCCATTTGTGTATCCTCCGTCTACACATTTTGACTATTTACCCATCTATACACTTAACATTCATAGCTTTATAACTTTCAACTAAAATCATTTTTGCAAACTCAAATGAAGCCGAAATTAATAATACTCAACCACTATATACTTCATTAATATCTTATACATTTCTAACATAATAAATACCATCAATAACTCCTTTCCTACTTCAAGTAAATAATAATTCACCTTAACTTATAACTCCTTCTCCATCTTTACCAAGAAACCTGTACTACCTTCATTACCCCTAAAGTAACACACAAGGAAAAATCACCTCACTACTAACCCGATCATATGAAAAAATTCATCTATATACATTCAATCAATTTCCATCACCAACTTTCGTGTTACTACTCATTTATACCCATACTTGCAATAATAAGAAGGTTCTACTACTTATGAATCATAGCACTACAGGTTAAAATATCCCTCAAATGTGAACTCTATTTAATATCTGGGTTCATATTATCTCCTCTCCTAAGCACTATTTGGATAAATAAGGTATATGAGGAATCTGAATACATAAAATATTCTATCTTAACTGCACAAAACATATGGATGAGTACATAAGATTTCAACTGAAGAGATTTATAACACACTAGTGAGGTCCTCTCAAGCCCCTTGTGTGACTCCTGAAGTTACTGATAGTAAATTTGAGTGAATCATATTAGAAGGAAGTGGAATCTAGTACTTATGTTATCTCAAAAAGTCTTAGATTGAGAATTAAGGAGTGAAACAGGAATAGATAGAAGTTTCTAAAAGAACAACTTTACTGGATGATCTAGAGTACGAAAGAAATGAGACATTTCTTAAATTCTCTATAGCCTTCTGAGGAAAAGTTTCGATGTCTTCGTATCATTCCAAAAAAAAATACTAGACACGGCTTCATAGAAACCCTAGGAAAATTTAACTATATACTCTGATACCATGTTTATCACAGCCCAAAACTACCCTTAGTAGTAACACGGTGCTTGGAACCATAAGTGATCCCAAGCTAACCCATGAACTGGCATACTGCATGAGCAACTGATTTAAATACATAAAACTTTAAGTAATAAGCAAAAGAAATGTCTTTAGATGACATCTTTAAAACAAAACTATTTAAACAATTACAACACTGGTTATAAAAACAAAAACAACAACATACCTTGTATATTCCTACATAGTGGGGTCTGGGAATGGTAACACTGGTTATACAAAACAAAATTTAAATCAAATACATCAGCTTTACTGACTGTCTATGAAGCCTCTACTAACACTAACTATAGGTAGCTTGGACATCATCGCCAACTATCCTTTATCAATATGAGTGAATAAAGAAAACAAAATGCTACTTGAACTATAATTGACTCGAGTCCTTGAATCAAAAGGACTCATCACTTGTTGGAATAAAGTTGCACACTGTCTGATTATAATATGTGGGATACAACTGGAACCTACATTATGAGAAATGTAGCACAAAGACATATATCTGGCTCAGTACTTTTGGAAACTGTTGAGTATGTGGGGGTGAATGCATAAGTGAAATAATATCTTAATATACTTATAGACTTTCAAATAATGCATGCTATTGTAGATGACTCACCTTGAGCTTGAATAAAATAAAGGTTATAAAATTATTAACATGAGTAATAAAGCATGATGATAAACTTTGTGAGGCATAACAATCCAAAAGCTTTACTATTTATTCTTTCTTTTGGGATTTTCTTATAACTAACATAAATCATGTGAGCTATCATGGAGTCCAACATCTTACCCACATTGAGGAGAGTTGTTCTACACTTGCCATCGGAATAGAACCTTAACTTGAGTGATCACTATACTTAAGCCACAATGGTACTTAAACCTATGGTGGCACATAGTTCTTGGGTATGTGACATTGGACTCATACCAAACTTGTTGCTAAATACTACTCATATATTACTTATATACTGAGAGTTTAGGAAATCCACATTAAAATAGCATAAGGGTTGATGTAATGAAAACTAGTTATGCTTCTATTTCTTTCAGGATGAACAAATGTGGATTCCATATCTTATTAAAAAATCAAAAGAATGATCTTTGGTTTAAATTTTGGAATAGACTTATCAAATGATCTTACGAGCATCATCTTCTTGAAATCTCAAATCATGAACCTAGGGCTTATAATATGTAAGCTTAAATGCTTAGAAATTCTTTAAAAAACTTCATGCTTTATAATCTTCTTGAAATACTTCCATAGTTTAAGTCAAGATAATGAAATCAAAATCACAAAATGAATCTTATAAATCAAAACATGAGCATAGGTAACCTTGATGCACTTAAAACCTTAAATCTCATGATTTATTTCATATAACTTGTAACACAATATCATGCTTAAAACTCAATTGAAAATCTTCAATAAATGCCTCAAATCACACCCATGGTATTCAAGTCATAAAAAAAGATTTCTTTAAGTCAAGACATAAATAAATGAGAACAATTATGAACTTTAATACTTCAATCTATTTATAAATCCATTAACTCAAAACAGGATAATTTGGGTATCAACCCTAAATGCAAATCACATAATCTGAACTTTAGAATAAGTTTTGGGACAATTTTTGAAAGAGTATCCTTTTATATTAACCCCACATACCTTGATTAAAAGAATCCATGGATAGAACTTTGAATTTGGAACTTAACTTATTGAGTCTTGAGAGATGACACTTGGATTTTTGTTTTTGGGAATGGTGGAGGGTTTTTGATTAGTTTAATGATTGCTTATGGTTAATGAAGAAGATTTCATGTGTTTAATACTTCATCAAATAATTTTGAAGTGATTAGGGATAGTTTAGGGACGTGAAATGACTTCAACACCCTTGTTTAGGTCAAAACGTTGAGTTTTTGGCACTGGGCAATGACTTTGGCGATGCCCAGCCAATCACCCCAGCAAAGATTTTTAATGAAAGGCAAATCACCTATCCCTGGATTGTGCGATGCATGGCTAATCGCCTATCCCTGTGCTGGACGATGCCTAGTTAATCGTACACCTATTCCAATAGCCTTAGGCTTTGTCAGGCGATGCATACCCCTTTGCATGGCCATAACTTTTTTGCTTGGGTATCGAATAAAAGCAAAATTATTATTTTTGGAATGATAATGGAATTATCTTCAATTTGGAGGATCTTAAGATGAAAAATTTCACATATGTAAAAAGTTAGATACGCTCAAAGTTGACCCTTATAAAATCGAATATAAAAATATGGCCGAATCAAGAGCTATTAGCTCAACTTTGCTCTAAGTGATTTCTGTTAACGTTTTTCACCTTATAAGAACAATTAACACTAGGATAAAGATCATGAAATATTTATTCAAATACAAATCATGGGATTAGATTTTACAAATGTAGGAACAATGGGTCAATTTCTAGATAAGAAATTTGAGTTGTTACACCAAATGAACTATTTGATAACCATGTCGACAGTTTTGGCAAGTCTTAAATATCTTGTAGCTAATGTGGGTAAATTTCAAAATGATTGATATGTACATAAATTGATAAAATGACCTAGAGGATCATTACAAGCAGAATTAACTATAAATTGGCAAATGAATTACTTCTAATGAAGTTGATTTAAAAACATAAGGAGTTTGATTCACTAAAGGATTAGCCAAATATTAGGGAAATTGCATCAATTTTAGTTTATTCTTTGTACTTTAGTCTTATGATCGAGCACTTAGAATGCCAATTTTGGTTTTGAATGATGAATAGGGACTATCGGGTCTAGGGTACATTATTTAACATATTTAAAGCTAAGTTGGGTTGGGTGGAATTGACTTACTTTAAAATTGTAAGACCCAACAGTCGACTCATGACTATTATATTGGTTGTCACCATAATAGTAGTATATATTCTTACCATGATAGTTTGTAATACTTATTTGGGAACCTACGAAGTGTAAGAATGATCGTGGCATCAATCTAGCATCGTTCTCTTAAAATCATAGGTACACATTTCAAAATATTGGTTTGTAGGTTAATTAGTTGTATGGATACCATGAATGTTCTATCCTTGCATAATCAATTCAATAATGAGATCAACTCTTGAAAATTAACTCTCTGGACATCATAGAGATGACTAAATACATGATTGCAAGATCTTTTTATTATCGTACAATACTTTCATATGTTCAGTGTTTGTTTTCATTTTGTAGCTTCTTCTCTGAATTATCCCTTCACAAGTAACACATGTTATATTATATTTAAAATAAAAAAAATTGCATTTCATACTAATAAATTTTTTATTTAAAGTCACCATACAACGTGGCTAGTTTTGTTTATCATACTTCAAAAAAACTAGCCTATGGGTTGCCATCCATGAAGCGCATGATTAACATTATAACATCATAGGGTGTGTGTAATTTCTCAAGAACCATATTGGTCTTATTCACATATCACCTTAACCTCTTCAGTCATGTGGAGATAGTGGTTCACTTTTTGGCCATTTACTTTAAACCTCATTCCTTCAATATTTTCTAGCACTATTGCACCATAGGGAAACATTGTCATCACTTTATACGATCCTCTTCATTTTCACTTCAGCTTGCCCAAAAAGATCTTTATCCATAGATCTAATTGAAGTACTATATCATCAACAATAAATTATCTCAACTCAATCCTAAAATCATGGTATACTTTCATCTTCTCTTTGTACAAGGTTAAACTAGCATAGGCTCGAAGATAGAATTCATCCATCTCATCTAATTGTTCTAGTCTCAACTTTGCCACATCAGTCCACTCTAGATTTAACCTATTTAATTCCCACAATGTCTTATTCTTAAGTTCGACAGACAAATGACATACTTTATCATATATAAGATGGTATATGAAAATAATAATATGGGAATTCAATTTTGTCCGCTAATACTACAATATTTCATCTAACTTTCTAGACTAGTCTATCTTATTGTCCTTCATAGACTTCATCATAATGGATTTGATCTCACTATTAGAAACCTCAAATTTCCATATTTTCTAAGGATGGTATGGCATTTCCACCCTATGATTCACATCATATTTTTCAAGCAAGGTTTTGATTATATGATTAAAAAAGTATGCGCCTCCATTACTATTGATAGCCCTCGGTGTACTTAATTAGGAAAATATTGTTCCTTAAAAATGTCGTGACACTCTTTCATGAATTTTTTGAGAGTGCAACTGCCTCCACCTAATTCAAAACATAGTGTACAACAAAAGAGTACACTTCATATAATATGTTCTCACAATGGGGTTAATGAAATTAATGACCCATGCATAAAATATCTCAAGCCGAAGCATTGTGGTCATTAAAATATCTTGCCTTTGTGAGATGTTTCCTTTTCTTTGGCGTTGGTCGTAGGATCTAGTATAGTCCTACGCATCATTAATAATTATGGGACAATAGTATACACATCGCGAGATCTTGTGAGCAATTCACACTGCACTATGCTGACCCATATATGGTGACGAGTAACATGCCTCTGATATACTCATCATCTTAACCTCAAAAACACATCTTGAATTAATCTATCTACACAAATATGAAAAAAGTATTGATTATCCCATAAGAACTTCATCAGATAATGCATAATTTTCTTCCACTATTGAAAAGATAGGTCTTCAGGAACTACATCACGTATAAAATTAATGGTACGATTTTCATACACGGAATCAAACATTTAATGCTACCAAAACCTTCTCTTCAGGAAATGTATCTTCAATCTCAGGAACATCCTTCAATTTTATAACTGCCCTTTTTTAAGGCATGAGAAGTGGCCAGACACTTGATTTTTAATCCTCTTTTGATCCTTAAACTTAAAGTCAAATAATTGTAATAAAAGTACATATCTAATCAACCTTGGCTTAGTATCTTTCATCTCTATATGGTACCTAAAGGCTAAGTGGTATTTATGCACAATCACATTTGTGTCAAGAAAATATCACTAAAAAAATTTAAATACAAATACCACAACAAGAAAATCTTATCAGTCATAATATAATTTTTCAAAGTCGGATTAAGAGATTTGCAAGAATAATAAAAGTAATATAAGATTTTCTCATGCCATTGTCCTAGGACTGCTCCAAGATCTACATCGCTAGCATTAAATATAAATTTTAATGGCATGGATCAATTTGGTAACACAATAATAGGGGTTGAAATAAACTTCTCTTTCAGACACATAAATGCATTTTGGCATGCATCATTAAACATAAACATCATCTCCTTCTCTAAAAACATACATAAGGGATATGCAATTTTGGATAAATACATGAAGAATCTAAATTAAAACATCATATGCCCTAAGATGATTCAAATACCTTTCACAAGTCTAGATAGAAAAAACTTGTCAATAACCTTAATTTTCACCATGTCAACTTCAATCTCTTTTTTAAAATCTTACGACCAAGCACTATTCCTCTTTTGTCTATGACATGGAAATTATCCTAATTTTTAACAAAGTTATAATCCGTGCATCTCCTTAACACAATAAAAAAATGCCAAACAGTCTTTGAACGACTCAAAAATAACCACAAAGCAATCCATGAACACCTCAATAGTTTTCACAACTATGTCAAAGAAAATGGAAATCATGCAATAATAAAAATTTGTTGGTGCATTAAAAACACCAAAAGGCTTTTGCATGAACTCAAAATTCCTACATGGTTAGTGAAAGTTTCTTTTCTTGGTCTTCAAAAACTTAGAAATTTAATTGTAACTTGAATAACTTTCAAGAAACAAACACAATCCTCTGCAAGTAAGATAGACTAACATTAAATGTATGATAGACATCAGATAGTGATAATTTTTAGTCCATGCTTTCAACTTCTTAATGCCCATCCAAACATGTCAACTAGTTACCGAACTAATAGGAATACACTTATTTGTCCTTCTTGGAACCATATTGATTCTAGCTTTCTAGGCACATATTGGACTAATCTCATTCATTTATAATAACAATAGGATAAACTACTCTCATACAACCACTTGATAATTTTATTCTTTACCACCTCTTTCATAGGTGTATTTAGGCTTTATTGATACCTAATAATCAATACATAATCTAGCTTAGGATAGATTTTGTATGTGTAGATTTCGGGTGGAATTCTAATGATATTTTAAATAGACCATTAAAACACCCCAGACTTTGGCCCTTGCATATTCCTTGAGTCTTAAAACTTCTTTTCATCACACGACCCACACCATAAGTTGTATATTGTCGTAACAAGTCTAGGGACCCTAGTTATTTATTACTTAGTGTGTTTATAGAAAAAGTTCTGTCCTTGGTATGATAAACTCTATATGAGTCATATGTTAGTAAAATAAGAGGGTTGAGTCCAATAGTATGTTGTTCAGTGTCTATACCTTGATATTCTTCCTTGGATATGACTTGATGATACTAGTCGTATATTGATGTTATGAGTTAGGCAAGGGTATCGCATATTGGATAAAATATGGTGTTCGACTTTCTAATCTGGTGATAATTTAAGGGTACCACTCGTATGACATGCTGATAAGTTAGAAGGTCCACGCTGAAGGTAACTTGGATAGTTCCCACACCAAGCCTTTAGGACACCACATCTTATAACACTTTGTTGTCGTTTATTATACACTTTAGAAGATTAAAACACCTTCTAAAAACTCTCTAAAAAACTCTCAAGAGAATTGGGCTAGTATTTCTTCAAGGTGATCATCTAGAGGCTTAAAAATCAAAATCTCTTTGTGAATCTTCGTAACTCAGGAATGTGACACTCTCTTCATTGATAGTTCACTAAAATTATGTATATTTAGACATTGTTGATAAATCATTGGTGGTGATTTAGAAGACAATGATGGATGGTTTGAATGCATAATATTGTAGTATTATCTTCTCATGTTTTAAATTATGATTGTATATGTTTTGATAATGGTTTTGCACATATGTGTGCATGGGAATATTTGTTTAATGAATGTGTCATATTTAACCCTAGGCTTTATGGTTTTTATCTTGAATAAATGTTTGATAATGGTATGTCCTCAACTTTTTGTGAAAATGTCTATGAGAATGATCTTTTCGCATATTGAATTGTGTTTGAACTAAGGCATTGACCTGAAATTAAATGGTAGGAAAATAGTTTTATGAAGGCCTTGTTGCCATAAATTAAATTGAATTATAACCTTGGTGGTTTAATTGTTTAAATAGGTTTGAGTCCTTAAATGTTTAACTAAATTGATTTCTTTGTTTAGACAATGGGTTCTATTCTCAAAGTTGATTAATATTTCTTATCGCCTATTATATGCTTGCAAGTGGGGTTGGTATGACGATACCAGTGGGATGTCTTTGGTATGTAATTGTATAAGTAGTTGTTTATATGTGTAATGAATATTTTAATTAGGATTTAAAGTTGAATGTATAGACTAGTCATGAATGTTGAGTCTGAAGGACTAATACTGGAAATTCCACGTCCAAGTACAATTGTCCATGAAGGTTAGAGTACCCTGAATAAATTTATGAATGATAGGTTCAAGTCCTTAATATTGTATAAATCTGTGCTTATGTCACCTTGATTATGCCAAGAGGTTTGAGTCCCCAATTAAGGCATATCCAAATATACATATTCTCTAGTTTGTATGGCTATACGCACTAAGTCCCTTCTATCTAGGAGAGAAATGGGCCCATATATCCCATGGATGACTTGTAATATGATGTTTATAATACACAACCCAAGTAAAGGTTTTAAAATTTCATGCTAAACCTCATTCCCTATCCCAACACAAATATATATATTCATGTGATTGCATATGATAATTTGACTAGGTTTTGGATAATGGCATTATTTTATTCTTCTATCCTTAAGTTACATACTAGTGCTCCAACCACTAACCATCTTTGAAAATTGTATCTCCATACAATGCTGGCCCCAGACTTCTTCTCTTTTCCTGCACAATGATCAGGTGTTTGAGTGGTTCATAAGTTGATATTAAAGTGGTGAGCTTCCATACTTTGAAAGGCTTTATTTTATGGTCATTATATTCTATGATTTGGACTTTACCTTTGCTATTGTCAGGGGTATGTTTCAATATTTTATTGACTTCAGATATATAAAGGTTTTGTTGGATTACTATGGATTTGGGTGTGTTTTTTTGGTGGATTGGTTTAGGAATTTCATGAGTTATCATTAGTCTTATTTTTAACATTGTTTTATGTGTTCATAATTTATGCAATATATGCGGGTTTTGTGTTGTCTAGGTTCAACGAAGGGCTGATCTCCAATCCATATGGGACTTGAGATACTCATCGTGGCCAGACCCTTCTTTGAGTAATAACAAAGTTTCTATCAGAACTTAGGTTCTGGATCAATTAGGTGTAAATCCATGTCAAGTAGAGTCACTTCACTTATAAAGTAAAGGTTATGAGATATTTTTGAATATTTTCCTTTCTTGTTGTCGTAATTTTGAGCTATAGAGTCTAACGTCTTGAATCCTTCTGATTTCATTTTGCTCATCTTTCAGATCATGCCTACAATAAGATTTGATGTCTGTGTGAACTCTTTTGTCCTATTTGAGGATGATATAGATGGAGATCATCTAATTCTTAGGTTGGAGACACAATCAAGGGTTGTTGTATCTGACTTTCCTTGTGGGCTCCCATCTATCCCCACTAATCCTACTCCTGAGGGTGACACTCATACTTATTTGCCTCAAGAGAAAGTTACTAATGCTAAATTTTGTTGCACCATTAACCTATTATCTCAACTGGTGACATCTCCATAACAATAGTTAGGTTCTGCTGGTGTTTTTATTGGTTTGTCTGAGGCCACTTAGTTGACTAATTTATGAGGTTGCATATTCCAATATGAACTGGTACGAGGGTTGGGGAGGATCTCCAAAGTTAAATTAATAAGATAGAGAAGATTTTTTGGGTTATACATTCATAAAAGGTTGAAGGTGTGGAGTTTTCTACCTATCAATTAAAGGAAGTGGCATACCAATGGTATGAAGAGTGAGAACTATCAAAGGGAAATAATGCTGACTCTATATTGTGGGATGAATTTTCTAGTGTATATTTGGATTGCTTCTTTCCTCAGGAGTTGAAAGAGGTAAAAGTAGAGGAATTTGTGAATCTAAGATAAGGTAGGATGTCAGTAATAGAGTATTCCTTAAAATTCCATCAATTGTCCAGGTATGCTCTTGAGTTGGTTTCTATCATAAGAGCTAGAATGCTTAAGTTTGCTTCTGGGTTGCCTCATAAGTTGATTCTGGATAGTAAGGATGCCTTTTCGAATAAGGATATGGATATTTCTTGGATTGTGGTTTATATGCAACAGGTTGAGGAAGAAAAGAAGAAGCAGCAAATATGGGTGAGGGCATATTAAGAAATTCATATTTTCAAAAAGGGAGGAGGCCTGCAGCAGAGTTGTAGAGATGAAGGAAGTGGCCAAAGAAAAAGTGGGTTTTTTTGTTTTTTTCAATACTTCCAGTACTTGTTACTCAAAGCCATCAGGTGATTATTTATCTTAGTATGGTAAAGGTTATAGGGAAGAGGGTACCCAATCTAAGACTAGTGAGGCTTAGCCATAAATTTTGTGATCATTTGGACCGTGTCCAATGTGAGAAGGGGAGAAATCAATGTTTTAATTATTGTCACATTGGCCATATGCAACATGATTTTCCTTCTAAGTTAGCTACTAGATCCAATAAGGTTGTCATTTCCTCTTTATCATCTCCTGCACCAAAGGGTGCTACTTTTGCTTCTAGTACCATCACTAGTCAAAATCACCCATATGCTCTTATTTCTCATCACGACCCTGATACATCTCACGATATTGTTATTGGTATGTTAAAACACTTTTCCCTTGATATATACTATTTACTTGATTAAGGGTCTACTATTTCTTATGTGGCCTAATTTGTGGATGTACATTTTGGTTTTGGTCCCTAGTATATTTCAGACCCTTTTTCTATGTCTATCCCAGTGGATGACTCTAGGGTTTCTAAAAGAGACAATGGGGTTGTGTAGTAACTATTGGAGGTTGGGAGACCTTGGTAGATCTGTTTGAGTTAGATGTGGTTGATTTTGATGTCATATTATGGATGGATTGATTGTAATCATGCTATACTTCTTTATACTATCGAACCTATACCATCTTTAAATTCATAAATGAGGTAGTTATTATGTGGGAGAGTGGTTCCCTATCTCCTAAAGAGAGTTTAATATCTTATCTTAGTGCTTGGAGATTGTCCTCCAAGGGGTTTCTTTATCATCTGGTCCAGGTTAAATATTTTAACTTGGAGAGTCGTTCTTTACATTCTATTCCTGTGGTAAATTATTTCCCTGAGGTCATCCCTGATGAACTTCCTGGTGTCCCTCCTGATAGAGAGATTGATTTTTCTAATGACCCTATGGATGACACTGATAACGCCCAAACTACAGCTCTCGTAAGAGTGTAAGTGGTCGCTGTCAAATATAGAACCCAACTGGGTTGGGTGTTGAATCCCACAGGGAATACTCGGTCACTAAGTGTTGTAATTGCTAGAAGACTTTTGGTTGAAAATTCCACGGAAAGAGGGGATTTTGGGTTATGGCATGAACCGATAATATTAAAGTAACAATGGAATGCTTTGTTTAGTAAGATTTAATCACAGAGAATAATAAGTTAGGGTTATGTCCACCTTCTGAGTTCTACGTATCTATTAACAATGAGTAATGCGGAATTTAGACATGCATGCACTTATAGAGATTTGTATTCTAATGGTAAATCCTAGTGTTTCTCAACCATGAAGGATTATTTCATATTACCTCTCTCGAGCCTAAAGTGTATAACTAACGGTACAAATTCTCTAAGAAAGTTAATCCGGTTAAGGCATTAACATGTAAACAGGGGTTGGTAGCCCTATTTTCTTGTCACCCTCTCTTTTCCAAACATGTAACTTTAATCTCGAACAAGTTAATGCTATATTGGCGTAATCCCTATGTTTGCAACCACAAGAATTCAATTAAAATGAAGAGAGTAATGATATAAGTAGCATACACATCAAGAATTCACAAACTCATAGTAATAGATAGTATATCACAATGCTTCCATAACTCTAACAGAGAAGTTTAGCTACTCATGAGTATAACGGAAATCAACGAAGACATCATCATCATACCAAAACGATAGCAATCTCATGATGGATAAGAATTGGCGTCCAAAAAGGGAGAAGAACGTTGTTCTTTCCGTTGCTCAAGAAAGCCGTGTTTTTTTCTGTCTTAAACTACAGAACTTGTAACGTGACTTTGTCCAAAGTGTCGAATGAAAAGAAAATAGACTGAATAATGACAATCTATGATAATGAATGCTGAAAAATTCAGCAAATAAGGTTTTTATAACATCCTTATCCTAGTCCTACTAGGTTACTGCTGCACCCCAAAGTATTAAGAAATACTGATTCTGCCCGAGACAATTTCTCCATGCATCACATTCAGTCCACAAGCTTCCAAAAGATGCCTTCCTTCTTACGTGAAGTTTTCCTTTGCTTCCCAAGGGTCCACAAAGTGCTAAAATCTTCATCATTAATACCTGAAAACATGCTAATAACGTTGGTTAGCTCACTTACAGGAAAATGGACTAAAAGTGCAGGAATTATATATTTTATTCTCCAAACTTAGCTAAAACATGGGTAAATTATGGTGCTTTAGGCGTCTGAATACGCCCATCATCACCACCCCATACTTAAAGCTTTGTTTGTCCTCGAACAAAATATTACGTCCATGCAAACATCTACTTAAAATTTCACAGTAACAGCACAAAATGTTCAACAAGACATGCACGACAATCATTAGCAAAGAGTAGTTTTCTTGATCACTCCTAGAAACAATTCAACCTCCAACATAGACTCGTGATGATGGTTAATTCGTATCCACAAGTTAAGCCTCAAAGAATCATATAACACTACCCAAATATCATTAACAATGTGTGTCTCACACAAGATATCACCCATAATCACTCACAAGTTTTGCATTTTTTGAAACATGGGTACAAGACACTCCTTTCTCTCTCTCTCACAAAGAATTCATATGTTGCAACTGATGACCATAGGCTTGCCCTTAGTTTAATGCTCCACTAATATTAGAATGCTAAGCTTAGGATCAAATAGGTCTTTACAGGTTGTAATGTAGGCTAAGGGACAGGTAGGGACTATTTTGGCCAGAAATAGTGACTATGTTCCCTAAGCGCTTTAATACACTACGTTATGTCATTATCACTCTCTTTTAAACAACCCCTCTACTTTCCTTTCATCTACCACCCCTTTTCACCTATTTTGTTATTCAATTATAAACACAACTATCTTATTATTTTTCTATTTCTCTTTTTTTTATTATTTATTTATTTTATTTTTTTTATAACACACCTCTATGATAGCCATTCTTTTTCACAACTATTTCAAGTACCAATACACTCTGAGGCATCACTCTCACCCAATTTCCTCTTATTTTGTCACATGACTCTACAATTTAAAGCGCTTAGGAATTTGGATCAAATTATGGTCTTGAAAAAAAATGGATTAGGCTACATATGAGGCTGTCAAGGAAAATAGCTAAAGGCTCAAAGGGGGTTAGCTAGGATAATGTACACGGGCAGGTAAAAAGAAGGTAAAAAATCATAGGCTGCCAAAGAAACTCCTAAATTATCTCCTAAACTCACACTCTTTATTTCGCTTTACACACACACCAGGCAAGTTCTAGCATCAGTCACAACACAGAATATGCTATAACCTCACACACACAAGGCACATGGTCAACTTTATTGGGAGCAGTATAGACTCTTTGACCCAACAGATGAATGAATTAAACCACACAATTATCACACAGTGAGTCACACGTAGAGCATAAACATCACAATAGTCATGATTTTAGCATAAACTCTTGTCATAATACCATGCCGCCTATCAGCACAATTTCATGCAAAATATAAAAAATCTTAAAATTTAACTACAAACAAACATAAGTAAATGTAGGCAAAAGAAGTACAACATACAAATAGCAGCACCCAAATTACGATTTTAAGATCACCAAACAAGACCCAATAAAGGTAAATACACTAACCATACTTCCAATGCTAAAACCACATTCCAAACCTAGCATTATCACACATTCATTCTATGAATTAGTTCAATCTAGGGAGAAGGCAATAGGATTCTAAAAGGATATTAAGCGTTTCAACTTATGGGAAAAACCCACATGTAATACCCAAACAACAATATTCAATATTAATTCATTCTACCTAAGAATCAAAATAAACATTCACATTCATATCAAATATATAACACACAAATCATCTTACGAAGAAGAGTAGACAAAAGCCTACATCAAAGCCAAACCGAAGATTCTTATATCTTTCACCAATTTCCATCTTCACTTTATAATCCCAAAATGTCATCACACTATAAAAATTGTAATATACTCATCAATATTAAAATAATGATACCCACATTGCGCTATTGTACTTTGTGTAAAAAAACGACACCAAAAACCCCAAATGGATCCCACTTATAGAACTTAAATTTTTGAGGTCAATCCAATGTTCATACATGATCAAGGAATCTTAACCCTCAAGAAATGGGTGGAAACCAAGGTAATTTGTGGCTAAAATCAAGCCCTAAAGTATTTCGTGGTTTTTTATCAAAAACCAAAATTTCTACAAAGAAAGAGATGAAATCTTACCTTAAATCCAAAGATATTCATGATACAAGATATTAGTCAATCTTCTAAGTCAACCAAAATACTCAATTTAAAGATTTCTCGGGACTTTAGGGTTCTTAACTCTCACCGTTGAGCCAAAAATAGTCATAACGCGACCTAAGGTTCCTTTTTATACCCATACTTGGTATCTAGGCATTTCTATCAAAATCCTGGGTGTGAAATCACAATCCCTGGTATTAAAAGGAGATGTTTTGATTGCAAAACCTCTTTGTGCGATTGCAGTATCCTCTACAGCACTAGAAAAGCAGCTAAAACATGGAAATGTTTCAAGTTTCTACTAAGGCCTCAGGAATTCATTCGGACTCTAATTTATACAAATGAACTATGTAACTCCACTAAATTTGACATTCTGGATGCAATGAAGAAAGTGGATTTTATGTCTGAGGTCATCTTGACCATTTGTGGGCACCACACCCTAAATTTCCAATTTTTCAACTTCCGACTAGTAGGTCAAAATGAGATTAGGTGTATTGGGGCACAAACCAAAGGTCCACCTAGTCTAAAGTCGATATTTTGGAGATACTAGCGAAGTCAGAATTCCAATTAAAGAACGTTAATTAAAGTTTTTTCCTTGTGGATATTTGGAACTAGCGAAGGCTTCTAAATAGGGAATTGGCTAAAAAAACCTAATGAACTGCCCGATAATCAAACTATCAGTCTCAATAAGTCATAAATGACTTTGGGATAATATGGGAAATCCCTAATGGCAAAAATAAGCAGAATTATAAAAAATGAATCGAAGGGTCATTACAATATCCAATAATAAAAGGAATTTTGTCCATAAAAGTCAATAGATATAAAGATCTTACAAGCCCAAAAGGATAAGTTATTGTGCCAGTATGCTCCAAGCATGACTTCCTAGATAACATTCAAATAGCTCTCTCACTTCATATCCAAATAGTCAAAACACAGTCTTAAATGCTAGCTGGACTCCAATTAAACTATAAAAGTATGATGCATGTAAAAACCTAAACCATAACACATAGACACCATCTCGATACCCACAGAAATCTGCAAAGGCTCATCCAAGCCATAACCAACAAAAGACATAAGCTATACAACTGACCAACAATTCAAACATAAATTTCGTTTACCATTCCACACTTTCCACCTACTTCAAACTAGGAGAAGAAATCAACCAAGTTTTGCCAACACAATTTCATCTCATGGAACTCAGAATTTAACCTAACTTGTGAAAAGTCCATCCAACAAACATAAAAATAAGCTCATAAGGACCTGTTTGGGCATACATATTAAAATATTTAACGAATGAAATCTATACCAATGATACAACTAGTTCAGATAGAAACTAAGACTGAAATCCAGAAGGTCCAAGGCATAACTACTCATCATTGAACGATCCGCTCCAAGATGCCCCAGTAACAAAGAATAAAACCATACTAAATACAACTCAATCATGCTACTCCCATTAAGTATATCATCCAATTTTTCCAATGAATACAGATGACTCATAGTCAAAATTGAAATAACTAATACCACGTCCATGGGTGATCATATGAACACTTTTTAACTTTAATGCATTTGAAGGGAAGAAGATCAAATAGGCAACCATAAAGTAGGCTCAACTAGCCTATAAATTAAATCCAACCTTAGAAAAATCTAAAGCAAGTGATGCACTCACTCTTACATCGCTAACCTGATATCCCAATAACAAAGCTAAACTATTCGATATGAACTACCTAAACTAATCCTGAAGACGAGTAGGGATCAATACTCCAAATTCATCATAACATCATAATTACCATCCAAAGGTGTCATATCAAATAGTAAGCCAATAATCCAACCCAAGGTCAAAAATCACATCGACCATACTACTTGAATCTGACTTATCAATACCTCATCATGCTAAGCCAAAATTAAAACATAGTTGAATAACAAAAGAACTGTAGAGGATAAATCAATGGATAAAAACACAGAGATCCACTCAATTTATATTAGAAGGAATCACTATCAAAGAATATTCAAGAACTTATCACAAATCAAACTAGTGATGGAAAAATCTCTAGAAATTTAAAGAAATATTACTCAAGCTAGAACCGGCAAAACTAACACTCTATCTCAATAAAGAATAGCCATAGGCTCATATCATTGAGGAAAGACACTCCACAAACCCTCGTTAGCACAAATAATCACTAAAATAGGAATTTACTAAATCCACATATGTAGGGCAATCATAACTCGATACATCCATAAATTATAACATAAAAGAAGAAAAATCCCAATCTCGAAACTAAGGTTGATATTAATACCACCACAAAAAAATTGAACAACTCAAGATAAAGAATATCAAATTTTCATACTCTAAAAGTAATTTGAAGAACTATCACCTATCTCTGATATCACCTATCTCTGACTCTTTAACTCCACTAGAGTAAGATCTGCATAATAGTAAGAATTGAGCATATAACTCCACTACAATAGCAATGGAAAACCATGAGAAAGAGATGAACCCAAGCAATTTAAGAGGTGAATCCAATAAATATCGATATTAATATAAAACCACTATAAACCATTAAAATAGCCACAAATAAGGAATGAATCAAAAACTGGCCAAACTCACAAACGGGAAATATTGAAAGAAATAGCCAAAGAAAAAGCCTTCAGAAACCAAGGGGAAATTATAAGACTCTTTAACTGAATATAAAACAATATAACTAAATTTTAAACTCTAGAACCATACAGAGCCATAGAATTAATACTTACCTTCAATATAACAATGTATTCCCAAATCCATCTAGCATAGTTAACTATGAGAGAAAACAATCAACCTCACCTTGCTATGAAAAAGAAATTATAAAACCCTCAATCTATTGTGAATTTTATATTTTTCCCTCCCGAGTTCATAATGTCGATTGCTGACATAAATTATGCTTAGGCATATGAATAGGGAATCTTAGGAGAGTTTTAGAAATTTTAGATGAGGTTTGGGGTAGTTTTAGACCAAAGAGGCAGTGAGCCTCTGCGGTATCATTGGGTAGTAATGGTTATCCTCCGTGATAAGTTTCGTGCCACACCACTATGTAAAAATTCATATAGTTTATGATTTTGTTTACTTGAGATAAGGGGTATTGGGATATTTTAACCTATTCACTACCCTTGAGAATAGTATAGCCTATTTGTTTTAGATTTAAGATATTAAAATCACCAATTAAACTCTTTAACTCAAAACCCCAAAGAAGCCTAAGGATTTCATCGTACGTTCATTATTCTTATTTTAAGATCCAAATTACATTTTAATTATTTTGTGTCTAAATCATATACCTCTTTCCTATATTTGTAATTTTTTAATTGCATAAAAATTAGTTTATTAGTCATGATATTGATATTGGGTTTTAAACTATGAGTTGAGGGTTTTTGATATAAATTGTGTGAATGTTTTTCCATGGATTCTATTTATTTATTATGCATGAATTATTAGTTTGTACACTCATTGGGGTGATTAGGAATAGTGAATGAATATAGAGGTACAATGGGTTCCATAAATAATTTTTTTTGGTATGAAAATTAATAGTAATCTCAACCTACTTAAATTATTGGTTTTGGAATATGAATTATCATTTGGTTTGGATATTCATTTTAAATCCAATGCATTGAAGAAATGTCAAAATTGTTAAGGATGGCTTTGAAAACCTTGTGTGGTACAATCAAATCCCCTAAGTTTATTTTTAATAATAGAGTCTAGGGTACAACGATTACTCAAGGTAATGGCGTAATGATATTTTTTGCAAGCTATAGTCATTATGACAATGCCACTTAATAATGACTTAATGGTTGACTCCTTAATGTAATGGTTGGTTTATGAATTAAATATTTTAGTTGGGCACAAAGAAGGTTGTGTAGCTCTCTGTGGAAGTTGGAGGTCCTTAGGGAACCGACATTTGAAACACATGTTTGCCGATGTGAGGATTGTTCTTGATGTCCGTGTGCTTATGTCACTTTTTATATATATATATGTATATATCATGGATGGTGAAGGGTATGCATTACTCATCCTTCTATTGTACATCTAGTTCTTGCAGCTAACATTCACTAGGCCTTTTCAGTAGGGGGAGCTGAACCTATATAGCCCATGGGTGCAGATTTATGATGGTAAACTTATAAAGTCTAGGTTAAGGTTTTAAAGTTCATGCTAACCCCTATTTCGTTTCCTAGCATGTGATATATATGTATTCCATATGATATTGTGCACTAGTTTTAATGGTTTCAATATTATGGTTTATTATATTTTTTTACCCTTTATCACTGAGTTATATGTTAGAGCTTCAATTGCTAACCATTTTTAGAAGATATATCACCAAGTAATACAAAACTATCCGTACTTCAACTCTTCTTCCACAATAACTAGGTTATTGTGGGATAGATCGTGAGTCAGATTGAAGTGGTGAGCTTCCATAATTTGAAAGACCCCATTTCATGCTTTGGGTTTCCTTATGCATTGACTCTTTCTTCTGGATTTTTTTGGCTATGGTCAGGGGCATGTCCCGACTAGATTATATTTTATTTTATTATAGGCTTTGGTTAACATTAATGTAAACATGGACATTATGGCTGGTTTCGGTATTGGTTATTTGTTAGTGGATATTAAATAATGGTTTATCATTGATTCTTTGAGCTTTATTACCATATCTTGTTTTATATTGGAAATTATCATCTTATAAGTATACTTGGTTCTGTTGGATTAGTGTAAAGTAGTTTTCTCTGGTTCTGGCGGTCTTAAGATACACTTTGTGGATAGGACCTGGTATGAGTCATGACAAAGCTAGTATCAGAGCTTACGTTCATGGTAAATTGGGTGTCCACAAAGGCGTGTCAAGTAGAGTCTTTTTATGGGTATGTTGCATGTCATACTTATAAAAGAGATGATACAAGGTAGTTAGGAATGTTTCCCTTTCTTGTTGACTTATTTTTTGGCTATAGTATTAGGGTCGTAGATTCCTCTAAATCTCATTTATTCTCCTTTCAGATCATGCCTTTTTAATGATTTGAAGATCATGGAAAATCATCTGTCTCGCCTGGGGGCAATGTGGGTGGACCTCATCCAACTTATGAGCTATCGACCTGATCAAGGATCACATCTTCTGATTGTCCCTGTAGAGTTCCATTTGTCTTCACTGATCCTTCTCCAGCTGGTGGCACTGTTACTCAATAACCTAAGGAAGATATTACTAATGCTGATTTTTGCCAATCCATTCATATTTTTACCATGTTTGTGACATCTCAGTCTTATCAGATGGGTTTTACTAGTATTATTGGGAGTTAATCTGAGGCCACTACAGTAGGCCAGTTTATGAAGTTGATCCCTCAAACTTTAACTAGTACTAAGGTAGAGGAGGATCAACAAGGTTTTGTAGAAGAAATGGAGAAGATTATTCGGGTTATGCATGCTACTGATGTAGATGGTGTGGAATTCACTGTTTATTAGTTATAGAATATAGCGTACCAATGGTTTGAAGAGTGGGACAAGATTAGGTGTGATAATGTTGAGTCCACTTTGTGGGATGATTTATATAGTGATTTTCTTGATTTCTTCTTTTCTCAGGAGTTAAGGGAGACAAAAGTTGAGAAGCTTATGAACTTGAAGGAAGGAACAATGGCGGTGAAGGAATATGCCTTGAAGTTCAATCAGTTGTCCTGGTATGCTCCTGATCTAATGTCCAGTTTGAGGGCTACAATGAGGAAATTCTCTTCCAATTTGTCTCGATAATTGATTTTAGAGAGAAAATCTACCTTGTTAAACAAGGACAAGGATATGTCTTAAATGGTGGTGTATATGTAATAGGTTGAAGAGGAAAAGATGAAGCAAGAATTTTTGGGGGTAGGGTAGAGCAAATAGTTTTGATATTCGAATTAGGGTAGAGGTCAGCAGTAGAGTGGTATATATGGTGGAAAAGATTCTAAGAAAAAGTAGGGAAACTTTGGTTCCTATTCAACGGTTAATACACATATCCGAAGCCATCGGAGGATCATTGATTTTAGAGTTGTGATGGTTCAAGCGCACAGGGAGCCCAATCTCAAGCTAGTGGGGCCTAGTCAGCTCCATCATATCCTCTTTCAAGACTGGTCTCTTCATCTACCCTATGAGGATTACTTACATCAAGTAATAAATGTCAAATAATATCAATAACCTCAAGCAATGTTAGCAATAGTAACAACAATTACAACACTAATTAGATAAATAGGTGGTCCAAAAATGAACATCCATATAAAGTACCACTCAAGGACCAGAATAAGGCCAATGTTCCAAGATAAATGGAACTCGAACCAATAAGCTACACCCATAGGGAGAAAATATAAATATAGATCTACCCCATCCATTACAAAAATAAATAAGCTGCGGAGGTAGTCATATAATCATGAATTCAATAACAAGGCACATAATAATTAGTATGAATTCATCAGGGCATATAATCATTAATGGGTACGATGACCCAAGAACAAACAATGAAAAGGTAAATGTGGGGAAATAAAAGAACACCAATAACAATTTCATCTGCAACCACAAACCTGAATGATATATGGGAGAATGAATGGGAATGTGTCTAAACTCGGACCAACTGACTGAATCATTAATTGAGGCACCAAATACACCATCTTTAATTAAAGGTGCCATACTCATCATGAGGTTGATCTAAATAAGATTAAAGACTAGCAATCCCATATCAGAGACACTCCTATACCAATAGCCGATCTATTTATAGTCGTTGCAAACTCCTGAAGTTCAACATGGCAAGAACATAAACAGAGCCTAAATGGCTGACTAACTGATGCTGAGAGCACTCTCTATTACCAATAATCATCTTTTCTATAGTCATAGCCTGTATCAGGAACTTTACGCTGGTGGAGAATATATGCTAGCTTTGTCTAATCAATTAAATCATATTTGAGGAACTCTCTAATCTAGTGTCATATGATGATACATTCAAAAAATGATTTTGGAACACTTTGAGATACTCTCCCTCATAATCCAGAATGACCGCCAGGGCCTTAAAACCCATACCAAAACTCCACAAGGTTGAACAAGAACCCTACTGACTATGACACCATGAATAATATGAGAACCACTCATTGCCTGAAATACAACCTCGGTTGAGATAATACACTGCAAGTGAAGCTAAACTCTACTCAAAGGATCCTCACTTTCATATAAAATACAAATAGCTCAATACTAAGTTCATGGCCTCTTACCGCCAAATCCATAATTATTAATACATACTCTATATGGCTTTCAAATGACCAATAACCTAAGAGAAGGAAGATCCAGCTTCTATCAAGTGCTCCAACATCAAATGAAGTGGTAATGCTAATGCTTTATTAATTCCATACATCATGCCCTGCTTAAAGGGATATAGCATAGAAAAATTCCTATCCCACTGAAGGAATCCAATATCGTATATGAAAACTGGTAAAGATCCCTGGTGAATGCCAATAGACCCGACTCTAGTATAAGAACTGCTCGATGAATTAAATGCCATCCTTACCTGGAAGGGATCTAAAATAGGACTCATATTCCCAATGTTGAATATTAAAAGGCTGAAGTAGTCACAAGCCAAATAGGAGCCTATGTTGGACCTAGATCCTCTAGGAAACGCTGAAGATATTAAATATCCATCTCAAACTCTTTGGTTCGACGCTACACCAAAGCTCTCAAAACACGTATGGATATTCTGCCCGTGTCTACCAACCATCTCGCATTGCCCATTTGAGAGAGAACAGAGTCAAATAATGTGTTTAGGGTTCATAGTACAAAGGACAAACATAGGGAATCAAGAAATGAGCTCCCCAAGAAGTCCCAGTAGCCTCCCAAAGATAGGTTACGAATGTCTCCGTGCCAATCTGCCGGACTCTATTAATAAATAGCTCTTGTACTAATACACCGGTGAAGCCTAGGCTGTGATACAAATTATTTACGACCTAATTTCTCAGGTGATGATAGCTCTTACTATATCCCACCACTAGTCCAGCCAAACACGTAGTCTAGAATGGATAGTAGTAGACTACCCACATATATAATGGAAAGAATGTGGAAAATCTGAAATATAAGATTAATTACACAATATAATCACCTGACTGGTGGTATCATTACAAGAGCTTCTACATAAAAATATTTCAAATTGAAGTATAAATGAATACACCATTATAGCTCATCGCAGAATAAAACATAGAAACTATTCTAGTGTATAAGAGAGAGATGAGTAATACTCCAAACATCAGGCGCTTACTCTAAGTCTCTAAACCATGTTTTTTTCAGCAAGATGCACACGTATATAGCGATAACCATTACTTATTATCTACAGGTAGCATTGGTGTAGTATGAGTACAAAATATGTGGTACTTAGTTGAAAACTCTCAACTGAAATACAAAGATAATGTAGATATATGTAACATATAAGGAAAATTGGAAACTACATCAAAATGTCCAGAAACCATATAAAAGAGCCAATTGCTATGATCTGGTCTATTCTCGCACAAATTATCCTCTAACTGAATCAAGAAAGGCTGATGCATAAATTCAAACTGTGACATACTAATACCAGCACAATCAAATGAAAATTAATCAAAGCCAAGGCCAAATTAAGGAATGAGTCATGCAACCAACTTCAAATCAAAATATAACCATCTTTTTCCTTTCAAATCCTTCTAACACTCCAAAAAAATACGAAAGTCTCCTGAGTCCTATCTGGACTATCTCATCACACTAACCTTAAAAGAAGCTGCTGATCCATTAACAATACATACTATTAAGTATGAAAATAAGCTAATAAGGCTCAACCTAGGAACATAAATTGAGATAACTACGGTCTACAATCTATACCAATGCTACAGCTGGCTCGAATAACCCTTGAAAATGAAATACAATAGTCCTAAGTACAACTACTCACCATTGGAGATTCACTCCTGGATGTCCCATCAATATAGAATGAAGCCATGTTAAATCTAACTTAAGCATATTACTCTCGTTGAGTGATCATCAAAAAATCTCAATGAAAACTAAAAAACTGAGGTCAAAGCTGAAGGAACCAATATCGTGTCCATGGGCTATCATCTGAACATCTATCAAATATAATTCACCTAAACTCAAGAAGATTGAATAGGTAACCACGGATTAGGATTAACCAACCTATAGATTAAATCCTAACTAAGACAAATCTGAAAATAAAGGTTGCACCCAACCTGTACAATGTCCAGCTGAATCTCAACAGAAAGGCTAAACCATCTTATAATAACTATCCAAACCAATCCTGTAGATAGGTAAGCATCCAAACTCCAAATTTATCATAACCTCAAAGACACCATTTAAAGGCGGCAAATATGAATTTAAGTTAATAAGTCTGAACTAATGTCAAATACTAAAATCAATCTTTCAATCCAAATCAAACATACTTTACTAATTATTTTTTAAATTAAATACTAAAATGTAGGAAAAAACAAAATCATCCCAGAGGATAAATCACTAATTTAAAACCCAAGAAAACAACATCATATATATTGGAGGGAATGAACCACCTAATCATACTCGAGAACTCATCAAGGCTACAAATCGCACTAGTAATAGTAAAATCTCAAGCAACTCGGAGAGATGTTAATTTAGTCAAAAATTGGTCAATCCAATACTCCATCTAGGAAACAAACACTCAATTCAAAAACTTAGGAAATGGTCGCTGAAAGGATCACCAATCTCTATTTTTCAAACTCTGCTAGAATAAGAACAACATCACTGCAAGAATAGAGTATCCAACTCCACACTAATTCCAACAACAAAAAAATCACTGGGAGATAAACACTACAAACCATACAACAAAATTCAAGGCCTCTCGACATCACCATAAAAAATACTACCAAGCAATGAAATAGTCAAAATAAATAATTGACCCCTAATTGGTCAACTGCAAAATGGGCTACACAGGTAGGAATAGATAATGCAAAAGACTTTGTAACCCGCAAGGCAAGTCTAAGAATCCCAAACTCATGAATGGTAAATATAAATAAATTTCCAACTTTAGAACCATAGCAGAACTACAAAATATAAACTTCGCGTCAATACAAAATTCCTTTAACATCCAGTCTAGTATTCCCAATAGAAGGGAAAATATCTAACCTTACCTCACTATAAGAGAGAGAACATCCAACCAAGATAGCTACCCAAGACAAAGAGTAAGAATGACAAAGATGGGAAAATTCCAACAAGATGCTAACAGTCTATCGATCTACTAAGTATGGATCAATAACATCAATTAATGAAAATAATAACAAAAACTAATATAAACATATATATAAGGGAATAGGTGGTACCAAAAATGAAAATATAGCAAGTACCACACTAGAACCTAAGGCCATTATGCCAAGGTAAATGGGACTCAAAGCCAAATACTAGACCTATAAGAGAAAAAATATAAAAAAACATATCAACTCCATCCACTACTAAAAGAAATCATCTACTGGGTAGTCGTATAGTCAGAAACTCAATATCATTGTACACAAAAACTAATATAGACCTATCAAGGCATATAATTATCTATGGGTATGAGATCCATAATAGCATACAATATGTATAGCCCACTTAAGAAACCCAATCTTAAAATCTGAAATCATCAAAGAACCCTGTTGAACACAAACAAACCTAACTCTTGCCTGAAAACTACTTGATGAAACTAATATCATCATTTGATATGAGGTATCTATAGAGAGAATCAAAATCACTTACGTTGAACCTCATAAAGATGAAGTTATCATAAACCCTACCAGTTCTAGCTTTTACATAAAATCCTCTGGCTTACATTATAGCTCTTCCACGTCTATCCTGAAATACTTAGTCTAAAGCTACGTTAAAACTCTAGAATTGTGTACTGAAGTCCCATCCATATCTATTAGTAATCTCGCATTGTCCATCTAGGATAAAATAAAGTCAAATAACATACTTAAGGCTCATGCAAATATGGTCACACAATAAGGACTCAATAATAGAATTTCCTAAGAATGCTCTGTAGGCTCATGAAGATATGATTTAAATGTGTCCACCCTAATCCGTAGGACTCTACCAAGCACTTAGCTCTTATACCAATACATCGATAAACCTAGGCTCTGATACCAATTTTTTATGACCCAATTTATTAGGTGATGATAGAACCTACTACAACCCATCAGTAAGTAAGCCAACTTTTAAGCCAGAACTACTAGTATGGACTAATAATGAGTGGTAAATTTACCACTCATATACATCCAAATACATGTACAATAGTATGAATAAAAGGTGTTAATAGGATAAATTTGTCATTTGAATGCACTAATTACAAGGTCAATTGAAGAAAAGAGGTGAAATAAGTTGAAAAGAGATCAAAAAGAGAAAAGTTAGTGCAAAAAGTAAAAAAGAAATAGTAGAAACTGACCCTTAAATACTACGATTGCAGCCAGAGGGCCGTAATCATGACCAGACCAGCCCAGTCAAAGCTTGCGATCATGATGTGTTCACCAAAATTAGGGGTGCCATGATTGCTACCAAGCACTAGCGATTGCTATTTACTAGAAAATAGCATAGAGGTAGTTTTGTCATTTCCCATAGTTTGTTCCAATTCTCTATTAGATGAATACCCTTTCACTTTTTAGAAATCTTGAACTAGAATTCAAACTTAATATTTGTAAAAATCCTGCCAATTTGAGAAACATTATTGAGGATAATTTTTCAATGATTTAGTTATAATTGAAGTTAAACTGAAGAATACTCTTGCTTGTAGCTTCAATGGAAGCTTTGAATGTGAATTTAGGTATAATTTTTTTGTTAAAATTTTTGAGTAGCTAAATATCTATCTTAAGTTTATGTTGGAATAGGGTGAAAATGTATTTGAGTTTTGATTATTAGGGTAGATTCTTGGTTAAAGATGCTGGATTTCACAAATACTTGCTTGTCAAATTGGAATTTATGGGTGAAAACCAAATATTCCCAAAATCTCATATCATCATTTAAAGAGGGATGTGAGTATACTTTAGGATCCTATATCATAATTGAATAAGGGATATGGGTGAAAAGGTATTTGTGAGCAATAACTAGATGTTATCATATTCGTTTACATTGTCTTAGAAATATGGATGGATTTTGTATTTGTTATGTCTTAGGCATTTTTCTAGAAATAGGGATTCCCAATTAAGAGTTTGGGTAGATTTGTTTACCAGACCCATGACGTATCTAAAAGGGTCTATGGGTAATACTTTTATGTTTGTTTGAATAACTAGCATCAGAACACCTAACATAGCCTACCACATATAGTCATTAACTTGAATTTGCATTTAATTATCATGAACCTATACATTATTTTACCCAAGGAAAACATAATCCAAATACTATTCTCCTAAAGGAATCTTATCCACATTTGTTTCTCTCAATAGGTAGTTTGATTAGATTTTGTTAAAATAACCTTCCAAACTATACCCCTAAATTTTAATTTATATCTTTCATTTTATTTACATTGCAGGTATATATTTAGTAGCTTTAAACTCCCATAGGATTTTAATATTAGTTACATACCTCATGGATTCCACAACAAGTAAATTTGGCTTAATATATTTGACAACAATCGCCTTGCCCATATATACTAGAGTATGTTAAGCATGATAAAAATGGGATTGTTGCTAGGGAGTGACTTGTGTGGTGTTAATAGTGGATTTGGCTTTACACATAGTGGTTGTTAATTATTTATGTTATTTTTGTTTTTTTAGGTGATTTCAATAGTCACCATGAAATTATGAGTGATCATGCAAGTAATGCTGGGACCTTTGATGGGCCCCTTGATGATGAACATCATCTCCATGATGTGGGGAGGTCTAATGTCATTTACATTCCATCAAATGCAAGGAATGAGGTCTTCTACATCACAAGTGTGATGTTACACATACTTTAAATAAAAGGACTCTTTGGGGGTCAAGCTCATGAAGACCTAAACATGCACTTGAATAATTTTATAGAAGTATGTGCCTCATTGGACATTGCTTATATCTCACAAAAATCCATATGGTAGTCCCTCTTCCTATCCTATTTAATAGGTGAGGTAGTGTTGTGGTTATAGACACTTCCTTCTGAGTCAATCACGTCTTGGGTCAAGGTTATTGATGTTTTCATAGATCTTTACTACCCACTATCAAAGATGTTTCAAATATGGGATGAAATTATAAATTTTTGTTAACTCAATGGTGAGACCCTATATGATGTTTCGGAGAGGTTTAATGGAAAGCTTTTGAAATATACTAAACATTAGGTACCAAATAAGATGATCTTACAAATATTCCATAGGGCGTAGGACCAACTCAATAAGACCTTGGTGGATAATCTAGTCAGTGGATCACTTGTGATATTATCATTTGGATTGGCTTCAACATTGCTAAAGAAAATCACAAAGCAAAGTAGGGTTGGCATGCCCAGGACAATGAGGTACATAAAAGTTCCTATACAACATCCTATGTTGATGAAGAGAAAGAGAGAAAGAATAAGAGAGGGAGGAAAACATAGCAAAATAATGACATAATTAGAACTCCTTACAAAGCAGGTGATTGGTGCACCCAAAAAAATGGTAAATGTCATGGCATCTAAAGGATATGATGAAAAAGAAGTCAAAAATCTAGATGAAAAAATTAGATATTTTGCAACCTACTCTGGTGGTTCTTATTTGGTCTATCAACGACAAGGTGGGCACCAAGGTTTTACCAATCAAGATCGAGAAAAGAAATGGTGTGATAGAGATAGAGATCGCGATTAAAGAAAGAGGCAAAGGAAGTATAATCAGTATGTTCTTCCCATAACTAAGTAAAGATCAAATATAAAAATAGCATGGATCTTGAAAAGTTTAAGGCTGAGAATGTACTTAGTAGTATCTTAATGGGAGTAGAGGTAACAGATAGGATAGTCTAAGAATTAAAAGGAGACTTTTCTCAAATAAATAAAATGGTTGCTTCATACTCTACTTCAATCAAGTTATTAAAGACTCAAATTGGCCAAATTTCAACCATACTCAACCCTAGGACCAAGGGTTTCCTTCTAAGTGATATAGTGGAAAAATCAAAAAATGATGCACAAATATTTGCAATTGTCACCCTGAGCGGTAATGAACTTTGTTCACATTAGGTTGAGGTCAACCAAAAGTCTCATGATGATATAGAAGTCATTCAATATATTGTGGGATATGTTATGCTAAAGAAAACATTGATTTCCAAGAAGTGCTTTGTGTATGGTGAAACCACAAAATTTACCCATGTGTGTAGCTCTATCATGATAGGTCTATGGAGGAAAAGAAAGAGGGTTCGGGATCCTTCACAATCTATTGCAGTATTGGGACACATAAATTTGGGAAATCCAGGTATGACTTTGGTGCAAGCATCAATCTCATACCATATGTGATTTACCAAAATCATGGTTTAGGCACTCCTACTCCTAAAACAATGAGTCATTTAATGAGGGATTGGTCTATCAAGTAATCTCTTAGAGTCTTGTGTGGTATTTTTGTGAATACAGATCACTTTATTCTTTTAGTGGACTTTATTGTGCTTGATTGAGTAATCAACCAAGAGATACCTATTATCCTTGGTATACCTTTCTTTGGAATCATAAGAGAAATTATTTATATATATTAAGGAGAAATAAAATCTTGGGTCCAAAATGATAAACTGTTCTTTCGGGTTTGCAAAATTGAGAAACAACCCATGGAAGTACAAGTGGTCTCCATCATTAATGTGGTGGACAAGGAGGTTGATGAAGTATCCACCTCTAAAGTGGATGAAAATCATGTTGTGACAATAATTAGGCACTAGGTGGGAGGCAACCCATCAATTCTATGAAAATACCCCGTATCCTTTGAATTTTATTCTTAAAATAGGTTTCATTTTTGTTTGTGATTAATCCATGAAATTATTGTACAATAAGGAGTTTTGAATGAGGTAGTTAAAATAAAAGTGTGGTGAATTTTAGTAGTGTACTGATCGAGGGAAAATGGAGGACCAAAAATTGGCCTAAGTTATAGTGATCGCGGTACGTGTACCATCACTATCTCATAGTAATTTGATCATGATCGCTGTCAGAACATGTTAAATGGATTGTCATCTCTCATCATCCCCACATATTCCCTGTAAATTTTCTCTAAAATTTCACCCAATTATTATTGTGTTTTACGCATCCAAATTGTTCATTGCACCCCCTTGCATCCTCCAATCCAGTTTGTGCTTCAAATTATTTGTTTTAATGCTTTTGTGTAGTCCTTAGGACCTGTGTTGTAAGGATGACCTAAAATTATACTTTTTATGCTAGATGCTTTGTTTAAATGTGCCTTTTGGTATGAATATATATTGTAATTAGTGTGCATGCTGATGGGAAAGTCTTGAGTACCCTAATTTTGTTAAAATTTTACAAAAATAGTATGTGTGCCTAGTGCTGGATTAAAAGCCCAAATGAATTCACATTAGATTTTTAATGTTCTAAGGGCATGATTAAGTAACTAGAGACTATGTTCCTTTCAATTAATGTTAGTTTTTGATGTGGAACAGAAATTTCAATAAAAATTAGATGTTTTGCATTTTAACAATTTTGGTCTAATATAGCCTTTGGCTCAGTGTCCCGCGATCGCGACTTCTAAGTTTTTTTTGGCCATGGACAAAAAATTTATATATTCCATTTCTTTCCCAAAACCTATAAATACATCATATCATGAGATTAATTCAACAACATAGCATAGTTTTAACATGAAAATGATTGATGATTAATGCTATTGTGTGATTCTCAGGTTTTCAAGGCTCACAATTGGAGATTTTGACCAAACTCAGTTCATGGACCCAAAATTCCACACTTTGTACTATGTTGAACTTTATACGAAAAATATGACCCCATAGAGAGTCATATACTTGGATAGGGTGACAAAGAAGCTCCCAACATTCCATGACAGACTAGAAGCTACAAGGTGGAACTGTTTTTCCTTGGATCCTTGTAAGGAAAATGAACATTGGGTATGGGAGTTATACACAAAACTTACATAGTATCTTTCTCAGAATAATTTGTAAGGATTTAGTGGAATAATTTTCACTTCTGGTCCAAGCAGATAAACTACATTTACGGGTTTCCAAATAAAAATATGAGGCCGTTCGAGCCAAAGACATGTAAACCCGAAAGTTGGATAGCTTAAAAATTGTGTCCTAGCAAGGATATTCCTTGGGATACAACAAACATAGGGATATCATTGAATGACTTTACAATTGATTCTATGATATGGTTAGCAATTATGTTTAATCGAGTGTCCCCACGTACTCACATGACCTCTATTTTAGATATGCAAGCCTGTATAGTTGCTTGTATCCGAAAAAGCATTCCTTTGAATGTTGGAGAGCTGGTGATTTCATAGAATAGGAACTTTATGAACCAAGGAAGAAAAATAGTCTTATTCCCCTCATCGATCACAAAGATATAAAGGAGATCCATGGTGGAAGAGTATTTGGGAGATACTTCGGTGCATCTAAAGAACCCCATTTACCCTTTGAATATTTGTGGTCAAGGAGCAATGGAAAGTGCAAGAAAAAGAAGATTAACCAGGGTAGGTCGACAGATAGGGATGTAAACTCTAGTTAGCCATCTATAGCTAGGCTATTTGAGCAAATCTCGATTGAGATCAGGGCAATAAAGGACCTTGTGGCTAGGTTTTCTCAAGTTCTAGGCGATTCTTCAACCACCATACTTCATATGTTTCTCGATTAGAATATGGAAGACTAAAAGAAGCAAGGGTCTACTATCTAGATTTGAGAGTGACTAATCATCTTTAGCACATTTGCACAGGGAGCTCAGGGACTCGCATGAGATGCTAAAGAAGAGGTGGAAAAATAGAGATAAATTCTTCACAATGATGCAGAAGGAGGTGAAGGACCTTTGGAAAGTCCTGAAACACAAGGATAGACTTTATACCGTTAGAGATGACTGTGATTATAAAGTTTTAGGATGAGATGATGCAGAGACAGAGTGAGAGGAAAGTCCTTGATAAAGCTACTAGGAGAACCCTTTACTCTTTTCTTATGCTTTCTTGATTATGCAGTAAGGTTAACGCATGATTTTAGTTGGGGTGGTCATTTTCGTATTCGTTAATTTGGTCATTATTATTGATAAATTTGTGGACACTTTTATGTTGATTTAGATTATTTTTAATTTTGGGTTGTAATAATTGGAAACCCCGATTGTGCCTACTTTTCATGTATTAGTTTCTTGTTTTATTATTAGATTTTTATTTTATATTTTTGTAGTATATGATTATTTCATACTAACTTTTCCTTATGATAGATTGAGTGATGACATTCTTAAGTAAAAATCATCATGATTGGGTTAGGAGACATAGATGAAGGGGAAGTCTAAGTACCTATAGCATTGGATTTTTTGGATTGCCCTTATACCTATGGTGAAGTCTGAGTAGCCATATGGTGTTCCCTTATGAGAGTTGAAATGTGAGAGATGACTTTGTTTGGTGCAAACAATAGTAATTATTTTTTGTGTAAATGCGAAGCAACATCCCCTTTGTCAAAAAAAATTGAATAATTGTTATTATCTAGAACTCTCATGCATACTTGTATCATCTAGAGCTTTCCCCATTAGTTTCTTATGGCTAATTATTATTATCCTTGGTTGGTGAATTGATCTTAGGCCTTCTTTGTGAACAAAGGAACCCACTTTATCCTAAATAGCCTACCCATATGTAGAATAGTATACTTAGTTACCATTTTTTAGCCTTCAAGCCTTTCTTTGGCAACCATATTACAAGAATTTAACAATTTAAAGTTTATCCCTCTTTTGAATTGTACCCTCTATTAAAAAAATGGAACTTTACACCAAATTCCTCTATTGGGGGTGGTAAGTCTTAGAAGAAGTTACCTTGTTCCATGATATTATAAGTGGATGACTAGAAAGTAAACAAAGTGAAAAAGTTTAAAAAATATAAAGAAACCATCAAAAAGAGGAATAGCATAGATTGTGAAAGAAATTTTCAAAAAGTGAATTCTTTCAAAGAGATGGCAAATCAAGGTTATGTAAAGTAGGTATGTGTAAATTTTGGAAACAAATGCGGTGGTCCATGTTCAAAAAAATCGTTTAATAGTGTGATGTATAAGTTAAAGGAGAGTGTAGTAACTTCAATCAAAAATTATACCATATCATTTCCCCGAGCCTACATTATACAGTTAAAAAAGTCTTTCGAGATCACCATTCAAGTGTATTCATAGTCATGACGATTGAAATTAAGGGAAATCATATGGTATGATACTCATTCACATTGTGATATTATTTGTGTGGGTGAGTGTTTGCACTCAAATACCTTATTGCATGATAAATAATTTAGTGTGTCGAATTCTATTTTTGTGAGGAGGGATGTAGACCAAAGGTGTATAGTTTAGTCAATATCGATGGAGAGTCGCATCTAGAGAGTTAGTGATTATTTATTAAGGTTTTTTGTGTCTTTAAGATTATGTTTTTTGTTAAGGGGAGTTGTGAGAATTGCTTTACCTATTCTTGAGAGCGACTTGTTGGTTTAAATCAAGTTCAAAGTCATTTTTATCATTTGGTCATAGAAATGGTCTTAAAACATACCTAGTCTCAACGAGTAAGAAGTTGTATTGCTTTTGGACAAACAAATGTTTAAGTTGGGGTGTTGATAAGTTGTAATTTACCGCTCATATACATCAAAATCTATGCACACTACTATGATTAAAAGGTGTTAATGAGATAAATTTTCATTCAAACTTAATTCCCATGCCTTCCAGGCATACATGTGATCAGTATAAAAGAAGTGAAATCAGTTAAAAAGAGACAAAAAAGGGAAGAGTTAGAGAAATACCTTGAAAAGAATGAATAGTAAATGATCCTCAGTTGCGATGATCGTGGTCTGAGGGTTTCGATCGTGACCATCCTGACTTAGTCGAAGCATGCAATCACGATGGGTTCACTACAATTCTGGTAGTCATGATTACGATTGAGTGGAAAATAGTGCAAGGGCAGTTTTGTCATTTTCCACACCTGGATCCAATCCTCTATAGGATGAAAACCCTTTAAATTTTTTGACATCTTGAACTAAAATTTAAGTTTTGTCTTGGGAAGAACCCTTCCAAATTGAGTAACATTATTGTGGTTAATATTTCAAAGATTTTAATTGTAATTGAAGAATACTCTTGCTTTCATATTTAATGGAAGCTTTGAATATGAATTTGGGTATAATTCTTCTGCTAAATTTCTTGAGTGACTAAATATCTATCTTTGGGTTATGTTGAAATAGGGTGGAAATGTGTTTGGTTTTTGATTATTAGTGTAGATTCTGGGTTAATGATGTTGAGTTTCACTAATACTTGCTTGTCGAATTAAAATTTATAGGTTTAAAACCCCAAATTTCCAAGATCTCACGACATCTTTGAATGAGGGATGTGAGTATGCTTTTGTATCCTATATCATCCTACAAAGAGTAATATGGGGGAAAAGGTATTAGTGAACAATAACTAGATGTTAGCATATTTCTTTACATAGTTTCAGAAATAATGATGGATTGTAAAATTGTAAGGTCTTAGGCATTTTCCTAGAAATAGGGATGCCCCATTGAGGCTTTGGGTGGGTTTGTCTGCTATACCTATGAGGCATTCGAAAGGGTCAATGAGTGATATTTTTGGTGTTTTATTGAATAAATAGCATCGAAACCCCTGACCTAGCCTACCCATATTGTCATTAACTAGAATTTGCATGTGATCATCAAGAATCCTTACATTATTTTCCCCTATGGAAACATAATCAGAAGACTTTTCTCCTATTGGAATCTTACACACATTTGTTTCCTCAATTGGTCGTTTGAGCAGATTTGGTTAAAATAACCTTCATACCATACCCCCAAAATTTAATTTATGTCTTTCATTTTTTTTACTTTGCAGGAATATCTGTAGTAGATTTTAACACTCATAGGATTTGAATACTAGTTACACTCCTTGTGGATTCGACCCCAACTCAAGTGGGTTAATATATTTGAAAACAATTGCCTTTCCCATAAATCATTGATTGAGCGTGATAAACTACTTCAAAAAATGAAGGAAGAATGCAGAATTAATATAGTAAAAAAGGGTAAAATACACAATATAGTCCCTAAACCTAGTGAATCAGTACAAGAGCTTCTAATATAATAAGGACACAAAATTAAGTACCAAGAGAATAAAAACATAGAGACTAGTATAGTACATAAGAGGAAGAAAAGCAATACTCCAAATGTTTGGAGATCACCCTATGTCTCTAAACTCTAGATGCTCCATATGATGCACACAACATTGGTGATAACCGACACTATGACCTACAGGCTACAGAAGACTAGTCTGAGTACCAAACCTATGGTACTCTGCAGGAAACTACCGAATGAGCTCCAAAAGGTAATGCAAATATCATAACATACAAGTAAGAATGTTAAATACACCCAAATATCTGAGATACTAAACTGTAAATCTAGGAGACAATAAGGATGAACTTATCTAATTCTAGACATACTGAGGAATATAAGAACTAAACCATGTATCACCGGACTATATAAGAATAAATAATAAAAGGGAATATATATATATATATATATATATATATATATTAAAATATGCATATCTATACATGGACAAGAAATGGATATTAAACGTGAATGTAAGAAGGAATGGATATACGGTAATACTGCTACTACATATATAAATGTATATACATAAATAAGACTAACCCATGGTACCACCTAAGTAGTCACACTAGCATCTCAAGGTATCCCAATCATGGCAGGAACAAGTGCTAAGATAATTAGAATCTCTAATCCATATCTCTAAACTAGAGATAATCATTCCTAATAATATAACCATAAAAGAAAGGAATATGTAACATAACTCAAATCCCATTCCACTAATAAACCTGAAAGGACCTATCCATAATAAAAATATAATATAATAACAATCTATTCCAAACAAACAACACCTGACCAAGTCTTTCATACACCACCTTCATCATAGGCCTGGAAGGTCTAATCAACACAAACAAAAGAGCAAGAAATACTCACTACTTATACCTATAAAACCCCCATAAGGTTGATAGATATGGGCACATACTGGTGATAGGACATTTACATACAAGAATGAATGTAAAGTAAGTCCATTTTATCATAACTAATCATCAACGGCCAGACTTAAATCAGAACTCATATTATCAATACTACAATAAATTATTGAACTCGAACCAAAACTCATATTATCATCAATTGAAATACTGAAACTAAAACTCATATTATCAATAATATCATAAACTTTCAAACTCAAACCAAAACTCATATTATCAAAAGCATCATGAAAGTGTAGAACGGGTCGTAGTTTGTCTCTACTTAGGGAGATAATAGTAGTAAAATAATGGACTAGAATCTATATCAATAAAATCTACAAAACATCCTTTTTAGTCTTAAAAGCTGATCAATCATCCATAAAAGTGAAATGATTCCCATTATGAAAGAGTCAGTTCAAAAGTGACAAGTTGGAATAAATCCCCTTTTAGAAAACAAAAATAAAACCATATTATTAGCTAAAATCATACCATTAAGTGAACATGAATGTAACACATATATGCATGCCACCACCAGTATAAAATAATACCTTTAAAAGCATCTAGATGTTTATAAACTATGGCAACATTCTTTACTACGGTAAAACACTTCCCAAAATACAACCAATATTGTAATCACAGCTTTATGCCAAATAATATTTGTACAACTTAAGCATAACAAAATAATCTGGGAGAACCATCACGATACACTAAGAATTAAATTAAACAGCATATTAATTGTTCATTGTCTCAACTAAACCTAATATTCTAGGAATGTAGGGTAACATGATCGTACATGCATAATAAATATCTTTCCTTACTATTTTATTCCCCTTCTAGACCCTAAACTAATAAATTAGGCTAAGTATGGTGTTCTACATAATATTAAATTCTAACATCCCTATAAAACAAGCAACATATAATATACACTATCTCATGAACAAGAGTAGGCAGAAGCTTACCTCGGTGCTAGTAAAAAGTTGTTCAATCCACCATAAATTGTTCATATTCACTCCATGGTCTATAAATGCCATCATGCTATTAAAACTGTAATCTATGTGTCATTAAGATTCAAACAAGACCCATGATGCTATATTCAAGATAGGACCAAAATTAGATCACAAAATTGGGTTTGAATTAAAAGGGATAAAACCATAAATTTTTTTAAATACATTTCCTATACTGATAGGAGTATACAACTAAAAACTCATGTGAATACGATTTTAAATGAGGTTCAAATCAAAGAAAAACTATTTTCAAGATTAACCAGTAAAACCCCTGAAAACCCATTTTCAAATAAAGAATTTAAAGTTGTTTAAAAAATGAACTTGAGGAAAAATGATAGTTATAAGATTAGAAAACTTACCCATAGTATATATCTCAAAATCTCCTTTGTAATCGCCCAAATCTGTGATCATAAGATCAAAAAATGGTGAAAATAGAATTTTTGGTTCTCAACTTGGGTGAAAAAATAGAATTTCTTTGGAATTTAAGAAAATTGAGTTCAAAGTTGATAGACAATTATTATACGAGAAAAACACATTGAATATCTTTAAAGTCGGAGCTTCCTAGCTTCCAAAATGCTAAAATGCTAATTTGGGATCTTATACTCAGCGATGGTGGCATAAGCGACACTTTGATCGCTTAAGAGACTTGATCAGAGGCTAAAAGTATTGCTTTAGGCAACCTTTTGGTCTGTTTCATAACCAGGTCAAATGGTCATAGTTTGCTTTTGCGACACACCCGCACCAGCAATTCAAAAACCTATTTTTAGCCTCGAAACTTATTTGGAACCCTATGAACATAACCTAATAGTGAATTGATTGTAAACCATATTTTGGATTCAATGGAATCATCACAACCATCCGATATTGTTATGGCTAAATGAGGGGCCAACACCAATAGTTTTCTTTTTTGTATAATCTGCCCAATTGCCCAAAACAAGTTTGGAATCCTTGAGACTTAAACCAAGGGTCTCCCTAGCGTAAAATAAATGTTCTAGAGCTTATGGTATTGTGAAAATTCTCATTTGAGTTCATATATAAGGAGTTTTGGTATGAGAACAAACACTAAAACAACAAAAGTTCCAAAATAGAGAAATGATCCTAAGATCAAAATAAAATGTTCGATCACCAGACCAATAGTTTCGGTAAGTCATGTATGACTTGTAGCCGCAGCGGGAAAGGTCACACTTCAAAAATTCATAAAATTTAATGAAGTAACTAACAGCTTCATTACAAAAATTAAAAAGGAGTTAGGTTAGCTTACCTTAACTTATGTGGATGATTATCCACTATTTCCTCTCTTTAAGCTCTCAACTTAGTGTAAAAATAGTCAAAAAATTGATAGAATATCATGTAGGGAATAGGGAATTTAAAGCCATCGGGTAATGTATAAATGGTCACCCTGTTGGTTAAGCAACAACCATATAAGAGGCCCTAGCCCTATCCTCACTTAAGTGATCTGGAAATCCAAGTCGGGTATCAATTAGGTGACCCCGCTGAAGCATACAAAGCATAACTTAAGATACACAATATCATATATGCAAAGCGGTCATATGATTGCTTAAGCAGGTTCACCAATAACCTAATTCGCCAGATTTTTCTAAGTTTGAAATGGACTTCAATCATGTGATAGGGATTCATTCAGAACACCATGCCTGCAAACAAAATACACTACCATAAGAAATTTGTTGTTCTAAAATCAAAATAATCAAAACATTCATCTAAAATCTTTTAGATTAAGTGTGTGGCCCACAACTATAGTTCTATATTACACATAATCAACCAAGTAGCCCAAAATGAGTTCTGAAGCCTCAGGAAATAAACCAAAGGTGCGTTAGCCTAAAATCAATGTTCTAGAGCTGATGACAATGTCAGAATTCTAATTTGAGGACATATACAAGGAATTTTTCTATGATACCAAATCTAAAATAGTGAAAGCTCTAAAATAGAGAAATGAGCATAAAATCTAAATGTCAGAACTACCTTCAAGGCATAACACAGTGCTTGGAATCACAAGTGATCCCAAGCTAACCCATGAACTAGCATACTACTTAAGAAACATCTTTAAATACATAAAACTTTATGTAATAAGCGAAAGAAATGTCTTTAGCTGAATATATTCCAAACTAAATAATTAAAATAATTAAAATCTAGTTATACAAAACAAAATAAAAATCAAATATATTAACTGTACTGACTGTATATGAAGCCTCTACTAACATTGACTAAAGGTAGCCGGGACAGAACCACAAACTATCCCTATTCAATATGACTGAATAAAGAAAACAATATTCTACTCTGACTATGATTGACTCAAGTCCTCAAATATAAAGGACTCATCACCTGCTTATTGGAAGTTGCACATAGTCTGATAATGATGTGTGGGCTACAACTGCTAACTACATTATGAGATAATCTTACACATAGATAAATAAATGGGTCAATAATTTTGTAAGGTACTGAGTATGTGGGGGTGAATATATAAGTAAAAAATTACTGATTAAACACATAGACTTTAAAATTATGCATGCTAAGTGTAGATGACTCACCTTGATCTTAAATAGAACAAAGGTTGTAAAATCATTAATAGGAGTAATAAAGCATAAGGATAAACTTTGTGAGCCATAACACTTAGTTTAAAAAAGCTTTACTATTTATTATTTCTTTTGGGAGGTTCTTCTAACCGACATAAACCATGTGAGATATCTTGGAGTCCAACGTCTTACCCCCGTTAAGAAGCATTGTACTACCCCTGCCATCAAAAGAGAATATTAACTTGAGTGATCACTATACTTAACACACAATGGGACGTAAACTGATGGTGGCACATATTTCTAGGGCATATGACCTTGGACTCATACCCAACTCAGTGCTAAATTCTACTCCCATATTGCTTATATGCTTATACTTTTTGAAATCTACCTAAAAATAGCATAAAGGTTTATAGAATGAAAACCAGTTATGCTTTTCTTTCTTTAAATCATAATAAGGATGAATAAATGTGGATTCAATATCTTATATTAAGATCAAAAGTTCAATCTATTTTTTGAATCATGGTATAAACATTTCAAAGGATCTTAAGTGGATCATCATTTTCAAATCTAAAAACTTTTACTTAGGGCTTATAATATATATGATTAAATTCTTAGAAATTCATAGATAAAATTCATACTCAATAATCTTATTGAAATACTTCAATTATTTCAGTCAAGATAATGAAATCAAACTCACAATATGAATCCTAAAATTTAAAACATAAAGTTGTTGTAACCTTGATGAACTTAAAGCCTTAAATCTTATGCTTTCTTTCTTATAACTTGCAATAAAATATCTTGCTTAAAATTTAATTGAAAATCATTAATCAATGTATAAAATCATACTCATGGTATTCAAGTCATAAAAGAGAATTATTTAAGTCAAGACATTAATAAATGAGAACAATTATGCACTTTAAAACGTCAATCTCCTTATTAATCCATAAACTCAAAACAAGGTAATTTAGGCATCAACCCTAATTTCAAATCATATAATCTAATCTTTAAAAGAAGTTTTGGGCGCAAGGATGAAAGAGAATCCTTGTTTATAAACCCCACATACCTTGATTTAAATAATCCTTGGAGAGAACTTTGAATTTGGAACTTAACTTCTTGATTCTTAAAAGATAACACTTCGATTTTTGTTCTTGGAAATAGAGGAGATTTTTTTATTTGTCTACTGATTGCTTATGGTTATGGGAGATAAGTTAATGTGCTTAATACTTCATCAAATCATTTTGAATAGATTAGGGACAGTTTAGGGGTGTGAAATGACTTCAACACACTTGATTAAGTCAAAAGGGAGCATTTTTGGCACTGGGTAATGACTTAGGCAATGCCCAGCCAATCGCCCAAGCCAAGGTCAGCAATGCATGGGATATCGCCTAGACCTAGGCTGGGCAACGCATGGCTAATCGCCTAGCACTTTTCTAGCAGACACATAACCAATCGCATACCCATTCTAGTAGCCTCAGGCAATTATTAGGCGACGCACAACCATTTGCATGGCAATAACTTTTTGCTTGGGTATCGGATTAAGGCAAAATCGGTATAGTTGGAAACATAATTCAAATATTTAAAATTTGTTGGGTCTTGAAATGTAAAATTCCACATATGTAAATTGTTAGACACATTCCAAGTTGACCCTTGTTTAATCAGATTGGAAATTTTTTTCGAATCAAGGGCTATTAGCTCAAATTTGCTCTAAGTAATTTCTATATACATTTTTCACCACATAAGAAATATTAACACTAGTATAAAGATCATGAAATATCTATTCACATACAAATCATGGTATTACTATAGACATAGGAACAACGGTTAGATTTCTAGCTCAAATACGTGATGTGTTACATTATCTCCCCTTTGGAATCATTTATCCTCGAATGATGGATAGGAACTTATTGTGACTTTAGATGTATGAAATAATGTAGACATGACATGTATGATAAGAAAGGATATAGCTAATTTGAAACATTAAAACTTCTATCATGAAACTAGTTTTTGAGCCGACTTGACTTTATTGACTTACAAGGGACTAATTATTTTTAAGAGATAGGACTCACTTGAAGTACTCATGATATGATCTTACACATAGAATTTCAAAGTGATATTTTATGCAATAATATTCCAAGATTTACTACTAATGATTTAATAAAGTATGTAGCTTCTTATTAAGAATTGCTCCTCAACAAAACACGAATACGAATAAAAAGAAGAGGGCTTCATGACATTTACAATTATATTAAGTAAGTATGAATCATGAAACAATAAGACTAAGATCGTACAATATTTATTACACCGTCTAGGCTAGAATACTTGGAAAAGTAAGGTTATTCATGTAACACCCTGTACTTTTCCTAGCAAAAATTCATCCCTAGAAGGTTAAGGAATATCATTCAAGATAGATAATATAATTTTTAATATATAATTTTCCATATTTATACCTCTTATTTTGTAAGAAAATTGAATTAGCTTCCCAACGCTATAAGATTTGCCCAAATCCGATAACCGAGTGAGAAGTTATGGCAATTTTAATTTCAAGTCATAAAACACCATCCTTTCGGCCAGTAGCGCATGGAAGAGATAGTTTAAATGACATTTTTCAAATTCAAGTGAGGCTCCGCGATGGTCTTGCCTCATAGAGAAACCCATTTTCCCAATTGTCCCATTCTAGTGGCCCTCTGCGGAGTTGGTTCGTCGCGCAGAAGGCCAGAATGGCATTTCAAAAAGGCACTACGATGGTGGCTTGTTGTGGCGTCTACCCAGTTCCCAATTGTCAATTTCTAGTAAGCCACCACGATAGTGGCATATCACAGTGGTCACCCAGTTTAAAAAAATATGCATTTTTCAGTCCTTTTAATTATTTAAAAGGGGTATTTTGGTAACTTACCCAGCCCCAATCCGTCTTAAACAAAGAATTTACTATACTCAAGGCAATTTATGCCCAAATTCATCACTTTCCTCTCAAAAGAAAAACCTAGATTATTAAAGTTCCTTCTCTAAGAAACATGAATTCCTCCATTAATTCTCCAAGATAATTCAAGATTAAGGATTCCTACTACAAGAACTCCAAGAATTCATCTTTAAGAGCACAATAGGAATCAAAGATTCAAGCTTCTCATCAAAGATCATCAATTAATGTATGTGGGGTTATGAACAAGGATACTCCTTTTACCCTTGTTCCCAAAACTTATTTTAATTACAAAAGTTATTTGATTTTATGTGATTTTCCATGAAATTGAAAATAGGGTTTATACCTAATATTGCTATTCATAAGATTATGAGTTTTCCATTGATTTAGAAGTTGAATTACATGATTTTGTTTATATTTTCATGCATATTCTAGAAATCTCCATATTTTATGATGAATTATAAATGTTTACATTATCAAGCATGAATTTTAAGTTGTTTTAACATGAGTTTGATGCTTAGGTCACTAAGCCCTAATGAGTATAGCTATTTCAAGATTGATTGTCATATGAGAACTTTATGACTAGATTCTTTTCAGTTTATTGATAAAGATTTGACCTTTTGGTCTCAGAATAGATAAGAAATCCACTTTACAGAATTCAAATGATAGATTTAGCTTTAAAGATATACAATTGGTTTTCATCATAAACCATTAGATTATTTTAAAAGTGCATTTTCATTAGTATGAGCATACAAATTTTATGGGAGTAGTATTTAGCACCGATATAGGTAAGTTACTATGGTTTCATACCCCAGAACTACGGCTAATGTAGGATTTAGATTTTTTTCCACTTCTACGTGGCTAATAGATATGTGATCACTCAGATAGGTTATACTCCCTGGAAAGAGTATGACTCCTATCTCCAACTTAAGGATTCCTACTTAGGGGAACATGAACTTTGGACTCCATGAATGCTCACATGGTTTATGTCGGTAAGAAGAACCTCCCTTCAGATAAAAGAAAGTATTTCCTTAAAGCCTTCAGATAAAACATTTTCTATTCAAAATAAAATTTTAGATTTCTAAACCTTTTAAGACCAAGTATTTCTAGATAGACTTATAGATTTCACTAAGGTTATATAATTTGAGAACAAAAACAGAATACAAGTTTCAAAACTAAGGGAATGGCTCACAAGATTTATAATATATGCTTTATTGTTTATGATTTATGATCTTTAGGTTTTAGACTACTCAAGCCTATGTGAGTCATTTACCTTTAACATGCATGATTTTATAAATTGTGATGATATTATTTACTTAATTCATTCACCCCCATATACTCAATACATCCTCAAAGTACTGATCCAAATATTCGTTTATGTGCTACATTGCCTCATAATGTAGGTTCAGGTGCTCAATCTCAGTAGCGTGAATGATTTTCGATAATCATCTACATCCCTGGAGTTAGTGAGTCCTCATAGTTTAGGGACTTAGTTATTCATATTTTTAGTTATTAGTAGATGATTTATTATTCATTTCAGACAGTTTGAGGTAGTTGGGCTCTGTCCCAGTGACTCTCCAGATTCAATCAGTAGAAGTTTGTCGGATTGCTAGATTCAGTTTTAGATTTCAGTTATAGTATTTAGATTTTATGTATTTGCTTATTCAAAAAGTTTTCCACATTTATTATGAATTTTCATTTATATTTTCCCTATTTTAGGATTCAAATATAGAAAAGGCAGCAAGGGTTAGCTCAGGACTACTTGTAGTTCAGAGCGCCATGTGGTGTCCAGGGAATCAGATTTTAAGGCATTACAATTCATTGAGCACTTATGAACTAAATCATCACTAAATATCTGAATTGTTGATATGATACATGGACTGGACTGAATTACCTCATGGAATAGACATACTCATGAAACTTATGACAGTAAGACTAGATGGAAAGATGGAAAATCGTAGGAATTTGTCTGTCTGACTACTAAACTAAATTGTTGGTTATACGGACTGAACCATACTGAGAGCTCATCGTTAATTAGATTATTTCATCAACACTCTTTTCAATAATTTCTAATAATATTTAGGGAGCAAAGAATCTTCGGTATGATTTAAAGACAATATCTGAATAACGAATCAAAATATGACTACAACTTTATGACATGGAATATAGGCCAATAGAACATAAGATAGGATAAAATTACTAAGCCTTAGCAGTGCTACTGCTAACTTTCAAGTTTAGCCACACTTCTAAAATACTCCCTCAACTTTACTTTTCCCTTAAATACCATGCTCATTTCATTCAACTTATAATTCTCACATGGGTATATATAGCCACTCTAGCCAAAGTCCGAGACAAGCTACATACTGTCACCACATTCAAGCTTAACCCGAAATCACAAGGTACTACACATGACACCATAATACTTGTTTGAAACATGAATTGAATACCCTAAGCGTTTTCACAACTTCTCATCTCTAGCATAATTCTTCATATCACATAACAACTAAATTCAACCTCTTACTATGAACTGATTAGTGCACAACGCACTCATCCACTTATTTACTAACTAACATTCAAGCTTATCATTATAACCACATACCGAATTCGAGGAAAACACCTATAAAAGATTTGTTCTCATATTTTCTAAAGAACTATCATTAATAACTTTGTTGCACTATTCTTAAGGAGACACACATAAATCTTAACCAACCATGACACATATCAAAAGCTTAACCTCAATTTTACCTCACACTTATAGCCTTAGATTAAATAGGTATACAACAATCTTTGCTCAACAAGGAACATTTACTCTCTCCAATATAAACAATCTTTCATCACCACTATCATCTCCTCCTTAGATTAAAGCCATCCCTCCAAGATTATGGATTTATTTCATACCGCTAGGACTTAGGCAAAAATTCTTCACTGTAATGTTCTATAGAGAAATGCTCAAATCACACAAACGAACTATATTTGTAACATACTAACTTAATTCTTGGATAATCCCCCTCATATATACCATCCTTAACTTTCTCTATCTTCAATAATCATCACCATAGACTTATACTCTCCCCTATAAACATACCTGTCTCATTAAGAACCTTACCTGTATTACATTTCTAAACATATGTTTTCCCTAAACCCTAAGAATCAAAATCATACCAAAAGAATCAATATCATTGATCCATAACTCCTTAACTTAGCTATTAAGAATACCATACAATATGTAACTAGCCTTCTACCCATTTAACTACTCAAGGATACTACTAACCACCACAACCTTTAATAATCTTCAAAAAAAATGCAACCCCCATATCACCTCACGCACACATCTAAATCATACCTACAACATTATACTTAATTTAAATCAATAAACTTAAAATCTTGCATGTATTGTTTCAAGCCTACTAGTTCACCATATAACTAGCATCACTAACCAGGTACTTATTATTTCCACCTTGATGGTCATCCACTATTACAAATTAGCATCTAGTGCTAGGCATGATTAACAACATAACCCCATATATTATTCTCTCTTGAAAGCTATAAAATAAAACACCAAAAAACAATAGTTGAATATAACCTCATAACAACAGAAATAAATTATAATCTTATGGTATACCTTATTAAAATCCATTTGTGTATCCTCCGTCTACACATTTTGACTATTTACCCATCTATACACTTAACATTCATAGCTTTATAACTTTCAACTAAAATCATTTTTGCAATCTCAAATGAAGCCGAAATTAATAATACTCAACCACTATATACTTCATTAATATCTGATACATTTCTAACATAATAAATACCATCAATAACTCCTTTCCTACTTCAAGTAAATAATAATTCACCTTAACTTATAACTCCTTCTCCATCTTTTCCAAGAAACCTGTACTACCTTCATTACCCCTAAAGTAACACACAAGGAAAAATCACCTCACTACTAACCCGATCATATGAAAAAATTCATCTATATACATTCAATCAATTTCCATCACCAACTTTTGTGTTACTACTCATTTATACCCATACTTGCAATAATAAGAAGGTTCTACTACTTATGAATCATAGCACTACAGGTTAAAATATCCCTCAAATGTGAACTCTATTTAATATCTGGGTTCATATTATCTCCTCTCCTAAGCACTATTTGGATAAATAAGGTATATGAGGAATCTGAATACATAAAATATTCTATCTTAACTGCACAAAACATATGGATGAGTACATAAGATTTCAACTAAAGAGATTTATAACACACCAGTGAGGTCCTCTCAAGCCCCTTGTGTGACTCCTGAAGTTACTGATAGTAAATTTGAGTGAATCATATTAGAAGGAAGTGGAATCTAGTACTTATGTTATCTCAAAAAGTCTTAGATTAAGAATTAAGGAGTGAAACAGGAATAGATAGAAGTTTCTAAAAGAACAACTTTACTGGATGATCTAGAGTACGAAAGAAATAAGACATTTCTTAAATTCTCTATAGCCTTCTGAGGAAAAGTTTCGATGTCTTCGTATCATTCCAAAAAAAAATACTAGACACGGCTTCATAGAAACCCTAGGAAAATTTAACTATATACTCTGATACCATGTTTATCACAGCCCAAAACTACCCTTAGTAGTAACACGGTGCTTGGAACCATAAGTGATCCCAAGCTAACCCATGAACTGGCATACTGCATGAGCAACTGATTTAAATACATAAAACTTTAAGTAATAAGCAAAAGAAATGTCTTTAGATGACATCTTTAAAACAAAACTATTTAAACAATTACAACACTGGTTATAAAAACAAAAACAACAACATACCTTGTATATTCCTACATAGTGGGGTCTGGGAATGGTAACACTGGTTATACAAAACAAAATTTAAATCAAATACATCAGCTTTACTGACTGTCTATGAAGCCTCTACTAACACTAACTATAGGTAGCTTGGACATCATCGCCAACTATCCCTTATCAATATGAGTGAATAAAGAAAACAAAATGCTACTCGAACTATAATTGACTCGAGTCCTTGAATCAAAAGGACTCATCACTTGTTGGAATAAAGTTGCACACTGTCTGATTATAATATGTGGGATACAACTGGAACCTACATTATGAGAAATGTAGCACAAAGACATATATCTGGCTCAGTACTTTTGGAAACTGTTGAGTATGTGGGGGTGAATGCATAAGTGAAATAATATCTTAATATACTTATAGACTTTCAAATAATGCATGCTATTGTAGATGACTCACCTTGAGCTTGAATAAAATAAAGGTTATAAAATTATTAACATGAGTAATAAAGCATGATGATAAACTTTGTGAGGCATAACAATCCAAAAGCTTTACTATTTATTCTTTCTTTTGGTATTTTCTTATAACTAACATAAATCATGTGAGCTATCATGGAGTCCAACATCTTACCCACATTGAGGAGAGTTGTTCTACACTTGCCATCGGAATAGAACCTTAACTTGAGTGATCACTATACTTAAGCCACAATGGTACTTAAACCTATGGTGGCACATAGTTCTTGGGTATGTGACATTGGACTCATACCAAACTTGTTGCTAAATACTACTCATATATTACTTATATACTGAGAGTTTAGGAAATCCACATTAAAATAGCATAAGGGTTGATGTAATGAAAACTAGTTATGCTTCTATTTCTTTCAGGATGAACAAATGTGGATTCCATATCTTATTAAAAAATCAAAAGAATGATCTTTGGTTTAAATTTTGGAATAGACTTATCAAATGATCTTACGAGCATCATCTTCTTGAAATCTCAAATCATGAACCTAGGGCTTATAATATATAAGCTTAAATGCTTAGAAATTCTTTAAAAAACTTCATGCCTTATAATCTTCTTGAAATACTTCCATAGTTTAAGTCAAGATAATGAAATCAAAATCACAAAATGAATCTTATAAATCAAAACATGAGCATAGGTAACCTTGATGCACTTAAAACCTTAAATCTCATGCTTTATTTCATATAACTTGTAACACAATATCATGCTTAAAACTCAATTGAAAATCTTCAATAAATGCCTCAAATCACACCCATGGTATTCAAGTCATAAAAAAAGATTTCTTTAAGTCAAGACATAAATAAATGAGAACAATTATGAACTTTAATACTTCAATCTATTTATAAATCCATTAACTCAAAACAGGATAATTTGGGTATCAACCCTAAATGCAAATCACATAATCTGAACTTTAGAATAAGTTTTGGGACAATTTTTGAAAGAGTATCCTTTTATATTAACCCCACATACCTTGATTAAAAGAATCCATGGATAGAACTTTGAATTTGGAACTTAACTTATTGAGTCTTGAGAGATGACACTTGGATTTTTGTTTTTGGGAATGGTGGAGGGTTTTTGATTAGTTTAATGATTGCTTATGGTTAATGAAGAAGATTTCATGTGTTTAATACTTCATCAAATAATTTTGAAGTGATTAGGGATAGTTTAGGGACGTGAAATGACTTCAACACCCTTGTTTAGGTCAAAACGTTGAGTTTTTGGCACTGGGCAATGACTTTAGCGATGCCCAGCCAATCACCCCAGCAAAGATTTTTAATGAAAGGCAAATCACCTATCCCTGGATTGTGCGATGCATGGCTAATCGCCTATCCCTGTGATGGACGATGCCTAGTTAATCGTACACCTATTCCAATAGCCTTAGGCTTTGTCAGGCGATGCATACCCCTTTGCATGGCCATAACTTTTTTGCTTGGGTATCGAATAAAAGCAAAATTATTATTTTTGGAAAGATAATGGAATTATCTTCAATTTGGAGGATCTTAAGATGAAAAATTTCACATATGTAAAAAGTTAGATACGCTCAAAGTTGACCCTTATAAAATCGAATATAAAAATATGGACGAATCAAGAGCTATTAGCTCAACTTTGCTCTAAGTGATTTCTGTTAACGTTTTTCACCTTATAAGAACAATTAACACTAGGATAAAGATCATGAAATATTTATTCAAATACAAATCATGGGATTAGATTTTACAAATGTAGGAACAATGGGTCAATTTCTAGATAAGAAATTTGAGTTGTTACACCAAATGAACTATTTGATAACCATGTCGACAATTTTGGCAAGTCTTAAATATCTTGTAGCTAATGTGGGTAAATTTCAAAATGATTGATATGTACATAAATTGATAAAATGACCTAGAGGATCATTACAAGCAGAATTAACTATAAATTGGCAAATGAATTACTTCTAATGAAGTTGATTTAAAAACATAAGGATTAGCCAAATATTAGGGAAATTGCATCAATTTTAGGTTATTCTTTGTACTTTAGTCTTATGATCGAGCACTTAGAATGCCAATTTTGGTTTTGAATGATGAATAGGGACTATCGGGTCTAGGGTACATTATTTAACATATTTAAAGCTAAGTTGGGTTGGGTGGAATTGACTTACTTTAAAATTGTAAGACCCAACAGTCGACTCATGACTATTACATTGGTTGTCACCATAATAGTAGTATATATTCTTACCATGATAGTTTGTAATACTTATTTGGGAACCTACGAAGTGTAAGAATGATCGTGGCATCAATCTAGCAGCGTTCTCTTAAAATCATAGGTACACATTTCAAAATATTGGTTTGTAGGTTAATTAGTTGTATGGATACCATGAATGTTCTATCCTTGCATAATCAATTCAATAATGAGATCAACTCTTGAAAATTAACTCTCTGGACATCATAGAGATGACTAAATACATGATTGCAAGATCTTTTTATTATCGTACAATACTTTCATATGTTCAGTGTTTGTTTTCATTTTGTAGCTTCTTCTCTGAATTATCCCTTCACAAGTAACACATGTTATATTATATTTAAAATAAAAAAAATTGCATTTCATACTAATAAATTTTTTATTTAAAGTCACCATACAACGTGGCTAGTTTTGTTTATCATACTTCAAAAAAACTAGCCTATGGGTTGCCATCCATGAAGCGCATGATTAACATTATAACATCATAGGGTGTGTGTAATTTCTCAAGAACCATATTGGTCTTATTCACATATCACCTTAACCTCTTCAGTCATGTTGAGATAGTGGTTCACTTTTTGGCCATTTACTTTAAACCTCATTCCTTCAATATTTTCTAGCACTATTGCACCATAGGGAAACATTGTCATCACTTTATACGATCCTCTTCATTTTCACTTCAGCTTTCCCAAAAAGATCTTTATCCATAGATCTAATTGAAGTACTATATCATCAACAATAAATTATCTCAACTCAATCCTAAAATCATGGTATACTTTCATCTTCTCTTTGTACAAGGTTAAACTAGCATAGGCTCGAAGATAGAATTCATCCATCTCATCTAATTGTTCTAGTCTCAACTTTGCCACATCAGTCCACTCTAGATTTAACCTATTTAATTCCCACAATGTCTTATTCTTAAGTTCGACAGACAAATGACATACTTTATCATATATAAGATGGTATATGAAAATAATAATATGGGAATTCAATTTTGTCCGCTAATACAACAATATTTCATCTAACTTTCTAGACTAGTCTATCTTATTGTCCTTCATAGACTTCATCATAATGGATTTGATCTCACTATTAGAAACCTCAAATTTCCATATTTTCTAAGGATGGTATGGCATTTCCACCCTATGATTCACATCATATTTTTCAAGCAAGGTTTTGATTATATGATTAAAAAAGTATGCGCCTCCATTACTATTGATAGCCCTCGGTGTACTTAATTAGGAAAATATTGTTCCTTAAAAATGTCGTGACACTCTTTCATGAATTTTTTGAGAGTGCAACTGCCTCCACCTAATTCAAAACATAGTGTACAACAAAAGAGTACACTTCATATAATATGTTCTCACAATGGGGTTAATGAAATTAATGACCCATGCATAAAATATCTCAAGCCGAAGCATTGTGGTCATTAAAATATCTTGCCTTTGTGAGATGTTTCCTTTTCTTTGGCGTTGGTCGTAGGATCTAGTATAGTCCTACGCATCATTAATAATTATGGGACAATAGTATACACATCGCGAGATCTTGTGAGCAATTCACACTGCACTATGCTGACCCATATATGGTGACGAGTAACATGCCTCTGATATACTCATCATCTTAACCTCAAAAACACATCTTGAATTAATCTATCTACACAAATATGAAAAAAGTATTGATTATCCCATAAGAACTTCATCAGATAATGCATAATTTTCTTCCACTATTGAAAAGATAGGTCTTCAGGCACTACATCACGTATAAAATTAATGGTACGATTTTCATACACGGAATCAAACATTTAATGCTACCAAAACCTTCTCTTCAGGAAATGTATCTTCAATCTCAGGAACATCCTTCAATTTTATAACTGCCCTTTTTTAAGGCATGAGAAGTGGTCAGACACTTGATTTTTAATCCTCTTTTGATCCTTAAACTTAAAGTCAAATAATTGTAATAAAAGTACATATCTAATCAACCTTGGCTTAGTATCTTTCATCTCTATATGGTACCTAAAGGCTAAGTGGTATTTATGCACAATCACATTTGTGTCAAGCAAATATCACTAAAAAAATTTAAATACAAATACCACAACAAGAAAATCTTATCAGTCACAATATAATTTTTCAAAGTCGGATTAAGAGATTTGCAAGAATAATAAAAGTAATATAAGATCTTCTCATGCCATTGTCCTAGGACTGCTCCAAGATCTACATCGCTAGCATTAAACATAAATTTTAATGGCATGGATCAATTTGGTAACACAATAATAGGGGTTGAAATAAACTTCTCTTTCAGACACATAAATGCATTTTGGCATGCATCATTAAACACAAACATCATCTCCTTCTCTAAAAACATACATAAGGGATATGCAATTTTGGATAAATACATGAAGAATCTAAATTAAAACATCATATGCCCTAAGATGATTCAAATACCTTTCACAAGTCTAGATAGAAAAAACTTATCAATAACCTTAATTTTCACCATGTCAACTTCAATCTCTTTTTTAAAATCTTACGACCAAGCACTATTCCTCTTTTGTCTATGACATGGAAATTATCCTAATTTTTAACAAAGTTATAATCCGTGCATCTCCTTAACACAATAAAAAAATGCCAAACAGTCTTTGAACGACTCAAAAATAACCACAAAGCAATCCATGAACACCTCAATAGTTTCCTCAACTATGTCAAAGAAAATGGCAATCATGCAATAATAAAAATTTGTTGGTGCATTAAAAACACCAAAAGGCTTTTGCATGAACTCAAAATTCCTACATGGTTAGTGAAAGTTTCTTTTCTTGGTCTTCAAAAACTTAGAAATTTAATTGTAACTTGAATAACTTTCAAGAAACAAACACAATCCTCTGCAAGTAAGATAGACTAACATTAAATGTATGATAGACATCAGATAGTGATAATTTTTAGTCCATGCTTTCAACTTCTTAATGCCCATCCAAACATGTCAACTAGTTACCGAACTAATAGGAATACACTTATTTGTCCTTCTTGGAACCATATTGATTCTAGCTTTCTAGGCACATATTGGACTAATCTCATTCATTTATAATAACAATAGGATAAACTACTCTCATACAACCACTTGATAATTTTATTCTTTACCACCTCTTTCATAGGTGTATTTAGGCTTTATTGATACTCAATAATCAACACATAATCTAGCTTAGGATAGATTTTGTATGTGTAGATTTCGGGTGGAATTCTAATGATATTTTAAATAGACCATTAAAACACCCCAGACTTTGGCCCTTGCATATTCCTTGAGTCTTAAAACTTCTTTTCATCACACGACCCACACCATAAGTTGTATATTGTCGTAACAAGTCTAGGGACCCTAGTTATTTATTACTTAGTGTGTTTATAGAAAAAGTTCTGTCCTTGGTATGATAAACTCTATATGAGTCATATGTTAGTAAAATAAGAGGGTTGAGTCCAATAGTATGTTGTTTAGTGTCTATACCTTGATATTCTTCCTTGGATATGACTTGATGATACTAGTCATATATTGATGTTATGAGTTAGGCAAGGGTATCGCATATTGGATAAAATATGGTGTTCGACTTTCTAATCTGGTGATAATTTAAGGGTACCACTCGTATGACATGCTGATAAGTTAGAAGGTCCACGCTGAAGGTAACTTGGATAGTTCCCACACCAAGCCTTTAGGACACCACATCTTATAACACTTTGTTGTCGTTTATTATACACTTTAGAAGATTAAAACACCTTCTAAAAACTCTCTAAAAAACTCTCAAGAGAATTGGGCTAGTATTTCTTCAAGGTGATCATCTAGAGGCTTAAAAATCAAAATCTCTTTGTGAATCTTCGTAACTCAGGAATGTGACACTCTCTTCATTGATAGTTCACTAAAATTATGTATATTTAGACATTGTTGATAAATCATTGGTGGTGATTTAGAAGACAATGATGGATGGTTTGAATGCATAATATTGTAGTATTATCTTCTCATGTTTTAAATTATGATTGTATATGTTTTGATAATGGTTTTGCACATATGTGTGCATGGGAATATTTATTTAATGAATGTGTCATATTTAACCCTAGGCTTTATGGTTTTTATCTTGAATAAATGTTTGATAATGGTATGTCCTCAACATTTTGTGAAAATGTCTATGAGAATGATCTTTTCGCATATTGAATTGTGTTTGAACTAAGGCATTGACCTGAAATTAAATGGTAGGAAAATAGTTTTATGAAGGCCTTGTTGCCATAAATTAAATTGAATTATAACCTTGGTGGTTTAATTGTTTAAATAGGTTTGAGTCCTTAAATGTTTAATTGAATTGATTTCTTTGTTTAGACAATGGGTTCTATTCTCAAAGTTGATTAATATTTCTTATCGCCTATTATATGCTTGCAAGTGGGGTTGGTATGACGATACCAGTGGGATGTCTTTGGTATGTAATTGTATAAGTAGTTGTTTATATGTGTAATGAATATTTTAATTAGGATTTAAAGTTGAATGTATAGACTAGTCATGAATGTTGAGTCTGAAGGACTAATACTGGAAATTCCACGTCCAAGTACAATTGTCCATGAAGGTTAGAGTACCCTGAATAAATTTATGAATGATAGGTTCAAGTCCTTAATATTGTATAAATCTGTGTTTATGTCACCTTGATTATGCCAAGAGGTTTGAGTCCCCAATTAAGGCATATCCAAATATACATATTCTCTAGTTTGTGTGGCTATACGCACTAAGTCCCTTCTATCTAGGAGAGAAATGGGCCCATATATCCCATGGATGACTTGTAATATGATGTTTATAATACACAACCTAAGTAAAGGTTTTAAAATTTCATGCTAAACCTCATTCCCTATCCCAACACAAATATATATATTCATGTGATTGCATATGATAATTTGACTAGGTTTTGGATAATGGCATTATTTTATTCTTCTATCCTTAAGTTACATACTAGTGCTCCAACCACTAACCATCTTTGAAAATTGTATCTCCATACAATGCTGGCCCCAGAACTTCTTCTCTTTTCCTGCACAATGATCAGGTGTTTGAGTGGTTCATAAGTTGATATTAAAGTGGTGAGCTTCCATACTTTGAAAGGCTTTATTTTATGGTCATTATATTCTATGATTTGGACTTTACCTTTGCTATTGTCAGGGGTATGTTTCAATATTTTATTGACTTCGGATATATAAAGGCTTTGTTGGATTACTATGGATTTGGGAGTGTTTTTTTGGTGGATTGGTTTAGGAATTTCATGAGTTATCATTAGTCTTATTTTTAACATTGTTTTATGTGTTCATAATTTATGCAATATATGCGGGTTTTGTGTTGTCTAGGTTCAACGAAGGGCTGATCTCCAATCCATATGGGACTTGAGATACTCATCGTGGCCAGACCCTTCTTTGAGTAATAACAAAGTTTCTATCAGAACTTAGGTTCTTGATCAATTAGGTGTAAATCCATGTCAAGTAGAGTCACTTCACTTATAAAGTAAAGGTTATGAGACATTTTTGAATATTTTCCTTTCTTGTTGTCGTAATTTTGAGCTATAGAGTCTAACGTCTTGAATCCTTCTGATTTCATTTTGCTCATCTTTCAGATCATGCCTACAATAAGATTTGATGTCTGTGTGAACTCTTTTGTCCTATTTGAGGATGATATAGATGGAGATCATCTAATTCTTAGGTTGGAGACACAATCAAGGGTTGTTGTATCTGACTTTCCTTGTGGGCTCCCATCTATCCCCACTAATCCTACTCCTGAGGGTGACACTCATACTTATTTGCCTCAAGAGAAAGTTACTAATGCTAAATTTTGTTGCACCATTAACCTATTATCTCAACTGGTGACATCTCCATAACAATAGTTAGGTTCTGCTGGTGTTTTTATTGGTTTGTCTGAGGCCACTTAGCTGACTAACTTATGAGGTTGCATATTCCAATATGAACTGGTACGAGGGTTGGGGAGGATCTCCAAAGTTAAATTAATAAGATAGAGAAGATTTTTTGGGTTATACATTCATAAAAGGTTGAAGGTGTGGAGTTTTCTACCTATCAATTAAAGGAAGTGGCATACCAATGGTATGAAGAGTGAGAACTATCAAAGGGAAATAATGCTGACTCTATATTGTGGGATGAATTTTCTAGTGTATATTTGGATTGCTTCTTTCCTCAGGAGTTGAAAGAGGTAAAAGCAGAGGAATTTGTGAATCTAAGATAAGGTAGGATGTCAGTAATAGAGTATTCCTTAAAATTCCATCAATTGTCCAGGTATGCTCTTGAGTTGGTTTCTATCATAAGAGCTAGAATGCTTAAGTTTGCTTCTGGGTTGCCTCATAAGTTGATTCTGGATAGTAAGGATGCCTTTTCGAATAAGGATATGGATATTTCTTGGATTGTGGTTTATATGCAACAGGTTGAGGAAGAAAAGAAGAAGAAGCAAATATGGGTGAGGGCATATTAAGAAATTCATATTTTCAAAAAGGGAGGAGGCCTGCAGTAGAGTTGTAGAGATGAAGGAAGTGGCCAAAGAAAAAGTAGGTTTTGTTGTTTTTTTCAATACTTCCAGTACTTGTTACTCAAAGCCATCAGGTGATTATTTATCTTAGTATGGTAAAGGTTATAGGGAAGAGGGTACCCAATCTAAGACTGGTGAGGTTTAGCCATAAATTTTGTGATCATTTGGACCGTGTCCAATGTGAGAAGGGGAGAAATCAATGTTTTAATTATTGTCACATTGGCCATATGCAACATGATTTTCCTTCTAAGTTAGCTACTAGATCCAATAAGGTTGTCATTTCCTCTTTATCATCTCCTGCACCAAAGGGTGCTACTTTTGCTTCTAGTACCATCACTAGTCAAAATCACCCATATGCTCTTATTTCTCATCACGACCCTGATGCATCTCACGATATTGTTATTGGTATGTTAAAACACTTTTCCCTTGATATATACTATTTACTTGATTAAGGGTCTACTATTTCTTATGTGGCCTAATTTGTGGATGTACATTTTGGTTTTGGTCCCTAGTATATTTCAGACCCTTTTTCTATGTCTATCCCAGTGGATGACTCTAGGGTTTCTAAAAGAGACAATGGGGTTGTGTAGTAACTATTGGAGGTTGGGAGACCTTGGTAGATCTGTTTGAGTGAGATGTGGTTGATTTTGATGTCATATTATGGATGGATTGATTGTAATCATGCTATACTTCTTTATACTATCGAACCTATACCATCTTTAAATTCATAAATGAGGTAGTTATTATGTGGGAGAGTGATTCCCTATCTCCTAAAGAGAGTTTAATATCTTATCTTAGTGCTTGGAGATTGTCCTCCAAGGGGTTTCTTTATCATCTGGTCCAGGTTAAATATTTTAACTTGGAGAGTCGTTCTTTACATTCTATTCCTGTGGTAAATTATTTCCCTGAGGTCATCCCTGATGAACTTCCTGGTGTCCCTCCTGATAGAGAGATTGATTTTTCTAATGACCCTATGGATGACACTGATAACGCCCAAACTACAGCTCTCGTAAGAGTGTAAGTGGTCGCTGTCAAATATAGAACCCAACTGGGTTGGGTGTTGAATCCCACAGGGAATACTCGGTCACTAAGTGTTGTAATTGCTAGAAGACTTTTGGTTGAAAATTCCACGGAAAGAGGGGATTTTGGGTTATGGCATGAACCGATAATATTAAAGTAACAATGGAATGCTTTGTTTAGTAAGATTTAATCACAGAGAATAATAAGTTAGGGTTATGTCCACCTTCTGAGTTCTACGTATCTATTAACAATGAGTAATGCGGAATTTAGACATGCATGCACCTATAGAGATTTGTATTCTAATGGTAAATCCTAGTGTTTCTCAACCATCAAGGATTATTTCATATTACCTCTCTCGAGCCTAAAGTGTATAACTAACGGTACAAATTCTCTAAGAAAGTTAATCCGGTTAAGGCATTAACGTGTAAACAGGGGTTGGTAGCCCTATTTTCTTGTCACCCTCTCTTTTCCAAACATGTAACTTTAATCTCGAACAAGTTAATGCTATATTGGCGTAATCCCTATGTTTGCAACCACAAGAATTCAATTAAAATGAAGAGAGTAATGATATAAGTAGCATACACATCAAGAATTCACAAACTCATAGTAATAGATAGTATATCACAATGCTTCCATAACTCTAACAGAGAAGTTTAGCTACTCATGAGTATAACGGAAATCAACGAAGACATCATCATCATACCAAAACGATAGCAATCTCACGATGGATAAGAATTGGCGTCCAAAAAGGGAGAAGAACGTTGTTCTTTCCGTTGCTCAAGAAAGCCGTGTTTTTTTCTGTCTTAAACTACAGAACTTGTAACGTGACTTTGTCCAAAGTGTCGAATGAAAAGAAAATAGACTGAATAATGACAATCTATGATAATGAATGCTGAAAAATTCAGCAAATAAGGTTTTTATAACATCCTTATCCTAGTCCTACTAGGTTACTGCTGCACCCCTAAGTATTAAGAAATACTGATTCTGCCCGAGACAATTTCTCCATTCATCACATTCAGTCCACAAGCTTCCAAAAGATGTCTTCCTTCTTACGTGAAGTTTTCCTTTGCTGCCCAAGGGTCCACAAAGTGCTAAAATCTTCATCATTAATACCTGAAAACATGCTAATAACGTTGGTTAGCTCACTTACAGGAAAATGGACTAAAAGTGCAGGAATTATATATTTAATTCTCCAAACTTAGCTAAAACATGGGTAAATTATGGTGCTTTAGGCTTCTGAATACGCCCATCATCACCACCCCATACTTAAAGCTTTGTTTGTCCTCGAACAAAATATTACGTCCATGCAAACATCTACTTAAAATTTCACAGTAACAGCACAAAATGTTCAACAAGACATGCACGGCAATCATTAGCAAAGAGTAGTTTTCTTGATCACTCCTAGAAACAATTCAACCTCCAACATAGACTCGTGATGATGGTTAATTTGTATCCACAAGTTAAGCCTCAAAGAATCATATAACACTACCCAAATATCATTAACAATGTGTGTCTCACACAAGATATCACCCATAATCACTCACAAGTTTTGCATTTTTTGAAACATGGGTACAAGACACTCCTTTCTCTCTCTCTCACAAAGAATTCATATGTTGCAACTGATGACCATAGGCTTGCCCTTAGTTTAATGCTCCACTAATATTAGAATGCTAAGCTTAGGATCAAATAGGTCTTTACAGGTTGTAATGTAGGCTAAGGGACAGGTAGGGACTATTTTGGACAGAAATAGTGACTATGTTCCCTAAGCGCTTTAATACACTACGTTATGTCATTATCACTCTCTTTTAAACAACCCTTCTACTTTCCTTTCATCTACCACCCCTTTTCACCTATTTTGTTATTCAATTATAAACACAACTATCTTATTATTTTTCTATTTCTCTTTTATTTATTATTTATTTATTTTATTTTTTTTATAACACACCTCTATGATAGCCATTCTTTTTCACAACTATTTCAAGTACCAATACACTCTGAGGCATCACTCTCACCCAATTTCCTCTTATTTTGTCACATGACTCTACAATTTAAAGCGCTTAGGAATTTGGATCAAATTATGGTCTTGAAAAAAAATGGATTAGGCTACATATGAGGCTGTCAAGGAAAATAGCTAAAGGCTCAAAGGGGGTTAGCTAGGATAATGTACACGGGCAGGTAAAAAGAAGGTAAAAAGTCATAGGCTGCCAAAGAAATGCCTAAATTATCTCCTAAACTCACACTCTTTATTTCGCTTTACACACACACCAGGCAAGTTCTAGCATCAGTCACAACACAGAATATGCTATAACCTCACACACACAAGGCACATGGTCAACTTTATTGGGAGCAGTATAGACTCTTTGACCCAACAGATGAATGAATTAAACCACACAATTATCACACAGTGAGTCACACGTAGAGCCTAAACATCACAATAGTCATGATTTTAGCATAAACTCTTGTCATAATACCATGCCGCCTATCAGCACAATTTCATGCAAAATATAAAAAATCTAAAAATTTAACTACAAACAAACATAAGTAAATGTAGGCAAAAGAAGTACAACATACAAATAGCAGCACCCCACACTCAAACGGGACACACTTCCCTCGGTGGAAAATAAATAAGGAAAACCTGATTAGTCAGACTCCTCCTCTATATCTGGGGTCATACCCCCTATATCAGAATCATCATCAGAGTCGTCGTCATTAGAGTTCTCCTCCTCGTCTGAGTCTGGCATTCGGCAATCATCATCGATCGACATGTCATCATTGAGAAGTTCTTCAAAATGTACCCCTACTCCGCACATAGCCCGCGCATGCTCATTCATCAGGTAGTCATAATCCAACTGCTGGAGCTCTGCATCAGTTGGAGCACGACCCCCACTCATCATAGTAAACCTCGTCATGCCATATAAATGGCGGAAGAAGCTTTTGTCGCGAGCATGTCTTTCTGCAGTGGTCAGGTTGACGCCATGCATAGTTTCAGTATCTTTAACCTTTGTCAGATCAACCTTCTTCTGGTTGTACGGGAGCTTATGATCTGCGGGTTCCTCTTCAATGTTCTCCTTCCTCAATATCGCAGTCAACAAATTGCCAAAGCTGAAATGGGACCTCTTGTGCAGCCTAGCCTTATGCATTGATGATCGTATAACCGCACCAATGTTGATGGGGATATTAGTCATCAGCGCGTACACCAAGCATACTCTATCACGTGTGATCTTTGTGTACTGTGTCCCAGGAATAAGGCAAGAGTTGACTATCCTCAACTATATACACGCTTCTCTGTTTAGGTAAGCATACAGGAAGGTATTGTGCCTACCGGTATCCTTGTGACGATTCCAGTGTGCCATTGATATAATTCCGCACAGTGTGTGTCTGATTTCCCTGTACATAGGTCTGTGATAAAGCTACTTGAGTGGTGATGGATCGACAGAAGGAAGGCCCAGAAAAGTATTAAAGAACTCCGCTTTCAGTTGCAAGACTTGGCCCCGAATCTTAACTTCACTTTCGGTAGTCTTTGGGGACCAATTTGCATAAAACTCTCGCTTTAGATCAAGATTACATTCTCCCATATCTCAGAAAATAAAATCAAGATTTAGCGCCATGATTTTAGCCAAAATGCGAGGTTCTCTATTCGCTAGACTTTCCTTTTGTATCAACTTTACGTGAACATATTACTTCACTTTGTTGTTCTTATACCACTCCTTTCCTTCCTTCTCTAGGACCGATTTTATCCCGAAAGTGCGTTGAGGTATATGTAGCGAGGATGATTCAGCTTGCTCTTTTCTTCCCCTTTTCTGACCTTTCTATGAGGTGGACTCTTTTTCTTTTCCTTGTCATCCTTTTAGTGCCATTCTACCTGAGATTAAAATAGATTCATGTTAGTTCATCTCGGAAGATTTAATCGACAAACAAACAATAGTGACACCACCCCACACTTAATTTGTTGGTACAAACTAATTGAGAGAGCGATGTCGATTACTCAGAATTTATCGACATACATTTAGGTGATATGTTCCAATAATATGTTCAGCACTGTCATACTTTTATGTCATCTTAACTATCATTTCCAACTCTATTTCATGTAATCTTCACTATGCTTTTATGTTTGGATTGATGCACCTTTTGAACAAAGACTACTACATAGAAATCGCATAGAGTTATGGGATAGAAATAATCACAACATCTCATGCTTGTATTCAATCATGATCTTTATCTTGATGAACGAGTCATTCAAACATTCAACCTTTCAACTTTGAAGATTATGCAATTAACTACACCATGTCGATTCCGCAAAAGTACCACAGTGTATCAAAATCAAATACAAGTTGGAACCAAGTCAAGCACACCCACACGTATTCTATCACTCAACTAGATGTATTATAACAAATCAACCACATTCTAATAACCAACACCACTTTAAGAACTAACAAATCATTATAAATGTAGCATTGTAACAACTACGGAATTTAAAAGAAGACTTACTTGGTGATGGATTCAGAAGATGATCTTGCAAAGTTAGATGAGCAAAAAGAAAAGTTTTGAGATATTTGGGAAGGTTAGGCGGCGCTTAGGTTGTGCAAACAATGAGATTTTGTTCTAAGATTAAGGTTCTATTTATAGACCAATGCTTGGGTCGGGTTTGACCCATGTAGAATTGGGTTAGGAGACCAAAAAGTAAGGTTAGGCGGTGCCTAATGCTTTGCCTATGCTTGGCATAGGCGGCGCCTAATGCTTTGCCTAGTTGGGCATAGGCGGCGCCTATGATATGGCCTAGTTGGGCATAGGCGGCGCCTACCCTATGGCATTGTAGATTCAAAGAGCAAAGGCATTGGCATAGGCGGCGCCTAATGCTTTGCCTAGTTGAGCATAGGAGGCGCCTATGCTATAGCCTTGTAGATTCAGAGAGCTTAGTCCATAGCATAGGCCTTGCCTTGTCTGTTGCCTAGATTTACATAGGCCTTGCCTTGTTCATTGCCTAGATTTGCATAGGCATTGTCTTGTCTATTGCCATTGCTGCTTCATTCCTAACTTACCACTTTTAACATGGCACACGTTCAAATCAAAATTTGGGACCAATCTCCTCCTTTATACGTCTTGCACCTACACTTACTCAAAAACAACCAAAATGATTAGAAAGGTGGGTTGCCTCCCACCAAGCGCCTTAGTTTTGGTCGTGGCTCGACTCTTCTTTTTGGATTTTTATTTAACAAAAACAAACTCCTAGGAAAACAAAACGATTAAAAACAAAGGGTTGCCTCCCATGTAGCGCTTGATTTATTGTCGCGGCACGACATAGTTATCTCGATTACTTAGAATTCATCGAGATATATGGTGCATCATTTTCTGAATGGATTCAGACGACACTGATGCTTAATTGTGGGCATGCAATCTTTTTCGAGATGAATCTTGTGCATACATATCCCGGGAGGGATACCAACTATATCATCAATAGTCCAACCACTGGCTCTCTTGTACCTCTTCAGAGCAGAGGTGAGAGCCTCTACGTGTTTCTCACCAAAATCATCCGCAACAATAACTAGAAGTGTATTACCACTTCCCAAAAGCGCATACCATAGATGACTAGGGAGCTCTTTCAATTCTAGCACTGGTGGCTCTACAATGGAAGTCTTCATTGTTGGTAAAGATCGATTCTTAGGATCAAAGTCCAGCTTTTTAGGAGCATGAGAATAGGACCTTATTCCTGTTAGAGCACAAACAGTTTCTTCACATTCTTCAACCTCATCACGCTCAAAATTCAACAGCACAGTAGACAATGGCTCAACAGTAGGCTGCTTCCCTACAGAAAATTCTTTCTTATACTCATAATAAACATCAACTACAGAGGACACATCCATATCTCTAGGCTGCTTCATCGATTTTCATACATCAAAATGGACCACTTCGTCATTCAGCCGAAATAAAAGCTCATTAGCTCTTAAATCAATAAGCACACTTCCAGTTGCGAGGAAAGGGCGTCCCAAGATTATGGGAACTTCAGAATCCACCTCGGAATCCAAAATCACAAAGTCTGCAGGACAAATGAAGGTAGAAACCTTCACTAATACATCACGCAATATACCAACAGGTCATTTTACCGACCTATCTACCATTACAAGTCGTATGTTGGTTGGTGTAGGATCGCCCAACCCCACTTTCTGTAAATGGATAGCGGCATCAAATTGATGCTAGCTCCCAAATCGTACAATGCCTTAGCAAAATCAAAAGATCCAATTGTGCAAGGAATAGTGAAAGCACCAGGATCTGTCTTCTTCTGAACTAACGATCTTGTAGCGATTGCGCTGCAATAATGAACATTGTCTGTTGGCTCATAGCTTGCTTCCCGCTTCTTTGTCAAAAGGTCCTTCATGAATTTCGCATACCCAGGCATCTGTTCCAGTTTCTTCACCAAAGGAACATTAATAGTCAGCTACTTCAGCATAGTCATAAATTTACTGAACATGGTATCATCAGCTTTCTTCTTCAGTCTCCGAGGAAAAGGTGGTGGTGGAAGGGGAATAGTTTTCTCCACCACTTTATTTTTATCTTGCTTCCGATTGTCGATCTTTTCAGGTTGCAGATGTCTAGGGGTGACGTCATGCACACTCACTTCAGCTTCTTTGGCATCTTCACACTCTGCATCAACAACATCATCTGTTGTATCATCAACCACCTGCTTGTCTTTGGATGGATTTTCCAACACTTTACCACTCCTGGTAGTAATAGCCATATATGATCCATCATTCCTTGGATTTTGCACGGTGTCGCTAGGTAAGGTGCCGGCCTTTCATTGGTTTAATGCTGCAGATAGTTGACTCATTTGTTGTTCCAGTTGTTTTATTGCAGTGGAATGCGAGTCAACCAATTGCTTCATTGAGGACAAATCATTTACTACCTCAGTTACTCCCGTGTTGGTTGCCTCCACTCCTTTCAACAGCTTACCCATCATATCTTCCATGGAAATCTTTCTAGAGCCAGACACCACAACCTCACGATTTCCAGGAGGAACATACAAACCACTCCTGTCAGTCTTATTCTTCCAACTACCTTGATCACGGTCCTTGTATCTAGATTTATCATAATAGTTTTGACCTTGGTTTCCTTGGGCATTGCCTCAGAAACCCCCTAATTATTCAAGTAGTTCGCTTCCTCCTCAGAATCAAATTCATCTCTTCCCTTGGGTGCAACGGCCTTAACCTTTTCAGTCTTCCCTGATAATAAGTTCTTGGTAAGAAGATCCATCTGCATTTTCAAGTGAGCCATATCTTGGTCACGTTCCTCTTCTCTTCGCCGTTGTTCTGCAGTCATGCCAATAGATACAGTAGAGCTTGCTACCTTAGAATCCCTTGTATGCCAAGCTCTACTCTGCTTTGTCATACCATCTAGCATATCACTTTCCTGAATAAAAGTAAATTCCATGAATGACCCTCCTGCAGCATTATCAACCACTAGCTTAGTCACCGAATTCAAAGATCTGTATAATATCTCCATCAAATGGACATTGGTCATATGATGATTTGGGCACCGCATAAGCTTCTTCTTGAACCTCTCCCATGTTTTGTGGAGAGCTTCAGTTGGAAGATGTCGAAAATTGCTGATCTCATCTCTCAATTGTGCTCGCTTGGATGGCGGAAAGAATCTTTCTAGGAAAGCGTCTTTCAATTGCTCCAATTAGTAATAGAATCAGGAGTAAGCTCGTTCAACCATAGAGTTGCCTCCTCAGATAGAGACAATGGAAATAAGTGCAACCGAATTGCATTCTGTCCAACTCCTGGATTGTAGAATGATTTGCATGTAGAGAAAAAATTGATCAGATGCATATTTTGATCATCGCCTGCAAGTCCACCAAATAACCCCTTGAGCTGCAATAGTTGAATCATGGTGCTAGTGATATTGAACTTGGCTCCAGGTGCGAAGGGTGGGGGAATAATAACCCCTGTGGCACCAGCCCCATCCAAATCGTCATTATCATCATCAAAAGGAACCTTCACAGCTCAACGGTCAGGCCTTATTCTAACTTGACGATCTCTCTTATTCATAGGCGCTGCCACCTCATCTGCACGCCTTGGATTTAGTAACTCATCATCATCCAGGTCCTCCTTATCCAGATTTGTTGCCCGACCTGGGTTATCAATATTCTGTTGATGCACTTATGCGGCTGCCAATGCAGCTAATCTAGACTGCTCCTGTTGAGCAGCCCTTCTTTTAATGTCTCATTGTGCATCCATTCTACCAATAAGATGTGGTTCAGGATTGATAGGTAATAACCGTTGACCTAAACTTCGAGTGTTTGGCATACACTCAACCGAATCTGAATAAGACAAAAAAAACAACTAAAAGTAAAATCTGAGAATTTTTGACCAAAGGGTCTACTAACTATCACAAACTTAGTTGACAACTTTATTCCCCGACAACGGCGCCAAAATTTGATAACGCCCAAACTACAGCTATCGTAAGAGTGTAAGCGGTCGCTGTCAAATATAGAACCCAACTGGGTTGGGTGTCGAATCCCACAGGGAATACTTGGTCACTAAGTGTTGTAATTTCTAGCAGACTTTTGGTTGAAAATTCCACGGAAAGGGGGGATTTTGGGTTATGGCGTGAACCAATAATATTAAAGTAACAATGGAATGCTTTGTTTAGTAAGATTTAATCACAGAGAATAATAAGTTAGGGTTATGTCCACCTTATGAGTTCTACGTATCTATTAACTATGAGTAATGCGGAATTTAGACATGCATGCACTTATAGAGATTCGTATTCTAATGGTAAATCCTAGTGTTTCTCAACCATCAAGGATTATTTCATATTACCTCTCTCGAGCCTAAAGTGTATAACTAACGGTACAAATTCTCTAAGAAAGTTAATCCGGTTAAGGCATTAACGTGTAAACAGAGGTTGGTAGCCCTATTTTATTTTCACCCTCTCTTTTCGAAACATGTAACTTTTCTCTCGAACAAGTTAATGCTATATTGGCGTAATCCCTATGTTTGCAACCACAAGAATTCAATTAAAACGAAGAGAGTAATGATATAAGTAGCATACACATCAAGAATTTACAAACTCATAGTAATAGATAGTATATCACAAGGCTTCCATAACCATAACAGAGAAGTTTAGCTACTCATGAGTATAACAGAAATCAACGAAGACATCATCATCATACCAAAACTATAGCAATCAAATGATGGATAAGAATTGACGTCCAAAAAGGGAGAAGAACGTTGTTCTTTCCGTTGCTCAAGAAAGCCATGTTTTTTTCTGTCTTAAACTACAGAACTTGTAACGTGACTTTGTCCAAAGTTTCGAATGAAAAGAAAATAGACTGAATAATGACAATCTATGATAATGAATACTGAAAAATTCAGCAAATAAGGTTATAACATCCTTATCCTAGTCCTACTAGGTTGCTGCTGCACCCCTAAGTATTAAGAAATACTGATTCTGCCCGAGACAATTTCTCCATGCATCACATTCAGTCCACAAGCTTCCAAAAGATGCCTTCGTTCTTACGTGAAGTTTTCCTTTGCTGCCCAAGGGTCCACAAAGTGCTAAAATCTTCATCAGTAATACCTGAAAACATGCTAATCACGTTGGTTAGCTCACTTACAGGAAAATGGACTAAAAGTGCAGGAATTATATATTTTATTCTCCAAACTTAGCTAAAACATGGGTAAATTATGGTGCCTTAGGCATGTAAATACGCCTATCATCACCACCCCACACTTAAAGCTTAGTTTGTCCTCGAACAAAATATTATGTCCATGCAAACATCTACTTATAATTACACAGTAACAGCACAAAATGTTCAACAAGACATGCACGACAATCATTAACAAAGAGTAGTTTTCTTGATCACTCCTAGAAATAATTCAACCTCCAACAAAGACTCGTGATGATGGCTAATTCGTATCCACAAGTTAAGCCTCAAAGAATCATATAAAACTACCAAAATATCATTAACCATGTGTGTCTCACACAAGATATCACCCATAATCACTCACAAGTTTTGCATTTTTCGAAACATGGGTACAAGACTCTCCTTACTCTCTCTCTCACAAAGAATTCATATGTTGCAACTGATGACCATAGGCTTGCCCTTAGTGTAATGCTCCACTAATATCAGAATGCTTAGCTTAGGATCAAATAGGTCTTTACAGGTTGTAATGTAGGCTAAGGGACAGGTAGGGACTATTTTGGCAAGAAATAGTGACTATGTTCCCTAAGCGCTTTAATACACTACGTTATGTCATTATCACTCTCTTTTAAACAACCCATATACTTTCCTTTCATCTACCACCCCTTTTCACCTATTTTGTTATTTAATTATAAACACAACTATCTTTTTATTTTTCTATTTCTCCTTTTAATTATTATTTATTTATTTATTTATTTATTATAACACACCTCTATGATAGCCATTCTTTTTCACAACTATTTCAAGTACCAATACACTCTGAGGCATCACTCTTACCCAATTTCCTCTTATTTTGTCACATGACTCTACAATTTAAAGCTCTTAGGAATTTGGATCAAATTATGGTCTTGAAAAAAATGGATTAGCCTACATATGAGGCTGTCAAGGAAAATAGCTAAAGGCTCAAAGGGGGTTAGCTAGGATAATGTACTCGGGCAGGTAAAAAGAAGGTAAACAATCACAGGCTGCCAAAGAAACGCCTAAATCATCTCCTAAACTCACACTCTTTATTTCGCTCTACACACACACCAGGCAAGTTCTAGCATCAGTCACAACACAGAATATGCTATAACCTCACACACACAAGGCACATGGTCAACTTTATTGGGAGCAGTATAGACTCTTTGACCCAACAGATGAATGAATTAAACCACACAATTATCACACAGTGAGTCACACTTAGAGCCTAAACGTCTCAATAGTCATGATTTTAGCATAAACTCTTGTCATAATACCATGCCGACAATCAGAACAATTTCATGCAAAATCTAAAAAATCTAAAAATCTAAAAATTTAACTACAAAAAAACATAAATAAATGTAGGCAAAAGAAGTACAGCATACAAATACCAACACCCCACACTTAGACGGGACACACTGCCCTCAGTGGAAAATAAATAAGGAAAACCTGATTAGTCGGACTCCTCCACTATATCTGGGGTCATATCCCCTACATAGGAATCATCATCAGAGTCGTCGTCATTAGAGTTCTCCTCCACGTCTGAGTCTGGCATTCGACGATCATCATCGTTAACACGTCATCATCAAGAGGTTCCTCAAAATGTACCCCTACCCCGCACATAGCCCGCGCATGCTCATTCATCGGGTAGTCATAATCCAACTGCTGGAGCTCTGCATCAGTTGGAGCACGACCCCCACTCATCATGGTAAACCTTGTCATGCCATATAAATAGCGGAAGAAGCTTTCGTCGTGAGCATGTCTTTCTGCAGTGGTCAGGTTGACGCCATGCATAGTTTCAGGATCTTTAACCTTTGTCAGATCAACCTTCTTCGGGTTGTGCGGGAGCTTATGATCTGTGGGTTCCTCTTCAATGTGCTCCTTTCTCAATATAGCAGTCAACAAATTTCCAAAACTGAAATGGGACATCTTGTACAGCCTAGCCTTACGCATTGATGATCGTATAACCGCACCAATGTTGATGGGGATATTAGTCATTAGAGCTTACAACAAGCATACTCTATCACGTGTGATCTTTGTGTACTGTGTCCCAGGAATGAGGAAAGAGTTGACTATCCTCAACCGTATATGTGTTTCTCTATTTAAGGAAGCATAGAGGAAGGTATTGTGCCGACCGGTATCCTTGTGACGATTCCAACGTGCCATTGATCTAGTTCCGCACAGTGTGTGTCTTATTGACCTGTACGTAGGTCTGTGATAAAGCTCCTTGAGTGGTGATAGATTGACAGATGGAAGGCCCAGAAAAGTATTGAAGAACTCCGCTTTCAGTTGCAAAACTTGGCCCCGAATCTTCACTTCACTTCCGGTAGTCCTTAGGAACCAATTTGCATAAAACTCTCGCGTTAGATCAAGATTACATTCTCCCATATCTTGGAAAATGAAATCAAGATTTAGCGCCATAATTTTAGCCAAAATGCGAGGTTCTCTCTTTGGTAGACTTTCCTTTTGTATCAACTCTACGTGAACATATTTCTTCACTTTGTTGTTCTTGTACCACTTCTTTCCTTTCTTCTCTAGGACCCATTTTATCCTGAAAATACATCGAGGTATATGTAGCGAGGAGGATTCAGCTTGCTCTTTTCTTCCCCTTTTCTGACCTTTCTGTGAGGTGGACGCTTTTTCTTTTCCTTGTCATCCTTTTAGTGCCATTCTACCTGAGATTAAAATAGATTCATGTTAGTTCATCTCGGAAGATTTAATTGACAAACAAACAATAGTGACACCACCCCACACTTAATTTGTTGGTACAAACTAATTGAGTGAACGATGTCGATTACTCAGACTTCATCGACATACATTTAGGTGATATGTTCCAATAATATGTTCAGCACTGTCATACTTTTATGTCATCTTAACTATCCTTTCCAACTCTATTTCATGTAATCTTCACTATGCTTTCATGTTTGGATTGATGCACCTTTTGAACAAGACTACTACATAGAAATCGCATCAAGTTATGGCATAGAAATAATCACAACATCTCATGCTTGTATTCAATCATGATCTTTATCTTGATGAACGAGTCATTCAAACATTCAACCTTTCAACTTTGAAGATTATGCAATTAACTACACCATGTCGATTCTGTAAAAGTACGACAGTGTATCAAAATCAAATACAAGTTGGAACCAAGTCAAGAAAACCCACACTTATTCTATCACTCAACTAGATGTATTATAACAAATCAACCACATTCTAATAACCAACACCACTTTAAGAACTAACAAATCATTATAAACGTAGCATTGTAACAACTACGGAATATAAAAGAAGAATTACTTGGTGATGGATTCGAAAGATGATCTTGCAAGGTTAGATGAGCAAAAAGAAAAGCTTTGAGATATTTGGGAAGGTTAGGCGACACTTAGGTTGAGCAAACAATGAGATTTTGTTCTAAGATTAAGGTTCTATTTATAGACCAACGCTTGGGTCGGGTTTGACCCATGTAGAATTGGGTTAGAAGACCAAAAAGTAAGGTTAGGCGGTGCCTAATGCTTTGCCTATTCTTGGCATAGGCGGCGCCTAATGCTTTGCATAGTTGGGCATAGGTGGCGCCTATGCTATTGCCTAGTTGGGCATAGGCGGCGCCTATCCTATGGCATTGTAGATTCAGAGAGCAAAGGCATTGGCATAGGCGGCGCCTAATGCTTTGCCTAGTTGAGCATAGGCGGCGCCTATGCTATAGCCTTGTAGATTTAGAGAGCTTAGGCCATAGCATAGACCTTGCCTTGTCCGTTGCCTAGATTTACATAGGCCTTGCCTTGTTCATTGCCTAGATTTGCATAGGCATTGCCTTGTCTATTGCCTTTGCTGCTTCATTCCTAACTTACCACTTTTAACATGGCACACGTTCAAATAAAAATTTGGGACCAATCTCCTCATTTATACGTCTTGCACCTACACTTACTCAAAAACGACCAAAACAATTAGAAAGGTGGGTTGCCTCCCACCAAGCGCTTTAGTTTTGGTCGTGGCTCCACTCTTCTTTTTGGATTTTTATTTAACAAAAACAAACTCCTAGGAAAATAAAATGATTAAAAACAATGGGTTAACTCCCATGTTGCGCTTGATTTATTGCTTCGGCACGACATAGTTATCTCGATTACTTAGAATTCATCGAGATATATGGTGCATCATTTTTCTGAATGGATTCAGACGACGCTGATGCTTAATGGTGGGCATGCAATCTTTTTCGAGATGAATCTTATGCATACATATCCCGGGAGGGATACCAACTATATCATCAATAGTCCAACCACTGGCTCTCTTGTACCTCTTCAAAGCAGAGGTGAGAGCCTCTACGTGTTGCTCACCTAAATCATCCGCAACAATAACTAGAAGTGTATCACCACTTCCCAAAAGTGCATACCTTAGATGACTAGGGAGATCTTTCAATTCTAGCACTGGTGGCTCTGCAATAGAAGTTTTCATTGTTGGTGAAGATCGATTCTTAGGATCAAGGTCCAGCTTTTTAGGAGCATGAGAATGGGACCTTATTCCTGTTAGAGCACAAACAGTTTCTTCAAATTCTTCAACCTCATCACGCTCAAAATTCAACAGCATAATACACAATGGCTCAATAGTAGGCTGCTTCTCTACAGATAATTCTTTCTTATCCTCGTAATAAACATCAACTACAGAGGACACATCCATATCTCTTGGCTGCTTCATCGATTTTCATACATCAAAATGGACCACTTCGTCATTCAGCCGAAATAAAAGCTCATTAGCTCTTAAATCAATAAGCACAATCCAGTTGCGAGGAAAGGGCGTCCCAAGATTATGGGAACTTCAGAATCCACCTCGGAATCCAAAATCACAAAGTCTGCAGGAAAAATGAAGGTAGAAGCCTTCACTAATACATCATGCAATATACCAACAAGTCGTTTTACCGACCTATCTGCCATTACAAGCTGTATGTTGGCTGGTGTAGGATCGCCCAACCCCAACTTTCTGTAAATGGATAGCGGCATCAAATTGATGCTAGCTCCCAAATCGCACAATTCCTTAGCAAAATCCAAAGATCCAACCGTGCAAGGAATAGTGAAAGCACCAGGATCTGCCTTCTTCTGAACTAACGATCTTGTAGCGATTGCGCTGCAATGATGAACATTGTTTGTCGGCTCGTAGCTTGCTTCCCGCTTCTTTGACAAAAGGTCCTTCATGAATTTCGCATACCCAGGCATCTGTTCCAGTGCCTCCACCAAAGGAACATTAATAGTCAGCTTCTTCAGCATAGTCATAAATTTACTGAACCTGGTATCATCAGCTATCTTCTTCAGTCTCTAAGGAAAAGGTGGTGGTTGAAGGGGAATAGTTTTCTCCACCACTTCCTTTTTATCTTGCTTCCGATTGTCGATCTTTTCAGGTTGCAGACGTCTAGGGGTGACGTCATGCACACTCACTTCAGCTTCTTGTGCATCTTCACACTCTGCATCAACAACATCATCTGTTATATCATCAGCCACCTGCTTGCCTTTAAATGGATTTTCCAACACTTTACCACTCCTGGTAGTAATAGCCATACATGATCCATCATTCCTTGGATTTTGCACGGTGTCGCTAGGTAAGGTGCCGGCGTTTAGTTGGTTGAATGCCGCAGATAGTTGACTCATTTATTGTTCCAGTTGTTTTATTGCAGTGGAATACGAGTCAACCAATTGCTTCATTGAGGAATAATCATTTACTACCTTAGTTAACCCCATGTTGGTTGCCTCCACTCCTTTCAACAGCTTAGCCATCATATCTTCCATGGACATCTTTACAGAGCCAGACGCCAAAGACTCACGATTTCCAGGAGGAACATACAAACCACTCCTGTCAGTCTTATTCTTCCAACTACCTTGATCACGGTCCTTGTACCCAGATTTATCATAATAGTTTCGACCTTGGTTTCCTTGGGCATTGCCTCGGAAACCCCCCTGATTATTCAAGTAGTTCGCTTCCTCCTCAGAATCAGATTCATCTCTTCCCTTTGGTGCAACGGCGTTAACCTTTTCGGTCTTCCCTGATAATAAGTGCTTGGTAAGAAGATCCATCTGCATTTTCAGCTGAGCCATATCTTGGTCACGTTTCTCTTCTCTTCGTCGTTGTTCTGCAGTCATGTCAATAGATACAGCAGAGCTTGCTACCTCAGAATCCCTGGTATGCCAAGCTCTACTCTGCTTTGTCATATGATCTAGCATATCACTTGCCTGAATAAAAGTAAGGTCCATGAATGACCCTCCTGCAGCATTATCAACCACTGGCTTAGTCACCGAATTCAAAGATCTGTATAATATCTCCATCAGATGGACATTGGTCATATGATGATTTGGGCACCGCATAAGCTTCTTCTTGAACCTCTCCCATGTTTCATGGAGAGCTTCAGTTGGAAGCTGTCGAAAATTGTTGATCTCATCTCTCAATTGTGCTTGCTTGGATGGAGAAAAGAATCTTTCTAGGAAAGCGTCTTTCAATTGCCTCCAATTAGTAATAGAATCAGGAGTAAGCTCGTTCAACCATAGAGTTGCCTCCCCAGATAGAGACAATGGAAATAAGCGCAACCGAATTGCATTCTGTCCAACTCCTGGATTGTCGAATGATTTGCATATAGAGATAAAATTAATCAGATGCATATTTGGATCATCGCCTGCAAGTCCACCAAATAACCCCTTGAGCTGCAATAGTTGAATCATGGTGCTAGTGATATTGAACTTGGCTCCAGGTGCCAAGGGTGGGGGAATAATAACCCCTGTGGCACCAGCCCCATCCAAATCGTCATTATCATCATCAAAAGGAACCTGCACAGCTTGACGGTCAGGCCTTATTCTAACTTGACGATCTCTCCTATTCACAGGAGCTGCCACCTTATCTGCACGCCTTGGATTTAGTAACTCATCATCACCTAGGTCCTCATCATCCAGATTTGTTGCCCGACTTGGGTTATCAATATTCTATTGATGCACTTGTGCGGCTGCCAATGCAGCTAATCTAGCCTGCTCTTGTTGAGCAGCCCTTCTTTCAATGTCTCATTGTCCATCCATTCTACCAATAAGATGTGGTTCAGGATTGATAGGTAATAACGGTTGACCTGAACTTCGAGTGTTTCGCATGCACTCAACCGAACCTAAATAAAACAAAAAAAACAACTAGAAGTAAAATCTGAGAATTTTTGACCAAAGGGTCTAGTAACTATCACAAACTTAGTTGACAACTTTATTCCCCGGCAACAGCGCCAAAATTTGATAACGCCCAAACTACAGCTCTCGTAAGAGTGTAAGCGGTCGCTGTCAAATATAGAACCCAACTGGGTTGGGTGTCGAATCCCACAGGGAATACTCGGTCACTAAGTGTTGTAATTGCTAGCAGACTTTTGGTTGAAAATTCCACGGAAAGGGGGGATTTTGGGTTATGGCGTGAACAAATAATATTAAAGTAACAATGGAATGCTTTGTTTAGTAAGATTTAATCACAGAGAATAATAAGTTAGGGTTATGTCCACCATATGAGTTCTACGTATCTATTAACTATGAGTAATGCGGAATTTAGACATGCATGCACTTATAGAGATTCGTATTCTAATGGTAAATCCTAGTGTTTCTCAACCATCAAGGATTATTTCATATTACCTCTCTCGAGCCTAAAGTGTATAACTAATGGTACAAATTCTCTAAGAAAGTTAATCCGGTAAAGGCATTAACGTGTAAACAGAGGTTGGTAGCCCTATTTTCTTTTCACCCTCTCTTTTCGAAACATGTAACTTTTCTCTCGAACAAGTTAATGCTATATTGGCATAATCCCTATGTTTGCAACCACAAGAATTCAATTAAAACGAAGAGAGTAATGATATAAGTAGCATACACATCAAGAATTTACAAACTCATAGTAATAGATAGTATATCACAAGGCTTCCATAACCCTAACAGAGAAGTTTAGCTACTCATGAGTATAACAGAATCAACGAAAACATCATCATCATACCAAAACTATAGCAATCTCACGATGGATAAGAATTGGCGTCCAAAAAGGGAGAAGAACTTTGTTCTTTCCGTTGCTCAAGAAAGCCGTGTTTTTTTCTGTCTTAAGCTACAGAACTTGTAACGTAACTTTGTCCAAAGTGTCGAATGAAAAGAAAATAGACTGAATAATGACAATCTATGATAATGAATGCTGAAAAATTCAGCAAATAAGGTTTTTATAACATCCTTATCCTAGTCCTACTAGGTTACTGCTGCACCCCTAAGTATTAAGAAATACTGATTCTGCCCGGGACAATTTCTCCATGCATCACATTCAGTCCACAAGCTTCCAAAAGCTGCCTTTCTTCTTACGTGAAGTTTTCCTTTGCTGCCCAAGGGTCCACAAAGTGCTAAAATCTTCATCATTAATACCTAAAAACATGCTAATCACGTTGGTTAGCTCACTTACAGGAAAATGGACTAAAAGTGCTGGAATTATTTATTTTATTCTCCAAACTTAGCTAAAACATGGGTAAATTATGGTGCTTTAGGCGTGTAAATACGCCCATCATCACCACCCCACACATAAAGCTTTGTTTGTCCTCGAACAAAATATTACGTCCATGCAAACATCTACTTATAATTTCACAGTAACAGCACAAAATGTTCAACAAGACATGTACGACAATCATTAACAAAGAGTAGTTTTCTTGATCACTCCTAGAAACAATTCAACCTCCAACATAGACTCGTGATGATGGCTAATTCGTATCCACAAGTTAAGCCGCAAAGAATCATATAACACTACCCAAATATCATTAACCATGTGTGTCTTACACAAGATATCACCCATAATCACTCACAAGTTTTGCATTTTTCGAAAATGGGTACAAGACTCTCCTTGCTCTCTCTCTCACAAAGAATTCAGATGTTGCAAATGATGACCATAGGCTTGCCCTTAGTGTAATGCTCCACTAATATCACAATGCTAAGCTTAGGATCAAATAGGTCTTTACAGGTTGTAATGTAAGCTAAGGGACAGGTAAGGACTATTTTGGACAGAAATAGTGACTATGTTCCCTAAGCGCTTTAATACACTACGTTATGTCATTATCACTCTCTTTTAAACAACCCCTCTACTTTCCTTTCATCTACCACCCCTTTTCACCTATTTTGTTATTCAATTATAAACACAACTATCTTTTTATTTTTTCTATTTCTCTTTTTTATTATTATTTATTTATTTATTTATTTTTTATAACACACCTCTATGATAGCCATTCTTTTTCACAACTATTTCAAGTACCAATACACTCTGAGGCATCACTCTCACCCAATTTCCTCTTATTTTGTCACATGACTCTACAATTTAAAGCGCTTAGGAATTTGGTTCAAATTATGGTCTTGAAAAAAAATGGATTAGGCTACATATGAGGCTGTCAAGGAAAATAGCTAAAGGCTCAAAGGGGGTTAGCTAGGACAATGTACACGGGCAGGTAAAAAGAAGGTAAACAATCACAGGCTGCCAAAGAAACACCTAAATCATCTCCTAAACTCACACTCTTTATTTCGCTTTACACACACACCAGGCAAGTTCTAGCATCAGTCACAACACAGAATATTCTATAACCTCACACACACAAGGCACATGGTCAACTTTATTGGGAGCAGTATAGACTCTTTGACCCAACAGTTGAATGAATTGAACCACACAATTATCACACAGTGAGTCACACTTAGAGCCTAAACGTCTCACTAGTCATGATTTTAGCATAAACTCTTGTCATAATACCATGCCGACTATCAGAACAATTTCATGCAAAATCTAAAAAATCTAAAAATCTAAAAATTTAACTACAAACAAACATAAATAAATGTAGGCAAAAGAAGTACAGCATACAAATACCAGCACCCCACACTTAGACGGGACACACTACCCTCAGTGGAAAATAAATAAGGAAAACCTAATTAGTCGGACTCCTCCTCTATATCTAGGGTCATACCCCCTACATCAGAATCATCATCATAGTCGTCGTCATTAGAGTTCTCCTCCATTTCTGTGTCTGGCATTCGGCGATCATCATCGGTCGATACGTCATCATCGAGAGGTTCCTCAAAATGTACCCCTACTCCGCACATAGCCCGCGCATGCTCATTCATCGGGTAGTCATAATCTAACTGCTGGAGATATACATCAGTTGGAGCACGACCCCCACTCATCATGGTAAACCTCGTCATGCCATATAAATGGCGGAAGAAGCTTTCGTGGCAAGCATGTCTTTCTGCAGTGGTCAGGTTGACGCCATGCATAGTTTTAGGATCTTTAACCTTTGTCAGATCAACCTTCTTCGGGTTATGTGGGAGCTTATTATCTACGAGTTCCTCTTCAATGTGCTCCTTCCTCAATATCACAGTCAACAAATGGCCAAAACTGAAATGGGACCTCTTGTGCAGCCTAGCCTTATGCATTGATGATCGTATTACCGCAACAATGTTGATAGGGATATTAGTCATCAGAGAGTACACCAAGCATACTCTATCACGTGTGATCTTTGTGTACTGTGTCCTAGGAATGAGGTAAGAGTTGACTATCCTCAACCATATATGCGCTTCTCTATTTAGGGAAGCATACAGGAAGGTATTATGCCGACCGATATCCTTGTGACGATTCCAACGTGCCATTGATCTAGTTCCGCACAGTGTATGTCTGATTTTCCTGTGCGTAGGTCTGTGATAAAGCTCCTTGAGTGGTGATGGATCGACAGATGGAAGGACCAGAAAAGTATTAAAGAACTCCGTATTCAGTTACAACACTTGGCCCCGAATCTTCACTTCACTTCCGGTAGTCTTTGGGTACCAATTTGCATAAAACTCTCGAGTTAGATTAAGATTAAACTCTCCCATATCTCGGAAAATGAAATCAAGATTTAGCGCCATGATTTTACCCAAAATGCGAGGTTCTCTCTTCGCTAGACTTTCCTTTTGTATCAAGTCTACGTGAACATATATCTTCACTTTGTTGTTCTTGTACCACTCATTTCCTTTCTCCTCTAGGACCCATTTTATCCCAAAAGTACGTCGAGGTATATGTAGCGAGGAGGATTCAACTTGCTCTTTTCTTCCCCTTTTCTGACCTTTCTGTGAGGTGGACGCTTTTTATTTTCCTTGTCATCCTTTTGGTGCCATTCTACCTGAGATTAAAATAGATTCTTGTTAGTTCATCTCAGAAGATTTAATCGACAAACAAACAATAGTGAAACCACCCCACACTTAATTTGTTGGTACAAACTAATTGAGTGAGTGATGTCGATTACTCAGACTTCATCGACATCCATTGAGGTGATATGTTCCAATAATATGTTCAACACTGTCATACTTTCATGTCATCTTAACTATCCTTTCCAACTCTATTTCATGTAATCATGACTATGCTTTCATGTTTGGATTGATTCACCTTTTGAACAAGACTACTACATAGAAATCGCATCAAGTTATGGCATAGAAATAATCACAACATCTCATGCTTGTATTCAATCATGATCTTTATCTTGATGAACGAGTCATTCAAACATTCAACCTTTCAACTTTAAAGATTATGCAATTAACTACACCATGTCGATTCCGCAAAAGTACGACAGTGTATCAAAATCAAGTACAAGTTGGAACCAAGTCAAGAAAACCCACACGTATTCTATCACTCAACTAGATGTATTATAATAAATCAACCACATTCTAATAACCAACACCACTTTAAGACCTAACAAACCATTATAAACGTAGCATTGTAACAACTACGGAATATAAAAGAAGACTTACTTGGTGATGGATTCGGAAGATGATCTTGCAAGGTTAGATGAGAAAAAAGAAAAGTTTTGAGATATTTGGGAAGGTTAGGCTACACTTAGGTTGAGCAAACAATGAGATTTTGTTCTAAGATTAAGGTTCTATTTATAGACCAATGCTTGGGTCGGGTTTGACCCATGTAAAATTGGGTTAGGAGACCAAAAAGTAAGGTTAGGCGGTGCCTAATGCTTTGCCTATGCTTGGCATAGGCGGCGCCTAATACATTGCATAGTTGGGCATAGGCGGCGCCTATCCTATGGCATTGTAGATTCAGAGAGCAAAGGCATTGGCATAGGCGGCGCCTAATGCTTTTCCTAGTTGAGCATAGGCGCCGCCTATGCGATAGCCTTGTAGATTCAGAGAGCTTAGGCCATAGCATAGGCCTTGCCTTGTCCGTTGCCTAGATTTACATAGGCCTTGCCTTGGTCATTGCTTAGATTTGCATAGGCATTGCCTTGTCTATTGCCTTTGCTACTTCATTCCTAACTTACCACATTTAACATGGCACATGTTCAAATCAAAATTTGGGACCAATCTCCTCCTTTATACGTCTTGCACCTACACTTACTCAAAAACAACCAAAACGATTAGAAAGGTGGGTTGCCTCCCACCAAGCACCTTAGTTTTAGTTGTGGCTCGACTCTTCTTTTGGATTTTTATTTAACAAAAACAAACTCCTAGGAAAACAAAATGATTAAAAACAATGGGTTGCCTCCCATGTTGTGCTTGATTTATTGTTGTGGCACGACATAGTTATCTCGATTACTTAGAATTCATCGAGATATATGGTGCATCATTTTCTAAATGGATTCAGATGACGTTGATGCTTAATTGTGGGCATGGAATCTTTTTCGAGATGAATCTTGTGCATACATATCCCAGGAGGGATACCAATTATTTCATCAATAGTCCAACCACTGGCTCTCTTGTACCTCTTCAGAGCAGAGGTGAGAGCCTCTACGTGTTGATCACCTAAATAATCCGCAACAATAACTAGAAGTGTATCACCCCTTCCCAAAATTGCATACATTAGATGACTAGGGAGCTCTTTCAATTCTAGCACTGGTGGCTCTGCAATGGAATTCTTCATTGTTGGTGAAGATCGATTCTTAGGATCAAGGTCCAGCTTTTTAGGAGCATGAGAATAGGACCTTATTCCTATTAGAGAACAAATAGTTTCTTCACATTCTTCAACCTCATCACGCTCAAAATTCAACAGCACAGTAGGCAATGGCTCAACAGTAGGCTGCTTCTCTAAAGATAATTCTTTCTTATCCTCATAATAAACATCAACTACAGAGGACACATCCATATCTCTAGGCTGCTTCATCGATTTGCATACATCAAAATAGACCACTTCGTTATTCAGCTGAAATAAAAGCTCATTAGCTCTTAAATCAATAAACACACTTCTAGGTGCGAGGAAAGGGCGTCCCAAGATTATGGGAACTTCAGAATCCATCTCGAAATCAAAAATCACAAAGTCTGCAGGAAAAATAAAGGTAGTAACCTTCACTAATACATCATGCAATATACCAACAGGTCATTTTACCGACTTATCTGCCATTACAAGCCGCATGTTGGTTGGTGTAGGATCGCCCAACCCCAACTTTCTGTAAATGGATAGCGGCATCAAATTGATGCTAGCTCCCAAATCGCACAATTCCTTAGCAAAATCCAAAGATCCAACCGTGCAAGGAATAGTGAAAGCACCAGGATCTGCCTTCTTCTGAACTAACGAGCTTGTAGCGATTGCGCCGCAATGATGAACATTGTTTGTCGGCTCATAGCTTGCTTCCCTCTTCTTTGACAAAAGTTCCTTCATGAATTTCGCATACCCAGGCATCTATTCCAGTGCCTCCACCAAAGGAACATTAATAGTCAGCTTCTTCAGCATAGTCATAAATTTACTGAACCTGGTATCATCAGCTATCTTCTTCAGTCTCTGAGGAAAAGGTGGTGGTTGAAGGGGAATAGTTTTCTCCACCACTTCCTTTTTATCTTGCTTCCAATTGTCGATCTTTTCAGGTTGCAGACGTCTAGGGGTGACGTCATGCACACTCACTTCAGCTTCTTGTGCATCTTCACACTCTGTATCAACAACATCATCTGTTATATCATCAACCACCTGCTTGCCTTTAAATGGATTTTCCAACACTTTACCACTCCTGGTAGTAATAGCCATACATGATCCATCATTCCTTGGATTTTGTACGGTGTCGCTAGGTAAGGTGCCGGCCTTTAGTTGGTTGAATGCCGCAGATAGTTGACTCATTTATTGTTCCAGTTGTTTTATTGCAGTGGAATACGAGTCAACCAATTGCTTCATTGAGGAATAATCATTTACTACCTTAGTTAACCCCATGTTGGTTGCCTCCACTCCTTTCAACAGCTTAGCCATCATATCTTCCATGGACATCTTTACAGAGCCAGACGCCAAAGCCTCACGATTTCCAGGAGGAACATACAAACCACTCCTGTCAGTCTTATTCTTCCAACTACCTTGATCACGGTCCTTGTACCCAGATTTATCATAATAGTTTCGACCTTGGTTTCCTTGGGCATTGACTCGAAAACCCCCCTGATTATTCAAGTAGTTCGCTTTCTCCTCAGAATCAGATTCATGTCTTCCCTTTGGTGCAACGACGTTAACCTTTTCGGTCTTCCCTGATAATAAGTGCTTGGTAAGAAGATCCATCTGCATTTTCAGCTGAGCCATATCTTGGTCACGTTTCTCTTCTCTTCGCCGTTGTTCTGCAGTCATGTCAATAGATACAGTAGAGCTTGCTACCTCAGAATCCCTGGTATGCCAAGCTCTACTCTGCTTTGTCATACGATCTAGCATATCACTTGCCTGAATAAAAGTAAGGTCCATGAATGACCCTCCTGCAGCATTATCAACCACTGGCTTAGTCACTGAATTCAAAGATCTGTATAATATCTCCATCAGATGGACATTGGTCATATGATAATTTGGGCACCGCATAAGCTTCTTCTTGAACCTCTCCCATGTTTCATGGAGAGCTTCAGTTGGAAGCTATCGAAAATTGTTGATCTCATCTCTCAATTGTGCTTGCTTGGATGGCGAAAAGAATCTTTCTAGGAAAGCGTCTTTCAATTGCCTCCAATTAGTAATAGAATCAGGAGTAAGCCCGTTCAACCATAGAGTTGCCTCCCCGGATAGAGATAATGGAAATAAGCACAACCGAATTGCATTCTGTCCAACTCCTGGATTGTCGAATGATTTGCATGTAGAGATAAAATTGATCAAATGCATATTTGGATCATCGCCTACAAGTCCACCAAATAACCCCTTGAGCTGCAATAGTTGAATCATGGTGCTAGTGATATTGAACTTGGCTCCAGGTTCTAAGGGTGGGGGAATAATAGCCCCTGTGGCACCAGCCCCATCCAAATCGTCATTATCATCATCAAAAGGAACCTGCACAGCTCGACGGTCAGGCCTTATTCTAACTTGACAATCTCTTCTATTCACAGGCGCTGCCACCTCATCTGCATGCCTTGGATTTAGTAACTCATCATCACCCAGGTCCTCATCATCTAGATTTGTTGCCCGACCTGGGTTATTAATATTCTGTTGATGCACTTGTGCGGCTGCCAATGTAGCTAATCTAGCCTGCTCCTGTTGAGCAGCCCTTCTTTCAATGTCTCATTATGCATCCATTCTGCCAATAAGATATGGTTCAGGATTGATAGGTAATAACGGTTGACCTGAACTTCGAGTGTTTGGCATGCACTCAACCGAACCTGAATAAAACAAAAAAAACAACTAAAAGTAAAATCTGAGAATTTCTGACCAAAGGGTCTAGTAACTATCACAAACTTAGTCGACAACTTTATTCCCTGGCAACGGCGCCAAAATTTGATAACGCCCAACCTACAACTCTCGTAAGAGTGTAAGCGGTCGCTGTCAAATATAGAACCCAACTGGGTTGGGTGTTGAATCCCACAGGGAATACTCGGTCACTAAGTGTTGTAATTGCTAGCAGACTTTTGGTTGAAAATTCCACGGAAAGGGGGGATTTTGGGTTATGGCGTGAACCAATAATATTAAAGTAACAATGGAATGCTTTGTTTAGTAAGATTTAATCACAGAGAATAATAAGTTAGGGTTATGTCCACCTTATGAGTTCTACGTATCTATTAACTATGAGTAATGCAGAATTTAGACATGCATGCACTTATAGAGATTCGTATTCTAATGTAAATCCTAGTGTTTCTAAACCATCAAGGATTATTTCATATTACCTCTCTCGAGCCTAAAGTGTATAACTAACGGTACAAATTCTCCAAGAAAGTTAATCCGGTTAACGCATTAACGTGTAAACAGGGGTTGGTAGCTCTATTTTCTTGTCACCCTCTCTTTTCCAAACATGTAACTTTTCTCTCACACAAGTTAATGCTATATTGGTGTAATCCCTATGTTTGCAACCACAAGAATTCAATTAAAATGTAGAGAGTAATGATATAAGTAGCATACACATCAAGAATTCACAAACTCATAGTAATAGATAGTATATCACAAGGCTTCCATAACCGTAACAGAGAAGTTTAGCTACTCATCAGTATAACGGAAATCAATGAAGACATCATCATCATACCAAAACTATAGCAATCTCATGATGGATAAGAATTGGCATCCAAAAAGGGAGAAAAACGTTGTTCTTTCCGTTGCTCAAGAAAGCTGTGTCTTTTTCTATCTTAAACTACAGAACTTGTAACGTGACTTTGTCCAAAGTGTCGAATGAAAAGAAAATAGACTGAATAATGACAATCTATGATAATTTATGCTGAAAAATTCAGCAAATAAGGTTTTTATAACATCCTTATCCTAGTCCTACTAGGTTACTGCTGCACCCCTAAGTACAAAGAAATACTGATTCTGCCCGGGACAATTTCTCCATGCATCACATTCAGTCCACAAGTTTCCAAAAGCTTCCTTCCTTCTTACGTGAAGTTTTCCTTTGCTGCCCAAGGGTCCACAAAGTGCTGAAATCTTCATCATTAATACCTGAAAACATGCTAATCACATTGGTTAGCTCACTTACAGGAAAATGGACTAACAGTACAGGAATTAAATATTTTATCCTCCAAACTTAGCTAAAACATGGGTAAATTATGGTGCTTTAGGCGTGTAAATACGCCCATCATCAGGCACTCATTGTATTTCTATTTTCCCATGTATAGTGTCTCCATCTGAGTTGAAAAAGCTTAAGGAGTAACTAAAGGATCTTTTAGAAAAGGGTTTCATTTGTCCTAGTATGTCCCTATGGGGTGTAGCAGTATTTTTTATGTGAAATAAGGATGTCTTCCTTTGTTTATGTATTGATTATCGGCAATTAATAAGGTGACAGTAAAGAATAAATACCCTTTCCTGAGAATTGATGATCTCTTTGATTAGCTTTAGGGTGCCAAATTCTTCTCTAAGATCGATCTTTGATTCAGGTATCATTTATTAAACATATGGAAATTGATACCCTTAAGACAAGTTTCTATACACTGTATGGGTATTTTTAGTTCATTATAATGTTGTTTGATTTGACCAATTCACCGATGGTATTGATAAATTTGATGGATAAGGTCTTCTATCAGTTTCTAGATTTGTTTTTGATTTTCTTCATTGATGAAATTTTTGTATAATCTAAGAGTGAGGAGGATCATGCTTATCATATTCTCATTGTGTTGCAAACCTTAAAAGATCAGCAGTTGTATGCTAAGTTATCTAAAGGTGAATTTTGATTGAATGTTGTCATATTTTAGGTTTGTGTTATGTCTAGTGAGAGGATCGTGGTGGATTCTAAGAAAGTTATTGTAGTTAAGAAGAGTCCTTGACCCACGACTCCAACTAATATTTGAAGCTTAATTGGTTTAGCCGGTTATTATAGTAGTTTCACAAGAGTTTTTCTTCTATTATTGCTCTATTGACCAGGTTAGCTCCAAAAAAGTGAAGTTCCTATGGTGTAATGCTTGTGAGAGTAGCTTGAGAAGCTAAAACATAAGCTGACTTCAACTCCAGTCTTGACATTACCTGAAGGTCCTGAGAGTTTTGTCATCTATTATGACATGCCTTGGGTTTGTTTAAGTTGTGTGTTGATACAACATGGTAAGGTGGTAGCGTACGCCTTTACAAAGTTAGAGGTTTACGAGGAGAATGATAAGAATCATGAATTGGCATTGTTAGTCATGGTATTCATGTTAAAAATCTGGCATCACTATCTATATGGTGTTCATGTTGCGGAAATATGTGGGTGATCCTTCATAGGTGGCTCCCTTGGAGAACATTGATATTTTGGATTATTTGTCCTATGAGGAGGACTTGGTGTGGATCTTGGACCAGCAACTTCACTAGTTGCAAATAAAAGACCCTTGGTAAAGGTTCTATGGCAGAACAAAAAGTTTGAGGAAGCTACTTGAGAAGTCAAGAAGAACATGAATTCCAAGTATCCATTCCTATTCCTGGCTCTGGGTATAGATGCTTCAGGTATGTGTTGTTCTTAACATCCTTGATTTGTATCTTTGTTAATAAAATAGTGGTTTGCTTGGCATCTTTGTTTGCTAACATCGTTAAAGGTAAGAGTAGAGCCGTGTGGAGTCTAAATCGTGCTTTTATTGCCTTGTCCCAACATTTAAGGATGAATGATCCTAAGTGGGGGAGACTGAAATGCCTAGAACTTTGGCCCTTACAAAATCCTTGAGTGTTGAATCTTCTGTTCATCATACGACTTACACCACTAGTTTTATGGGATGGTGATGGGTCTAGGGACCCTAGTCGTATGTTGGTCATTATGTTGATTGACTAAGTTTTGTTCTTTTTATGATATACTCCACATGAGTCGTATGTTCATGTAACGAGAGGGTTGTGTCCAATCGTATATTGTCCAATGTCTAGCCCTTGATGTTCTACCTTTAATATGACTTGATGATACTAGTCGTATGTTGATGTTAAGAGTTGAGTAAGGGAGTCATATGTTGGATAAAATATGGTGTCCAACTTTTTTATTTGGTGACGATTTCAGGGTAGCACTCGTATTATATGGAGACAAGTCAGAGGTTCCAGTCGTACCCACCTGCCAGTTTTCCATACCTTTTAAGCTGACTATAGTTTGGGCATTTCCCACACCAATACCTTAAGGCCCCATGTCTTATATCACTTTTTGGTCATTCATTCTACACTTTAGATGATTGAAATAATCTCTAAAAACTTCTCAATAGTATTGGACTTGGGTTTCTTCAGGGTGATCATCTAGAGGCGTAAGGATCAAAATCTCACCGTGAATCTTCATAACTCAGGTATGTGACTCATCGTTCATTGTTAGTTCACTAAAATTATTTGTTTTAAATATTGTTCATAATTCATTGATGGTTCTTTTGAATACCATGGTTGTGAGTTTGAATGCACAATGTTGAGTATTATTTTCTCATATTTAAAGTATTATTGTACATGCATTAATAGTGGTTTTTCACATATGGATTATGGAAATTGTTGTTTAATGAATGGGTCATGTTTAACTCTATGCTTGATGTTTTTTCTTGAATAGTGGTTTGATAATGGTATGCCCTTAATCTATTTGTTAATATGTCTGTGACAATGATCTTGTGACCTGTTAAATTATGTTTCAACTAAGGCATTGGCCTAATAATGTAAATGGTTGGTAAATGGTTTTCTGAAGGTCTTGTTGGCCATAAATTGAATTGATTTATAACCTTGGTGGTTTAATTGGCTAAATGGGTTTAAGTCTCTAAATGTTTAATTGAATTATTGTCTTTGTTTAGACAATGGGTTCGAGTCCCCATGTTGATTAATATTTGTTATGGCATGTTGTATGCTTGCAAGTAGGGTTGGTATAACAATTCTAATAGGATGCCTTTGGTAAGTAATTGGATTAATGATTGTGTATATATGTAATAAATGTTTTAGCCGGGCTTTTAAGCGAGATGCGTAGCTGGGACATGAAAGTTAAGTCTGAAGGACTAACACTGGAAACTTCACTAACCGGTGTGAATATCTATGTGATCGGGATTTTTTCGTCCACCAAATAAATATATGAATGGGTGGTTTGAGTCTGGCATATTGTACACATTGGTGCTCAGTTCACCTTAATTATGGTGGGAACTTCGAGTCCTCCATAAAAGCATATATGGATATGGATATTCTCTGGTTCATATGGCTACATGCACTGGGGCCCTTCTATCTAGGGGAGAGTTGGGACCATATAGATAGTGGGTGCATTGTTATTTAATGGTTATGCTACATAACATAGGTTATGATTTTCAAATTTCATACTAAACCTTGTTCCCTATCCCGACACTATGTATAATATATATATATATATATATATATATATATATATATGAATGTATACATGTGATTGAATATGATAATTTAAAATGCTTTTGCATGATGGCATTATTTTATTCCTCTTACTTGAGTTACAGGCTAGCGCTCCAACCTCTAACTGTCTCTTGAATCTATATTCCCACGAGATGTAGTCTCCAGAACTTCTTTTACTTTTTCTACGCAGTGATCAGGTGTTGAAAGGGTTCGTGAGTTGACATTGAAGTTATGAGATTCCATACTTCAGAAGGCTTCATTTCATCGTCTTTATATTCGATATTTCAGACTTTGTTTAGACATTGCCTTGGCTACTATCGGGGGCATGTCCCGACATTTTATTTACGTCAGATATATAGACGTTTTGTTGGATTATAGTGTACTTCATTTTTCTTGTTATATTGGTTTGGATATTTCATAAGTTATCATTAATCTTATTTTGAACTATCTTGTTATATGTTCATAATTAATACGACACTTGAGGTTGTCGTGTTTTCTAGGTTAGGCAAAGGGAAGGTGCAATAATAATTACCAATGTATTATTGGCTCTCAAGAATATATAACAAAGATAATATGGAAGAGGATTAAGCTCCAAGACGGTAGGATTATGAATAGAAGGCTTAAATGTCGGGGTTACTATATTTTTTCAAATTAAGATCTAACTTTTTGTTTCAATGTTGTATTAATCCCTACCATTTCATCTGCCTAGTCTCCATATCAACCAATGCACATCTAATCACAAAGAATTTTCTCCCTAAAATAATGGAAACCTAAAAATAAACTACACAGTTAAGGATGAAAAAAACAACGAAAAAAATGAAGGATACCGCCTTCTCCAAAACATGACATAATACTACTATGATCTTCTTCAAAGTGAGATCCAGCATAAGAAGTCTTATCAAAGTGAGTTTGGGTGACCCCAACCCCAGCTAACTATATACTACTAGCAGTATCAGATTAATGGTAGCACCCAAATTGCACAAGGCTGTTATGAATTTAAAAGATCCAATAGTGTATGGAATCTTGAATACTACAGGATTATCCATCTTCTAAACTAGGTATCAACAGATGATTGCAGTATAATCATGCACATTGTCAATCACCTCAAAACTCACAGTAGTCCTTTTAGTCGCGCAGTCCTTCATAATCTATGTATCCGATAATGTTTTTAAAAACCTCAAATTACGGGATGCTGATTGGTAACACTTTCAACATAGAGATAAACTTCTGATACTTTCTGAGATGAGGTCCCAAAATATGAATTAATACATTTATGACCTCATTTTTGTTCCTGCTTTTTGCATTAGCCACTTTCATATCAACTAGAGGCTCATTATATGTATTCCCATTAACTATAAAATTTTAATATTTGACAACCTTCTCATTGTCAACAATCACTAGATCGACCTTATTATCAACAACCATGACATAGATGGATAAATGGACATAATATCTCTCCAAGTAGTAATAGCCTAGCAATAGCCATCACTCAATAAATTTTTTATGGTGCGGCTCAAAAGTGTAATTTTTGACTTTGATTCAATACAACAAACAATTCCAAACTATTTCTAGAGATGGATAATAGCGGTAGCATGTGATTCAACCTTCTAAGTCATTCTCAAAATATCTTCCCTATTCTCCTTAATGTAGTCTTCTATTTTATATACCCCTTTCCTAACTTTTCCAAGAATGTATTCCATCCTCGAGTTTCTTGAAATGATATCTCGATTCCTAGGTGGGACATAGATGCCACTTATATTATTGTAATCTTCCTTTCTTTTATAATTAAAATCTTCGTCCTTACTTATCTCTTTATACCCAAACATATTGTAGTTGTTATCTCCATAATAGTTTCAACCTTGATTTCCTTACATAGAGTTCTAATTGTCTTATTATACTCTTGGCCCTTGGCTCAGAAACCCACCAAGTGATTATCTAGATATTTAGCCTTTTTTTAACCTCTTAATCATATTACCTAGGCGTTTTATCTTGTGAACCAACTGCATTAACCTTTTCTACTATTACTGGTTCAAATTGTTTAGTTAATAAGATAATCTTAGTCCTCAATTGTGCATCTACTTAAGCAACTTACTTATCGGGGCTCTCTTCTCTATGCATTCCCAAATCATTTAAGTACCTTTGAACATTTTTGTTTCTCAAGTATGCCACTCTCGGTAGGTATTAGTAATTTGATCTTGTATCTCAAAAGCTTAACCCCATTGCAATCTCATGAATTATCCATAAATTATAGTGTCTGTTATAGCCTTGTTACTTTAATTCAAAGATCTATAAAGGATCTATAGTAAATTATGGACCAATATTCTATGGTTATAGATGTTCTATAACTTTTTGTTAAACCTCAACTAGGTCATATATAACCCCCTTAAATATACCTATCAGAAATTATATTTCTTACCTTTCAATTACAACATACTTGAAAGTTGGAAAAATGTGTCAAAGAATTATGTGTGGAACACATTCCAAGTAGTGATCTATCCTTACGAAACCTCTATTAACCATAATATAGCCTCTCTAGTAAAAAAAAAAGGAAACAACAATGTTTATTACCTCTTGAATCACTCCTGGTAGATTATAGAAATTGTAAATACCTATAAGTTCATTAGATACATGTTTGCATTAGCATTAGAAAGACTTATGAACACCATCTTTAACTTCAACAACTGTATCACAACACTAGTGATGTCAAACTCAGTGCCTAGAGGAAATTCTAGTAGGATCGTAGCTCAAGAAAATCTTGCTCATATTTTGAATTATCATTATAGGGAACATATTGTTGAAAAGGTCACTGCCCCTATACTTTCTCAGCCTTTATCACTCATTAGACACGATTTGCTGGTCTACTTCAACTTGTCTGGCCCTTTCTTATGGAGTTACTTTCCTAGCTTTTTACCTGGTATTCTTCTAAGCATCAAATGATAAGTAATTTTCTCTATAGTCTCTTGAAGACTGTGATGATGCCTCAATTGATTCAGCATTCCCACATCATTAACTCCCTTGTTATGAACACCTTAATTATGAACTATTTGGTTTACCGCATTCTATAAGATTTCATAGTTCTCTTAAGATCCGTATCAAGTGGAATAAAGAGATTGCCTTGAATTTGAATATTGATCTTACACAAGTGTGTGCCCTAAAAAAAAGTAAATCAAAAAAATTGAGACCAAAATACCAACAAAACACAATCAATCAACTCCGTAATCATATTCTCTTACAATGGCAGCAAAATTTGATGTAACCTTAATTACATTGGTTAATAAAGAATAAAGTAGTCGTAGATCAAGTATAGAACCGAACTAGGATCGGGTCGATCCCACGGGGAGTAGGTCAAAATAGTAATAAAGATGTATGTCCATGAAATCAACAAGAAACTCTCATTAAATTGAGGGTTTTTAAATCAATATATCAATAGCAGTTGTTGATGGTTTATTGGATTTGTACTCAGTATGAAAGAATTAGTAGGATTGTGTTTTTCCTAATATCTTGATAGGTTTTTTGAACGTAATGATCTCTTGTGGTGATAAGTATGTAGATTCAAAAGGTTACATTTATCTAAATAACTATGCTATACCCCTAATAAATGATTATCCCCAATCACAAAGGTTCATATCTCATGGGTTTTGCATTACTAACCCCTATCATGGATCTCGTATTAGTATATCCATAAATATCATCTAAAGATCTAACAAAAGATCTCATATTATTATATCCATAAATATTATCTAAAGAAACTAAATGAATCCTTAGAATAATGTAATAAAGCTTAAACTGGTCCAAAAGACCTAATAAGAGTAATTATTAAAAAATAAGAACATATCCTAAATATGTAGAAACTTGATCAGACAAAGAAATGTACGATCGTAATTGGATCCCATGATCTTTCATGGTCCTCATAGGCTGACCTTGTACTTTGTCATTGCGCAGATAATAGCTACTATAAGTCTTAGTACGACCTCGTGTTTTCATGGTATGATCGTACTTCCTATTCATCTGATCTTTCTCTATTTTTTCATTTTGCAACTTGTCTATCCCACAATTATCAGTACGACCTCGTGGTATTAACCCACAATCATAGAAGCTTCTCATCTTATTACTTTATTCTTAACATCTGCAAGCCTTAATTGTGGACATATTCTTTATGAAAATTGCATGACCGTTACACATTCTAACCGCCATGGGAAGCTTTTATCTTCACAACACCTAATTACCAACTCTTAGAGTCTACCCAAGATATCTTGGTACAACCATGGTAAGATACCATCTTCATACAATGGGTCATCGAATGCCCTAACTGCTTGATTTCTGCACTTTCTTTCTCCTTATAATTTTTACCTTCAAATACCCCAAGAATACAACATATCCATAAAAATATACCTTTGTATTTACAAATATTCATAATTTTAAGCGTTGAATGTATCTTAAGTCCTTAGTACATCAACACCCTCAACATTCAATGTTTGCATGTCCTATGGCATATAAAACTAAAACATAACCAATGATGCTTAACAAAAAGAAATCAAAAAGTACTAAGAGAGTTAGATTTTTGAAAATCACTTATGCACACATTAACCAAAAACACAAGGTCAACACTCTCTAATACCATTAAAACTAATAATTATTGTGTGCACACAAACTCCTCACCATAAAACTGAGGGTTAAAGTAATGGCATTACATTATCAACCAACAAACACAACATGCTAACAAATGATACTAACCGAACAACCAGACTACAGTGCAACCCTGATGCCCTCACATTATATAAGTCCCTCACACTCAGGACATTTGGAATAAATATCAAGATAGAAATTAAATAAAGCACTCACTCGCATAAAGAATTTCAGATAATGTGTGTTTGATACCATAGGCTTAATCTTATTTTCTACACCTTAGTCTTTTTTACAGTTGGACTTAGACCACTATCGGACTTTCCTTAACTTGTAATGGATGCTCACGGATAGGTATGGTACATATGAACAAATTCATGAACCCTTCTTTGCACTATACTATTTTTGGCTTGATTTTACTACTTTTTATTATTTTCTCCTTTATTTTAATTTCCCTAGTGCGGTTTCTTTTATATCCCTCAAATTACACATCAGAACAAAGTATAAAGTGTTCGTTGATAAGATTTATAACCCAGTTAGGTTCGGATCAATCCCATACGGGATTTTGAAAAAATCAATCAAGATGACTGATTAAGCAATCAATAATAATCTATAGGAAAAGGTGGATTTGTAAACCAAAATATCAATAGTAATAGTTGTTGGTTTATTGTATTTGTTATCAGTTTTAAAGAAGAACTAGGATTGTATTTCCTAATAACTTTATAAATTTGTAGGTTCTTTGTACTTAATGATCTCTTGTGGTGCTCCATATGTAGAATCGATAGGTTATCTCCATTTAAACGACTATGTTATGCACCTAATAGATGAATTTCCCAAATTAAAAGTGTCATGAATCATGGATTTTGTATTACTAACCCCGTATCATCGATCCCACATTAGTGCATCCCAAATTTTTGACTCAAGATCTAATTAAATTGTGGTTAATAGCTTTAAGTCTCATTTGTATTCCCTTTTCCCATCGGTTAATCTTGCTAAAGTCTAGAGTATATTTAAGGGAAGTTCTAATGTTTGCACAAATTAAAAGTATTCAAACCAAATAGAATAAAAATACATGCCCAAACACCCTTAGAGACAACTTTGTTAATACATCATAAGTCCCACAATCCTAGTTTTGGTGTTTACCTACTTATACCTACAAGCACATATGAAGAATTCTTAGAAGAAAGCATATTTATGATTTTACAGTAATAAGATGAAAACTCAATAATCTCACCTTGAATTAAAACCCTAAAAATTGATGTTCGTAAATTCAAGATTAAGAATATGACGTGAAATCTTAGAATAATGTAATAAAGTGTAAATTGATATAAGATACTCAATAGGAGTATATAAAGACAAAATAAAAAACTAATCCTAAATACATTGGGATTTATTGAGTTTGTGCCTAGAGTGAAGTAATGTACAATCATGGTTAGATCCCACGATCATCCTTGGTGCTCATAGGTTAGCCTTGGAATTTGTTATCTTGCAGGTCATAGATGCTACAATTTTATGTATAATCTTGTTCCTTTTTATTATGGTCGTGCTTACCAATCATCTGATCTTTTTTTAATTGTTCGCACTGCAGCATATTTCTCCCATGATCATTACAACAACCCCATCCCACAATCATAGAACCCTCTCATTTGATCACATCACTCTTAACATTTGTAACCCTTACTCTTAGAATACTTCTCCATAATTAATTACATGGTTATGACATCCTTCCTCGATAACGGTAAGATTTTGTTTGCACAATAAAAGATTGTCAACTCTTAGTTTTTAACAAAGACAACTTAGTGTGAATATGGTAAGATCCCACGGTAATGGATTGGGTTGTCTAATGCCGTAACTACTAGATTTTTGCACTTTCCTTCTCTTTATCTTTTTGAACTAAAAATACGCTAAGAACACATCATATTTACAAATAACACCTTCATACTTATATATATTCACAGTCTTAAGTGTCCAAAGTGTCATAAATCCATGATACATCAGTAGGATTTCACCAACAAATTTACTAATCTCGAAGAAAAAAAAGATTAATCTTTATGCAATATATGAACTAAACTCTTAACTCCTAACCCCTTTTGTAGTAACTATACTACAATATTTCTTCATGTTAACTTTACTGTGAAATGCCTCACTAGCTAAAAATAGTCTAGGAATTAACCTCATAATTCGCAAAACCTTTGCAGTTTCTCTAATCCTACACACTCTATTATGCAGATTCCATTAACTAACTCTAGCTAACCACTAGATTGAAGCATAAATTGAAAATAACTACCCCCATAAACATTAGTATGGGATGTGGGTTTTAATTTTAAGAGAAAATTCTAAAGACTCAATCAACCTATAAACTAATACATTATTCACTATGATCATGCTAATTTTATTTGTCTTATACTATGCATTGGATTTGTCTATATGAGTAGTGGGTAGAATATGTAGGGGTAATTTTAGGTATGCTTGATTTGAGTATTTATCTTGATATGTATATGCACATTATATGTATGTTGTATAATTGTAGTATAAGGTTATACGATCTACTCTTAGAGTATCCAAAGAAATTAGAATAGTTGTTTTGTCAGTAATTTATAGTAAGAGTAGTGGATCATAATTGTGTTAAGAATAGAATCATAGGAATGTTAGTGAAAAAGGTAAGCAAAAATTTAAGGAAATTAAAGATAGATATTGGGAGGGTTTAGTTATCCAAAGTCTTAATTGGTGTCATGAATTCATCCCTATTTTCTATTGTTGTTTAATTGTTTTTAAACATGGTCGGACGATGATATGTACTACTATATGTGGCTATACTGATACATCACTTACAATATAACATCCTGAGAGTTCACCCTGGATGCCATATGGTGCTCATGGTCATAACTGACCACAAGCTAATCCATGAGTTGGTACCTGCTGTCAGCGATGAATAAAAATTTATAGTAAATAAACATGTGTAGAATTTAACTGTAACTCACCATAAAGTTTTAGTTGCAGAAAAACAATACTGAATCATGATTCTAAAAACAACTATCTGAAGAATAATAACAATGAAGATTAAACGAACTGACTGAAAGTGTCTAAAAGCCTCTAATAGTGAATGAATAAAAGAGTTAACGGGAAAAGTCCCCAACTAACTCTGACTGTCTACTGAACTAAAAACAAAAATAACATAAATTGTCCTCAAAATAGAAGGACTCACCACTACTTCTACTATTGCTGGTATGCTAGAATATCTAATTACGTTTGGGAACCCAAGCATCCGAACCTATGATATAAGACATTATAATACAAGAAACGAGTAAGCAATCAGTACTTGGTATGCTAAATAAGGTTAGGCTAATATGCATGGGTTCATGTGCAAGAGTAATAACTGACTGAATGTATAGCATGAGGTATAGAGAAAGAATTCATGAAAACTGTAAAGACTAAAAATGCATGACAAAGCATAAAAACACGAATATGAAATAATTTGTAAACTGAAATGCTGATAACTAAAAAACTGATATATGTATGCAATAGTCAAGCAAACCAGAGACTTAGTACTAAACTAGATACTGGACTTAAATTGTGGGAGCTATCATGTAACTTGCATAAACCATCTGAGCTATCTTGGAGTCCAACGTCTGACCCATGTTGAGGAGGATTGTTCTATCTTTGCCATTAGAATCAAACTTGAACTGTAGTGATCACTAAACTGAAGTCTCAAAGTATGAAGGTGTCATGCCTATCAATCAGCGGACCCTTCAAATATCTACGGTGGTGTCGTAGGTCTAGAACTTAGGGAATGATACTAGTGCCTCATGCCTAACTAACGGGGGAGACACCATCCCTATGTTTACTCGGTGCTAAATCCTACTCCCAACCAAAAGACATTGGAATACTAACTGGTGAATGCATTGATAAGTGATAAGCTTAGGTCATGGTATTCTGAAAAGAACAATGCATATGAATTCTGAGGTATTTATTACCATTTAAACTGATTATGGTGACTAATTTGATGACAATACTCATGGTTTAGCTAAAACCATTCTGAGGATACTGAAAGTATTTAAACATCATAATTTTGGGTATTCACACCCATAGGACTCAAAAGAAATAACAACAATATCATAATAGAAATTTGAGGACATGACATATAGTCAATATTCAAAACATATTCTTTGAGGTATTTCATCAAACACGTGCAATACATGGCTTAAGCTTGGGAATAGCCTTAAACATGTAGTAGTAGAATGATTTTGATCCTAAATAACCAATTAAGGATTAAACCAATGAATAATACCTTTCAAATATGTAGGGTTTAATAACAACAATTTTGTGTAAACTTGATATAAAATTTGAAATACATTAAAGTTCATGGAAATAATACATAAAAATATGTAAAGATCACACCTTAAAACATGAAATTGGTTTCATGCCCTCCATGGGTGAAAAGGTCCCATGGATGAAAATCTAACGTACATGAAAATCTTAAATCATGAAGGAGAATAACTTTTTTTCAAGGTTCTTGAAAGGTGACACTTTGATTCTTAAGTTTTCTTGAAGAAAGGTCTTGAATCTTGTTCTTGGGAAATGAACTTGATAGAAACTATAATATTGATGTTGAGGATGAATGAGGAGTTATGTGGTTTAAGTTGATGGAATTTGGGGTTCAAAAGGGTGGGAAAAAGACACCAAAATCTCATCTAAAACTTCATTATGTCGTTGAATGGGCTTGGCTGATATTTTGGGTGACGAACTCACTCTGGTGACAGACCATAACTCAATCTGTCAATTTCATGCCTGAAAAATGCCTGTCTACTGATGTTGAGGCTTGTCTTAATGGTCCATCACTGGATTGACGGTCCATCAACCTAGCCGTCGCACCTTAGCAGTCGGACAACTGTCTGACAAAATTGAGATAACGTTTTACCTCAATATCAGATTGAGGAAAAATTGGTATCATTGGAAATATAACTCAATTATTTATCTTTTGGTGGGTTATGAGATTAAATACTCTTAGTAATATGAAAGATATTCTCATTTGAAGTTTAATATAGCAACATCCTTCTTAAGAACTCAATCAGTAAGGGGTATTTTGATTCGTCCAACAGTTAGGAATTATTTGAGGCCTTAATATATGTCAAACTCACTCATAAAACTGCCAAAGCACTATAATTTATTTCTCAGGCACTTTAAGAACGGTTCTAATAATGGTTTGGATTCTTGGGGTATTATAATATCTTTCCCCTGAGAACATTCATCCTCAATTAAGATTGGATATACAGAGAGTATTGTACTAAGGTAATTGAGAGAATATACTTAACATGAATGACTGTAATATGATTACATTCTTGAGTTTGAAATATAATAATGTACTGAATTGATTTCATGAATACATGCAAGGACATAAGAATGGTTATAAGATTGAGATAGAAACAAGAGAGCTAACTTATGAGTAACCATTAACTCTAACTAGATTTGGATTCATGAAGAAAATATGAGAGATTTAGGACATGAAAACTCAGGTATTACAACATATTACCCATTGGGATATTTTGTCCTCGGAATGATATTGACTTGGCTGAAATAAAGGAATGACTAAAAACGGTACACTTATAGAGAGAATCATGACTGAATATCTAGAATCTGAAGCTAAGGCATAATACATAAATTGAGCTGAACTCAAAAACTACCATGAATCAAACATTTTCCCTCTGGGAATAGTCATATTCATGAAACTTCAAATAGTATGAGTAGATGGAAAGATGGGAAAGCATAGAAACTTATTTGTCTGACTGCTAAACTAAATTGTTGGCTTTTCAAACTAACTCATACTAAAACTTAACTAGAGCATCTTTTCAACTCTCTTTGTAAGAAGTTCTAATAATATTAGAGAGCAGAAAATCTTGGGCATGATCTAAATAATACATCTGTATAAGGAATCCCATCATGGCTACAATTCGGTAACATAAAACATAGGCCTACAAAAGCCAAGCTAGGATAGAATTGCAATGCCTTAGATAATACAAATCCTACTTTCAAGCTGAGACATACTCTTGGAATACTCTATCAACTATACCTTCCACCTTAATGCTGCACTTCACTTGAGACTACTAAAAATATTCACATGGTCACTCATAACTCTACCTACAAAAGTCTAAGCTGGAATGGACTCCTCCATTATGTTTAAGCCTACTTGAATCTAAAAAATGCACACATAACACTATAATACTACATTAAGTCATGAATTTAATACACTTTCCATTTAATAAATTCCCATCTCCTGAATAATTCTGACTTTTCCTTCAATAATTAAAAACATCTTACTAGCCAGTCACTAATTTTTAATTCATTTATCCACCTACACACCAACATGAAATTCAAGCCTATCTTCATAACTAAAGCCTCGTGTAAAACAAGCATGCAACAATTTTTCCTTAACATGAAACATTTACACTCTCCCACCTAAGCAATTTATTAGCACTATATCATTTAATTAGGAGTGGTCATTGAAAGGTTAAAATTTGAGGACCTGAAGCATCCATGAATACTATACAAAACTTGTCACTTAAAAGAGGCTCGAGGAATAGAATATCAATATCATTGGTTCATCAAGAGACCTAAACTTAGGATAGACTGACATAATCTAAATTTTGCTTAACATTAGAAGTGTAGCATGAGTTAGTAGAACTGAGCATACTATAAAACAAGAACACATGAGTCATGAGTTTCATGACCTGAGTTTGGAGTTCATAAATTCATGGAATATGATTCAAATGGTTGGGTGAACTAGAACTCCTCATACTAGGAACTGGAAGCGTACAAAATTCTCTAAGATATTCATGAACATGAACTATGATCATGGAACTGACATGTAAGGCATGAGTACCTATCGTGATGATTCAAAAACCTTGCAAGTATATAAGGATGGGTTGGGCATCATCCTCTTATACTGCTTTTCTACACATTCTGGAATCACTACTAGGATCTGAGTGCCTAACTTGGTTACTTGTTTTGCCATCCCCCCTTTAGCTTAACTTCATTATTCTATGTTTCTGAACATCTTAATAAACAACTCTAAATTGAACTGTCACCACTTTAATCTTGAGTCTGGGGTAGAATAATAAACATAATCACTATACTTACCCAAAAGGACTATACCTGATAATGTAAACCCCGCTGCCAGTACTTTCTTCTGAGATACAACTCTTATCCCTCTATAGCCCTAACAATCATCATGTAACAACTTAAAATTGACTAACTTAGAATTTTTAACTCCTCTTTCTATTAGATCAACCTTCAAAGACTCAAACTTATATTCTAACACTTAACATGGATATCCCCAAATATTTATTAACCATACTACTTTCATCATATCCTACAAATATCACAGCCACAACATATGTTTTGAATCAATGAACTTAAATTCTTGCATACACTGCTTCAATCCTACTGATTCACCTTTCATACGACAAGCCTTATGAAATATAATGTGTCCAAACTTAGATAACACCATCACAACTATACTACTTTTGCTAAACTCCTAGTCTTATTCTTCAAATTCTACATCATATGTTATCATAGGATTTTGAGAAGGAATCTGAAAACATGTATGACTCCTAAGTATTTAGGTACTACCACTTCATTCACTAACTAGTTCATCAAAAAATTAAAAAAAAAGGACTATTTTACTAAAATCAACAAAAGTGATTTTTTGTAACGTCCCGAATCTTGAATCCAGAATGTTACATAGTGCACATGACCCGAAAGGACCATAAGCTAACCCATGACTGATATTTGTACCTGAACACTGCATAATATACTATGTAAATATAGAAATAAAGACTGTAAGGTTGTAAGGTTAAAAACTAAGACATAATATTTGATAAAATATAATATCTGGGTGGAGTATGAAATACCCAAAATAACTGAAATAACTGTCTGAACATAATAGTCTGAAAAACCTCTAACTGACTGAACTGTCTGAATAACGAGTTGAGGGGACATGTCCCCAACTAACTGCTACTGCTGAAATAAATTAATTAATGAGATAATAAAGTAATGGCTATGTCCTCAAAGGATGAGAACTCACTACTAACTCTGACTGCTGAGACCAAAATAATACTGATAATCAGGAGCTCATGCTTATGAACTTATAGTATAAAACACAATAGCGCAAATGCATCAGTACGATTGAATGTACTAGTATGCATGTGAGGTAGGCTGAATACATAGGGTTCACATGCATGAACTATACTAACTGACTAGATAACATGAACGTAAGAATGTATGCATTAATACATAATAACTATAACTAAGTTTGTGATAGTATGATTACTGATCCTAGGTAATGATAACGTGAGTACTGATAACCATATAGCTGAAATAACTGACACTGAGCGACTGTATCTAATAGTCTAGATTCTGATGGAACTAGCTGAGTTTTATACTGTTTTAACTTGACTGTATTTGACAGTTCTAAATTCTGTAGATATATCTGAGTTCTATTACTGAGACTGAATAGTTATATCTGACAATTTTCATTTTGTAACTGAAACTATGGAAAGTAGTTATCTAACTGTCATGCCCTAAATAACGCAATGTAGCTGATTTGGGGTCTAATCTGTAACCCTAATTGGAAGGGAGTCAATACCGCCCCACTGGTAAGAACCATCTGTGAGTAGCCTTGATATAATAGGTAACTCTAGTGAGAATGGTGGGAACCCTTATATAACAGGTTCAGCCACCTTATATACAGTCATATAATAGGCTATGATGTCTTAACATACGTTGGCTATGTAGTTCTAGAATGCAAGGATTTCTTCTAAGAATCACACCCTCATATAACAGGTCATTTCCCATCCTTGGGTTAACTCGATGCTAATTCCTTCTCCCATTTTCATAGACAATTAACATGATTAACTGAACTAGACTAGACTAAATTCACTGAGATCCGTTAACTGATGGAATACTATTAAGATTACTGATTACTGAGCTTTCCTGAGTGACATGACTAACTTAGTTCTATGTATCATGACTTCACTGAAGATATCCTGAAAACATGGCACTGGCTCTGGGAACAAAACTATATTTTCCGGGTATAAGTATCCCCAGGACTTGATAGAGAGAAACTAACAAGACATGACTATATTGAATATATAACCAACATCAACAATATATAATACATTGGTTAAGACATTTCATCAAACACTTGACATACATAACTTGTACATGAATGGGGATTTCATATTATCATACTAGTATGGCACTTTTCCTTCACATGGACATTTAATCAAACATATGGGGAGCATGCTTGGGTTATACAATCATCAACCCCTCTAATAATTATGGATACATAAATCAACTTGTAAATTGAAGGGTTTATCATGAATATCATGTAAATCATCACATATTAGAATCAATTCTTGTAATTAATAGTCTATAATATAGAAAAAAAACAACCAACAACAAGGATATCAATTTTCAATTCTATCAAATCATGAATATTTATAAATATACAAACCGTGGATTTTGAAAATAGATACTTGAGTTTGATGGGTGAAAGAGACCCATGAATCAACACATGACATACCTGGGTGGAGGAAAACTTCATTTTTAGACTTGTAATTAAACACCTATGGTTTCTTGTTCTTGGGGATTATCTTTGAGAGAAAACCAGAATTGATGTTATAGATAAATAATGAAGTTATGAGTTGTGTTCTGGTATAATTAGAGGTTAAAATGGGTGAAAAGTGATTCAAGTACCCTTTTAAAAATGAATTTAAATTGATGAAAGGGATATTCGATGGCTTGTGTGATAGTCCGTTGCTGGCTCGATGGTCCGTCATTATGACCGTCACATATGGACAAAAATAGGAACTCACAGCCTTAGTAGTGACTGCTTGGGCGACGGTCCATTGCATGTTCAATGGTTTGTCAACCTGTCCATCTCACGTTTGCCAAAATATTGACTTACTACCTTAGCTACGATGGTCTAGGCGACGGTCCATCGCTAGATCGAAGGTCCATCAAAATGCCCATCGCACCTGGGTGGTCCTGACAGTTCTTGATAAAAAAAACCATAACTCTTTACTCTGATACCAAATTCGGAAGAAATTGGTATCATTGGAAAGCTAATTAAATTTCCCACTCAACAAATAATGAAAATCTTAAAAATTCCACATGTACAAAAATGGATTCATCTTTGAAATTAAGTTTCTAACATTATTAGGATGATTTCAAGCTAGGTAGAAGTACGGGGTATTATATCTCCCCCTTGAGAACATTTATCCTCGAATGAGACTGAGTAAGAGGACAGAAGATAAACTGACATACATAATGAACATGAATAATTGGAACATGATCTCATGACTTACATGACTAATAACTGAATATATCATACTGAACCTGCATATCTGATGCATGTGTAACTGATTCATGAATGTATGACTTGAGTGTTTTGAGGAACTAAGTTTCTCTCAATGAGAATGCATATTTGATGCATGATTATATTACTGAACTGACATATGAATGCATGACTGAATATGCAATGGTATTTAATACCAAGTTAATAATGGAATTCTGAACATAAAATGGATACCAAACTTGTAACTGAAATCTAAACAAGAAATTGAAAAGCTAAAAGAAAGCCATTACCTTGAGCCTGATCTGAGTTGGCGGAGAAAAGGTGAGGATACTTGGTTTGCATATCTATTTATTTTTCCCAAGTAGCTCTCTTAATAGACTAATTTCTACAATGAACTTTGACTAGAGGGACTTCTTTGTTCCTCAATCTATAAGTCTGATAGTCAAGGATTTTGACTAAAATCTCATCATAAGATAGGTTGTTCTGAACATCTATGCTCGGAATAGGAGAAATCTTTAGGTAGACAAAATCACCAACCTAGAACTAGAGGTCTATTCTACGCACATCTGCATAAGACTTCTGTCATTTCTGAGAAGGCCGAAGTCTTTCTCTAATCAACTGGACTTTCTCTAAGGCATCGAATATTAAGTCAGGCCCTATGACTGGGGCCTCACTAAGTTCGAACAAACCAACTGGAGATCTTAACCTTCAACCATAGAGAGCTTCAAATGGAACCATCTTAATATTGGAATAATAGATATTAATGAATGCAAACTCAATTAAAGGGAAGTGGTCATCCCATCAACCCTTGAAATCAATTGCATACGATCGTGGAATATCTTCTAAAGCCTAAATGGTCCTTGCTGCTTGACCATCTATCTGAGGATGGAAGGCTGTACTGAGATAAACGTGGGTACCAAGACCCTTTTGGAATGCTTTCTAGAAATGAGATGTGAACTGGGGACCTCTATCTGAGATGCTAGATAATGGAATGCCGTGCAATCTTACCAACTCTCTAATGTAGAGTTTGGCATAATCCTTGACTGAATAAGTGGTATGAACTGGAAGAAAATGAGCTAACTTGGTCATTATGTTTACAATGACCCAGACTGAATCATGTTGATGACGAGTACGAGGCAAACCCATTAGAAAGTCCATGTTCACTTCTTCCCTTTTCTAGGTAGGTATACCAAACTCCTACATAGACCCACTAGGCTTATGATACTCTATCGTAACCTATTAATGTGTAGAGTATTTAGCCACGAACTCTGCAACCTCTCTCTTCATACCACTCCACTAATAAATCTCCCTCAAGTCGTGGTACATATCTGTTGCCCCTGGATAAATAGAGTAGCGCGCACCATGTGCTTCTACAAGAATTCACTGCCTTAAGTTATCTACACCTGGAACACACAGATGACCCTAGCAATGCGGTACACTATCTCCTCCTTGGGAGTAAATATCTACTTTCTAATCCTTGAGTGACTCTTTCAACTTGACTAGACTGGGATCTCTATCTTACTTTTCTTCCAAGTCAAAAACTAGAGATGATTCTGAACTATTCTTAACCCATATGTCACCCTCCTCTTAATTGAATAAGCTAACGCCCAGTCTGGCAAGCTGATGGATTTCCTTATCTAACTTTCTCTTACTCTCCTTAACATGAGCAACACTACCCATAGACAGTATTCTGAGAGCGTTGGCCACAACGTTGGCCTTGCTCAGATTATAAAGGACACTCATGTCATAATCTTTCTAGCGCTCTAACCAACTTCACTGACAAAGATTGAGATCTTTCTGAGAAAATAAATACTGAAGGCTCATATTATCTGTGAACACATCTACATGAACTCCGTAGAAATAATGCCTCTAAATCTTCAAGAAAAGTACTACAGCTGCTAACTCAAGATCATGAGAACGATAATTCTTCTCATGAGGTTTAAGCTGTCAGGAGGCTTCGGCTATGACCTTACTATGCTGCATGAGGACACAACCCAAACCTACTATGGATGCATTACATTACACCACGAACCCATCTAGAAGAGCTAAGACTAGAGCTGAGGTGAGTCGAGTCTTCAACTCCTAAAAACTCTTCTCGCAAGGATTTAACCATTAAAACTTAACTTTCTTCTGAGTCAATCAGGACATAGGGTATGCAATAGATGTAAATCCCTAAACAAACTGTCTCTAATAGCCAGCCAAATCCAAGAAACTCCTAATGTCTAATGGAGAGACAGGTCTGGGCCAGTTTTTTACTCTTTTAGTCTTTTGAGGATTAACCCTATTGACATCACCGGAAACAATATGACCAAGGAATGCTACTAACCTTAGACAAAATTCGTACTTACTAAATTTGGCAAACAATTAATGATCTCTGAGATTTTAAAGTATAATTTTGAGATGGTCTTCATGATCACGCTCACTTTGAGAGTAAACAAGGATGTCATCTATGAAGACAATGACGAACATGTCCAAGTACTACTTGAACAAACGGTTCATCAAGTCCCTGAAAGATGCTGGAGCATTAGTAAGACCAAAAGGCATAACTAGGAATTTGAAGTTACCATACCGAGTACAAAAATCTATTTTCAGAATGTCACATTCTTTGACTCTGAGCTGATGATAGCCGGATTTGAGGTCTACCTTAGAGAAATAGTTGGCACCCTAAAGTTGGTCAAATAAGTCATCAATTCTAGGAAAATAATACTTGTTTAGGATCGTGACTTTATTGAGCTGACGGTAATTAATCCACATTCTAAGAGAACCATCTTTCTGGCACCCGAATAAGACTGGTTCACCCCAAGGGGACACACTGGGTCTGAATAATCCCTTATCTAAGAGATCTTTCAACTGCTCTTTTAATTCTCCTAGTTCTGTTATTGGCATTCTGTATGGAAGAATAAAGATAGGCTGAGTATCTGAAAAAATCCATATCAAAGTCTATTTCCCTTTTGAAAGAAATTCCTAGAAGATCTTCAGGAAAGGCATCTGAATATTCATCCACTACTAGGACAGATTCAAGACTGGGAGTCTCAGAACTAGAAACCTTAACATGAACAAGATAATAGACACATCCCTTAGATATTATTTTCCGTGCTCGAAGGTAGGAAATAAGCTGGCCTCTAAAAGTTAGAGTACTACCCCTCCATTCTAGGATAGGTTTATTCGGAAACTGAAATTGGGCTATTCTATTTCTGCACTCGACTGTGGCTTAGCAGGAATAAAGCCAATCCATGCCGAGAATGACATTAAAATTAGTCATCTCTAATTCATCTACCTCTGCTGAAGTGACTTTATGAAATATCATAATCGAGCAATTCCTATAAACCCGCTGGGCTATGATGATTTTACCCACTGGGTAGAAACTTAAAAGGGATCTACTAGATTTTTTAAACTGATTTCAAAATCGCCTACTATGTAAGGAGTAACAAAAAATAAGGAAGCACCTAGATCTAGCAAAACATAAACATGCACATCAAAGATCTATAATGTACCAGTAACCACATCAGGAGAATTTTCCTGATCTTATCGAGACTAGATAACATAAATTCGATTTGGGCGTCGCCCACTAGTAGTGTTGGAGTTGGCACCTTGCTAGTTTGGATGACCGAACTAAACTGAGGAATAATTTTACTAACACTGAGGACCTGGCTGAGGACACTCTCTAACTCTTAGGCCTAGTTTGCCACATCCAAAATAAATGGCACTGTCAGCTCTGTAAATACCGTGATTGTGCTTGTCGTAAGTCTGGAAAAGATGATAGGTGTGGGAACTGCTAACACTACCTTGAGTCTTAGAGCCTGGCGCTATATCTTTGTTACCATCTCTTAATATAGGTGTTGGAGCACTAGCTGAAGAATGAGATAGAACTGATGACTCAGGACAAAACTGAGAATGATTTCCTCCTTTTGATTTGGGTTGAGCAAATTTTAAACTACCTATTCTTGCCTTCTTATTCTATTTCTCCCTCATCTTAATCTTTTCTACTCTATCTGCTGAACATGCCTAAAGTTATGTCACTATTAAATAGCACATACCCACACTTATTGACCACACTATCATTCACCCTACAAACAAACTTACTTATCTTTGTCTTGCTATCTGCAACTACAGTACGAGCATATCTGGCTAATTGAGTAAACTTAAGGGAATACTCTTTCACCTTCATGTTTCCCTGCCTGAGGTTGATAAATTCTAATACCTTAGACTCTCTCAGGTCTTGGGGAAAGAATCTATCTAAGAATGAGGTTGAAAACTTCTCCCACGTAGTAGGCTCTGCATCTATAACCCTCTCTAACCTTCACTGTTTAAACCAAGTGTGAGCAACATCCTGCAACTGATATGCATCTAGCTCAACACTCTCACTAGGAGTAACCCCATGATATTGGTAAACTTCTGAACTTGATCAATGGATTCCTAAGGGTCCTCATCTTACTCGGACCCGAGAAAGGATGGAGTGTTATTCCAGTGAAGTCCTGAATCCTGGCTACATCTGAATTAGCCACTGGGTTGACTAGAATAACAGTTGGTCGTTCATTCTGAGTATCAACTGACTGAGCAAGAGTAGTGAATACAACTTTGAACTCTACATGGGAGATATGTTCGTCCAAAGGATGTTCGGGCTGAGGGGATGACTAATTCCCGTTTCTTCTTTTAGGAGGCATTTTATGTAGAAGAAATAAAGAAATGGATTAGACTAAGAGATTGACTTGAGATTATGCTTACTACCATGACATGAATACTAAAAGAAGGGAAACTATTCCGAAAACATCTTATAGCCTCATGCACAAAATGTGGCACGCAACGTAACTATGTACAAGACTCTATCAGATGCAGTTTTCAAACTTCCTAGGACTCTATTGAACCTTAAGCTTTGGTACCAAGTTTGTAACGCCCTGAATTTGGTACCCAAAATGCTACACGGTGATCATAACCTCGAAGACCACAAGCTATAACCTATGACTGATATTTGTACCTGAATACTACATAATATACTGTGTAAATACAGAAATAAAAACTACAAGGACATAAGGTACAAAATCGAGACATAATATCTGATAAAATATAACATATGGGTGGGGTATGAAAAACCTAAGACAACTGAAATTACTGTCTGAACATGTTTCTAAAAAGCCTCTTGCTGACTAAACTTTCTAAATAAGGAGTTTATGGGACATGTCCCCAACAAACTCCAACTTCTTAAAAAATTAATTAATCAGATAATAAAGTAATAGTCATGTCCTCGAAGGATGAGGACTCACTCCTAACTCTGACTGTTGAGACTAGAATACTACTGATGCTCTAGAGCTCGAGCTTCTGAACCAATGGTATAAAAAACCATAGAGCAAATGCATCAGTACGATTTAATGTACTGGTATACATGTGAGGTAGGTTAAATAGAAAGGGTTCATATGCAGAAACTATACTATTTAACTGGATAATATGAATGTAAGAATATGTGCATGAATACATAATAACTGTAACTGAGTTCATGATAATATGATAACTGATCCTGAGTACTAATAACATAAGATATTGATACCGTATAACTGAAATAACTGATACTGAGCGACTGTATCTTATAGTCTAGGCTCTGATCGAACTAGCTGAGTTCCTATAATACCCTAATTTTCTAAACCGAAATGCTATACGATGCTTATGACCCCAAAGGACCACAAGTTAACCCATGACTGATATATGTACCTGTACACTACATAATATACATGTAATATGTGGAAAACATAAACAATAGTCCATAAGGTTCAATTGAATAAAGTATCTGACAAATCATAACATTCATATGGGGTAACAAATACCCAAAACTACTAAAGTCTGAAACAAATTTGAACTAAATCTAAAAGACTTTAAATACTGTCCGAGTAAGGAGTTAAAGAAACATGTCTCCAACTAACTCCATAAACTGAAAGATAACTGAAGAAAGTAAATAAAGTCAAATCATTCATCCTCAAATAAAGAGGACTAACTGCAAAATACTGAAACACGACTACTACTACTGATCTGCAACTCGTGGCTCTGAACCTATGGTGTAGCATAAAGGAAAGTATCAGAGCACAAATACGTCATTACAACTAAAAGTATTGAGTATATGAGTGAGGTAGGCTATATCCCAAAAGTCTTACATGCATGAGCAGTGCTAACTGAATGACTAATATAAATGTGAGAGTGCAAACATACATACATAGTAACTGAGATCGTGAATACACGATATCTAGATATGCATGCTAATACATAGTTTATTGATATCTAACATGACTAATACTGGGATTTCTGATAGCATGGATGACTGTGTCTAACAGTCCTGAATCTGATGGAACTACCAGAGTTTTGTATGATAATTGAATTGACTATATTTGACAGTCCTGGTATACTGAAATTTGAAGAACTATCTAAGTTCTTTTACTGAGACTGAGACTGAAACAATGGGAGGAATTTTTTTAACCAACATGCCCTAAATGCACTATAATAGCTAAGGTGGGGTCTAATTTATGCCCTGATTGAAAGGGTGCCAATACCGCGCCACTGGTAAGGACAAGCTGTGAGTGACCCTTATCTGGCAGATTACTCTAATGAGAATGGTGGAACCTACTCTAACAGGTCAAATCACCTTATCAACCCTAATCTGATAGGTTAAGATGTCTCAACCTACGCTGACTACATAGTTCTGCAACATAAGGATGACTGCTAAGAATCATACCCTTATCTGGCAGGTGAGTTCCCATCCTTGGATTCACTCAGTGCTAACTTCTACTCCCATATGAAGAGATTGAACATGATTAACAGACTGTACATAGACTGAGTAACTAACTTTTGTTGACTGACAGAATAGTACTAATATCTGAGAATTAACTAAGATCATGTGTTTTCTGAGATTTCCTAAGACACATGACTGTCTGAGTTCTATAGATCATGGCTTTACTGAGAGTATCATGATAACATGACATGGCTCAAGGCACATAGCTATATTTTTTGAGTACAAGTACCCCTAGAACTCGATGGAAGAAAACTGACACATATGACTGACTTGATCATAAGAATAGAGTCCACAATTCACAATATCATAAGTAAGGGATTTCATACTACACTTGGTTCTCAACATCTTATACATGGAAGGGGATGCACACAACATGTATATACTCGTTTTGCTTCTATATCATGCTCATTCCATATCACAACAATAATGTGGAGTTCATGTGGAGTCATAAAGAATAGAACATGGCATTTTATCAAACACCTTACATGCACAAATGTAACACCCTGAAAGTGGGTCCCGGAGCATCACACGGTGCTTGAGGCTATGAGTAGCCTCAAGCTAACCCTTTCATCCATTTTCATTTAGTTCAACACAAATCAATGGGGTTTCCATAAATAACCCTCAAATATCAATAGAGTAATCATCATCCAAAAATAAAAGAATTTCAGAAAGATAACAAAATATGACTTATTAGTTAACTTCAGACATTATACTAGTCTAGCAAGCCTCTAAGAAAGTCAATAAAACCAGCGAGCCATTGAGACATGCCCCAACTGACTCATACTCAGTTATCAAATGTAAACAATTCCGTGAAACCAAAATCAGACATCACATCCTCGAAACATAAGGACTCACCACAAAAGAGATGTAGAACAGCGTGCCCAAAGAATCACTGTCAAACCTGGAATCGAGCACCTGAACCTACTTTTCCAGAAAATGCAGCCCACATCCGATGATTTGGGTTAGTACCATGGAAAGAAACCGAGTATATGGGGGTGTATGCAGTTTTATAAACATCATCATAATAAATATTTATAAGAAATATACAGGATGCATGAAAGACTCATATAGCCCGAAGAAAATCATCATAATCACGAGAGGATGAAATAAGTACAATAACACATGTAAGTCATCATATAATATGTCAATCACTTTCAATTCATCAAGAATATCAATTTTCATAATGTAAATATCATTTAAATCTTTCTAAAGAATAACTTTCACAATTCCATTTTCAAATCACTTCACCATTCACCATAGACATAAGAAAACACACATACACTAGGAGATCCTATAACCAGCATAAACCATGTGAGCTATAGAGAGTCTGATACGTTCCGTATTGGCCTTGGTGGGGGTGATGAATGCGTGCAGGTGGGGCCCAAGTGGGGTCGCCATCTTCTCGGGTTGGCCTTGGTGGGGGTGTCTTGGAAGGGTTCGTGATCCCGTGAGCGGGTAGCTGTCCCGCGCGATTCTGGCCTATAAAGGGTGGGTTGCTGCCTCGCTCTACCAGCTATAGCTTTTAGAGCAGTTGGTTAGCAGCCTGTCCTTAAGGTTGGTATCAGAGCGGAGGTCACGGGTTCGAATCCCGCTTACACCATGCGCAGGTCCGAGGCGTATCAAGCTTACACCATGCGCAGGTACGAGGACGTACCTCTTCAAAGGAAGAGGGGATGATACGTTCCGTATTGGCCTTGGTGGGGGTGATGAATGCGTGCAGGTGGGGCCCAAGTGGGGTCGCCATCTTCTCGGGTTGGCCTTGGTGGGGGTGTCTTGGAAGGGTTCGTGATCCCGTGAGCGGGTAGCTGTCCCGCGCGATTCTGGCCTATAAAGGGTGGGTTGCTGCCTCGCTCTACCAGCTATAGCTTTTAGAGCAGTTGGTTAGCAGCCTGTCCTTAAGGTAATAATGATACAAGATCAAAACCACAACAACAAGATCTCGGATTTCAGCTTAACACCACAAGAACAACAACTTTCAGTTTCGGTTTCAAGCACAACCCGAGAAGCAACCAAACTGTTTTTTGGTAGTTTTTCTATTTTCAGATTCAGCAACCACAAGAATACAACAACAAGAATAACAAAGGAGTCTCGGATTTCAGCTTGACAACACAAAAATAACAAGTTTCTGTTTTCTGTTTCAGCAAGAAACCGAGAGCAACAAACTGTTTTTGTATTTCGTTTTCTATTTTTCAGCAACACAAGAAGAACAACAAGATGGATACAAATGCTAGTGAATCGAAAGAGCCACACCCGGCTTCACTAGACTTTTAAGACAACAAGATGAACAATAACAACAAGAAAATAAAGATAGTTAACTTGACATAAGTCACTCAATAATCTAAGAACCCTAACCTCAAGATAGGACCCCTAAATCTATTGAATGTAAACACCAAGTTCTTACGAGGGCCAAGAGGTACTTTACAACCTTAGAACCCACGTTTCTAGCCAAAGATCCAACACAAGTGATTCCACACTTTGCTTGGACAGTTTCGGTTTCCACTCTCAAGAACAAGAGAGATGTTACAAGTCTTTTGTTTGTGAAATATCAATATCAAAGTCATGCTGAAAAATGGCCCTAATGACCCCTATTTATATTACACAAAATGATGGTCAAATGACCCTTCTATCCTTCACATCATGGGCCGGCCTTGGAGGCTTATTTATGGGCCATTAAGACCCCTTCCTTCACACATCAAAAGCCCATCCGCCCCTTGTCTTTTGGGCCAGCATTGGAGACTAGTTTAAGGCCCAAAACCGTGAGTCCTCACTCTTAAATGCTCCAAGCAACCTTCCCTACGCGAGATGGCTTTGAGTTACTCTCAAAACGGGTCCTCCATGCATGTCCTTGTATCATCGAGGAGTCCAATTCTTGAGCCTCTACGTGTTGGCCTCCAAAGATATCTCCGAAAGATAAGATGGCCATTTTGTCCCGTATCATCCTCCCCTTCTTAAAAAGGATTCGACCTCGAATCCAAACCTTGCAAAACCAAAACAAAAGAAAAACAAGTACACATCCTCATGACATGAGGGTTAGGGTTAGTGCAACAAAATCAATCTAACGAATAACATCATCATGCCAAGGTTGCACATATTTGCAATATAACCAAGAATCCTTTGGGTTGATCGTGAAAAGCTTAGTACAAATGTCACAAAGGAAGTGGCTATGATGAACATCAATAAATAATGAACATGGACCGAGACAACTCCTACCATGCCCTAAGATGGTACCGGGATCAAATGGGAGAAGTAGCCATGGACATGGGTTTCGGCCAAGCTCGCTTTTCCCTAAGGTGTCGTCCTCAAAATTAGGCATACCCCCTAGCCCATTAGGGGAAATGTCATGAGCACTCAGAGGGTAGAGAAAGGTGTCACACAAGCTAACTTCAGCTATGGTGTCCTTATGCATGTACTCACTAGCTTCAAGTCCACCACCACTAGTATGCTCAACATAGGAAACACATAAAGAAGAAGTAGATGGAATTTCTAAGCATGCACCACCTTTTATTTCAAGAAAATAATCCCCACATAGATATAAATCACCATGGGCAGCAAAGGAATCATTCACAAAAATATTTTTACAAGAATAATCATATTTCGGGTCTTCCAAGTAAAGCAAATCATGGTCATCTTTACCCGATCGACTATTCCTTTTCAAGACTACACATCCCCTACCCTTAAGAGTACTTTCATCTTCCAAGAAGAGATTTCCATCTTTAGGAGAAATGTTGTCACACCATAGTGGGTTAGCATATAGGCTATAGCTTCCAAGGCAAGCTATACCATCGTATTCACCACTAGGTTCACTAGGAATGTTTAAATCATCTTCAAACAAGACATTGTACCTAAAAAGAGTGTGATCTACCTCACGGACAGATTTGGAACAAGCAAGTTCCTCACTCTCTAAATGATCAATATCAAGTTTCAAGGATGTTTCAAACACAATGTTACCCCAAGAAGAGCTCTCGGGTTCATGCTCACCTTGATCAACATTTTCGACATCATCACACACTTGAGGTTCGTTAATTACATCATACACATCCTCAAGTGGTGGATAACTTTCACACATAAGCTGATCAACACAAATTTCAGAAGATAACGTACTTTCATTCAACAAAATGGTTTCAACACTAGGTGGACATGGATCGATCTTACAAGAAGAGTCTATCCGGTCATCAATAGGATCAACTAGTGTATCCACACTCACAACATGTACATCATCATCAAGTGGCAAAGAAATAATATACTCACATATAGGCAGGCTACAACTCACACTCAATGGGCTACTAGCCACACAATTATCATTCACATGTACAAAAGTGTAAGAGTTTGCCATTTTACCTTGAAGTCCTTGAGTAGATTCTTCTTTGTCATGGTGTGAAGGTCCTCCCAAGGTTTGGGCAGCAACTTTCTTTTGGCATTGTTCTTCTTCGCTTTCCATGTTGCTACCTGCACAAGTGTCCATAGAAATAGAAGGACAAACGACGTTAGCATGGTTTGGTGGTAATCCCCTTACTTGGCTCCACACAACCTCTCCTTTTTCCACTCTCGGATTACCACCTTTCACTCCCTTACTCCTCTCAATCTTTTGTCTCTCATAATAATTCGGATTGGAGTAGGTAGGAACTTCTTTTTGCGGCCCGGGCAGAATGTGCGTCTCGAGGCAATTTCCCCATCGATCTCTTACAACATTAGGCCAATTTTGCATATTTGGAACTTTATGTTGTGCAAACCAATCGGCGCCTAAACTCATCTGACCATAGGTTATGGGAAAAACATCACACCACACCTCCTCATGGTAATTAAATTGGGAGAAGACAACCTTTACCCTCTCGGTAACCTTAAACCTGTCCAAGAAGTATGGAACAAGTAAAGGCTCACAAAATAACCCCAAGCAATCAACCATGGACGGAGCAATGTAGTTTCTATAGTACTTATCGTCTAACACAACGAGGCAGCCCGGTATCCCACAAATGGTCACCTTTCCGGAGTGTACACTCCTTCTCGGATCAACATTGTAAAGCACATGAGTACCCCTCGATTTTGGAGATGTATATCCTCTTCTTCCCATTGGACAACCTACGCTATAGCTAGCATAACCATTCACACTATATCGACCTTGATAAGAAGTACTACAAGGCGGAGAATATGAATCTTCACACTCCTCACGAGTACTCTCATCATAACTCTCATAAGGTTTGCAAATGAAAGGGTTATACCTAACACCAAATCTAGGTTCGGAGTGGAGAGTGCAAGACTCCTCACATGTCCCAACTTCGTCATAAGATCCATCACGAGGTACTACATCATCTCCAAAGTCACCATAAGCACTAGGCACTTCATTCACCTCATTTTCTCCCTCACAATAGTAATTTTCAAATCTGCCTATGTTTTCACCATGGCCATTTTCATAGCCTCCGCAATCTCCCTCGACGTCGTAGCCATAAAAACCCTCACTACAATCATGGCTTCCCGTATTGTAGTCACAATAATCCCCGGCTACCGAAGTCATTTTCCTCTTATATCACCCTTTAAACCTACAAAAATGAACAAACAATATTAGTAGTAAAGCTCCTTTCATCGTCAAGGTATAAGCCATTTTAGTTCACCACAAGTTCGCGTTCCACAAGTGTTGTATAATCGGCTAGTAACCGTGAGATGTTAAGGCATGAGTAAGCTCTTGTCCGGAATGGATTCTTGTTTGAAGACTCAAAGAATTCTTGCCGGACTAGAATCAAAATCAGCAACTCATTCAAACGAATAAAAGCACACAAACAACCGTAGACACGAACAAACGGCTCAAGGAACTAGTTAACAACCTAGTGGAAAAATACTAGTTTGTTAATTAGTTCTAAGTCCAAATAAGGGAAACCAAGAATCAACAATTATCAACAAAGAATATATCCTAAGTTGAGCTTTAGTGACGTGGCATCAAGCAATGGCCCACACGTTTTTCTCTTCGGGTTTAGGTATATATATATATATATTTTTTTTTTTTGTCTTGAATTAATATTCACACAACTTGTAAGAAATTGAAAAGTGTTTTGGTGGGAAAACTTAAAAATTTGAAGTCTTGACTTTTGGTTCAATCTCAAGAAAGTGGGTTTGGTTGACAATTTCCACAAAACAAGGTTCCTTGATTTAAGGGAAGTGATTGACAAGTCTACAAATTGATAGGTGCAAGACTTTCACAATCAACTTTACAAGTTTACCACTTGAGCACACAACAAGTTTAACACTCAACAAGAGGAACAATGTGCACAAGTTCAAGAGATGAGCACTTCACAACTTCAGCACATAACATTCATCCACCGATTTTCTTTGGTTAACAACAACATACACCTTCGGCCACTTTCAAATCACTACACAAGGTTCAAGTCTTCAAGCTCAACTTTCGGATCTAGACACCTTAGTGTTGGTGAGAAAGAAACCAACACAAGAAACTCACTAAACAAACAAAACAACACTTAGATCTAAGTATACAACACTATTCTCGGATTCAACTTTCTAGTGGACAGATTTTTTCAGAAAGTTGTCTTGGTGTAGTTTGGTTTTGGCCGAGAACTACTAGCCCAAGATGGGTTATGTTGGAACACAACCGGTCTTGCTTTGATACCAAATGATACAAGATCAAAACCACAACAACAAGATCTCGGATTTCAGCTTAACACCACAAGAACAACAACTTTCAGTTTCGGTTTCAAGCACAACCCGAGAAGCAACCAAACTGTATTTTGGTAGTTTTTCTATTTTCAGATTCAGCAACCACAAGAATACAACAACAAGAATAACAAAGGAGTCTCGGATTTCTGCTTGACAACACAAAAATAACAAGTTTCTGTTTTCTGTTTCAGCAAGAAACCGAGAGCAACAAACTGTTTTTGTATTTCGTTTTCTATTTTTCAGCAACACAAGAAGAACAACAAGATGGATACAAATGCTAGTGAATCTAAAGAGCCACACCCGGCTTCACTAGACTTTTAAGACAACAAGATGAACAATAACAACAAGAAAATAAAGATAGTTAACTTGACATAAGTCACTCAATAATCTAAGAACCCTAACCTCAAGATAGGACCCCTAAATCTATTGAATGTAAACACCAAGTTCTTACGAGGGCCAAGAGGTACTTTACAACCTTAGAACCCACGTTTCTAGCCAAAGATCCAACACAAGTGATTCCACACTTTGCTTGGACAGTTTCGGTTTCCACTCTCAAGAACAAGAGAGATGTTACAAGTCTTTTGTTTGTGAAATATCAATATCAAAGTCATGCTGAAAAATGGCCCTAATGACCCCTATTTATATTACACAAAATGATGGTCAAATGACCCTTCTATCCTTCACATCATGGGCCGGCCTTGGAGGCTTATTTATGGGCCATTAAGACCCCTTCCTTCACACATCAAAAGCCCATCCGCCCCTTGTCTTTTGGGCCAGCATTGGAGACTAGTTTAAGGCCCAAAACCGTGAGTCCTCACTCTTAAATGCTCCAAGCAACCTTCCCTACGCGAGATGGCTTTGAGTTACTCTCAAAACGGGTCCTCCATGCATGTCCTTGTATCATCGAGGAGTCCAATTCTTGAGCCTCTACGTGTTGGCCTCCAAAGATATCTCCGAAAGATAAGATGGCCATTTTGTCCCGTATCAGAGTCCAATGTACAACCCACGTTGGGGAGAGCCGTCCTATCCTTGCCATCAGAGCAGGATTGTCGATATCAAATCCACATGAACTAGTGATCACTATATAAATCAGCCTCAGGCTCACTCCTACGGGGGCACGTAGTTCTAGGAAAGTAAGGTCAGTTTATACCCCCTACTCGGTGCTAAAGATTCTCCCAGACTTAGCTCAGATCATTTCAAAGACAATCCATAACAAAACAATTTCAGTAATATATAAATATACATCGGGAGCCATCATGCTTCCCATCTATCAAAATCAACCACGTTGTGAATTTCTTTCATACTTGAGTTCGAAACAACTACATTAAGACCAAAAGGTCAAATCATTCAAAATATCTGAAATATTCAACATCAATGTGATTATAACACATACTTTCTCATAAAAGCACAATTTCCAATGGGGATTCATGACCCAAATATCAAAATAATGATAAATATTTCAAGATTCATTCTTTATATCTACACACATGTAAATTCATCTTTTAAAATCAAGATTTCATAATAATCGTCATAAGATATGGGTTCATGCTTCAAATTTATAAAAATCAAATAAAAATCATGCCTTAGTAAAGAAAATTACTTTTGGGGACAAGAACGAAAGAGAGTTTTTGTTGAAAAAACCCACATACCTTGAATGATGAACTTTAGATCGATACTTATTTTTGCGATGTTAATCGTGCCTTTGAATGATGGTTCTTGGAGTACTTGAACTAGGAACTGTGAATCTTGAATAAATTTGCAGAATTAATGAAATTTGGAGGTTGTTGAAGTTCTTGAACTAGGAACTTAGAATCTTGAATAAATTTGCAGAATTAATGGTGAACTTTGGAGGTTCTTGAAGTTGGATATAGGAGCTTAGGGTTTTATTTTTGAGGGAATTTGATGAAATGTAACATATAATGCTTCTAATAGGCTTTAATATAGGGTTTAGATGGATTTTGGGTGAGGGAGAATGACCAAAACGCCCCTAAAAATCAAAAAATTCTCAAATTTGTCATTCGGTGGACTGTGTTGATAGTCTGAAGTAGATCAACCATAAAATTTTACTCCAATTTTCAAATTGGATGAAACTAATTTCATTAGAAAGAGGACTCTCATATCTTTCCGTTTATATATATTATCTTACCCAGATCATTGTGTACGAGGAGTTATGATCATTTGAAGTTGACCCAAAAATTCACTTTTGGTAGGCTGAAGTAGATCGATCATAACTTTTTTCTCCGATAGACAAATTGGATGAAACCAATTTTATTGGAAAGATGACTTACAAAGCTTTCCATTGATATATAGTAGATCATCCAAATTAGTATGTACAAGGAGTTATGATCATTTAAAGTTGGAGCAAAAATACGCCAGGCCTCAGTACTTTTTCCTGCACGTTTTACTGTTAACTACTATTCATGATTCGATCGAAATGTTCATAACTCGTCGCTCGGGTGTTCATTTTGGATGATCCACATATTGTTAGAAAGATTATTCAATACTCTACGGAATGGTAGGTCATAATCTAAGACATTCCACATGAAAAATTTATAATTCATTCTAGAAGATAGAACCCAACACGTTTACTTACAAAATTTCAATGAAAAATTTCTCGAGGTATTACAACAACTTTGGGCATAGATGTACTTATCAATTTGACAATCTTACTCTATAAAAAATCATGGGTTTTAACTTACCTAATCACATGCTTCATGAAAAACACATCATGATACAACCTTGAATCCAAACAACAATAATGAACATGAATATAGTCATAACACAATAGGAAAATCACAATTTATAATTTAAAACATGATTGTTGAGCTTCATGGATGAACACTACACATACCTTAGTGATTGAATCTTGAAAGAGATCTAATGTTTCTGATGGTTCTTGAAGAAATATTTAGGCTTTCTCTTGATTTTTGTTGAAAAAGGTTTAACCTCTTTAAAGAATAATGTTCTTGTTCTTGAGGAGATGATCTTGAGAGGAAACCCTAATATTGTAGTTGAGAGTGTATGCGAGAGTTTTTTGAGATGTTAACTAAAGAGAATGGAAGATAATATGCTCCTTGAGGGTTATAAGTCATGGGAAGTGAAGTAAAAAGACCAAAATACCCTTACTAAATCACTTTCCAGTTGCTGAAAATCTAAGGCTGACGATATTCATAACAATTTGTCAAGCTGCTGATAAGTCATCACGAAATTTTGTCATAAAAGGGTGAAATCTTGATTTTCTTGTTCAGGTTGACGACATTGGTGATAGGCCATCACGGGCGTGACGAATTATCACAAAATGTAATCAGTGGGGTGGAAATATTCTTTGGGATGATGACATTGGTGATAAGTCATCACGCTTGTGACAGCTTATCACAAATGTCGTCACTCGGTTTTCCAGCATAACATGTTGGAGTAAACTGGGCATAACTTCTTGCTCCGATATTAGATTTAAGCAAAATTGGTATCCTTAGAAATCTAATTCAATTATATATCTGTTGGTTTGTCATGATCTCATAAATTCATATAATAAAGAGAGATATTATCATTTGAAGTTAACTATACCAATGTCCTTCTCAAGAATTCAATTGGTAAGGAAGTTTGATTCGTCTATTAGATAGGACACTTTTGAGGCCTTAATATGCATCAACCTTGATCATAGAGCTACCAAAGAACTAAAATTTATTATTCATGAGTTTGAAGCATGATCTTAAAAATGTCTAAACTTTTGGGGTATTACAATATCTCCCCTGGGAACATTTGTCCTCGAATGAAACTAAGTTGAGATTACTAATGTACTGGCCTTTCTTAAGGGATGAAAAATCTGTAACATGATGACATGACTGACCTAAATGGATGAATATATTTGAACATCCTAAACATGCATATCTGATGCATAACTGACAAGCTAAACTCATGCATATTGGATGCGTGATTACGTGACTGAACTGTTACATGTATGCATGACCGAATGCAATGATATTCAGTACCAAATTCGTAAATGGAATATTGAACATTAAATAAAATAGGCTTAAGGATAACTATTAACTTGAGTTTGATCTAAATTAGTGGAGAACAGGTGAGGATACTTGGTATGCATATCTACTTCTGCTTCCCAAGTAGCAGCCTCAATGGACTGGTTTCGCCAAAGAACTTTGACTTGAGGAACTTCTTTGTTCCTCAATCTATGGATCTGATTGTCTAATATTTCAACTGGAATCTTTTCATAAAAAAGGCTATTCTATATATCCATGCTCTAAGTAGGGACTACAACTGAAGGGTAACCTATGCACTTCTTGAGCAAAGAGACATGGAAGATTGGATGAACTGAAGCTAGATCAGGAGGCAATTTGACCTCATAACATACCTTTCCCAAGCGACTAAGAATTTTAAAAGTACCAACATATCGGGGACTGAGCTTTCCCTTCTTGCCAAATCTCTTCAACCCCTTTATAGAAGAGATCTTGAGATAGACAAAATCATCAACCTCAAATTCTAAATCCTTTCCACAAACATCTGCATAAGACTTTTGTCAGCTCTGATCAACCCAAAGTCTTTCACTGATTAATTGAACCTTCTGGGAGGCATTAAACACTAAGTTAGGCCCTATGATTGAGGCCTTACCAACTTTGAACCAACCGATTAGAGATCTAGACCTCCTACCATAGAGTGCTTCGAACGGAGCCATTTGAATATTGGAATGATAGCTATTATTGTATGCAAACTCAATCAAAAGCAAGTGGTCATCTCAACTTTTCTAAAAATCAATTGCACACGCCCTTAGCATATCTTCTAGAGTCTAAATGGTCTTTTCTACTTGACTATTTGTCTGAGTATAAAAAGTTGTACTGAGATGAACTTAGGTACCAAGACCCTATTGAAATGCTTTTTAGAAGTGAGAGGTGAACTGGTTACCTCTGTCTGAGATGATAAATAGTGGAAAATTATGTAATCTGACCAACTCCCTGGTATAGAGTTTGGCGTAATCCTCGGCTGAATAAGAGGTATGGATTGGAAGGAAATGAGCTGTCTTGGTCATCTTGTCTACAATGACCTAAACTGAATCATGCTGATGACGAGTTTGAGGCAAACCCGTCACATAGTCCATGTTCATTTTTTCCTACTTCCAAGTAGGAATAGTGAAATCCTTTATGGAACTACTAAGATTCTAATGCTCTATCTTAACCTGCTGACATATAGAGCACTTAGCCATAAAAGCTACAACATCGCTCTTTATCCTACTCCACCAATAGATCTCCTGTAAGTCACGGTATATCTTAGTGGTCCCTGGATGAATAGAGTATCATTCACCATGTGCCTCTGCAAGAACTCGCTCCCTCAAGTCATCCACATCTGGAACAAAGAGATGACCATGACAATGAAGGACACCATCTCCCCTTTCGGAGAAAACCTCAACCTTCTGATCTTAGATTTAATCTTTTAGCTTGACAAGGCTAGGATCCCTGTCTTGCTTTTCTTTCACCATAGAAACTACATATGATTCTGAACTACTATAAATACATACACCACCCTCTAAATAATTGACTAAGAGAACACCTAGTCTGGTAAGCTCATGGATTTCTTGATCTATTTCTTTTTCCTATCCTCAACATGAGAAACACTACCCATAGAGAGTGTACTGAGAGCATCGGCCGCAATATTGGACTTGCCTGGATAGTAAAGGAAACTCATGTCATAATCTTTCAAAAGCTCTAACCATTTTCTTTGATGACGATTGAGATTTTTCTGAGAAAAGACATACTAGAGACTCTTATGATCTATGAAGAAATCAACTTCGTATATATAATACCTCCAAATCTTTAAGACAAATACTACAATTGCTAACTCAAGATCATGAGTAGGATAATTCTTCTCATAGGGAATTAATTGTCTAGAGGCGTAGGCTATGACCTTACCGTGCTGCATGAGGATAAAACCTAGACCCAATTTGGATATATCAAAATACACTACAAACTATCTGGAAGAGCTAGAACTGGAGCTGAGGTAAGTCAGGTCTTCAATTACTGAAAAGTCTTCTCAAAAGAATCTGACCACTGAAACTTGACCTTCTTTTGATTCAATCTGGACATAGGGGATGCAATAGAAGAAAATTCCTCAACAAACCATCTGTAATAGCCAGCCAAACCCAAGAAACTCCTAATATCTGATGGAGAGACAGAGAGAGGCCAATTTTTTACTGCTTCGGTCTTTTGAGGATCTACTCTAATGCCATTGTCGTAAATAATATGGCCAAGGAATGCTACTAACCTTAGCCAAAACTCGCACTTACTAAATTTGGTGAATAGTTGGTGATTTCTGAGGGTCCGAAGAACAATTCTAAGATGGTCTGCATGATCCAGATCTGTCCAAGAATAGACCAGGATATCATTTATGAAGACTATGATGAACATGTCTAAGCACTGCTTGAACACACAGTTTATCAAGTCCATAAAAGTGGCTGGGGCATTGGTAAGACCAAAGGAAATAACTAAAAAATTGAAGTGACCATACCAAGTATGAAAAAATGTCTTCGAGATGTCACATTCTCTAACTCTGGGTTGATGATAGCCTGATCTGAGGTTTATCTTAGAGAAATAACGGGCACCCTGAAGTTGGTCAATTAAGTCATCTATCCTAGGAAGAGTATACTTGATCTTGACCATGACTTTATTAAGCTGACGGCAATCAATGGACATCCTGAGAGAACCATCTTTCTTACACACGAATAAGACTGGTGTGCCCCATGAGGACCTTGGGTCTAATGAATACCTTATCTAAGAGATTCTTCAACTACTCTTTCACATCTCTAAGTTCTGCTAGTTCCATTCTGTATAGAAAAATAGAAATAGATTGAGTATCTAGAACAAGGTCAATGCTGAAGTCTATTTCCCTTTCAGGAGAAATGCCTGGAAGATCTTCGGAAAACACGTCTGAATACTTATTTACAACTGGGATTGATTTGAGACTGGGAGATTCAAAACCAGAGTCTTTAACATGAACGAGATGATAAACACATCCCTTAGATATCATTTTCCTTACTCAAAGGTAGAAAACAAGTTGACCCCTGAAAGATGAAGTATTACCCTTCCACTCTAGGACAGACTCATTCGAGAACTAAAATTGAACTATCCTATTTTTGCAGTTTATTGTGGAATAGAAGGGATGTAGCCAATCCATGCAGAGAATGACATCAAAATCATTCATCTCTAACTTGACCAAATCTGCTGATGTGGCTTTCTAAAATATCATAACTGGGCAGTTTCTGTATAACCGCTAAGCTATGATGGTTTTAAACACTAAGGTAGAGACTAAAAAGGGCTCTACTAAAATTTTGGGGCTGATTTAGAAATCATCTACTATATAAAGAGTAACAAAATAGAACGATGCACCTGGATCTAGCAGAGCATAAACATGAACATGGAAAATCTGTAACGTACCAGTAATAACATCAGGACAATTTTCCTAATCCTGTATGGCCTGAAGAGCATAGAGTCTGTTTGGTAATTTCCCAATAGCACGACATGAATACTGAAAGAAGCTAACTGTTCCTAAAACATCTTATAGCCTCCTTCATATAAATATGGCGTGCAACACACCTATGTACTAGACTCTACTACGCGCAGCTTTAAGACTTCCAAGGACTTTATTGAACCTTCGGCTCTGATACCAAGTTTGTAACACCCCAATTTTCTGAACCAGAATGCTACATTGTGCTTATGACCCTTAAGGACTACAAGATAATCAATGACTGATATTTGTACCTATACACTGCATAATGCACATATAAAATATGGAAAACATGAACAATAGGCCATAAGTTTCAACTTAATAAAGTATCTGACAAATCATAACATTCATATGGGGTAACAAATACCCAAAATAGCTGAAGTCTAAAAAAAATCTTAACTAAATTTGAAAGCCTCTAAATATTGTCTGAGTAAGGAGTTGAAGGAACATGTCTCCAACTAACTCCGTACACTGAAAGATAACTGAAGAAAATAAATAAAGTCAAATCATATCATCCTCGAATAAAGAGGACTCACTAAAACTCTTTCTACTAAAATACGACTGCTACTACTGATCTGTAACTCGTAGCTCTGAATCTATCGTGTAACATAAAAGAAAACACCATAGCATAAATACGTCGGTACAACTAAAAGTACTAAGTATACGAGTGAGGTAGGATATATACAAAAGGGCTTACATGCATGAGAAATGCTAACTAAATGACTAATATGAATGTGAGAGTGAAAACATGCATATATAGTAACTTAGATCATGAATACACGATATCTAGATTTGTCCAATAATACATGGTTTATTGATATCTAACATGACTAATACTGGGATTCCTGAAAATATGGATAACTGTGTCTGACAGTCCTGAATCTGATGAAACTACCTCAGTTTCATACTATAATTGAATTGACTATATCTGGCAGTCTTGGTATACTAAAATCTGAAGAACTATCTGAGTTCTTTTACAGAGACTTAGACTGAAACTGTGGGAGGTAGTTTTTTAACCGACATGCCCCAAATACACTATTATAGCTGAGCTGGGGTCCAATTTGTTCCCTAATTGGAAGGATGTCAATACCACACCACTAGTAAGGACAAGCTGTGAGTAATCCTTATTGGGCAAATTACGCTAATGAGAATGGCGAGACCCTAGTCGAACTGGTCAAATCACTTTATCAACCCTAATCTGATAGGTTAAGATATCTCAACCTATGCTGGCTATGTAGTTCTGGAACACAAGGATGACTGGTAAGAATCATACCCTTATCTGGCAGGTAAGTTCCCATCCTTAGGTTCACTCGGTGATAACTTCTACTCCTATCTGAAGAGACTGAGCATTATTAACTGACTGTACATGGACTAAGTAACTGACTTCTATTGACTGATGGAATAGTACTATTATCTCATAATTAACTGAGATCATGAGATTTTTTAGATTTCCTGAGTCACATGATTGTCTGAGTTCTGTAGATAAAGGACTGACTTAGAGTATCATGATAACATAACATGTCTCTAGGCACACAACTATATTTTTTGGTTACAAGTACCCCAAGGACTCGATGGAGGGAAAATGGCACATATGACTGACTTGATCATAAGAATAGAGTCCACAATTCAAAATATCATAAGTAGGGGATTTCATACTACACTTGGTTCTCAACTTCTTATACATAGAAGGGGATACGCACAACATATATATAACCGCATTGCTTTAATATCATGCTTATTCCATATCACAACAATAACAAAAAACAATACCGTGGAGTTGATGTGAAGTCATAAAGAATAGAACATGGGCTTGTCATTTAAGCATTATTAAGTCATAAGAAATTGGATTCTATCATTTTTGGCATTTTATCATACACCATACATGCATAACTTTGGTCATAGGTGTACTTATCAATTTGACAATCTTAATCCATTCAAAATTCATGTGTTTCAACTAACCTAATCACATACTTCATGAAAAACACATCAAATACAACCTTGAATCCAAACAACAATCATCAACATGAATATAGTCATAACACAATAGGAAAATCATAATTTATAAATTAAAACAGTATTCTTTAGCTCCATGGAATAAAGAGATCCACGGATGAACACTACGCATACCTTAGTCATTGAATCTTGAAAGAGATCTAATGTTTCTTAAAGTTCTTGAAGAAATACTAAGGCTTTCTCTTGATTTTTCTTGACTAGGGTTTAATCCCTTTGGGAGAGAATATTCTTATTCTTGAGGAGATGGTCTTGAGAGGAAACCCTAATCTTGTGGTTGAGAGTGTATGAGAGAGTTTTTTGAGATGTTTAACTAAAGAGAATGAAAGATAATACTCTCCTTGAGGGTTATAAGTCATGTGAAGTGAAGGAAAAAGACAAAAACACCCTTACTAAACCACTTCCCAGTTGTTGAATATCTAAGGATGACAACATTAATGACAAGTTGTCAAGCTGGTGATAAGTCTTCATAAAATGTCGTCACAAAAAGGTAAAATCTTGATTTTCTGGCTAAGGTTGACGACATTGGTGATAGACCGTCACGGGCATGACAACTAATCACAAAATATTGTCACTAGGGGTGGAATCTGCTTAGGTCTGATGACATTGGTGATAAGTCATCACACTTGTGATAGCTCATCACGAATGTCGTCACTCATTTTTCCAGCCTAACATGCTGGAGTAAAATGAGCATAACTCCTTGCTCTGATATCGATTTAGAAAAAAATTTGAATCATTGGAAGTATAATTCAATTATATATATTTTTTGGGTGATGACCTCAGAAATTCATAGCAAAGCGAGAGTTATGCTAGTTTGAAGTTGAATATACAAATATCCTTCTCAAGAATTCAATCGGTAAGGAAATGTTTTGATTCGTCTATTAGCTAGGACACTTTTGAGGCCCTAATATAAATCAAACTTAATCATAGAAATATCAAAGAACTAAAATTTATTACTCATGAGTTCGGATCATGATCCTAAAAATGTCTGAACTTTTGGGGTATTACAGTTCTATACTATTCTGAGTTGACTGTATTTGACAGTCCTAAATTCTGTAGAACTATATGAGTTCTATTACTAAGATTGAATATCTATATCTTACAGTCTTGATACTGTAACAAAAATTGTGGGAAGTAGTTATCTAACCGGCATGCCCCAAATAACGCAATGTAGTTGAGTTGGGGTCTAATCTCTAACCCCAATTAGAAGGGTGTCAATACCGCACCACTAGTTAGGATAATATATGAGTAACTCTAATTTAACAGGTAAATCTAGTGAGAATGGTGGGAACACTCATATAAAAGATTAAGCCACCTCATCTACCCTCAAATAACAAGCTATGATGTCTCAATCTGCGTTGGCTATGTAGTTCTGGAATGCAAGGATTTTTCTAAGAATCACACCCTCATATAATGGGTGAGTTCCTATCCTTGGGTTCACTCAGTGCTAATTCCTACTCCCATATGGATAGATATTTAACATGATTAACTAAACTGAACTAGACTAAATTCATTGATTTTTGTTAACTGGCGAAATACTACTGTGATTACTGAATAACTGAATTTTCCTGAGTCACATGACTGAATGAGTTCTATGGATCATGGCTTGACTAAAGATATCATGAAAACATGACACTGGCTCAAGGCACACAACTATATTTTTTGGGTACAAGTACCCCTAAAAATCGGGAAACTGACAAATCATTACTTTCTTGAATATATGACCAACATCAGCAATACATAATCCATTAGATAAGACATTTTATCAAACACTTGGCATACATAACTTGTACATGAAGGGAGATTTCATATTATCATACTAGTATGGCACTTTTCCATCACATGGGTATTTAATTAAACATATGGGGGGCATGCTTGTGTTATACAATCATCAACACCTCTAATAATTATGGATACTTAAATCAACTAGTAAATTGAAGGGTTTATCATGAATATTGCGTAAATCATCACATATTAGAATCAATTCTTTTAATTAATAGTCTATAACTTGGAACAAAACCAACCAACAACATGAACATCAATCTTCAATTCAATCAACTCATGAACATTCATAAATATACAAATCTTAGATTTTTAAAATAGATTCTTGTGCATCATGGGTGAAAGAGACCCATGAATCTTGGATTTTAAATATAGATACTTGAGCTTCATGGATGAAAGAGTCCCATGAAACAACACATAACATACCTAGGTGGAGGAAAACTTAAATTCTTAACTTAGAAATAAAACACCCAGGGTTTCTTGTTCGTGGGTATTATCTTTAAGGGAAAAACCTAATTGACGTTATAGATAAACAATGAAGTTCTGAGCTATGTTCTAGTATAATTAGGGGTTAATACGGGGTAAAAAGACCCAAATACCCTTTTAAAAATAAATTTAAATTATTGAACGGGATTTTCTATGGCTCGTACGACGGTCCATCGTTGGCTCAATGGTCCGTCGTTCTGACCATCGCACGTGGATTAGAATAGGGACACACTGCCTTAGTAGCAATGGCTTGGGAGATGGTCCATCGTAAGTTCGACGGTCCGTCAACCTGTCCTTCACACATTAACCAAAAGATTGACTTTTTGCCTTAGCTGTGATGGTCTAGGTAATGGTCTGTCGCTAGATCGACGGTCTGTCAACCTGTCTGTCGCACCTGGGTGGTCCTGACAACTCTCGGTAAAATGTCCATAACTTTTTACTCCGTTACCAAATTTGGAAAAAATTTGTATCGTTGGAAAGCTAATTAAATTTCCCACTCAACAAAAATTAAAAATCTTAAAAATTCCACTTGTACAAAAAGGGATTCATCTTTCAAAGTAAGTTTCTAACATTCTTGTGATGATTTCAAACTAGGTAGAAGTACACGGTATTGCATTTTTTGGACTAGTGTAATCGGGAAATTTCTATAAACTCGTCTTATTGGAATTGGTTTACCTACTGATGTTGTCACTGAGGAGGGCTCTACAAGAGTATTGAGACTGACATAAAAATTAATAACTATATACTGAGTTACAAAAGAAAGCACGGCTCTCGGGTCTAATAAAACATAAATACAAAGATTAAAGACTTGTAATGTACCAGTGACAACATCAGGAAAACTTTACTGATCATGATGAGATTGAAGTGCATAAATTCTGTTTTGGCATTGACCACTAGTTGCACTAGAAGTGTCACCCTGCAGAGTCGGCGACAAGATAGTATTGGAGGACGGTTGGACTAACCCTATTTGCAAAAATCCTTTCCCCTCTGAGCCATTACTCTACACTCCCGTATTCTGTCGCTTGACTGACTAGATTCAAATCATATATAACTTCAGGCTCTACACACAGCTAGGTGATTTCTACCACATTGTCCACAAAGTTGATGGGTATGACTGAACTGAGAATGGTTACCCCCCTTTTTCCTTGGCTGAGAAAAATTAAAACTACCTATCGTAGCCCTCTTATTATCTATTTTATTTTCCTTAGATTTGTCCTTCTCAATTTGCTGAGCATGAACCATAATCCTAGATAGGAAAACATCTTGTTGATTATTCTGAGCAACTACTAAACAGGATAAGTTAGTTGAGAAAACTCTATAATTCAGCATGAGAGACATGCTCAATCACAGGATCTCATTGAACAAACAAAGGTGTGGGTTGATTTTAGTTCTTCCTTCAGTTATTCTTTTTGGAAGGCATTTTCTGTTCATAGAAGGAAGTATGAGTAATAAAGGAATTTTAATTAGAGATATTTTCAATTGCACGACATGAATACTGAAAGAAGGGAAACTTTTCCTAAAATGTTTTATAGACTCTTGTCTATAAGTGTGGCGTGCTTCACACCCAAGCACAAGACTATAATCAATATGGATTTTTGACTCCCTATATTTTAAAACTGAGATCTGATACAAATTTTGTAATGCCCAGAGAGTTCACCCTAGATGCCATACTAATGGACACAAGAGACAACGAGCTAACCGATGAGCCGATACCTACTGTGAATGTTGAATAAAAATTGATATTAAATAAACATGTATGGAATTTAACTATAACTCACTATAAGTTTTTAGTTTTGGAAAAACAAAATTGAATTGTAATACTAAAAATAACAGTCTAAATACTGATAAAAACTAAGATCAAACTGAGAGTGTCTAAAAGTCTCCAATATTGCCTGAATAAAAGAGTTGATGGGTAAGACTTAAATAACATAAACTTTCCTCAAAACAAGAGGACTCACCACTGCTACTACTACTCCTATATGCTTGAATATCTACTTACTATTGGGAACCCGACCATCCAAACCAATGATATAAGACATCATAGCATAAGAAATGAGTATATGATCAGTACTTTTAATGTACTTGTATGGTAAATGAGGTTAGACTAACATGAATGGGTTCATGTGAATGATTAATGACTGACTGAATGTATAGCATGAGGTACAGAGTAAGAATGCATGAAAAAAATGAAAAACGATAAACGATGGGTTGCCTCCCATCTAGCGCCTTATTTATTATCGTGGCTCGACATAGTTACCTCGAGTACTTAGACTTCGTCGAGATAAGTGATGGATATATAATTCATCGAGTCAAGAGGACCGATATAAGGTTTAACACGTTGACCATTCACCTTGAAGACAACACCATTATTGTCTTCCAATTCAACTACTCCAGACGAGTAGACTTGGATAACTTTGTATGGACCAGACTACTTAGACTTTAACTTACCTGGGAAAAGCTTCAATCTAGAGTTGAAGAGAAGTACCATATCATCCTTTTGGAAGTTTCGTCGAACAATCCGCTAATCATGATACCTTTTTATCCGCTCTTTGTATAGGTATGACCTTTGATATGCATGGAGACGGAACTCATCTAATTCGTTCAGTTGCTCCAACCTCAGATTCATCGCATCATCCCAATTCAAATTCAATTGCTTCAAGAACTATGTCATCCTAAAGGTGAAACCAATGAGGCAAGAAGCCGTGCCGGGGAGTAACCAGAGTCGAGGCGTAAAGATAGGGATGACACGAGACATGATTATACCACAAGATATTATTCCACAGCCAGAAATACCATAACTTAACTGAAAATAGCAAGAAAGTATTAAGAGCTAATAAACCTAACGGAGACAAGATATTTATTTTAGTTACGTAAAATTATTGTACTTAAAACCATAGTTTTACTGATCCTATTAATGTTCTTTCTATATATTCTGGTGCATCTGTTATGTTTATATTATTATCTAATAATTGTTTTGTCATATATCCTATCCATAATTGTATTGTTTTTTATGTATCTATTACATAGTCTAGGTCTAAAAAATTATAATTTTTATTAACTATTTGTTTTGGTGTCCATTTGTCATATTCATTATATCTTTTAAATTTACTTTTATAATATATGGGTTTTCTTATTTCTGTTGTTTTAGGTATTATATTATCATCTTCTTTTTTATCAAGAGTATTTATTTCTGTGTTGGTATTTTCTAGGTTTTCGTCATTAATTATTTCTTGTTTTTCGTTAATGTCTAAATTTTTTATATTTGTTAATATTTTTGTATATGTTTCACTATCTTCTGAGTCATAATTATCTGACTCTTCAACCTCTATATTATTTAGTTCTAATTTTTCTTTAAATTGATTTATCTCGTTTATTAATTTTTGTTCTTTATCTTTTTCTTCTTTTTCTTTTTGTCTTTGTTCGTACAGATCTTTTAACATTTGTAGTTCTTTTTCTAATTCAGCAATTCTACTATTTTTAGTTTCTTCTATTTTTCGTATTTCTTCCGTAGTTTGTTGTTTAATTTTTTCCATTTCTTTTTTCCTATCTATTTCTTCATTTTCTTTTTTCTATTCTTACCATTGCTGTTAATTTATCTTCTAATTTTAATTCTTCTTTTGTTAACATTAGATATAAATGTTCTCCTATTTTCTTATATCTTCTTCCTAGATTAGAAAATACTATTTTTATTTTTGATCCTTCGTGATTTTCATATATTTTTTCATCTATTATAAATTCTTCTTTATTCATTTTATTGTAAATAGTTTATGTTAGTATATATATTCTAAACTATCTATTTGTGATTCTAATTTTGATATTTCATCTTTTTGTGTATTTATTTATCCTAAACTAGTGGCGACGAGTGTTGGGATGATTGGTCATTTTTTTGACTCGTCGATTTCATTTTATTTATCTATCTTTATTACTATTTTGGTTGGCTTCCGATGTATTCATCTATTGTGATCTGAAGGTAGGTTGGGGGTGGGTTCTCTAACCCACGGAGGGCTTGTGATACCTGTCACGATTAGGCCTTGATTCGGGTTATGAAACATATAATACCAGATATAAAAAAGCAACCATTATAAAATATAATCCCCCACATGGTCACAATAGTAAAAATAATCTTAAAATATAAACCCCATAGTTTATCTCCACCAGCCAATAGTTCTTTACGTATTTAATTAATGTCTCAAATTATTCTGTAAGAAATAAAGCCATAACCTACCTCAAAATGATGAATTCTCAATCTAAAGTGATTCAACCCAGAGCCTTCCCTTTATGAATATCTTTATAATTAATTACAATAATCAATTATAACATTGACACATTAAAGAAATGTTATGACACCCATGTTGCCCATATTCTGTATGGGTCCAAAAAAGGTTACTAGTTTGAAATCAGAAGAGGTAATACCAAAATTGTCTTAAAAACACATATTCCCAACGGTTATAGGAGTTTGTAATAGAAAACGCATGCTACAATGGATTTAAAATAAGGTCGAAGTTGAAATCTCCAAGGTTTACCGGTAAAACCCCTAAATTTCCTTATCAAAATCATGATTTAGAGTTGTTTTATGATATAATTGATGAAAAATAGTAGAAATAAGTCTTTATAAGTTACCCAAGCTCAAATGGTAAAGAAATCCTCAAGAATCAGCCAAACGCAAAGATTAAAGGTCTACAAAATTAAGGAAAATCTGTGAAATATACTTATATATTGTACCAGTGTGGGCTGCTTAAGTAGCCAAAAGGTCGCTTAAGCGACCACCACTAGCGATTAGGACGTTGCTTTAGTGTACAAGCCATAATGGTTGGGCTTTACATGAGCGTCCTAATATAACTAAGGTATCCTCCACTAAAGTGACCATTTGGTCCCTTTAGTGGTAGCACCAACTGATATTATATCAGAAACTTAGCAAAAATGCCAAGTTCTTGATTGCACCCACAAAGATTTTTTCAGAATCCTATAAATGAAAATGAACTATACTACTAGGCTAATTTCACATTTCAGACTCAATCGCAATATTGAATTCTTGAAAATGGTTTTTTCCCAAAATTAACTTCTGGGATCTCTTTTCACTATTTTCCAAATAATGGATGAGGATGAGATATGAAGGTTCTAGAATTGAAAAAACCCCATAACTAACCCAAATTCAGCATTTCAGATTTGTTCATGTAGTCCATTTCACTATCTGACACATTAAAAAATGAATGTTAACCAAAGTCAACTATATGGCTTCTCAAGCCTCTGAAAGCCACAAACTCACACAAATCATCCTTGATCACATTGATAACCTGTGCCAATCATTGTCAAGCCTCTATATTAACATGTAGAAACTATGGGAAAGGAAAAAAATGGTCAAAATACATCGAATTGAAAATTCACAAATACAGGTTATTACACTTGACTAACGTATTAGAATTAACATATACATTACAAGGTGTTTGATGTATAAGATAAGTTACAAATCTGTCAGATACATTAATAATGATTTAGATGAATTACAGATAATTATGTATTAGATATATCACTATATAAGATACATTAATATATTTAATTTATCTAATAGACTACGAACATAAGATACATTAGTATAATGCTCAATGAAAGTTATAATTCAATGGATATGTTCTACAAAAACAAAACAAAACTAAACATATAATAATTGTCATTCAAAGAAAATGATCCACTTATCCACAAAAATAATACTGAAATATAAGGTATCAACACATGACATATTGAGTGACCTCTAACACAGTCACCAAATCTTTTTCACAAAAACAAAAAGTTACTTCCTAAATTGAAATGTACTTAACCAACTGAAGTACATCTATTCAATTATAACCAAATCTTTTGCTTCGGGAGGTATGAAGGTGGGTTTTGGTTTAGGTGTATTTTCATTCACTAACATAACTCTTCCCATCCTTTTCAACTCTATAGTTACATAAAGTAATGTGTATCACATGCGATGGAATTCAATATCAAGCCCATAAAATGATACTTGTAGTTCATCACGAAGATAATCAGCAAACCCAGCTACAAAAACTCCATAATCTCGGCAAAAAGCATTTACCGATAGTTAAAAATTTGCTAACATTAAAAATGAATTGATACATAACCCTATCACTTATTTGCTAAGTAATGTATTCCACATATTCTTAATTGATATATAACCCTATCACTTACTTGATGAGTAATGTATTCCACATATTCAACATCAAATTGGGGTTGTTGTATCTTTTCATTTTAAGATTAAAGCGATAACAAAATGGTTAAGTCTTTTTGGTCCAAAAATCTATTAATTTGAAGGTAAATTGGCAACATTACGGCTAAATTTTGGACCTTAGTGGATTATTATTTATGTCTTCATGTAAACATGGAATCATACACACGTATGCACCTCTTCTTTAGTACAACAAAAGCCATATCCCAATAAAATTATCTATCACAATTCATCAGGACATATACCTCATCTACCATGTGTCAAGAAAAACCATCAGGGATTCTAAATTCTTAGATAATGTTACTAAGTAAATACTCATACCGAGCAACAACAACTGATAGTGCATAATCTGCGTGGGTAGGAAGAATATCATCCCTCATTTTTGGATAATACCTTCTGTATGTTTTGTCAATGTATATTTTGAGCAGACAATTCACAGTGGTGTATCTGTAGCGGGGATTGACCTTTTCTTTGATTTCTTTCACAGATAGCAGAAAATAACATCCACGTGCTACACAAATGTATGAAAATTTTATTCTTAATTAAAACATGCAAACTGATACATGAGCATAGTTTCAAACAATTCTTGCAAATACATAACTATCCTTTGGTTCAATAAAAATTGTTAAACGTTAACAAATGCAAATTTAATAAAATATGATACATAAGTATGTATGTATCATGTGGATGATTTTATCTAATACATGAATGTTTATTTTACTAACGTAATTGGCATGATTATACCTCATCATTCAAACACATATTGGGTTGGGACATCAATTATTCTTGAGAAATGCAATTATAAAATCAAGTTATTTGCATCCATGACCTGAGCATTTAAATTTTTTTGCTCATCCTTGTATTTCCCTTATGAATACTAAATGTTATGTTAACATTTGGATATAAGAAATATTATTATTTATGGGTTAAGATAGATATAGTTGTCTTACTTGTATGCATGTTGCTTCAAAAGTCCTTTACGTATCCGTTCCAAGAACGATGTCACTAGTTTAGTTGGACCCTAGAAAAGAGTGTTGAAACTTTCAAAAGGATATGTTAGAGGAAAATCAAGTGACTTTCTCCTAGAATTTTGAACTTGAATCAAAATCTATCAAGTATGACAACTTGAGTATCTTTGACGATTGTCTAGTCCTTTGAGCATGCATATTTTTTCCATCATGTAACAATATTTTGGGACTAGGAAACTACCCAATTTCATGATAAAAAAAATGACTATTAGTGATTTGAAGAGTACTGTAAACCATCAATGGTAATGCAACCATGGGAACAATTAGACTTGATACGAGTGTGTCTCTTCATTATCTAATTGTATTAGGTAATCGGTCAGTGTCTTCATAGTAATTTTTTAAATTTATTTATAAAACATTAGATCCATAACTATTTTACTTTTATTAGACACTTTAATAATTATTAGATATATCTGATACATAGCTAATGTGTTTAAAACATGAGATACCTTATTATAGTTTTAACAACATTACTAATGTTTTAGATGTATCAGGTATTACTAATAAATTGGTAATATATCAGATAACTTACATGTGATTATGCTAGTGCTGCAGTACTAGCAGGAAATATATATAGCCTCTACACAATTATCTTCTGCTCATTATGGCCACCACAGGTCTATGTTGATGCTTGATTAATGTTCACTCATTCTAATAATCGATGTGGCTCGGTGGATCTTTTAAACTGTTTAATTTCTGGAAGCGATCAACATCACCTTGTCCATCAGTTGGGTCATCTCCATTTGGACCGTCTTTTCCAACGTTAACCAATAAAATACTATTTACAACCTAAGAAATTCATGATTGGCATGGATCTTATATATTTTTAATTAAATTATCTTCTTATCTTAAATATGCGTTTGCTTCGAATGTTAAATAATATCGATGTATTGATTAGTCACTAATGTCTCAAAGTCCATGAATTTTTTATCAACCTTATCATGTAAAAAGCTTGACATTAGAAGTGAAATTAACTAAAATTATCAGATTTTAAAATTTGCAAACATTACTTACATATGTATTGGCATAGGACATTACTACGTCTAAGTCAACTTTTAGCAATGATTTATTCTGAGATCTGGTGAGAGCTTCATCAATCGACTTTTCATCCTCACGTGGCTCCAAAGAAAGTAGTGTTGTTTGTTCACCTGACATGAGGTGATGTATCATTATCTGCTTCAATAATGGGATCATCACGAGTTTTTTATGTCCTTGGATATGTTTTCTTTTTGGTGTAGAAGTTGTGGATTTCCTTGTTTCTCTTTTTCTTCTATTTTTTGGAATAGTATTAGTCTTCTTTCTCTTTGGCTGTAGGCCAGATGATGTACCAGAATTATGCTTTGACTTCTTCAATATATGTTCAAGTGATTTTATACTAAATTCCTCCAAACTAGAATATTCCAAAACAACAACAGGTTTAGTAGCTTCAGACTCCATCTACTTGGGCAGATCAATTTATGAGGTAGTATAGATGATGTAGCAGGATCATACGATGCAATACTTACTAGATCAGAAAAATAAATTTTATCCGATTCTTTCACTGTAGAACTAGGTTGGAGTACGAATATTGTAATCATGAGTTACAAAAAAATTTAGAAATCATTACAATAATAGATAAATAAGTATATATCAAATATACATGTAATTTAATATTAGTTGATAGTTTACATGTAAAAGTTAAACCAGTTTTATGTTTAATGGATTCAAATATATTAGTTGCTACATATACATATCTATGTATCATGTTTTATTAATTAACAAGTTCCATTCCATTTTATGTTTAATGGAATCAAATATATCAGTTGCACCTACCCAACTCTATCCTAGATAGGATAATTCTTTTCACCAATCATTTAATCAATGAGAAAGATATTTAAAATAACCTTAAGTATGATAAATAAATAAACCTTCTTTTTATATAAAATGTTACAAAAAATACATTGTCTTAGTCTACTAAAAAAATTATTAGTACTTAATCTAAACCGGTATAAAAGAATTAAATAAATGGTAGAATGACCTAAGACACAATATCCATGTATGAGTAGGTGACAAGAGCTGTTGAAGGATAAACATCCATCCACCTATAGAAACTTTAACTGAAGTGCAACATGTCTATATTTACAAATATAGATATAGTATGTATGGTATCAGTACAGCCACACGTACATATAGGTAACATGTAACAACATATAGTAAACAAGAAGAGATCATGACAAGCATACAAATATTCATACTTAACTTCAAATCCAATCTTACCTCCTTTCTTTTATTTAGGAAATATAACATTACCCGTAGGGCATGATTAATTAACTATGTAATCTCAGCCATAATTCTTGCACACTTAACTTATTACAATAATTCTATATGCTTCTCTCTTTCCTTTTCATAATCCTCTTTCGTGACAACCCTTGCTTCCTATTATACACCATTAACAATCAAGATTGCAACATCTATGATAATTGTAACATCAAAAACTTTACAAGAAAGGGAACTACAATATACATCACGTATATAATTATATACACAATCTAAAATATACCTTATATTCACATTTTACATGCAACACAAAATCACAACCATCAACATAACTGATCCACTCAAGAAACCATACTATCTTATCAAATAACTTATCCACACAAGGAATATACTATCAACATAACTTGGTCCACTCAAGAAACCATCAATAACATATTAATATAAATGTACATTAAAATGCATGTTATGAATGTATGTGTGCAAGTGTGCCCATCGTCTCTTTCTTTTCTCAACATCATCAATAATTTCATGAACATCATGATTTCATTATCATCTACAATATCATGATTTGTATATCTTTCTCATCATTATCAACTGAATAATAATATTAACAATATCATAAAAATCTTGATTTGTATATCGTCATCATTACCTCAATAATATCAATGCGCGTGAATATTCATATTGAATATAGTCAATAAATATTAGTAGTGCCTAGAGGTGAATCAAAAAAACCTAACTGAAATTAGATGAAAGAAACAATGATCTAAATAGAACTTACAACTAATGACAACCACAATAATCACAAGTTCATTATTCCAAATAACAATGAATATTTATTAACACATGAATCACAAGTATGTCTAAAAGCAAATTAACTAGCTCGATTGAGTATTATCAAACACAATCATCAATAACAAATATTGCCAAACACCATCAATCAAGTATCTATTTTAGGAGTTTATATTCCACCAAGATTGATATCCATACTCAAAATTATCTTGCTGTTTAATTCACCAATCTAAATATCTTTTATTCATAATAATTGGTAAATTCAGTTACTAACTCATAACCCTTGTATTCAAGTCATAACTCAGTGTAAGACATTGTCTTCTTTAGTCGATTATTAGTTGCTCGACTCTACTCAACTTACAATTCTAGCTAGAGTTATCTACCTTTATATATCTTACTTTCTAGCACTTAGCAAAATTTAACTTCAGCTTTTAAAGTTATATCATTACATCTTATCTCAATCAATCCTCCTAACTATCTTCTGGAAAGAATATCTCTTACTTCAAATATACACAATATCGGGTTTACCCCTTTTAAGGTATTAAAGACTAGTTTATATGTTAAAAGATCACCTAATTCATATGTTATTATTCATATTTGCATATTAAACTCTATAAAATATCAAGTAAGTCATATTAATATAAACACCCATCAAGGGATCTACATAAAACACAGTTACACATAATTATATTATTATAATTATCATTATACTATTATTTCATATTTTATCCATCCATACTTCGTGCCCATAGGCTTAAACATGAAATTTTCCATCAATTAAAGTTATTACATGCAACTAATCCAAGTCTACTCATATTAAACTACAACCTACCCCGATCAAAGATCTTAGAACAAGAAAGCCATATCAAGATTGCTCTTTTCTTTTCTTCATGCTTTTATTATCCCAAATAGCTAGAAGTCATATTATTGTAATAGTACTTAAGTAATTGATCTTCAAATAAATAATTTGGAAATTCTACCCACTAATTCTACTCTTAGTCTTGGTCTAAGTTATTACTCAAGATCAAATAATGCTTAACTAGTTTTATCATACTCAACTCATCTCCATTAATGGAGTTTCAAAATTAAAGTCTCTATTTTTATTAAATTCAAGGTTTACAAGAATTAGTTTTCATATTTTATAATCACTAACTCAAGCTATGAGTCAATAATTTATAATTTAAAGGTGATATTAACTCAACCCATAGGTTTTCTCCAAAATATCATGAATTTATAATTTAAATTCCCAAAAATTTTCCCATTAAAGATCGTTCTTATGATTATTGGATGTCAAAGGATTGAAAAATGAAGAAGATGGCAAAATAAACTTACCTCAATAATGAATATCAACCCAATAAATTAAAAAATCGCACATCTAGGGAATTGGCATGAAGTCTTTGAGTTAAAAATATAAAAGCCATCAAAATCAACCTTAAGTATTATCCCATTATTGCTGTGGTGGTTAAATTTTAAGCCCAGGCAACATTTAGTAAAATAACCATTATGTTTTACTCCAAAGGTGGATTAGCAAATAGTTAGATGTGTTGGAAAGAAGACCCAAAGATCTTTCACTTGGTGGGTATTTTTCCCCATAACTCTTTATATTCTAAGAGATATGCTCATTTGAAGTTAACCCTTGCTTAAACTTATCTCAAAATTCAATCAATAAGAACACTTCCAACATAACTTTGTGCAAGAGGTATTCTATGACCTAAGTACATATATAATGCACTCTAATACTAAAGAATTGGTCGTATAACTTATGGTGAAATAGGTTCTTATGCTTTTAACACTGATATTTTTCAGTATGAATTGAACAAGTCTTTACACATAAATAGTAATGTATTGGTGCATCTATTATGTTTCAAACATATTTAGATAATCAACAACAGAAGGCCTAACTTCTGGATAAAACAAAAAATAACTTAAATTAAATATAAAATTTAACTGTCTAAACATCTCTACTATAAACTTATCATATTTTGACTTTATTCCCATGACTCGCTAATTCAGTATCCTTGAAATATAGTTATCCTTATAAATAGCCATAGTAGTGACAACTCCCAAACATCATTCATACATCCCTAAATTTATTATGTATGGCATGCCCCGTTAAAGACATAACCATTTTACTAACTAAATTATTGTCTCAAGGAATGAGTTAATTTGGAGAAGGCTAACTTTACTCATGGATGTTAATATCTTTCATTCTTTATCATATTAAAATCTGCTAAGGTAATAGGTAGATCATTTAGTTGTGAAAGTATAAAGGTGTGGATAAAGCGTAGTATATTCATATGGAGAGCACCTTTATTATTGTCAAAATTTTCCAGCGTTGAATCAATCTAACATTGGTTTCACCAATTATTACATTAGGAAAATACTTCTCAATCATCCTACTAAACGGTGAATTAGGGTATTTAAAATCTTCAGTATTATTGATGCATTTTAAGCCAGTAATAAAAGAGAATTCAAAGATGAAAAGTCTAAGCTCATTTATCTCGACACAAACATGATGTTCATTTGGATTGTTTGTCTTAACTCAAGCATCAAAAGGCATTTGGTAATTTGACTTTTGAAATTAGACTTGGGTATCTTGAGATATACCCCCATCAGATTCTCCAAAAAACATCAACTACTTCTTTGTCCAAAAAATCCTTAAATTCATCTAGAATATTAATATTACATCAGTTGTCAAACCTGAGAAGATAAGGTGAAATATATTATGCAACATACTTCATCTCCTGTATTCAGTTACATTACATTATATAAGTTAGATTAATGCTTAATACTTAGCTATTCATCAGTGAGGACTCGATACATAACTTGATTTACAAATGTATAAGTAGCATTACAAGTATTAAGATACATTACAATATACAGATTTTGGGGAAGATACATTACTTTAGATAGAATTTGAGACAACAATATAAGACTTATTATATCTCTCATATATCAGACAAATATACTGTATCTTTACCCCATTTGTTATGTATCTTCATGTCCTTTTATGTTGAAGTATAGCCATTGTACCTTTTTTAGGGTGTATCTTGATGTATCTTCAACAACTTTGCCTTTTGAAGAACCAACATCTCACCTTTTATTCTTTTAACAACATCCTAGCACAACCTTCACTTCATAGCAGGATGGCTCTGGTGTTTTGATCTATTTTTATGGAAATAATCAAAATCCATATTAATAAACCAAAATAAAATCAATAAAATTTGTCTTTTGTAATTTGTCTGATTGAGAAATCTAAATACTAAAAGATGCTCTCCAATTCAAATCCATTAACTAACATAAATTTGAGTTAAGAATAGTAATTGAACCTACATTGGCAAAAATTTCCAATCTATTCAATTTTAAAAAAACCATGGAAATAAACTAATCTCCAAAAAAATGAAATTTTTCTTGGATATTTGAAAGTAGTCGTTGAATCTTGTAAGTTGAAATTGAATATGAAGTTGGGGAAAGGGGGAGAGGACATGACTCCAATTCAAATTCAGATAGTTAGGAGTAACTGCAAGTTACTTTTTCTTGATTTGTGTCGAGAATGGGGGAACTGCAATGATGGGGGTGATGTATCCATTTTTTTAGAGAGAGATGTGAGGTATCAAAAATTGTAAGACAGATAAAGTAAATCGAAGATTGTAGTAATTAATAAAAGGATTTGAATTTTAAGTAGTTAAAGTAAGTTGAATTGAGGTATTATATAATTTTTCCTATAATTGATCCATAATTAATATTAAATGTTATTATAGGCCACTTAATTGCTAATTTTTGTTTGGTAAATCAGGTCCCCCAGGATCTTTGATAAATTAGCCGTGTATAATATGGATCACAAACTTTGTTTATATTGTTTTGTGGTTATCAATTGGTACATTTGTTGTTTCTTTAATAGGAGACGTAGTTAAAAAGATAAGATACTTTGTTTCTTATATTTTGTACTCACTGCCTCTTTGAACTCTTAGTCTATTATTTGTAGTTATAGAACTTTTCTCTCTCAAGAATTAGGTAAAACATTGGATGTTTGACAGAAAATAAAGTTAAAGGTTACAAAATAGGCATTAACACTGTCGGATGATCGTTAGAGCGGCTAGAGGCCCACCATGGCAGTCCAATACTAATTTATTTACAGCTACAGTAGTCAGATGCCCTCTATGATGGACTAGCTATGGCGATAACTCACTTTCTACAATGGCCCTTAAACAGTAGCTTAGGAGATTTTTTAGGATTCACCCATTTCATATACACTTGGTTTTTTGGCAATACAGATTTATCCTATTGCGGGAAGTGTCATAACTAGAGTTCTACAAACATAAATACCAACTGAAAAGTTTCTATAGATCAGTACATGGCCAATCTATCATGTCATAACCATTAACCCATCAAACATTACACCAAGAGACAAAAAATCTCTATACCACACAATACCTTAATTTTCATCAAAAGCAACCCTACCCTTAGATTTTAACAACTGTCATCCGAGGAAAAACTCTACCTAGCACGTATTCACTAACCAATGATCTAATGATTGGATGAGTTATTACAATTTCTTAATGAGCCACACACGATGAAGGAGATTATATCAATAAGATTTTTTTTTTACATTTCTTAGTCACTACATTGCATGAACAAAATAAATTTCATGACCCAAAATAGGGTCATGATGGCACTTATTATGGTCCGGTCTTTATAAGTAAGTCAATCACCCAAACTTATAAGAAAAAATAAAATTACACTAACATATATGCAATTGACACTTCTAGAATAAAGTCATGCCAAACACGAAATATGATTACAAGAAACATGAAAGAAATCTATAAATTCAATCTCAAAATCTGGTGTCATACCATAAGAACATCTAATACAATATTCAAACTGAATATACATAGTTAGTCTCTGAAATAGGAGTAAAGACAACTAATAAATAAAAGAGGTCTAGAGTCGACTTTGAAGAGCCTAGAGTGGGCTAGTACCTCAAAGTTTCATTAACTATACCGCGCATATCATCCTTCATAATTTTCACTCATGTTAGAATCTACACTGAAGGGCATAATAAGGATGAATATAGTCTATTTGTACTTAGTAGGTATCATAGACCAACTGAGTAAAGAAGAAAATTAGATAAGTAAAATACATTATGAGCACGCCACCTGTAAGAAGAAAAGTCTCTAATGGTAGCTCAAACCATCTTAACTAACAGTTTTAATATATATACAAACAAAAAAATCAAATCAGATATATACAAAAACACACTTAAAAATGCACAACTTAAGGAAATTAAAGAAAACAAGAAAGATATATACATAAATGCATGAAATGTAATGTGGATGGGATGAATGATGAAAGCCATCGCATAACTTTTTGAATAAATCCACTGAGCTCGCAGTTACGAGGTAGGGCCCATGGGGGAGGTTTCCATCGATAAACTATATCTCAATCTCAACTCATCTCACCTCTTCCACTCATGTTCACGGAGAGTCTTTTCATAAAAAGGTGTCTCATTTTTTTTCAAAACAACATCATTTCTCAATAGTGCTAGTACCTCATGAATATATATATGCATGAAATGATGATGTAATGCTCACAATCAACTTAATATAAGGATATCCAATCCATCAAAACCATATAAGAAAGTCCATAAATCAACTATATATGTCCATAATTCATGATTATCAACTCCAATTAGGCACCATCAGGATAACTATGTATGTAAGACATCATTAATATCATATCAACCCCTAACACAAGTATTCTTATCCAGATAAAAGCAATCAATGCTAAAATAAGACCTATATTAGCAAAATAAGCCCTCATATGAGCATTATATCTATAATAAAGACATTCAAATGCACAGGTAAGACTAATGATGTCAAATAAAGATCTCACACAAACAACATAAAATATCAGTTATTTGTAATACCCTGCAAATCCAAACCAATGTTAGAGCCATGCTTCAATATTCTGCAAAGTACATTATGGTTCTTTGGTAGTTTATAAGTGAGTTTGATGTATATTAAGGCCTTAAATAACTCTCAGATATTAGATGAATGAAATTAATCCTTACTGATTGGGTTTTCGAGAAGAATATTGCTTTAGTCAACTTCAAACAAGCTTATCTTTTATTCTACTGAGAATTTTCTAGCTCAAGACCCACCAAATTGAAGGAAATTGAATTAACTTTCCAACTATACCAATTTTATAAAATCCGATACTCGGGGTAAGAGGTTATGGTACTTTAGTGAACAATAATAGACCAATGTGATAAGGCCGTGTCATGGTGATAGACAAAATTACGTTCGTGCTTTTCCAGTTAACCACCGCAATTATGCTGCATTACGCCATGGGGCAAGTTCACGTTCAGTGGGGCACCGCGATAGCATTTCATTGTGCCAAGGTGATAGTCCTGAATTGTCCTTTTTTCAGTGGCACAACGTGATAGAACCACATCGCGCCGTTGGACAAAATAGGGATCATCAATTTCTAGTGGCGTAACATGATTGTACCGAATCACATCGAAGGCCAAAATCACGATTTCCAGTTCAGTTTGCGTTTTAATTTCCCAAGGGAATTTAAGTCCTTTCCCTTAACATTATTCAGTCCAAACACGGGATTTATGTCCCAAGAGAGCATTATTTCCTCATTATTTCACAATCCTCTCAAAATTAAAGTAGCCTCTTCCAAGAACAAACCCTAGCCTTCAACATTCAAGATCAATTTGCGAAAAAATCCCAAGAACTCTCACAAATTCATCAACCCAGGTATGTTAAATGTTCATCCATGGGTCCCTATCACCCATGGAGTCCAAGTATCCAATTTTAAATTCAATGTTGTGATCTATACATGTTATTGTGATTTTTAATTGTGATTTTAACCATGAATTGAAATTCTATTCCATGTTTACATGAAATTATTGTTGTTATAAAACCCTATTCCATGTTTACATGAAATTATTGTTGTTATAAAACCTCACATATTTGAATAATGCTATTTATTGATTTAAACCATAATTAGTGATGTTGATGTTGAAATCATGCTATTACTACAAGCTTTAAAGGATTTCAATGTTTAGCTTAAACTATGAACGTCAAGTGTTTGATGAAATGCCTGCAAGAATGAATTTTGACTAAATGTTTCATGTTATGTTCATAAGCTTTTAGTACTATTTTGCTATTATTTCTATCGATTCTTGGGATTATGAATACCCGTAAACATAGCTATTTACTTTGTCTCAGTATCTTCAAAATAGTTTTAGATAAATCAAGAGTTTCATCAATTAAATCAGTTAAGCTTAGAACAGTTCAATATTCTGAGTTAGTTCAGTTGGGAGTAGGTGCAACGCCCTGAATCTGGTACCCAGAATGCCACATGGTGCGCATAACCCCGAAGGACCACAAGCTAATCCATAAATAATATCTTTAACTGAGCATGCTTAACATACAGTATAAATGTAGAATAAAAGGCTGAAAAACCATAAGGTTAAAAATTTGTTAAAATATAACATCTGAAGATATGGTATATTAATACCAAAATAACTGAAATAACTGTCTGAACATGCTGCTCTGAAAGCCTATAAACTATATGAAAACTATAGAGTTGATGGGACATGTCCCCAACTAACTTCATCTACTAAAACTAAAATAATGAAGTAATAATATAATCATGCTATCCTCGAATGATGATGATTCACTGTAAATCTATTATTGTTGGCTAAATCTAAAGCTAAGTGTGGTCGGGAACTTGAGCATTCGAACCTATGGTATAAAATAATATAGCGTAAAAGAAAAGTCCACGTTAGTACATCTGAATGTACTGGTATGAAAAGTAAGGTGGGCTAAATGCATAGGGTTTATATGCATGAATAATACTAACTGACTGAATAACATGAATATGAGAATACATGCATGATCATTCCACCAAACCATTACGATGCATAAAAATAACATGGTGGTCATTGTGAACATAAGGGTAAAACATGGATTCATCAATTTGGTCACAATTGAGTCATAAAGCAAAATTCTTATTCTCTTAGGTTTTTTTTGCAAACACCTTGCATGCATAACTTGAGTCTTAGGCATGAACATTAAAATAATACATCATGGCAACATTATTCGCTTCAAATACCAGAATTCCAACCACATGCTAACATAACATCATTATATGTATAAAAGATTTCAACTCGGTAATCATACAACAACATAAACATGGATATAATTCAATTCATAACATGGAATTCAAAATTCATTTTTAAAAAAAGGTTTATTGACCTTTGTGGGTGAAAGGAACCCATGAATCAAAACTTTACATACCTTGGATAGAATTTTCTTGAAGATTAACGGTAGAATCTCTTGGATTAGGACCTTCAATTGAAAACCCTAGACTTATTCTTGAGGGAATTTGAGAGAAATAACTATATTTTGGTGAAAACCTAGTAGAATCTTATGTTATAGGATTATATAGGGGTGGGAAATTAACCCATTTTCCCTTAAAGATGAAAATATTTAAAGACTAAAAATTGGGCATCGACACAATTAGCGATGTGGTGAGTCAATGGCATCAACGCGATACCCGATGCATCACACCATGATCGTGCTAAGCCTTAGTAATTTTGAATTTGGAAACCTGTAACAATGTTAACCAATGTGATAGGTAACGCGGTGCACCAAGATCGCGTTGGTCCATTATTTTGAGACACTAAACGTGGTCTAAACGAGTTTCGAAAAAATCCAAATCTTGTCCAGAACATTTATTGACCTTCTTGATCATGAATTAACAAAAATATGGACCATTAAGGTATATTAAGGTCACAAAATGAGATTGTTAACTTTTGAAGGACAAAAATAAACTAAGTCTGGGAACTTAGCTAGAATTTTCTAAGTCTAAAACCCCTTGACAAGCCTAGAAGGATGAATTAAGTTTAGAAATTTTGCGGGGTCTTATAGTAGGATTTAGCACCAAGTGAACCCAGGGATAGAGGCTTACCTGCCAGCTAAGGGTGTGATAGCAATCACTGCATTCCATAACTACGTAGTCAGCGTAGGTTGAGATGTTAACCTGCCTGTTGAGGTTGATATCTTACGGGTACCTGCCAGCTGAGGGTAACCCTTAGTCCTTTGAGACAACACTTTAGTGGATCCACATAGCCAGTGTTAGTACCCGTGGCATGGTACTGACTCCCTTCCAACTGGGATCACAGGTTGGACCACAAATTTCTCATTAGGGTATGCTGGTTAGATGATAGCTTCTACAGTCTCAGTTCATATTCAGTATACATCGATTCAAGCTTATATTGACCATAACATAAAAATATTAGTTATTTAGTTATCATATTTTAGTATTTTGGTTTACAGATTTTACTCAGAACACATTTTATGCTTGGTCATGCTTTCTTAGTATTGATAGATTTCATGCTTTCTATTCAGTACTTTATGTTATTTATTCAGTCAGTTATTTCTCCTATAGATGAAACCATGCATATCAGCCTACCTTATTTGGCAAACTTGTACATTCAAAGTACTGAGCATATTCTCATTTCTTGTGCTATAATATCAAATATCATAGGTTTGGACACTCAGTTCTCTGATCGCGCATAGACATATCAGATTATCAATCGTAGTAGTGGTGAGTTCATATACTTCAAGGGCATAATTTATTCACCTCAGATTATTCATTCATTTTTAGTATTTTTCTATTCAGTTGGAGTTAGTTGAGGGTTTGTCCCACCCGCTCCATAGTCAGACAGTAGAGTCTTTTCAGACTAGTATAGAAGTTAGTCAGTTTGAAAATTTCAGTTCTCCTTGTCAGACATTTAATCAATATTATAAGTTTTATTTTGCAAACTTTATAAGAACTATGACTTATAAACTTTATGGCCTTATATCCATTGTTTTCCATACATGATCTCTTATTATCAGGTTTACTAGTGCTCACAGTAGGTACCAACTCATGGGTTAACTTATGGTCTCTCGGGACGGTAAGCACCATGTGGCTCCCAGGGTGTACTCTCGGGGTGTTACAAACTTGGTATTAGAGACTAGGATTTTAAAGTGTCCCAGAAATTCTAAAAGTCACGTCAGTTAGAGTATTTTGCATGGGTGTTAACTGTACCACACTTATGGACCAAAGGCTACAAGGCATTTTAAGAAATGTCTCCCGTCTAATAGTTTTTATGTCGTGCGACTGAGTATGAAATTAGGTTAAACTCTTTATCTAATCTGTTCTCTCTTCCATTTATAGAACATGCCTTCTAGAAAAACAATGGAAGAAAATATGTGAACTGGCCAACACCTTCGCTGGTTCAGGAAGATCCCTTGAATAAGCATATTTCTCATGCATAGTGCAGAGCTACATTCACTACTATATCTCACTCTGTAGTGTCTTAGGAAGTCTATCCAGCTGTTGTTCTAGCTAACCTAGTGTCCAATACTTCCGTAGCTATGATTTAAGACTTTACCCGAATAAATCCTACTCTATTTTTATGATCCAAATCTGAAGACTATCCACTAAAATTCTTAGACATAATCTAGAAAGTAACAAACATTATGGGGGTGACTTCTAGTGAGAGTGTTGAATTGGCTGCTTACTAGATGCAAGATATAGCCCATACCCATTTAAGCAGTAGAAAGGGGACACAAGTACAAACACAGGGCCTATAGAATGGGAGGAGTTTACTACAACCTTCTTAGATAGATTCTTCCTGTTGGAGCTGAGGGAAGCCAAAGAGTTAGTTTTTATCAACTTGAGGCAAGGTAACATGAGTGTGAAGGAGTATTCCCTTAAGCTTACTCAGCTAGCTAGGTATGCTTCAGATGTGGTGGCTAATAGCAGGTCTAGAACAAGCAAGTTTATATCGAGGTATCTGACAGTATGGTCAAGAAGTGTAGGACTTTGATGTTAATTAAGTAGATAGACATATCTAGGATTATGGTCCATACTCAATAGATTGAGGATCAAAATAATAAAGAGAATGAGAGAGAGAGAGAGAGAGTAAGATGGCGAGAACAGGTAGCTTTAATTTTACTTAGCCAAAGTCAGAAGGTGTTAACCGTCCTCAATTTCCTCAGAAATCTTTAGTCCCAGCTCCGTCTTCAGCTAGTTACCTAGTACCAAAATTCAAAAATGATAATAGGGATAGAGCGCTAGGCTCTAAGTCCTAAGGCAGTGTAAATAGTGGTCGTACAAATTCTCTTTGCCAGAAATATGGTAGAAACCATCAGGGTGTTTGTAGAGTCAGTAGTGATGTATGTTTTAAATATGGCAAGCCAGGCCACCAGATCAGGGATTGCCCAAAGAGCGGTCAATAGGGCCAATACAGTTGTCCCCCAATTTCAGCAAGCTGCCCGAATCAGTCGGGTGCCGCTGCCAGTTCCACTAGTGGTTAGTGCCTAAATAGATTGTATGCACTTCAGTCCTGACAAGATCAGGAAAGTTCTCTTGATGTGGTTACTGGTATGTTACAAGTCATTCATTTATATATTTATAATTTACTAGACCCTAGAGCTTTTCTTTCTTTTGTAACCCCTTATATAGCCTTCAACTTCAGAGTCAATTCTGAAATCTTAGTAGAGCCTTTCTTAGTGTCTACCCTAGTAGGTATCTCTATTATAGCCCAACGAGTATATAGGAACTGCCAGGTTATAGTTTCTCAAAAGTTACGTTAATTTATCTTGTAAAGTTAGAGATGATGAATTTTGATGTCATTCTCGACATGGATTAGATCCACTCATGCTATGCTTCAGTTGATTGTATAAATAGAGTAGTTCATTTTTAGATTCCAAATGGACCAGTCCTTGAATGGAGGGGTAGTACTACAACACTTAGGGGTCAACTTGTTTCATACCTTAAAGTGAGGAAAATGATATCTGAAGGGTGTATTTATCATTTTGTCTGAGTCAAGGACTCTAATTTTAAGACTCTAAATCTTATGTGAGTTTCAGTTTTAAGGGAATTTCTAGATGTGTTCCCTGAAGATCATCTGACAGTTCTCCTGAAAGGGAAATTGACTTTGAAATAGACCTTCTTCAAGATACTCAGCCTATCTCTATTTTTCTATAAAGAATGGCTCCAGCCAAACTTAATTAGTTGAAAGAACATTTGAAAGATCTCCTAGATAAGGGATTCATCAGGCCCAGCATTTCCCCGTGGGGTGCACCAGTTCTGTTCATGCATAAGAAAGATGATTCTCTAGAATGTGTATTGGCTACCGTCAGTTGAACAAAATCACAATCACGAATAAAAATCCACTCCCCAGAATTGATGACTTGTTTGACAAACTTTAGGGTGCTAGTTATTTTTTCTAAGATAGACCTTAGATATGGCTATCATCAGATCAGATTCAGAGAATATGACATTCTAAAAATAGCTTTCAGAACTCGGTATGGTCACTTCGAGTTTCTAGTTATGTCTTTTGTCTCACAAATTCCCCAGTAGCCTTCATAGATGAACTGAGTGTTAAAGCAGTACTTGGACGTGTTCGTCATAGTCTTCCTTGATAACCTTCTAATTTAATCCCATAACAAAACTGATCCTGCAGAACACCTTAGAATAGTATTGCAGACTCTTAGAGCCCATAAGTTATTCGCTAAATTCAGTAAGTGAAAATTTTGGTTAAGATCGGTAGCTTTACATAGCCATATTATTTCTGGTGATGGCATTAGAGTTGATCCTCAAATGACCAAACCGGTGAGAAACTAGCCCAAACCCATATCTCCGTCAGATATCAGGCGTTTCTTGGGTTTGGCTGGCTATTACTGGTGTTTTTTTGAAGGGTTTTTATCTATTGCGTCCCCCATGTCCAGATTGACTAAAAAGAAAGTTAAGTTAAGTGGTTAGATTCTTATGTCCAGATGGTTTAGACGGGTTTGTTGTGTACTGTGATGCTTTTAGAGTTAGTTTGGGGTATGTTTTGATGCAGAAGGGTAAAGTTGTGGCCTATGCCTCTAGACAACTTGAGCCCCGTAATAAGAATTACCCTACCCATGATCTTGATCTAGCAGCTATTTTGTTTTTCTTAAAGATTTAAAGGCACTATTTATATGGGGTACATGTTGATGTGTTCATAGATCACAAAAGCTTGCAATATGTGTTTTCGCAGAAGGACTTGAATTTGCATTAGAGAAGATGGTTAGAATTGTTGAAAAATTATGATATGAGTATTTTGTATAACTCGGGCAAGGTTAATGTAGTGGTAGATGCCCTAAGTAGATTGTCTATGTGTAGTGTTTCTCACATTGAGGTTGATAAGAAGAAGTTAGTTTAGGAAGTTCTTTAGCTTCCCAGGTTAGTTGTTCATTTGGTTGATTCAGCTGAGGGTAACGTTTGGGTTCAGAATACTTCATAATCTTCTTTGCTTGCCGAAGTAAAAGAAAAGCATGATAGGGATCCTAGTCTGGTAAAGTTAAAGGAGTCAGACAGAGATAAAAAAGTAGAGGTTTTCTCCTAAGGGGGAGATGGTGTGTTGCACTGCCAAGGTATATTGTGTGTGACGTTTGTTGATAGTTGAAAATTATTGCAGAATCGCATGGTGCGTGTTTCTTAATTCATCTATGGGCCACAAAAATGTATCACGATCTATGTGAAATCTATTGGTAGAGTGGGATAAAGAGAGATATTGTAAATTTTGTAGCTAAGTACTTCATTTGCGAACAGGTTAAGATTGAGCATCAAAAGCGTAGTGGGTCCATGTAGGAGTTCAATATTCCTATTTTGAAGTGAGAAATAGTGAATATGGATTTTGTGATAATTTTGCTTCGTACTCGTTAACAACTTGATTTGATTTGGGTCATTATGGACAAGATGACCAAATCAGCCCATTTATTACCAGTCCATACTTCTTTTCAGTCGAGGACTATGCCAAGCTCTATATTAGGGATTTGGTTAGGTTGTGTGGTGTTCTGTTGTCTATCTTCTCAATAGAGGTACTCAGTTTACCTCTTACTTTTGGAATGATTTTTAGAAGGTTCTTGGTACCTAAGTTCACTTCAGTACAACCTTTCACCCCCAGACAGATGGTCTAGCAAAGAGGACCATTGAGACCCTCGAGGATATGTTGAGAGCATGTGTAGTTAACTTTAAGGGAATTTGGGATGCCACTTGCCTTTGATTGAGTTTGATTATAATAACAGCTATCATTCTATTATTCTGATGGCTCCATTTGAGGCTCTATATGGAAGGAGATGTAGATATCTAATTTTTTTTTGGTTTGAGATAGGTGAAACCTCTTTGATAGGTTTTGACTTGGTTTTTGATGCTTTGGAGAAAGTTTAGATAATTCGAGAAAGGCTTAAGGCAGCCTAAAGCCGAAAAAAATCTTATGCAGATGTTAGGAGAAGGGATCTCGAGTTTGATATTGGTGAATTCGTATATCTAAAAATCTCTCCCAGAAAGGGAGTAAAGAAGTTTGGTAAGAAAGGGAAACTTAGTCCTCGATATGTTGGCCATTACAGCATTTTGAGCCATTTTTGAAAGGTAGGTTATAAGCTTGAGTTGTCTGCAGACTTATCTTCAGTGCACCCAGTATTCCATATCTCCTTGTTGAAGAACTGTATTGGTGACCCAGCTGTATTTATTCCCTTAGAAAGCATAGATGTCCAGAACAACCATTCTTAGAAGAAATGCTAGCTGAGATCCTTGATCGACAAATTCGTAGACTAAGGAACAAAAAAATTCCCTTAGTCAAAGTTCTTTGGTGGAATCAGTCCGTTGAGAGAGCCACTTGGGAAGTAGAAGCAGATATACAGACCAAATACCCTTATCTTTTCTCTTCAAACTCAGATTCAGCTTAAGGTAATAATTTTCTTAGAATTTCTCTTTTCCATGCTCAGTTTAAGCTGCATATCATTCTCATGTCAATCATACATTCCTAGAATTAGTTCAGTCATGTGTCATGTTTCAGAGTCATTCATGTAATCACGTTTTCATCACGTATATTCAGTATGGAATCTCAATTTCTCAGTGCTTTCAGCTAAACCAATCTCATTCGAGGACAAATGATCTAAAGGGGAAATATTATAATACCCCAAAAATCCAAACCAATGTTATATCCATGCTTCAAGATCATGCAAAGTACATTATGGTTCTTTCGTAGTTTATAAGTGAGTTTGATCTATATTAAGGCCTCAAATAACACCCAGCTATTAGACGAATCAAATTATTCCTTATTGATTGAGTTTTCAGGAAGAATATTTCTTTAGTCAAATTCAACCGAGCTTGTCTTTTATTCAACTAAAAATTTTCCAGTTCAACACCCACCAAATTTTAGAAAATTGAATTTTCTTTCCAACGATACTAATTTCACCCAAATCCGATACTTAGGTGAGAATTTATGGAACTTTTAGTGAAAAATAATAGCCTAACGCAATAAGTCTGTGTCGCGGTGATGGCCAAAATCATGTTCGTCCTTTTCCAGTGGACCACTATGATAGTGCCGTGTCACATCAAGGGTAAAGTTTGCATTTAGTGGGGCACTACAATGGAGCGACGTCGCGCTAAGGTTCAAGTTTGAAATTGTCCCTTTTCAATTGGCGTAATGCGATAGCATTGTATCGCGCCATTAAGGAAAATGGGGATTGTCAGTTTCTAGTGTCACAAATATGATTTCACCACATTGAGCCGAAGGCCAAAATCATAATTTCCAGTCTAGTTTTGAGTTTTAATTTCCCTTCACCTTATTCAGTCCAAACACGAGATTTAAGTCCCAAGTTAGCATTATTTGCTCATTATTTCACAATCCTCTCAAAATTAAAGTTGCCTCTTTCAAGAAAAAAACCCTAGCCATCAAGAATCAAGATTAATTCTAAAGAAAAAACCCAAAAATTCTCACGAATTCATCTAAATCCTTCTCCCATCTGAAAGACTCTAAAATACTAAATGGTGCATGCACTGATTACTAGTAACTGATAAGATAAGGTCATCGCATTCTGAAAGTAATAGTGCATATGGATTCTGAGGTAATTATTAACCTTTAAACTGATTATGGTGACTAATGGGATGACAAAACTCATGGCCTAGCTAAAATCATTCTAAGTTTACTGAAAGTATGTAAACAACTTAATTTTTGGTATTCATACCCCCAGGACTCGATAGCAATAAAAAAAAATATAATACTAGAACATTGAGGACATGACAAGTAGTCAATAATCAAAACTCATTCTTTGAGGCATTTCACCAAACACTTGCAATGCATGGCTTAAGTATGGGAATAGTTTTAAATATGTAGTTGTAAAACGATTTTGATACTAAATCACCAATTAAGTCTTAAATAAGTGAACAACACCCTTCAAGTATGTAGGGTTTAACAACAATAACAATTTCATGTAAACATGATATAAAATTCAAAATTCATTAAAGTTCATGGACATAATTCATAAAAATATGTAAAGATCATACTTTTAAACTTGAAATTGGGTTCTTGGACTCCATGGATGAAAAGGTACCATGGATGAATATCTAATATACTTCAAAAGCTTAAATCTTGAAGGAGAATAACTTTTCTTGAAGGTTCTTGAATGGTGACACTTGGATTCTCGAGTTTTCTTGGAAAAGGGGCTTGAATCTTGTTCTTTGGGAATGATCTTGATAGCAACCCTAATTTTGATATTGAGGATGAATGAGGAGTTATATGCTTTAATTTGATGGAATTTGGGGTTATGAAGGGTGGAAACAAAAGACCCAAAAATCTGATTTAAAATATCATTACGTCATTGAACGGGCTTTGTTGATGGCTTAGGTGATGGACCATCACAATGGTGACTAGCTATCACAAAATCCATCAGTTTATAGCTTGAAAACAACCTCTCTACCTGAGTTTGATGGCTTAGATTGATGGTCCATCACTGGCTTGACGGTCCTTCAACCTGGTCGTCGCACCTCGGAAGTCGGATAACTCTCTCGTAAAATATGCATAACTTTTTACCCTTTTATAGGATGAAAGAAAAATTGGTATCGTTGGAAAGATAACTCAATTATATATTGTTTGGTTGGATATTAGCTAAAAAAACTCTAAATAATATGAACTCTATGCTCGTTTGAAGTTTACTATAGAAATATCCTTCTCAAGAACTCAATGGGTAAGGGATATTTTGATTCCTCCAATAGCTAGGAGTTATTTGAACCCTTAATATACATCAAAATCACTCAAACCTACCAAACAACTATTATTTATTTTTCATCATCTTGAATCATCGTTCTAATATTTGTTTGGATTCTCGGTGTATTACGTACAATTTCTCCACTTGGTGGTATAGTCATAATGTATGTCTGTTGGATTTTCTATAGGTACGATGGCTAATAATCATTAGCAAATCTTGTCATCACATTTTTGCACAGATGTTGTGTCTTGGTCTTTGTTTTCATTACTTAGTGTTCTTGTATTAGTTTACATTAGTTTTTAAGGAAACAACTATTTTATTTCCACAATGCAATTAGTTAACTAATGTACTGGATGAGAGTTTTTCTTTGATTAAGGTATTATTTATTTTAAAAACTAGTTCATTTAATATCTACACTTAGCTAAATGGTTAGGTTTTAAGGGTTCTCCTATCGAGGATAGAGTTGGCTAGGTTCCTACGTTATTCGTGACTTGAGTCATGACCTTGTGATTGTTTATTGAGATGAGCTCAAAGGTTAGGCAACAATAATTAACCTGATGGTTTAAGTGTTGATGAGTGAACTATGACTTGCATATTTATATTATTGTTCTTTTGAAAATTTTTGTTAAGGTTTTTACCTATTTTGATGACATTGGGATCATAGGTCACATAAGCACAAATTGATATTGTGCTCGGCTACCATACCAGTATGGTACATGGATTGAGTTTGTTCCCTACAGGTCAAGACTAAGGGTTCTTGATGACCCTATTATATAAGTGCACCATATTTTATCATCCATTCTTGTTATTTGATTGTTGTATATCATCTTATAAGTTATTGGTAGATTATTATGACTAACATTAAAAATAGTAGAAACTAAACCAGACATTAATATAGATAAAAAATAATAGAAAAATACAAAAGTCGCACCTCAAAAAGTTTGTGTACATTAAATCTTCAACTGTGAAATCACATAAACAGATTTTGTAAAATATTTAATATAGATCAAAATTAGCTACTTTTAACATATATTATAAATTGAAACTGAGTAAACACATATTTTAGAGAATATATTAAAACTACCAAAACAAATTATGGAATTATTCTTGTCGCTGCCCCACAACATAGACAAATCAACATTACCTTCCATTCTTTTCTAGGCTAATATTTTAATTATAATGTCTCATAATTAGTTTTCATCCATAACATTTATTTCTAGATTCCAACTAACAATATCTTTACATGCACCAACTCTTTCATTAATTTCTATATAAATATGCCTGTTTCTTATGTAACTCTTGTATTACAACCTCAAACAACTATGAAAAATATAGAAAACAACCCTACCTCCCTAACACGCACACACCAGCATAAAAAAAGAGATTTACTTATTAGCTCTATATGTCATCCTCTTGGTGAAGGTACATCAAGATGTTGTCATATTATTAATTCTAGTCCATCACATTTTTTAGATCTATTAATAAGCTTATTTTCACTGAAGAAAGGCCTATAGTAATAATGAAAATATCAGAAAAGTTATGGATAGAGAACTTAACGTTGGCACCTAGCCTGTGTGATGGCAACTGATTAGAGATATTTCTAGAATAAAATGTTGATGATGTTGTGTATTATCGTAATGCCCCGAGACTCTAACCAATAGTGTAACTATGACTCAATCTCATGAGAAATAAATTATAGTACCTTCATTGTTTTTTTATCAAGGATGATATGTATTAAGGCCTTAAAGATGTCCTAGCGATTAGGTGAATCAAAACATTCCTTACCGATTGAATTCTTAGGAAGGATATTACCATATTCAACTTCAAATGAGCATATATCTCATTATACTACAAATTATTGATCTCATGACCTACCAAAAGATAGATAATTGAATTAGATTTCTAACGATCCTAATTTCGCCAAAATCCGATATCGAAGGAAAGAGTTATGCCTATTTTACTCTAGCATGTCAGCTTAGAAATTGCGTGACGACATTTTGTGATGACTTGTCACAAGCCTGATGGTTTGTCACAAAATTTTTTGACGATATTTCGTGACGACTTTTCACGAATGTCGTCAGCTATTTTTTTCAACAATTAAGGGACATTTTGGTAAGGGTATTTTGGTTTTTCTCATCTTTTGTAGGCCTATATAAATATGAGAATTCCTACCCAAAACATAATTTCTTCATTCTCTCTTCCAATTCTCTTAAGAAATATATCTAGAGTTTTTATTTAAGGACATTAATCTTGCAAAACAATCATCCATAAATCTTCAATATTTCTTCAAGAATCAAGTTCCTAATAGTGTGGGCTTCAAGTATCAATTATTACAAGTGAGGATAGAATCTCAAGAACTAGAATTCATCCAATTTCAAAGATTAAGGTATGTGGGGTTTTGAACAATTGCAATCCTTTCATTCTTGTACCCAAATCTTTGATTTCTACCCAAATTACTTCATCATGAGACTATGAGAATTGAAAATGTTTAGGCTTTGTTATACATAATTATTTACTATTCCTAAGTTATGACTTGATATTTAATATTGTTAATTTCATATTTCTACCATGAGTTGATATTTTAAGTGCATTCAAGATATGTTTCAATCTTTAATATTCCTTATGACAAATTAGATTATTGAGTATATTGATTCATGAGATTGAGTTGTTACAATGAGTCTTGATATTTCCTCAAAGTTATTGATGTTACCATGATTTAATGAATTGATACAGTTTGATATTGAGAAAGATTGATTTGATTTGAATCGAGTTAAGAATCCACAAATTGATTATGATTTGATAAATGAGAAAGAGTTTTGATTTGGTCTTCATGATAGACCCTCGTGATTTTTGTGGTGGATTTCCTAACGCATTCTGAGTTTGTGTCTGGGAGTAGTATTTAGCAGCGAGTGAGAAATGTGGTACTTTCTCGAAACTATGTGCCACCATACGATTGATATTGATAATTGTGGGCTAAAGGCCTAGTATGAGATTGTGATCACTAAATTTAGGTTGTACTCCTTAGAAAGAGTACGATGCTCTCGCAAATGTGGGGTTCTCTCCTTAGGAGGGAAAAACGTTGAACTCCATGTAGCTCCCATGGTTTATGTCTGTTATAAGAACCTCTCATATCTATAAGATTTGATTTTCTTGAATTACCGAGTCTCTCCGAGTTTTGAGTTGAAGAGTTTAGTTGTTTATGATGATTTATGAGGTTTTTACCATATGATTAATTTACTATAAGATTATGAAAAGTATGTTTCAATCTAATTCAAGTCAAGTGAGCCATCATTGTACATATGCATATTTTCATGAAATTGATGATGATATTTACATTATTGCATACACCCCCACATACTCAGTACATTCTAAAGTGCTAACCCACATATTTTCCTATGGGCTACTTTTTCTCGTAATGTAGCTTCAGGTACTCAGCCGCAACCATGTTAGCGATATTAGAGTGCCTCAACTCATTCCCTAAGTGGTGAGTCCTCATGGTTCGAGGATAGTGTCTATTTGTAGTGATATCGTTCTTTTGTTAAGGTTTTCAGTACTATTTCAATGAGTTGGGGGATTTTCCCAATGGCTCCTTGATTTTGATGTATAGAGGCTTTGTCAGACTAGAGGGTTGATATGTACAGAAATTCAATATATTTATGTTGTACAGTATAGTATTCTCCAGTATTTATCTTGAACCTGATGTGGTATATCTCTTTATTGTGCATGACTATTGTTTAATTGAATTCCTTGAGGTAGTGTCTGGCTCCGAGGGTTAGCTTTGGGCTATGTGTATCCTTAAGCACCGTGTGACATCGCGGGATGAAATTTTGGGGCGTTACAAAGCTCGGTATAGGAGCCTAAAGTTTAAGGAGTCCTAGGGAGTCTGACAAGCCGTGTCACGTAGAGTCTTGATCATCGGTGTGTAGCGCTCCGCATCTATGAGCAAGAGGCCATAGAATGTTTTAGGAAAAGTCATTTCTTTCTTTCTAAAGTTTATCGTGCCTACAATTATCTCTTTATTTGTGATTAACTCGTGCTGTCTTATAACAGAAAATGCCTCATCATCGAGCTTGTAGAAACAATGAGCAACCTCCACCCATTGATCCCTTGAATAAGCATGTGTCTCATGTGAAATTTCAGGCAGCTTTTCAGGTGCTAGCCCAGGCAGCTACCGCCAATGCTCAAGCTAACACCCAGGCTACTGTTCCACCTTTGCAAGTGAATAATTCTGCTACAGCTTAAGTTCATGACTTTATGCGGATGAAACCACCTGAGTTCTATGGGTCAAAGGTAGGTGAAGACATACAGGTATACTTGGATAAAGTGAGAAAGATCACCTAGATTATGCACGTGACTGAGGAGGATAGTGTTGAATTAGATACCTATTAAATGAAAGATTTTGCATATGATTGGGTGGAGATATGGAGTATGAGTAGAGAGGAGGATGCCACTCCTCTGACTTGGCAGTTATTCTAGGATGCGTTCTTGGATAGATTATTTTCTCTTGAGATGGGGGAAGCAAAGATAGAGGAATTCATGAATTTGAGAGAAGGGTCCATGACTGTTAGGGAGTATTATCGTAGATTCAATTAGTTATCCAAATATGGTCCTAGTATGATGGCTGACTCCAGGTCCATCATGAGCAAGTTTGTGACCAGTGTGTCAAGTTACATTGTGAAAAAGTGTAGATCTGCTATGCTTCATAGGGAGATGGACCTTTCTCAATTGATGATACATACCCAAAATATTGAAGTTGATAAGGTGAAAGAAAGGAAGAGAGTACAAGGGAATAAAAGAGATAGATCAGAGCAGCAGGGATTCAGTCAGTCTAGATTCCATGGAGGGAACCACCCTCAATTTCAGGGATGTCCATTTATGCCCACTCCTTCCTCAGATAGTTCTCCCGTACCTAGAAGCATGCGGGAGAAGGGGAACAGGCCTATCCCGTCCAGGTCTCAGAAAACTATAAGTAATAAACCTCGTCGTTCTTCATGTTTCAAGTGTGGTAGTGATCATTTTGGCGAGTGTTTTTTTTATCAGAGGGGTTTCTTAGTTTGTGGAAAGTTAGGCCACCGACATAAAGATTGTTCGTATGATCAAAAGGGGAATCGAGATGCTCGTCCCCAGAGTCAGGCTACCAGTGCCCCCCGCTCTCATAGTTCACCCAGCTCCTCCTCAGGGTTCCTCTTATAGTACAATTGGCGGTTCATGCCAGAATTGATTTTATGCTATACCACCTCACCAGGAGTAGGAGGACTCTCCAGATGTTGTCAATGATATGCTCCATATCTTTCATTTTGATGTGTACGTATTGATGGATGTTGATTTGAGTTTCTCTTATTGACACCTCTAGTTGCTGTAAATTTTAAGATTGACCCTGAATGGATTCCTAAGCTTATCTTGTTTGTACCCCGGTAGAAGAATCTATTATTTCTAAGCGAGTTTATAAAAAGTGTCTTATTACTGTCCTTCATCGGTTCATATGTGATGATTTGATTGATCTAGATATGGTTGATTTTGATGTCATTCTGGGTATAGATTGGCTTCACTGGTGCTATGCATCTATAGATTGTCGTACCCGAGTGTTCAAGTTTCACTTTCCTGAGAAGCCCATTTTTGAGTGGTCTCAGAATTCTGTAACTCTGAAGAGCCATTTCATATCCTACCTTAAAGATAGGAAGTTGACTGACAAAGGTTGCATCTATCACCTAGTTCGAGTTAAAGACCTCAAGCTTGAGACTTTGACAATTCAGTCAGTTACCATTTTTAATTAGTTTCATGATGTTTTCCTGGAAGATCTCCCCGGTGTCCCACCTGATAGATAAATAGAATTAGGGATTGATCTCCTTCCTGAAACTCATCCTATTTCCATTTCTTCCATAACATATGGCTCCCGCAGAACTTAAAGAGTTGAAGGAGAAACTCAAAGATCTCTTAGACAAAGGCTTTATCATACCCAGTGTGTCCCCGTGGGGTGCACCGGTTCTATTCGTACATAAGAAAGATGGTACATTGCGTATGTGCATTGGTTACCATCAAATCAAAAAGATAACTATCAAGATCAAGTACACTCTTCCTCAAATAGATGACTTGGTTGATCAGTTATAAGGTGCGAGCTATTTCTCAAAAATAGACCTTAGATCCGGCTATCATCAGCTTAAAGTGAGAGAGTGTGATATTCTAAAGACAATTTTCCAAACCCGTTATGGTCACTTTGAGTTTCTTGTAATATTCTTTGGGTTAACCAATGCTCCAGCAACTTTTATGGACCTTATGAATCGAGTGTTCAAGAAATATCTTGATATATTTGTCATTGTATTCAAAGATAATATTCTTGTATATTCTCGAAGTGAGGATGATCATGCCGACTCTTTTAAATTGTCTTACAAACTCTTAGAGATCATCAATTATTCACTAAATTTAGCAAGTGTGAATTTTGGATAAGGTCAGTTGTTCTTTTTTTGTCACATTGTTTCCACCGAAGGCATTAGAGTCGATCACCAAAAGACAAAAGCTGTAAAGAATTAGCCTAGACCGACCTCCCTATCTGACATTAGGAGTTTCTTGGGTCTAGCTATTTACTACCATCATTTTGTTGAGGTATTCTCTTTCATTGCGTATCCCATGACCTAGTTAACCCAAAAGAAAGTTAAGTTCTAGTTGAAAGATGCTTGTGAGAAGAGTTTTCAGGAGTTGAAGACTCGACTCCCTTCAGCCCCAGTGTTAGCTTTACAAATTGGTACTGATGGTTTTGTGGTGTATTGTGATTCTTCTAGAGTTGTTTTGGGTTGTGTGATGATTCAAAGGGGTAAAGTTATAGTTTACACCTCTAGACAGTTGAAGCCTCATAAGAAGAATTACCCAACCCATGATCTTGAATTACATTTGGAAATCTGGAGACATTATCTGTATGGTGTCCATGTTGATGTCTTTATGGACTATAAAATCTTGCAGTATGTGTTCATCCAGAAGGAGTTGAACATTAGGTAGAAATGGATTTTGGAGCTATTAAAAGATTATGATTTGAGTATGTTGAATCACCCGGGCAAGGCCAATGTTGTGGCAGATGCTCTTAGCTCCGTCTGTAGGTAGTGTAGCTCATGTAGAGAATGATAAGAAATAATTGGCTCGTGATGTGCATAATTTGGATAGGTTGGGTGTTAGATTACTTGATTCCACTGAAGGGAGTATATTAGTTCAGAGTAGTTCCGAGTCCTCTTTGTTCTCGGAGGTAAAGGAGAAGCAAGATGGGGATCCTAGTTTGGTCAGACTGAAGGAGTCAGTTAAAGACTAAAAAGTAGAGGTTTTCTCCCAAGGGAGAGATGGTGTGTTGAGATTTCAGAGTAGATTGTGTGTTCCCGATATTGATAATCTAAGGTAGAGAATTATGGCTAAATCGCATGGCACGCGATAATCATTCAAATGCTACCAAGATGTACAAAAATTTACAGGAAATCTATTGGTGGAACGGTATGAAAAAAGACATAGCGGGATTTGTGGCAAAGTATTCTACTTATCAACAGGTTAAGGTAGAGCACCAAAAGCCCGGTGGTGTAATGCCACAGTTTAGCATTCCTACTTGGAAGTGGGAAGAAGTGAATATGGATTTCGTAATTGGTTTGCCTCCTTATCGTTGTCATCATGATTTGATTTGGGTTGTAGTAGACCGGTTGACTAAATCAACTCATTTCTTGCCAATGCATTCATCTTATACAGCTGAGGATTATGCTAGATTGTATATTCGAGAATTCATTAGACTTCATGGAGTTCCATTGGCTGTTATCTCTGATAGGTGTTACTTCCCAATTTTGGAGGGCTTTCCAGAAGGGTCTCGGTACCCAAGTACGTCTAAGTTCTGCTTTCCATCCGCAAATAGATGGTCAGGCTGAGTGGACCATTCAGACTTTAGAAGATATGTTTAGGACATATGCGCTTGATTTTAAAGGTAGTTGGGATGAGAACTTTCCATTGATCGAATTTGCGTAAAACAATAGTTTCCATGCTAGTATTGTAACACCCCAAGATCCTATCCCGAGACGTCACACGGTGCTTAAGGACACATGCAGCCTCAAGCTAACCCTCTAAACCTGTCATCACTTCTAGAACTCACTTTGACAATATTCATGCTAATATCAGTGAGAATGACATATCATAAACATACTGGAATAAGATAAGAAACTAGCTTGTACAATCCAAAATACTGAAATTTGGTACATACCAACCCTTTAGACTGACAAAGCCTTTATATATCAAAATCAAGTAGACATTGGGACAAACCCCCAGCTGACTTAAACAGTATTGAAATCCATAACAACAAAATGGTATCAAAAAAATACAAACACGGTCCTCGAACCATGAGGACTTACGATTGAGCGGACGAAAAGAGGCACCCAAATATCGCTAACGTGGCTGAGTACCTGAACCTACATTACGAGAAAATGTAGCCCATAAGAGAATATATAGGTCAGCACTTTGGAATATACTGAGTATATAGGGGTGCATGTAACAATATAAATATCATCATCAATTTCATAAAAATATGCATATGTACAATGATGGCTCACTTGGCTTGAGTTAGATTGAAACATACTTTTCATGATCTCATCGAAAAAAAATTATATGATAAAAACCTCATAAATCATCATAAACAACTCAGCTCAAGACTCAAGACTCAGAGTGACTCTGTAATTCAAGTAACTCGACTCTTATTGACATGGGAGGTTCTTCTAACCGACATAAAATATGTGAGCTAGATAGAGTTCAATATTTTGCCCTCCAAAGTCGAGAACCCCACATTGGCGAGAGCATCGTACTCTTGCCAGAGAGTACAACCTAAATTTAGAGATCAAAATATCATACTCGGCCTTTGGCCCACAATTATCAATATCAATCCTACGGTGGCACGTTGTTTCGGGGAAATATCAAAATACCATATTTCCCACTCGGTGCTAAATACTACTCCCAGACACACGTTCAGAACACGTTAGAAAATCTACCACCAACATCACAAGGGTCTATCGTGAAGATCAAATCAAATCTCTTTCTCATTTATAAAATCATAATCAATTTGTGGATTCCTAACTCGACTCAAATCAATCAATCTTTCTCAATATCAAAGTGCAACAATTCATTAAGTCATGGCAACATTAATAACTTTAAGGAAATATCAAGACTCGTTGTAACAACTCAATTCTCATGAATCAATATACTCAACAATCCAATTTGTCATAAGGAAGCTTAAAGCTTGACACATATCTTTAAAGCACTTGAAATACACACTCATGGTAGGAACTTGAAATTTACAATATTAAATATCAACTTATAACTTGGAAGTTGTAAAATAATCGTGTATAACAAATCTTGAACAATTTATATTCTCATAATCTCATGATGAAGTGATTTTGGTATAAACCCACATGAAAAATCATATAAATTCATAATAAAAACCAAAGCTTTGAGCACAAGAATGAAAGAATTGCTCTTGTTCAAAACCCCACACACCTTAATCTTTGAAATTGGTTGAACTCTAGTGCTTGAGACTTTACTCACACATATAATAAAAAAATTCTTCAAGCCCACTCTATGAGGAACTTGATTCTTAAAGGAATCTTGAACATTCATGGATGATTATTGGAAGATTAATTTCCTTTAACAAAATCCTAGATATATTTCTTAAGAGAATTGGAAGACAGAAATGAAGAAATTAGATTTTGGATAAGGATTCTCATATATATAGAGGCCTCCAAAAATGGGAAATAACCAAAATACCCTTGCAAAAATCGTCCATCAATTGCTGAAAAAAATAGCTGACGACATCTATGACAAGCCGTCAGGCTCGTGATAGGCCATCATGAATTCTCGTCACAAAAAGAGTGGATTTTGTTACTTTCTGGCTTAAGGTTACGACTTTTTGTGACAAGCCGTCACAAAAGGTTGTCACAGATTTTCTAGGCTGATACGCTGGAGTAAAATAAGCATAAATCTTTACTCCGATCTCAAATTTTGATGAAATTGGTATTGTTGGAAAGATAATTTAATTATTTATATTTTGGTAGGTCATGAGCTCAATAATTCGTAGTACAATGGGAGATATGCTCATTTGAACTTGACTATGCCAAAATCCTTCTCAAGAATTCAATCGGTAAAGAATGTTTTGATTTGCCCAATCGTTAGGACATCTTTAAAGCCTTAATACACATCACCCTTGACCAGAAAACAACCAAAACACTATAATTTATTTCTCATGGGCTTCATTCATGGAGGCACTATTGGTTATAATCTCGGGGTATTACAATATCTCCCCCTTCGAAACATTCGTCCTCGAATTTTGCCAGATAGGCCAAGATTAAGAGAAAAATGAGGACATATAGCTGGAACGAATCACTCAAAAAACTTACTTCACTCTATACCTTCAAATACTATAGAAAATGCACGAATTGGTGATAAAAGTAGACACACTACTGAATCTTTAATAAGAAGGGGGCGGAATTAAGAAAGAATGATACGTTAGCTTGCTCCGAACTCACAGAAAAGAGGTGACAGTACTTGGCTCGCATATCATCTTTGGATTCCCAAGTAGCACTCTCAACAGATTGATTTCGCCAAAGAACATTAACCAAAGGAAATTCTTTGTTACTTAGCCTACGAATTTGAAAATCCAAAATCTCAACCTAGAATCTCTTCGAATGAAAGGCTCTCCTGAATATCTAAGCTTTTGTAAGAATCACCAATACACTTCTTAAGCATAGAAACATGAAATACCGAATGAACGCTAGACAACTCCACAGGTAAATCCACCTCATAAGCTACTTTCCTAACATGGCTCAGAACCCTGTATGGACTAACATAATGGGGACTAAGCTTTCCCTTCTTCGTAAACCTCTTCACCCCTTTCATGGGTGAAACCTTCAAGTAGACCAAATAATTAACATTAAACTAAAGATCTTTTCTTCTCACATCCTTATACGACTTCTGATGACTTTGAGCGATTTTTAATCTCTCTTGAATCAACTTAACTTTTTTCATAGCCTCGAACACATCATCCGACCCAATCACAGTTGCTTCTCCTACTTCAAACCAACCTATGGGTGATCTACATCTTCTCCCATACAAAGCTTCGAATGAGGCCATCTGAATAATAGCATGGAAACTATTATTATACTTAAATTCTATCAATGGCAAGTGTTTATCACAACTATCTTTGAAATCAAGGGCATATGCCCTCAACATGCCCTCCAAAGTCTAAATAGTCCTCTCAGCCTGACCATCGGTATGTGGATGGAAAGAAGAACTTAGATGAACTTGGGTACCAAAACCCTTATGAAAATCCCTCCAAAACTTGGAAATAAACTGAGGACCCCTATCAGAGATGATAGCCAAAGAAACTCGATGCAATCTGACTAACTCATGGATATAAAATCTAGCATAAATCTCAGTTGTATAAGACGAATGCACTGGCAAGAAATAATTTTATTTAGTCAACCGTTCTACGACAATCCAAATTGAATCATGATGATGATGAGAAGGAAACAAACAAATTATGAAATCCAAATTCACTTCTTCCCACTTCCAAGTAGGAATGCCAAACTCTTGCATTACGCCACCGGGCCTCTGTTGCTCTACCTTAACTTATTGACAAGTAGAACACTTTGCCACAAATCCTGCTATGTCTTTCATCATACCGTTCCACCAATAGAATATCGTGCACCATACGCTTCAGCTATAATTCTCTTCCTCAAATCATCAATATTCAGAACACACAGTCTACCTTGCAATCTCAACACACCTTCTCCCCCTTGGGAGAAAACCTTTACCTTTTTGTCCTTAACTAACTCCTTCAGTCTGACCAAACAAGGATCTCTATCCTGCTTCTCCTTTACCTCCGAGACCAAAAAGAACTCAGAACTACTCTGAACTAACATACTTCCTTTAGAAAAATCACACAATCTAACACAGCTAATATTTTCTAATCATTCTCTACATGAGCTACACTACCCAAAGATATCCTACTAAGACCATCAGCCACAACATTGGCTTTGCCCGGGTGATACAACACACTCATATCATAATCTTTTAACAGCTCCAACCACTGTCTCTACCTAAGGTTCAACTCCTTTTGGGGAACACATACTAAAAGCTTTTATGGTCCATAAAGACATCAACATAGACACCATATAGATAATGTCTCTAGATTTTCAAAGCAAAAACCACAACTGCTAATTCAAGATCATGGGTTGGGTAATTCTTCTCATGAGGCTTCAACTGTCTAGAGGAGTAAGCTATAACTTTACCCCTCTGCATCAACACACAACCCAAACCAACTTTAGAAGCATCACAATACACCACAAAACCATCAGTACCAACGCATAAAGCTAACACTAGGGTTGAAGTGAGTTGAGTTTTCAACTCTTTAAAACTCTTCTCACAGACATCTGTCCACTAGAATTTAACTTTCTTTTGGGTCAACTGGGTCATTGGGAATGCGATAGAAGAAAAGACCTGAACAAAATGATGGTAGTAGCCAGCTAAACCTAAAAAACTCCTAAGATCAGATGGGGAGGTAGGTGAAAGCCAATTCTTCATAGCTTTTGTCTTTTATGGATCAACTCTAATACCTTCGACAGAAATAATGTGACCCAGAAAAGCAACTGACCTTAACCAAAATTCACACTTGCTAAATTTAGTGAATAATTGATAAGCTCTAAGGGTTTCCAATATGATTTGAAGATGATCCACATGGTCATCCTCACTTTGGGAATATACAAGAATATCATCTATGAACACAATAACAAAAAAATCTAGATACCACTTGAATGCTCAGTTAATAAGATCTATGAAATCCGCTGGAGCATTGGTTAACCCAAAGGACATGACAAAAAACTCAAAATGACCATAGCGGGTTTGGAAAACTGTCTTTGGAGTATCACACTCTCTCACTTTAAGCTGATGATAGCTGGATCTAAGGTCTATCTTTGATAAGTAACTTTCACCCTGTAGCTAATCAAATAAATCATTGATTCTAGGAAGAGGGTACTTGTTCCTAATAGTCACTTAGTTGAGTTGACGATAGTTAATGAACATACGTAATGTACCATCTTTCTTCCGCAAAATAGAACAGGTGTACCCCATGGGTAAATACTAGGTCTAATAAAGCCTTTTTCTAAGAAGTCTTTGAGTTACAACTTCAACTCTTTAAGTTATATAGGAGCCATATGGTATGGAGAGATGGAAATAGGCTGAGTGCCGGGAAGGAGATCAATCTCGAATTCTATTTCTCTATCAGGTAGCACCCCTGGAAAGTCTTTCGGGAAAACATTGGGAAACTCATTAACAGTGGTAACTGACTAAATAGTCAAAGTCTCGGACTTGAGTTTTTAACTCGAACTAGATGATAGATACAACTATTGGAAATTAACTTTCTAGCTTTGAGGTAGGATATGAAATGGCTCTTCAGAGTTACAGAACTCCCAAACCACTCAAACACAAGCTCGTTAGGAAACTGAAACTTGACCACTCGGGTATGACAATATATAGATGCATAGCATGAGTGAATCTATCTTACCCAGAATGATGTCAAAATCAAGCATATCAAGCTCATTCAAATCAGCACATATTACCCAATGAAGGACAGTAATAGGACACTTCTTATACACTCACTTAGGAATAACAGACTCTCCTACTGGGGTAGAAACCAGAATAGGCTCAGGAATCCGTTCAGGGTCCATCTCAAAATTTATAGCAACAAGGGGTGTCCCATAAGAGAAACTCGAACCGAGGTCCATCAATACATACACATCAAATTAAAAAACATGGAGCATACCAGTGACAACATCTGGAGAATCCTCATGCTCCTAGTAAGGTAGTATAGCATAGAAGTGATTCTTGCGTGAACCGTTAACAGTACTAGAAGAGGCACCCTGAAGAGGAATTGGGCAGACTACAGAAGCGGGGGCACTGGTAGCCTGACTCTAGGGACGAGCATCTCAACTCCCCTGTGTAGCATACAAATAATCTCTAATTCGGTGGTCTAACTTTCCACAACCAAACCAACCTCTCTGATCAACAAAACTCTTGCCAAAATGATCTCTACCACACTTTTCACATGAAGGAGAACTAGGTCTTTTACTTACACTTTCTTGAGACCTGGATGGGATAAGCCTGTTCTCCTACTCCTTCGTAGTTCTAGGTGTGGAAGAACTAACTGAGAAAGGCACGGGTATAAATGGATGTCTCTGTAATTGACGGCGATCCCTTCCACCGAATCTGGACTGACCGAATCCCTGCTGCTCTGATCTATCTCTTTATTCCCTCTTACTCTCTCTCTTTTTCACTTTATCAGCTTCAATATGTTAGGCATGTATCATCAACTGAGAAAGGTCCATCTCCCTATTAAGCTAGTAGATCTACACTTTTTCACAACGTCACTAGACACACTGGTCACAAACTTACTCATAATGGTCTTGGAGTCATCCATCATACTAGGTGCATATTTGGACAACTGATTGAATCGAAGGTAATACTCCTTAACTATCATGGAGCCTTGTGTCAAATTCATGAATTCCTTTATCTTTGCTTCCCTCATCTTAAGAGGAAAGAATCTGTCTAAGAACGCATCCTAAAATAACTGCCAAGTCATGGGAGCGGCATCCTCTCGTCTACTTTTCCTCAACATTTACACCCAATTATTTGCAACATCTTTCATTCGATACGCAGCTAATTCAATACTTTTTCCTCAGTTATGGGTATAATCTAGGTGATCTTTCTCATTTTATCCAAGTACATCTGTGGGTCTTCACCTACCTTCGACCTATAGAACTCAGGCGAATTCATCTGCAAAAAGTCATGAACCCAAGCTGTAGTAGAATTATTCTCTTGCGGAGATGGAACAGTAGCCTGGGTGTTAGCTTGAGTATTGCTGGTAACTGCTTGGGCTAGCGCCTAAAAAGCTACCTAGAATTTTGCACGTGAACATGCTCTTTCTGGGGATCAATGGGTTGAGGTTGCTTGTTGTTTCTATAAGCTCGACGAGGAGGCATTTTTTGTCATAAGAGAGCACGAATTAATAGCAGACAAAATAGTCATAGGCATGATAGACTTTTGAAAGAAAGAAATGACTTTTCCTAAAATGTCCCATAGCCTCTTGCTCATAGATGTGGCGCACTACACAACAATGATCAAAACTCTACGTAATGCATCTTGTCAGACTCCCTAGTACTCTTTAAATCTTAGGATCTGATACCAAGCTTGTAGCGCCCCAAGATCCCATCCCGAGATGTCACACGGTGGTTAAGGCCATGCATGGCCTTAAGCTAAACCTCTAAATCTGTCATCACTTCTAGAACTCACTTTGACAATAGCCATGCTAATATAAGAGAGAATGACATATCATAAACATATTGGAATAAGATAAGAAACTAGCTTGTACAATCCAAAATACTTAAATTCTGTACATACCAACCTTTTAGTCTGACAAAGTCTCTATACATCAAAATCAAGGAGAATTGGGACAAACCCTCAACTGACTTAATCAGTACTGAAAGCCATAACAACAAAACGGTATCACAACCTATTTCCCCATGGGCAAAAAATTTAGGTAAACCTATAACGACCTATTTCCCCATTATGATAAAATGGTTTCAAGAAAATTAGTTGATATAAAATGTATTTTGGATCCGATTAGAATCATCTTTTGGCGAAGAAAATATATAGCCCAAAGTTAAATGGGCCAAAATTTTGGTTGGGCCAAAAAATATGTCGCCCAAAGTTATATGGGCCAAATTTTTTTTATGGGACTGGAGTTCCAAGTACCATAGCATTGATAGGTTTGTTGATGTAGTGATTCTACTCTAGCAATAATTTTCTCCTGACAGTGACGGTTAGGCAGTATTTATTCAGAATTTTTTTTTAAAACTCTTCCTCCAATTGTTGTCTCTTATGTTATTTGCCTCCTTAGGAAAAATCTGATATAAAACCTAGACTTAGAACAATAAGGATTGATAGGCCAAGCACTGGGAGGGTTATTTTTTGGTGTCGTTGTATAGAAAACCTAAAGAATGAAGGGAAGAATGCAGAATAGATGTATTAAAAGTCTAACACACATAAGCTATACGCAAAACCTAGTAAATCAGTACAAGATCTTCTACTATCAATGAGGATACAAATGACTTACAAAATGAGTATATAGATACAACCATCTATAAATAAATCCTAGAGATCAAACCAATAAATATGAGGGAGGAAAGTAGTAATCCAAATACTAGGTGCTCACTTTATGTCTCTAAACCATGGTTTCTCCGTACAATGGACACAATATGGGAGATCACCCGTACTATGATCTGCAGGTTGTAGAAATGTAGCATGAGTACCAAACACATAGAACTTAGTAGGTAACTACCGACTGAGATCAAATGATATTGCAGATATATACAATATACATATTGAAATGGAGCGTAAACCTAAATATCCGATAGCAACATAATAAGCTAGTGAGATAGTAAGGACAAACAACCATACCCATATCATATAAACTAATATGATAAAGCCAAGGAAATATTAACAATGAACTATCCTATTCCATCCATATTCAGAAATCTCAACATTATATCATATATAACCGGGCAATATATGAGTAGAGGACAAAAGAAGGTTATATAATAGTATACCAAACCAATAAGTTAATATACAATCTTAATAAATGAAAGAATAGAGGGATATATAGTAATATCATACTTACATATAAATGGATAGACATATATGTTTAAACATGGTCAATTCAAGGTACAAATTAAATCATTAGACTTTCATCAGAAGACCGCAGAATCATAGCAAGAACTAGTGATAACACACTTAGGTTTATGATTCATACATCTAATCATGAGTTAATCAAGAATAATAATAGGACTATAAGATGATCAAGATAGAATCATACCTCAAACCTTAGTAAATAATCATTAACAAATCTTCCACAAATTAGTCATAACAATTATTATAACAATAATTATAACAATAGTAGTGACCAAATAAGTAACTGCCTAGTCAAGAAAAATAATACCTAACCGAGTCATTTACGCACCCCCACTACAATAAGCTTAGAAGGTTTAATAAATATATAACACACAACAATCCATACTAATTATTAATGCCTATGCAACCTCTCATAAAGATGATAGATATCGGTGCATATTTGTGATAGGCAATGTGCATGAAAGAATGAATGTCATGATATAATCCATAACACCATAGCCAATCCAAATATCACTAGAAATAGTCAAACTCAAACCATTAAATATGAAAATATATGCATCATTATAATCATCTTCTGGCCTTGCTAGGCATATAGGCATATCATCATAATTATCCTCTTGCCTTATTTGGTATATAAGAATTTAATCATAATCACCCTCCGACCTTGCCGGGCATAAATATATATCATTATAATAATTCTCTAAACTTGAAAAGTATATAAGCATATCATCATAATCATTCTCAATTATCAGTTTTGACAAGGAGTTCATATCATCAACACGCATACACACACACATATATATATAACATTAATAATATAAGTTATCACTGAGTTTTACAAAGAATTTATATCATCAACATTATCCTCCTCCTCCATCCCATACTAGAGAGATGTGTATATGGATATATAGTAGGTACACAGACATATGCCATGGCTAAAATGAGTGTAAATCTATAAATCCATTACCTGGGTTTAACATTGGGACTAAATCATTATGAAATTGCAAAAAGTGTCAGAACTTCTCATGATCAAAGTAAATTGTTGTATCAAAATTATAGACCAGAATTTGTCTTGGTCAAATATTTAAAATATCATTTCCAAATATCTTTACACATAGGTTATTCATTAACACACTGCAATTATTGTTATAAAGAAGTCTATTAAGGTGAAAAGTGAGCTTTAACCCCTATTTAGAAAAAATGGTAATAAAATCATATTACTATTGGAATTGTGTCATTTACAAATTTAATGATCATAAATGTTCTAGATCAATGCATTCCATCACCAGTATTCAAACAATGAAACCATAAGCATTAACATAACTATAAGCTATAGCCAAATCCTGTACTATGATAAACACTCCTCGAAGTCCAACCGATATCATAACACGACCTTGAGCCTAATAATTTGTCTGAAATAATTATGACATCATAATCACTGCCCTTGGTTGTAATACCCCGATTGTTCCTTGAGTTAAAATTCATCTTCTGAGTATATAAAAATGACTTCCAAAGTGAATGATGATAGAACCATGTATAATTTCTCTAATTTATACTTTTTTTCATGTAGAGCATTGAATAAGCTTTCCATTGATACCAATTTTATCTAAATTCGACATCGGACGGGAGAGTTTTGGCCATTTGACTAAGCAATACCAGAATCGCCCAGGCCTGACTGTGGACCTGACGGACCGCCAAGTCTTTGGTGGAATGTCAAATGTCCTATCAAGCCAAGGTAGTGACCCCTCTTTTTGGTCATCGTTTGATGACCAAAGTGGTGGACCATCAAAAACTTGACGGACAGTCAAGGGGTCCGTTAGGTCGAGGCAGAATATTCCATTTTTGGCCCCTGAGTGACGGACAACTTGGTGGACCATCAGTCCCTCTAAAGAACCTTCAGGTCGACCGTCACAGGCCCCGATCAAGGAGTTTCAGCTTTTTCAAAAGGGCATTTTGGTATTTTCCAAAATATATCCAAGTAGTAAAGGGGAGATCATTTTCTCTTATTTCTCTCAAATCTCTTCAAGAATTCTCTAGAAGCTAGGGTTTTTTTCAAAGATCCAAAAAATCCAATCTTCTTCCAAGAAATTCAAGAATCTACCAAAGATTTCTGCAAGTGGTTCAAGAATCAAGCTTTCCTAGTCAAAGGAATCAAGAGTCTTAGCCTAAATGTGCGAGATAGAAGATCAATCAAGTCTCTTATTCTCAAATTTATAATTCAAGGTATGTCGGGTTTGAACAAGAACACACCTTTCATTCTTGTGCCTAAATATTTACTTTTTATTATTGATTTACATGATTTTTCTTGTGGGTTTACACCTAAATATCTTTATTTATGATTTATGAGATTTGAGTTGAATAAGTTTGATATTTATGATTATTTCACCATCGTGCTTCATAAATTGAGAATTTATTCCATGAGTTGTATATTGTTATTTTGTATTGATGATTTCTAAGCGATTTAAGACAAGTGTCATGAGTTATACCTTTCCATGAGAAATTTGACTATCGAATATATATCGATATTTGAGATTGAAAGTCAGAATGAGTCCTATGATATTTCCTTGAATATTTTGATATTTGAAATGATTTGATAAGCAAAGGTACTTGATGTTGACAAAGATTGTTTTTAGTTTGAGTCGAGTTAGGAATCCACAGTTGTTCAGGAGTTACAGATGACATATATTTATGTTTTAGTATTTATAATAGACCCATGAGTTGATATTGATTAAGGTGGATTTCCTAACGTATTATGAGTTGAGTCTGGGAGGATTATTTAGTACCGAGCGGGAAAAGTGGTATTTCCCTAAAACTATGTGCCACCATAAGATTGATGTTGATAATTGTGGGCTGGAGGCCGAGTATGGGATTTTGATAATGTGATTGAGGTTGTAATCCCTGGTAAGAGTACAACACCCTCACCAATGAGGGGTTCTCTCCTTAAGAGGGAAAAACATTAGACTTTATGTGGATCACATGGTGTAGTCATGTCTGTTATAAGAAACTCCTAACTCCATAAGAGTTCAAGTTTCATAAGTTACCGAGTCACTCTAAGTCATGATTTAAAGATTTTGAGTTGATTATAATGATTTATGAGATATATAATGCTTTCATTACTAATTATGAGTTTCAAGGAATATAATTCAACTAATTCAAGCAAAGAAAGTCGTTATCATCAGCATGCATGATTTTTTGTATTCATTTGTGCTATTATTTATAATATTGCATTGCACCCCTACATACTTAGTACATTCTTTAAAGTACTGGTCCCCATATATTTCTATATGCTACAGTGCCTTATAATGTAGGTACAAATTATAGCGTAGATACCGCATTCAATCAGTTTGCAGCTTACAGTCAGTATGTGATGAGTCCTTTTAATTTGAGGGCATTAGTCAATTATACAGTTCAAGGAGTATTATATTTTCTTACTTTAGTCGTATTGAGATTGGGTAGTTAAGAGTCATGACCAATCTATCTGAAGTTAGTACCAGTAGAGGCTTCATAGACAGTCAGTAGATGTTAATGTATTCACTTTTAGTTTTATTTGTAAAAGTAGATTTGTAACCTTGTAACATTCATAATTGTATTGATCAAGTTCAGATAAGTTCTATGTTTTCGCTGATCTCATGTAGACTTGTCCATTTTATTCAGTTGCTTATGAGTTATGCCAGTAGAAGGGTTGGCTTATGGTCACATATGCCTCTAACCATCGTGTGACATCTCGAGACCTAATTTCAGGGCATTACAAACTTGGTATCAGGGCACAGAATTCAAGTGTCCGAGGGTTTCTATGAAGTAGTGTCTAGTAGAGTCTCACAAAATGGTACAGAGACGTCTGTACTTTTCTTCAAGATGCTACAAGGAATTTTGGAAAGGTCTCCATTCTTCTGAGTCTTAGATCATGCTATAGAAAGGTTCCTTGAGAAGCATATACAGATTCTTATCTTACCCTGTTTGGGGCATCCCCGCCTTCTTTTCAAGATATTAGAGAAAGTCAAACTCAATTCTTTGTAGATAGTACTTTATTAAATAGTCCCCACAGATAGTTATAAATTTGCAAATGAGCAAGAAAGTATCATATTAGTGCCTTATCATGCTTTGCTTATAAATTGTGCAATAAGCCCAAGTCAGTTGTGCTTCCAGATTTCCTCCTCAGAATCCATATTAATAGTCTATACTTCTTTATCTTTGTACTATTCCTGAGGTAATATGATCAGCGAATTCTAATTTTCTCCCTCTGATAATGCTTTCAGACTTACTAGTGTAGAGTTTCAGAAGTTTTACAAAGTGGCTTAAGCGAAGCCTCCCAGAATGTTATAAGTTCCTCGAGCTTAATGTTATGTCCTCACCTTACGAGTCATTCAGTTAAGACAGAGTGAGATGTGTATTCCTAAATCATCAAATATTGTATGCCAAGTTTTTACCTTTCGTAATTTTGTCATCATTATATTGTTAAAACTGAAAGTCTAGTGAAGTCGTGTGGGGCTCTTTCAATTCACCAGAATAATTGCTTTGTTATTCACCTCAAATTCTTTTTCAAAATGCAAAAATCAAAGAATAGTGAAGTCGGGCGAGGCCTATTTTGATTCATTAGCGACTCTTTGTGTATCTTATTTCTTCGTGCTGATTCGAACTGTCTTTAGAGATGTCCTGGAAAGAAGGGTGGTAAGTGTGATTTATCGAAAGTACGTATAGACAAGCCTTTTTGAATGGGATTGAGTTAGTGATGAAGTGATATATACCTGTATATTAGCTCGTAGAAGGAGGAGAAGGAGTTATTGGTTAAGGTAAATAGTAGTTTACTGAAGTACAGAAAGAGTTGTTAATAGTGTGTTGCATAAGATGAGTATAGGTTATGGACGAAGATACTTAGTGAAGGAGTGTTGATAACTAGGGTGCTCCTGGGATGAGTAAGTTAAGTTGAGGCTGAGAGAGTTATGAACTAAGTTAAGCTAGGTACAATGGATAGATAGTAATGATGGGTAGAAGAAGGATGTGTTGATGGGTTGTAAATGAGATATCCCATATGATTATGACCAATTATTCTTATGAGGTTTAAGTAGGCTAGTGTTTATGGATATTCTATTTTATAGTTTCCAAGTGAAAATTTTATGTGTGAGGTGGAGTTGTAAGTTATGTTGAGCACTAGGAGTTAAACTTGGATGATTGGTGGCCATGAAGGTGCATGTGACTATTTCTTGGTTAATGGTGCTAGTTATAAGGAAGTGATCTAATAGGTTTGAATACTATATACAAAAGTTTGAGTCTAATTAGCTTGTAATTAATTTTGACATTGTATCCATGATAAAGAATTTTACCCAAAATGCTATGGGACTGTACTTTTTTCAAGGATCATTGCACGTGGGGTAGATAGTGGCACTGTGGAGCTATTAGGTGGAAATTAAAAGAGGGACTAGTCAGGTAATGAACAATATTCTTGATGGCGGAGTTAAGGGGTTTAGATTGAAAATATTGAACCTTTTTTTTGTATGAGGTTGATTCTCATTGTTTGGAAATATAAGTCTACAAGCGTGATATTAGTAGGTTATAACGGTAGTAGTAGGACCCATCAAAGGTTGGGAAGTATTCAAGTTGAGCATTAGAATCTAAGATTTGAAATTTGAAAAATTGAGTTAATAGGAATAAGGTTTGAGTGTTAGGTGGTGTATACTCTGAATATGGGGATGATCGTGTAGATCTGAAGTTAGTGAGCGTCCGGGTATCGTATGATGACTACTGAAGGTATAGGGGGACAGGATTTAATTCAGACAGTGGTGCAAGGAAGTGGTTGTACAATTTCAGATGTAGTCACTCGGATTAAATTCTATTGTTCTTGTGTATTGATTTTATCCTAAACTCTAGAGTAAAATGATTTCAATTTAGATTTCAATTTAGATTAGTGCATATATGGTGGTTCACCTATTCAGAGTGATAGCTTAAGTCTAAGGGAGATATGATAGGACGAGTAACCAAGTTGAGCTCCCAGATTTTAGGAGATGTGCCAGTACATTGTAAGGTACCCGTGGGAAAGAATGATGCTCAACCCATTATTGTTTCGGAACTTTTTAATTTTTCTAATAATTACTCATGCTTTACGCTTAGTTCCATAATCATAACTAATGCATACCATAAAGAATTGTTCCCTCTCTTAGTTTCCAAAATGTTGAGTTTCAGATCTTTTAACAGTTGGAATTACATTCCATAAATTGCGACTTCCAGATTTAGGTCATGCGGATCATGATTCATGTACTCAAGTCTTGTGGTATGTTCAGATCAAGTACTCAAGTAATGCTTCAAATGATCAACAAAAATTCAGATTTATACCGTGCATGTCCATGGGCTATATTTCTTTGATAAGTTTATGATGTTAAATCCTCTATTCTTTAAGCCTCAGTTGAGTTTCAAGTTATTCATAGTATCTATTCATGTGTCAAATCCTCATGCTCTAATCTTTTAGTTTCCTTTCCTTAATCAAGATAGTAGTGGTGAATGGTTGTTTAGACAGGAGAGAGAAGATATTTCCTTATCAACATTAGAGGGTGGTATGCTTACTTTGGCTAGGCGGTAGGGTGAAGCAAGATTTAGGCTAAGTCTTTGATACATGCCATGGTTAGTTGAAGTTTAATGTGTTATGATTGGAAAGATTGTTGTATGTTCATTTTGTGTAATTCCATGAGTCTGAGGGGAAAATTAAAGTGAAGCATTTGTGTGGGACTTGATTACTTAGGAGTATGTCGGGTGTACTTGTCTATGGTGAGTGCATGAAAGTTGTTCTTGATAAAGGGTGTGTAGGACATAAAGAAGAGGCTTTATACTTGATAAGTAGAAGTTGATGTATTTAGTTTCAATTTCATTTGTAAAAGTAGAGTTGTAACCTTGTAACGTTCATAATTGTATTGATCAAGTTCAGATAAGTTCTATATTTTCACTGATGTTATGTAGACTTGAGCATTTTATTCAGTTACTTATGAGTTATGCCAGTAGAAGGGTTAGCTTAGGGTCACTTATGCCCCTAAGCACCGTGTGACATCTCGGGACCCAATTTTGGGGCGTTACATTGGCCCACATATATATTTGGAACCTATATCAATAATCACATTTATAAGACATCTATATCTATAAGACATATCATATCCATAAGGCATATCATATGTATAGTCTATAAATTATATCGATGAAGCATATATTTTCTATAGGCCATAAATAATATCTACATCTATTCTAGTATCATTAAGCATATCGATCGACCATATCATAAATCAAATACGAAAGAAATATCATAGTTACATGACATTTGTTATATTCTAGGAAAAACCATCATCATGCACCAAATAACGAAGTAACCTTATCCTAAAGGCTCAATAGTCTAAACTATGTCCAACATAAGTATATAAGTCCACAATGGTTAAAACTATTCTTGGCCTAAGGTGGGTTTAGAAACCCACTTCTAATAATCAAATTACATATTTAACCACAAATCCTTGAATCATACACAAATATTTGTATTCACTCTACAATCTCAAAATACTGCTACACTATAAGTATCATAATCTATACCTTATTAGCAGTCAAATGAGACTCATATTGCTATTTAGCATGTCAGGTTAGATTTTACGTTAAGAATGGGCCTGCGGGGCCAATAAATAGAATTAAACTTGAATGCATCACGAAGTCCTTCATAGAATAAGGAAGTTTTGTTCAAAAGCTGAGCATAAATATAGCACAAATTTGGTCTCAAATTCACCCTTAAAGTTTAAGAATTCAAAGCCCTAATTTCTAAGAATTTATCAAGAAATTGAAGGTATCTTACGATTAATGTAATACTCGTGCTTATTCCTAGTTAGAAATCATCTCAACGATGCTAGTACTTGCTTTGAAATACAAATTTATTTTTTTACCCGTGGTATTTTTGAGATTTCTACTTTCTATCGCGTGGGAAATTGAGTTAGCTTTTTAACAATACCAATTTTGTCCAAATCGGACACCAGACAAGGAAGTTATGAATGTTTTACTCAGAACTGACCGAAACAGCCAGGTGCGACGTCCAAGTTGAAGGACTACCAAAAAAATGATAGGCTGCCACTTTGACAATCACAGCCAATGCAGTAGGGCCACGTTCTGGATAAGGATTGATGGAAGATTTGACAGACTATCGGATTTTTGATGGACCATCATCCAGAACGTCAACTCTTATCTAATAAACCCTATTTCTGGTCCACGTATGACACTCAAAATGACAGACCATCAGGTTTTTGATGAACTATCAATCGGGTCATCACACGCCACATTTAGGTTATTTCTAGGCTATTTTAATAGGCGTATTTTGGTCACTTACCACTCGCATATATATATACCCAGATGAGTTCGAATTTAGCCATTTTGCTCATTATTATTTCATAAACAAAAACTAGGGTTTCTCTTAAATTTAATCTCCAAGAATAAGACCCAATCTTCTTCAAAAAATTTAATGGATTTCAAATTCTTCAAGTTCAAAAACATCAAAAATCTTGAGTCAGATATATGTAGTGTTCATCTATGGAACCATTTCATTCATAGAGCTCAAGAACCATGTTTTAAATATTATTTTGTCATTGTCTTATTGTGATATGATCATGTACATGTTGATGATTGTTGTTTAAGTTTCAAGATGATATCAAAAGGTGTTTTCATGAATTATATATGTTTGTTAGTCGAAACCCATGATCTTTATGTGGCTTAATATGGTGAAATTTATGAACACACTTAAGCTGAAAAAAATGCAAGCAAAGTGTTTGATAATATGCCTAGGATGATAGAATTCGTGTCCCAAGATTTAATAGTGCTTAAATGACAAGTCCATGCTCTATGCTTTACAATTTCCCATGAATTCCATGTGAGTGATATGCATTGTTGTTGTGATATTGATTGACCATGATATTGAAGCTATGCAAGTATATACATGTTGTATGAATTTCCCTTCCATGTATAAGATATTGAGAACTATGCCTATTGTGAAATCCCCTACTTATGATATTGTAAATTGTGGACTCTACTCTTACCATCAAGTCTGTTATATGTGTAAGTTCCTCCCATCAAGTCCTGGGAGTACTTGTATCCAAAAAATATAGTTGTGTGCCTAGAGCCATGTCATGTTATCATGATAATCTTAGTCAAGCCATGATCTATAGAGCTCAATCAGTCATGTGACTCAGGAAACCTCAGAAATATCATAATCTCAGTCAATTCTCAAATAGTAATACCATTCCATTAGTCAATGAAAGTCAGTTACTCAGTCGATGTACCGTCAGTTAAATCACGTTCAGTTTCTTTAGATATGAGTAGAAGTTAGAATCGAGTAAACCCCAGGATGGGAACTAACCTGCCAGTTTAGGGTGTGATTCTTAGTAATCATCCTTGTTTTCTAGAACTACATAGCCAGCGTAGGTTGAGACATCTTAGCTTTTCAGATTAGGGTTGATGAGGTGGCTTAATCTGTTAGTTTTGGGTTCCCACCATTCTCATTTTGAGTACCTGTCAGGTAAGGGTCAGTCACAGCTGTTCTTACTAGTGGCGCGGTATTGACACCCTTTCAATCGGGGAAGAGATTGTACCCCAACCGAGCTATATGCGTTATTGGGGCATATCAGTCAAACAACTACCTCCCACAATTTTAGTCTCAGTCTCAGCAAAAGAACTCAGATAGTTCTTCAAATTTCAATATTTTGGGTCTGTTAGATACAGTCAATTCAGTTACAGTACGAAACTTAGGTAGTTCCGTCAGATTCAGGATTGTAAGATGCACCAACCCATGTTATATGATTCCAGTATTATTCAAGTTAGATATCAGTAAACCATGTATTATCATATGGATCTAATTATCACGTATTCATGATTCCAGTTACTATGTATGCATGTTTGCGCTCTTAAGTTCATATCAGTCAGTCAGTTAGCATCATTCATGAATATAAACCCTTTTTTATTTAGCCTACCTCGCTCATATACTCGTTACTCCCAGTTTTACTAACGCATTTATGCCATGGTGCTTTCTTTCATGTTACACCACAGGTTTATAGATAAGAGCTCTAGATCATTAGCAGCAGTAGCATTCCAGTCACAAAGTTACAGTGAGTACTCATCTATTCGTGGATGCTATTATTTATTTCATTTATTATTTCAGTTTAGTTTTGCTAGACGGAGTTAGTTGGAGACATGTTCCTTCAACTCCTTCTTCAGACAGTATTTAGAGGCTTTCAGATTTAGTTCAGATTTGATTCAGATTTCAGTTGTTTTGGGTAGTCATTACCCCATATGGATGTTATGATTTGTCAGATATTCTATGTAGTTTAACCTTATGGCCTTTTGTTCATATATTTTATATTATTACATCATATATTGCAGTGTACAGGTACAAATATCAGTCATTGGTTAGCTTTTGGTCCTTTAGGATCATAAGCACCGTGTTGCATTCTGATTTAGAAAATTGGGGTGTTACAAACTTTGTATCAGAGCCTAAGGTTCAATAGATTCCTAGGAAGTCTAAAAGTCACATCTAGTAATGTCTTATGCATGGGTGTATTGCGCGCCACATTTATGTGCAAGAGGCTATAAGATGTTTTAGGAATATTTTTCCTTCTTTTGGTGTTCATATCGTGTTAGTGAGCATAATCTCAAGTTAAACTCTAAGTCTAATCCGTTCTTCTCTTATTTCAGAATATGCCTCTAAAGAGAAGAAACCATCCACCTCCTCAGCCCGAATATCCTTTCGGCGAAAATATTTCTCATGCGAAGTTTAGGGCCTCATTCACCACCCTTGCTCAGTCTGTGGGTGCTCAAAATAAATGGCCACCAGTTATTTCAGACAATCCAGTGGCCAACTTAGATGCAACTAGGATTCGGGACTTCACCGAAATAAACCCTCCATCTTTATTTATATCTAAGTCTAATGAAGACCCTCAAGAATACATTGACTAAGTCTAGAAGGTCATAGACATCATAGCAGTTACTTCTTGTCAGAGTGTTGAATTAGCCACATACCAGTTACCGGATATTTCTCACACTTGTTACAAATAGTGGAAGTCCAAGAGGTTAGAGGATGCAAGTCCTATAGAGTGGGAGGAATTTGTCACAACTTTCTTAGACAGATTCTTTCCCCAAGAGCTAAAGGAGGCAAAAGTTCTAGAGTTCCTCCACCTTAGGCAGGTAAATATGACGGTTAAGGAGTATTCTCTTAGATTCACTCAGCTAGCCAGATATGCCCCTCATGTGGTTACAGAAAATAGGGCTAAGATGAGCAAGTTTGTGTCAGGGGTGAATAAGTATTTTAACTCCTTACACATCTCTAAACTTAACCCTATGAAATACATAGCTTCTAAACATATTACAACTCTATTATCATCTCAAAGCTCATCATCCAAGAGAACTAAAAGAGAAAAAAAACTAGGGTTGCGTAACTAAGCTTGAAGATCCGATTTCAAGGAAATTCCTCCGTCAATCATCAAGATTCTTCCTTCTAAGGTATGCGTGAGTTGATTTATGGATCCCTTTTATCCATAAAGCTCAAAATCCCTCTTTTTCATTATAAAGTATGATTTCTATATTGTTGGGTGTTGATGATCATGTTGTTGATATTGGGTGATTCCCAAGATCGAATCTTTATATGTTTTTTTGAATTTCATGATATCATATGAGTTGGAAACATGTAAATTTGGTTTTTCATGATGTATAATTTGATGATTTCACCTATGCTTAAGATGTCCATGTAAGGTGTTTGATAAAATGCCTAAGAAACTAGAAATCGTACAATATAGCTAAATTGTGACTAAGTGAAGGATTCATGCTATGCCCTTATGTACTAATCACTTCTATGTTGATAATGTGCCTTGTAAATGTTGTTGGAATACTCAAACTATTCTTATGATATTATGCTACGTTTAATTGCAAATCCTACTTATAAACAAGATGTATGATAACCATGCAATCCACATGAACTTCCATGCTATTGGTATGTGTTGCCAATATGGTTATGCAATGAACATGATATTAAGATTGTACAAGTACTTCCATGTGATATGAAATCCTTTCCATGCAATACATTGTTGATAACCATACTTAATATGAGATCCCTATTTATAATATTATAAATTATGGACTCTACTCTTATGATTATGTGTGTCAGTTTTCTTCCATCGAGTCCTGAGGGTACTTGTACCCGAAAACTATAGTTCTGTGCCTAGATCCATGTCATGTTTCATGATATCCAAACTTAAGCTATGATTCCATAGACTTCAGTCAGTCATGTGACTCAGGAAAACCTTATGATCTTAGTCAGTTGTAAGATATCAGTAACATTCCTCCAGTCAACGGAATCCAGTAAGATTAAGTCATGCACAATCAGTTATTCATGTCCAGTCCTTCCAGATGGGAGTATAGGATAGCACCGAGTAAACCCAATGATGGGAACTCACCGCCAGTTTGGGGTGTGATTCTTCGTTGTCATCCTTGTGTTCCCGAACTACCTGGCCAGTATAGGTTGAGACATCTTAACCCATCAGATTAGGTATGATGAGGTGGCTTAACCCGTCAGCTTAGGATTCCCTCCGTTCTCATTGAGTACCCGCCAGATAAGGGTCACCCACAGGCTATCCTTACCCATGGCATGGTATTGACACCCCTCTAGTCGAGGCATATATTAGACCCCAACTTAGCCATAATGGCATACAAGGGGCATGTCTATTAAACACTACTTACCATAGTTTCAGTATCATTCTCAGTAAAAGAACTCAGGGAGTTCTTCCGATTTCAGTATATATGGGACTATCAGATACAGTCGTCCATGTTAACAATTTTAGTATCAGTCATGACAGTTATCAATAAATCATGTATTAGCTTACAGGTAATGCTATCATGTATTCACAGTCCCAGTTTCTATTTATGTGTGTTCGCACTCCTACATTCATATTAGTCGATCAGTGTTGTTCATGCATGAAACCCTTTATGTTCAGCCTACCTTTCTCGTATACTCAGTACTTCAGTTGTATTAACGCATTTACGCTATGGTTCTTTCTTTTCATATTACACCATACATTCTTAGACACGGGCTCCAGCCCAGTAGTAGCGGTAGCATTCCAGTCGTAGAGACATAGTGAGTCCTCATTGATTTAAGGACAATATGATTTGATTCATTTATTTATTTATTCAGTTAAGTTTTACGAAGTTAGTTGGAGACATGTTCCTTCAACTCCTTATTCGGATCATTTAGAGGCTTTTAGATTTACGTTCAGACTTAGCTTTCAAATTGAGCTATTTTGGGTATTTTCACCCACATGATTGTATTCAGTTGAACCTTATGTCCTTACAGTTCAATCTATTCCGCATTATTATATCATGATTCGTAGTATACAGGTACAGATATCAATCATGGGTTAGCTTGTGGTCCCTCGGGGTCATGAGCATCGTGTAGCATTCTGGTTTAGCGAATTGGGGTGTTACAAACTTGGTATCAGAGCCTAAGGTTCAATAGAGTCCTAGGAAGTCTGAAAGCTGCATCTAGTAGAGTCTTATACATGGGTGTGTTGCACGCCACATTTATGTTCGGGAGACTATAAGATATTTTAGGAACAGTCCCCTTTCTTAATTATTCATGTCATGCTAGTGAGCATAATCACAAGTTAAACTCTTAGTCTAATCCATTCTTTTCTTATTCCAGACCATGGCCCCAAAGGGAATAAACCAGCCAGCTCCTCAGCCCGAAGATCCTTTGGGCTAACATGTTTCCCATGCGGAGTTTAGAGCATATTTACCACATTTGCTCAGTCCATGGCTGCATAGACTGAATGACCACCAATCATTTCGGCCAATCCATTGGCCAATCCCAAAGAATCTAGGGTTTGGGACTTCACCCGGATGAACCCTCCATCTTTCCATGGGTCTAAGTCTCATGAGAACCCTCAGGAGTTCATTGACCAAGTCCAGAAGGTCATTCATATCATGGGTGTTACTTCTATTGAGAGTGCTGAGTTAGCCGCCTACCAGTTATAGGATGTTTCTCATGATTGGTACAAACAGTGAAAGTCTAAGAGGTTAGATGATACAGGCCCTATCGAGTGGGAGGAATTTGTCACAGCCTTCTTAGACAAATTCTTTCCCCAAAAGCTGAAGGAAGCCAAAGTTCTTGAATTCATCAACCTCAGGAAGGGGAATATAATGGTTAGGGAGTATTCTCTTAGATTTACTTAGCTAGCTAGGTATGCTCCTTATGTGGTTGCAGACAATAGAGCTAAGATGAGCAAGTTTGTGTCAGGGGTCAACGATAGCATGGTAAATGAGTGTAGGTCTGCGATGCTGATCGATGATATGACCTTAGCCAAACTCATGACCCATGCCTAGAAAGTAGAAGAGTAGAAGTGTAAGACTAGGGAGAGGCAGAAGAAGAGAGCAAGGTTAGGTAATTTAAACTTTGCTCGCCCCAAGTCAGATGGAGGAAACCGTTCACAGTTTCGCTCCAAGTCATCCGTTCTAGCTCCTTTCTCCGCCAGCGCTCGAGTAACAAAGTTCAGAGATGTTAATAGAGGTAAAGAGCTAGCCTCTAAATATAAGGGGAGTGTTAGCAGTGCCCAAACAAATCCCCTTTCTCAGACTTGTGGTAAGAACCACAAGGGCATTTGCAGAGCCAATAGTGATGTCTATTTTGGTTGTGGCAAGCTAGGCCACAGGATTAGGGAGTGTCTACAATCAAGTCTTCAAGGTTAGCAAAATCATTCTACACCTCATTCCAGTCGCCCAAACCAACAGGGTGCCATTTCCAGTGCAACCAATGGGCAACGCCCAAATAGACTCTATGCTCTTCAATCTCGATAGGATCAGGAAAATTCTACTGATGTCGTTACTGGTACGTTACAGATTTTCCATGTTCATGTTTATGCTTTTCTAGACCCAGGTGCATCTTTGTATTTTGTTACACCATACATAGCAGGAGATTTCGGAAATAGTCCTGAAGTCCTAACAGAGCCCTTTTCAGTCTCTACCCTAGTGGGTAAAACCATCATAGCCCGGCGAGTATATAGGAACTAGTCGGTTATGATATCTCAGAAATCCACGTCAGCAGATTTAGTGGAGTTAGAGATAACTAATTTTTATGTCATTCTCGGCATAGATTGTCTTCATTCCTGCTATGCCACAATCGACAACAAAAATAGGATAGTTCAGTTCTAGTTCTCGAATGAGCCCGTCCTAGAGTGGAAGGGTAGCATTTCAGCGTTCAGGGATCAATTTATTTCCTACCTTCGAGCAAGGAAAATAATTTCTAAGGGGTGTGTGTATCATCTCATGATTGTTAAAGATTCCAGTTCTGAATATCCCAGCCTCGAAACAGTCCCTGTTGTTAATGAATACTCAGATGTATTTCCCAAAGATCTTCCAGGCATTCCTCCCGAAAGGGAAATAGACTTTGGCATAGACCTTCTTTTGGATACTCAACCTATTTCTATTCTGCCATACATAATGGCACCAGCAGAACTCAAAGAACTGAAAGATCAGTTGAAGGATCTCTTAGATAAGGGATTCATCAGACCCAACCTTTCCCTATGGGGTGCGCCAGAATTATTTGTCCACAAGAAAGACGGTTCTCTCAGGATGTGTATTGATTACCGTCAACTCAACAAGGTCACGGTCAAGAACATATATCCTCTTCCCAGGATTGATGATCTATTCGACCAACTTTAGGGTGCCAATTACCTCTCCAAGATAGACCTCAGATCAAGCTATCATCAGCTCAGAGTTAGAGAATGTTACATTTCGAAGATAGCTTTCCGTACTCAGAATGGTCACTTTGAATTTTTAGTCATGTCATTTGGTCTTACCAATACCCCTACAGATTTTATGGATTTGATGAACCGTATGTTTAAGCAGTACTTATACATGTTTGTCATAGTCTTCATAGATAATATTTTAGTCAATTCTCACACGGAGTGTGATCATGCAGACCATTTCATGATTATTCTTCAGACTCTCAAGGATCACCAATTATTCGCTAAGTTCAGCAAGTGCAAATTTGGGCTATGATCAGTAGAATTCCTTGGCTATATTATTTTCGGTGATGGAATTAGAGTAGATCCTCAGAAAACTGAGGCACTAAGAAACTGGCCCAGACCCGTATCTCCATCAGATATTAGGAGTTTTTTGGGTTTAGGTGGCTATTACAGATGGTTTTTCGAGGGATTTTCTTCTATTGCATCTCTTATGTCCAGATTGACACAAAAGAAGATTAAGTTTCAGTGGTCAGATTCATGCAAGAAGATCTTTTAAAAGTTGAAGACTCGACTCACTTCCACTCCAATTCTAGCTATTCCAGATGGTTCAGACGGTTTTGTAGTATATTATGATGCATCCAGAATGGGTTTAGGTTGTTTCATCATGCAGCATGGTAAGGTCATAGCCTACACCTACAGAAAGCTAAAGCCACATAAGAAGAATTATCGTACTCATGATCTTGAGTTAGCAGCAGTAGTTTTTACCTTGAATATTTGGAGGCATTATCTCTATGGAGTTCCCAGACCATAAAAGCCTCCAGTATGTCTTTTCCTAGAAAGATCTCAATCTTTGCCAGAGAAGGTGGTTAGAGTTCTTGAAGAATTATGACATCAGTGTTCTTTATCATCCGGGAAAGGCCAATATTATGGCCGACACTCTCAGTCGACTCTCCATGGGTAGTATTTCTCACGTTGAGGATAGTAAGAAAAATATAGCTCAGGAGATCCATTAGCTTGCCAGACTAGGCGTGCGCTTAGTCGATTCTTTAGAGGGTGGTGTATGTGTTCATAGTAGCTCAGAGTCATCTCTACTTTCTGAGGTGAAAGAGAAACAAGATAGGAATCCTAGCCTTGTCAAGCTCAAAGAGTCAATTCAGAATCAGAAAGTCGAGGTTTTCTCCCAAGGGGGAGATAGTGTTGTTTGTTGTTAAGGTTATCTATGTGTTCCAGGTGTAGATGAATTGAGGCATCGAATACTTACAGAAGCGCATGGTGCGTAATACTCTATTCATCCAGGGGCCACTAAGATGTACCGCGACATGCGGGAGATCTATTGGTAGAGTAGGATGAAGAGATATGTTGCAGAGTTTGTGGCTAAGTGCTCTACATGTTAGCAGGTTAAGATAGAGCATCAAAAACCTAGTGGTTCCATGCAAGATTTCACCATTCCTACTTGGAAGTGGCAAGAAGTCAACATAAACTTCGTGACGGGTTTGCCTAGAACTCGTCATCAGTATGATTCAGTCTGGGTCATTATAGATAGAATGACCAAGTTAGCTCATTTCCTTCTTGTTCGTACATCTTATTCCGCCGATGATTATGCCAAACTCTATATCAGGGAGTTAGTTAGGTTACACGGTGTTCCACTATCTATCATCTCAGACAGAGGTACCCAATTTACTTCTCACTTTTAGAAAGCATTCCAAAAGGGTGTCGGTACCCAAGTCCATCTCAGCACAGTATTTCATCCTCAGACAGATGGTCAAGCAGAGAGGAACATTCAGATTCTTAAATATATACTAAGGGCGTGTGCAATTTACTTCAAGGGAAGTTGGGATGACCACTTGCCTTTTATTGAGTTTGCATACAACAATAGTTATCATTCTAGTATTCAGATGGCTTCATTCAAAGCTCTCTATGGTAGGAGATGTAAATATCCGATTAGTTGGTTCAAAGTTAGTGAGGCCTCAATCATAGGTCCTAACTTCGTATTTGACGCCTTAGAGAAAGTTTAGTAGATTAGAGAGAGACTCCAGGATGCTCAGACCAGACAGAAGCCCTATGTAGATGTTCGTAGAAAGGAGCTCGAGTTCGAGGTCAATGACTATGTCTATCTTAAGATCTCTCCTATGAAGGGAGTGAAGAGGTTTGGCAAGAAAGGGAAACTCAGTCCCCGGTATGTCGGTCCCTTCAAAATTCTTTGTCGCTTCAACAAGGTAGCTTATGAGCTTGAGTTGCCTTCAGATCTAACCTCAGTCCATCCAGTCTTCCATGTCTCTTTGCTAAAGAAATGCATAGGTGATCCAGCAGTTGTTTTCCCTATTCAGAGCATCGACATTCAGAACAGCCTCTCCTATGAAGAGATTCCAGTCAAAATCTTAAATTATCAAACTCGTAGATTGAGGAACAAAGAAGTCTCTATAGTCAAGGTTCATTGGCGAAATTAGTCTCATGAGATACTTGGGAAGCAGAAGCAGATATGCGTACCAAGTATCCTCACCTCTTCCCTGCCAATTCAGATCAAGCTCAAGGTAATAGTTCTCCTTAATCTTATTCAGTTTCACGTTCATGTTTCCATTATAAACTTGGTACCTATTAACATTCAAGTGTCAGTTGTCTGTCCATCAGATATGCATGAGTTCAGTATATTTAGCATGTCAGTCATGAGATCAAGTTTTAGTTCTTCATGTTCAGTTCAGGTTCTATTGTCTTGTACCCCTTCTTAGTAAATTCTCATTTGAGGATGAATGTTCCTAAGGGGGAGATATTGTAATACCCTGCATGTTTCAAAGCTAGGAAGTGAATAAGTATTCCTACGTATGAAATCTCCTATCCTGTGATTCATACTTGAGTACATGACTTACAATGAATATCCTTGTGATAGGATAGCTTATGATACATTAAGCATGTTCATATGAGTCACTTAAGGTAATACAAGCTAAGAGTTTTTGAATCCATCAAGTTTTAGTGTTTGATTTTGCAAGGTTCATTTTTGAATAAGTATAACTCGATATTAATATGGTATTTTGGCTGATTTGGACCCACTAAATTGTACAAAATCGATTTAGCTTCCCAATGATACCAATTTCAACTTAATCCAACACCCGAGCAAAACGTTATGCCCATTTTCGTGACAGACAGTAATGATAGGCGATTGGTTAGGCACCACCCAACCCAAACATAGGTGATTGGTTAGGCGCCGCCCAACCTAGCTTAGGCAGTCACTTGGGCGCCACCTAAGTCAGTTCCAGGTGCCAAAAACACTCTGTTTTGAGTTATTTTAAGGGTAATTAAGTCTTTTAACACTCCTTACACATCCCTAAACTTAACCCTATGAAATATATAGCTTCTAAACATATTACAACCCTATTATCATCTCAAAGCTCATCATCCAATAGAACTAAAAGAGAAAAACAACAAGGGTTGCGTAACTAAGCTTGAAGATCCGATTTCAAGGAAATTCCTCCGTCAATCATCAAAAATCTTCTATCTAAGGTATGCGTGAGTTGATTTATGGATCCCTTTCATCCATAATGCTCAAAAACCCTCTTTTTCACTATAAAGTATGATTTCTCTAATGTTGGGTGTTAATGATCATGTTGTTGATATTGGGTGATTCCTAAGATGGAATCTTTATATGTTTTTTTGAATTTCATGATATCATACGAGTTGGAAACATGTAAATTTGGTTGTTCATGATGTATAATTTGATGATTTCACCTATGCTTAAGATGTGCATGTAAGGTGTTTGATAAAATGCCTATGAAACTAGAAATCATGCAATATAGCTAAATTGTGACTAAGTGAAGGATTTATGATATGCCCTTACGTTCCAATCACTTCTATGTTGATAATGTGCCTTCTAAATGTTGTTGGAATACTCATGAACTATTCTTATGAGATTATGCTATGTTTACTTGCAAATCCTACTTATGAACAAGATGTATGATAACCATGCAATCCATATGAACATCCATGCTATTGGTATGTGTTGCCAATATGATTATGCAATGAACATGATATTAAGATTGTGCAAGTACTTTCATGTGATATAAAATCCTTTCCATGCAATACATTGTTGATAATCATGGTTAGTAAGAGATCCCTACTTATGATATTATAAATTATGGACTCTACTCTTATGATCAAGTCAGTCATGTGTGTCAGTTTCCTTCCATCGAGTCCTGGAGGTAATTATACCCAAAAACTATATTTGTGTGCCTAGATCCATGTCATATTTCACGATATCCAAACTCAAGATATGATTCCATAGACTTCAGTCAGTCATGTGACTTAGGAAAACCTCATGATCTTAGTCAGTTGTCAGATATCAGTAACATTCTGCTAGTCAACGAAATTCAGTAAGATTAAGTCATGCACAGTCAGTTATTCATGTCCAGTCCCTCCAGATGGGAGTATAGGTTAGCACCGAGTGAACCCAAGGATAGGAACTCACCCGCTAGTTTAGGGTGTGATTCTTAGTAGTCATCCTTATGTTCCAGAACTACGTAGACAGCATAGGTTAAGACATCCTAACCCATCAGATTAGGGTTGATGAGGTGGCTTAACCCGTCAGTTTAGGATTCCCACTGTTCTCATTGAGTACCCGCCAGATAAGGTTCACTCACAGGTTGTCCTTACAAATTTATTTTTGTACCCGTTGTATTTTTTAGAATAGTACCAATTTAGTTAGCTTACTAACAATACCAATTTTATCCAAATCCGACACCAGACGAGGAAGTTATGGATATTATACTCAGAACTGACCGAAACGCACAGGTGTGACGTCCAAGTTGATGGACCGCCACTTTGACTGTCACATCCAAGGAAGTAGAGCCACGTTCTTGATAAGGATTGATGGATAATTTGACGAACTGTCAGAATTTTGACAGACCGTCATCCAGGCCATCAACTCTTATCCAATGAACCCTATTTCTTGTCCACGTTGACGATTAAATAATGGACCATCATGTTTCTGATGGACCATCAGTTGGGTCATCACATGCCACGTTTAGTTTATTTCTAGGCCATTTAAACGGGGTATTTTTTTCATTTACCACTAGCCTATATATATATACCCAGATGAGTTTGAATTCAGCCATTTTCCTCATTATTATTTCACAAACAAAAACTAGGGTTTCTCTTTATATTTAATCTCCAAGAACAAGACCCAATCTTCTTCAAAAAAATCAAAGGATTTCAAATCCTTCAAGTTCGAAAACATCAAAAACCTTGAGTCAGGTATGCGTAGTGTTCATCTATGGAACCATTTTGATCGTAGATCTCAAGAACCATGTTTTAAATATCATTCCGTGATTGTCTTGTTGTGATATGAGCATGTATGTGTTGATGATTGTTGTCTAGGTTTCAAGATGATATCTAAAGGTGTTTTCATGAAGTATATGTGTTTGTTAGTTGAAAACCATGATCTTTATATGGCTTAATATGGTAAAATTCATGAACATACTTAAGCTAAAAGAATGCATGCAAAGTGTTTGATAATATGTCTAGGATGATAGAATTCATGTCCCATGATTTAATAGTTCTTACATGACAAGTCCATGCTCAATGATTTACGATTTCCCATGAATTCCATGTGAGTGATATGCGTTATTGATGTGATATGGATTGACCATGATATTTAAGATATGCAAGTATATACATGTTGTATAAATTTCCCTTCCATGTATAAGATGTTGAGAACTATGCTTATTGTTAAATCCCCTACTTATGATATTATAAATTATGGACTCTACTCTTATGATCAAGTCCCTCATATGTGTCAGTTCCTCTCATCGAGTCATGGGAGTACTTGTACCCAAAAAATATAGTTTTATGCCTAGATCCATGTCATGTTATCATGATAATCTCAGTCAAGCCATGATCTATAGAGCTTAGTCGGTCATGTGACTTAGGAAACCTCAGAAATCTCATAATCTCAGTTAATTATCAGATAGTAGTACTATTTCATCAATCAACGGAAGTCAATTACTCAGTCCATGTACCGCCAGTTAAATCATGTTCAGTCTCTTCAGATGGGAGTAGAAGTTATCACCGAGTGAACCCAAGGATAGGAACTTACCTGCTATTTTAGGGTGTGATTCTTAGTAATCATCCTTGTGTTGCAGAACTACATGGCCAGCGTAGGTTGAGACATCTTAACCTGTTAGATTAGGGTTGATGAGGTGCCTTAATCTGTCAGTTTAGGGTTCCCACCATTCTCATTTTGAGTACCTGCCAGCTAAAGGTCACTCACAGCTGTCCTTACTAGTGGTGCGGTATTGACACCCTTCCTATTGGGGTAGAGATTGTACCCCAACATAGCTATATGCGTTAGTAGGTCATGTCGGTCAAACAATTACCTCCCATAGTTCCAATCTTATTCTCAGCAAAAAAAGCTCAGATAGTTCTTCAAATTTCAGTATTCTAGGACTGTCAAATGTAGTCAATTCAGTTACAGTACGAAACTCAGGTAGTTCTATCAGATTTAGGACTATTAGACATAGCCACCCACATTATCATTATTCTAGTATTATTCATGTTAGATATCAGTAAACTATGTATAGCGTATAGATCTAATTATCATGTATTCACGATTCCAGTTACTATATATGCATGTTTGTGCTCTTACGTTCATATTAGTCAGTCAATTAGCATCATTCATGCATGTAAACCCTTTTTTATTTAGCCTACCTCACTCGTATACTCAGTACTCCCAGTTGTACTGACACATTTGTGCTATGGTACTTTCTTTCACGTTATACCATAGGTTTATAGATAAGAGCTCCGGATCAGCAGTAGCAGTAGCATTCCAGTCATAGAGTTGTAGTTAGTACTCATCCATTCGTGGACGATATTATTTATTTCATTTATTATTTCAGTTCTTTTTAGCTAGATGGAGTTAGTTGGAGACATGTTCCTTCAATTCCTTATTCAGACAGTATTTAGAGGCTTTTAGATTTAGTTCAGATTTGATTCAAATTTCAGTTGTTTTAGGTATTCATTACGCCATATGGTTGTTATGATTTGTCAAATATTCTATGCAGTTTAACCTTATGGTCTATTATTCAAGTTTTTTTAATTATTATATCATATATTGCAGTGTACAGGTACAGATATCAGTTGTTGGTTAGCTTTTAGTCCTTCAAGATCATGAACACCGTGTTGCATTCCAGTTCAAAAAAGTAGGTTGTTACAAACTTGGAATCAGAGCCTAAGGTTCAATATATTCCTAGGAAGTCTGAAAGTCGCATCTAGTAAAATCTTGTGCATGGGTGTGTTGTGCGCCATATTTATGTGCAAGAGGCTATAAGATGTTTTAAGAATAGTTTTCCTTCTTTTGGTGTTCATATCGTACTAGTGAGCATAATCTCAAGTTAAACTCTAAGTGTAATCCGTTCTTCTCTTATTTGAGAATATGCCTCCAAAGAGAAGAAACTAGCCAGCTCCTCAGCCCAAAGATCCTTTGGGCGAAAATGTTTCTCATGCATAGTTTAGGGTCGCATTCACCATCCTTGCTCAGTGTATGGCTGCCCAAAATAAATGTCCACTACTTATTTCGGCCAATCTAGTGGCCAACTTACCCGCAGCTAGGATTTGAGACTTCACCCGAATGAACCCTACATCTTTTTTATCATCGAAGTCTGATGAAGACCCTCAGGAATACATTTACCAAGTCTAGAAGGTCATAGAAATCATAGGAGTTACTTTTTTTTAGAGTGTTGAGTTTGCCACATACCAGTTATAGGATGTTGCTCGCACTTGGTACAAATAGTGAAAGTCTGAGAGCTTAGAGGATGTAGGTCTTATAAAGTGGGAGGAATTTGTCACGACTTTGTTAGACAGATTCTTTCCCCAAGAGCTGAAGAAAGTAAAAGTTATAGAGTTCATCAACCTCAGGCAAGGAAATATGATGGTTAAGGAGTATTCTCTCAGATTTACTCAGCTATCTAGCTATGCCCCTCATGTGGTTACAGAAAATAGGGCTAAGATGAGCAAGTTCATGTAAGGATTGAATGATAGCGTGGTAAATGAGTATAGGTCTGCGATGCTGCACAGTGATATAAATTTAGCCAGGCTCATTACTCATGCTCAAAAAATAGAGGAGTAGAAGATTAGGACTAGGGAGAGGTAGAACAAGAGAGCAAGGTCAGGAAGTTTCAGGTTTACTCAACCAAAATCAAAAGGAGGAAACCATTTGCAGTTTTGTCCTAAGCCAGGAGTTCCAGCTTCTTCCTCCGTCAGTGCCCCAGTGCCAAAATTCAAAGATGGCAATAGAGATCGAGCACCAGGATCTAAGTCTCAAGGCAGTTTCAGCAGTGCCCGAACTAATCCCCTATGTCAGACTTATGGTAAGAATCATAAGGGTAACTGTAGAGCTGGTAGCGATGTTTGTTTTGGTTGTGGCAAGCTAGGCCACAGGGTTAAAGAGTATCCGCAGTCAAGTCTACAGGGTCAGAAGAATTGTTCCACAACCCAGTCTGGTCGCCTAAATCAGCAAGGTTCCACTTCTAATGCTACTAGTGGGCAACACCCAAATAGACTCTATGCTCTTCAGACCGATAGGATCAGGAAAATTTTCCTGATGCCATTTCTGGTATATTATATATTTTCCATGTTTATGTTTATGTGTTGCTAGATCCAGGTGCATCTTTTTCTTTTATTACTCCTTATATAGTAGGCGATATTAGAATCAGTCCCAAAATTTTAACAGAGCCCTTTAAAGTCTCTACCCCAGTAGGTAAAACCATCATAGCTTGGCAGGTATATAGGAACTGCCTGGTTATGATATTTTAGAAAGCCACGTTAGGAGATTTAGTCAAGTTAGAGATGACTGATTTTAATGTTATTCTTAGCATGGATTGGCTTCATTCCTGCTATGCCACAGTCGACTGCAGAACTAGGGTAGTTCAGTTTCAGTTCCCGAATGAGCCCGTCCTAAAGTGGAAGAGTAGTACTTCATCTTTCAGGGGTCAGCTTATTTCCTACCTTCGGGCAAGGACAATAATTTCTAAGGGGTATGTGCATTATATCATGCATGTTAAAGATTCCAGTTCTGAATCTCCTAGTTTTTATTCAATCCCAATTGTAAATGAGTATTCAGATGTGTTTCCCGAGGAACTTCCAGGCATTCCTCCCAAAAGGGAAATAGACTTCGGCATTGACCTTATTCTAGATACTCAGACTATTTCTATTCCACCATAGAGAATGGCACCAGCATAACTCAAGGTACTAAAAGATTAGTTGAAGGATCTCTTAGATAAGGAATTCATTAGGCCCAGTATATCCCCATGGGGTGAACCAGTCTTATTCGAGCACAAGAAAGACAGTTCCCTCAAGATGTGTATTGATTACCGTCAGCTCAACAAAGTTACTGTCAAGAACAAGTATCCTCTTCCCAAGATAGATGACTTGTTTGAAGAATCTTAGGGTGCCAGTTATTTCTCCAAGATAGACCTATGATCAAGCTACCATCAGCTCAGAGTTAGAGAATACGACATCTCGAAGACAATTTTTCCTACTTGATATGGTCACTTCGAGTTTTTTAGTTATGTCCTTTGGTCTTACCAATGCCCCAACCGCTTTTATGGACTTGATGAACCGGTTGTTCAAGAAGTACTTGGACTTGTTCTTCATATACTTTATAGATGATATTCAGATCTATTCCTGCACTGAGCGTGATCATTCAAACCATCTCAGGATTATACTTCAGACTCTTAGAGATAACCAGCTATTTTCCAAATTCAGTAATTGCAAGTTTTGGCTAAGATCAGTAGCATTCCTTGGCCATATTATTTTTGGTGATGGAATTAGAGTAGATCCTCAGAAGATCAAAGTGGTAAGAAACTGGCCTTGCCTCTAAGATGTTGCAGAGTTTATGGCTAAGTGCTCTACATGTCAGCAAGTTCAGATAGTTCATCAGAAGCCTAGTGGAACTATGCGGGAGTTCACAACTCCTACTTGGAAGTGGGAAGAAGTGAACATGGACTTCGTGATGGGTTTGCCTCGAACTCATCATTAGCACTATTCAAAAACATTAAGATCTTTGAGTCAGGTATGTGTAGTGCTCATCTATGGAACCATTTCATTCATAGAGCTGAAGAACCATGTTTTAAATATTATTTTGTAATTGTCTTATTGTGATATGAGCATGTACATGTTGATGATTTTGTTTAAGTTTCAAGATGATATCTAAAGGTGTTTTCATGAAGTATATGGTTTGTTAATTGAAACCCATGATCTTTATATGGCTTGATATGGTAAAATTTATGAACACACTTAAGCTAAAAGAATGCATGCAAAGTGTTTGATAATATGCCTTGGATGATAGAATTCATGTCCCATGATTTAATAGTGCTTAAATGATAAGTCCGTGCTCAATGCTTTATGATTTCCCATGAATTCCATGTGAGTATATGCGTTGTCGTTGTGATATGGATTGACCATGATATTGAAGCTATGCAAGTATATACATGTTGTATGAATTTCCCTTCCATGTATAAGATGTTGAGAACTATGCTTAGTGTGAAATCTCCTACTTATGATATTGTAAATTATGCACTTTACTCTTACGATCAAGTCAGTCATGTGTGTCAGTTCCATCCATTGAGTCCTTGTGGTACTTGTAACCGAAAAATATAGTTGTGTGCCTAGATCCATTCATGTTATCATGATAATCTCAGTCAAGCCATGATCTATAGATCTCAGTCGATCATGTGACTCAGGAAATCTCATGATCTCAGTTAATTCACAGATAGTAGTACTATTCCATCGATCAACGAACGTCAGTTACTCAATCCATGTACCATCAGTTAAATCACATTCAATCTTTTTAGATAGGAGTAGAAGTTATCATCGAGTGAGCCCAAGGATGGGAACTCACCTACCAGTTTAGGGTGTTATTCTTAGTAATCATCCTTGTGTTCCAGAACTACATAGCCAGTGTAGGTTGAGACATCTTAACCTATCAGGCTTGATCTATTAGTTTAGGGTTACCACCATTCTTATTTTGAGTACCTGCTAGCTAAGGGTCACTTACAACTGTCTTTACTAGTGGCGCGGTATTGACACCCTTCAAGTCAGGGTAGAGATTAAACCTCAACTTAGCTATATGTGTTATTGGGGCATGTCGGTCAAACAACTACCTCCCATAGTTTTAGTCTCAGTCTCAGTAAAAGAACTCAGATAGTTCTTTAGATTTCAGTATTCCAGGACTGTCAGATACAGTTAATTCAGTTATAGTACGAAACTCAGGTAGTTCCATCAGATTCAGGAGTGTCAAACATAGCCACCCATGTTATCTTGATTCCATTATTATTCATGTTAGATATCAGTAAACCATGTATTAGCGTACATATTTAATTATCATGTATTCACGATTCCAGTTACTATGTATGCATGTTTGCACTCGTATGTTCATATTAGTCAGTCAGTTAGCATCGTTTATGCATATAAACTCTTTTGCATTCAGCCTACCTTACTCGTATACTCAATACTTCCAGTTGTACTGATGTATTTACGCTATGGTTCTTTGTTTCACATTACACCATAGGTTCACAGATAAGAGCTCCAGATCAGCAGTAGGAGTAGCATTCCAGTCGCAGAGTTGCAGTGAGTCCTTATTATTCGAGGACGATATTATTTATTTTATTTATTATTTCAGTTCAGTTTTGCTAGACTGAGTTAGTTGGAGGCTTTCAGATTTAGTTTAGATTTGATTAAAATTTTAGTTGTTTTGGGTATTAGTTACCCTATATAGATGTTATAATTTGTCAGATATTCTATGCAATTGAACCTTATGGCCTGTTGTTCATGTTTTTCGCATTATTACATCATATATTGTAGTGTACAGGTACATATATCAATCATGGGTTAGCTTGTGGTCCTTTGGGGTCATAAGCACTGTATAGCATTCTGGTTCAGAAAATTGGGGCGTTACAATTAAATTGAAAGGAAATCATGGATTTATCTATAACCAAGCCCCCCAAATAATCTACAAGCTTCAATACCAAGCTCTCTTAACTTCTAGGCTTTTTTCCCTTGGAACTGAATGTGAAAATGGCAAAAATAAACTAAAAAAAGGGCATTTATATCCATTCTAGGTTATCGAGTCTTGATATCATAACTCAAGTATTGTGATTACAACATCTAGATACTGCAAAAGGTAGTAATAATTGTAATTTATCCTTCGTGATCGTGATTTATGCGAATAGAGTAAATCACATTCAACGATTGTGACTTCTCATTTATGATTATGGTTCTACATAAAATGGGATTGGCAATCATAATTTATCCATCACGATTGCTATCACTCCAGACCTGATTCCCCAGATTTTGTTTTAAGTTTGGCATAAACTTCGACCTTGGGTTCGGGATACATTTGGAACCTTATACGCATAAACAAAATCTGATACCTCAAAAAATTCTATGTTTAAGACTCAATTGGACCATCGAAACATTCATTCAAGATCATTTTGATTAAATGTGTCCACTACACCTATAGTTTCATTTTTCACCTAATCCGCCCAATAACCCAAAACTAGTTTGAAAGTCTCTAGACCTTAACCAAGGGTGCCCCTAGCCTATAATTGATGTTCCAAAGCTAATGGTCCAGTAAAAATTTTCCTCAAAGGTTATCTACTAAGAGTTTTGGTCCGAGACTAAATCCTAAACAGCGAAAGCTCCGAAATAGTTAAATGAACCTAAAATCCAATTGATCTATCCGATCACCGAATTGACATTTATAGCAAGTCATAACAGATATGTAGCTGTTATGGGCAACTCAAAACAATGAAAATAAATGCAAAACAAGGAAATGTCCTGAAGAGTCATTACAATATCAACTACTAAAGGACTTTCAGCCATAAAAATCAATGGACAAAAATATCTCAAATGTTTGAAAGGATGATTTACTAGGCCAGCATGCTCTGAGCATGACTTTCTAGAACAATCCAATAAAGGCTCATAAAAAAATTCGAACCAAGGCATGAGTAATGCAACCAACTCAAAATCCAAGTAAAATCTTCTCTGGAAAATCTACAGCTACTATCCATACAAAACTTGGGAAAATTCACTTGAGTTTCACTTGTGATCTTATCATAGAAAACATGAGAAATTGAGGGCTATATATTAAAAGTCTATATGGCAAACATGAAAATATTCCCACACGGAGATACTTGAGAACCCAATGAAGATAATAAAGGTCTGTAATCTATGACAAAACTATGACAAGTCTAGATGATCCTTGAAAATCAAATCAAGGAATCCAAGGCACAATTACTCTCCACTGAACGTGTAACAACCCAAAATCGCCACCCGAGATGTCACACGGTGCTTATCGCTACAAGTAGCCCCAAGATAACCCATTGAGCCTGTTTCTACTAATAACAGTTATTTCAATATGAAATAATTCAAACACTAGCATAGTCATATCATATGAAAGGAACTATAGAGAAAATTATGGGTCCAAACGACCACATTACTGGAAACCTCAACACAACCACAATCTGATAACTAGTTTGACAAAGCCTCTACTTATCCATGAACTACAGATCCATTAGGATCGGTCTCTAACTGACTTGAAATAAACTGAAAATAACAACATAGTCCCTCAAAATATGAAGATGTCTGAATATAGCTCCTCAAACCATGAGGACTCACCACTGTAGGAATGTAGATAGAGGTACTCGGAAATCACTAAGGAGGTTAGGACTGAGCACCTGAACCTACATTATAAGACAATGTAGCACATAGACATATATGTGGATCAGCCTTGAGAATTTACTAAGTATGTGGGATTACATGTATTTATATAAAACAACATTAATACTCTTTAATCAAATCATGTATGAAATAAGTAATGACTCACATGGCTTGAAAAGTATAAAATGCAAAGCTCATGAATCATGTAAAATGGAACATGTAACACAATCTCGTGAGTCATTATATTTTTAGCTTTGAAATTTGTACTCTTCTCTTATTCTCATTATTCAAGGCTAAAGGAAACTTTAAGAAATACTTTCAACTCATGCATATGCCTCATGGAGAGTAAAACTTCTTCAATGCTCAAGAAAACATAACTCTTTTGAACTCAAATACTTGGAATTTGGAATCATATAACCTTGGAACATACTTGAGGCATTTCATTCACTTTAGGAAAATATCTCATTTCAAGCTTTAGGGAAAAATACTCATATCAAAGGAAAGTATTTTAGTTTTAAAGGAAAATATCTTATCTCAAAGCTTTAGTTTTAAGGGAAAAATATTCTATCTCAATGGAAAATACATTAGTTTAGGGAGGTTCTCTTAACCGACATAAACCATGCAAACTACATGGAATCCAACATCTTGTCTTCCTAAGGAAGAAACCTCAGGTTAGGGAAAGCCGTCATACTCTTAACAAGGAATATAACCTCAACTCACTGATCACTTATCACGGCTTCGGGCCCAATATCTTGGCCTTTGGTCCAACAATCATCTCAGGCATAGGCCCAACCTATGGTGGCATGTAGTTCTGGGGTAAGAAACTATGGTAACTTACCCAACTCGATGATACATACTACTCCATTTAGTTTATCTCGCTCATCTCATGAAAATCCACTTTAGAATAATCTCATGGTTCAATAAGAACCCAATAATCAAATTTGTAATCTCATATGGTAGAATGGATTTCAAAACTCTATGACCATTAGGTCAAAAAATTTATCAATAATCTCAAAATACTTAAAACATTGGTGCTTATAGCACAAGATTTCATAAAATCTCAAGTCTCAAGTAGGGCTTAATAACCCATAATTCAATCGCAAGTTAAAACTCATCAAAAGCATAATAGATAGCATATAGATTCATAACTCATGTAGAAATCTGGAAATTCAGCAATTTATCTCAAAATCTCAACATATTCATATACTTCAATGTTTCAAACATTTCAATTATTAACTTTTCAAGGATTAAAATCTTGAGGTATAGACCCAGCTGTAATTTCTCAAGAAAACATGTGAAAATATGATCGTATTAGGCCACAAGATATCGGGAAAGGGAATTCAAGTGGATCAAGCCTAGGTTGAGGTAATTGCTAAGCTCTCACCTCCCATTTTCGTAAAAGGTGTTTGAAGTTTCCTTGGCCATGTTGGGTTCTATCAACGTTTCATCAAGGATTTTCCCAGGATAGCTACCTCATATGTAAAATCTTTGAGAAAGAATATAAATTCAACTTTGAAAAGGTGTGCTTGAAAGCTTTAGAGCATCTTAAGGAGTTGCTCATTTCGGACCCCATTATCATGGACCCGGATTGGTAATTACCATTTGAGATAATATATGACGCAAGTGGTATTGCATTAGGTACGGTGCTAGGGAAATATAGGGACAACCTCTTTTATCCTATCTACTACACAACTAAAACCTTGAATAATTCTCTATACAACTACACCATTACAGAGCTAGAATTATTAGCGGTGGAATATGCCTTTGAAAAGTTTTGGGCCTATTTTTAGGCATGAGAATAGTGGTGCACATGGATCACTCCACCCTTAAGTATCTCACGGCCAAGAAATAAGAAAATCCATGATTAATTGGGTGGATTTTGTTATTACAAGAGTTTAACTTTAAAGTAAAACACTACAGGGGGTGTGAAAATCAAATGGTCAGTCATCTCTCTAGACTTAAAGTCAACAATGAGAAGTGTGGGGAAATAGAAATTGATGATGCTTTCCCTGACAAATTGATCATGTCCATTAAAGGGAATAACATACCATGGTATGCCGATTTTGCTAACTATATAGTGAGTGGAGTACTTCTCGAAGGATTGAGTTCCCATCAAGAGAAATGGTTTTTGTTTAATGCTTAATGATATTTTTGTGATGATCCATTTTTTTTCCGAGAGTGTGCCAATGGAGTTATTAGGCGGTGTGTCATGGACATAGAAATAAATGATATCTTGGAAACTTGTCACTTTTCACCTTATGGCAATCAACATGGAGGAATCCACACCACTACAAAGATTCTCCAATGTGGGTTTTATTGGCCTTCAATGCATAGGGATGCTGTTGAGTGGGTTCAATCTTGTCAAAAATGTCTAATACATGGGAGTCTTTCAAAAAGGCAAGAGATTCCCCTCAAAACTAACCTTGAGGTAGAGCTCTTTGATGTGTAGGATATTGATTTCAATGGTCCTTTGTGAGTTTATTTGGGAATAAATACATTTTTGTGGCGGTCGACTATGTCTCCAAATGGATGGAATCCATCGCACTCCCTACTAATGAGTGAAAGTGTGTTACCTCATTCCTGAAAAAAACATTTTCACAAGGTTCGGCACCCCTCAAGCCATCATTAGTAATAGCAGCTCACATTTTTACAATAGGGCCTTGGTGCTCTTCTTGAAAATATGGAGTTAAGCACAAAGTCACCACTCTATACCACCCCTAAAGGAGTGTTCAAGTGAAGGTGTCGAGTCATAAAATCAAAGCCATACTCGAAAATATGGTAAATGTACAAAACCTAAATTGGCATGTCACCCTATCAATTGGTATTTGGTAAGGCATACCATTTATCCATCGAGCTTGAGCATAAGGCTTTATGGGCTTTGAAGGGATTAAATATGAATTGGTGAGAAGCATCCGGGGTACAAGTGACACAACTCCATGAGATAGAAGAGTTTCAACTAAAGGCTTATGCGAGTGTGGTATTATATAAATAGAAAATAAAGAAATGGCATGATTCTCGAATATTACAGCGAGAATTCTATGTTAGGGACAATGTACTCCTCTATAACTCCCATTTGAAACTCTTTGTGGGAAGGCTTTGCTCAAAGTGGTTGGGACCTTTAGTGATTTCTAATGTCTACCCAAGTGGTGCAATCGAGTAGGAAGATAATGAAGGGAAGAAATCATAGTCAATGGCCAAAGGGTGAAGCACTACAATGAGAAAATCTCCATGGTGGCCGAGGTGGAATGCATTAACTTTAAAGATGCTATATAGTGAAAGGAGAGAGCCATGTCATGATGTTAAATTAGGAGCTTGATGGGAGACAACCCATCCTTAACTCATTTTGCGTTTGTTTTGGTGCTTTGTAGGTCTTTTTGACATAAATGATGTACTCAGAAAAACAAGGGAAAAATAGAGCAGGAAAACTGATAGTTATACAGGAAATGAAAAATAGAGCAAAAGTAGGGGATTTCAATATCATTTACCATGATTGCAGTTATCAGACTACGATTGCATCAACACAATCTAGAACATGTCACCGCGATCGCGGCATCAGACTCCTATAATATGTAATACCTATGGGAGACTTTATCATCCCTGTTACTTCTTAAATTTACTTATGTAAGGGCGCTTCAGGCCTATAAGTTAGGGGTGTAAGTAGCGAGGCTATGTGGGGTTCCCTATCTATGAACGAACTTTTCCCAATGATAGATCGAGTAACAACACAAGAGTGCAAGGAATGAGCACCTATAGCAGTGCAAGTGGTAAATCTGGGGTCGCTTCGTATGCCATTGGCAAAGTCTATGTAGCCATATGGTTTTCCCATTGGGATCTGAATTGTAAGATGACGGTTTTAGTGGTAGCCATAGTGTATCAAGTTGTGCGTAGTGCTAATGCAAAATGAACAACCCCTTCCATCTAAAATTTTTGAAAAAAGCAAGGGCATGGACATAAGCAACGCTGTAATAAAACTTTTTCTCTTTTTGTGGCTCCTCAAGTGTTTGACTTATAAATAGAAATAGATACTCCCATTTGGTCTCTCGCGGAAGGGACATTTGAGACTCCTTGGCAAATTTTGCATGTTATGTGTGATGAACTTTTAGTATCCATCTCTTGCATACTTGTGTTGTCTAAAACATGCCCTGTTAGTCTTACAAAACTAGTTTTGATTGTATGTGGCTGGAGCAATGAGCTTAGGACATCTTTGTAATTTTGGAACCCATCTAGCCTAAAAATCCTACCCATGCATAATTATAATGCCTAGTTACCCATTTTTAGCCTTTGCACCTTTTGTTGGAAAACTCATTACAAGCCGTGTTCTATTATTTTTATCCCTTGTTTGAACCATACCCTCCTTGAACTGGAAAATGCAACATAAAGCTTAAAGCCTAAGTTGGGGTAGTAAAGGTTTATGGAAGAAAGTTGAGGTCACAAAGTTGTTAGAAAAATGCCTTATGAGACTAAACCATAAAACTAAATAGTTAGAAAAGGAATGATTCCATCAAAGGAATGAATAGCACAAAAGTTGCATAAAAAGGGAAGAAAAATATAGGCATACAAAAAGATAGAAAATAAAGAAGAATGACCCTCAGTCGAAAAGAGAGGATTATAAAGTAAGGTGTAGATGTTCAAGAAAGGGTGTAGCTGTGTTGCTCCTAACTGATATCCTACCCTAACCCATACCTATATTACAAGCTTGGAAAATCCTTTAAGATCTCCGACCATTTACTTTCTTTGTAGTAGCGATTGAAAATAGGGGCAAGCTTATGGTATGACACTTGTTGTATTGAGGTTTCTTTTGTGAGGGAGAGAGTTCTTGAACTTAAGAGTCCTTGCTATAATTTAGTAGTTTGGTGAGTGACAATTCTCTTTCTTGTGATGATGGCATGTGAACAAGTTGAGGTGGGTGATTTTTGTCACCTTCCAAGCAATGAGGCAAATAGAGTAAAGCTTAATTGTGGTCAAAAGGGAGTCACTTCTAGAGTATTAGTTGTTATTGCTTGGTTGTTCTTTAAAGTCTTATACACCCTTGAGTATTTCATTTTATAATAAGAGGTGTAGTCAAATTATCCTAGCACATTTACGATGAACTACTTGTGGGTTCTACTAAAGTTGAAGTTGGTATAGCCTTTAAGAAATAGAAATTTAGGCTTATAAAATTCTTATCTCATAGTGAAAGGTAGTGTTTCTTGAGGATGAGAAAATACTTTACGTTGGGGGTGTTGATGAGTGGTGATTTTATCACTCATTCTCACTCAACATTCGTGTACATTACCTTGTTTTGAATGAATGAAGACTCATAGTAGCCTTGAGTACCACAGTCGCAGTCTGAGATCGCTATCAGCTAAGCAGAGAACCTATCTAGAATCAGTGACACAATTGCGTTACTCTGACCGCGATTGCGGTCAGTCAATTTGGCTAAAACAACGTGATCGCTCAGTCATAGCTGCTATTGTAGTTGCCCAATTACACTTAAAGTTTTACAATAGCGGCATAGAGGGATAAATGTGTCAAGGATATTGTATTAAATTCAACACCTAAATCAAGATTTATATGGATGATTCAAAACACTTGGAAAACCCCTAGAATAGGAGAGAGAAAAATTGTGATTATTCTTAGTTATTTGTAATTATTGTTCCAGGGGAAAATGAAATTGAAGTGTAGAATTGAAGATTATTTTACCCTCTCTTATTATGAACTCCATGGATGCACCACTTTGTAAAATTCATCTAATAAGTAGTTAACTTCTTTAGTCTTGGGATTATGTTAAACTAGAGTGTAATTGTGTTTGAGTATTGTTGTGTTTGCATGGATTTTAGTTGTTGAGTATGGATTCCATCATTGCTTCAGCTTATGGGTTGTAATTTGATAGGTGAAAACCCCAAATCTCCAAATAAGTTTGATAAATGAAAACCCCAAACTCTTGAACCCTTTATCATCCTCGAAAGAGGGATAAATTTGAACATTAGGTAGCCCATAATATCCTCGGAAGAGGGTTATATGGGGACAAGGCAATGGTGGACAATTGAGCCTATGGCTTACTACCTTTAGCAATCTTAGAAATAAGTGTATTGGGAGTGTAAATCAATTCAAGAGTATCATCCTATAAATAGGGATACTTGATGAGGTCTTGGGTGATCATGAAAAATTGCACACTTATTAGGTGCTCGAAAGAGGCAATGGGTGAAATCATTGCGGTTTTGTTGAATGATTAACCCTAATAATCTTTGACCGAGCCTATACTTTCGTTAACAACTAAATTCCAGGTTGGACCAACATCAACCCACATGCATTACCTTTATCTAAACATAATCCAAAGATTTCCCCAAACATTGTTGCTTAAAATAAAAGTGTTATTTCTTGATCATTTGCTAAAGATTGTACGAAAAGTTTCCAACCAAATCCCCCACATTATTTTACATGTCATGTTTATTATCATTCTGGGTAAACTTGTTGTAATTTGAGCATCCATCGGGTTTAAAGTCTATAACTTACTCCTTGAGATTTGACCCCAATTCAAATTGGGTTACTTGACAATGATCGCATCACTCTTTAATTATGAGAGTGAATTGAGCGTTAACAATAGGCATAGATGGGAGAGAGCAAGAAGTTCAGATATTTCATGTAAGGTGCAAATCAATAGAATAGTGGAAGAGATGGTACGCAACAAAGTAAGAAAAAGACTTAGGGAAACTTATGTTCATATCCGTCAGCTAGTGCTCTTTATCCAAAGTCGTCTGGTGATCGTCTCTTTTAGGATGATAGTGGTTTTAAGGCATAAGGTGCCCAATATCAAGGTAGTGGAGCTTAGTCAGCCTTATTATATCTTCTCTGTTGATTTTATGGAAACTTTACCATGGTCAGTGTGATAAGGGGAGGAACTGGTGCTATAATTATGGTCATCTAGGTCATATACAGTGACATTTTCTGATAGATAAAGTTGCCACAGGAGCTAATAAGGTCCTTATTGCTACTTTTTTATCTCCTGCACAAGGGTATTATTTTTGGTACTAGCATAGGATGGAACTGTCTTTATGCTCTAGCTACTCACTAGGACGCCGAGGCAACTCCTAACGTTATTACTTGTATGTTATAACTCTTCTCTCTTTGTGTCTATTATTTGCTTTATTTGGGGTCTACCCATTATTATGTGACCATTTTCATGGTAGTGCATATCAGGATTATTCCCAAGACTATTCCTAAGTCTTTCTCTGTGTCTACCATAGTGGATTATTCAATTGTGGTTAGAAAGGTGTATAATGGTTGTGTGGTGTCTGTCTTTCAGAAGAAGACATTGGTGGATTTGATAGAGTTGGATATGGTAGATTTTGATGTGATCTTGGGGATGGATTGGTTTCATTCATGTTATGCTTCCTTGGATTATAGACCTGAAAGGTCAGTTTCAAATTCCCTAATGAACTAATAACTAAATGGGAGAGAAGTTCCTTAGTGCCTAAATGGAGGTTAATTTCTTATCATAGAGCCCGAAAGATGATTTCGAATGGGTGTCTATATCATTTGGTCTAGGTTAAAGATTCTAGCTTTGAGGGACCTTCTTTGCAATTTGTCCCTGTGGTTAATAAATTTCCTAAGGTTTTCTGTAAGACCTGGCAAAATTCTAGGCTTGACTTAGTCCTTAAAGCCTACTAAGGGGTCGCAGACTTAGAAAAATTCAGCTAAGTATTTATACTTAGAGTCATTTTAGCCTTCGTAGTTTGGCAATCCTAGATCACGGCCTTCCCGGACTTATTTTGTCAATTTTCAAATAGATTCATGATCAGGGTCACTTGTAGGCTATCTTGGGTGAGTTTCAAGTTTTTCCGACTAGCGTAAGGGTGAGTTTGGATGCTAAAAATAGTAAGGGGACGCGATGGACCTGCATCGTGAGGCCCAATCAACCCATGTAGGGGTCGCATCACGACAGGTAGTAAGCCCAAGTAGGGGTCGCAACTCAAGGGGGCAGCCCAGTTCATCAAAATTTTAGTTACGGGTTATGAGGGTAAATGGGTTAATTTCCCCACCATTATTCACCCAAAAAGATGAAATTAAGACCCCATTAACCAAAATATACTCACTTTCTCTCAAACTCTCTCAAAAACAGGCATTAGGTTTTTCAATTCAAGATTAAAATCTCAAGGATTCTACCATCAATCTTCTCAAAAACAAGCATAAAGGTATGTGAAGTGTCATCCAAGGGCCCTTTGACCCTTGGAGTTCAAGAAACCCTTTTTAAAATATTAAATCATGATTTCCATGTTGTGGGTTGTTTGTATTCATGTTAATCTTGTTCTGTGATTTCAAAAATAATGTCTTTAATTAATTTCATGAATTTATGTTAGCATGTGGGTTAAAATCTACGAAATTGAAGTGATTAATGTAGCCATGATGTATTGAATTATTATTCATGCCCAAGTATAATGTGATTCCTCCCATGTGTTTACCAAAATGCCTAAGTGAATTAATGGTGAAATTTGATCCATTGTTGATTTTAATTATGAACTCATGAAAGAACTACATGCCTAAAGGACTCCCATGTTAAAGCCATGCCTTGAAGGTGTTTGTTGAAATGCCTATGTGAACTGTTAGTGTACTTATGATATGATAGCATGCATCCCTATACATGTACAAGTTCACAATTTACAAGTGTTTGATGAAATAGCTTAGAAAGTAAATTATGAACATATGGCCATTGTTGTGCCTTCAAGATTTATGTTACACTTTACTCTTTAATTTATCAAGTCCTGGGGGTATTTAATACCCGAAAATTTAGTTGTATACATAGGACCAGTGTCAGTTACAAAATAGTTTTAGTTAGGTCATGATTAGTGGTACTTTTAGTCAGTTCCAGAATCCAGGAAAACTCAGTAAACTCAGTATTAATCTAGTCCAGTTCAGTAACAGATCAATCAAGCCTAGTATAAACTAGAAAATTAGTTCAGTTTCTATTCAGTTGGGAGTAAGATTCAGCACCAAGTGAACCAAAGGATGGGGACTTGCCTTCCAGTAGAGGGTGTGACTCTTAGAAGCAATCCTTGCATTCTAGAACTACGTAGCCAGTGTAGGTTGAGACATCAAACCTGCCAATCGAGGGTTGATGGGGTTTTTTAACCTATCAGTTGAGGGTTCCACCATTCTCATTAGAGTACCTGCAAGATGAGGGTATCTCTTCTGTTGTATTTACCCGTGTCATGGCACTGGAACCCTTCAAATTGGGCTTACAGGTTAGACCCTAAAATCTATTCAGAAAAGGTGCATGTCGGTTAGATGATTATATCCCACAGTCCCAGTTTCAGATTCAGTCTCAGATTAGAACTCAGTATAGTTCTACCAACTTTAGCACCGTCAAATACGGTCATCCAGATAATCAGTTATACAATATCAGTAAACTTAGATATCAGTAAATTAGTATTCAGACTCAGTATCTGGTATCATCACAATTTTAGTTACAGTCTATATTTTTATGCATGCACACCCATTCAATCATATTCATATTATTTAGTTAGTGTTTTTCACGCATCATGAACCCATGCATTTCAGCCTACCTCACTGAGCACACCAGTACATTCAAAGTATTGACGTATTCTTTTTACACTATGATGTCTTATATCATAGGTTCAGACACACGGGCCCAAGAGTATCCTCAGTAGTATAGCTTCTCAGTAGACAACGTAGTGGTGAGTCATCATATTTTGAGGACATTATTATTTTTAGCATTTCAATTATTTTAGCAGTCATTCAGAGTTAGTTATGGACTTGTCTCATTAACTCCATATTTCAGACAATTTAGAGGCTTATCAAACTAGAGTGTTTTCAGATAGTTGTTTTCTAGCATTCAATTTTCCATATATAGAATTGTTTTCAGATTTGAACCTTATGGTATTTTCAACATTTACTTCCTTATTTTGTTATTATAGCATCTTTACTTTTTAGTGCTCACAGCAGGTACCAGTTATCGGATAGCTAGTGGTCCTTTGGGATTGTTAGCACCGTGTAGCATTCAAGGTACAGAATCAATGCGTTACAAAACTTGGTATCAAAGCTGAAGGTTCAACAGAGTCCTAGGAAGTATGGAAGTCACATCTAGTAGATTTTGTACATATGTGTGTAGCGCGCCACACTTATGGACAGGAGGCTATGACATGTTTTAGGAATAGTTTCCCTTCTTTCAATATTCATGTTGTGCGAGTGAGCATGAGCTCCAGTTAAAATCTCTATCTAATCCAAGTTTCTCTTTATTTTATAGAATATGGCTCCCAAAAGAACTAAGGGAAGAGGAACGGGAGACCATCCAGAACCCCAGCCCATCTAGCCAAATCCTCTAGATGAATATGTCTCCCATGCTGAGTTTAGAACATCTTTCACCACCCTAGCTCATGTTGTAGTAGCACAGAATAAGTGCCTAGTTATTCTTCTGGCCAACACAGTGGCTTCCAGGATTGGGAATTCACCCGGATGAACCCTTTATCTTTCACTGGGTCTAAGTCAGATGAGGACCCTTAGGAATTTATAGATCAGGTGCAGAAAGTTACTGATGTTGTGGGGGTGATAGCTAGTGGGAGTGCTGAGCTAGGTCCATATCAGTTACGGATATGGCTCGCTCATGTTTCAAATAGTGGAAAGCAGAAAGGGCCGCAGATGCAAGGCCCATAGAATGGGAGGAGTTTGCCACTGCTTTTCTGGATAGGTTCTTCAAATAGGAGTTAAGGGGAGAACGGTTCTAGAATTTATCAATATGAAGCAGGGAAATATGATGATGAAAGAGTATTCTCTAAAGTTTACACAATTACCCAGATATGATACTTACGTGGTAGTAGGTAGCAGGTCTAAGATGAGCAAGTTTGTCTCAAGGGTAAATGATATTATGGTTAAGGAGTACAGAACTGCAATGCTGATTAGTGAGATGGACTTTTCTAGACTGATGGTCCATACTCAGTAGATCAAATAGCAAAAGAATAAGGAGAGAGAGAAGCAGAATAAGAGGGCTAGAATAGGTAGTTTCAACTTTGCTCAGCCTAAGTCAGAGGGTAGGAATCGTTCTCAGTCTCTCCTGAAATCTTTAGTTCCATCCATGTCCTCAGCTAGTGCTCTAGTACCGAAATTCAAAAAAGGTAACAGAGATAGGGCATCAGGCCCTATACCTCATGGTAGTGTTAGCAGTGCCCGAATGAATCCTCTCTGCCAGTAGTGTAGCAGAAACTATCAGGGCGTTAGTAGAGCAGGAAGTGATGTATGTTTTGGATATGGCAAGCCAGGCCACATAGTCAAAGATTGTCCCCAATCACGTTCCCAGGGTCAGCGTAACCATCCTCCAGCTCAGTCCATTAGCCCAAATCAGCAGGGTGCCTCATCCAGTGCCACCAGTAGGCAGCGCCTAAACAGACTCTACGCTTTTCAATCCCGATAAGATCAGGAAAATTCTCCTGATGTAGTCATTGGTACATTACAAGTTTATCATTTTCATATTTATGCTTTGATAGATCCAGGAGCTTTTTTGTCTTTTGTTACTCCATATATAGCAGTTGATTTTGGATTCAGTCATGAAATCCTAGCAGGGCCTATCTCAGTCTCTACCCCAGTGGGTAAATCCATCATTACCCGACGGGTATACAGGAACTGTCCGGTTATGATATTTTAGAAAATCACTTCAATAGACTTAGTCAATTAGAGATGATTGATTTTGATATAATTCTTGGCATGGATTGGCTTCATTCCTACTATGCCTCAGTCGACTGTAGAAATAGCATTGTTCAGTTTTAGTTTCTGAATGAACCCATCCTAGAGTAGAGGGGTAGTACTTCAGCACTTAGAGGTCAGCTTGTTTCTTACCTTTAGGTTATAAAAATAATATCTAACGGGTGTGTCTACCATCTTTTCTGAGTCCAAGACTCTAGATCAAAAATCCTTACTTTTGAATCAGTGTCAGTAGCTTGCGAATTCCCCGAGGTATTTCACGAAGATCTTCCCGGAGTCCCTCTAGAAAGAAAAATTGATTTCAGAATCGATCTCCTTATAGATACTCAGCCCATCTCTATTCCACCATATAGAATGGCTCCAGCAGAACTTACAGAATTAAAAGATCAATTAAAATATCTCCTAGATAAGGGATTAATCAGACCTAGTGTGTCCCCAGGGGGCGCACCAGTTCTATTCATGCGAAAGAAAGATGGCTCTCTCAGAATGTGCATTGACTACCATTAGTTAAACAAAGTTATGGTCAAGAACAAGTATCCACTTCCCAGAGTCGATGACTTGTTTGACCAACTTCAGGGTGCCAGTTATTTCTCTAAGATAGACCTCAGATCGGGCTATCATCAGCTTAGAGTCAGGGAATATGACGTCCCAAAAACAGCCTTTAGAACTCAGTATGGTCATTTCAAATTCTTAGTGATGTCCTGTGGTCTTACCAATGCCCTAGTAGCTTTCATGGATTTGATGACCAAGGGGTTCAAGCAGTACTTGGATATGTTTTTCAAAGTCTTTATAAATGATATCCTTGTTTACTCATGCAGTGAATATGATCATGCAGACTATTTTAGAATGGTATTGCAGACTCTCAAAGACCATCAGCTATTCACTAAATTTAGTAAGTGCAAATTTTGGCTAAGGTCAGTAGCTTTCCTCGGCCATATAATTTTCTGTGATGGCATTAGAATTGATCCCCAAAAGATCGAAGCAGTAAAAAACTAGCCCAGACCTATCTCTCCATTAGACATTAGGAGTTTCATGGGTTTGTCTAGCTATTACCAATGTTTTTTTGAGGGATTTTCATCTATTGCATCCCTTATGTCCATATTAAATCAGAAGAAGGTCAAATTCCAGTGGTTAGATTGTTATAAGAGAGTTTTCAGGAGTTGAAGACTCAACTCAATACAGCTCCAGTTTTAACCCTACCAGATGGTTTCAATGTCTTTATTATGTACTGTGATGCATCCAGAGTAGGTTTGGGTTGTGTCCTCATGCATAGAGGTAAGGTCATAGCCTATGCCTCCAGACAGCTTAAACCCCACAAGAAGAACTATCCTACTCGCGATCTTGAGTTAGTAGCAGTAGTTTTTTCCATAAAGATTTAGAGGAATTACTTGTATGGGGTGCACGTTGAACTGTTCACAGACGATAAAAGCCTGCAACATATGTTCTACTAGGAAGATCTTAACCTCCATCAGAGAAGGTGGTTAGAGTTATTGAAAGATTACGACATAAGTGTGTTATACCATCCGAGCAACGCCAATGTAGTGGTTGATGCTCTCAGTAGGTTTTCTATGGGTAGTGTTGCTCATGTTAAGGATAGTGAGAAGAAGTTAGCTCAGGAATTCCATTAGCTTACCCGATTAGGGGTCTGCTTAGTCGACTCAACAGAAGATGATGTGTGGGTTCAAAATTGTTTAGAATCATCTCTAGTTTCTGAAGTAAAGGAAAAGCAGGATAGAGATCCTAATTTAGTTAAGTTTAAAGAGTCAGTCAGCGATCAGAAGGTAGAGGTTTTCTCCTAAGGGGGATATGGTGTATTCCATTTTTAGGGTCGTTTGTGTGTGTCGAGTGTAGATGACTTGAGGTAGCAAATTCTCGCAGAGGCGCATGGTGCATGTTACTCTCTTTATCTAGGGGCCATGAAGATGTACCATAATTTGTGGGAAATTTATTAGTGGAGTGGGATGAAGAAAGACATTTTAGAGTTTGTATCTAGGTGCTTTATATGTCAGTAGGTTAAGATTAAGCATCAAAAAACTAGTGGGTCCATGCAGGAGTTCAGCATTCCTACTTGGAAGTGGGAAAGAGTGAACATTGACTTTGTGATGGGTTTGCCTTGTACTCATCGTTAGCATGATTCAGTTTGTGTCATTGTAGACAGGATGACCAAATCAGCTTATTTCTTACCAGTCCATACCTCTTATTCAGCTGAAGATTATGCCAAACTCTATATCAGGGAGTTGGTTAGATTGCATGGTGTTCCATTGTATATTATCTTATATAGAGGTACCCATTTCACCTCTCATTTATAGAAGGCATTCTAAAAGGTTCTTGGTACCTGAGTTTACTTCAGTAACACTTTTCATCATCAGAAAGATAGTCAGGAAGAAAGGACCATCCACACTTTAAAAGATATGTTGCGATCATGTGCGATTGATTTTAAAGGTAGTAGGGATGACCACTTTCCTTTGATTGAGTTCGTATATGACAATAGATATCATTTCAGCATTCAGATGGCTTCGATTAAGGCTCTTTATAGGAGGAGATGTATATCTCCCATTGGTTGGTCGAAGTGGGTAAGGCCATGGTGGTAGGGCCTGACTTTGTATTTGATACCTTAGAAAAAGATCATTCATCATAAAAAGGCTTAAGATAGCTCAGAGCCAATAGAAATCATATGCATACATGTGCAGAAAGGATCTTGAGTTCGAGATTAGTGACTATGTGTATTTGAAAATCTCTCCCATGAAAGGTGTGAAGAGGTTTGGCAAGAAGGGGAAACTCAGTCCCTGATATGTTGGTCCTAACCGAATTCTCAGCCATTTTAGAAAGGTGGCTTACTAGCTTGAGTTGCCTTCAGATCTAGCATTAGTCTATCCAGTGTTTTATGTCTCCTTGATAAAGAAATGCATAGGTTGCCCAATAGCCATAGTCCTGATAGAGGGCATAAATGTTCAGAAAAGTCTCTCTTATGAAAAGGTTCCGGTCAAAATTCTTGATTATTAGATTCGTAGACTGAGGAACAAAGAAGTCCCCTAATCAAAGTTCTTTGGTACGATGAGAGAGCTACTTGGGAAGTAGAAGCAAAGCAGATATACAAACCAAGTACCCTTACCTCTTCTCTGCTAACTCAGACTTAGCTCAAGGTAACAGTTTTCCTTAAAACTTACTAAGAATTCCCTTGCAAAACTTGGTATCAGTTACCATTGCCTAATCAGTCATGCATTCATGAATTGTTTTCAGTCATGTATTCATTGCATTCAGGTATTCATATTCAGTATTCAAACCCATTTTGTCCATATATTCAGTCATGTAGTCAATACATTCAGATATGCATGTTCAATATGAAAAACTCAGTATATTAGTAGTTTCAATCATGTTTTATTGTTCGTGTCCAGTAAATAAGTTCAGTATATCTATAATCTCAGCTAAGTCAGCCTCATTGGAAGATAAATGTTCCCAAGGGGGAGATATTGTAAAACCCTGCAAAATTCTAAGTTTCACTCATCCTTTAAAGCCTACTAAGGGGTCCAAGACTTAGAAAAATTTAGCGAAGTATTAATACTTAAGAGTCCTTTGAGATTTCGTTGTTTTGAAATCCTAGTTCATGACCTTCTCGGCCTTATTTTGTCAATTTTCAAATTGATTCATGATCAGGGTCAGTTAAAGGCCATCTCGGGTGAGTGTCGAGTTTTTTCGACTAGCATAAGGATGAGTTTGGATACGAAAAATAGTAAGGGGTCATGATAGACCCGTGTCGCGAGGCCCAATAAACCTAGCTAGGGATTGCGTCGCGATAGGTAATCAACCCAAGTAGGGTCGCAACACGAGGGGGCAGTCCAGTTCAGCAAAATTTTAGTTATGGGTTGTGGGGGTAAATGGGTAAATTTCCCCACCCTTATTAACCCAAAAATACAAAATTAAGCCCCCATTCACCAAAATATACTCACTTTCTCTCAAAATCTATCAAGAACAAGCATTAGGGTTTTCAATTCAAGATTCAAATCTCAAGGATTCTACCATCAATCTTCTAAAAAAAAAGCACAAAGATTTGTGAAGTGTTCATCCAAGGGCCCTTTCACCCTTGGTGTTCAAGAAACCCTTTTTAAAATCTTAAATCATGATTTTCATATTGTGGGTTGTTTGTACTCCTGTTAATCTTGTTGTGTGATTTCTAAGATGATCTCGTTAATGAATTTCATTAATTTATGTTAGCATGTGGGTTGAAATCTTTGAAATTGAAGTGATTAATGCAGCCATGATATATTGAATTATTATTCATGCCAAAGTATAATGTGATGCCTCCCATGTGTTTGCCAAAATGCCTAAGTGAATTAATAGTGCAATTTGATCCTTTATTGATCTTAATTATAAACTCATCAAAGAACTACAAGTCTAAAGGACTCCCATGTTAAAGATATGCCTTGAAGGTGTTTGTTGAAATACCTATGTGAATTGTTAGTGTACTTATGGCATGAATGCATGCATCCCTATACATGTACAAGTTCACAATTTACAAGTGTTTGACGAAATGCCTTAGAAAGTGAATTATGAACATGTGGCCATTGTTATGCCTTCGAGATTTATGTTACACTTTACTCTTTATGATATCGAGTCCAGGGGGTATTTAATACCCGATAATTTAGCTATATTCCTAGAGCTAGTGTTAGTTACAGAATAGTCTCAGTCAAGTCACGATCAGTGATACTTTTAGTCAGTTCAAGAATCTAGGAAAACTCAATAAACTCAGTACTAATCCAATCCAATTCTGTAACAGATCAGTCATGCCTAGTATGAACTAGGAAATCAGTTTAGTGTCTATTCAGTTCAGAGTAGAATTTAGCACCGAGTTAACTCAAGGATGGGGACTAACCTGCTAATAGAGGGTATGACTCTTAGAAGAAATCCTTGCATTCCAAAACTATGAAGCCAGAGTAGGTTGAGACATCAAACTTGCCAGTCGAGGATTGATGAGGTTTTTAACCTGTCAGTTGACGCTTCCAACGTTCTAATTAGAGTATCTGCTAGATGAGGGTATCTCTTCAGTTGTCTTTACCCATGGCAAGGTACTGGAACCCTTCCAACTGGGGTTATAGGTTGGACCCCAATATTAATTCAAAAAAGGGGCATTTCGGTTAGATGATTACCTCCCACAATCTCAGTTTCAGATTCAGTCTCAGGTTAGAGCTAAGTATAGTTCTACAGTCTTTAGGATTGTCAGATACGGTCATCCAGATAATTAGTAATACAATATCAGTAAAGTCAGATATCAACAAATTAGTATTCAGACTCAGTATCCAATATCATCATAATTTCAGTTACACTCTATGTTTTCATGGATGGACTCCTATTCAGTCATATTCATGTTATTTATTAGTATTGTTCATGCATCATGAACCTGACATATGCTTTTTGCACTATGATGTCTTATACCATAGGTTCAGATGCACAGGCCCTAAAGCAATCTCAGTTTAAGGACCCGAAATCGCCTCCCAGAACATCACACGGTGCTTAAGGATAAAAGTAGCCCTAAGCTAACCCTTTGAGCATGTTTCTACTAATAACACTCATTTCAAGATGAAATAATTCAAACACTAGCATAGTCATATCATAAGAAAGGAAATATGGGGAAAATGCTCGGTCCAAACGACAATAATACTGGAAACCTCAACATAACCACAATATGATAACTAGTCTGACAAAGCCTCTACTAATCAAAAAACTAGAGAGTCGTTGGGACAGGTCCCCAACTAAGTCAAAATGAACTAGAAATAACAATATAGTCTCTTAAAATATGGAAATGTCTGAATATAGGTCCTCAAACCATGAGGACTCACTATTTGTATACTCAAAAATCACTGACGAGGTTAGGACTGAGCACCTGAACCTACATTATAAGATAATGTAACACATAAACGCATATATGGATCAGCACTTGAGAATATACTGAGTATGTGGGAGTGCATGCATTTATATAAGACAACATCAATACTCTTTAATCAAATCATGCAAGTAATAAGTAATGACTCTCATGGCTTGAATAAGTACAAGATACGAAGCTCATGAATCAAGTAAAATGGAACATGTAACACAATCTCGTGAGTCATTATACTTTCATCTTTGAAATTTGTACTCTTCTCGTATTCTCATTACTCAAGGCTAAAGGAAACTTTAAGCAATACTTTCAACTCATGCATATGTCTCATAAAGAGTAAAACTTCTTCAATGCTCAAGAACTCATAACTCTTTTGAACTCAAATACTTGGAATTCGAAATCATATAACATACTTGAAGGCATTTCGTACACGTTAGGAAAAAATCTCATTTCAAGCTTTAGGGAAAGATACCCATATCAAGGGAAAGTATTTTAGTTTTAAAGGAAATTATCTTATCTCAAAGCTTCAGTTTTAAGAGAAATTATTCTATCTCAATGGAAAATACTTTAGTTTAGGGAGGTTCTCTTAACCGACATAAACCATGCGACCTACATGGAGTCCAACGTCTTGTCCTCCTAAAAAGAGACCTCACGTTGGGGAGAGGCGTCATACCCTTGCTAGGGAGTAAAACCTAGGTCCAATGATCACTAAACAAACTCGGCTTCGGGCCCAATATCAACTCGTCCTTAGGCCCAATAATAATCATAAACTCGGCCTCAGGCCTAATCTATGGTGGCATGTAGTTTTGGGGTAAGAAACCATGGTAACTTACCCGCTCGATGCTAAATACTACTTCCTTTAGATTATCTGCGGTCATCTCATAAAAATCCACTTTTAGAAATAATCTCATGGTTCACTACGAACCCAATAATAAAATTTGTAATCTCATGTAGTAGAGTAGATTTCAAAACTCAATGACCATTAGGTCAAAACATTTCTCAACAATCTCAGAATACTCAAATCAGGGGTGCTTATAGCACAAGAGTTCATAAAATATCATGTGTCAAGTAGGGCTTAATAACCCATAATTCAATCTCAAGTTAAAACTCATCAAAAGCATAATAGATAGCATATAGATTCATAACTCATGTAGAAATCTGGAAATTTCAGAAATTTATCTCAAAATCTCAACATACTCATATACTTCAATATCTCAAACATTTCAACTATTAACTTCTCAAGGATTAAAATCATGGGACATAGACCTAGCTGCAATTTCTCAAGAAAACATTTAAAAATCATGCCATTAGACTCTCAATTCAAGGGAAACATCAAAAGCTTGCAACCAATAACAATAGGTGAAAAACCCCAATTCAATTTCATGTAAAATCTCATAAATTGCAGAGAATTGTAGTTTAAATAAGCCTTTAGACACAAGGGTGAAAGGATTACCCTTATTCAAAACTTCACGTACCTTGAATTAGAAGCTTTGGATGAACTCTCACTTTTGGAACTCTATTCGCACTCTTGAATGAGGTTTCTTGAGGCCCTTGACTTGGGAACCTTGAATCTTCACTCAATTTAGAAAATCTATGGTAGATTCTTGAGATTCTTGGAAGAGGTTTTGGATACTTAGGATTCTTATTGAGAGAAAACTAGAGAAAAATTTCATAGAATTCTTCCAAATGACTTCAATTTGGTGTTTGCACAGTTTAAGAGGCTTGAAAAAAGTCCAAAGTGCCTTTTTTAACTTTTGTACAAAGCTAGAAAAATATTAAACTGGGAACCCAATTTTATGGGCCATCACAACGCGCCATTATCGTAGTGGCTCACTAAAAATTGACAAATGGGAATCTAGATGTCCCTGCGATGCGGAGCCATCGTGTTGTCCCACTAGCTGGGACCTGGAACTTCGGCGCGACACATCACAATTGCGTCAGGCCACTGGAAATTGACTATTGGGAAATTGGGGTCCTCCGCGACATGCCACTATCGCAGAGTTCCACTGAAAACTGAAAAATATCAAATAGACCACCTACGCAATGCTCCAAGAACTAAAATTACGTTGTTTTACGATTAGTACTTAAATTAGCCATAACTTCTTACTCGGGTATCGAATTTGGGTGAATCTTATATCGACGAAAAGCTTTTTAAATTTCCCATGTGATAAAATGTCTAAATTAGGTAAATTCTATATGGTTAACATTATACTCACTTAGGAAGTCACTTCTCAATCTGTTAGGGCCAGATTATGCCCTACTTGACACGCCCTAAGGCTAATTTGATGAGAGAATTTTGTGGGGTCTTACAATATCTCCCCCTTGGAAACATTCATCCTCGAATATCGCTAGTTAGACTAGGAACATAGGAAAAAAAGAGTATACATAGCTGAAGAGAATTTTCAAAGTGGCTCAACATCTCTCTAAACTCTTGAATACCTTAGAAATCGTAAGAACTCATGCAAGAATAGATATATATAGCTGAACTTTAGATTAGAAGGGAAGAATTAAGGAAAAATAATACCTTCAGATTGATCTAAACTCACAGAAAAGAGGTGTGGGTACTTGACTCGTGGTACATCTTGGTAGTGCTTGGATGAATATAATATCGCGTGCCATTCTCTTCGGCCATAATCCTCTACCTCAGATCATCAACACATAGAACACACAATATACCCTGCAATCTCAACACGCCATCTCCCCCTTGGGAGAAAACCTCTACCTTTTGGTCCTTAACCCCCTCCTTCAGTCTGACCAAATTAGGATCTCTATCTCGCTTTTCCTTCACTTCTGAAACTAAAGAGGATTTGGAACTACTTTGCACCAAAGTACTTCCCTCAGCTGAATCAAGCAACCTAATACCCAATCTATCCAAATAATGCACATCCCAAGCTAACTCTTTCTTACCTTTCTCTATAAGGGCAACACTAACCATAGACAATCTGCTAAGGGCATCCGCCACTACGTTGGCCTTGCCTAGGTGATACAACACACTCATATCATAGTCTTTTAACAACTCCAACCACATCCTCTGCCTAATATTCAAATCCTTGTAAGTAAATACATACTGCAGGCTCTTATGATTAGTAAACACATCAACATGAACACCATAAAGATAGTGTCTCCAAATTTTCTAAGAAAAGACCACAGTAACTAAATTAAGATCATGGGTTGGGTAATTCTTCTCATGCGGCTTTAACTATCTAGAGGAATAGGCTATAAACTTACCTCTTTGCATCAATACACAACCCAAATGAATTCTACAGGCATCACAATACACCACAAAACCATTTGTACTATTAGGAAAACTCAACACAAGGGCTGAAGTAAGTCGAGTTTTCAACTCCTGAAAACTCTTTTCACATGAATTTGATCACTGGAACTTAACTTTGTTTTGGGTCAACCGGGTCATGGGAGACGCAATAGAAGAGAAACCCTCAACAAAAGGGCAGTAGTAGCAAGCTAGACCTAAGAGACTTCTAATGTCAGACGGGGAGATAAGTTTAGGATAATTTTTCACTGCTTTTGTCTTTCGGGGATCAACTCCAATACCTTTGGCGGAAATGATATAATCAAGAAAGGCTACAAAACTTAGACAAAATTCATATTTACTGAATTTAGCGAACAACTGGTGCTCTCTGAGGGTTCGCAAGATAATTCACATGGTCGTTCTCATTACGAGAGTACACAAGGATATCATCTATGAAAAAAATGACAAACATATCGAGATATTCCTTGAACACTCGATTTATGAGGCCCATGAAGGTGGCTGGGACATTGGTTAGCACCAAGGACATGACTAGAAACTTAAAGTGACTAGAGCGGGTTCGGAAGGCTGCCTTTGGACTATCACATTCCCTTACTTTAAGTTGATGATAGCCAGATCTAAGGTCTATCTTAGAGAAATAACTTGTACCTTGCAACTGAACGAACAGGTCATCAATTCTCAAAAGAGGATACTTATTTTTTACTATGACCTTGTTAAGCTGATGATAGTCAATGCACATACAAAAAGAACCATCTTTCTTTCACACGACTAAAAAAAGTGTGCCCCAAGGAGAAATACTGGGCCTTATGAAACCTTTTTCTAAAAGATCTTTGAGTTTCTCTTTCAACTCCTTAAGCTCTGAAGGTTCCATATGGTATGGAAGAATAAAAATAGACCGAGTATCGGGAAGAAGGTTAATCCTAAATTCTATCTCTTTATTGGGAGGTACCCCTGGGAGATCTTCCAAAAAAGCATCTAAAAAATCATTAACAATATCGACTAACTGAATAGTTAGAGCCTCAAACTTAGTGTCTTTGACTCTAACTAGGTGATAAATGCAACTTTTGGATATTAGCTTTCTGTCTTTCAAATAGGAGATAAAATGACTCTTGGGAGATACTGAACTCCTGGACCACTCAAAAGCTAGTTTATCAGGAAACTGAAACTTGACCACATAGGTACAATAGTTTATAGATGCATAACAAGAATAAGGCCAATCCATACCCAGGATAAGGTAAAAATCCATAATGTCTAACTCTATCAAATCAGCAAGTATGACTCTATGAAGAACAGTAATAGGACAATTTCTATACACTTGTTTAGCAACAACTGATGCCCCCACAGGTGTGGAGACTATGAAAGGCTCAAGAATCTTTTTGGGACTCATTTTGAAATTCATAGCTACAATGAGTGTCACATAAGGGAGACTTGACCCGGGGTCCAACAACACATAGACATCAAGGAAAAAAACACGAAGCATACTAGTAACAACATTGGGAGAGCCCTCCTTCTCCTGATGGGATGGTAAGGTATAGAATATGTTCTGGCATTGGCCACCAGCAGTGCTAGATAAAGCTCCCTGAGCAGGGGTAGGATGAGGTACAAAAGCTGGTGTACTAGCAGCTTGTGCCTGAGGTCAGGCATCTCTGTTCTCCTGTCTATCATGAGGACAATCTCTAAGTTTGTGGCCCTTTTTTCCACGACCAAAACAACACCTCAGATCTATGAAACACTTATAGGGATGATCCCTAACATACTTAGTACAAGGATGATAACAGGGCCTGCTACCAATACTATTCTGTGACCTAGATATAAAAGATCTGCCCCCTTACTCTTGCCTGCTTCTAGGCATGAGAGAACTAGCTGATGAAGGTGCTGGCATAGACGGACACCTCTAAATTAAGGATGGTTCCCTCTATGGAACCTAGACTGGCTATACTCACGTTGCTCAGATCTAGCCCTCTTGTTACCCCTTACTCTACTCTCTCTCTCTAATCTTATCTGTCTCTATCTATTGGGCATACGTCATCAACCTGGATAGATTCATATCCCTATGTAGCATCGCAGTCCTACACTCTTTCTGTACAAACCCAGAAACACTGGTCATGAACTTGCTCATACTAGCTCGAATGTCAGAAATCAAATCAGAAGCATACTTGCCAACTGGTTGAACTTCAAGCAGTACTCATTAACAGTTATGGATCCCTACCTCAAGTTTATAAACTCCTCAATCTTTACTTCCCTCATCTCAAGCAAAAAGAATTTTTCCAAGAATGCATCTTGAACACTTGCCAAGTCATAGGAGCAGCATCCTCACCTCTACCTTTCCTCTATGATACAACCCAGTCATAAGCTATGTCCTTTAACCTATAAGATGCTAATTCAACACTTTCTTCCTTAGAAACATGCATCACCTACATGGACTTTATCACCTCCTCAAAGTATAACTGTGGGTCCCATCTACCTTAGACCCATAAAACTCTGGCGGATTTATTTGCATGAAACCATAGATTTTTGTCGTGGATACATCACCCCCTTCTGATTAGCAACTGTGGCCTGGTTATTGGCCCAAACATTAGCGGTGACTGCTTGGACTAATGCCTAAAAGGCCGCCCAAAACTCAGCATGATACACCATCTCATTCAAAGGATCAATAGATGGGGGTTTGTTATTATCATTTTAGAAAAGGGGCATGTCGGTTAGATGATTACCACCCACAATCTTAGTTTCAGATTCAGTCTCAGCTTAGAACTCAGTATATTTCTACAGACTTTAGAATTGTCAGATACGGTCACCCAGATAATCAGTAATATAGTATTAGTAAACTCAGATATTAATAAATTAGTATTCAGACTTAGTATTTGGTATCATCATGATTTCAGTTATAGTTTACATTTTTATGCATGCACTGCCATTTAGTCATATTTATGTTCTTCAGTTAGTATTGTTTATGTATCATGAACCTATGTATTTCAGCCTACCTCACTTAGCATACCAGTACATTCAAAGTACTGACACATACTTTTTGCGCTATGATGTCTTATATCATAGGTTCAGATGCACAGGCCCCAGAGAAACCTCAGTTGTAATGACCCAAAATCGCCTCCCATAATGTCACATGGTGCTTAAGGCAACAAGTAGTCCCAAGATAACCCTTTGAGCCTGTTTCTACTAATAACACTCATTCCAAGATGAAATAATTCGAACACTAGCATAGTCATATCATAAGAAAAGAAATACAGAGAAAATGCTCGGTCCAAACGACCATAATACTGGAAACCTCAATACAACCATAATTTGATAACTAGTCTGACAAAGCATCTACTAATCCATAAACTAAAGAGTCATTGGGATAGGTCCCCAACTGATTTGAAATAACTGGAAATAACAACATAGTCTCTCAAAATATGGAAATGTCTGAATATAGGTCCTCGAACCATAAGGACTCACCACTATAGAAATGTAGATAGAGGTACTCAGAAATCACTGACGAGGTTGGGACTGAGCACCTGAAACTATTTTAAAAGACAATGTAACATATAGACATATATGTGGATCAGCACTTGAGAATGTACTAAGTAAGTAGAGGTGCATGCATTTATATAAAACAACATCAATACTCTTTAATCAAATCATGCATGTAATAAGTAATGACTGACATGGCTTGAATAAATATAAAATGCGAAGCTCATGAATTATGTAAAATGGAACATGTAACACAATCTCGGGAGTCATTATACTTTCAGCTTTGAAATTTGTACTCTTCTCTTATTCTCATTACTCAAGGCTAAAGGAAACTTTAAGCAATACTTTCAACTCATGCATATGTCTCATGGAGAGTAAACCTTCTTCAATGCTCAAGAACTCATAACTCTTTTGAACTCAAATACTTGGAATTCGAAATCATATAACTTTGGAACATACTTAAAGAAATTTTGTTCACGTTAGGAAAATATCTCATTTCAAGCTTTAGGAAAAAATACTCAAATCAAGGGAATGTATTTTAGTTTTAAAGCAAATATATCATTTCAAAGCTTTAGTTTTAAGGAAAAATATTCTATCTCAATGGAAAATACTTTAGTTTAGGAAGGTTCTCTTAACCAACATAAATCATGCGAGCTACATGGATTCCAACGTCTTGTACTCCTAAGGAAGATCCCTCATATTGGAGAAAGGCGTCATACTCTTGCCAGGGAGTATAACCTTGGTCTAGTGATCACTAAACAAACTCAGCCTCGGACCTATATCAACTCAGCCTTAGGCACAATAATAATCATAAACCAGGCCTGAGTCCCAACTTACGGTGGCACATAGTTTTGGGGTAAGAATCCATAGTAACTTACCTGCTCGGTGCTAAATACTACTCCCTTTAGATTATCTGCGGTCATCTTGTAAAAATCCATTTTTAGAAATAATCTCATGGTTCACCATGAACCCAATAATCAAATTTATAAGCTCATGTAGTAGAGTGGATTTCAAAACTTAATGACGATTAGATCAAAATATTTCTCAATAATCTTAGAATGCTTAAATCATGGGTTCTTATCGCACAAGAGTTCATAAAATATCAAGTCTCAAGTAGGGCTTAATAACCCATAATTCAATCTCAAGTTAAAACTCATCAAAAGTATAATAGATAGCATATAGATTCATAACTCATGTAGAAATCTTGAAATTTCAGAATTTATCTCAAAATCTCAACATACTCATATACTTTAATATCTCAAACATTTCAACTATTAACTTCTGAAGAATTAAAATCATGGGGCGTAGACCCAGCTGTAATTTCTCAAGAAAACATGTAAATCATGCCATTACACTCTCAATTCAAGGGAAACATCAAAAGCTTGCAACCAATAACAATGGGTAAAAAACCCCAATTCAATTTCATGTAAAATCTCATAAATTGCATAGAATTGTAGTTTAAATAAGCCTTTAGGTATAAGGGTGAAAGGATTTCCCTTATTCAAAACCCCACATACCTTGAATTAGAAGCTTTAGAAGAACTCTCCTTTTGAAAATCTATTCGTACTCTTGAATGAGGGTTCTTGAAGCCCTTGACTTGGGAACCTTGAATCTTGACTCAATTTAGAAAATCTATGGTGGATTCTTGAGATTCTTGGAAGAGGTTTTGGATACTTAGGGTTCTTGTTGAGAGAAAACTAGAGAAAAAGTTCATAGAATGCTTGCAAATGACTTCAATTTGGTGTTTTCACAGTTTAAGAGGCTTGGAAAAAGTCCAAAGTGCCTTTTTTAACTTCTGTACAAACTGGAAATAAAATGAACTGAGAACCCAATTTTATGGGCCACCGCGACGCGCCACTATCGCGGTGGCTCATTGAAAATTGACAAATGGGAATCTGGTAATCATCGTGATATGGAGCCATCGCGTTGTCCCACTATTTGGGACCTGAAACTTTGGCGCAACGCATCACAATTGCATCAGTCCACTGGAAATTGACTATTAGGAAATTGGGGTCCTCCGTGACGTACCACTATCATGGAGTTCCACTAAAAACTGACAAATGACAAATAGACCATTTTTGTGACACGCCAAGTACTAAAATTATGTTGTTTTATGACTAGAACTTAAATTAGACCTAACTTCTTATCCAGGTATTGGATTTGGGCGAATCTTATATTAACAGAAAGCTTATCAAATTTTCCATGTGATATAATATCAAAATTAGTGAAATTCAATATGGTTAAGATGATACTCACTTAGGAAGTCACTTCTTCATTTTTTTAGGCCTGAGTTATGCATCACTTGACACGCCCTAAGGCTCATTCTATGAAAGAATTTTATGGGGTCTTACATCAATAGTATAGCTTCTCAATAGACAGCATAGTGGCGAGTCCTCATATTTTGAGGAGATGATTATTTTTAGCATTTCAATTATTTTAGCAGTCAGTCAGAGTTAGTTAGGGACTTGTCCTATCAACTCTATATTTTAGACAGTTTAGAGGCTTATCAGACTAGAGTATTTTCATAAAGTTATTTTCCAGCATTTAGTTTTCCGTATACAGTATTGTTTTTAGATTTGAACATTATGGCAGTTTCCATATTTGCTACCTTATTTTATTATTACAACATCTTTATTATTCAGTACTCATAGTAGGTACCAGTAATGGGTTAGCTAGTGGTCCTTCAGGTTTGTTAGCATCGTGTAGCATCCAGAGTACAGATTCAGGGAGATACATTTTCCCTGATGATCTTATTAGCATTCCTTCAGATAGGGACATAGACTTTTGGATTATTCTTCCATGGGATACCTATCTTGTCTCTATTTCTCCTTGTAGGATGGCTTTGACTAAGTTGAAAGATCTAATGGAGTAGTTAAATAATCTTTTTGATAATGTTTTCTTCTTTCTTAGTGTTTCTCCATAGGGTGCCCCTATGTTTTTTTGTATGAAAGAAAAATTGATCTCTTCAGATGTGTATAGATTATTGGCAGTTGAATAAGGTGACAATGAAGAATAAGTATCCTCTTCCTAAGATAGATAATTTTTTTGACCAACTTCAGGTTGCTAGATATTTCTCTAAGATTAATCTTCATTTGGGTTATCATCAGTCAGAGATTAGGGAGACCGACATCCCAAAGACTGCTTTTCAAAGTTGGTATGGTCACTATGAGTTTTTGGTTATGTCACTTGGATTGACTAAGGCTCTGCTTGCTTTTATAGATCTTATGAATTGGGTGTTTAGATATGTTTTAGAGCTATTTGTGATAGAGCTTATTGATGATATCTTGGTGTATTCTATGAGTGAGGAAGATCATGCTATTAACCTTCGAATGTTATTTCAAGTAAGGGGATTAGGATGGATCCACAAAAATTTAAAATGGTTAAAAGGTGGCCTAGACTCATAACTCCAACTGATATTCGGATGTTATTGGTCTTAGTTTGGTATTATAAAAGGTTTATGGAGAGATTTTCTTCTATTGTTGTACCATTGACAAAGCTGACTCAAAAAATGTAATGTTTTTATGATATAATGCTTGTAAGAGTAGCTTTGAGAAGTAAAAAGGATAAGTTGACTTTTGCACTAGTTTTGACCCTGCCTGAAGGCATAAATGGATCCATTTTTTATTGTGTTGCATCTCATATGGGACTAGGTTGTGTTTTGATCCAGCATGGGAAGGTTATGGCTTATGCTTATAGGTAACTTAAGGTTCATGAGTGCTATTATCTAACTTATGATTTAGAGTTAGCAGTCTTAGTATTTTCATTGATAATTTGGTGCCATTATTTTTGCAGGGTTTATGTAGATATCTATTCATATCATAAAAACATGTAATTTGTGTTTACTAAAAAGGTGTAAAATTTTTGGCAGATACAATGGATTGAGTTTCTAGAGGACTATGACATGAGTCTTCACTACCATCTAGGTAAAGCTAATATAGTTGTTGATACTCTTAGCAGGTTTTCCATAGGAAGCTTATCCTATATGGATGAAGAGAAAAGAGGATTAGTGAAGGATATTCACCGGCTCACTAATTTAGGAGTTCATCTTTTAGACTAACATGATGAAGAGGTGATTTTTCAAGAAGTGGTTAAATCAGCTCTTGGTGATGAGGTGAAGAAGAAGAAACTTTAGATCCCATTCTTATACAGGTCAAGGATGGTGTGGGTTAGAATAATGTTATGGCCTTTGAGATTGTTGGTAATGGTATCCTAAGGTACCAAGTTAGGTTGTGTATTCCTGATGTTGATAGGCTGAAAGAGAAGATTCTTACTAAAGCTCATGAGTCGAGGTATACAGCTCAACTAGGTTTGACTAAGATGTACCATCACTTGAAGGAAATTTATTAGTGGAACAATATGAAGCGAGATGTGGTAAACTTTGTGGCTAAGTGTATAGTGTGTTAGCAAGTGATGCTTGATTACTTGAGGCCTGGAGGCATGTTTAAGAGATTAAATTTCCCCTATGGAGGTGGTAGATGATCAATATGGAATGTGTTATGAGTCTTTCGCGATTTTTTAATTAGTATGATTCATTTTGGGTCATTATGGATAGGAAGACCTTGCTGCCTATGAGGACTACCTACTCTGGAGAGGATTATGCTAAATTATTCATTAAGGAGGTAGTTATATTGCATGGAGTACATATGTCCATCATTTCAGATTGAGGTACACAATTTTCTTCTCACTTTTGGTGCTTATTTCAGAATGTTTTAGAGACTAAGGTGAACCTTAGCACCACTTTCCACCCTCAAATGGATGGGCAAGTAGAACAAACTATTCAGACTTTAGAAGGTTTTCTTAAGGATTGTGTGATTGATTTTGGAGGTAGTTGGGTTGATCATTTGTCTCTCATTGAGTTTGCGTATAATAATAGTTAACACTCTAGCATTGGAATGGCTTCTTTTGAGGCTCTTTATGGTAGGAGGTGTAGGTCTCCCATTGGGTGGTTTGACATTGGTAAGACTATGTTATTTTATCCTGACATGGTTCACCAAGATATAGAAAAGGAGAAGGTGATTAAGGATAGGCTTAAGACTGCCTAAAGTCTCAAAAAATCTTATGTGGATATGGGGCAAAGAGAGTAGGAGTTTGATATAGGTGACTGGGTGTTCCTGAATGTTTCTCCCATGAAAAAAGTGATGAGGTTTGGGAATGTTGGTCCGTATTTAATTATGAGGAGAGTAGGGAATTTTTCTTATGAATTAGAGTTACCTACGAGCTTGGGTTCTATTTATCCTATTTTCTATGTGTCGATGTTGAAAAAGTGTTGGGGGATCTTTCTTTGATTGTCCCTTTGGAAGGTGTTGGTATTTCAAATTCCTTGTCCTATAAGGAAGTCCTGATTCAGATATTTGATAGGAAAGTTCATCATTTTAGGACTAAGTATGTTGCTTTGGTAAACATTCTTTGGAGGAATCAAAAGGTAAAAGAAGCTACATGGGAAGCAGAAGAGGACATGAATTCCAAATATCTATTTTTATTTGCCGTAATGGATGAAAGTGTATTAAGTACAGGTTCCCTTTTACCTCTTATCGCTTTTGGGCTATTTGTTTATGGTTTGATGAAAAACAAATCATATCTTGCAAGTGGACTAGAGCATGAATAACTAGACTAACACGTGAATAATTATACAAAGAAAGTAACCTATAAGGAATGTAGCATATAAGCAAATGGTCTATGAAAGGTATAACATGTAGGCAAGTTATAGGTGAAACTTAACTCATGAGTACTAATTCCAATGCTTATAGTACACAATCAAATTAAACTCTGATGCAACTAAAATATGGACGTGATTTGTGGTAAATAATTGGTGTAATAAATAACATATAGGGAAAGTTCCTATGAAATAATTAGCAATGAACAAGGTTTTTATGAAGAAGAAAACATCTATTGCATTCTTTTTTGTATTCGTACCAAGTGGTTCCCTAACTTCTCATTTGGGGGTGCATAATCCTGTGAGGTAATGTAATACCCTAGGTTTTGGACTCTGAAATTTCCCTATGATTGAGCTTACTGCTCAACTTACGACCCAGGTGATGAGTCGTAGTCACGTCCAACCTATAATGTTAACTAACTATTCTACCTTGATCTTGATTGGGACCTTAAGAGTCATAAGGAATAGTCACCATTGAAGGGTGCCCAAGAGTTTGTCCAGACTACGACTTGGCATCACAATTCATGATGCCCGAGTTTGAGTCATAGGGTAGTGTGTATGCCTTAAGTCACTGCCCAAATAATGATTTATGGTCACCACGCATGACCAGTGATCATGAGTTGTCACCCAACCCGTAGTGACTGGGAATTATTTTCTTGCACATTTTTCATTTAGCATAATTCGGTATTTTCTCTTTCTTTACACTATTTCCATGACTTAAATCCTTCCCTTAGCCCTATTTCCACCCAATTAACATAATCATAAACAACTTTTTCCTCTCAAATTCCCTAATTAAAAGCAAGGCTAGGGTTTCTAAGGATTGGTAATTTAGGGCTAAAAGAGTGGTTTCTTCTCAAAATTCTTGGTATTTTCAAGCATGTATCTCTTCCCTAAACTTTTCTATTATCATATCATCCAATGGTTTAAAAATCATATGGTTTTAATTTTTGGTTTTGGAACTTCGGTTAAGGGTTTTGGATGGTTAATGTTTAAATGGTATTTTCATCGTTTACAAGCATTAATTTAAGCTTTGTTGATGGATTTTAGAACTCAGTGGGTGCATGGGTATGGATGATGGAATGGGGGTCGTGGATTCCCCTAAATTTATGAATAATGGAATAGGGGTCGTGGAATGCCTTAAGTTTATAAATCTTTGTATTAGAATTAGTAATAGCCTCAAACTACCTTATAAATTAGCTTTAGGACAGCTATATGCATAATTTAATCACTTTTGAAACTATTGCATTACATAAAAGGCTAATGAAATATAAATGGTTTTGTAAGGCCTTAGTGGCCCTCAAATTGGTTTTAATTTGGAGCTAGGGGTCGTGGATTCCCCCAAGTTGGTGAATAATTGGAATAGCATGATTTTATAAGCTTGCAAGCATATTGGCATGACAATACCAATAGTGAATGCCTTAATAAATGGTTGTTGGCTAATGGATGGGTTATGTTCAAAAGTTTTAATTGGGATTAATGGGGGTTTTGTAGCTCTCCGTGGAAGGTAGAGATCTCAGAAAACTGATACTAGAAAACATTTATCGGCGTGGGGGTCTTCATGACCGTGTACATAGTTCACACTTGATATATATATATATATATATGGTGTGGGGTCATGGATTCCCTAGCCTTTCCTTGGACTTCTCATATTCGTGTGGATAATACGTACTAGGGCCCTCCGGTGGGGGTAGCATGACCCACATAGCCCATGTGTGCTTTTTGGATTGTTAGAGCTACACAGTCCTGGTTAATGATTTTAAATCTCATTCTAAACCTTGTTCCCTATACCAATATTTTACATATACGTATGTATGCATGTATGTGGCCATGTACATTGAGTTTGGACTTGATTTTGAAATAGCATTATTTTATCCTGGTCCCGAGTTACATGCTAGAGTTGACCCTCTAACAATCTTAGGATGCTACATTATTTCATAATGTAGGGATCGAAGACACCTCTTTTACCACTGCATAACATTACGTGGATTTTGGTTCATCGATTGGTCAGCATTGAAGTGTTGAGCCGTCATATTTCAGAAGGCCAGATATTTCATTACTTTCCTTATGAGTATCAAAATTCCATCGGTTTCTTTTCATATTTTGGATTTATTTTTGGCCATATTCGGGGGCATGTCCTGACTCAGTTTAATGTTCAAATTGATTTAAAGGCTTTTGTGGACATATGTGTGGGTTGGATGGTATTGTTAACTCTTAGAGCTTATTTTTGAGTTACATTAAATGTTTCATCTTTATTCTCTGGTTGTCTTTCACTTTATTAGTATTTGGAATATGTTTGGATTGAACAGGATATGGAGGTGGTCTCCAGTCCTTGGTGAACTTGGGATACCCATCATAACTAAACCCGAGGTTGAGTCATGGAAAAACAGTAGAGAAATCCTAAAAGTTTGCAGTCTAATTTGTATTGAAAAAGTTTATTATAGTAGAATGTGTGCATATTCGATTAGTAGGGACTGAGTATAAGTTATAGGGATGCGAAATCAAGGAAAAATTTGAAGTTTTTATATTTTGTGTTTTTCTTCAAATTTTACAATCCCTCACTATGTTTCAAATACTAATAATTGTTTTTTTAGATACACATAGCACCAAAGGCTTCCAAAAAGAAGGTTACACCTTGGAGGTGGAGGGATGACTCCTCTGAGAGCAGTGGCTCAGTGGAGGAATACCTAATTGACCCAACTAGGGTAGCCCAACAAGAGTGATGCATCCATAAACTAAGGCCTAGAAGTATGTTGCAGCAGATACTATCCTTGGAGCTACCTTGGGCGTATCATTTTCATTACGTTTATAGTAAGGTAGATGACCTTCTTCTACTTGGCCTAGAGCTTCGGCAATACCCAGTGGCCTAGAACCCAAGTCGAGGATAAAGAACGCTAGGATATCTCCACTAAATTCTTCCCAGTTTGAGAAAGAAAATGATGAGGATATTAGGGTGATGATGAGGATCCAAAAGAGGAAGAGGGGGAGTTTAAGTCACTTCCTACAGCAGTTACACAGGACCCCCAGTCTGAAGAGGGGTCACAGGATAAGAAAGAGTTTGGGATAGCAGTTTAAAAGCAGTCATCAGTTATACCCCAGTTTAAGGAGGGTACATACTAAACATCACATCAGGTGCCACCACCAGATATAGAGCCATCACCTCCGATAAATCAAGCCTCACACCCTACTTACATTTCGATCAAGCCTATTGATTAGGTAAATACGATGTAGTGTAGAAGGACATCGACTGCTTAATGAGAGAGATAGTGTTATGACTAAGACATGCCCACCCATGAGGCCCATTTATGAGGAGATACAAATAGATTTGTCTCATTTGGCTGGAGCACTATTGTTGCAGGCTACGTTTTATAGGTATCACCTGGGGTGAATGACCGAACCCCTATTCTCTTACAGCCAGACATTGATACGGGAGTTCTATCCCTCATACCATGCCATAACATATTTGACTATGCCTAGAGATCGTAGGCATATAGAGCAACCTCAGTTAGAGCAGGTGCTTGTGAGAAGGATCACTATTGATATTTTAGCAGCGACCATCTATCGATATCTTTTTAGCCCAGCTTATGTAGCTTCTATATCTATAGCTGAATGTGATAACCATTTGAGATTAGCACGTGATAGACCTGCCATGCAATAGGCTGAGCATAGGAGTGAGCGGGTTGGTTTAGCAATACAGATCACCAGTTATATTTAACCTCTTGGTGTGGATGCCCCTTGGGTCAAGGGGCAAGGTATGATTAAAAAGGCGGTCTTGAATTTTGTTGCACAGTTCTAGTGGCTATTAGTGCATTATTGATTATATATGACTTCATTTGATACCTTACTTGCTTTGGATTGTACAACACTCATTGTGAGTATGGCGGTAGATTATGATATTAATTTTCCGTCCATCATCATATATGAGATGCATCAGAGGGAATTTGGGGAAATAAAAATACTATTTTTCCTTTGCTTGGTACAATTACTATGTGATGATGCCAGTGTTCCAGATATTCCACGTGTTGATATGAGAGTAGAGGTAACGGGTGCAACCGGACCAGTATGGCCAAGGATCCGATTAAGTTGGTCCTTACTTAGAGCTCCCATTTGCTTTTGATAGTGATTTTGACCTAGGCTAAGAGCCCATCAGTTCTTATAGAGCATATTGCTAGAGAGGGAGTAGATTCAGGTGTTAGTATGGATTATGAGAGAGGGATCAATGAGAGACCCCTGAGATAAGTACACAGGGTGTAGGGACCCCAGCCACACACCCTTCAGTTTTAGCTTTCTCTTCATAGCCAGTTGGGACATCTGTATTATGCCCTCACCCATCTACTACAATTTTTGCTATAGGTATGGTTCTTCCATCACGTCAATTCTTGCAGAGCTTAGTAGATAATCAGTGATTTACCACCACCCGACTAGAAAATGTTGAGGCTGAGGTGGCATTATTGTATGGGTAGATCCGACCTTAGGTCTAGACTACACATTAGGCGGTAATAACTAAACTATAGGTTGCACACAGGGTTAAGATGTCAGAGTTCTAAGCTGAGGTGAATGCCCTTATAGATACTTTTGAGGGTTGAGCATCAGCCTATTTTAATAATATGGAGGCACTATTCCGAATATCCCTCCAGCTATACCTCTATTTTCTCAGTCGGTACCTCTGAATGGACCTCAGAATTTAGATTTATTTATAGAGGTTGAGGAGATGGTCCTGTAGCATAGACCAAGAGAGGTAGAGAGATGGAGTTTCAGGATCCCGATTTACCATTTGACTAGGCCTTAAAATGAGCCAGATGTGATTTGAGGGAGACTGATTGTGCTAATTGGCAGAGGCATGCTGATATAGCTATAGGTACATCATCTAGTAATGCACCACCATCTCCGCCAGTTGAGATACCCCCATATGGAGATGACCTAGTCATGGATGCCTAGTGCGTCCTAGGTGTTTCCTCGCTCTCTTGCTTTAGATTATTTATACATATTAGGGCAGTTCATAGACTTTTAGTTAGGGCGGGGTATACCATAGCAGCAATGGTTTTTTGTTGCCGTACTTCTTTTCATGTCGGCCATGGTATGCTCGTAGAACCGGTGTGTCTAGGTTAATTTTGTGTGGTGATGTGTTTTATTTTGTATTATGTTGTGTTTTGTGTAATTAGGAGATTTTTGAGTATCTAAGGCAGTTGACATACTTTTTATTGATTTCTGAGAAAAATGATACCCTTCCAAAAATTTGTTTTCAAAACTGTTTAAATGTATATATGTGTGACAATTGTAGATCTTTTTATAGAATCGGGATTAGGGACATGATAATCATACCTAATGTGTGCATGAACCGGATAGATCATAGATTGTGATATGACTCTGTCCCATATATGTGTGAAATACTACTTAGTTCCCTTTGTGTAGTAAATCTAGAGCTTTTCTAGTTAGTCTTGCATATATTATAGAATACTCGATTAGGAAAGAATTACAGGCTATTATTAATATTAGTCCACTTTTAGCCTAAGTGACCTTCCACTTATGAATAAGTATCCCTTGATCCCGATTTTTTAGCCTTATAGACTATTTTTATTATTAAACCTTTTATCTTCCCATTGGTGTTAGAATGAACCTGTTTAGCTCTGGCCCTCCATGTAAATTGTACACCTCAGCTCAGGAAATTTCCTAAGTTGAGGTTGGCTATCATAGGGTGTGTAATGTAAAGTGGGTATGAAAAAAGGTAAAATAAGAGAAAAATAATAGTAGGGTTGGGTGTGGTAGAAAAAAAAGAAAAAATGAGAAAAAGAAAAAGAGAAAAGAATAATAGAAACCACACCCAACCTGAATGTGCAATAAAAAGAATAAAAATGGAGAAATATGGTAGAATAAAAATAAAATTGGTTGTTGAGTGGACCCGAAAGTTATTGTAGTGCCAAGGAGGCTTAATCACTAAATATATCCATATGTACCATACCATCCCCCAAGCCTACATTACAAGTCGAATAAAGTTCTATAGTGATCCGAACTTGACTGTATGAAAACTAAGGTAAGAAAATAAGGGCAAGCTTATGGTATTTGATGTGCATTAGTGGAACTTCTCTTTTGAGCGTGTCTCTTGACCGTACCTGCATTGGCATACATTAATTAATATGGGTGAGTGGTAATTCTTTGTTGTGAGGGCACATGGGTCTATATCTAGTTTCTTTCTTGTTTGGATAGTGAAACTTGTAGATATGCATGGTTGTCTGTTGCTAATATAACAACCATACCTTGATTCCCTTGTGTCACATTTATGTGCTTCATGTATAAAATTAGTTGGTTTTGAATTGTTGAAATAGAGAGGTAATGTTTTTCAACTTAAAGTGTTGATTGACTGCCTTAAATAGCTTAGAGTTCTTCTAGTTAAGTGTTGTTGTTTTTCTTTGTTTTGTTATGTTTCTTAAGGACATACAAACGTTCTAAGTTAAAGGTGTTAATGTGCTATGGATTCATAGTACTTTTGATGCTAAAAACGATGAAAATATGCAAGTTACATAGGTTGTTTTGTTAGATTTGGTGTATTTTATTATGTTATTGTACGAAATGAGGTTTTAGGACTATTCTAGAAGAAAAGAGTGAAGGTTGACGTTTTTGGCTATAGAAGTGGCCACCTATAACCCATATGTGCTACCTACGGTCCGTAGGTGCTAAAGTAGGTGTCAGAACTTAGAGATCCAGACACTCAGAAGTACAAGAAAAATACTGTCACTTACAGAGGGGCACCTACGATTCATAGGTGACAGAGCAGGTGCAAGATAAGCAAACTCTAGAGAGTTCAAGAGCTATTGGAGCAAGGGAGGCCACCTATGTGGACCACCTACTGCCTTTAGGTTACCTAGAAGTGGCCACAAACCTTGATTTTCTTTTTTTTGGGGATTTGTTTCCCAGGGTTTTGTCATGACCTAAACCAAGGAAGTCAGACAAGGACCACACATAAACCCCTGCACCTAACCAAACAGAACACAATACCCCCAACACCAGATGAATTTCTAACATATAACAAGATCACATAAGATAAGCTCAGTGAAATTTAAGATATGTATAGAACAGGTAACCGGTAATTGACCAAACACAACCAACCAACATCACCACCCAAGTTCACAGTAATCCAATAAAGCCCTCTAAAAAAATTGGAATTAATAAAGTGTTGGGACATGCGCCTGACCCTAACAATGACAATGATAATGATAATGTAAGCTCTCAGTTATACTCTATGAAAGGAACTAATGAAATTTTTAAGTCTTTCGGAGAAAGAAAGCTTACCACTACACCACATGAAGCGATAAATCGAGTTGATCCATCGAACCCTACACAGGAAAAGTTGAAGTATCTTTGGTGCCTGTATTGTAATGGGATACAACGTATAGAGACGGCTAGTGAGGTGAACACTAGCATGAAACTCAGGGATAAGAGAAAAAATAATGTCAAGTCTAACCATTTCAAATACCATATAACCATATTGTAATACATATATTGATTTTTGGTGTATTTATATGTCCAATCACCAATATTCACCCATATTTTGACTTATTTTGTGAGCAAAAATGTGTTATTCTTCTTGAATTTAAGCTTTAATTGTGTTCTGGATCTAACCAAGGTGATTAGTGATGCAGGGTAAATTTCTAATGGATTTGGACAAAAATTTGATGCATATTATGAAGCAAGTAATGATTGATGTTGCGAGTTGATTATACGGAGTATTGCGGATACTGGAAGGAATTGGAAAGCAAACTAGGATAGTTGGATCAAGCAGCAGAGCAAGGAGATAAAAGAAACATATGTTTTGCCTTAAAGAATTAGTGGAAAACAAAGTCCAGTGGTCAGGGACGTTTAACCCGCGATGCGGGCTCCAAAACCAGGCTTCTAGTACTTAGAGAAATTTTTAGATGAAAATTCCAGTGGAGTCATGCGATATGCCCGCGATGAGGTCTCTAGTCTAGTGCTCCCATGCTCTAGTTTTATATTTTGAGTGAAGTTACAGTGGAGGCACGCGATATTCCCATGATGTAGGCTCCAATTCGGTTGTCTCTTGCCTTAGAAAAATATTGACATGCTAATTCCAGTGAAAACACGTGATATGCCTGCGACGTGGTCTCCATAGCGGTGCACTAATGCCCATAATACAGGCTTCATTCCACCCAGGCTAATTTTGTCATAGTATATAAGTAACACGTGGACACAATTTCAATCACTTTTTGGAAAGCACAGCAGCGACGGAAAAGCACAAAAATCTCTCTTTTAGGGTTCTTAGACATTCTTTTGAACTTTTTTACTTCAAGATTTATTCTTGGTATAATTAATTACTTATTTTGATGTTTAATTCTAACATGAGTGGCTAAACACCCTTGTTCTGGGGTTGAGGCTAAGAACATGATTACTTTAATATTTTTTATCGTAGTTTCTTTTTGGAATATCATGTAGGTTGTTCTTAATTTCTTGAGCTTACTCTTTTGATGAGTGGACACCATTAGAATAAATCTATATTTCTATGTGAATCTGGGAGGAGAATCGTAGGATAGAACGAAGAAATTAAGAAGGTTCTTATCCTTTTATGAAGTAAGGGGTTTGAATTAGCATCTAGGGTAGAGATATACCTAGAAGACTTGCTTGGTTCAATTGCAAGAAGATCACTGTATGAATCTAGAGGAACTGTTGCATCTCTGTGGGACTGTAGTTACAATATTCAGATAGATAGAAGATTTAAGGTCGTGAGACTAAGATCGTACTATAAACTTTGTGAATCAACAATCGGATGACCAACTAGACTATGATAAGAATGGAGATTTGTAAGATTGTTAGAAGTGCCTCAACCCAGAAATTCTCATCATTACTGGTTACAACTATTGTTTGCTTTGCCATTGTCCTAATTTGTTCTTTATTATTTATTAATTTACATTTTTATTCATAATTTCACAATTATCTTGATACTTTACAACACTTAATACCTCTTTGTCTAAAACTAAAGACTTTTTAAATTGCTAGTTTCTTAATCCTTGTGGGAACAATATCTAACTGTCTAAGTCTCTATATTACTTGTACAATCATATGCACTTACGTGTGCATTTGAATGCAACAAGTTTTTGGCGCCGTTGCCGGGGACTAGTATAATTAGTAATTTGCTAAATTTTTGGTTTTTGAAAATAAGTTTAAGTGTTAACGACTTGATCTTAGCGGCTGAATTTTGCAGGTCTAGTTGAATAAAGGACTGTCGAGAGTAAAAAGTTAGTAGATCCTTTTGCAGAACCATAACTGATATTTCAAAAAAGGCGAAGAGATCAATATCCCATTCAACAGGTTCAAATGGTTGAAAGAAGAGATCTAAATGTGGTTGATCAAAATGATCATATTGATCCAAATGCCGAACATGTCCCAGATTCGGTTATCCCAGTTATTCCTGGTCAACTAGCTGCTAGACCTATTCGTGAGGTGTCAATCCCACTCACGCACTATGCGAATAAAAGTATTCACAAGCCTAAGCCAGGTGGTCAATTAGAATTAAAGCAGAATATGGTGCACTGAATTCGGCTCGGCAATTTTTTGGCCTTTCACATGAAGACCCACAGCAGCACATACATACCTTTTTGGAAATAAGAGATACTTACATTGCTACAGGGATGAATACTGATTAAGTCAGACTGACACTCTTTCCTTTTTCTTTAATTGGGAAAGCAAAGAGGTGGAACATGCTGAACTACCACTCTCCATTACTTCTTTGAAAGATCTAGCTCAGAAGTTCCTTATTCAATTCTTTCAATTTGGGAAGATTGCACGTTTAACAAGTAAGATTTTGAGTTTCAAACAGAAAGAAGAAGAGAATCTCTACCAAGCTTAGGAGAGATTTTAAGTATGCTCGAAAATTGCCCTCACCATCATCAGTCTAATGATGTCTTTGTTCATACTTTTATTGAGGGGTTAGAGCCAAATATTAAGATTCTCTTAGATTCAGTAGCAGGTAGGTAAGATCTTGAGAAGACTTATGATGAATTATACACACTACTGAATTAGATTTCATAAGGGAACCCAGAATGGCATACTGATTCTAGGAGTGCTCCTAAGAAGGTTGCAAGTGTGTTAGAGGTTGATCAGTTCACTACTCTATCAGTTGAACAACATGAAGTTAGGGGTTCCACAAGAAGCAACTACAACTAATGTAGTCCAACAGGTAAATTCTTGGTGTGAGGTTTGTGGAAGTAGTGGATATGCAGCAAACGCTTATACTATAGATCCAGATTTTGTGAATTATGTGGGGAATATGAATCATCTAGAACAACAGAACTTTGGTAACACATATAATCCCAACTGGAGAAATCATCTCTACTTCTCGTAGGGTGGAAATCAGGCACAGAACAATAATCAGTATAAGGGTCCAGTGCAACAAAATTAACAAAATTACAACTCCTAGAAATTTGGAGTTGTAACTTGGTCAGATGGCTGGAGCACAAAACACAAGACCTCAAGGTGGCTTACTTAGTGATACAGATACAAATCCAAAGTAGGTAAATACAATTATGACAAAGAGTGGGTTACAGTTAAAGGAGGTGGTACCTAATAAGGTTAGTCCTATAGTCACTGATGATTATACTAAAGCCAATGGGGAGAAAGAGATCAAATAAAAAGCTACAAGTAATGAAACTCATATAGAGAAGAAGACTCTACCTATACCATTCCCTAAAAGGCAAAGGAAGCACCAAGAAGAGGATAGTTACAAGAAGTTCTTGGATCTTCTAAAGCAGATTCACATGAATCTTCCTCTTGTTGATATTCAATAGAGTGTTCTAAAATATGCAAAATACCTGAAAGATAGAGTGGTAAACAAGAACTGATTGATAGAGTATGCGATAGTTACACTTACAGAGAAGTGCACATCCAAGATACAAAACAAACTACCCATGAAGCTGAAGGATCCAGGTAGTTTTACTTTGCAGATCACTATTAGGCAGACCATCAGTGCTCGTGGATTCTGCGACTTGAGGGATAGCATAAATCTTATGCCCACATCTTCGTACCGATATATGGGTCTTGCGAGTCCAAAACCCATAACTATTGTTTTGTAGTTGGCTGACAGGTCCCTTGCTAAGCCGGATGAAATTATTAAAGATGTTTTAGTGTAAGTGGGATCACTGATCTTTCCTGGAGATTTTGTTATTCTTGACTTTAAAGCTGATTCGATTGTTCCATTTATTTTGGGATGCCTTTCCTAGCAACAGGGCAGTCACTAATTGATGTAGAAGTAGGGAAGATAATAATAGGAGTGCATGATAAAGTGGAGGTTTTTGATTAATATAAGGCACTTAAATTACCGGATTTATATGAAGAATTATCTTCCATATCAGTTATTGACCTTGCATCTGAGCTACATCTGTTGTTGTGAGCTACATCTGTTCTTGTCTGATGATCTACTAGAGCAAACTTTGATGGGTCATAATCTTAGTGGAGATGTAGAGGTGCTATAATTGGTCCAAGTCATGAATTTAGTAGCAGTTGAAATGATAAATCCGCCTTTTGAGCCATTGAACAGGCCAATTAGCCCATCTCTAAGGCTTCAATTAATGAAGCTCTAAAATTAGAACTTAAGGTTCTTCCTCCTCACTTGAAAAATGTTACCTTGGTGAAAATGATACCTTGCTTGTTAGTTTGTCTGCAGGTTTATCTGATGTGTGGGTAAGGAAAGCAATTGCAGTCTTAAAATAAAGAAAGAAGGTAATTGGTTAGTAGATGTCTGACATTATAGGGATAAATCCAGCTTTTTGTAAGCATAAGATATACATGGAAAAAGATTTCAAACCAAATGTGCAACAACAATGTCAATTGAATCAGGTGATAAAGGAAGGACCTAGTGCAAAAAAGGTCATCAAGTAGCGCAATAATGAGATTGTTTATCCAATTTCAGATAGCAAGTGGGTAAGCCCAATTCACTGTATTCTAAGAAAGGTGGGATAACTCAGGTTACTAATGAAGCTAATGAGCTGATTCCCACTCCTATGGTGACTGGATGGAGAATCTATATTAACTACCGAATGCTAAATAAAGCCACCAAAAAAGATCACAATCCTATCCCGTTCATTGATCAAATATTGGATAGGTTGGCAGGGCAGGAGTACTTTTTTTTCTTGATGGATACTCGGGATACAATTAGATCACCATTGCACCAGAGGACCAAGAAAAGACCACATTTACTTGCCTATATGGCACATATGTATTCAGACACATGCCTTTTGGCCTCTATAATACACCTGCAACATTTCAAAGATGCATGATGCCAATATTATATGACATGGTTTGTTGAGGTATTCATGGATGACTTCTCTATTTATGGTAATTCTTTTGACGTATACTTGCAGAATCTAGGTCGAGTCCTAGTTCATTGTGAAGAGACAAATCTTGTGTTGAATTGGGAAAATGTCATTTTTTGGTCAAGGAAGGAATAGTCCTTATCCATAAAGTGTCATGTAAAGGACTTGAAGTAGATAAATCCAAAATTGAAGTGATTGAAAAGCTTTCATATCCAATAACAGTGAAGGAAGTGCGAAGTTTCTTAGGTCAAGTAGGCTTCTACATGCAGTTTATTCAGGATTTTTCTAAGATTGCAAGCCCGATGTGTAAATTTTTAAAAAAAGAAGGGAAGCTTAATTTTGGGTTGATTGTCAAGAAACTTTTGAGAAGCTAAAGAAGAAATTGACAAAAGCACCCATCTTGATTTATCTAGATTGAGAGTTACCAGTTGAATTAATGTGTGATGCCAGTGATGTAGCTGTGGGAGTAGTTTTGGGGCTGAGAAAAGACAAGGTATTTTGTTCTGTTTATTAAGCTATTAAAATCTTGAATGATGCCCAAATAAATTACACAGTCACAGAAAAGGAGATGTTAGCACTGGTTTATGCATTCGACAAATCTAGATCATACTTGGTTATCACCAAGGTTATTGTTCACACAGACCATGTTTCTATCAAGTACTTATTTAACAAAAAGGATGTAAAGCCACGATTGATCATGTGGATTTTATTGCTTCAAGATTTTGATCTTGAGGTGCGTGATCAGAAGGGGGCAGAGAATCGAGTTGCAAATAATTTATCTACGTTATAGAATCATGATTATATTATTAATGATACACTTTGCATTCAGGAAGAATTTTTGGATGAAAAATTGTTAACTCTTGGCATGTGTGAGCTTCCATGGTATGCAGATATTGTGAACCTGTTAGTATGTGGGGTTTATCCTCCCAAAGCTACCACTCAATAAAGAAATAAATTGCTTCATGATTCCCATGCTTATATATGGGATGACCCGTATCTTTTCAAGAAGGATCTTGATGGTATTATACCCAGATGTGTTCCAGAAGCTGAATTTACACAAGTGCTTCAAAAGTTCCATTCATCTCCTTATGGTGTCCATCATGGGGGTGAAAGAACAGCCAAAAAAGTGTTGTCATCCAATTTTTTCTTGCCAACATTATTTAGAGATGTCATGGTTTTTGTGAAGAGTTGTGATCAGTTCTAGAGGTTAGGTACAATTTCAAGGCATTATGAGATGACCCTAAACAACATTCTTGAAGTTGAAGTATTCGATGTTTGAGGGATAGATTTTATGGGCCCATTCCCACCATCCAATGGCAATCTGTACATGCTTGTGGCAGCTAATTTTGTAACCAAGTGGGTGGAAGCTGCAACTTGTCCCACTAATGATTCAAGAGTGGTATTGAAATTTGTGAAGAAGCATATATTCTCCCAGTTTGTCACTCCCAGAGCTATAATCAGTGATAGAGGTACACATTTCATTAACACTTGGTTTACAAATATTTTTGCTAAATATGGTATTAGCCACAAGGTGGCCACTGCGATCATCCACAAGTAAATGGACAAGTTGAGGTATCCAACCAGGAGATAAAGAAGATATTGCAGAAGACTCTTAATGGTCAGCAGAAGGATTGCGCAGAAAATATAGATGATGTATTACGGGCTTATAGGACAGCTTATAAGATACCTATAGGGACTTCTCCCTATCGGTTGGTTTATGGGAAAGCCTGCTATTTGCCTATAGAGCTGGAATATCAAGCTTATTGGGCAGTTAAAAAGTTAAATCTTGAGATGAAGGTCGCTGGTGAGAAGATATTGTTGCAGCTGGTTGAACTAGACAAGTTTCGTCTACATGCTTATGAGAATGCCAAAATGTACAAGGAAAAGACCAAGAGATGGTATGATATGAATATTCAGGACAAAATGTTTAAACCCGGATAATTTGTTTTTCTATTTAATTCAAGGTTAAAGTTTTTTCTGGGTAAGTTGAAGTCAAAGTGGTCTGGGACTTTTGAGGTGGTGCGAATGACGCTTCATCATGCAGTTGAATTATGGAATAAAGAAAAGAATGAGAAGTTTCTGGTGAATGGACAATGTGTGAAGCATTATTAGCTGATCATGGAGACAAACACAATGTGTTCATAACTTTTGCTGATAAGTGAGACTTAAGGGAATTCGTGCCATGACGTAAAATAAGGAGCTGCGCGGGAGGCAACCCATGAATATAATGTAATAACATAGTTCCTTTCAATTTTTTGTTTCTAGGAAAGAAAAATAAAGCAAAAAAAACAAAAAAAATAAGTCGTTCCACGACCGAAATTAAGGTGCTGAATGGGAGGCTACCCACTTTTTCTTATGTTGGTTTATTGTTTTTGGTTAGTATACAAGAATGAGAAACACGTCAGCATGAGGGTAACCGAGAGGTAAGTAATAAAGAGAAATGTCGGGGAAGCGTCCAGGTAAGTTACATACTCACTATGGAAAAGTACAAGAGTGAAAAAGAGTAGGAGGGAATGAAATAATTCCCCAGAAGATTAAAATCCATGCAAAAAGTATGGCAATCTAGTGAGTACGGGCGATTTGCCTATAGCGCGGGCTCTAGAGCAGCGCATTAGAGCCTGTGGTGCACACTGCGTAGCGAGGGAATAGAGCCCACGACGCGTTCTAATCAACCTACTTGCCCCATTTTCTCCAATTAATTTGGGTACTCACCTAAATCCCTATAAATACCCCCCTTAAGTTCATAAGCCCCTTTCATTCTTAACCTTAGCCTAGCAACTCCTAAATTCCCAATAGCAAAATTTTCTCTCTTTTGAAGTGTGTTCTTCTTTGGTGACAAATACAAGGCTTTTCCTTCATCTTCTTCACCAATATTAAGGTAAGTACTTCTCTCTCTGCTTGTTAAGGTGCAAGAAATGCTACCATTAGTTTCAATTACTGAAGATTTCATGGGATTTGTGCTTTGGGAATTGGATGTTCACTTTGTAAATTATTTAAATTTTTAGTTTGTGCTTATTTATTGCTGTAAGTACATTCTAGTTCATAAAGTTTTATGGCTGATTTTATGTATAGGCGTGTGTATGAATTTAAAATGGTTCAATAATATATGGGGGGGGGGGGGGGGGTAGTTTGACCTTCAGTAGTTTGTGCAATGTGTTATGAGAAATCATACTTCCCTATGTGCACATGTATTGTTGTCAGGAAATTGTGGGTCAATGTGGTGACATACTCTTGCAGTATTATTTATAGACTGTTTCAGTGATATTGTTTAAAGTGAGAATGATTGTATGCCATTTTTGTTGAAAGGTAGCTGATTTAAATTTGTTGAAATACGATGGAAATTATGCTTGTGGAGATTGCTAATTGGGAAAGTCTGAGTACCCTTGCATTCATACCCACTCACCAGTCTTAGAAACTAAGTGGGGGGGGCCTAACCACCATACACTTTGTGTTTCTAGCTCAACATAGATACTTTGTTTAGTGAGGTTGCTGCATGAATTTTTTGACAGGTACTATGTCGAGTGGCCAACAGAAGGGAAAGGCTAAGATGGGAACTTTTGAGATAGCTAGGAAAAGAAATAGATAAAGTCCTAGTGCATCTCACCCTTAGCTTATCCTACGTAAGCCACCGAGGATGTATGGTACTAGAAGAGTTTTGAAGTCTGGCCAAAAGTGGTATACAGCACATGATGAGACTAAGTATATTGCAGACTGGTTCACTCATAGGGAGAACTTACTGAAAGAATTTCCCAGCATGGTTCACTGAATTGAGGGGTTACGTATGCAGTTCTTGTTTGAACAGCCTCACGAGTGTAATTTGAGCCTAATTAGAAAGTTCTATGCTAACTAAGACCTATATGATAGGGATTTGGAAGTGAGGATATAGGGACAGGTCGTGACTTTTAATGCTCATTCATTGAATGTACTCCTTGGTACACCAAAAGTTGATGTTGAGCACTTTAAGCAGATGTATATTGAACCATCATATGCCCATATTCACCACTTTTTGTGTGAAACTCACTCGACCGCAAGATGGATACGTAGAAAACAAAGTGGTATTCACCTCGCACTACCTTTAGTCACATGAATAGAGAGGCCCAAATATGGGCAAAGATTATTTATACATGCCTAATTCAGGCTACTCACATGACTGAAGTAACACAAGATAAAGTTTGCCTTATTTATGCTTTGATGCATGACCATGTTGACATGAATATAGGTGAGGTAATTTTCTCGGGTATGAAGAAGGTACGGCTTAGACCGGAGAAACAGTATAGTTTAGGGTGCTTATTGACCCAATTTCTGTGAGTTGAAGGTATTGGAGAAGAGGCAATGGACTATAAGCTTTTGGTAATCATTAAGCCTCTTGATGTATCCCGTACTAAAAGGAATGCAGCTTATGGTGCTACATTGACTATGCCCGAGCATCAGACTAAACCAATGAGATCACTGCTTGGATGTATGGGCTATAGATAATTCTGCATAGGTTGGTGGGCATTCATCACTCGGTAGGAGAATAGATCTATGGAGTTAGATTATCCTCTTGGTCATTATGTGAAGACTATGCTGAGGATCAGCCCTGATTTTATAGAACCATTTGATGATGATGTTCCCACAGATGAGGAGCGATGTCTAGACTATTTAGATGACGAGTCAGAGGAGGAGGATGGGATGATGAACCCAAATTTAGAAGAGATGATTAGAAACCTAATGATTGCATAGATGGAATGTGAATAGGGATTCCTCACCATCTCATACTATGCTTATTTTGAAAGAACCGGGACAGTGTTTCCTTTTTAGTGTGGGGTGGTGGAAGTCTCATTCTTTCTATTTGTTTCTGTCTTTATTTCTGTTGGACAATTTTAATTTTCTGTTTGGATGTTTATTTTAGCATTCTTGTTATTCGGAACACTATGTCTGTAACAGCTAGTAACTTGAAAGTATTGCTGCAATTTGCCCTCAAGGCACTTTTTGCGTATTGCTTCAGTTTAAAGTATTTATTTTTGCCCTCCTTAGCAATTTCTATTTAAAGTATTTATTTTTCCCTCTTTGGCATTTCTGTCATAGTTAGTTGTACGCCCCTATGATAGATAGATAACGACTTTCTTAAGGGGAGTTAGTCTTTAGAAATTGAAAATTGATAAGATCCTAATTACGACTTTTGCGAAATGCTTTGGTTGGGCCATTTTTATAATGACTTTGAGAGAATTTGTTATGAAACAAAAGGAAAATGAGTTATTTTTAGATGTTAAATCTTAATAGGTGTAATACGATTTGTTGGCTTAATATTGAATTTGACAAAGAATAAGATCGGGAACTTTAAGGATCCGACTTGACTCCTACCATGCACCGAGAGTGTGAGTATTTATTTGTATTCTACATGTATAGGAATGTCTGAAACTTGCCCAGTGTGTTTACAAAGTGAAATAAAGGGTGTTAGGTATAGGAAGTGATTCAGGCATTTCTTTGTTAGCCGAATTGTAAAGACTTTATTTACCTACCATTATGCATGTCCCTAGTGAGCCCCTTTGAGCCAATAGCCTGAATTTTTTTTGTAGCCTTGTACTTAGCCTAATCTCTTCTTTGATAGGCCTTAATTTGATCTAAATATCCTAAGCGCTTTAGTGTCGAAAAGTAATTGAATAAGGAGTGTGAAATTGAACTAGGAAAAAGGTGAAAGTGAAGCCCCAAAATTGTAAGTTATTGGTGTAAAATTGTTATGGTTGGGAAGTAAAAGAATTGTTCAGAAAAAAAATGTTCAGTTTTCTTATTGCCTAGTTGAGTAACAATGAACCTATTTTGGCCTAGTCCGTTTCGGACACTGTGCACCTCAACCAAGGCGAATCACTTTGGTTAAGGGTGGCTATTATAGGGGTGCACAATAGTAAATGGGTGTGAAGAAGAGCTATAAAGTGAATCATGATGTAAAAGAAAGATGCTCCCACCATAGTTTATGTTAATATGCTTAATGAGATTAGGGTGAAACAAATTATGTGTAAATATAATAAAGTGAAAATTGGGTTTAGAGAACGTGATTGAAGATTGAAGATTGACATGTATTAAAGCGCTTAGGGAAGATTAGTCTCTATTATCTAAATAGTCCCTACCCATCCCTTAGCCTTCATTAAAACCATGAAATGCCTAATTGATCTTACATTTCAACATCCGACTATTAGTGGAGTAGCACACTAAGGGCAAGCTTATGGTTCATTATCTATCATGTAGTAATTCTTCGTTGAGAGTGAGTGATTGAATTGTGATATTCCCTCCATGAGAAATATTGAAAAATTGTGAGTGGTAGGGGGAAACTTTCTTGTTGTGAGGGTGAATATGGATGAAAGTCCTGATTACTTATTATGTTATTTGATTGAGTGATTTGATTAAGTTTGCCAACAAATCGGATGTCACTATTGCGATGATGTAGTTTGAAACAAACTGTTCATGTGCATAAGAGCATTATTGACATATTTTGAGATGAAAAGTCATTGGTAGAAATTTTAAGAGCCCAATACAAACATTACTCGTAGGCTGTGATGTGGAGCTTAACTGGGTATTGTGTTGTTGATTGTTCGAGGATGAACAAGGTTTTAAGTGTGGAGTGGTGATCTTGGGCGTATTTATATGTTCAATCACTAATATTCACGCATATTTGGACTTGTTTTGAGAGAAAAAATGTTCTATTCTTATTGCATTTACGCTTTAATTATGTTCCAAATCTAACCGACATGATTAGTGATGCAGGGTTAATTTCTAATAGATTTGGACAAAAATCAAATGCATATTATGAAGCAAGTGATGATTGATGCTGTGAGTTGATTATATAGAGTATCGCGGACACTCGAAGGAATTAGAAAGCAAACTGGGAAGGTTGGATCAAGTAGCAGAGCAAAGAGATGAAAGAAATATGTGTTGTGCCTAAAAAAATTAGTGGAAAGCAAATTCTAGTGGTCAAGGGAGATTATTTCGCATTACATAATCCATGCAACTTCATGATCTCCTCAATAAGAAAGCTTAGCGTAATCCTCTATCGAATAATTAGTCCTCACTGGCAAGAAGTGTGCAGACTTAGTCATCCTTTCTACAATGACCCAAATGGAATCAAACTGATGATGAGGCCACAGAAGACCAGTAACAAAATCCATATTAATTATTTTCCATTTTCACATAGGCAGCTCAATTTCTTGAAATAATCCATTGAGCCTTAGGTGCTCCACCTTCACTTGCTAACACAACATGCACTTAGCCATAAAATTGGCCACATCCCTCTTCAAGTTATTCCACCAATAAATTTCTCTCAAGTTATGATGCATCACCTTTGAAACATTATGAATTGTATAACATTACTCATGAGCTTCGACTAAAATTCTTCCTCGCAACCCATCAACCTTAGGAACACATAATCTACTTTGGTGCATCAAGATACTATCACCACCAATCTCGAAAGCCATCACTTTCTACCTACCTATATCCTATTCTACCTCAAGATAGGGTCCAACACTTGCTTCTCCTCTACATCATTACCAAGAGATGACTTTACCACCTCTGGAACAATTACACCACCATCCTCAGAATCCAAGAGGCAGGCTCCAAGATTAGCCAAGTGGTGAATGTCCTTTAGTAAATCCCACTTCTCAACGTCCACGTGAGGTAAGATCCCTATGGATAACCTACTAAGAGCATGAGCAACAATGTTAGCTTTACCTGGGTGATAGTGGAGACTCGTGTCATAGTCCTTTAGTAACTCTAACCACCTCTTTTGCCTGAGATAGACTCCTTCTGGGTGAACACATACTGCAAACTCTTATGGTCTGAGAAGATGTCAACATGGACCATATACAAATAGTGATGCCAAATCTTCAAATAAAAGACCACAACCAACAACTCTAAATCATGTGTCAGATAGTTCTTCTAATATACCTTTAACTGCATAAAAGCATATGCAATCACCTAACCATAATACATCAATATACAGCCTAGTCCCACCTGGGACGCATCACAATAAACAACAAAACCATTGATACCCTCGGGTAGAGTAAAACCAAGAAATGAAGTTAACTTATCCTTTAATTTCTCGAAACTACCCTCACAAGCATCTGACCATAAGAACTTCACCTTCTTCTAAGTCAACTTAGTCAATGGGGCAGTAATAGAAGCAAAAAATTCCACAAACCTCCTAGAATAACCTGCTAAACCCAAGAAGCTCCAAATATTGGTTTGAGTTGTGGGTCTAGGTAACTTCTAAACCACCGAAACTTTCTGTGAATCCACTATGATCCCTTCTCTAGAAATAATATGACCAAGATAAATAACAATATTTAACAAGAACTCACACTTTGAGAACTTAGCATACAACCACTGATCTTTCAAGGTTTGCAGCATAAGGCGGAGATGATCGGCATGATCCGCGTCACTTTTAGAATACACCAAAATATCATTAATAAATACAATTAAAAACAAATCCAAGAACTGACAGAGTACTTGGTTCATATGAACCATAAATATTTTTGGGGCATTAGTCAAGCCAAAGAACATCACCAAAAACTCAAAATGACCATACCGGGTTCGAAAAACAGTCTTAGGGATATTCACCTTCCTAACCTTTAATTAATGGTACCCAGACGGAAGATCAATCTTAGAAAAATATTTAGCACCTTGAAGCTAATCAAAGAGATTATCAATCCTCAGAAGGGGATACTTTTTCTTCACGATCACCTTATTCAATTGGCGGTAATCTATGCACATTCGAAGGGACCCATCCTTCTTACGCATGAATAGAATTGAAGCACCCCTAGGAGAAACACTAGGGAAGATAAGACCCTTATCCAGAAGATCTTCCAACTGTTGTGTGAGTTCTTTCAACTCAGTAGGAGCCGTTCTGTAAGAATGGATAGAAATAGGACGAGTGTACAAAAGAAGATCAATCCCAAAATCAATTTTCCTATTAGGAGAACACCATGAATATCATCAGGGAACACCTCGAAGAATTCACAGACCACAGGGACAGTCTATAAAGAAGGACCTTCGGATCTAGATTCCTTAACATACACTAAGTGATAGAGGCACCCCTTGGAAATTAATTTTTGAGCTCTAAGACATGTAATGAGCCTTTCCATAGGAACTAGGGAGATACCTACCCACTCGATCACCGACTCATTAGGGAAGTAGAAATTGACCCTTCGGGTCCAACAATCAAAAGACATATAGCACGAATTCAATCAACCTATCCCCAAGATCGCATAAAAGTCTAACATGTCCAACTCTATCAAATCCACCGAAGTCTCCCTACCACAGAATAACATCACACAACCCCTATAGATCTTCCTAGCCACAATGGAGTCACCCACTGGGGTGGACACGTAGAAGGGATCCGAAATACACTCAGGATCAAAACCAAAATGAATATCCACATAAGAGGTTACAAAAGATAGGGTAGACCTAGGATCAAGTAGACAATATGCATCACATGAGAAAAGTTTGAGCATACTAGTAACAACATCGGGGGATGCCTCAGAATCCTGGTAGGTGGCAAGAGCGTACAGACTATTCTAACAAGTTCCAAAGAAAGAAACAAAAGTAGTACCCTTTGGTGCAGGAGCTGATGAAGTAGCAACATGAATCTTATTTGCCCAGAAACAACCTGGAAGGAAAATCTCTCTATATATGACAACTGGTTAAACTTCAAGGCAACTCTTTTACTATAATCCTTCCTTACTTCAAATTCATGAATTCCTCAACCTTTGCCTTCCTCAACTTCTAAGGAAATAAGCGATCAAAAAAAAGCACTAAAGAAGTTATCCTACACAACGAACACAACATCATCACCCCTAGACTGGTCCCATTCCTCATACTACTGATATGCCACATCTTTTAATTGATAGCAGCAAACTTTAACCCTTCTATATCAGTAGCATGTGCTACACAAAAAAAAATTCCATCTCAACAATAAAATTTTTAGGGTCTTCCTCAACTTTAGATCTAGTGGAAGTTGGAGGACTCAACCTCATAAATTGGCCAACTATAGTGACCTCCGAGGATAGAGCTACAGAAGCAACACGCTCAGTCTGAGAGGCCACTAACTGGTTAAGAAAATGGATCAACTGGAAAAACTTAGGATTAGATACACCCGCCTAAGGTGTTCGAGGAGGGCTAGAGAAATCGGTGGAACTCCATCAAGGCAATCAAAAGGAGCGCCCTAGTTTGGGTCCAAACTCCTTGAGTAGGACAAGATCTATCCACATTATCCTCAAACAAGATAGAAGAGTTTCCACGAGCATCAGATCTTCTAGGAGGTATGATATCAAAAACGAACATATGGGAATTAGAGAAGATTTCAAGATCTTAGGCTCTATAGCTCAAAATAGAACAACAAGAAAGGGAAATATTCTTGAATGTCTCGTAGCCTTTCCATTGTAAGTATGGAGCACTACACATTCATAAAAGAGACTCTACTTGACACGACTTAGTGGACACCCAATGATACCTAACCTAGTCTCTGATACCAACTTGTCACAACCTAAACCAGGGCCTGGCCATGATGGGTATCTCAAGTCCAACGAGGACTAGATACCACCCCCTATACCTAACCAAATAGAACGCAATACCCCTAGAATCAAATGAATTTCAAACATATAATAAGATAGCATAAGATAAGCTCAAGAAATATAAGACATGTCCATAATTGATAACCAGTAATCGACCAAACATAAACAACAACATTACTACCCAAGTCCACAGTAATCCAAAAAAACCTTTAAACAAAATTGAAATCAATAAAGTGTCGGGATATTTCCTCGACCCTAACAATGACAATGTTAATGATAATGTAAAATCTCAATTCTACTCTATGAAAGGAACTAATGAAATGTCTAAGTCTTTCGGAGAATGAAAGATCACCATTTCACAACACGAACCGATGAACCAAGCCGACCGACCTAATATTACACAGAAAAAGTAGCATTATTTCTAGTGCCTGCAACACGTAGGGATACAATGTTTGGAGACAGTTAGTGAGGCAAACACTAGCATGAAACTCAGGGATAAGGGACAAAATAATGTCAAGTATAACTATTTTAAACACCATATGAACCACATCGTAATACATATATAAATAATTTGTCGAGATAGGGAACAAGGCTTAACGCACCTTAAAAATTTAACCTGGATTGTGTAGCTCAATCGTCATACCATAAGAAGGAACCCATGGGATATATGGTTCAATCTCTCCCCTTGCTGAAGGGCCCCAGTGTGTGTAGACATACAAACCAAAGAATGTACATATGCATCATGGGGACTCAAACCTCCAGGCATAAAAAGGTGACTTAAGCACCCAATAATGTGATATAATGTGGGGGACTCAAACCTCTCAATCATGTAATAATAATAATAATAATAATAATATGGACTCGAACCACCCGATTATTTTGATTTGTATGTTGGCAATCGCGGTTTCCAGTATTTGTCCCTTGGGACCTCCACTTTTATGACTCAGCTACATAGCCCTCATTAAAACCAAATTAAATCATTTATCTCACATTCCCATTAATTGAACCATAATACACATTTAGGCATACACTGTTGGTATCGTCATACCAACTATACTTGCAAGGTAACATCAATATGCCAAATCAGTTATCCTAAATTAGGAAAATTCACAACCTCTTTGGTTCAATTATGCATTACCATGAGGAATTACACGACCTCATAAATTCAATTCAAGTATGGATGCTTGAGAGAGAAGAAAGAATATTTGGAGTGAGTTATCAATTAAAATAAGGCCCCAAGTATGTTTATACTTTGTGGGTTATTATTGGGATAAAAGGGAAATATCTAAAATCCCCCAAATAAAAGTTGGGAATTAAGTTGTTAGTCATTACGAGTCTCATAACGACTCATCATGAATCATTAAGACTCATCTTCATGAGTCGTTGTCAAAATAGTATCACCAGACACACACATTATTAACCTTATGACTCGTATATCGTGGCTCGTAATGAGACCCTATGACTCATGGGGTCCAGTTGCAGTCAATACAAAAACCATTTTGGTATACACTAGACATCCTTGATTTGCAAATAACGACCCATAATGAGTCCTTATGAATTTTAGTGAGCCACTCATACTCAGAGCAAAAGACTTAGCCTCACAACTGGTCCAATTATGATTTGGGTCCAACAACTTATTAAGACACCCTATGACTTGTATGGTAGGTCGCAGTAAAGACAGTGAGGATAAAATTTTAGAAATTCTTAAATATCAACATCTGGGTGTTTCGGTTTCCTTATAACCTCGATATAATCTTTTGACGTTTTTAGTTAGTTTATGCACTATATATACTTACAAACAAGTATTTGATTCCAAGATATGAATTTGATCTTAGGATTACTTTGTTCTTGATTTCGGTTGATAATTTAACTACCGACTTTGGATTTATTCAATTATTATTATGAGATTGTTTGATTGACTTTAATTATGAATTCCTTTGTTTGTTTCACCATAATGGGCAGCTAAAGTCCTTATCTAGGGTTTTGGGAACCCTGGCAGATTGACGAAGTAGGGGATGGTCTAAGTTGTTCTGAATTGATATCTTTACATGTATTATTGTTACCTTCAGTTTAATAAATTTCTTAGAGGTTGACAATATTAAGATCCAGCCTAGTATACCACTACTTGCTTCACAAGAGTAGTAGGGATTAGGAAAAGATAGTCACAATAGTAATTTGAAGATTAATTGACGATCTTAGATAGTCAGTACCATCTACATAAGAGGATTACCCATCATCTAATAACACGAGACTCAAATGGTAATAGTTAATCAGAATATAAGATAAAGGTTAGTAATGCAATATCTTAAGACTCAAAAGATAAAAGGCGAAATCTATCAATGAGTCCATCAGATAGTTGATGGTTCATAACTTATCATATCTTACTTGCAAGATATCGGGTTGGTTCATTAAAGCACAATAAATCTACTAAGTCAAGAAGTCAAGGGGAACACAGTCCTAGTGTTCATCTTCGACTGATTACAACCAAAGTTGAGTTATGTTACTTGTTCGAGATTACTACTACAAACCTCCCATTTACTTTTTGTACTGCCTGTTAGTTTTAGCAAATAAGAGATATAATTTCATGCATTCTATTGGGTTTGACCCCAACCTAAGTTGGGTTACTTTACTTGACAGCGGCCACATTATCTTCAATTAGAAGTATAGTTTGGGCGTTGATCAATCATTCCCCTTTGTTTACTAGAGCATGACATCTTGACCACTTATCATAGCCGATATTACACAAGTAACCCTTGATCCTATGACCGACTTTGCCAATTTTAGCCATAATATACTCAAAATCCTCTTCTAAAAGACTTGGCTATTAAATAGTATAAATCACTGAGTCGTTTTCTACTCTCCTAAAGTTTGTACACACATTTTTCCAAAGATGTCAAATACAAGCAAAATAAGAAACATTAGGATACACAATGCTGACAATCTTTGTAATGCTTTCATTCTAATCTGACACGACCACACATATTCTCACGTTCTCTAAAAGCACTTCTAAATTATTTGAAAAACCATAATCATGTACAATCATTCTCAGTATCTACACACCATATGCAATTGGCAATATGCAACCTATGAACAGAAAAATATGGTACATTAAATTATTAATCCAGTGTAATTGAATTTATTTATGATGTGCAGATACAATACATTCTAATATAAATTCAAGTATCAATTTGGTTCATTCGATACACATGAGGTGACATACCTACACCATCAAGAGTTCTAGTCAAAACAAATATTCCTTTGTATGCTTCACTCAAATGAGCAACATCCACAATAATAACAGGTGTATAAAACTCAAATCCCCGCATCATTGGATGTAAAGCTATAAAAAGATACATGAATTCATTTTATTTGTGACTTATGCATCCTGCTATGTAGGTTGGGATACACAGTGCTTAGCATATGAATTATTTGAGTATTCATCTATATCCATCACCCGATTCACCCCTTAGCATCTATATTACACGCAATTTATCCCGTCGTGCTTTTATGTATTTAATATTAACACCATATAAATCCTTCATCTCCTTAATTATGTCATCTGTAATGTCTTTTTTCTTATGATTGACTAACTTCGGGGCTGTAACTCCACTAACAGAGGCTACTATTGCTTGAACTTGGGTGATCACCCTTTTACTGAATGGACAATTATGTAAATCGTTGAAAGTCCTAATTATAAATAGATTAGAATTGTTTAGACAAGAAGCTTTTATTATCTAACTACAATTCTTTGAATAACAGTGTAGAACATAGCTGCAAAAATTCAAACCATCTTATCTCAGATATGAACAAAGTATCAGATAATAAAAGTCCATAGATAGTCAAAAAATCAATGTATTAGATAATAAACATAATATATAAGTCAACTTATTATAGTCAGCCATTAATGTATCAAGAATTAATCAAAATGTATCAGAGTGTACGATCCAACATATTCTATTTTGTACTAATGTAATAAAAAAAATACATAAATATACATACATTTTTTTGTCGGAACATTTTGTTTTGAAGTTGAAGTTATGAGCTATGACATATTTGGCAGTAACAAATACAAGAATTGCCTTATCCATGTAAAGTTGATCCATCTTAACCTTTTGATGTTTGCAATCACTGATGAAGTTTCTAATCTCAATTTGCATCCCTTTGATGCAAATACTTGCACCAATATCAACTTTAAACATCCTCTCATCGACTGATTTTTCTGTTGTAGTTATGTACAAAGGATACATTACAAATCCTGAAACAATTTTTTTTTAGTTTGATGCAAAGCTTCACGCCATTGTCATTGTGAATCACCATTGGTAAGTAATTCCATTCTATGATGTATCGGATATGGATTTTTTAAAAACTTTTTAAATTTAATTTAATTTTTTGAAATCAGTTATGGATCTTCCTCAATGATTCAACAATTTCCAATTCAGCAGCTATAGCCGAAATTAAATTCAAATACAAAATATTTTTGTCGATGACAATTCCCTCACTTTTGTATTGTTCGTATTGGATATTAGATATCCAAACTCCGGTATGCCTCAACAAAATCAAAATGCTCATTGTGTATCGCATTTAAAATTCAAAATTGAAAAAATAAAAATGAAGAAATTTGAGAGAATTTTGTTGAATAAGCTTCATTGTTTTGAAGGAATTTTGAATTTTTGAAGTTGTTACTATTTTTCATAGATTAATCAGTGTCTTAAATTCTCTATCATATTAATTGATCAGTAATCATGCAAAATCTATTACTTGCCATTTTTAAAATTAATTTTTTTTAAAAAAAAATGTGTCTTTATTGATGTATCAAACACTGATTATATATCGTGGTAGACCCGAATCAAAATTTTTTATAATTATGTAAAATATTAAAAAGTTTTATGACTAAGGTCTAAACAATTTATGTTATTTTTACTTATAGGTACTAAACCCATTTGGAAGGCTTGTGTTAAAAAAAAAAAAGGGAAAAGGGAAAAAAATACCCCTCTACTTTTAAAAATTGGTTAATTTTACCCTCTGTTATACTATGAGGCTAATTATACCCCTTCTATTATACTATGGGGCTAAATATACCTCCACTATTAACAAACTTTTCATATATACCCCTCAATTTAATGGATTCTCTCAAATCAATAAAAATCATCTAATTTTAATTGAAATTACAATTCTTATTTAACCCGAATTTGACCCGCTAAATTAAATAAATTCATATCATCTCCTTTCTCCATTGAAAGACCATGGAGTTTGAATTATGTGAAAACTTCAGAATTCCAACGTTGCACCACTTTTCTTTGTTCTCCGAAGAGTTTGGGGGTATATTACCCCTCAAACTAATGTCATGCTTTGGAATGCAATAGGATGTTTATTGAGTTTTCTTTTCACTCCATTGAAACACCATAATTTTTATAATATTTCATATGAAAGCTCATGAAATTCTCAGTTATTAGAAGCTTGTTGATGACTAATATCTATTATAAAAATAAATTAGTTTAGATCTATCATATATTAGCAAAAGTTCAAGAAGCAAAATTGCATTTTTTTAGAAAATTGTCAGTGACCATTAGTTTAGTTTAACATTATCGAATAATCCGAAGACATGTTCTAAGCAAGTGATACAAGATCAAACCAACAACAACAAGAGCTTCAAGATGCCACGGATTTCAGTCCAATAACACAAGAACAACCAGTTTTTAGTTTCTGTTTTTCAGCAACAACAACACAAGAACAACCAGTTTTTGTTTCGGTTTTTCAGTCCAACAATACAAGAACAATAAGAAGGATAACAATGCTAGTGAATCGAAAAGAGCCCCACACGGCTTCACTAGACTTGAAGATAACAAAATCAGTAACAACAACAAGATAATGAAAGATAGATAACTTGACATAAAACATTCAAGAAAACTAAGAACCCTACTTCAAGAAAAGGACCCGAAATCTGCTGAATGTAAACACCAAGTTCTTACGAGGACCAAGAGGTACTTAACAACCTCAAAACCCTTGTTTCTAGCCAAAGATACAACCCAAGTATCCCTCTACTTGTGAGGAGATAGTGGCGGCTTCCTTTGAGAGGAAGAGAGAAGAAAAGTTTAGTGTTTTAGGTTTACAAATTCTGAATTCTGAAAACTAAGGAATAACTCTCTAACATGGTCTATTTATACTACAAACAAAAGAAGTAAAATGACCCATCCGCCCTTGCTTTCTTGTGCCATCCTTGGAGAGTAGTTTATTACACTTTAGGACCTCTCTTCACTCATAAAAACGTTTAGGTCCTTGGTCGGTCCAATCACCAACTCACACGCGGCCAATGGCATGAACAAAGCTTGGAGTTTTTTTGTAATTCCCGAGCTTGGCTCCGTGTGAAAGGCCGTGTACCCGTGGAGGCTGCCCTATCCGTGTCAAAAACCGTGAGTCCTCACTCTTAAATGCTCCAAGCAATCTTCCATACGCGAGATTGCTTTAAGTTACGCTCAAAACGGGTCCTCCATGCATGTTCTTGTATTATCGAGGTGACCAATTCTTGAGCCTCTATGTGGGGGCCTCCAAAGATGTCATCGAAAGATAAGATGGCCATTTGTCCCGTATCATCCTCCCCTTCTTGAAAAGGATTCGACCTCGAATCCAAACCTTGCAAAACCGAAGAGAGGACAAACAAATACAAACTCCTCATGGCATGAGGGTTAGGGTTAGCATAACAAATCATCTCAACATGCCAAGGTTGCACATATTTGCCATATAACCAAGAATCCTTTGCAAGGAATATTAAAAACTCAATAAAAGATGTACAAAGGATTTGGTTATAGGATACATCAAGAGTGACACTTTGCTTGTCATGTAGACCAAGCAACAAGTTCGGTGCATCAACATCACCATTTCCAAATTTGGCACCGGGTTCAAATGGGAAAAGTAGCCATAGACACGGGTCTCGACAACACTTCCCTTTCCCGTGGTCTACATCCAAACTAAATGACATACTCTCTACAATAACATACATATGATCCAAAGCAAATAGAGAGTAGAGAAAAGTATCACTCAAATCGACTTCTACTAAGGTGCCCTCATGTGTGTACTCACTACTAGTTTCCCAATAATCACCATGAGTACTCTCAACAATGAAATAGCACAAAGTAGAAGAAGAAGTAGCTTTCGCAACTACACATTCCTTACCCTTAAGAGGACTCTCATCTTCCAAGAAGAGATTTCCCTCTTTAGGAGGAATATTGTCACACCATAGTGGGTTAGCATATAGGCTATAGCTTCCAAGGCAAGCTATACCATCATTTTCACCACTAGGTTCATTAGGAGTGTTTAAATCATCTTCAAACAAGACATTGTACCTACAAAGAGTGTGATCTACCTCACGGACAGATTTGGAACAAGCAAGTTCCTCACTCTCTAAAGGATCAATATCAAGTTTCAAGGATGTTTCAAACACAATAGTACCCCAAGAAGAGCTCTCGGGTTCATTCTTACCTTGATCAACATTTTCAACATCATCACACACTTGAGGTTCATTAATTACATCATACACATCCTCAAGTGGTGGGTAATTTTCACACATAAGTTGATCAACACAAATTTCAGAAGATAATGTACTTTCATTCAACATAATGGTTTCAACACTAGGTGGACATAAATCGATCTTACAATAAGAGTCTATTCGGCCATCAATAGGGTCAACTAGTGTATCCACACTCACAACATGTACATCATCATCAAGTGGCAAAGAAATAGTACACTCACATATAGGCAAGCTACAACTCACACTCAACGGGCTACTAGCCACACAATTATCATTCACACGTACAAGAGTGTAAGAGTTTGCCATTTTACCTTGAAGTCCTTGAGTAGATTCTTCTTTGTCATGGTGTGAAGGTCCTCCAAAAGTTTGGGCAGCAACTTTCTTTTGGTATTGTTCATCTTCGCTTTCCATGTTGCTACCTACACAAATGTCCTTAGAAATAGAAGGACAAACAATGTTAGCATGGTTTGGTGGTAATCCTCTTACTTTGCTCCACGCAACCTCTCCTTTTTCCACTCTCGGATTACCACCTTTCACTCCCTTACTCCTCTCAATCTTTTGTCTCTCATAATAATTCGGATTGGAGTAGGTAGGAACTTCTTTTTGCGGCCCGGGCAGAATGTACGTCTCGAGGCAATTTCCCCATCGGTCTCTTACAATATTAGGCCAATTTTGCATATTTGGAACCTTATGTTGTGCAAACCAATCGGCGCCTAAACTCACATGACCATAGGTTATGGGAAAAATATCACACCACACTTCCTCATGGTAATTAAATTGGGAGAAGACAACCTTTACCCTCTCGGTAACCTTAAACCTGTCCAAGAAGTATGGAACAAGTAAAGGCTCACAAAATAACCCCAAGTAATCAACCATGGGCGGAACAATGTAGTTTCTATAGTACTTATCATCTAACACAACGAGGCAGCCCGGCATCCCACAAATGGTCACCTTTCCGGAGTGTACACTCCTTCTCGGATCAACATTGTAAAGCACATGAGTACCCCTCCATTTTGGAGATGTATATCCTCTTCTTCCCATTGGACAACCTACACTATAGCTAGCATAACCATTCACACTATATCGACCTTGATAAGAAGTACTACAAGGTGGAGAATATGAATCTTCACACTCCTCACGTGTACTCTCATCGTAAGATCCATCACGAGGTCCTACGTCATCTCCAAAGTCACCATAAGAACTAGGCACTTCATTCACCTCATTTTCTCCCTCAAAACAGTAATTTTCAAATCTGCCTATGTTTTGACCATGGCCATTTTCATAGCCTCCGTAATCTTCCTCAACTTCGTAGCCATACAAACCCTCACTACAATCATTGCCTCCCATATTGTAGTCACAATAATCCCCGGCTATCAAAGTCATGTTCCTCTTATATCACCCTTTTAAACCTACAAAAAGAACAAACAATATTAGTAGTAAAGCTCCTTCCATTGTCAAGGTATTATCCGCTTTAGTTCACCACAAGTTCGTGTTCCACAAGTGTTGTATAATTGGCTAGTAACCGTGGGATGTTAAGGTATGAGTAAGCTCTTGCCCGGAATGGATTCTTGTTTGAAGACTCAAAGAATTCTTGCCGGACTAGAGTCAAAAATCAGCAATTCGTTCAAACGAATAAAAGCACTCAAATAATCGTTGACACGAACAAACGGTTCAAGGAACTAGTTGACAACCTAGTAGGAAAGTACTAGTTTGTTAATTAGTTCTAAGACCAAGTAAGGGAGACCAAGAATCAATAATTAGCAACCAAGACTATCCTAAGTTGAGCTTATAGCGACGTGGTAGCATGCAATGGTCCCACACGTTGTTCTACTCTCGGTTTTTTTCTCTTTCTTTCTCCTTTTTTTTTTTTTTGTTCGGTTTTGTGTTAAGATTCACACAACTTGTTATAGTTTGAAAAGTGTTTTGGTGGGAAAACTAAAATCTTGTAGTCTTTCACCCCTTTTCAATCTCAAGAAAGTGGGGTTTGGTAGACAAATCCCACAAAACAAGGCTCCTTGAATTAGGGAAAGTGATTGACAAGACTACAAAGTGATGGGTGCAAGTCTTTCACAACACTTTATAGCTTGTCTTCCACTTGATTACACAACAAGATGAACCATATGAAAAAGTTCAAAAGATGAACACTTCCATAACTTCATCAACTTATTTAGCACATAACATACAACCACCGATTTTCTTTTGGTTAGCAACAACATACAACTTTCGGCCACATCAAGTCACTACACAATATTCAAGTTTTTTTTTTTTTTTCAAGCTCAACTTTCGGATCTAGACTCCTTAGTGTTGGTGAGAAAGAAACCAACACTAGAAACTCACTAAACAAGCAAAATAACACCTAGATCTAAACATATAACATCATTCTCGGTTTTCAACTTCTTGTGGGCAGATTTCAGAATTTTTTTTTTTGTTTGTTGTTTAAGCCGAGAACTTGCCCAAGATGGGTTATGTTGGAACACAACCGGTCTTGCTCTGATACCAAATGATACAAGATCAAACCAACAACAACAAGAGCTTCAAGATGCCACGGATTTCAGTCCAATAACACAAGAACAACCAGTTTTTAGTTTCTGTTTTTCAGCAACAACAACACAAGAACAACCAGTTTTTGTTTCGGTTTTTCAGTCCAACAATACAAGAACAATAAGAAGGATAACAATGCTAGTGAATCGAAAAGAGCCCCACACGGCTTCACTAGACTTGAAGATAACAAAATCAGTAACAACAACAAGATAATGAAAGATAGATAACTTGACATAAAACATTCAAGAAAACTAAGAACCCTACTTCAAGAGAAGGACCCGAAATCTGCTGAATGTAAACACCAAGTTCTTACGAGGACCAAGAGGTACTTAACAACCTCAAAACCCTTGTTTCTAGCCAAAGATACAACCCAAGTATCCCTCTACTTGTGAGGAGATAGTGGCGGCTTCCTTTGAGAGGAAGAGAGAAGAAAAGTTTAGTGTTTTAGGTTTACAAATTCTGAATTCTGAAAACTAAGGAATAACTCTCTAACATGGTCTATTTATACTACAAACAAAAGGAGTAAAATGACCCATCCGCCCTTGCTTTCTTGTGCCATCCTTGGAGAGTAGTTTATTACACTTTAGGACCTCTCTTCACTCATAAAAACGTTTAGGTCCTTGGTCGGTCCAATCACCAACTCACACGCGGCCAATGGCATGAACAAAGCTTGGAGATTTTTTGTAATTCCCGAGCTTGGCTCCGTGTGAAAGGCCGTGTACCCGTGGAGGCTGCCCTATCCGTGTCAAAAACCGTGAGTCCTCACTCTTAAATGCTCCAAGCAATCTTCCATACGCGAGATTGCTTTAAGTTACGCTCAAAACGGGTCCTCCATGCATGTTCTTGTATTATCGAGGTGACCAATTCTTGAGCCTCTATGTGGGGGCCTCCAAAGATGTCATCGAAAGATAAGATGGCCATTTGTCCCGTATCAGCAAGCATATCCACAAAAATAAATACGTTTAAATGAAAGATCATTATAATTCATAGTATTGTTGTTTATACGGGGACAGATCGAAGAAGACCAAAATAACTTTCTTTTCTTAAAAAAAAAATAAAAAACTTCACGATCTAAAGACAAAAAAAGAAGATCCATTTCTAGTTTTTAACGATATTAAAAAAAAAATCATCCAAGAGTGTGGCAATATAGATAAGATCTCTCTTTTGAATTTAATTTAATATGAATTTATTTAATTTAGTGGGTCGGATTAGGGTTAAACAAGAAAATTGAGCAATATCAATTGATATTAGGTAATTTTTATTTATTTGGAAAATTTGTTAAATTGAGGGGTATATATGTAAAGTTTGTCAACAGCAAGGTATAATTTGTTTCATAGTATGACGGTAGGTAAAATTAACCAATTTTTAAAAGCCAAAGCGGTTATTATTGACCCTTTTCCCCTCCCCCAAAAAAGAAAAGAATATTAGAGGGGGCTACAAGGGTATTTCCTGGGTTGGGCAGCGATATGGATTGAGCAAAAAAAGTGGAAGACCAGGAATCAAGTGTGTTAATCAGGTAAATATTGTTCAATTCTATAACTGTAGCTATGCATCTTGAATTGATTTGGAAGGAATAGCATTTTCCATTCTTTTACAAAGAGTAATCAAATATTATGCACTAGTAAGGATAATTACTGAGGTAATGATGGGAGACATCTCAATTATAAGATAATCACGAGTTTGAAAGTTTTAGAGAAATGTTTATTCAACCTATTGTTCAGTGCTAATTAGAGCCACTGTTTTGGCCTAATTGTGGCTATGAAATAGAGACTAAATTCATTTTATGTACCTATTATACTGATTATTTTTGGGAAATTAACAATAATATATTCAGATATGTATGGAATATAATGTGTAGATCGAGATACTGGGGATATGTTTTACCTTTTAACTGATGAGTATAGGTGTAGAATATTGAGGTTTAGCTCTATTTTAAAGTTAAGGAGAAGTAAGATTTTGACACATCAATTATCATCACTATCAAAACTTTATTATAAATTCGAACTTTATGGCTTATGGTAACGCGGCTATGGAATCAATTTTGGATTTCAGATGGTTGACTCGCAAGACGAATTTGAGTTGGCCAAGAGTTGTCTTCGACCCGAAATGTCCTAAAATTTTGGGTTTAGCTTTCCTATATTAATTTGGACCTGTTATTTGTGTTTTTGAATAGATTGAGGCTATTGGAGGCCGTTAAGAGGTGCTTTGGCATTTCAAAAGAGGTCGTCTTACCGGTTATAAGGCAACTGAGACTTAAACTTCTTGAATACTTGTTTGTTTTAACTTTATGATTTAGAAGTTTTATTATTTGATTGATTGGTCTAGGTAGATTGACTCCCGATGGCCTATGGTTCAGGATGATTTGGTCTAGGGAACTTGACTCCCGAGGGCCTATGGTTCAGGATGATTTGGCCTAGGGAGCTTGACTCCTGAGGGCCTATGGTTCAGTATGATTTGGTCTAGGGAACTTGACTCCCGAGGGCCTTTGGTTCTGGATGACTTGGTCTAGGACTTGACTCCCGAGGCCTATGGTTTGATGTGGTGCAATTAACCTGTACCTGTTTATTACATGTCTTACTTGTTAATTCAGTATAATATTTAAGCTTTATATTCATATGCCCTTGGTAATTTCGATGCATTGTAATTTTGACTTGCTTTATCGGGTATGCTGGTGAATAGGTCGATGATCTTGTTGGGCTTTATGCTCACCCATGTTGTTGTCTCTTCTTGTACAGATCCTAGCTCTAGTACCGTAGTGGGTCCTCTTTGATCTGGTTCGAGGCACTTGCTAGTTGCTATTTACAGTTCAGGTGAGCCAACTGCATTTTGTTCGTGGTGGAACCTATCTTATCCATTTTCTTCCTTTTTGGTTGTACTAGGCTATGTCCCCAGACTCATGTATTTGAAGTTGTATTAGATGCTCCTTGACTAGTTTTTGGGTGGTAGACGGTTATAGTTTGAGTAAATTTGGGCTTGCAGTCATCTTCATGATATTCTTGTTGTGGTGGATACTCTTTTTGGTTGGTTTATCACTTTATTGATTACATGGATTTTTTTAATGTTCCTATTATAGGGGAAACTCTGGCGAATCTCCTTTTTTTTTTTTTTAGTATTTGGTATTGATTATGATAAATTTCTTATTCACGTTGCTTGGTTAGTTGCTCGCTAAGAGTCATTTGCGGCCGTTGAGCTTAGGTGGTGACAAAAATTTAAACGAATCGCCACAGTGAATCTGGCTGCTTAGGTTGGCATCTGATATGAGTCAAACGGCCATCATAACTTTAGATGACATCCTTGGAGGCCAACACATAAAGACTCAAGCTTTGGTCACTTCGAGGACACAAGATCATGCATGGAGACACTATTTTGGGCACTCAATGGAGCAATGCCGCGTGTGGAAGGTTGCTTGGGAGCTTGTCTTGATGAGGCACCCGAGAGATCCGAGTGTTGAAGAATAATTGTGAAGGCCAAAATGACACAAAGGATTGCATATGTTGAAGTGTGAAGGGGAGTTTTAAAACACTCCATGGTTGCCTCTTCTTGAAGGGTGTTTTGGTCATTTTATTCCCCTCCTTTACACCCCATAGGCACCCCACTCATTAAGGGCATCTTGGTGTGAGATTTTCTCTCTTGTGAGAGAGTCCCACTCGAAACTAGGGGAAGAACAAGTGTGGATTCACTTGTGTTGCATTTTGGCTTAGAAACTTGGGTTCTTGAGTGGTGGATTCCCTCTTGGGTTCAAGTAAGAGTGTGGTGTTACTATTTTAAGTCTTAGGGGTTCTAGTGTTTGATACACACTGTAGTTCCTACTTCTTGTAATAGTGTATGTCTCTCTATCTATCCTTTCTTTATTGCAAATCCTTTGTGTATTGTTGTTATCTTATCTCGTGTGTTTGTGTTGCTGCCATGGCTTGTCTCCATCTTGCTTTCAGTTTCTCTTGTTGTAGTGGACTGTTTTAGTGTACCGTAATCGTATCTGTATCAGCATCTTTAGTTTGATGTGCACTAGTTCTTATGTTTGTTGGCGTCATGGGAATTGGGAAGTAATGCTTATGCATTTGGGCTTGAAATCTATCATTTACCTTTCCAATTCTTAAACTCTTCTTACCTTTTGTTTGTTCCACTTTTGTTGCATTTACTCTTTCTATTTTAGCCGAATCGATAGCATAGCAATTTCTTTCTTATATCTTTTGGTGTCATATTATTATTGTTGCTTGTTTCACTTCAGTTCGTAATTTAGAGTGTTTAACTATACTTTGTTGTGGTCTAGTGCTGCGTTTCAAGGCTTTTCGATGCTCCTCCTCTCTTCTTTTTTCGTGTCATTTAACTCTTGAATAGGATATTCTTTGTTTCCCTAAAAAGATTCAAACAAATGATTGATAATTTCTACGTCTTCTTTTCCAACTCATGGATCCCATGTTCAGATTTCATCGAAATAGTGTTTCAAAATCTTCTATGGCTGATACAAAATTATGATGTGACTTTGTACGATCCCTTAGTTAAATTTGTCAAATTTGGCTAACATAATCTTAATTCGTCAATCCAGATTCATGGCAACTGGAACTTCTTCATTGTCTTCACTTCCTACCACTGCAGAAGATGAAATATTGATGCTATATGGGTCCGACTCAGGTTGGGTTGAGCCCAAAAGTTACTGTGATCACCTGGATTCTTTGTCTTCTGATCTCACCCATATTCCAACTCCAGATACTACTTGCAACAGGTTCATCTTGCTACAACGCTATATTTTCTTCTCCTTTCAAACTCCTAGAGACCTGTAAATATCATATTATATCGTTTGGTGTTACCGTTCTTCCTATTTCACTAGGTTGTCAAGTGTACAATTATTTGTCTTTGTTTCGTTTTATTTCATTCTCTTTTGAGCTTATAATCAGATTTATTTATTTTAATTGTTTTATGGAATAGGTAGTCTAATGAGCATTTTTATTTCTATCAAACTTTCAATGTTTAGCTAGTCAAAACTTGTTTCTTGATTAAAGTATCACGAATTAACAATCATGTTTAACAATGAATCTATTTTTTTCCCTTTCAAGAACCTTTTAGTCGGCACTGAATTCTCTTTTTCTTCTAGGACCTTACACCAGTTTTCTTTGCCATATTGTTATTAATTTACACCAAATATATGGAATCGAGGATGTAAGAAACGTTAGCAAGTTCCAATTTGAGAAGTTCAAAGACAAGGAAAAAAATGAAGCTGGGACTGGTTTCAAGGTTGAATAAACATATTTAGAGGACTTTCTTTTATCTTTTAATAATTTGAGGAAAGGCAAATTTTATATTCCTCTAGAGTTAATACATCAATATCCTTTCGGTTTCTAAATTGTTTTTTTCTCATTGATGTACTATTTTATATGCATTACTGTATGTCCTTAAGGAAATTGCTGGTCAATCCACTCTCAGTTCTGTTGTTTCTAAGTCTATATATTGCAATTAATAGCCCATTCATTGCTTTGGTTTTCAGATATCACATAGGTGTTTAGTGATATTTACTCATACACTTCACCCATATGTATAGATGCTTATAGATAATTCAAGACTAGGAAACAACTGTTTTCAATTTACTTCGCTTGACTTCATTATTAAACCTACTATACCGGTGAGAATTAGCTAAAAGGATATGGAAATACTGGTTGGAAGCAAAGGAATTTGGTGACATTGTGCAAAACTTTTTTGAAGGTGCCAACATCCAGTAGAGAACTGGCTATGTTTGTGCTGCAAGGAGGTTCTTTGCAGTCGATTTGTTAATAAGCACATGATCGAGCATTACAAGCTGACTGATCACTCTTTAGCACTCAGCTTTAGGTAACATTTTTGAGACCAGATATCAATATTTTCATCTTTTTGTTTGTCTTTGTGAATAAATGCATCTTTGAGCTGAAGATATACATATTTACTTGATTTCCTCTTTTTTATGGAGCAGTGATCTATCAGTATGGTGTTTCTCCTGCAATGCATATTTAGATGCTCAGGTAATTAGGCCATTGCAGTCTGTTCATTTCACTGCCTACGTACTGAAGTTTAATGAGCCTCCACCTTTACGAGCAGTGGACGGTGTTCAAATTACAGATAATAGAGCAGGCCGTTCTACTTCTGGGAACTAATCATTCATCCTCTCTTTGATGCCTGTGATGTTAGGCTGTTAACAAATTCTCGGCAAAAAAATGATTTTTCTAGTATATGAAAAATGGGTTAGAGAATTACTTCTGGATCATGGCCTCCTTATCTAATATTGCCACATTACCCTCTTTTTGTTCCGTGCTTCGTTCGTACACTGGAATTCCAATTATTGATACATATGGATTTAATAAAAATGATGGGTGTTGCTTTTTCCTTTAAAATATTTTTGTGGGCCTAGTCCAAAAATGCATCACGTAATAGCTATCCAGACATATATTGAAGTTCTAGTATTTCTTGGACGCAGGTTTTATGCCTAAAAGTTTCATGATTAAGCATCGTATCTGCCGATCATTTTCATCATGGAACTATTATCTCTAAATCTGGTACTTATATTGTATTATGTACGAAAATCCAAACACAGCAAACCAGTCGCGAGAGCAAAGTTTTGGAAAAGCTAGTCTTGGAAAGTATAGCTCGAATAATGGTCTTTCAGTGCTTTCAAATTTTTTAGACTATCAGAACCAAATACAGGAAGGTTCAACTCACGTTTCAATGTCAGAGGTGATATTATTTTATTTATTATTATTTTTTTTTTACCGTAGAGGTAGTCCCCCAGAGGTTATATCTATTCTTCTGCCAACAGTGGCTTTCATCATCTTGGGTAAGCGTGAGGACTCGATCTTATTGACCTCATGGCACATCGATCATGTGGAAAATGTATGCCATCTCAAACTACTAAAACAAAGAGAAAAAAAGAGATCATGTGAAAGTGCACCACAATGCAAGACACGTTTGATCTCTAAAGAAAAAGAATTAGGGGTCGTTTGGCGATAAAGATAATTACTTCGAAATTTTTTTTTGGGTTAATTTTGTTTTATATTTGGTTTGAGGTACTAGTTAGTTTCATGATTATTTAGCCTACCATTAATACTAAAATGGTGGAATTATTATTCCATATAAAAGGTGGGATGAAATAATTTCATGAGATATCCATCTTATGGGATATCCTCGTTTATCCGATCTCGTGTATTGATAGGATGCATAAGAAAATGCATTAGATTTGTGTATTATTATTTGGTACACTTTTTTAATCTATATATATAATTAATTCAAACATTAGTTATACAATACTCTTATTGATATTGTGCTACGTATAACAAATCGTGGAAAATATTAGCAACATAGTGATATATGAATTAGTGTCGTTAAGAACAAATTAAGACCATGTTTAAGTCCTTCTAAGACCATGTTTAAGTCCTTCCTTTTCCTATACTGCTCCACATCACGATCCAAATTAGGACCATGGCCGACACTAAGGAGGTTAGAATTTCAAAGCAAGTCTCGTCAGTATTCTATAAAAAATCGGGCAGAATTTTCCATATTATGGACCTATCCAAAAATTTTCTTGTCTCAAGTCCAAGAGCACCAAACAATTCACCAATATAATCAACAACCTAGTCACCACAAAATAACGAAACGATACTCCACAAGTCCATAATCGAAAGAATACTTATGACTCCAATAAAGGAAATGACTAAGAAGTGACTATAAGAATTTTAAAAAGATCATAACAAATAAATAAGTCTTTATCCACGCAAATAAGTACGGGGCTCACCAGGAATATGCTAACTCATACTCCTTAGTTAATGAAATTCTCATAATCACCTGCGTTTTCTAAAAAAAATAGCGAGGATTGAGACACTAGATCAGTGAGTAATAACACAACCACAACTATTTTAGTGGGGACAAGTCATAAAACAGGCTATTATGAACATCAAAAAATATCATGAACTAATGTCTTTTCAGAATATGATTGTAAGACCCTGTAACACTTTGACGATTTTATTTTTGACCCTCCGACATTTATAATGTCAATTTTTGACTTGAGTTATGTTTAGGGATGTTAAAAGGATATTTTGGGAAAGTTTCAAAATACTCAGAAGGAGTTCAAGATCATTTTGGGACCTTGAGGAAGTGAGGGTACGCGATATTGACGTGTCATGGAGAAGAACCTCCACAATAGCAGCATGGCACAGAGGCTAGCCTCTGCGATATTAGTGTGCCACCGTACTGTGTTAAAAACGGCCAGTATTTATTTTTTCGCTTTGGGTGAGGAGCTTTTGGTCCTTTTACCTCTTGCACGACCTTATAACATAAAATAACCCATTCTCTCCGGTTCTCAAAGATCAAATCAATCTCTTTCTCTCTCAAACTCAAAATCTAAGAACATTCAAGGGTTTACAATGTATTTATCATTCGGGCTTCAAACATCAAATTGTCTTCAATTTCTTGTGTATTTCAGGCATGTATCCCATTCTCAAACTTTAATTGTACATTGTAGCACTTATTTAATCATTATCTATGTATTTTAAATTGATGAATATGAAATTGGGATGGGGGGTTCTAATTGGTATTACTTGAATTACTTTTTTCATGTTTTAAATTAATGATTTATGCTTTAACTTATGATTTTTGGACTAAATAGGTGCATTTTTATGTGAATTGAAATAGGGAACATGAATTTTCCCAAATTGATGTCTTTTTGGCTTAGTAATGGCATTAACCCCAATCCACTTTTTAAATTTAGTTTTTGAACATGGATAATTGCATAATTCAACTTATTTATGAACCCTTTGCATTGTATTAATGGGTAATTGGTTAAAATAGATTTGAAAGGTCCTTGGTGGCCATGGTTTGAATTTTAAAATGGAATTTAGGAGTAAAAAAAATACGTCGATTGATTTGACATGATTATATGAGTGTATAAGCATAATTGGTATAACGATATAAAGTGGTAAATTCCTTAATATATGACTCCTGGTTAATAATTGGGATTAGGTGCAAACTATTTTAATTTAAGCTTACAAAAAATTGTGTAACTCGCCATAAATGTGTAGTCCCAGGCAGGATTAACACTGAAAATGACGTTTGCCGGTGTAAGATTCTGTATGATTGTGTGCTTGGTTCACACATTTTATTTTGGAATAGCTAGAGCCTTGTTGTCTTTAGACCTTCCTTTGAATTTCTTGGTTCATGTGGCTAACACTCACTATGGCGCTTTTAATAGGGAGAGCTGAATCCATATAGCCTGTGGGTGCATTTAGGACGAAGTGAGCTACATAATTCAAGTTAATGGTTTAAATGCTTGTGTTCATTACCCTTGTCCTTATCCCGACATCCTATATATGTATATATGGATGTATGCATGTGGTTTTTGACTAGTTTTATGGTGTTAGCATTATTTTATATCCTTTTCTGAGTTACATGCTAGTGCTTACCCTATTGACCATCTCTGAATGCTACATCATTTTATGATATAGGGTCCGAAGGATTTTCTGTAGCTCCTGTACATCGTTAGGTGACTCAGTATTTTTGTGGATCTACTTTGAAGTGTTGAGACTTCATTCTTTCAAAAGGCTTTGTTATTTCGCTGGATTCTTTATTAACTTTGTATTTCTTTTTTGCATACTGTTTTCATAGTCTGACGAATGTACCGATTAGTTGATATTTTAGTTTTAGAGGCTTTTGTGGACAAGTGTGGGTTGGATGTTGGTTTAGATTCATGGAGTTTTATTTGGTTATCTATTCATCTTATTATCATGTTTAGTTGGCTTTCACTATATTATTTTACTGTGTTCTGGATGTTATGCTTAGGGGGTGGTCTCCAACTCATGGTGAACTTGAGATACCAATCATGACTAGACCATGGTTTGGATCTTGACAAGTTTGGTATCAGAGCACGATTCAAGGTCATTGAGTTTCCATAAAGCCGTATCGAGTACAGTCCCTTTTATGGATATGTAGTGTGTCACACATATAAGGGGAGGCTACAAGACATTTAGGAATGTTTTCCTTTCTTATGTTCTATTTTGGGCTATAGAGTCTAGGTGCATTGAAACTTCTCTAACTCCTGGCTTATTTGTGTTTAAGATCATGCCTCCCCGAAGATATGACATTCGTAGAAACTTTACTGGATCCTCTGTCTATCTGAAGAAAATATGGAGGGAGTTTACCGGATTTATGAAGTGCAAACTCGGTCTAGGGTCCCTGTTCCTGATTATAATGCTCTACATAGAGTTCCACCTATCCCTACTAGTCCACTACGAACTTCCTAGGATGATTATAGTTATGATCAACCACCTCAAGGAGATATCTCTAATGCAGAGTTCAACCAGTCTATTCATATGCTTACTCAGTTGGTGGCATAATAGTCTCATCAGTCTGATCATGTTGGTTTTGTTGCTCATTCATCTGAGGTTACTTGGGTTGAGGAAAATTCTCAGAGATTTATTAATGAGATATAGAAGATTTTCAGGGTGATGCATGTTACTGATTCTGAGGGTGTAAAGTTTGTTGTGTATCAATTAAAAGATGTAGCTTATCAATGGTATAAGGAATGAGAAGCAATGTATGGTGATAATGCGGAACCGAAGTTGTGGGATAAGTTTTTAAGGGCCATTCTTGATCACTTCTTTCCCTAAGATTGCGGGAAACTAAGACTGAAGATTTTGTCTACTTGAAGCAAGGGAAGATAAGTCTTAAGGAGTATGCTCTGAAATTTCAGTAGAATGAGATCCAAAATGAGGAAGTTTGCTTTTGAGTTGTCTTATGATTTGGTATTGGAGTTTAAGGATGCCATGCTGAATAATGATTTCAACATCTCTAGGCTGGTAGTTTATATGTAACAAGTGGAGGATGAAAAAAAAAAGCAAGCAGAGATGGGAGAGAGGTAGAATAAGAAGTTTACATATTTAGAGCAAAAGATAATCAAAATAATGGAAGAGATGGTAGGCCCTGGACTAAGAAGAAGAATTGAGGAAATTCTTATTTGAAAGCTAGTGCCCTTTATCCTAAGCCTTTCGGTGACCTTCGTTTCTAGGCTAAGCAGTTGTCCCAAGGCAGAGGGTGCCTAGTCCCAGGTTAGTGGAGCTCATCAGCCTACCCTATCCACCTTGTCATTTTTGTGGGCAACTTTACCGTGGTTATTATGATGAGGGGAGGAACTTGTGTTTCAATTATGGTTAGCCTGGTCATTTGCGAAGAAATTATCCTGTAGCCAAAGTTTCCATTGGAGCTAATAAGGTTTTGGTCACCACATCTTCAGCTCCTGTGCCACAGTACGCTACCTCAGGCACCGACACTAGCTAAAATCATCTTTATGCACTTGTTGAAACACATCAAGAGTTTGAGGCATCTCCAGATATTGTTACTGGCATGTTATAACTCTTCTCCTGTGATGCTTATTATTTGCTTGATACGGGTTCTACCCTATATTATGTTACCCCTTATGTGGCTGTGCACATTGGTTTTGGTCCTAAAAATATTTTTGACCTCTTTTCTATTTCTAATCTGGTGGGTGATTCTATTATCGCTAGAAGAATCTATAGGGGATGTGTGGTGCCCATATTTTATAGGAAGATATTGGTGGATTTGATAGATCTTGATATGGTAGACTTTGATATAATCTTGGAGAGGATAGGCTTCGTTTGTGCTACGTTTTTCTAGATTGTAGGACCCGAAAGGTCAGTTTTCAATTCCCTAATGAACTAGTGATCTAATGGGAGAGGAGTTCCTTAGTACCTAAAGAGAGGTTTATTTGTTATCTTAGAGCTCGAAAATTGATTTCCAAAGGGTGTCTGTATTATATAGTTTAGGTTAAGGATTCTAACTCTGAGGGTCCCTCTTTGCAATCTGTCCCAATGGTTAAAGAATTTCCTGAGGTCTTCTCAATGATCTTCTTAGGATTCCTCCGGATAGGAAAATAGATTTTGGTATTGACCTTCTACCGAATACTCATCCTATTTAGAATCCTCTTTATATAGGATGTCTTCGACTAAACTAAAAGAACTAAAGAAGCAATTAAAGGATCTTCTTGATAAGAATTTTATTAGTCCTAGTGTTTCTTGGTAGGGTGCTTCTGTACTTTTTGTGCGAAAGAAAAATAAGTCTCTTCGGATGCTTATAGACTTTTGTCAGCTAAATATGGTTACGATGAAAAATAAGTATCCTCTTTTTATGATTGATAATCTTTTTGACCAACTTTAGGGTGCTAGGTGTTTCTCTAAGATTGATCTTCATTTGGGTTACCATCAGTGGAAAATTTAGGAGGTTGATATTTCCAAGACTTCTTTCCGAACTCGATATGGTCATTATGTATTTTTGTTAATGTCATTTGGGTTGACTAATTCTTCGGATGCTTTTATGGACCTTATGAATTAGGTGTTCAGGTAGTTTTTGAATTTTTTTGTTATTATCTTCTTTGATGACATCTTGTTGTACTCCAAGAGTAAGGGGGATTATGCCAATCACAACCATATTGTGTTGCAGACTCTTAAGGATTAGAATTTGTATGCTAAATTTTCTAAATGTGAGTTTTGGCCGAATGATTTTACTTTTTTGGGGCGTGCTATTTCTAGTGAGGGGATCATGGTGGATCTACAAGAAGTTGAGGCAGTTAAGAAGTGGTCTATACCTATGACTCTAATCGACATTAGGAGTTTCTTAGGCTTGACTGGGTATTATAAAAGGTTTGTAGAGAGTTTCTCGTACGTTGCTGCTCTGTTGATGAAGACTTAGAAAAGGGTTAAGTTTTTGTAGTCCCATGGTTGTGAAGGTAGTTTTGAAAAGTTGAAGGATAAGTTGACTACTGCACTAGTTTTGATCTTGCCTAAGGGTACTGATGGATTTGTTGTGTATTGTGATGCGTCCTATGTGGGACTGAGTTGTGTTTTAATGCAACATGGTAAGGTTATGGCCTATGCTTCCAGGAAGCTTAAAGTTCATGAGAGGAATTATCCGACTCACGATTTAGAGTTGGCGGCTATGGTTTTTGCATTAAAAATCTGGTGCCATTATCTGTATGGGGTGTATGTAGATATTTATTCAGGCCATAAAAGCCTGCAGTATGTGTTTACTGAGAAGAATTTGAATCTCAATCAAGGGAGGTGGCTTGAATTGCTTAAGGATTACAATATGAGTTTGCACTACCATCTAGGTAAAGCTAATGTTGTTGCTGATGCTCTTAGCAGGCTGTCCATGGAGAGTCTATCGCATGTGGATGAGGAAAAAAAGGGTTGGTGAAGGTTTTCATAGGTTGGTTAACAATAATTAAAGCACACATTTGAAGCAGTTAATGGAGTAATGATGCAAGATGGATGTTGCAATTCTTTTGGAATGCTCAAAACACTAGTAAGATTGGGTGCAATTTGAGTAGAATTTGAAATGGGAGTGTGAGGGGAATGAGGCAGTTCGATGGTCTTTTAAGCTGATTTGATTGCAATTGTAGTCAAGAATCCGCGATCGCTGACAAGCAGGTGACCACGATCGCGAAGGCATGAGGCCTGCGATTGCAGTAACAGAGAGAATTTTGGCACCTCTATTTTCCCCTGTTCAGTCCAACATAAAAGGTTTCACACTTTTCCCTTCTCAAACTCATTCAAAACACTTCACATTTCCACAAATGCATGTATTAATCAACTAAAAAGATTTAAAATCCACTATAACAAATTAAAAGCAAAGGATATGAGCCACTTACATGGCATTTGTGGGCTGCCTCCTATATAGCGCCTTAGTTATCATTGTGGTATGACGTACTTCATTTTTTTCAAGTGGATCCTCAAGGGACCCCTCATCTACTTCCTTATCTTCAACATCTATAACCGACACTACTTGAAGCTCCATGGGTTGTTTCTTGGCCTCTTCATCATAATTAGCCATAACTATAAATACTGGATGTCTTTCTCAAGATTCTTGGCCTTTTCATCATAATTGGCCTTTGATGCCATAATGTTCACCATTTTTGTAAGGGCACCCATTACATGCTTAGTTAAAATCTCTAATTGCATCATTATTTTTGCTATGTTTTCCTCCCTCTCTCTATCTCTTTTCTTTTTCTCTTTATCAACAAATAATGCAGTAGGTGTAACGCCTCGAATCTAGTACCTGAAATGCCACACGGTGCTCATGACCCCGAAGGACCACAAGCTAACCAACGAATAATATCTGTAATGAGTACTGCATAACATACTATATAAATACGGAATAAAAGACTGAAAGGCGATAAGGTTCAAATATCTGATAACACATAACATCTAAATAATACAGTATCACCATGCCAAAACTGAAATAACTATCTAAACATGCAAGTCTGAAAGCATCTAAACTGTCTAAAATTGTGGAGTTGATGGGACATATCCCAAACTAACTCCGAACAACTGAAATAATAAAGTAATAAAATAATTATGCTATCCTCAAATGATGAGGACTCACTGCTAGTTTGGCTGCTGAACGTCTTATCTACTAAGGATGCTCTGAAGCTCATGCTTTTGAAACTATGGTATAAAAACACCATACCACAAATGCGTCAGTACGATTAAATGTACTGGTATGCAAGTGAGGTAGGCTGAATGCAAGGGGTTTATATGCTGAACAATACTAACTGACTGAATAACATGAATGTGAGAACACATACATGAATACGTGAACTGTGACTGAGATCATGACATCACTAAATTTGAATACTGATAACATAAGTTTCGTATAACTGATATACTATTATCTGAATAGTTGTGTCTGACAGTCCTATTTTTGATGGAACTAGCTAAGTTCCATACTGGGATGGGTGACTGTATCTGACAGTCCTAAATTCTGTAGAACTATCTGAGTTCTATTACTGAGACTGAGACTAAGACTGTAAATATGGGAAGTATTCATCTAACCGACATGACACAAATAAGACAATATAATTGAGTTGGGGTCCAATCTGTAACCCAAATTGGAAAGGTATAAATACTGCGCCACTAGTAAGGACAGGCTGTGAGTAATCCCTCATCTAACAGGTACTATAAGGAGAACGGTGGGACCCTCATCTAACAGGTTAAGTCACCTCATCAATCCTTATCTAACAGGTTTGATGTCTTAACCTATGCTGGCTACATACATCTGGTGTGCAAGGATTGCTTCTAAGAATCACACCCTCTAATAACAGGTAAGTTCCCTTCTTTGGACTCACTCAGTGCTAATCCTACTCCCATCTAAATAGACACTGAACATGATTAACAGATCTGAACTGGACTGCGTTCATTGAGTTCCGTTGACTGACGAAATATTACAAAGATCTGATAGCTGACTGAGATTACTGAGTTTTCCTGAGTCATGATACTGACTGAATTCTACTGAACATAGCTTGACTGAGAGTATCTTTAAAACTGACACTGGCTCTAGGCACACATCTAAATTGTTGGGTACAAGTACCTCCAAGACTCGATAGCATGAAACTGACAAGACGTGACCCTTCTTGACACATGGCCATAGTCAACAATTCATAGTACAATCATTGGGGATTTTCATGAAGTATTCGCATTCTATAAGGTTACACATGAATAGGAATGCATGTAAACATATCATAATTTCATAAGCCTAATCTCATGAGCATTACGTCAATCCATTACAAAGCATAACAATAACGTGGGAGTCATATTAAACATAAGGGAGAAACATGGATTCATCAATCTTGGTCACAAATGAGTCATAAGGCGTAATTCCTATTCTCTTAGGCATATTATCAAACACCTTGCATGCATATCTTCAGGCTTAGGCATGACTATTGAAATAATATGTCATGGCAACATTTTATACTTCCAATGCAAGAATTTCAATCACATACTAACATATTTTCATGATAGGCATTAAAGACTTCAACTTGGAAATTAAACAACAACATAAACATGGATATAATTCAATTCATACCATGGAATCCAAAGTTTGTATTTCAAATAGGGTTTCTTGAGCTTCATGGGTAAAGGAACCCATGAATCAACACTTGACATACCTGGGTGGATGATTTCTTGAAGATTGGTGGAGGAAGTCTTGAATTCTTGACTTGGAATTAAACACCTAGATTTTTTGTTTTTGGGGATTGATCTTCGAGATAAACCCTAATTTGGTGTTATAGATGAATAATGAAGTTATGAGCTCTAGTATGGTTTAATTAGGGGTTAAAATTGATGGAAAAGCCCCAAATACCCTTTTAAAAATGGCTTAAAATTTTTGATCGAAAGTGGCGACGGTTTGGGTGATGTCCGTCGCTGGATCGACGGTTCATCGGTCCATCCCGTCGTAATTGGCCAGAACCTAAACTTCCTACCTCGTCTGCGACAGTTTGGGCGACGGTCCGTTGCTAGGTTGATGGTTCGTCGGTCCTGACCATCACACTTGGCCAGAAGTTGGGTTCACTACCTTAGTCACGATGGCTTGGGTGATGGTTCATCTCTAGCTCGACGGTCCGTCGGCCTTGGCCGTCGCTTCTAGGCAGTTCCAACAATTCTCTGTAAAACATCCATAACTTTTTACTCCGATACCGGATTTGGACGAAATTGGTATAGTTGGAAAGATAATACAATTTACCACATGATAAAAAGTCAAAATTGGGGAAATTATATCTGATTTAAACATTAATCATTTAGGATGTCATCACTAACTCTTCTGGAGACTAGATTTAACTTAAAGAAAGTTCGAGGTATTACAGTAGGGGATCCTTTTGGTACCTCGGTATCATGTCACTTCCTCAAGCAAGTTGGTAGTCGCATGATAAGTCATCTTCACAAGAGAGCTCCCTCCACATTGTTTACCATGATTTTGTTAAGAGGATCAAGAAACCGGTAGAATATGTAGAGAAACATCTTCTCTAGGATGTTTTTGTTGGGACATTGCATGATTTTTCCATTGAATATTTCCCACACATTGTTCAAGGGTTCACTATTCAATTGCCAAAAGTTAATGATTTCATCACGCAATTGTAGCATCTTAGATGGTGGGAATACCGTTAAGGAAGGCCACAGTTAGTTCATACCATGAAGTAATTGACCTGACCGGAGGAGAGCGAAGACACAATAATGCCACACTCATTAGATAGAATAGGAAGAGGCGTAACTGGATGGACTCTTGGGTTATGTGTGCAATATCAAAGGGTGCACACACCTTAGTAAAATTCTTTAAATGTAAGTTGGGGTCCTCAAAATATTGCCCCCCAAAAATTCCTTTCATTTGTAACATATGCAACATGATACTCGAGACGTGAACGACTCCGTTCCCATGAGTGGGCCTAATACAGATGGCACTTGAATGCCCAATGTCATAGAATTTCTCTTCCTCATCAAGAAGACCGTCGAAGGACCTGACATGAATTGCATTGTCACTCATGGATTCGTGTATACTATGGAGATTACCTAAAGAAAACAAAAATGAAAACCAAAATAAATACACCCCATTATGGGTATACCCTAAGTAAAAATCAACACCGTATAAGTCAAAGCTAAATTTCACTCCCCTACAATGGTGCCATTTTGATCACGCTCACCTATACCATTTAAATTGGTAGAGGACGATCATAGTCAGTAACTCCACTTATGTTGAGGTCGAATCCACGAGGAGCGAAATTAGCTTTCTAGTTTTATGGGTGTTAATTGTTACTAATAAGATACCCGTAATATAAGCAAAGTAAAATACATGATTTAAAATAGGGAGTTCATTTGGACCAAGGATTGATCAAATGTATATTCAAGTTAACCATCTAAGAACAACAAATGTGATTGAAAATACAAGATGAGAAAAATCTTGGGATTATATTTGCCTAAGAGCAAGTTATGCATGGGTACATGATGATTTGATGCAAATTGTAGTCATTAACGATATGGTAGGATAGGTTGAAGGTCCATGAGGCTAGTTTGTCAACAAAACCTCAAAAATATCACTCATTAACCCTTTTGAGTACCTAAAGAGTGTGTCAATTTATACCACCTAATACCATAATTGGGCATCCCTATTTCTAGGAAGATACACAAAACATAGCCGACTCTCTACACATCCTTATTTCTAAGATAGGAAAAACATAGCAAACCACATCCATTATTATCTAATATTGCTTTGTTACCCATATTTTTGTTTCAAAGATAATATAGGTTCCAAAAGTTCACTCATATCCCTTTTTTAAGGATGATGTGAGCTTTCAAGAACTTGGGGATTTCACCCATAAATCCATCTTGGGTATTTGGGGTTTTCACTCACAAACCCCAACTAATTCAAATAAGCAATAGTGAAACCCCACATCGATAAACTAGAACTACACAAATACATCACAACCCATACATAATTGCACCTTAGTTCAACATAATCACAAAACAAGAAAGTTTAGTTACTCATGAAGTTAAGGAAAATAAATATACCAAAAGGTTCATTCAAAGCATCCATGGCAATAAAAAAGTAGAAGGTTCTTCGATTTAGCTTTAATTTCACCAACAGCAAATTGGAAAATTCAAAAACAAAAGTTTCCCCAATTAGTAGGGTTATAAATTCTCCAAAATTGAATTGTTCAAAGTTTGAGATGTTAAATGGGAAAGGGTTTTAGCATTATAAGGGATGTGTGGTCGACTGGGCAAAATAACAGAATTACCCCTGGGCACAAACCCACCTGGCCACAATTGATGCGATTTGTCCAATATCGTGGCTTCCGCAACTACACTAAGAATACCACGATCGCTGACCTTTGACCAAGCTCGACTGACCGCAATCGTGTCCCTTAGAACGCTTACCCTTAGAACGCAATCGTGGTAACTGATACCAAATTTTACTCCAGGTGTTCTAACTATACTATTTTTCTCTTTTTGATCCATTTCAGCTCAAATTCACATCTTTGTTTCTCATCCCTGTATACCTGCAAAATATGGAAATTAGTGCATTCAACCCTAAATTTGTCTCATTCGTATATTAAAATCATAGTAGTGTGCACGAATTTTGAATTCAAATGAGTGGTAAAGTCACCACTTATCAGTAATCACTCTCAAAATCATCATCACTTCAAGTCAACTTCTCAAACTCAGCTTCAGGTGGCTCAACAACAACAATATTATCCTTCTTGGGCTCATTAGTAGCAGACTAAAATTGCTCATCAGGTGGGGAGTCACTTTTAGTATTAATAGCCAGACAATGAACACGTGTCGATGAATTCTGTATAGTGTCACAAGGAAGGGTACCTGCCTATCTTTGGGCCAAAGTGGCAGAGATTTACCCATACTACTACACCAATTGCTTGATACCAATTGCATGTGACTCAACCTTCTGGGTCAATGCTAATATATCATCCTTGAGTTCTTTAAGGCAAGTTTCTTGGCTCTCTTGACCCTTTATTATCTTAGTCAACATTTTCTCTATTCTTGCTTCCGCATCACGTCTACAAGGTGGAATGTATTTGTCTCTATCATCATTAAAGTTCTGACCTTAACTTCCTTTCCTTTGGACTCAAAAACCTACCAACTGATGATCCACATTCTTTGCCTCCTCTTCTAACTCAAACTCATGTACCCTAGAGGCTGCACCGTATGCCCCTACTACATCAACCTTTGCAGAATTTATTATTGCAAATTGTTTGGCCAACTCACCAATATCTGTCCTTAATAGTGCAATCTCCCAAGCTACAACACCCTTATTTACTCTTCGCTCATTGGAAGCTTCAATTGCACAAATGTCAAAACCTATCTCAACTCCCAAGTTTTCCACCATTGATTAGTTAATGAGATCTGATCCATAATACTAGAAGATATCTCCCATCGTAATCTCATAAAGGCTCCTCTAGAGATAGTGTCTTCCATTGCTTTGGAACCGATAGTCAGGGCTCTATTGAATATCTCTAATAAGCTTGTCCCTATAATTTAGTGGTTGGGAACCATGCTAAGCTTCTCATTGAACCAAAACTATGCCTCATTAACACGACCCAAGCCTGTGCCTTGTCGTAATAGGCATCCCAAGCCCAACAAGGACCAGGGACCGCCCCCTATTACCCAACCCAACCACCTATATCCAGCCTTGGATGGGCTGAATTTCGAACATATAATAAGATAGCATTATTGTTCTCGTTAGGACTCTAGGATAGGGTCAAAACTATGACCGACCCAACAGAGTCCAATCATGCCTCACCAACCGACCAGCCATACCAACCCAACCATAGAACATAAACCAAAGGGAATACCAAAACATAATATGAAAATCAATCCCAAAATGTAATATGATGTAACAGTGAGAAATTATGTCTGATGATGCCATCTTTAATATCAATACCAATGTAAGGTTGACACCTCTATTGATCCTGCCCATGCCAACCCTCAGAAGTACCACAAAGTCTCTATCCAAAAGAGTAAACAAATTTGGTTGGGACATGCCCCCAACCATGGCCAAAACCAATATCCAAAATAAAGGAAAAGTGTCTAAAGAAATCCATAACATAAAATGATGCCTTCTAAAAGGATGAAAGCTCATCACTTTAGTCCAAATACTGATACTAAATACGCATGCTAAACAGGAGGATTAGAATAGACGATTCTTGGATAGAGTGGGTTTACAACCGCCAGTAGATGGGGTTAGCGAATAACTACTAGCATGAATCTTAGGGTACGGATAAAATAACGCCAGTCATAAAACAAAGTAAAACCATCCATAATTCATACAACCAAACATATATAAGTGTCGGGAAAGGTACTGGGTTTAGTATGCACTTAAATTTCTTTACCTGGGCTCTTTAGCTTTGCCTTCCTAGCCACCCACGAGTGATATTGGTTCAGGTCCCCTTGCTGAAAAGGTCCTAAAGCGTGTAGCCTCACGATCAAGAAATATCCTATGGGATGACTAGTACAACCCTCCAATATAAAATATGACACTCACAAGTGGTCATTAAGGACCCCTCATATCAGCAAATATAAGTTTTTTGTTTTGGTCCCCCCGAGACCACCACCTTCTACGACTACCATCCCATTATTTGCAAGTAATATCCATAGCCAAACTATTTAGGTTAAGGGGACATTAGGTTCCCTTTCCATATACCATATTAAACCCACTTGGGAGACTTCCATGTTCTTCACAAGCATAACCATTTAGCCTTTAGCCTTTTTAAACCATTTAAATCATGCATAGATCATTTATCTAGTTTAAAATATGCAAGAGTTCTATTAAAAGAAGTCAATAGAATGAACATATCTTTATAAGCATTGCATCAAACACTTTGGGAGCATAATATAACCAAAACTAATTCCAAAGACCACTAAACCATTACCATGAAATCTAACCATCCAAAACCACCATTAATGCATATAAAAAAATAATTAAAACCATAGAAAACCATAACCAAGCATTCAATATCAAAACCCCCAATAATAGTTGAAAAACCATAATCATGAAATAGTAAAACCCATGAAATTAATCATACAAACCATGCCTTTAGTTTAAATTACAATGAGAGAAGAGAATCATGCCTTACATCAAAGAATTGATGGAAAAAAATCACCAAAGCGAGCCCCAAAGCAATCCTTTAGTTGAAACCCTAATTTCCTTGCCCCAAAAGTTCTTGAGAGAATTATGAGATATTTTGGAATAGTTTCTAATTATTAATGAATAGAATAATAGGGTAAATAACCTCCTAAGTGTATTAGAAGTCGTGGGTTCTAATTAGGGTAAGTAGGGAAATGTATAAAATACCCCCTCTTAAATTCTTTAAAAACCTATCACAGGGATACGACTGGCCCTCATGAGTCATACCCTCCTAATATGATTGGTAACCACCACTTGTATCTAAGCCTTAACATTTGAATCAAACACTATCTAGTATACGACTCATCCAACTAAGTCGTAACCATAGCATACGATCCGTATCCATGACCCGTATCCCTTGCAAAATAAATACCTAGGGAATTGAACATTATTTACTATATAAGTCCTGGGTACGACTCGTACCTTGGCTTACGGCTCATGGTAAGCCACTCGTACTTAGATCCAACCTAAGTAACCAAGTCTAAGATTATTTTAAGGAACCAAATGACCCAAACAAATCTATTTCAGTAACCAAAACCTTCCTACCAACTAACACTGGTCAACATACGACATGAGCATACCACTCGTACCCCAACATATGGCTCATACCCATGAGCCATATTAGGTCCATAGAATGGATTTCTAGGAAATTTTTTAAGGTTCAAAAACCAAGATATTTCACTCATATATAGACTCTGATTGCAGTTGCCTGAAATTATAAATCTCTTCCTTCAGCTACAACACTCTAGCTGGAGGAAAGAATTTGTTCAAGAATTATCTGTGTAGCTCACATTATGTAGTGATGGATCCACTTGGAAGTTACCCTAGCCATAAAGATGCTTCTCCAATAAGCGAGAAGGGAAACAACCTCAATTTCAATGCCGCCTAATCTACCCCAAGAATGGTATATAAAGTGAAAATCCCTATAGAATTTTCAAGATGCATGTTTGCGTCATCTGTAGAAACCCCACAAACACACCCTTCAAGTATAGGAGATAGATCATAGCACTAGAGATATTAAACTTTACATCTGGGGGAAAATATGAGGGATAATAGCTTCAGTCTCAGTCGGCTCAATATATCCTAGATCTTCTTCATCATCTATATATCGTTCCACATACTGATATGCTGGGATCACTTGAACACAAGCACCTCTAGCTTTATTCTAATTTCCACCGAGTGCTGCTCGATGGTCTACTTCTTGTCTCTACTCAGCTAGCTCTGCCTCTTTATCTATCTACCCTCTAAGCTTCTTCTATTTCCCTTCTCTCATTAGTATATTATGGTAAAAGTGCACCCGTCTGCTGATAAATAATATCTGAAACTTCTTCAGGTGGAGGGGAAGGTACAACATTCTGAACCCCTTCAGGAATGTTATATCTTTTTGGTTCTCTCATCCTACTAGATGTTTGTAGGATCCTCTCTAGATTTAGATTCATTGGAAGTAAGGGATTGACTTTACTCCATGTGTTATGTATACACCGGCGTATACCTAACTAAGGAAAAAAACAAAAAAAAAATCCAAAAACTACAATAACTTCAATTCACAAATCAACGCCATAGTCCCCGACAATAGCACCAAAATTTGGTGATGTCCAAGATATACCTCCACTCTGAAGATGATAAGGTCGCTGCCAAATATAGTAACCCAACAACGATTGTGGTTGAATTCTATGGGAATACGTTGAATCTTGGCTCTCAGCTTTTATACCCAATGGGCAGAACTAGAAAGTCAATGGGGTGGTTTGAATATCAATGTTAAATTAGTAGTAAATATCAACTTCAATTGTATTCAGTCATAGGTGAACACTAGGATTGTGTTCCCCCTGAGTTCTCAACTTTATAGGCTTATCGTGGTTTGTTGAACCAACCTAATACCGTGAATACAGAATCAATAAGTTATGTACCTTCTAAAGTCTTTTGGATGAGTAGAAAAATTTCACCCTTTTACCTTTTGAGTTTTAGGATGTTGCCTTACTAACCCTTATCTTGATCCAAGTTAACTATTAATTTTTGAGTCTTTAGTTATTATATAAAATCTAACCATCTTACTTAGATAATATCTAGTAGCGTAGATCGGTAGTTAAACTCCAAATTACTATTGTCATTATCTTTTCCTAGTCACTACTTTTTTTTGGAGTAAGTAGAAATAATCTAGGTAGGATCCTAATGTTTGCAACTGCTAAGATAACTATTAAAGTTAAGATAATACAATACATGCATGGGTATCGATTCAGAACAACAATAGCACTTCCCCTACTTTGTTAATCCACTTGTGTTTCCACAACCCTAGCTAAGGGTTTTTAGATGATCATTCTTGTGAAGTAATCAACTACGTTCATGATTGAAAGCATAAGATTAAATCATAATAATCACAACTAAAAACCCAAACTTGTAACTAAATTAATCAACTAAAATCAATACAAGAGAATTCCAAGACCAAAAATAAATCTCAAAATAAAAATATGTTTGTGAGTAATAAGAGTGCGTAAATTCTAATAAAACACATACTGGGTATCTATTGTACATGAGGAAACCCTAAAACCAAAGGCCGAATAAAATTGGAGAAAAAAAAGGCCGGTGGCTACTTGTGGTCCCTAATGCGCCCTAGCCATGGGCGCATGTGGTACATGAAGCTTGTAGGGTGGGTGCATTAGTGACCATATGTACCCATACCAAAATTTCCTACAAGTTTAGCTTGTGCGATTTTGGCCTTCTGACACATGCTTTGCCCACATGCGGTCCATATATGCTATATGCGACCTGCATGTTAACTTAGCATTTGCTGAAAGTTATTTTTCAGCTCTTCTTTAATTCTGACACATATTTTGATCACGAATAATTCAGAAAGTCTCCTGAGCATCATTGATCCAGCCAAAATCATCTTCTTTAATCTTTTTTCACAAACTTAGCATCCAAAATATGATTTCATGCAAAACATAGCCCAAATGCATCATATCTAACAAAACAACCTCACAAACTTGCATATTTTTCTCATTTTAAGTGTTGAAAGTGCTATATCTATATAGCACATCATTTTCTCAAATTGATAACTTTTTGTCTTGGTAATGGCATTAAACCCAACCCTCTTTGTAAATTTGGTTTTTGAACATGGATAATTGCATAATTCAACTTATTTATGAACCCTTTTCATTATTTTTATGGATAGTTGGTTAAAATAGATTTAAAGGCCCTTGTTGGCCATGGTTTAAATTTTAAAATAGAACTTGGGAGTAAAAGAATACATGGATTTGATTGGCATAATTATATGAGCTTGCAATCATAATTGGTATGCCGATACCAAGTGGTAAATGCCTTAATATTAGACTTCTGGGTTAATGGTTGGGATTATGTGCAAACTATTTTAATTTGTGCTTATAAGGAATTTTGAAGCTCACGTGAAGGTGTAGTCCCCTGGGGGAATAATACTGGAAACCATGTTTGTTGGCGTGGGGGTCTATATAACCATGTGCTTAGTTTACATATTTTATTTTGGAATGACTAAAGCCTTTTTCTCTTTAACCCTTCTATCGAATTTATTGTTTTGTGTAGCTAACTGGCATTGGGACCTTTCTATAGAAAAGTTAAACCTATATAGCCCGTGGGAGCCTTTAGGATAAGCAAGATACATAGTTCAGGTTCATGGTTTAATCCCTCATGTTCATGACCTTTGTCCCTACCCCGACATCCTATATATGTACATATGAATGTGCATATGGTGTCTGACTTGTTTTATTGAATTAACATTATTTTATCACCCTACCTTAGTTACATACCAACTCTTACCCACTGACCACCCATAGACGCTACATTGTTTCATGGTGTAGGGTTTCAAAGGTTTTCTGTTGCTCTAGTGCAACATTAGGTGACTCGGTATTCCTATGGATCTTGTGTGAAATGGTGAGTCTCCATTCTTTTGGAAGGACCTTTTATTTTGTTAGTTTGTTTATTCACTTAGTATTTCTTTTTGGGTAATTTGTCATAGTTGGGGGCATTTCTTGACATAGTTGATATTCTAGTTTTAGATGATTTTGTGGACAAGTATAGGTTGGATGTTGGCTTTGATTCTTGGTGTTTACATTTAGGACCAAACAACCTAGTTTATCCAACCTTAAACCATCCAATAGGAAACCTACACCTTCTACCATGAAGAGCCTCAAAAGCAGCTATTTGAATGCTAGAATGATACCTATTGTTGTTTGCGAATTCGCTAAGAGGCAAATGGTCAATCCAGCTGCCTTTAAAATCAATCACACAAGATCTTTAGAATATCCTCCAAAGTCTGAATAGTCCATTCTGCTTGTCCATCTGTCTGAGGGTGGAAACTGGTGCTAAGGTTCACTTGAGTACCCAAACATTTATGAAATGAATGCTAGAAATGAGAAGTAAACTGCGTACCTCAGTCTAAAAAGATAGACACCGTCTCTCTATGCAACTTAAATACGTCTTGAATGAACCACTTAGCGTAATGTTCTCCTGAGTAGTTAGTCCTCACTTGCAAGAATGAAGTAGACTTAGTTATCTTATCCACAATGATCCAAATAGAATCATACTAATTTCTAGACCGCGGAAGACCCATAATGAAGTCCATATTTATCATCTCCCACTTCTACATGTGCAATCCAATCTCTTGAGATATGCCATCGGGCCACAAATGCTCAACCTTGACTTGCTGACAAGCCATACACTTAGCCACAAAGTTCACCCCATCTATCCTCATATTATTCCACTAGTAGATTTCCTTAAAATCATGATACACCTTAGTCAAACCTAGATAAACTGTATATCTAGACTCAAGAGCCTCAACCAAGATTCTTTCCTGTAGTCCATCAATATCAGGAACACACAACCTTTCTTGATACCTCAAAATGCCATCTCTCCCAATCTTGAATGCCATAACCTTTTGATGACCACATCATCTTTAATAATCATAAGTATGAGATCCAAAATCTACTTCTCCTTTTCCCTAGAACCAAGAGATTGTCATGACCCAAGATTACACCCTAGTCTCAATAAGATGCCTAGAGTCACAAGTGACCCAACTAACCCTTGATCTGGCATAAGTTGTAAATATATGAAAAAGGTAATATAAATACTGTATGGAAGTCATTTAAAATCATCTGACAAATTAAAATAATATCGATGAATTCTAAAATACTTTAACTATAAAAAATGCCTAATTGACTGACTATCTGAAAGCCTTAAAACATGATGAGTTGTTGTGATAGATCCCCAACTAAATCTGACCAATTGAAATGACATAAAATAAAATGCTGGAATGAACAACTAATAATATAAATACTCCTCAACTTATGAGGTCTCACCAATGCTATAACTGAGTGGTACAAGAACAAACTAGGAGTAATCTTGGAACTGAGCGTTCACACCAATATTATAAGACAACATAGAGTAAAAGAGAGAATGTGATCATTACTTTAAATGTACTGGTATATGAGATTAAAACTAGATGATATACAGATATGTACTGAGTATGAATGCATGAACATGTAAAATGAATGCAAGACTAAGTGTAAACATGCAAAAAAATAATCTAAATAATTGAATAACTGGTATATGGAAACTTAGTCATGCAAACCTAGACTGATTATAATATGAATACTATACTAAGGACTGTGGTAGATAACTACAACCAACATGCCCCAAACTTAGCTAATCGGAGTCTAACTTGTAGCCCTACTTGGAAGGGTATCAGTACCTTGCCAAGGATACGAATGCTGACGTTGTGGATCCACTAATCTGATGTCCCAAAGGACCAGGTTGTCAAGCCTAAATTGATGGGTGACCCCTAATAACGTATCAAGCCTGAACTGATGGGTGACCCCTTATAACCTACACTGGTAATGTAGTTATGGAACTTAGGGATTGCTACTAACGACTCTGCCTAACTGACGGGGAGGACATCATCCCTATGTTCACCCGGTACTAAGTTTTACTCCAAAATAAATAAATCTAAAGTATATTTTAAACATAAACTGATAACGAATATGCTCAAGTCATGCAGTTCTAAAAATAATATGCATACATAACTGAAGGAATCATGAACTTGCAATTGATGCAAGTATAAAACCTTTGTATCGGGTATTCCTAACCCACTAGCATAGACAAATGCAAATTGATCATGGTAATTATGGAATTGACCATCATATGGGAAAAATCATGAATAATACTCCATATTTCATTAATCGATCATGATGTAGACATTTGCATTATCAAACATATAGAAATACAATTCTCATATGGGAACATATTTTCAGGACACATAACCCAAAATAATTAAGAAAGAGTTCATAAAATTCATACTTGACTTGAAAAGTCATAAAAAGAAGAAAGAAATTTATATTTGGAAATTTTGGGAATTCTTGGGACTCAATGGGTGAAAGGGACCCACTGATGAAAATCTCATATACCTGAATGTAGAAGCTTTGATGAGTATTTTTGAATTGGACTTGAATTGAAGAACCCTAATTGCTTCTTAGGTGAAGAGAAAAATTGCCTGTTGTAATTTCTATGGGTGGAGAATACAATTAATTCATGAATTATGGATTTTATTTCTTTTATACCACTATTTGGGAAGCCTAAATGATGTGGGTTTGTCTATTAAAAGAGTGGGAAAAGACGTAAAATTTCCTAAGAAATCATGTAGGGGAACCCCATTCCAATCGTTACGACTCACCTCCTTGCTAGTCACGACTGGTCACAAGTCGTGATCTGAATTGTAACCTAAAACCATGAGGTTTTTGGGTCCTTCCTGGTGTAACTACAACTTCACCCTAATAAATCATTATAATTGAATCGGTGCCGTTAGGTGGAGACATAGTCTGAGGCTTAGATTTTTAGTTATACATTGTTATACCTATGGGTTCATCCTAATGACTCGTTAAGTCTAACTATAAGTCGTTACGTGGAGTCATAATATGATGCTAAATTCTATCTATGAGTAGTTAGTTCAAGTCATAATCTGAGGCTAAATAATTGGGTCACTCACTGGTCAGACTACGAGTTCACACAATGACTCTAAGGTCTGAATACGAGTAATATACTGGACTCAAAATCACTGGGATAAATTCTTGGTTTCACACTATTTTGACTATGAGTACCTCCTAACGACTCGTAGAAACTGATTATGGGTAGTGCGCTGGAGTCGTAGTCACTGGAAGCTGACCAAAACTTAGGTAAAAACTTGCACTACTTCTTGACACAATGTCGGATTAAGACGAGACTTGATGCATTGGATAGCTAACTTAGTGGCCGATGTTTTGAGGGGTCTAGAGCTTGAAAATTCAAGGTATTACAATATCTTCCCCCTGAGATTATTCATCCTTGAATGAAACTATTTGAGCTGGGGTACTAGGAAAACTAAGATCATGAGCTAAACACTAATGAGCTGAATCATGACTAAATATCTGGATCTAAAACATAATGCATAGGCTGAACTGAACTAAGACAGAAAATGATAGAAATAATTAATTAAGGAAACCATTACCTCAAGCTGAAACTAGATTCGAAGAGAAAAGATAGGGGTACTTGGCTCACATATCAACTTCTTCTTCCCAAGTAGCTCTATCAACTGACTGGTTTCTCCACAAAACTTTTACTAAATCAACTTCTTTATTCCTCAGCCTAAGAATCTGATGGTCAAGGATCTCAACTGGAATTTATTCATAGGAGAATCTATCTTCCATGACCATACTCTCTAAAGGAATGCCTAAAGATGGATCACCAATGCATTTCTTAAGAAAAGATACATGGAATATTGGACACATTGATTCTAACTCCGCTGGCAACTCTAACTCATAGGCTACCTTCCCCAAATAGCTAAAAATACTATAGGGGCCAATATAGTGGGGATTGAGCTTCTCTTTCTAACCAAATATCTTCATCCCTTTCATGGGTGAAATTTTCAAATACACCAAGTCAGCAATATCAAACTCAAGCTCCCTCCTTCTCTAATTTGAATAGGATTTCTATTGACTCTAGGTTGTCTTCAACCTTTCTTAAATTAATTAAACTTTCCACATAACATTATACACTGAGTATGGCCCTGTCAAAGCAGCTTCGCCAGCCTTAAACCAACCAATACGAGACCTACACCTTCTCCATAAAGAGTTTCAAATGAAGCCATCTGAATACTAGAATTATAGCTATTATTATAGGCAAACTCCATCAATGGAAAGTGATCATCCCAACTACCCTTGAAATAAAAAATACAAGCCCTTAATATGTCTTCTAAAGTATGAAAGGTCCTGACTATCTTTTTGGGGTGAAATGTCATACTGTGGTGAACTTAGGTACCAAGACCTTTCTAAAAAGTCTTCCAAAAATGAGAGGTAAACTGAGTACCTCTATCTTAAATAATGGTTAGTGAGACTCCATGCAACTTTACCAGCTCCCTAAGGTAGAGTTTAGTGTAATGCTTGGCTGAATATAAAGTATGGTCTGTCACGAAATGAGTTGACTTTGTCTTTCTATCCACAATGACCCAAATAGAATAATGTTGATGATGCGTACATGGTAATCCTATAACAAAGTCCATATTCACCACTTCCCACTTCAAAGTAGGGATGCAGAATTCCTAAAGAGTACCACTAAGGCTCTGGTGCTCAACCTTAACCTACTGACAATTTAAACACTTAGCTATGAATTTGGTAATATCCTTCCTTCTTCATACCATTCCACAAATAGACTTTCTACAAATAATGGTACATACTATGGATCTTGGGTGAATAGAGTACCATGAATCGTGCATCTCTGCTAATATTTGTTGCCTCAAATAACCCATGTTCAGAGAACATAACCTGCCTTGATAACAAAGTACAACATCTCCCCCTTTAAAGAAAATCTCAACCTTCTAATCCTAAACTGCATCTTTCAATTTATCCAAAATAGGATCTCTATATTGCTTCTCTTTTACCTCAGAAACCAAGAAAGTTTCCAAACCATTCTAAACCCCAATGCTACCTTTGGTTGAATCAAGGAATTGAACACCCAATATAGTACGCTGGTGAACCTCACAGACTAACTCCTTCTTAATATCCCCCACATGAGCAACACTCTCCATCGACAATCTACTAAGGTCATCATCTATAACATTCGCTTTAGCTAGATGATAGAACACACACATGTTATAGTCTTTTAGTAATTCTAGCCACATATTCTAACAAGAATTTAATTTTTTTTGAGTGAAAACACTCTGCAAACTCTTGTGGTTAGTAAACACATCAACATGTACCCCATAAATATAGTGCCTCTATATCATTAAGGCAAAGCCCATTGTTATAATCTTAAGATCATGAGTCGGGTAGTTTTTCTCATAAGGTTTGAGCTGTCTAAAGGAATACACTATAACCTTGCACTGCTATATCAACATACAACCAAGGACAACTCTAGAAGAATCATAATATACTACAAAACTATGTAAGTCCTCTAGTATGTTCAAAATTGGAAAAAAAGTAAATCGAGTCTTCAAATTATAAAAATTATTCTCGCAATCATCGAACCACTGAAATTTGACTTTATTTTAAGTCAATCTGACATAGAAGAAGAAACGGAAGAAAATCCTTCAATAAACTGTCTGTAGTAACAGGCTAGACTAAAGAAACTCCTGATATTTGAGGGAGAGATAAGTCTAGGCCAGCTTGGCACTGGCTTGGTATTTTGATGATCAACTTAAGTGCCATTATTGAAAATGATGTGGCCAAGGAAAACTACTGATTCCAACCAGAATTCACACTTGCTAAATTTAGCGAATAGCTGGTGATACTTGTGGGTCTGCAAAAAAATCTTCAAATAGTCTGCCATGTTCACCTTCACTATGAGAATAGATGAAGATGTCATCTATGAAAACTATGATGAACATATCCAAATACATCTTGAATACTCTGCTCATTAAGTTCATAAAAGCGGTAGGAGCATTCATAAGTCCAAAGAAATAACTACAAATTCAAAGTGACCATATCAAGTTTTGAAGGCTGTCTTTGAAATGTCACATTCTCTGACTTTGAACTGATGATAGTTAGATCCAAGGTCTATCTTAGATAAGCAATGCACATCCTGAATTCGATCGAACAAGTCATAAATCTTGGGAAGAGGATAAGTATTCTTGATTGTAACTTTGTTCAGCTGACGATAATAGATTCACATTCTAAGAGAACCATTTTTCTTGCGCATGAAAAAAACTGGGGTACCTCATGGGAAAATAATGGGCCTGATGAATCCCTTATCTAAGTGATATTTCAATTCTTAAACTCGGCTGAAGCTATTATATAAGGTGGAATTGAAATAGGTTGGGTGTCTCGGAGGAGATCTATTTCAAAGTTGATTTTTCTCTCTGGAAGAACTCTGAACATATATTCAGAAAAGACTTCTAAAAACTCATTAACTACTGGAACTGAATCAAGACTTGGAATCTTAGAATTTGAGTCCTTGACTAGGACAAAATAATAGATGCAACCCTTGGATATCATCTCCTTGACTTAAGGAGGGATATAAATTAGCCTACAGGGATTGAGGTAGTACCCCTCCATTTTATAACTGGCTTCATTAGAAAATTAGACTTGGACTATTCTGTTTCTACAGTCGACTGAGGCATAATGAAAGTAGAGCCAATCCATGCCAAAATAACATCAAATTTAGTCATCTCCAGTTCTATAAGATTGGCTGAGGTAATTTACTGAGATACAGATATTGGGAAATCTCTATAAACCTTTTTGTCTATAATGGAACTACCAATGGAAGTAGATACCGAGAAGGGTTCTACTAAGATTTTGGGACTAACACCAAAATTCACTGCTATATAGGGAGTCACAAAAGAAATTGTGGCTCCGGGGTCTAGAAATGCATAGACATAATGGTGAAAGACTTGTCTCGTACAAGTAACCATATTAGAGAAACCTTTCTGATCCTGTCGAGTCTGCAGTTCATAGATTCGATTTCCACACTATCCACTGGTGGCACTAGACGTGGAACCCTACTGATTTGGGTACCTTGCTGGGACTGTTGAACAGTTAGTTGGGCCTTTCTGACAATCATTTCTTCCTCGTTGGGCAACTACAACATATTCCTTTATTTGATAGTATGACTTGCCATACCCAAAACGTACATCGCTGCCTGCCAAGCACTCACCTTTATGGTTCTTACCATATCTCCTACAAACTAGGTTGGTGCAACCACTACTCATGCTACCCTGGGATTTTGATCCTGGTGCTCTATCCCGATTGTCTTGTGCAAAAATAGGCATTGGAGTACTGGTAGAAGATGGGGATGGATCTAAGAATTTTTGACAGAACTAAGGATGATTTCCACCTTTTGACCTCTGCTGAGAGTAGTTAAAACTACCAGTTCTGGCCCTCTTATTATCTCTTTCCCTTTCTTTATGCTTTTCTTCCTCAATCTACTAAGAATGAACCATAAATATAGAAAGGTCCATCTCCTTAATCAATTTATCTTTTCTACACTCCTCAACAATATCTTTTGAAGCACTAGATATGATCTTACTCATCCTAGCCCTAAAATCATCCACCATAGTTGGAGCATATATTGCTAACTTGGTGAACTTTAGTGAACCCTCCTTCATACTTACGTTAACCTACTTGAAATTAATGATCTCTTTCACTTTAGCCTCTCTGAATTTAAGTGATAAGAACCTATTTAAGAAAGTAGTAGCAAACTTATCCCACTTCGCAGGCCCTGCATCAGCTCCTTTATCTTCCTTTCACTACTTAACCTAAGTGTGAGACACCCATTACAATTGCTATGAAACTAAATTAGATCTCTCACTCAGGGTAACTCCCCTAATATTAGTCACCTTCTACACAAAATCGAAAAACTCCTATGTATCCTTTCCAGACTTGGATCTAGAGAACACTAGGGGATTTATCCTAGAGAAATCTCAAATTCTTGCTGCTGTCGTGCTCACAAGATTGGCTAGGGCAAAAACTTGCTAATTGTTTGGTGCAACCACCGATTGAGAAAAGGCAGTAAAAGCAGCCCTGAATTTGGCATGAGAGACATGCTCATTCAAAAAGTCCTTAAGAGCAGGTGGTGGTTTGGGATGTTCCCTATTTCTCCTTCCATTAGCCCTTTTGGAAGGCATTTCTGTAAATGGTAGAGAATTAATTAGAAGGTGTTTAACAAAGCTCATGCTCCATCACACGACATTAATACTGAAAGAAGAGAGACTTTCCTAAAATATTTTGTAGGCCCTCGCCTATAAGTGTGGCACACTTCATACATATGAAAAAGACTCTACTTAAAGTAGCTTTCAGACACTCTAGGAAACTTTAAACCTTGGATCTAATACCTAGTTTGTCACGACCCGAGACTACACTCTAGTTGCAACATGGTGCCTAGAGTCCCAGTAACCCTAAGCTAACCCATAATCTGGCACAAGCTATAAATTTATGAAAAAAGGTAAAAAAAATGTAGTGTGGAATCATTTAAAAACATTTGACAAATCAAAACACTATCGATAAAGTCTGAAATACATCAACTACAAAATATGTCTAACTGACTGATTGTCTGAAGCCTCTAAACATGATGAGTTATTGGGGCTGGTCCCCAAATAACTCTGACCAACTAAAATGGCATGAAATAAAATACTAGGAAAAATAACTAATAACATAACTACTCCTCTACTGATAAGGACTTACAATTTCTGCAGCTGAGTGGTATAGGAATGGACTAGGAGCAATCTGGAACTAACCGTCTGAACCTATGTTATAAGACAACATAGCGCAAAAGAGAGCATGCAATTAGTACTTTGAATGTATTGATATGTGAGGTAGGAAATAACTAATATTCATATAGGTATTGAGCATGAATGAATGAACATGTTAAATAAAGGCAAGACCAAAGGATAAACATGTACTAAAATAATCTAAATAACTTAATAACTAGTATATGGACACTTGTTCATGGAAACCAGGACTGATTATAATCTGAATATTTTTTCGAAGATTATGGGAGCTAACTATAACTAACATGCTCTAATCTGAGCTAACCGGGGTCCAACTTGTAACCCTAGTTGGAAGTGTGTTAGTACCTTGCCAAGGTACCAACTTTGGCTGTGTGGATCCACTAATCTATTGTCCCAAAGGACTAGGGTGACAATCCTAAACTGATAAGTGACCCCTAAGTGGGTGTCAAAGCCAAACTAATGGGTGACCCCTTAAAACCTACATTGGAAATGTTGTTTAGGAACTTAGGGATTGCTACTAACGACTCTGACTAATTGATGGGGGAGTCGTTATCCTTGCTTTCACTCGGTGCTAAGTGTTGCTCCCAACTAAATAACTCTAAAGTATATTTTAAACATAAACTGATAACTAATATGCTTAAGTCATGCGATTCTAAAAATAATAATGTATACGTAAAACAAGGAATCATGAACTTGTAAATTGATGCATGTTCAAAACCTTAATATCTAGTGTTCATAATCCACCAGCATAGACCAATGTAAACTGATCATGATAATTATGGAACTAACCATGTTACGAGGAAAATCAAGAATAACACTCCATATTTCATTAAACGATCATGATGTAGACATTTGCATTATCAAACATACTGAAATACAATTCTCATGTGGGAACATATATACTTTCATGACACATAACCCAAAATAATTGAGAAAGAGTTGATGTAATTCATATTTTACTTGAAAGGTCATAAAAAGAGAAAAAAGATTTATGTGTGTAAATTCAGGGGATTCTCGGGACTCAATGGGTGAAAGGGTCCCATTGATGAATCTCTTACAGACCTAAATGTAGAAGCTTGGATGAATTTCTTGGAATTGGACTTGAATTGAAGAATCCTAATTGCTTTTTGGAGAAGATAAAAATTGCCTCTTGTAATCACTTTGGTAGGAGAATATGATTAATTCATGAACTGTGGATTTTTAGTCTTTTATAACAACCTTTGGGAAGCCTAAATGACATTGGTTTGGCTTTTAAAAGAGTGGGAAAATACTAAAAGTCCCCTAGAAATTATGCAGGGAAACCCTATTTCAATTGTTACGAATGACCTCACGACTCGTCACAACTGGTCGCGATTTGTGATTTGAGTCGTAGCCTAAAACCCTAAGTTTTTTGGGTCCTTTCTGGTCTGACTATGAATTACACCTAATGACTCGTTATAACTTACTATGAGTCATTTGGTTGAGCATAGTTTAAGGCCTAGCTTTTGGTTATACATTGTTTTGCCCATGACTGCCCTCCTAATAACTCAATATGTCTGACTACGAGTTGTTAGGTAGAGTCATAATCTGAAGATAAATTCTTAGGACATTCATGTCACGACCTGAGACTGCCTCCTAGTTGTAACATGGTGCTTGGAACCAGAAGTAATCCCAAGCTAACCCATGAACTGGCATACTGTTAAGCAATTGAATTTTAATATATTAAATAGCTAATCTGCTATGCAGAAATATAAACATGACAAAATTTGAGAGAAATATAACACTGCTACAATTTATAATCTGATAAAGCTGAAGAGAGAACTGAAATTACATGACTGACTCTGACTAACATCTATGAGGCCTTTGCTATACTTACTATAGATAGCTGGGACATGCCTCTAACTACTACTAATCAATACATTTGAGGAATAAAGTAAGTTACAAGAGCAACATCTGACTGAAGTCCCCAAAATAGGAGAACTCATCACCTGCTGGCTGGAAACTGCAACTGTTTTTTCATGATATGTGGACTACAACTGGTAGCTACATTATCAAAATAATGTAGCCACACAAACGTATATGTGGATCATTACTTCTGGAATATACTAAGCGAGGGTGAATACAATAAGTAAAATTGATTTTATAAGAAATCTTCAAGCATGTATGCTAAGTGTAAGTAGACTCACCAAGAGACCGAAATAAACTGAAAGCTGAAATGTCTTACAAATATAAGTAACCAATGTAATCTGATAAGCTGGTGAATCACTACACTTAGTTTCTTAAAACTTTACATTTTTAATAGAAGTAGAACTTAAGCTGGAAGATAGTAAAACATAGGTACTGTATTAATACAGGTCTGAAACTACGAGGTGGAAATCGACATGACTCAAGGATCTGAATACACAAATATATTGAGAATGAGTGCATAAAAACTATGATATCTGAGAATGTAAGACCAAGCATACACACATTTCTGAAATAATCTATAAACTAAAATACTAAAATTTGATTACTGAATAACTGATAAACTGTATGCTATGGCCAATGCAAACTTAAACTAATTCTGTATTGAATACTGAACTGAGACTGTGGGAAGGAACATCTAACAACCATGCCCCATTCTAAGATTATTGGGTTAAAAACTGTAACCCAGTTGGAAGGATGTAAGTACCGATCCACTGGTATTAACAATGGCTTTGTGGATCCACTAAACTGGTGTCTCGAAGGACTAAAGAGTCACCCTAATCTGGTAGGAGTACTCATGAGATTCTAGTCAACCCGAAACTGGAAGAAAGATATCTCAACCTATGTTGGTTAGGTAGTTTGTAACTCAAGGATTGCTACAAAGGGTCAAACCCCAATCTGGCAGAAATGCCCCCATCAGTTGGTTTAATCGGTGCTTAATCCTACTCCCAACTGAACTGACACTAATCACTATGCGGGACTAAGGTTAACTGAATCCATAACTGAACATGATAATAACTGAATGACAAGACTCATAGTTTATCTGAAACCATTTTGAAGATTAAAAAAACAATATAAACGGCTAAGTAGTAGTTGTTCATAACCCTCCATGACTCAATGGAATAACAATAGGAACACATGAAAGCTATAAAACCATACTAGGGAATCATGTTTCAAAATTTTAATATGTAGATATTTCATCAAACACTTGAAATTCATATACTTAAGCATGGAAGTGAGTGAAACATATAGGACGAGCATAATTGCAATACTGAAACCATAAATTTGGAATTTATATAGACTGATAATGCTCATCATGAATATGAATATCCGAGTATACAGATAAGATTCATGGATTAACTATCTGAATACTTGAAAAGCTGAATTTATGTAAGTCACATAGTTATCGGGTATTCATAACCCACCAGCACTGAATAACTATACGACACGATATCAACATTTAAAACTATAGTATGGGAATCATGGTTGAAAGACCCAAAACATGAATAATGCACCTAACATGTGAGAATCATAAGCTTGAACATGGGAATGCTTTAAACATGAGGAAATAGCATGATAACATGACTAAAATCATAAATTGGGGACTTAACATGGAATTCACTTGAAATAGGACTTGGGAAATTCAAATTCATAGCATGAGGAAATCAAATCTTGCATTGAATCATACAGGTGCTGAAATTGCATTTAAATTACCATGAAAATATGAAATTAAATTTTTCTTAAATATACAAACTACCATAATCGTTGAAGATTCATTTTTTAATGGAAAGAAAAGGGCTTTTGGGCCACATGGGTGAAATGGGACCCATTGATGAACTTCCACATACCTTAAACCATTAATTTTGGGAGGGAAGCACCATTCTTGAAGGTTTCTTAAAGGTTGTTGAATTTGGGTACCCCATACCCCTATAGACTCTTTTAGCAACCACCGAGTCACCTACAGGGTAGAAATAGAAAAAAAATCTGAAATACTCTCGGGATTAAAACCAAAGTACACAACCACAAATGGAGTCACATAAGAAAGAGAAGACCCCAGATCAAGTAAACAATAAATAACCCAAGAAAAGAGTTTCTACATACCAATCACGACATCAGGCGATGCCTTAAACTCCTGTCGGGTAGTGAGGGCATATAATCAATTTCGGCCTATGCCAGTATCAAAAACAGAAACAAATATAGAAGCTGCACCCTTTGGTATAAGATCAGATGAATAGGCAACCAAACCTCTATTTTCTCCCGACACAACCTTACCAATTGGACAGTTTCTAAGCATATGGCTTGGCTGTCCATATTTGAAACACCTGTCCCTCCCCTCATCATAGAAACCCTTATGTACCCAAACATAGAACCTACAATGATGGCATGATAAGGCTGACTGAGCCCCACTAGCTTAATATTGGGCACCCTGTGTGATGAAGTTATCGCCACCCTGCTGACGCCTATTATCCGACTTTTTCGAGTAACAACACTAGCTGTGGAGAAAGAACCAGAACTCCCCCACTTCTTCTTTGGCCACTTACCATTATCTTAACCACTTTTTTCTTGACCACCCTGCACAAAGAACCTGAATTTATTACCCTGCCATTCCCTAATCTCAACATGCTTTCTCTTTTCCTCCTCCGTCTGTTGTATATAAATAATCAACCTAGAGATATCCATGTCCTTGATCAACAATGTAGTCTTACTTTTAAGGATCAACTCATGAGATAGTCCTGAAGCAAATTTTCTCATCCTAGCCCTTATATCAGACACCAATTCTAGAGCATACCTAGACAACTGGTGAAATTTCAAGGCATACTCTTTGACCGATATCTTTTCCTATTTCAGATTAACAAATTCCTCTGCCATTGCCTCCCTTAACTGTTGAGGAAAAAAGCAAACCAAAAAAGCATTAGAGAAAGTCTCCCATACAGAAAAGTCATCAATCTCATCCCTTTCCTGATCCTATTCTTTGTACCATTGGTATGCCAAATCCTTTAGCTGATAGGCAGAAAAATTCACCCCTTCAACATTAGTGGCCTGCATGACCCTGAAGTTCTTTTCCCTCTCATCCAAAAAACCCTGGGGAACCTCTTTCACCTTAACACTAGGAAAAGTTGGAGGATTCAACCTCATGAACTGGCCAATCCTTGTGGCCTCAGAAGATGTAATACAAGATTCACCATGCTCAGCCTAAGATGCTACCAACTGAGCAATCATATGAATCAACTGGTGAAACTCAACATTTTCCACATCTGCCATAGGATCCTGAGGAGGACTAGAAGGAATAGGTGGAACTCCAAAGAAATCTGGGATCAAACCACTAGACCGAGTATGGATCCCATGAGAAGAACACATCTCCTCAACATCATCCCCAGTTGGGACGAGGAGTTTTTGTGAACTTCAGATTATAGAGGCATGATCTGAAAAGAGAACAAATGGAATTATATAAGACTCCAGGGATTAGACTCCCAACTTGAAAATAGAACACAAAAAAGAGAAACATTCTTAAATGTCTTATAGCCTATCCCTTATGAGTGTGGCGCTCTACACACCCTAAAAAGAGACTCTACTAGAGTGGACTCCCAATTGACCATGAACCTAAAGATCTGATACTAAATTGACACGACCCAAACCAGGGCCTTATCATAACGGGTATTTCAAGTCCAACCTGGACCAGAGAACGCCCCCATTACCTATCCCAGCCTCCAAACACATGCCAAGATTCAAATGAATTCTGAATGTATAACAAACATTTTGTACTATTCTAGACTCTGGGAAAGGTCTATAACCATCACCAACCCAAGCAAGTGCAACCCTCTAATACCCAAATAATAACAATACCAGACCAAACTAATAACTGAGTGCAAGTCCATAACATAAAAGTATGGAACAATATTAAATACAATCACATAGTATCAATGCCAATACCAATGCCAATACTAAGGATGACACCACTACCAACACCGTTCATACCAACCCATAGTAGTTCCATAAAGCCTTTAATGAAAAGTTAAACAATATCTGATTGGGACATGCCCCAACCATACACAAAACTAATGCCTATGAAATTACCAAAGTATGTAATGACATCCATGATATAAAATAGAGTTTTCCAAAATAGGAAAGCTTACTACTTCAATCAAACCAAGTTGATCTCAAATCCAATCACTCAGCAGGAAGAGTAGAATGGTCAGTTCCTACATCGCGTGGGGATACAACTGCTCGAAGATGGGTTAGCGGCTAAACGCTAGCAAGTACTCAAGATAAGGATAAAATAATGCCAGCCTTTAAAACGAAATAAACCATCCATATGCATTCACAAGCATACATACATATATACATATATATATAAATATTGGGAAAGGCAATCGAGTTTAGCATGCCTTTAAAATGATTAACCTAGGTATATGTAGCTTAACCATTCTAGAACCATCCACAGGCTATATAGGTCCAGTGTAATCCCCTTAACAGGCCCCGATGCGTGTAGCCACACGAACCAGAGATACCATAGGAGTAGGGGATTCCAAAGTACCCTTCGCTCTCCATGATACATCTGTACAAGTGTACCTAGGAGATTTCTATGTACCCTATAAGCATCATATGTGGTCGTCATGACCAATTCCCATGTCCACAAACATAAGTTTCTGGTGTCCGTCCATTAGACTAACACCTTCATGGTTAGCTATCACACCCCGCCATTATTACCTAATTAAAACCATTACCACACAACCATACCACCCTTTCATTTATTATTAACCAAGGCTATAAGTAGTGGTATCATTATAACGACTATAGCTCACAAGCAATGTCCTTAGCAGACCTTTTTAAGAAGAAGGGATTCCCATGTACCCGTAGATTACATTAACAAGTCGACTTAGGGGAATCCCATGAACCCCACAAGTCTTTCATTATTAAGTTTGTTTAGGGGATTCCCCTGTACCCCATAAGTCCTTCAATTAGACCAACTATAACCACCAAGACCCAACTATTTAACCATTCCAAAGAATTTAAACTATTTATACCATTTAGGGTTCCATTACTAAGTTATACCATGCAGTAGTTCAATGAAAGTCCACCAATTTAACCAAAAACATTCTTATACGCATTTTATCAGATATGTTGGGGGCATAGAGTTTCCAAAGACAAAACCAAGTATCAATTAACCATTCCTATGCAATAAAATTTTAAAACCACTATAATAATATGAAAACTATAAGTAAAAGACATGGGAAAACCCTAACTAATAACTGTAACCAAATTCCCCAATATATATTTGAAAACCTAAAACCAAATAATATTTATGCCATGAAAACAATTCATAAAATATGACTTTTATTAGAACTAACAATGAGGGTGCAGTAACATTCCTTGATTACAAAGATTATAGAGAGAAATCACCCTTGTAAGCCCCAAATTGATTCTATTGATGAAACACTAGCCATCCTTGACCCAAGTGTCTTGAGAGAATAAGAGAGTTTCTAAGTGTTTAAGATTAGAATATTAGGGTAAATGATGTCCCTAGAGTGATATAAGTCATGGGGACTTAAGGGGTTAAGAGGTGAATGTCCAGATTACCCCTAACTTAAACAACATATAATTCCCAATGGAGGGTATGACTCCAGCTTACCACCCGTACCCAATCATAGAGTAGTACCCACCACTCGTATCCTAGGCATTTCTTGGACCCCAACACTGACTAGAATATGACCACGAGCCCCAATTGTAACCAAGAATACGACAAGTACCCTTAACTCGTACCTTAGGCAGAATCAAGAGGTGTTGACACTGCCCAACATATGAGTTGGACTATACCATTCATACCCTATTTCATGACTCATTGTGAGTCACTCATACTCAGATCCAAGTTAAGTTACTAAGAGTCATATTAAATGAAGAAAAACCCAACCTTATGACCCGTCACCCACCATATGACTCGTACCCACCTAAGTCATACCTATTCCAGAAACTCAACCACCTAATACCACCTAACATTGGACAATATAAAACTAGGTTAGCTAACCCAAACCCTTACTAAACGACTAGTATGGTGAGTCATATGATGTCCAAAAAGTCCAAAACCCAAGAAATTTCTAAGGACCAAAACCTAAGGCATTTCAGCCAAAAAAATCCCACTTTCCTTTGAAAAAGTTAGAAAATAGGGATGTTAAGAATAACACATACCATAGACATAATTATCCAGGGAAAAGAAAAAGAATGGATACTTGGAATTTATCTCTTCTTTGGCTTCCCAAGTAGCATCTTATTCCTGGTGTTCCTCCATAGAACCTTTACCAAAGCTACGTCCTTTGTCCACAATCGACGAACTTGCCGATCCAAAATTTCAACCGAGATATCATCTTAAGACAAGGAGTCTGAAGTACCAATATCCTTTAAAGGCATATTCAGTGATGGATCACCAACACACTTCCTCAACTTTGACACATGGAACACTGCGTGAATGGAACTCAAAGTAGGAGGAAACTCCAACTTATAAGCAACGCTACCAACCCTCTTTAAAACCAATTATGGACCAATATAACGAGGACTGAGCTTTCCCTTCTTACCAAAATAAATTATCCCCTTCATTGGAGACACCTTTAAAACTACCTAATCACCAACCTCAAACTCTAACTCCCTACACCATACACCTGGATAGGACTTTTGGTGACTTTAGATAGTCGTAAGCCTATCCCAAATCACCTTTACTTTATCTATGGACTGGTATACTAAGTCAGGACCATACAACTCATTTTTACCAACTCATACCACCCAATAGAAGAAAGACATCTCCTACCATACAATGCCACAAAAGAGGTCATACCAATGCTAGAGTGATAACTATTATTATAAGCAAACTCTATGAGAGTCAATGATCAACCCAACTACAACCATAGTCAATCACACAAGCCAGAATAATATCTTTCAAAACATGAACTTTCCTTTTTGCTTGTCCATCCATCTGCAGGTGAATGCAGTACTAAGGCTCACCTTAGTTCAAAAGCCTCTCTGAAATGATCACCAATGGTAAGATGAAAACTGAGTACCACAATCTGGAATTATGGAAATTGGAGCACCATGCAACTTCACAATCTTCCTAAGAAACAACTTGGCATAAACCTTAGCTGGATAATTAGTTCTCACTGGAAAGAAGTGAGCAGTCTTAGTCATCCTATCCACGATGATCTAAATCAAATCAATCTAATTCCAAGACAAAGAAAGGCCGATAACAAAGTACATATTGATTACTTACAATTTCCAAATAGTCAACTCAATCTCCTAAGACTACCCACCCAGCCTCAAGTGCTCAACCTTCACTTGTTGACACACCATGCACTTAGCCACAAAACTGGCCCCATTCTGCTTCATATTATTCCACCAATAAATCTCCTTAATATCATGATACATCTTTGTCAAACCAGGATGAATAGTATAACACAACCTATGAGCCCTAACCAAGATCCTTTCTCTCAATCCATATACATTGAGAATACATAGTTTGCCTTGGTACCTTAAGATAATATCGCCACTAATAGCAAAAACTTCAACCTTCTGCTGACGCACAACTCCCTTAATCTTCATCAAGATAGGATCCAGTACCTACTTCTCCTTTATCTTAGCAGTAAGTGATGAATGTGCCACCTGATGGAAAAACAAACCTCCATTTTTAGAGGCCAAAACATGAACCCCAAGGTTAGCAAAGTGGTGAATATATTTCACCCATTCTCACTTTTTCTCATACGCATGTGCTAGAATTCCCATGTATATAACCTTCAAAGAGAATCAACAACTATGTTAGCTTTACCTGGGGAGTAATGAAGACTCATGTCATAGTCCTTCAACAACTCAAGCCACCTCTTTTATCTGAGATTAAGCTTTTTTTGCGTGAATACATATTATAGTCACTTATGATCTGAAAAGATATCCATATGTACTCCATACAAATAGTGATGTCAGATTTTCAATGCGAACACCACAACTAACAACTCCAAATCATGAACTAGGTAATTCCTCTCATGAACTTTCAACTGTCTATAGGCATAAGCTATCATCATGCCATGCTGTATTAAAATGCAACTAAGACCCATATGAGATGCATCATAATAAACCACCAATCCATCATTACCCTCGAGCAAGGTCAAAACGAGAGCTAAAGTCAACTTATCTTTTAGATTATCAAAACTACCCTCATAAGCATTCGACCATAAGAACTTCACCTTCTTTTGGGTCAATTTAGTCAACAGGGTAACTATAGTCGAGAAACTTTTCATAAACATTCTATAATAACCAGCTAAACCCAAGAAGCTTTAAATATCGATTGGAGTTATAGGCCTAGGCCACTTCTTAACTACTAAAACTTTCTATTGATCTACCATGATCCCTTCACTAGAAATGACATGACTCAAAAAAGTAACTACATTCAACAAGAATTCATATTTCAAAAATTTGGCATACAACTATTGATCTTTTAGGGTCTGCCATACAGTATGGAGGTGATCGATATGATCTACCTCACTCTTAGAATACATAAAATATCATCTATGAATACAATGATGAACAAATTTTAGAGTTTAACGGAATACCTTGTTCATCAAATTTAGCCGCCGTGACATTAGTCAACCCAAAAGACATAACCAAGAACTCGAAATGCCTATATTGGGTATGTAAGGCAGCCTTTGGAACATCTAACTCCCTAATATTTTGACTGATGATACCCTGAACAAAGATCGATCTTGGAGAAAAACTTAGCACCCTAAAGCTGATTAAAAAAATTAGCTATCCTTGGAAAAAGGGTACTAATTAGCTATCCTTGGAATAGGGTACTTATTCATTCTGTCACCTTATTCAATTTCTCATAATCAATGCACATTCAAAGGGAACCATCTTTATTGCACATGAACAGAATAGACACAACCCATGGAGAAATACTAAGATGGATAAAACCCTTGTTGAGGAGGTCTTTTAACATAGTCAGAACCATTCTACAAGGAGGTATAGAGATAGGATGAGTGTTTGGAATAAGATCAATCCCAAAATTAATCTCCCTATCAGAAGGGACACTAGGCAGGTCATCAGGGAACACCTCAGGAAATTCATTCACCACTGGGACAAAATTTAAAAATGACTCTCTGAGTCATAATCTTTAACCCAGACTAAATGATAAAAACACCCCTTAGACATTAATTTTCAGGATCTAAGATATAATATAAACCTTACCTTAGGAATTAGAGAACCACCTTTCCACTCAATAACCAACTCATTAAGGAGCTTAAAGATAACCTTACAATTCTGATAGTTTAGAGAAGCATAGCATAAGTACAACCAATCCTCCCTAATATGACATCAAAATCAACCATGTCTAACTCTACCAACTCCACTAAAGTCTCTCTCCTACCCAAAGACACCACACAACCCCTATAGAATTTTTTAGCCACCATAGAGTCACCTACGGAGGTAGAAATAGAAAAAAGGTTTGAAATACACTCGAGATTAAAACCAAAATGCATAGCCATAAATGGAGTCACATAAGAAAAGAGTGGACCTCGAATCAACTAAATAGTACACATTATGGGAAAAGAGTTTCAATATACCAGTAACGACATTAGGAGATACTTCAGACTAGGAACGTGTTATGAGAGCATTGAGATAGTTACAACTAATGTCGTAGCCAGATAAGGCACTCTTTGGTACCATAGCTAATGAAAAGGTAATAGAATTCTTATTTATTCAAGAAACAACCTTACTTATGGGATAATTTCTAAGCATATACCTTAGATGACCACACTTAAAGTACTTGTCACTTCTCTCATCACAGAAACCCTAACACAATCGACCATAAAATCTGCAGGAAAGATATAATGGACTTGATTGGGCCACACTAGCCTGAGATTAGGCACCCTATGCCCTAGAATCATCCCCAGCCTAAAAATTCCTATCACCAGATGGCTTTGGGTATGGATCACTAGCCGTTGAGTAGGACCCAAAATTGCCCTACATCCTCTTGGACTACTTTCCACCATCCCTGCCACTTTGCTATTGACCTCTACCCTAATTAGAAAATATAAACTTCTTAATCTACCTCTACCCTATATCTACATGTTTCTTTTTCTGTTTCTCAACCTACTACATGTACACAACCAACCTGGAGATGTCTATGTCTTTATTTAGAAAGGTATCCCTACTCTCCAAAATCAAGTCTTGGGATACCTCTATTATGAACTTTCTCATTCTAGTCCTTGTACTAGACACTAACTCGAGAGAATACCAAGATAATTTATAAAATTTCAAAGCATACTCCTTGACTGACATCTTTCCTTACTTCAGGTTATCAAACTCTTTCGCACTCACCTCTCTCAACTCTTGATGGAAAAACCGGTCCAGGAAGGCACTGGAAAAATTATCGCATAAGGTTGACTTAGCATCGTCACCCTTTGACTAGTCCCATTCCTCGTACCATTAATAGGCCATATCATTTAATTGGTAGGCGGTTGTCACGCCTCGAATCCTATTGGGACGGACTGGCATCCGTAACCGAGGAGGCCCTAGAGAACCAGCTCATAACCTTATACTTCCCATGCATACCTCTATGACAACCCAAAATTTGGACAACATCATGTCATATGTAAAAGGAAATAATCATTTGTATAAGCTCGAGCACACAGATATATATATATATATATATATATATATATATATATATATACAATACTTGGCCATGGAGCTATCACGTCTATTAACAAAACACCACCTTGACTGTACATTAGGTCTACAAAGCCTCTAGACAATACATAGAGTTTAACTAAGGTCGGGACACACCCCACCGTATAACTAACTATTATACAATACTAAAAGTGACTGGATATGACACGGAAAGCCCCAAAGCAAACTAGAGCTCACCAAAAGTAGATGGATATCTTGGCTCCTACTTGTGCGGTGGAAACAATTTCATTGGTAACGTAGGACATCATACAAAACCATTATGGATCACATATTACTGAATAACTTTGGAAACTTTCTTAATAGAATAATTGTTCACTTTTATGCCAAAGATATGGTATAGAGTATGCTTTACATACCTAACTATCAACCTTCAATACTAGTCCCAAATGGACATTCCATCTTTTCAGATTACTTATCTATAATGAACATATATAGCAATCTAGTATTAGTAACCAAACTTCACAATTCAATTATTTGAATTCACCAAACTAGTGGTTAAGTAGTAAGCCTTAATTACACCAAAAAGGGTTTCATTTTAACCCTCTTATACTCCAATTACATTCACATGCCATGCATATTCATACAACATCCTCCAATATCAAGTTTGGATTCATTTATCCTTCCAACCAATCCATTACACCAAATTAAGCCATAGATATAAATAATCATCAATTCAATAGTATATCACCATATCCACCTTCCATAACTCAATTACCATATCCACCTTCCACAATTCAATACAACCAAACCATGCAAAATAGTCCATAACCCTGTTTCCATCACCTTTCAATAACAACCAATACATATAATCCTATCATACATATCATATGGAAAAGAACAAAGGCAAACAATATTCATACCTTATAATTCACCTCTTTATTATGCAATCCTGTTTGCACAAATAATAGGTTTCGTTCGAAGCTCTCAAGATGACAAACACAGTTATTGGATTACTTTGGAATTTCTATGGTTGAATCAAAAGTAATTTAAAGGTCAAATTTGGCTAGGGTTTGTTCTTTCTCAATGATTGATGATGAAAATGAGTTTTTGAACTCATATACATGTATATATACACATATTCCCGTCTATAATATAATATAAAATGACCAAAATGCCTTTCAAATTTAAATAGTGTCAAATCTGTCCTTTGGTGGACTATTTTGATAAGCTAAAGTAGATCGACCATAACTCTTTGCTCCGATATAGAATTTGGGTGAAATTGGTATCGTTGGAAGGATAATTCAAAGGTCTTTCATTTCATATAAAGCAGGACACCCAGTTCATCCAGTACAAGGAGTTATGGTCGTTTGAAGTTGACCCTAAAAATCTGTTTTGATAGGCTGAAGTAAAACAAGTATAAATCCTTACTTAGTCGTTGGATTTGGATGAAACCAACTGAAATGGAAAGGAGACTCAAAGATATTTATTTTTATATGTCACAATTCTCCCAGTTCATTATATTAAGGGAGTTATGATTGTTCGAATTTGACCCAAAAATTCGGCTGGCCTCAGTAGTTTGTGTGCAGGAATTTTTCATGCACATTTACTATTCCCAAATATCCCGGCCACCGTTTTATAGTTTTGAACATGCTCGATTATATCCAAAACGTATCTGTTTTTGGAAATCTTTATATCGTTGGAAAGCTTATTCAATAACCTTCGCATGGAACCATCGACGGGTAAATTTCGATATAAATAAAATAAAAAAATTAATTCCATATAAATAAGACTAATATACGTACTTGAATATACTAATACACGTACTTGAATATGGGGTGTTACATTCTTCCCCCCTTTAGGATATTCGTCCTCGAATGTTAGCATAGTTATTCAACCGAAACAAGTTCAAGTCTATCATTAATATTCACATCATCACAAAAATACTATGCATATATAAAAAAACTTCCTTGTTAATGTTCTAACTCCGTTTCTTGAACTTCCTCTTCATATTTGAACAAATGAGGTTACTTAGATTTCATTGCTTCCTCAGCTTCCCATGTAATTTCTTCCCTTTGACGATTTCTCCAACGTACTTTCACAGATGCTATCTCTTTATTTCTCATCTTCTTAACTTAGTAAGATCTTCCGCAACTTGCACATCCTCAGTAGAGGTGATATGTGATGGATCTCCGATGCACTTTCGAAGCATTGACACATAAAATACCGGATGTACTGATGAGAGCTCTTGGGGTAGCTCTAATTCATATGCAACTTGTCCAAACCTTCGAGTGATCTTACACGGGCCTATATAACGTGGACTCAACTTCCATTTCTTGCCAAATCTCATTACCCCTTTCATTGGTGATACCTTCAAAAATACCCAATCACCTATAGAAAACTCTAGACCTCTCCTTCTACTATCCGCATATGACTTGTATTGACTTTGGGCTGTTTTTAGTCATTGCTGAATTACTTTAACCTTCTCTATGGCTTGATAAACAAGATCCGGTCTGAACAAAAGTGTTTTACCCACTTCGAACCATCCTAGTGGTGATCTACACTTCCTTCCATATAAAGCTTTAAATGGTGCCATTTTGATACTTGAATGATAGCTATTATTATAGGCAAACTCAATAAAAGGTAAATAATCATCCCAGTTGCCCTTAAAATCTATTACACAAGCTCGTAGCATATTTTCAAGTGTTTGGATGGTACGTTCTGCTTGTCCATCTGTTTGAGGGTGAAAATCTATACTCAACATCACTTGTGTTCCCAAAAACCTTTGAAAAGACTTCCAAAAGTTTGCGGTAAATTGGGTTTCCCGATCTGATATAATAGAAATTGGAAATCCATGTAATCGGACTATCTCTTTAATGTACAGCTTTGCATACTCTTCAACTGTGTAAGTGGTCCTAACTGGTAGGAAATGTGCGGATTTGGTAAGCCTATCAACAATCACCCATATAGAATTGAACTTTCAGGATGTACGAGGCAAACCAATAACGAAATCCATCTTGATCTTGTCCTACTTCCATCTTGGAAGATCAATGCATTGCATATAACCTCCGGGTTTTTGGTGCTCAAGTTTAACTCTTTGACAATTTGGATATTCAGCTACAAATTCTACAATTCTCTTCTTCATGTCATTCCACCAATACATATATTTCAAATCTTGATACATTTTGATTGATCCTAGATGAATGGAATAACTTGAACAATGTGTCTCTGTCATAATCTTCTTTCTTAGCCCATCTACATCCGGCACACACAATCGGTTTTGGCACTGAAGTACTCCTTCTCGCGTAAGCTCAAATGCCTTCTGACATTCATTAGTGAAATAAACATGTAAGATTTGGAAAACAAGTAAGTATTGGAATGTCTTGACATCTTGTAGGGTGGAAACAATTTCATTGGTAACGTAGGACATCATACAAAACCATTATGGATCACATGTTACTGAATAACTTTGGAAACTTTCTTAATAGAACAATTGTTCACTTTCATGCCAAAGATATGGTATAGAGTATACTTTACATACCTGACTGTCAACCTTCAATACTAGTCCCAAATGGACTTCCCGTCATTTTGGATTACTTATCTACAATGAACATATATAGCAATCTAGTATTAGCAACCAAACGTCACAATACAATTATTTGAATTCACCAAACTATTGGTTAAGTAGTAAGCCTTAATTACACTATAAAGGGTGTCATTTTAACCCTCTTATACTCTAATTACATTCACATGCCATGCATATTCATACAACATCCTCCAATATCAAGTTTTGATTCATTTATCCTTCCAACCAATCCATTAAACAAAATTGATCCATAGACATAAATAATCATCAATACAATAGTATATCACCATATCCACCTTCCATAACTCAATTACCATATCAACCTTCCACAATTAAATACAACCAAACCATGCAAAATAGTCCATAACCCTGTTTCCATCACCTTTAAATAACAACCAATACATATAATCCTCTATCACACATATACATATCAAAAAGAATAAAGGCAAACAATATTCATACCTTAGAATTCAGCTCTTTATTATACAATCATCTTTGCACAAATAATAGGTTTCGTTCAAAGCTCTCGAGATAACAAACACAGTTATCGAATTACTTTGAAATTTCTACGGTTGAATAAAAAGTAATTTAAAGGTCAAATTTGGCTAGGGTTTGTTCTTTCTCAATGATTGATGATGAAAATGAGTTTTTGAACTCATATACATGTATATATACACATATTCCCGTCCAAAATATAATAGGAAATGACCAAAATGCCTTTAAAATTTAAATAATGTCAAATCTGTCCTTTGGTGGACTATTTTGGTAAGCTAAAGTAGATCAACCATAACTCTTTGATCTAATATCGGATTTGGGTGAAATTGGTATCACTGGAATGATAATTCAAAGGGATTTCATTTCATATAAAGTAGGCCAACCAGTTCGTCTTGTACAAGGAGTTATGGTCGTTCGAAGTTAACCCTAAAAATCTGTTTTGATAGGCTGAAGTAAAACGAGTATAACTCCTTACTCAGACGTTGGATTTGGATGAAATCAATTGCATTGGAAAGAAGACTCAAAGATCTTTCTTTTCATTGGTCAAAACACTCCCAGTGCATTATATTAAGGGAGTTATGATTGTTCTAAGTTGACCCAAAAATTTGGCTGGCTTCAGTAGTTTGTGTGCAGGAAATTTTCCTGCACATTTACTATTCCCAAATATCCCGGCCACCGTTTTATAGTTTTGAACGTGCTCAATTATATCCGAAACCTATCCGTTTTTGGAAATGTTTATATCGTTGGAAAACTTATTCAATAACCTTCGCATGGAATCATCGACGGACAAATTTTGGTATAAATAAAATAAAAAAATTAATTCCATATAAATAAGACCAATACACGTACTTGAATATGAGATGTTATAGTGGTGAACTGCACGCCCTCTATATTAGTGGATGCATCACATGAAAAATCTTTTCTATATCATGAAGGAAAATTTGAGGATCCTTCTCAACCTTAACACCAGTAAAGGTTAGAGGACTCAGCATCATAAACTGCCTGACCTTTATGGACTTAGAAGATGGAGTAATAGAAGTACCATACTCAGACTAAGTAGCTACCAACTGAGTCAACATGAAAATAGACTAATGGAATTCATATTTGACACATCAGCCTGAGGATATCAACATGGACTAGAGGGGATCAAGAAAATTCTAGGTGAGCAATTAGGAACTGGACCACTAGACCGGGTCTAAACCTTATAAGTAGGATGTCTCCCATTGGCATTTTCATCGAGTGGGATAGGGGAGTTTCCATGAGCTAAATTGTATAGGAGGCATGATCTGAAAGGAAAACAAATAAGAATTAGAGAAGATTTTAGAACCTTATATTCTACACCCTAAAAATAGAACATAAGAAAGAGAAATATTTCTAAATACTTATAGTCTCTCTATTATGAGTATGGTGCGCTACACACCCTTAAAAGATAATATACTCGATATAGCTTTGTGGATACCCAATTGACCATGAACCTAGCGCTCTGATACCATATGGTCATAATTCAAACCAGGGCCTAGCCGTGATGGGTATCTCAAGTCCAACAAGGATTGGAGACCATCCCCAACTACCTTATACCCCTTTTCAGATGAATTTCAAACATATAACAAGATAAGAAAATATCAAATCAAAGATATTATACTAAGTTTATATTCAAAACCAACCATCCAAAACCAAATAACCAACCAATACCAATACTAATACCAATACCAATACCGATACCACCCATGCCTACAGTAGTCCGACAAAGCCTCTAATCAAAGACAAAGAATATCTAGTCGAGACATGCCCCAACCATACCAAAACCAAAAGGAATAAGAAAGACATAAGGAAATCCATAGCATAAAATGGGTCTTCTAGAGTATGAAAGCTCACCACTTCAGTCTGACTCAAAAGTTTTCCCCAAATAACCATGCCACTGAGCAGGAGAAGTAGAAGTATGGATGGTTCCTTCATCGCATGGGGATATAACATTCGAAAAATGGTTAGAAGAATGAACACCAGCTTATAACTCAAGGATAAAGATAAATTAATGCCATCTGTCCAAAACCAAGTCAAACTAATGAACATAGCCATATGCAAACACATATATAAATATACTATGCCGAATATGGAATAAGGTTTAGCATGAGATTTAAAATATTCAACCTAGATTGTGTAGATTTACCATCATAAGTCCACCCGCGGGATATCTGGGTCCAGTGTTTCCCCCTGAATAGGCCCAATATGTGTTAGCCATATGAACCCGAGGTATCTAGATGGCCGAGGATTCCCTTGTACCCTTCGCCTTTTATAATACATATATACGTATATAGGATTGGGGGATTCTCTTGTACCCTGCAAGAACATGGTCATCAATACCAACCATTATATCAATAAACATGAGTTCCTAGTGTTCGTCCTTAAAAGTCACCCCTTCATGGCTAGCTATCACAACCCCCATCATTGCACAATTAAACCATTTAACAAATAACCAAACTATCTATTCTAGCAGTCAATTATTAAGTAATTTTTAAATGTTATTGTCGTACCGACTATGACTTTTGAGAAATATCATTAGACAACACTTAGGGTATTCCCATGAACCACGCAGACTCTATTATTAAAGTCACTTGGGGGATTCCCATGTACCCCACAAGGTTTTCATATATAATCACTTGGGGGATTCCCGTGTACCCCACAAGATTTTAAAGACAATCCTTAACTATTTAACCATTTATAACATGTATTATTTTAGTAAATAAATCAATCTAATTGATAACGAACATACAAAAATTCAATTATGCAAGTGGGTTGATATTATCACCAATTTTCATACCAAAAAGTTTCTTTGGGGATTCCTTTATACCCCTATTTCTATCCACCATTATGATACACCCAATGCATTTAACAAACATCAATTTAAGCACAATAGCTTCATAAAAATCATTTAAAAAACACTTAAGTAATTTATATTAAGAACCCTCAATGCATAGTTAGAAGCCAAACATCAATATCTTATGAACAAACTTTAAATCACATGCCTTTATAAAATTGACAATGAGGGAAGATTAACATGCCTTAAACACCAAGAAGTATTGAGAAAAATCACACTTGGAAGCCCTAGTTGAGTAATCTCTTGAAAACCCTAAGTGTTCTTGACCTTAAGGATTAAAGAGTGCTTCGAGAGGTTATTTAATGTGTTTTTGATAGCTAATAATGCCCTAAAGAAGTAATAAGATATTGGTTTTAAGTTGGGAAAGAGGGGAAATGTCCAGAATGCCATCAACTAAAAGGCTAGAAAAAGTTGCCTTTACTTATGAGTCAGCCCCTTAACTCATACCCGCATATTATGAATCGTGACTTTGAGTCATAACCCAGATAAAGATTATGACCCTCACACACTACCCACCTTATGACTCCACCGACCCACTCATAATGAGATCTTATGGCTCATAATGTCTAGTTATGAGCTACATAGAACCCAAATGAATTGAACACTAGACATCTTACGATTTGAACCTATGACTCATAACATATTCTTATGGCTCATAGTGAGCCACTCGTACTCAGAGAAGAATGTTTCCACTAAGTTTTATATTTGATTATGACCAAGGTCCTATGACCCATAACCACATCTCATGATTCATCACCATGAGTCGTGACCAAGGCAGTGACCCTAAATCTTAAGAATTTTCAAGCGCCAAAAAATCTAGGGCATTACACAGTGTAGTATTATGAATTCTCCTCCAGTGATTGGGTCTACCATAGACCAAGAACTAATGTTTTGGGATTTATAAATATCTCTAATAATCTCTTCCCAAAAATATAATGATTGGTACTATGCTCAACTTCTTCTTAAACAGAAACCAAGCCTTGTACATCGACTTACAATATAGCTGGTTAAAGTTCTATATCTCATCTTTTAAATGCAATATTTTGGTTGGAGGAAAGCAACAGTTTAAAAATTTCTAGCATAACTCATTCCAAGAGGTAATCAAATCTCTAGTAAGTTCCCCCAACCACAAAGAAGCTTCTCTAGTCAACGAAAAGGGGAACAACCTCAATCTAAGTGACTCCTAGCCTTTCATCGAATAGTATAAGAGGTGTAGATCCTAAAAAAACTAGTAATATACATATTTGCATCATTTTTAGCCGAGCCCAAAAATATACCTTTTCAAATTCAAGAGCTGGATCATGGCACTGGTTATGTCAAATTTCACATTGGGGGCAGTGTAGGAGGAATGATAACTCCTATTTCTACTGGCTCAATGTATCCCATATCCTTCTTATTATCATATAGATGAAAGTAACGGTATGTGGGATCACTTGAGCTTGACCACTTTGAACTCTATCATAATTACTATCGAGTGCTACTCGACGATCAACTATTGATCTTGGCCTGACTAACTTTACCTGCTGATCTAATCAAGACTCCTTGTCCCTTCTTGGGTTAGCAACTAAATCTCCCAACAAAAACTTTAATTTCCAATTAGAAATGTTTAATAATATAGAGAAAGGAGAGGTAACATATTAGGATTCTCCCGAACCCGTTCAAGATAGTCTGCATGTGCTGGTTTTATCATTATATAATTAGAATGTAATATTCTGTATGGGTTAGATTTAGTGGGAGTAAGGGATTGCCTTGACTCCTGATGTTAGGCTTACACTAACGTGCACCCAACTAAAAGCAGAAACCAAGGACCCAAAAACTTTTGCAAATTCAATCAATAATTCACATTGTAATCCCCGACAACAGCGCCAAAATTTTGATCAACTCCCAAACTACACTTTCAATAAAGATAAAGTAGTCAATTTTAAGTAAAGTAACCCAACTCATGTTAGTGTCGAACCCAAGGGAATACGTGGAATTATATTTCTCATTTGCTGGAATTAACGGTTAGTGCAAAAAGTAAATAAGGGGTTTATAGTAGTAATCTCAAACAAGTAACATAACTAAACTTTGGTTGTAATCAGTTGGATATGAATACTAGGACTATATTCCCCTAGCTTCTCAACTCAATAGGTTTAACGTGCTTTGTTGAACCAAACCAATATCTTGCGTGTAGAATCTGATAAGTTATATACCATCAACTATCTTGTGGATTCATTGATAGATTACACCCTTTACCTCTTGAGTCTTAAGATGTTGCATTACTAACCCTTATCCTAGATCCGTATTTACTCATACCTTTTGAGTCTCAAGTTATTCGATGATAGATAATCATCTTAAGTTGATAGTACTAATTAACCTAGACAATAATTAATCTTTAAATTACTATTGTGATTATCTTTTCCTAATCCTTACTCCTTTTATTAAGTAAGTAGAGATATACTAGGTGGGATCTTAATATTTGTAACAACTAATAAATCTATTAAACTGAAGGTAACCATAATATATGCTAGAATATCGATTCAGAACAACTTAAGCCTTCACCTACTTTGTCAATATTCCATCATTCCCATAACCCATGCTAAGGTCTTTAGCATCTCATTGTTGTGAAACAAATAAAGGAATTCATAATAGAAGACATTAAAACACTATCACAATAATAATTGAATAAAACTCAATGTCTATAACTAAATTATAAATCAAAATCAACAACAAAGTAATCCCAAGATCAAATTCAAATCGTAGAATCAAATATATGTGTGTAAGCATATGGAGTGTGTAAGCTAACTAAATACATCAAAAGAGTATATATAGGTTAAAATTAAACCCTAGGAAATAACTCTCAAAGAAATAAGAAAAAATCAAGGTTAGTAGCCACTTACTGGGTCACCTACAGTTCATACCTGGTCCACATAAGTGGCCTCCCTTTCTCCTGCAGTTTTTGAACTCTATGGACTTTTCCTTTCTTACACCTACACTGTCACCTATGGACTATAAGTGGTATCTTCGGATCGTAGGTGCCTATCTATAAGTGGCTGTCTTTTTCCTAGACTTCTGAGTCTCTAGATCTCCAAGTTTTGATACCTACTTTGGAACTTATGGACTGTAGGTAGCACATATGTGCTGTAGGTTCCCATTTCTGTGGACAAAAACTTCAACTTTTAATTTTTTCTTTAAAAATAGTCCCAAAACCCATTTTTTTGCAAAAACATAATGAAAACATATCAAAACTAACAAAGAAACCTATGTAACTAGAATATTTTTATCATTTTAAGCATCAAAAGTTCTACGAATCCATAGCACATCAATGATGACAGCGAATATTGCTGAATATTTCAATGGTTATATAGTAGAGGCATGTGAACTATCTTGAAATTTCTAAAAGAAGCGCATTTACTATTTGAATCATGAAATTGCAAGAATAAAGAAATAACATCATATACAAAGACTACATAGGGTAGAAGGATTAATGAAATTCTAGTTATAAATGGGACAAAATCTACTTAATTGATAGTATGTTTTTAGTAGTACATCTGTTATTTGTGTAAAATACATACACAAAAAAGTGTTTCTATAGTGATGATAATGACTCTTAATTCTGATATCTATTTTTTCTTTATGTTGATTTGAAATTGTGGATTGTTAATTTTTTTTTTATATATATATATATATATATATATATATCAAATTTCAATTCTTGGTACCCAAAATTTGTTTATATCATTTTATATTTGGTACTTCGTGTTTAGTAATGGACCTTCAAGATATTTTCCATATTTCTAATTATTTTTGCTATTAGATTATTTCCATAGCTTCCCTAACACATTTATAACTTGCTGGCACTGATAGTTTTGTTACGAGGTAGTTCATTTGATTTCTAGAGCCAATTTTCTATTTTGAAGTCTTTACTGGTTCTAAAGGGAAACTGGGCATAAAATTTAGTTAAATGATCTCATATGTAAATTCTAAGTATGCCAGCAGCTTCAGAATATGAATTTTAGGCTAGGTAGAGATTTGGTTTGTGTCCTAAGGCACCCGAGCTCATCTCGATCTATTGATCAGAAAGTTAAGAAATTGAAAATAAGGGTATAAGACTAAAATTTGGTTGTAACGACCTCAAATGGAAAATCCAAGTGTGCCATTGAGTTAGAAATGTCGAATTAAGTGTTGTTATATAGTTTGCTTATGCATACAGGATCCCAAATCAATCCTCAGAGGTTGGTGGAGACTTGAAATAGTTCTAAGTCTCAGATACTTTTTGGTGCAGTGGTGATCACTACCCAAGGGACATAATTACAGTACCCTTGCTAGGGAAGATAGTGTAATCATGATGGCCTATCACGATCGCGACTCTGATGGCAGGCATTCGGTAGTGCGATTGCACACCTACTATTTATGGTAGCGACTACAGAGGCCCTGAACTGGGTATAATTTGATAACTTTTCCATGATTTTGGGAATTATTCATCTTTCCCCTTTAGATCTAAACCTTAAAATAGTGTGTTAACTTAAAATTGAAGCTTATTGATGATTAGAAAGCTTAGGTAATATTTGTTTTTGTGACTATCATCTGATTTAAGGTAAGAATTCACCTTTTTTGAGTGAACTATTTTGATTAATTGCTTAAAGACATAAAATACTAAGGGCTTTATTTTATCCCTAATTTAGCTTGGTTTTTACCCATTTTAAAAGTAATGATTCCTTGAGCTTCTATGAATATTGGGTTGGTTTTAGAAATGCAATTTTCGTAAGTGGGACCCAAATGAGATTTTGATGTAATTTATAGGCCCAAAGTACAATGGCACAATATGGGTATCGATATTATTGTATTAATGGTTAAAATGTATTATTGATAACTTGGCATCTTAGGGAGGATTCTCAAAAGAGAAAACAAAAAGTTTAGCAGTTCGTTGAGCTTACTTTGGCGTTGAGGTAGGGTAGATTTATCCCTTGTTAGATTGATATATTTTATAGTATATTTATGATATCTTGTTAGACTGACATGGATTTTAGGTATTGGATTGATAAAATTCAAGACATTGGAAAAGTTGGTTCATTTATGTTATTTGAGACCACAAAGTTGAAATGCTTAGTTTGTTTCCTTGAACATTAGTGAATTAGGCTTCATGCCTTATGTTGTAATGCCCCGTAAAAAGTCATGCATGTATTAGACTGTAATTTCTGAGCTTTAGACTTAAGTTTTAAATTCTTCTAAGTGTTGAAATGACTTAGACTCATACTTGGCTGGCAACTTTCGGGATACAACTTCTCGACCTTCCTGACCTTCATTTTTGGATTTTTTTGTTACGTTACGATGGGGTAAGGTTGTAGTACGTCTCGGAGAAAATTTAGAATTTTTGGACGAGCCTAAGGCCTCGTTTGGATTTCGATCAAGTGGCAGCGCGCGATTAGCCCTAGCCGCCTGCTGGATCGCGCCCGGTCAAAATGTTCAGTCCATCTGGATTTTTCATGGCATTTCCATAAATACTCATTCTCCTATCAACTTAAACACGGGATTAAAATCCCAAAAGAGCCAAAATATCATTATATTCTTCAAATTTGCTCAAGAACTCTCCCTAGGGTTTCAACATTAAAGCCCAAGCAACTCAAGATTTAACCGCGGGTTCGTGAAACAAATTACAGATTTGGAATCCTCTTGACGTAGGCTTCGATAGACACCCAAAATTCATTGAGAACAAGGTACACGGGGTTTTTCCCTAAATTCTCATGGGCATAGAAAAATCATGTTTTTGAATGGGGTTTTAAATTATGTATACATATTTATGTATAAGATGTTTTAACATCATTGTTTTGGTCTTTTGACCATCTCCAAAGCGATTTGATAGTTTATATACATATATGAATGAATGTGTTTCAATTTTGAATACATGAACTTGCTAAAGACATTTGACCACCAGGTGTTTAATGAAATTTCTGCATGAATTGAACTTTAAGATTCGGAATATGAAATCTTTTACATCAATTACATGTTTTGGTGGTCTAAACTATGTTTTGAATGAAAGCTCTTGCTTGATACATTATGGCTCAGAAAAATCATGACTTTCAATGTCATGGTATGACGATACCAATTCTGACTAATGCCATATCAGACTCAGACTAACAGACATTTCAGACTTTCATGATTTTAGACATTCAGAATGTTGCATGTACAGAAAAGGTTTAAAATGGGCATACAGAGATGTTAGGTGGTTCCCCGAAGAGGGCTTGAGTTCAAGCGACTCATTGCCTAAAACCGTGGTTTGCCGACCCGGGTATACTATTATGCGCTGACTTAAATGTCCTGTGGCGTATCAGACTCAAACACTCCAACCCTTGCGGCACACTTGGGTTGGGGGCTTCCCCGCCGAGTCAATGGCGGATTCCATACAGCCCGTGGAATATCAGATTTGTAGGGGAATACCACCTATCTCAGAAGTAAAACACAGATCTTGATTTGAAATGAACAGGCAGGTTACATGTTTTCAGAAAGTACCCATGTATTTTTCGGAAACAGTTTTATACATGATGTCTTGATGAAAAATTGCTTTCACTTAATATATATATATATATAAATGTATGTTCCATTATACTATTTTTGGAATTGCTTCGCATGCCAGTACTTTTGTGCTGACCCCCCTCTTCCAGGTCCTGTGGCACAGTCTAGGGGTCCAGCTACTCAGTAGACATTCTCGGATTTGCAGACTTGATCTTGTAGTGGTGAGCCTTCTATTATTCGGAAGGCCTAATTATGTCAGACATTATCTTATTTATTATGTTTTTGGTTTACTGGGGGCCTTGTCCCAGTTTCTTTTCAGATAGATGTTTGTGTTCTTAGTAGAGATTTCGCAGACTGATGTCAGATAATATTATTCAAAAATTTTGCAGAACTTGACCATGTATTCCGTACTCAGTTTCAATTCCGCATTTTATTATGATTACGAATGTTGTGCATGATAACCAGATAGAGAATGGGTGTTTTGGGCCTTCATGGTTTGGGATGCTCCTCACGGCTAGGGCCTAGGCTCGGGTCGTGACAAACTTGGTATCAAAGCAAGGTTCATGGTCCCAGGGTGTCTGCGAAATCGCATCGAGTAGAGTTCTGTTTATGGGTGTGTAGCGCGCCATACTTATAAACAGAAGGCTACTAGGCGTTTAGGAATATTTCCCTTCTTTGTGATTTAGTTCGTGCTTCAGAGTCTAAACTATCCCCTAATCAATGATCTCTTGTATTTCAGAAACATGACTATGCCTCCCCATCGTAACATCGATCAGAGTGCCCAGGCAGATGTGGTCCGTCCCACCCATGGGATGCGGACCCATAATAGAGCTTCCACGTCAGAAGTTGTCCCTACTCCAGGAGTCCCTCCAGTCCCAACCAGTCTACCTCAGGCTCCGCAGACTAATGTCAACCGTCCACCAACTGCTCAGAGAGATATCTCAAATGCAGAGTTCAAACGGTCTATCCATATGCTGACACAACTGGTTGCTAACCAGGCTCAACGATTGAAAGATGTTGGGTCTGCATCCATTACGTCTGAGGCTACTAGAGTCGGGCATTTCATGAAGATGAATCCACCTAAGTACACTGGTACAAAGGTGGAGGAAGATCCACAGGAGTTCATGGATGAGATGGAGAAGATCTTTAAGGTAATGCATGTAGATGAGATTGAAGGAGTGGAATTGGCAACTTATCAGCTTAAGGATGTTGCAAATCAGTGGTATGCAGACTGGGAAGATGCAAAAGGTGAGAGTGCTGAGCCTACCGTTTGGGGTGAGTTTGTAGAAGCTTTCCTTGACAGATTCTTTCCTCTGGAGTTGAGGGAGGCTAAAGCAGAAGAGTTCATGAATCTGAAGTAGGGAAGTATGAATGTACAGGAGTAGACTTTGATGTTTAATCAACTAGCCCGCTATGCACCAGAATTGACTAGCAATATGAGAGCCCGGATGAGGAAATTTGCATCCGGCCTTGCTGATAACTTGGTACTTGAGTGCCAGGGGGAAATGTTGAATAGGGAGTTAGACTTTGCTAGACTGACAGTCCACATGCAGCAGGTGGAAGAGAAGAAGAGAAAGATCGCTGAATCTAGAGAGAAAGACAGACAGGCCAAGAGAGTCAAATCTGCGGACCAGCACCAGAGTCAGCCGCAGAGTGGTAAATGGGGAAATAGGTGGTCGAAGAAGATGAGGTTTTGGAATAATACACAGTTAGCAGCCAGCGCCCCAGCGCCCAGACCCCCTGCAGACAGACAGACTCAGAGCTTTCAGACTCTTCATGGATCTAGAGCACCAGATACTCAATCGCAGGGTAGTGTGGCTCAGCAGCATCGCACTTACCCGCGATGTGAAAATTGTGGTAGGAATTATTCGGGGAAATGTCAGTTGGGCACACTTGTATGTTATTCATGTGATCAGTTAGGCCACTTTCAGAGGGACTGTCCATCTGCTAGGAGGAGTGTTGATGGTGGGAAGTTTCAGGGCAATTCCACAGTGCCATCCCCATCTCAGAAGGGCGCCATATCAGCTGTCGGGAACAATCACAATCGGTTATATGCCTTAACCAACCGCCAGGAGGCGGAAGCTTCCCCAGATGTTGTTACTGGTACTTTACAAATCTTTTCCCATGATGTCTGTGTGTTACTTGATCCCGGATCTACCTTATCCTATGTGACCCCTTATATGGCTGTTGGTTTCGGGTTTGAGCCCAGTGTGATTTCTGCACCCTTTTTTGTTTCTACCCCGGTGGGGGATTCTGTTGTTGCTAGAAGGGTATATAGGGGTTGTGTGGTGACTGTTGGTAGTTGGGATACGGTGGAAGACCTTATAGAGTTGGACATGGTTGCATTTGATGCTATCTTAGGGATGGATTGGCTCCATTCATGCTATGCCATATTGGATTGTAGGACCCGTAGAGTTACCTTTTCCTTCCCGAATGAACCAATGATAGAATGGGAGGGACATTCTTTAGCACCCAAAGGGCACTTGATATCTTATCTCAGAGCCCGAAAACTCATTTCTAAGGGTTGCTTGTATCACCTTATTCGAGTCAAGGACTCTAAAGTTGAAAATCCTCCTCTTCAGTTTGTCCCTGTGGTGAATAAATTTCCAAAAGCCTTTCCCGAAGATCTCCCAGGGATACCCCCTGATAGGGAGATAGAGTTTGGTATTGATGTGTTGCCAGATACACATCCCATTTCTATTCCGCCATATAGAATGGCTCCCGCAGAGCTAAAAGAGTTGAAAGAGCAGCTAGCAGACCTCCTAGATAAGGGATTTATACGCCCTAGTGTATCTCCTTGGGGTGCACCTGTACTTTTCGTGCGTAAGAAAGACGATTCCCTTCGTATGTGCATAGATTACCGTTAGTTGAATAAGGTCACAATTAAAAACAAATATCCTCTTCCTAGGATTGATGATCTTTTTGACCAGCTTCAGGGTGCTAGATGTTTTTCAAAAATAGACCTTCGTTCGGGCTATCATCAGTAGAAAGTTAGGGAGTCAGACATTCCCAAAATAGCTTTCCGAACCCGATATGGTCACTATAAGTTTCTTGTCATGTCCTTCGTGTTAACTAATGCCCCTACAGCCTTCATGGATCTTATGAATAGATTTTTCCGTCAGTTTCTTAACTCGTTTATCATTCTATTTATTGATGATATTCTTATTTATTCTAAGAGTAAAGAGTATCATGTCGATCACCTCCGAATCATTCTTTAGACCCTTAAGGATCATTGGTTGTATGCCAAATTTTCCAAGTGTGAGTTCTGGTTGGATTCTATTGCCTTCTTAGGGCATATTGTGTCCAGTGACGGGATTAGAGTGGACCCCCAGAAAGTTGAGGCAGTAAGAAAATGGCCCAGACCCACGACTCAAATCGATATTCGGAGCTTCTTGGGTTTGGCAGGTTATTACAGAAGGTTTGTATAGAGTTTTTCATCCATAGCGGACCCACTCACTAAACTGACTCAGAAAAAGGTAAAGTTTTTGTGGTCTAATTTATGTGAAACTAGTTTTGAGAAGTTGAAAGACAGACTGACCACTGCACTTGTTTTGACTCTTCCCGAGGGTGTTGATGGTTTTGTGGTTTACTGTGATGCGTCCCGTGTAAGACTTGGCTGCGTTTTGATGCAACATGGTAAGGTGGTAGCTTATGCATCTAGGCAGTTGAAGGTGCACGAGCGGAACTCACTACTCATGATTTGGAGTTAGCGGCTGTGGTGTTTGCCAGATTTTGGAGGCACTACTTGTACGGTGTTCATGTTGATATCTTCACTGATCACAAGAGTCTGCAGTATGTTTTCTCGCAGAAAGAACTGTATCTCAGGCAGAGGCGGTGGTTGGAACTTTTAAAAGACTATGATATGAGCCTGCATTACCATCCGGGCAAGGCAAATGTTGTAGCCGACGCCCTCAGCAGGTTCTCTATGGGCAGCCTTTCTTATGTAAAAGAGGAAAAGAAAGAGATGGTAAAGGACATTCACCGCCTTGCGAATCTAGGAGTGCAACTGTTAGATTCCGAAGATGGAGGGGTGATTGTTCATGAGTTAGCTAAGTCATCCCTTTGTGCGGAAGTGAAGGAGAAGCAGGTTTAAGATTCCATCTTGATGCAAATCAAGAAAGATGTGGGTCAACAGAAGGTGATGTCTTTTGAAATTGGTGGTGATGGCGTTCTGAGGTTTCAGGGTAGATTATGTGTTCCGAATGTCGATGGGCTTCGAGAAAGAATTCTTGTTGAAGCTCACACCTCGAGGTATGTTGTCCATCCTGGTTCTACTAAGATGTACCATGATTTGAAATCTATGTTTTGGTGGAATAATATGAAGCGGGATGTGGATAACTTTGTTTCTAAGTGCTTGAATTGCCAACAAGTGAAAGTAGAACATTTGAGGCCAGGAGGTACTGCCCAAGAAATAGCGTTGCCCTTGTGGAAGTGGGAAATGATAGATATGGACTTTATTACAGGACTTCCGAAGTCCCGAAATCAGTATGACTCTATATGGGTGATTGTGGATAGGCTGACCAAGTCAGCTCACTTTCTGCCTGTCAGGACTAACTATTCGGGGGAAGATTATGCTAAGCTGTTCATTGCAGAAATTGTCCGTTTGCATGGAGCCTCTGTCTCCATTATATCCGACCGAGGTACGCAGTTTTCTTCTCAGTTTTGGAGCTCGTTTCAGAAAGGTTTAGATACCCAGGTGAACTTAAGTACAACATTCCACCCTCAGACTGATGGGCAAGCTGAACGCACCATCCATACCCTGGAGGACATGTTGAGGGCCTGTGTGATTGACTATAAAGGTTGTTGGGTCGATCACTTGCCTCTGATAGAGTTTGCCTATAACAACAGTTTCCACTCTAGTATTAAGATGGCACCTTTGGTGGCATTGTATGGTAGGAGATGTAGGTCTTCGATAGGCTGGTATGAAGTAGGTGAGATACAAATGTATGCGCCTGATCTTGTTCATCAGGCAATGGAGGATGTGAAACTCATTAGGGAACGACTTAAGACAGCTCAGAGTCGTCAGAAATCCTATGCCGCCGTCAGAAGAAGAGAGTTAGAGTTTGAGATTGGAGATTGGATTTTCCTCAAAGTTTCTCCCATGAAGGGAGTTATGCATTTCGGGAAGAGGGGTAAGCTAAGTCCTCGCTATATAGGCCCGTATCAGATTGTAAGGAGAATAGGTGGAGTTGCGTATGAATTAGAATTGCCTGCAAGTTTGGATTCTGTTAATCCAGTATTCCACATATCCATGTTGAAGAAGTGCATCGGAGATCACTCTTTGGTGGTGCCCATTGATGAGATCAAGGTGGACGATTCCTTGTCTTACGAGGAAGAGCCGTGGAAATCCTAGATCGACAAGTGAGAAAATTGAGGAGTAAGGAGATAGTCTCAGTTAAAGTGTTATGGCGAAATCAGAAAGTTGAAGAAGCAACTTGGGAGTCGGAGCATGACATGAAAGTGAGATACCCAAGCCTATTTGAACCAGCAAATAACGAATTGGAAGGTACCATTCTTGCTTTATGTTTCCTTCTATGTATGAATCTGCTTGAAATCGTGCGTGACTATTCCCGCGTCATCATTCGGGGATGAATTATCCCAAGGGGGGATAATGTAACGCCCTGTAAAAAGTTATGCATGTATTAGACTGTAATTTCTGAGCTTTAGACTTAAGTTTTAAATTCTTCTAAGTATTGAAATGACTTAGACTCATTCTTGGCTGGCAACCTTCGGGATACAACTTCTCGATCTTCCTGACCTTCATTTTTGGATTTTTTTGTTATGTTACGATGGGGCAAGGTTGTAGTACGTCTCGGAGAAAATTCAAAATTTTTGGACGAGCCTAAGGTCTCGTTTGGATTTCGATGCAGTGGCAGCGCGCGATTAGCCCGCGCCGCCTGGTAGATTGCGCCCGGCCAAAATGTTCAGTCCATCCAGATTTTTAATGGCATTTTCGTAAATACTCATTCTCCTATCAACTTAAACACGGGATTAAAATCCCTAAAGAGCCAAAATATCATTATATTCTTCAAATTTGCTCAAGAACTCTCCATAGGGTTTCAACATTAAAGCCCAAGCAACTCAAGATTTAACCGCGGGTTCGTGAAACAAATTACAGATTTGGAATCCTCTCGATGTAGGCTTCGATAGAGACCCAAAATTTGTGGAGAACAAGGTATGCGGGGTTTTTTCCTAAATTCTCATGGGCATAGAAAAATCATGTTTTTGAATGGGGTTTTAAATTATGTATACATATTTATGTATAAGATGTTTTAACATCATTGTTTTGGTCTTTTGACCATCTCCGAAGCGATTTGACAGTTTATATACATATATGAATGAATGTGTTTCAATTTTGAATGCATGAACTTGCTAAAGACATTTGACCACCAGGTGTTTGATGAAATTTCTGCATGAATTGAACTTTAAGTTTCGGAATATGAAATCCTTTACATCAGTTACATGTTTTGGTGGTCTAAACTATGTTTTGAATGAAAGCTCTTGCTTGATACATTATGGCTCAGAAAAATCATGACTTGCAATGTCTTGGTATGACGATACCAATTCAGACTAATGCCATATCAGACTCAGACTAACAGACATTTCAGACTTTCATGATTTTAGACATTTAGATTGTTATATGTACAGAAAAGGTTAAAAATGGGCATACAGAGATGTTAGGTGGTTCCCCGAAGAGGGCTTGAGTTCAAGCGACTCATTGCCTAAAACCGTGGTTTGCCGACCCGGGTGTACTATTAAGTGCTGACTTAAATGTCCTGTGGCATATCAGACTCAGACACTCCAACCCTTGCGGCACACTTGGGTTGGGGGCTTCCCTGCCGAGTCAATGGCGGATTCCATACAACCCGTGGAATATCAGACTTGTAGTGGAATACCACCTAACTCAGAAGTAAAACACAGATCTTGATTTGAAATGAACAGGCAGGTTACATGTTTTCAGAAAGTGCCCATGTATTTTTCGGAAACAGTTTTATACATGATGTCTTGATAAAAGATTTCTTTCACTTAATATATATATATATAAATGTATGTTCCATTATCCTATTTTTGGAATTGCTTCGCGTGCCAGTACTTTTGTGCTGACCCCTCCCCTCTTCCATGTCCTGAGGCACAGTCTAGGGGTCCAGCTACTCAGTAGACATTCTCGGATTTGCAGACTTGATCTCGCAGTGGTGAGCCTTCTATTATTTGGAAGGCCTAATTATGCCAGACATTATCTTATTTATTATGTTTTTGGTTTACTGGGGGCCTTGTCCCAGTTTCTTTTCAGACAGATGTTTGTGTTCTTAGTAGAGATTTTGCAGACTGATGTCAGATAGTATTATTCAGAAATATTGCAGAACTTGACCATGTATTCCGTACTCAGTTTCAATTCCGCATTTTATTATGATGACGAATGTTGTGCATGATAACCAGATAGAGAATGGGTGTTTCGAGCCTTCATGGTTTGGGATGCTCGTCACGGCTAGGGCCTAGGCTCGGGTTGTGACATATGTTTAGCATGCGAATGCCTTATATCACTCAGTTAGATAAAATGACTTTGTCACTCATGCTTAGGGTAAGTTTGACCTTAGTTTCTTATACTAATGAAGTTTGCCTTGGTTCTAATGGACTTAGCTGAAGTTCTTGAGTATATGGTTCATTAAAGTCATTTGAGACCATTGAGTTTGAATGTTTAGTCTGTTGCCTTTAATCTTAGTAAATTATGCTTTATGTCTCATGCTTATCATGAGAATGCCCTACATCCCTCATGTTAGAATAATTTTGTTACTCATTCTTAGGGTAAGTTTGGCCTTAGTTTCTTATACTAATGAAGTTTGCCTTGGTTCTATTACACTTAGTTGAAGTGCTTGACTAGAATCTTTACCTTAGGACTAACTATGGCTTGCTATATATCTAAGAGTTGATTTAGAAACCTTAGCCTAGTCTAGGGTAAAATTTGACTTAGATTTTATATCAGGAATTTAGAAGTGGGACTTTGACCCATATTAATCTAAGATTGGTGTAGTTGTCTTGAAAGCCTTATGCTCTTATTAAATGCTTAGAGAATGCCCTTTTTTGAGGCAATATTGAGGAATCATGGTAATGAATTATGGTGAGTACATTAGATGTTATTTTCATGGTCTAATTAACTCGATTATTGATTATGCTATGATGAGTTACTGATTATGCTATTGAATAAGCCCATAACTATGTTATTAATTGAGCTATTTTTTAGGCTGTTAATCAGGCCTTTGACTATACTATTTCTCATGCTTAATTATTATGCTAGTAATCATGATAGAAATCTTTCTTATTATTGATATTGGTAAATATGATGTTAATGATGCTAGGAGGCATGTTATTGATTTATGAGAAATTATGTTATGAGCTATTTTCAAAATCATGATACTTAATTATATGATAGCTTAAGCTATTGATTTTGTCACTAGTTATGATTATATATATATGTATTGATACTCGTCATGTCCAGAGGATATTATGATGATATGTTAATACTCGACAAAGCGGAGGATATTATATTGATATGATGATACCCGAAAAGGCTAGAGGATATTATGATGATACTTGGCAAGGCTGAAGAACATTATGATGATGTGATGATACCTAATAAGGACAGAGGATGTTATGATGACATGATGATACCCAAAAAGGCTAAAGGATATTGTTATGATATATACCTGTCAAGGCCGAAAAATAATTATGATGATGCATTGATACCCAACAAGGCCGAAGGATGTACATCTAATTTGGCTATGGTGTTGTTATTAGGGACACCGATTATACTTCAAAAGTTTTAAATGCTTATAAAGTGCTATAGTTGATGATTAGTGCTAAATATGGGTTAGTGGTGAATATTTGTTTAAGTGTCTAATTGATAAATGAGATTTAGTTGGTAATGATGATTAGTAATAAATGATGATTGGTAATAAATAATGCTTGCTGATAATTAATGGTTATCTAACAAATGGTGATTAGTGGTTATATAATGAATAGTTTTTTAAGTAATGACTAATAGTTAAATGAACTAGCTAATAGAGATAGTTAGATAATAAATGGTGACTAGAGAGTATCAATGATAAGTATGTTTGATGATGGTAGCATTATAGAAATGTGGACACTTTGTGAAATATTGATAAATGCTCACCTGATGATAATCATGGAATGATGGTTGGATACTGAAAAAGGTTAGTTATAATATTGGTTGATTTCTTTATTTTTCTTTTGAATGTACTCTTCAGTGGTATGGGAGGCTGTGTGAGTTCTTTTCTTTTTTGCACCAATTGGCGTACGAGAGCCAATTTTGTAGTTATGTTTGCCTGTGTTGATGCCTTATGATATGCTATTATTTTGAATTTTTTGCTTATTATGTTCGAGCGATGATTGACATGTGTTGATGCCTTATGTTATATTGTTATAATGGTTTAATTGCTTATTACATACAACAATGTTGGAGATGATTCAGGATCATTTCTTTACCTTGACTTAGTTTATGTTATCTTGTAGTTTATCATACTTATATCTTGATTTAGCTTAATCAACCAATATTGTCTACTGAGTACTTATTGCTTTGGTACTCACACTATGCTTCTATACCTTTTTGGGGCGGATCAGAGTACTAGTTGCCATCGTTGATTGTTGTTCATACGGTGATTGATGTCTAGATATAAGGTAAGCTCTTGGAGTATAAGTCACCCATTTTTGTCTATCTTTGTATTCAATCTTTTGTTTTGAGATAGATGTATTGACTATTCTTGACTTTTGAGTTATATTTATACTATTAGATGCTCTTTTACATGCTCTACCAAGTCATGAAATTGGTATCTTGTATTGTCAATTTTATCTGTATGGAACACCTTGTTTATTTATGATTTATGTTACTTGAATTTTGCCGATGTTGGGCATTTCCTTCTGAATTAACCCATTGCCTCAGGGTTATGGTTTGTCTTACCTACTAGCAGGATTAAGTAGGTGCCATCATGACTCATAAATTGGGTCATGCCAAATTTTTATTAGAGCCTAGATTTCACTAATATTGTTGGTACAAAAGTTTATGACAGTAGAATTTTGTGGATTGGAATGATGACATACGTTTCCTATCTTTGGGAGGCTATGGGACATTCTTAGGAGTTCATCACTTTTTTCACTCAATTCGTGCTAAGAGTCTGAGTTGGTTTGTAGAGTATTTCCTTGACTATACTCTTCGCAGATGCCAGGATACATGCTACCACTACATGAGATGAGGGTCCTGATATTAAGCCTAGGGATCCTACTCTTATTCATGGATGACCTAGAGGTTGTGGATAGTTGTGTGATGTGTCCCTAGATAGGGTCCATGATAGGCCGCCTTTCCTAGATTCTATTCCCGCTCCTGAGCCAAAGATTTTTTCAGCACTGCTACTGGTAGGACAGGGACTTGCGCAGGCTCCACTAAGATTTATTCCCTTTTTATTGATTAGGTATGCATTGGTTCAACTTAGGGGTTAGTTGGTGGTGTGCCATTTTATGATGCACAGTCTACTAAGCAGAGTGATATTGAGGCAGAGGCATAGCCTGCAGTTGCGGCTCTCAGAGTTGAGATTTCTCCAGAACCAGTAGCTGTTCAGCCGGTAGCTGCTTACTAGTGGTAGCCTAGCCAGCTATCTCTTCTGAGGAGTAGAAGATATTGGGTAGATTCTTGAGATTGGCTTTGCCTAGGTTTTCTGGTGCACCGAGTGAGGATACGTATGAGTTCTTAATTTCTTGTGAGGATAGACTCCATAATTTTGGCATTATTAAGACTCACGGTGTTTATTACACCATATTTTAATTGGACTTGTTTGCTCGTCATTGATGGAGAGGTTATATGGATTTGAGACTATTTGGATCTTCTCCCTTGTCATGGACTCAGTTCTCTAAGATGTTCTTTGAGAAGTATATGCCATGAAGTCTTAGAGATAGATTAAGAGATTTGTTTATGAGGTTATAGTAGGGATCCATGACAGTTGTTGAAAAATGACGCTTGTTTTCACGAGTTAGCTAGACATACCACTTTTATTCTAGACACTGAGTATGAGAGAGTTCATTGCTTTATTAGAGGGTTGATACTCCCCATTAGTATGTTTACTCAGAGTGTAGCTACTGCAAGTAGGTCTTTTATAAAGGTTTTAGATTGTGCTTAAGTGATCAAGGAGATACACTATGTGAGTCATAAAGGTTGTGATAAGAGGCCTAGGTTTTAAGGTAGATTCAGTGGGAGCCGTAGTAGTTCTTAATTCAAAGGTGGTAGTACTCCTAATGGGTATTTTCCGCATCTATCCTATCAAACTCAGATTCAGCCTAGCTGATAGGCTTAGGCAATGCTTCAAATTACTAATAGAGGTTAGTCTTGTGATAGAGACTACCCTGGTTAGGGTGATGATTAGACTTCAAAGGGTTCATCTTTTGGTCATTCTAGACGTGGTGGTTATTCTGTGTCAGTTGGATCTATTGTTTTTGGTTCAACTCATGTGTTTTCTTTTACTCGTAGAGCTTTCAGTCACTATTTATATGATTTCCCTAGTGGTGGGATGATTATTACTTTAGCTTAGAGTGTTCCCCTAATTAGAAAAGTTTACCCCTAAGCTAAAAATGGTTCTTATGATCACAAGGATGGTCCCTAGTGTACCCTAGGAGGTTCTCAGGTAGGCAAGATAGGAGGTCGGCCAGGTGTCTAACCAGGTAGCAAGCGTGGTCAGTTATATGCAATACCTACTACACCTGAGGCTGAGACTTTGAGATCCACTTATTATTATATTTTTCATTATTAAGCACCATAGTTGGAGTTTTCTTATGATTTATTATCTTTTCCATTGCAAGTATCTATTCTCATGGGTGATTCTCTAGCTGTGGATTGAGTATTCAAATCATATGTTGTGACTTTTAGTGATGTTGATACTTATGCTGATCTTATTCTTTTGGATATGGAAGATTTTGATGTAATTTTAGGCATGGACTGATTATCACACTATCCTTCACCTATGGAGTATTTTGCTAAGATCGTTACCTTAGACATGCTTGGCGTACCCTCAATTATGTGTTAGAGAGTGATTAGCCATGAGCCAATAGGGATTATATCTTATGTTTGTGCTAGGATGCTTATTTTTAGAGGTTGTGAGTCTTATCCCGCTTATATTTGTGATAATAGTATGGAGAGTCAGTCTATCAACTCTATTCCTATTATTTGTGAGTTTTCTAATGTATTCCCAACTGATCTGCCTGGTATTCCCCCTGTCTGTGAGATTGAGTTTGATATTGATCTCAAGCCTGGCACCTTATCATATAGTTCCTATCGAGCTTAAGAAGCAAACTTATCAGCTTCAAGATCTTCTTATTAAGGGTTTTATTAGACCGAGTATGTCTCCTTGGGGTGCTCTTATTTTGTTTATGAAGAAGAAAGATGGTTCTATGCATATGTTTATTTATTATAGGAAGCTTAATAAGGTGACAGTAAAGAAAGGTTATCCTATGCCTCGTATTGATAATTTTTTTGACCAGCTTCAGGGTGTAGCAGTGTTTTTTTAAGATTTATTTGAGGTCTAGTTGCCATCAATTGAGGATTCGAGCTAACGATGTAACCAAGATTGCTTTTAGGACCCATTAAGGTTATTATGAGTTCTTAGTGATGTCATTTGGGTAATGGCCCAGCCATGTTCATGGATTTGATAAACTGAGTATTCAGGCCTTATTTGTATTTCTTTGTGATTGTGTTCATTGACTACATTTTTGTGTATTTAAGAAGTAGATATATGCACACATAACACTTGAGGATTGTTCTCCAGAGTCAGAAAGATCATGTGCTTTTTGCCAAGTTGTCTAAGTGTAATTTTTAGCTTAATTCAGTGACATTCCTTGGACATATGGTGTTTAAGGATCATATTATGGTAGGCCCAACCAAGATTGAGATGATTCGTGATTGGGATAGACCTACATATTTGACTAAGGTACGTAGCTTTATTGGTTTGGCTAGTTAAAATAGACTTTTCTTTGAGGGTTTTGCTACTATTTTAGCCCCTATGACCTGATAGACTCAAAAGGAGGTTACTTTCTGATGGTCCAAGGAGTGTGAGTCGCACTTTGGAAATCTCAAGGATTTTCTCACTTTATCTTCTAGTTTAGCTCTTCCTATTGAGGGTGAGGGATTTATCATATTTTGTGATGCTTTAGGTTTTAGTTTGGTTATATGTGTATGCAGCAGGGTCATGTTATTGCTTCTGCTTCTAGAAAATTTAAGATGCACAAGCACAGCTACCCCACTCATGATTTAGAGTTGGCAGCAATAGTTTGACACTTAAGAGTTAGAGGCACTATCTTTATGGTGTTGAAACACCCTAGGTTATTGTACCTTAGAAAATTTCTTGGATTTTTGATCTCTAGACAAGATATGACTAGGGAAATTTACTCGTACACTGGCGTATAAGTGGTATGGGTTAGCCATAACTAAATAGTATTTGTTAGTGGGTTGGATTTGGGTTCTGGAATGGGTACGACTTGGGTGGTATGAGTTGTATCGATGGATATGGGTTTTTTAGTTACTTCAGTTATTCTTTGGCTTAGTAACTTAAGTTGTATTTGAGTAAGCCAGGGTATGAATCATACCATAGACTCGTATGGTAGTTAGTGGTCAATCCTCTTGGGATTATATTATTCCAAGGGTACGGATCATCGGTACTAGTTGTATACTTGGATATGACATGGTTGTGGTGAGTCATACCTTGGAAAGTATTGGTTCAAAGGGAGATATCCTTGGGTACGAGTGGTGGGTACCGATCGTATTGGAGGGTACAACTGGTATGGATTGTCGTACCCACCTGACAAGATTTTTGGGAGTTTAAGTTAGGGCAATCTAGACATTTCCCCACTTAACCTACTAAGGCCCCATGACTTATATTCCTATTGAGAGGTTATTTTCCCTATTATTCTATTTATTAACACTTAGAAACTTCTCTTACACACTTTATAATTCTCTCTAAGGATTTTGGGTAAAGAAAGATTAGGGTTTCATCTTAAGGATTAATTTGGGGATTGTGTTGGTGATTTCTCTTCATTATTTTCTTAGTTTAAGGCATGTTCTCTTCCCTCATTGTTAGTTCCAACTAAAGTCATGGTTTTATACAATGTTTTCATGGTTTGATTAATGTATGGTTATGGATTTTCCAATACGATTTAGGGGTTTTGGTTATAAATTCTTTGTTATGGTTTTCCCATGTTTTTATAGTGATTTTATATGGTTTAATAGTGGTTTTGGACAATTGGTTATTTGGTAATTGTCTTTGGTTTTGGAAATACTATGCCTCCAATGTGTTTGATAAAATGCCTATAACAATGTCTTCACTATAATATTAGATTTTCAATGGAACTTATGCATGGTTTAAACTTGGTAATGTAACCTTAAATGGTTAAAAGGTTTGGATTGGTCAAAATGGAATGGTTTTGGTTTAATAATAATTCTTGTGGGGTACAATCAAATCCCCCAAGTAATCATAATAATGGAACACTTATGGGATACAAGGGACTCTCTCAAGTTAATTGGTAATGTGATCTATGGGGACATGGGATTCGCTTCATCTCAAAAAAGGTTTGGCTAAGGACAATACTTGCAAGTTATAGTCTATATGATAATACCACTATGTATAGCCTCAGTTAACAATAATGGTTTGGTAGGTTGAAAATGGTTTTAATTAGGCAATAATGGAGGGGTGTAAAAGCTAACTATGAAGGTGGGAGTTCAATAAAAAAACACTAGAAACTCATGTTTTCCCACATGAGAGGTGGGGTATGATAACCCTTTTATAATAGTATGAGGTACGTAGGAATCCTCTAAGTACATTGTAAAGATGTATCATAGAGAGTGAGGGTACTTGGGAATCTCTTACTCTAATTGTATCTCTAGTTCATGCGACTACATGCATCAGGCCCTATTCTGGGAGTTACATTAGTCCCATATAACTCGTGGGTGGTTAAAAATGGTTAAGCTTCATATACCCAGGTAAATGGTTTTAAATACATGCTAAACCCAGTTCACTTTCCTGACATAGTTATATATATGTATGGTTTGTATTAATATGGTCGGTTTACTTGGTTTTACTAGTTGGCATAATTTTATCCTTATCCTGAGTTCAAGATAGGGCTTACCCTCTAACCCATCTTTGGGTGGTTATAGCCCAACGTGATGCAGGAACTGACCGTTCTAGTACTCCTGCTTAGCAATCGGACATTTCAAATAATCTACTAGATTGAAGTGGTGAGCTTTTATCTTTCCAGAAGGCTCCATTTCATGTATGTTACTTCATTCTTAGATTATAATTTGGATATTAGTTTTGGATATGGTTAGGGCATGTCCCAACTAAATTTTGGTATTTTTTGGTTAGAGGCTTTTTGGAACTACTATGGGTTGGTATGGGCGGGATCGGTATTGGAGTTAGCCTTAGTATTGGTATTTAGCCTTAGTATTGGTATTAGTATTGGGGCTGACAAGGGTTGACTTTATTGTTGGTTGTTCCATCCTTTTTTATGTTGGGATTTATATAATTATTATGGAACTATATGGTTGTGGGTTGTGGTTTTTGGTTTGGTTTGGCTATTGGTTTGGTTCAAATGATTGGACTCGATTGGGTTGGTCTCAATGATAGACCTATCCAGTTTTTGTAATCTGGATTACTATGCTATCTTGTTATATTTTTAAAATTCAGCCAACTCAAGCAGGCGACTGGAGGTTAGGTTGGGTAACGGTGGTAGTCTTTGGTCCCAGTTGGACTTTGGATGCCCATTACGGCAAGGCCCTGGGTCGGGCCGTATTATGTGTGAATTGTGCAATTTTCATTGATCATTGCAGTCTTCTACATCTTATGACCTATGGGGAGTTTAATGCTAGACAACGTAGATGGATGGTGTTGCTGAATAATTAAAACACCCTAGTTGCTGGACCTTAAAAAATATCTTGGAATTCTGGTCTTTGGACCCAATATGACTTATGGGTATGTGCCGTATGTTAGGGTACAGATGTATGGTCCAGCCGTATCCTGACTAGTATTAGTTGTTGGGATGGATTTTGGTTACTGGAATGGGTATGACTTAGGGGTATGAGTCATATATGAGGTTATAGATTATTTGGCTCTGTAACTTAATCTTTGACTTTGGTACTTAGGTTGGATCTGAGTATGAGTGGCTTACCATGAGCCATGAGATAGGGTACGAGTTGTACCCAGGACTCTTATGGTGGGTAGTGTCTAAATTTTCCTTTGGTGTAAGTCTGTCAGGGCTATGGATAAAAGGTACATATCGTATGCTGTTAATACGACTCAGTTGGATGAGTCATATGTTGGACAATATTGGATCCAAGGGTTGAGGCCAGGTTGCTAATGGAGGATACCAATCGTATTGGAAGGTACGACTTATGTGGGTCAGTCGTATCCTTGTGATGGGATTTTGTTACAACTTAAGTAGGGGTATTCTGGACATTTACTCACTTATCCTAATAGGGTCCCATGATTCTAACTTACTTGGGAGGTTATTTACCCTATTATTCCATTTATTAACACTTAGAAACTTTTCTAAAATACTTCATAACTCTCTCAAGAGCTTTAGGGCAAGGAAAGCTTGGGTTTTAACTAAAGGATAAATTTGGGGCTTGTCTTTGTGATTTCTTTCTGTCATTATCTTGGGGTAATGCATGTTTTCTTCCCTCATTGTTAATTTCAACTAAAGGCATGGTTTTTATGAATATTTTCATTAATTGTGTGATTTTGGTTTGGAAATATGATTTGGGGGTTTTGATATTAATTGGTTGGTTATGGTTTCCCATGGTTTTAATTATGCTTTTATATGCATTAATGGTGGTTTTGGATAAATGGATTGCCTGGTTATGGTTTAACTGTAATTGGAATTGGGTTTGGTCATATAAATATATGTTCATTGCATTGACTACTTTTAATGAACTCTTGCATGTTTTAATACTTCGTAAAGGAATTATGCATGGTTTAAATAGCTTGGAATGGTAAATGGCTAATTATTATTCTTGAGAAGCATATAGAATCCCCCAAGTGGATGAATATGGTAAATAAAAGGGCACTTGAAAGTCCCCTTAAACCTATATATGGTTGGCTATGGATAACTCTTTCATGTAAGGGTTGGTATGACGATACCAATATCAATGGCCTTGGTTAATAAATGGATAATGGCTTGGTTATATGGAAATTGGTTTTAATTGTATAATAATGGTGGGATTTGAAGCAAAGCCGCTAAAGGTGGAGGTCCCGGGGGACTAACACTAGAAACTCAAATTTGCTTATATGAGGTTGGTCTTGGGGATTGTGTGCTTGATGTCATACTATATTTGGGAGATATACTACTCATTCCATGGGTATCTTCCTGGGTTGTTCAGCTATACGCACTAGGGCCCTTTTAGTAGAGGTAGCTGAGCATATATAGCCTGTGGATGGTTTAGGATGAAAAAGCTACACAACCCAAGTAAAGGTTTTAAAGGTATGCTAAACCCGTTCCCTTTTTCTGGCATGGTTATATATAGATATATGTATGGTTGTGTGCATAGTGATGGTATTACTTGGTTTTATAAATGACATTATTTTACCCTTAACTTGAGATCATGCTATTAGTCACTCGCTAATCTCTTCTACTGGTTGCTGAATATCCATGCTATGTAGGAACCGACTGTTCTTCTCCTCCTACATAGTGATTGACTCGGGATAAACATTTATACTAAAGTGGTGAGCTTACATCCTTTAAAAAGGCTCCATTTATTTTAAGGATATTTCTAGACATTTTGGTTTTATTTTGGATATTGGTTTTTGCTATGATTGGGGGAATGTTCCAATTGGATTTCATTACACTTTTAGTTAGAGGCTTTGTGGTACTTTTATGGGTTGGAATAGTCGGGATCGATGTTGGTGTCGGCCTTGGCATAGGAATAAGCTGAAGGGATGAAATCATTGGGCGAGATTGTCGGTTGTTCCATCCTATTTAATTTTGTGATTAATTATACTATATTTTTGAACATTCTTGGTTATGGCCTGGTTTATGGCAACTGTTATTGTATGTTTGGATTAGTGGAATGGGATGGTCAGACTCGGTTGGGTCAATCATGTTTGTATTCTTATCCCAGAGTCTTTGTGTGAGCAGTTACAGTATTTTGTTAAATACTCAAAATTCAGCCAACTCAGGGATGGCGGCTGGAGGTTAGGTTGGGTAACGTGGGTGGTCTCTGGTCCTAGTTGAACTTGGGATACTTATTATGACAAGGCCCAGGGTGGGTCGTGTCAAATTGGTATCAGAGCCTAGGTTCATGGTCAATTAGGATCTTCAAAGAGGCATTGAGTAGAGCCTCTTTTAGGGGTGTGTAGCGCACAAATCATATAAGATAGAGGCTACAAGGAATTTAGTAATGTCTCTCTTTCTTGGTATTTTATTTTTAAGCTTGGATTCTTAGTATTGGAATCTTCTCTAATCCTTATTTGTTCATCTTTCAGATCATGCCTTACAGATCTGAAACACAAGAAAATTCTTCTATCCCATCTAGTGGTAATGCTGAAGGGGTGCGTCCTACTTCTGGGGTTCATTTTTGATCTCACGGTCCTATCTATTATATTTTTGGAGTTACACTGATTGCTAGTAGTCCTCTTCAAGGCTAGGTAACTAGTGTATAATTCTATCAGTTTATTTGTGCTATTGCTAAATTGGTTGCTGCTCAGGCTGAGTGGGATATGTCTGGTGCTTTATCTACTGAGGTTACAAGGGTTGGCCAATTATAAAGATGAGTCCTCCCACTTTTCTAGAGTAAAAGTGGAGGAGGATGCACAAGGCTTCTTAGATGAAATGGAAAAGACTTTTTGGGTGATGCAGGCTACCAATATGGAGGGGGTAAATTTTTCAACTTATCAGCTCAAAGATGTTGCATATCAATGGTATGGAGAGTGGGATAGGTATAACGGAGATGTGAAAGAGTCAACATTATGGGATGCCTTCTCTAGCACTTTTTTGGATTGTTTCATTCTTCAAAAGTCAAGGAAAGGAAAGATGGAGAAGTTTGTGAACCTCAAGCAGGGGAGAATATTTGTCAAGGTATATGCCTTGAAGTTTCATCAATTTTCAAGGTATGCTCTTGATTTAGTGGCTGACATACGGGCTTGAATGTGGAAGTTCTCTTCTTGGTTAAATCAGGATTTGATTTTTGAAAGTAAGATTACCTTGCAGATTAAGGATATGGACAACTGTAGGTTAATTATTCATATGTAGCAGGTAGAGGATTAGAAGAGGAAATAGGCGGAGTTTAGAGATAGGCAGGGTAAGAGGAGACATTTTTTTGACCAAGGAGATGCTCATTCTTAGGGTGGTCGATATGGTGGAAAATAGCAGAAAAAGAAGTGGGGGATTTCTAGTTCCAACTCTGCTACTAATGCTCCTTACTAGTCGAGCAACAAGCATCATCATGATGGTGATAATTTCTAAATATAGGATGCCCAATCTTAGGTAAGTGGAGGTCAGTCAGTTTCTTCATACCCTTCTTATCGATTCTGTTGTCATCCTTATTGGGGTTATTGTGATGAAGGAAAGGGAAAATACTTCAAGTGTGGCTAGGCAGGCCATCAACTTAGGGATTGTCCGGTTAATAAGGTTTCTATGGAGGTAAACAAGATTTCATTGGCTTCATCTTCTATACCTACACCTAGTGGTGTTGCATCTGCTTCAGTTACTACTCTTGGTTCTAGTGTTGGTTAGAATAGGTTGTATGCTTTGGCATCTCAATAGAAATTTGAGGCATCACCTGATATCATTACTAATATGTTACAACTTTTCTCTTATGACATATTATTTGCTTGATTCAGGGTCTAGTATCTCTTATGTGACTCCTTATGTGGCTGCATTTTTTTGTTTTGATCCAAAAATTATTTTGGATCTTTTTTTGTTTTACCCTAGTAGGTGACACAGTTATTGCTAAGAGAGTCTATAGGGTGTGTGTACTATTTTTTGGTGGCAAGAAGACCTTAGTGGATCTGTTTGAGTTGGGTATGGTAGATTTTGATGTTATTTTAAGGATGGATTGGCTACACTCTTGTTAGGCATCATTGGATTGTTGGACCCAAGGGTTATCTTTAGGTTCCACGGTGAGCCAGTTATAGATTGGGAGGGTGTTTCTTTAGCTCCTAGGGGGAGATTTATTTCTTATCTTAGAGCTTAGAGGTTAATCTCTAAAGGTTGTCTTATCACATGGTCTGAGTTAAAGATTTAAACTTGAAAGGTCCTTTTTTTCTAGTCCGTTCTAGTGGTTAATGAGTTTCCATAGGTCTCTTTGGATGATCTTCCTTGTGTTTCTACGGATAGAGAAATAGAGTTTAGTATTGATCTAATTCCAGACACTCATCCAATTCTATTCCTCCATATAGAATGGATATAAATTAGTTAAGGGAACTTAAGGAGCAACTTAAGGATCATCTAGATATGGGGTTTATTCATCCTAGTGTATCTCTTTGGGGTACATAGGTGTTTTTTGTGCACAAGAAGGATGGTTCTCTTCAGATATGCGTTGACTATAGGACTTTGAACAAGGTGACGATCAAGAACAAGTATTCTATTCTAAGTATAAATGATCTCTTTGGCCAGTTGCAAATTACTAAGTTTTTTCTAAGATAGATCTTCGGTATGGGTACCATCATCATAAGATTAGGGAGGTGTATATCTCTAAGACGACTTTTCATATTTGGTATGGGCACTCTGAGTTTTTGGTTATGTTATTTGGGTTGACTAATTCTCCAGTGGAGTTTATGGATCAGATGAATAGAGTTTTTCATCAGTATTTGGATCTCTTCGTTATTATGTTCATTGATGACATTCTGGTTTATTCAAAGAGTGAGGTGGATCGTTCTAATCACCTCCGTGTGGTATTAGAGATATTAAAGGAATATCTTTTGTTTGCAAAGTTCTCCAAGTGTGAGTTTTGTTTAAACATTGTAACTTTCTTGGGTCATTATTTCTAGTAAAGGGATTATGGTAGATCCGTAGAAAGTTACTATGGTGAAGAGGTGGCCTAGACCTATGACTCCATCCGATAATTGGTTTTGTCGAGTACTATAGGCAGTTTGTAGAAATATTTTCATAGATAGATGCACGTTTGACTAAGTTAACTTAGAAGAACGTCAAGTTTTCTTGGTCAGATTCTTATGAAGGGAGTTTCAAGAAGTTAAAGGATAAGTTAACTTCGGCTCTAATTCTGAATTTGCCAAAAAATAATGATGGGTTTGTGGTTTATTGTGATGCATCTCGAGTAGGGCTTGGTTGAGTGTTGATGCAACATGGGAAGGTGATTACCGATGGTTCTAGACAGTTGAAGGCTCATCAGAGGAATTATCCTACTCATGATTCAGAGTTATTGGCGGTTGTGATTCCTTTATAAATATGGCAACATTATTTGTATGGTGTTCATGTGGATATCTTTTTTTAATCTTAAGAGTCTATATAGTATGGGTTCACTCATAAAGGATTAATCTAGGGCAGAGAAGATGGATTGAGCTTCTCAAAGATTATGATATGAGTATTCACTATCACCCAGGTAAGGCAAATATGGTTGTTGATACTCTTAGCAAGTTATCCATGGGGTGTTTGGATCATGTGGAGAAAGGAAAGCGGTAATTTATGAAGGATATTCATCACTTATCTAATCTTGAGTTTGCCTCTTGGACTCCAAAGATAGTGGTGTAGTGGTGTAGTAGTGCAAGAAGTGGTTAAACCATCTCTTGGTGCGGAGATTAAGGAGAAACAAGTGATAGATCCTATCTTGATAAAAATCAAGAGTGATGTTGGTGGGAAAAAGGTAGTGGTGTTTGAGAACGCTGGTGATGGTACTTTATGGTACCAAGGGAGGTTATGTGTTCCTAATGTCGATGAATTGCTATAAAGGATTTTGGATGAGGCGCATTAGTTGCACTATGTTGTTCATCTCGGCTCGACTAAGATGTATCATGATCTCTAGGAGAACTATTGGTGGAATGGTATGAAGAGGGGATGTGGCTGATTTAGTGGCCAAGTGCATGATGTGTTTTAGGTTAAGGTTGATCACATGAGACCTGGTAGGTTGTATCAAGAAATTGAATTGCCCAAATAGAAATGGAAAGTAATAAATATTGACTTCATTACCGGTCTTCCTCGGTATCAAAATTAATACGATTTGATTTGGCTCATCGTGGATAGGATGACTAAGTTTGCGCACCTTTTGCCAGTGCGAACTATCTTCTTAGTGGAGGATTATGAAAAGTTGTATCTTCAGGTGATTGTGAAGCTGCATGGGGTGCCTATTTTGATTATTTCTGATCATGGAACCCAGTCGCCATCTCACTTCTGTCGATCTTTTCAGAGAGTGTTAGGGACCAAAGTGAGTCTGAGTACTGTATTCCATCCACAGATGATATAAAAGTAGAGAGAAATATTTAGACATTGGTGGATATTCTTTGGGCTTGTATGATTGTTTATGGTGGCAATTGGGTTGAGCATCTACCTTTGGTGAAGTTTGCTTATAACAATAGTTATCATCCTAGAATGGTATGACACCTTTTGAGGCATTTTATGGTAGGGGGTGTAGATCTCCTATTGGTTGGTTTGAGCTTGGTAACGCAGACATGTTTTGTCCCGATTTGGTTTACCAAGCTATAGAGAAGGTGAAGTTAATTCGAGATATCCTTAAGGATACATAAAGTCGCAAAAATTCCTATGTGGATATTAGGCGTAGAGACCTGGAATTTGAGGTTGGGGATAAGGTTTTCCTCAAGGTATCTCCCATGAAGGGAGTAGTGTGGTTTGGCAAGAAGGGGAAGCTTAGTCCCCAGTAGGTGGGTCCATATGAAATTTTGCGAAAAGTTTGTAATGTTGCTTATGAGCTGGAGTTACCTGTTATCTTGAGCTTGGTTTATCTGGTCTTTAATGTTTCTATGTTGAGAAAGTGTATTGGTGATCCTTCTTCAGTTGTTCCTTTGGAAGGGTTGGGTCTCATAGATTTTTTGTCTTATGAAGAGGTCCTAGTTGAGATCTTAGATAGGTAGTTTTTTTGATTGCAAACAAACGATGTGGCTTCAGTTAAGGTTCTTTGGTGGAACCATAGAGTGGAAGAATTTACATGGGAAGCGGAAGAGGACATGCTGTCCAAATATTCACATTTGTTTTATGCCCCTGGGATTAGTGCGGAAGGTATTTGTCTTCAACACATCTTTATTTTGAGAGTTTATTAAAGGAAATATTAATATTTTCTCCTATTTGTTTTTGAACTTTGTTAAAGACTGGGAATATGTTTTATAACATAATATAAATGAATCATGCGTGTGGTTTCCCTTACCTTGTTCATAATTTGGGGACTAATGTTCCTAGTTGGGGAGATTGAATAACCCTAATTGTTGGACCTTAGAAAATTTCCTGGAATTTTGGTCTCTGGACCCAATACAGCTCATGGGTATGATCCATATATTGGGGTATGGATTGTAAGTTTTAGTCATATACTAACCAGTGTTGGCTTATGGGACAGAGTTTGGTTACTGAAATGAGTACGACTTAGGGGTACAAGTCGTATTGGTGGTTACAGATTATTTGGTTCGGTAACTTAATCTTAGACTTGGTTACATAGGTTGGATTTGAGTATAATTGGCTCACCATGAGCCATAAGCCAGGGTACGAGTCGTACCCAGGATTCTTATGGTGGGCAGTGTCTAAATCTTCCTTGGGTGTAACTCTGCCAGGGGCACGGATGAAGGGTATAGATCATATGCTATTAATATGAATTGTTTGGATTAGTCATATGCTGGACAGTCTTGGATCCAAGGGTTGAGGCCAGGTTACGAGTAGAGGATATCAAGCGTATTGGAGGGTAAAACTCGTGTGGGTCAGTCGTATCCCTGTGATGGGATTTTTGGTGCAACTTAAGTGGGGGTATTCTGGATATTTCTTCACTTATCCTAACAGGGCCCCACAACTTCTAACCTACTTGGGAGGTTATTTACCTATTATTCCATTCATTAAAACTTAGAAACTTTTTTAAAAGACTCCATAACTCTTTCAAAAGACTTTGGGCAAGAGAGGCTAGGGTTTAAACTAAAGGATCAATTTAGGGCTTGTCTTGTGATTTCTTTCCATCATCATCTTAGTTTAAGGAATGTTCTCTTCCCTCATTGTTAATTTCAACTAAGTCATGGTTTTTATGAATGTTTTCATGATTTCATTGATTGTATTATTTTGGTTTTCAAATATGATTTGGGGTTTTTGATATTAAATGGTTGGTTATGGTGTCCCATGGTTCTAATTATGCTTTTAAATTCATTAATAGTGGTTTTTGATAAATGTATTGCATGGGGATGGTTTAATGGTAATTGGAATTAGTTTTGGTCATATTATGCCTCCAATGTGTTAGACAAATACTTATAAAGATATGTTCATTGCATTGACTACTTTTATTGGAACTCTTGCATGTTTTAAAACTTGGTAAAGGAATTATGCATGGCTTAAATAGATTTGAATAGTAATTGGCTAATGGTTATGCTTGAGGGGAACATGGAATCTTCCAAGTGGAAATTGGTTTTAGTTGGGAAATAATGGCGGGATGTTTAGCAAAGCTGTGGAAGATGGAGGTCTCGGGGGACCAAAACTGGAAACTCATAGTTGCCGAAATGAGGTTGGTCTTGGTGACTGTCTACATGATGTCACACTATATTTGGGGGATGTACTAGTTATTCCAAGGGTATCTATCCTGGTCATGCATCTACAAGCACTGGGTCCTTTTCAGCAAGGGGAGCTGAACTCATATAGCCCATGGATGGTTTAGGATGGCAAAGCTACACAACCCAGGTAAAGGTTTTAAAGGCATGCTAAACTCATTCCCTTTTGCTGGCATGGTTATTTATATATATGAAATGTTATGTGTATATGGATGGTCTTACTTGGTTTTATAAATGGAATTATTTTATACTTACCATGAGATCATGCTAGTGGTCACTCTTTAACCCAGTCTACTGGCGGTTGTATACCACGATATGCAGGAACCATCTATTTTACTCGTCCTATATAGAGATTGACTCAGGATCAATATTTGGATTGAAGTGGTGAGCTTCCATCCTTTCGAAAGGCTCTATTTCATGTTACAGATATTTTTAGACTTTTTGGTTTTATTTTGTATATTAGTTTTAGCTATGGTTAGGGGGCATATCTCAACCGAATTTAATTACTCTTTTGGTTAGAGGCTTTGTGGTATTTCTATGGGTTTGAATGGGCAAGATCAGTATTGGTTTCGGCCTTGGCATTGGAATAAGCTGAAGGGTTGATATCGTTGAATGAGATTGTTAGTTGTTCCATCCTGTTTCCTTTTGGGCTTAATTATATTATGTTTTGGAACATCCTTGGTTATGGCCTGGTTTATGGCCCATATTTCGGTATGGTTTGGTATTGTTGGATTATTGGAATGGGATGGTTAGACTTGGTTAGGTCGATAATGGTTGTGATCTTATCCCTGAGTCTTTGCGTGAGCTGTTACACTATCTTGTTATATGCTTAAAATTCAACTAACTCAAGGCAGGCGGATGGAGGTTGGGTTGGATAATGGGGGTGGTCTCTGGTCCTGGTCGGACTTGGGACATCCATTATAACAAGGCCCCAAGATGGGTTTTGTCAAGAATTATGATATTACGTCTTGTATCAACCAAGAAAGACAAATTTGGTAGCAGATGCCTTTAGTTGAATGGCAGTGAGTATGGGTATCTTGGCTTGTATTTTTGTTACTCACAGGCTGTTGTCTTGGGACATTTGGTCCTTAGCTAACTTGATGGTTCGCCTTGGTATTTCAAACCCTAGGAGGATTCTTGCTAGTTTTGATGCGAGATGTTCATTATTTGAGCAGATTTGGGATTGTTAGTTTGAGGATAACAAGCTTTGGTTCCTTCGTGATCAGGTGTTGAGTGGTGAGTTTGAGAGGAACACCATAGATTCTAGGGGAGTTTTGAGATTTGATAGCCATATTTGTGTTCCATAGATCGATCACTTAATTTAGTTGATTTTGCATATGGCTCATAACGTTAGATAGTTCATTAATCAAGGCGCAACCAAGATGTATAGGGATTTGAGACAACATTATTATTAGAGTGGCATGAAAAGAGATGTAGCTTATTTTGCATCCTATTGCCTATGTTTTTAGTATGTAAAGGCCAAGCATCAACGTCCTAGTGGATTTACTCAGATGTTACCCTTTCTCGTATGGAAATGGGAATGAATTACTACTGATTTTGTTTGTGGGTTACGTCTTACTTCCCATGGTTCGATGGTATTTGGGTAATTGGTGATCGTTTGTCTAAGTCAGCACATTCCTTTCCGATTTAGATATCTTTCAGTTCTGAGAGGTTAGATCATATCTATCTTCTAAAGATAGTTCATTTGCATGGGTTTCCTATTTCTATTATTTTAGACTGAGGTTTCATAACACTTCACGGTTTTGGAGAGAATTTCAAGAGTTAAGTACTCTGGTGGATATTAGTACATCTTTCATACACAGAATGATGGTCAATCAGAGTGGACTATTCAGGTACTTGAGGATATTCTCTAAGACCGTGTTATGGATTATGGAGGTCAGTGAGAGCAGTACTTATCCTTGGCAGAGTTCGCGTATAACAAAAGTTATCACTCGAGTATAGATATGGAGCCTTTTGAGACTTTGTATGGTTGGAGATTTCATTCTCTGATTGGATGGTTTGAGACTTCCAAGATTAGGCACCACGGTACTAATTTGCCTCAGGGGTCATTGGATAAAGTCAGGGTGATTGTATGACCCCGCAAAATCCTAAGCTCAACTTAGTCTTTTAAGCTTGGTAAGGGGTCCCAGACTTAGAAAATTTTAGCTAAGAATTTTGACTCATTATTATTTTGGCATTCGTAGTTGGAAACTCGATTTCATGGCTCTTAAGAAATTAAAGTATTGATATTTAGATTGATTCATTATCAGGAATGTTAGTAGGTATTCCCGGACAAGTCTTGTATTTTTCAGACCTTGTTTGAACCATATTTGAGAATCCAAAACAGTGCATCGATGCAATCTTAGTGCGGCGTATCGGCCATCGAGTCGATCAATATTTTTCCTTGGTGCCAGTGGCAATTTTGAATGAACCAAAGCGAACTCGACTAGGTGTGTTGGCTATCGCATCGATGCCAACGATGCGATGTGTCGGTCTGCACGTCGACAGTTTGGTTTTCAGTCATTAAAAAGCCACATCCTCCAACCCCAAAAAACATGATATTTAGCCTTCTAATATCAACATACACTCATTATTTCACAAATTTCTTAAGGAAAAAAAACCCTAGGTGTTTAAATTTCAAATTCAAGGCTTAAGATTCAACCATTAATCTTCAAGAATTTAGCAACCAAGGTATGTCAAGTGTTCATCCAAGGGTTCCTTCCACCCTTGGAGTCCAAGAAAACTCTTTTAAACTTTAAGTAGCTTGATTTCATGTTTTCCATGATTTTGATTCAAGTATATTCATGATTATAATGTTGATTGTATTTCAATTCCATGATTAAGTGTAAGATTTATGTAAAAACAACTATTATGTATGTAGTATCATGTGAATTCATGTTAATGCCTTGAAATTTTGATGTTTATGTGTTGATTTGTACTATGTGCATATACAATGCTTTCCAAGTGTTTGATGAGTTGTTCATGAGAAGTAAATAATGAAATTATATCATGTTAGCATGTATTCAAGTTCATAGGATGCAAGTGTTTGCTAGAATGTCCCAATGAATGAATGATGATCAAGTAGTTACTTATCATATTTCAAGATTGTGCCATGTCTTATAATTTATGCTATCGAGTCCTGGGTGTATTTAATGCCCAACAATTTAGATTATTACCTAGAGCTATGGTCAGTCTCAGGATAGTATCATTCATGTCACGATCAGTAGTACTCTTACTTAGTTACAAAACTCCAGAATAAACTCAATAGACTCAGTACTAGTCCAGTCCAGTTCAGTATTCAGTTAAGACCTCAGTAAATTCATCCAGTTAACATAATTCAGTAGTATTTCATTAGTCAGTAGAACTCAGTGAACTTAGTTCAGTTTAGTTATACAGTATGATCAAAAATAGTTAAGTCCAGCCTAGAACAGTCTAGTATCAAGTCTAATGTCTATTTAGTTGGGAGTAGAATTCAGCACCTAGTGAACCCATGGATGGGGACCCACCTGCCAGTAGAAGGTGTGATCCTTAGAAACAGTCCTTTTGTTCCAGAACTACGTAGCCAACGTAGGTTGAGACGTCAACATGCTAATTAAGGGTTTATGAGGTGATCTACCTGCTAGTTAAGGGTACCACCATTCTCATTCAGGTCACCTGCCTAATGAGGGTGACTCAGCTTGTCTTTACCCGTGGTACGGTAGTGAAACCCTTATAGATGGGATTACAGGTTAGACCCCAATCAGTTTAGAGAGGGGCATTGTATTGCCCCAAATCTGGTATCCGAAATGCTACACGGTGCTCATGACTCTGAAGGACCACAAGCTAACCCATGACTGATATCTGTAACTAAGCACTGCATAATATGATGTAAAAATACAAAATTAAAGGCTTAAAGGACATAAGGTTCTAATATTTGATAATACATAACATCTGGAAATATGGTACATTATTACCAACACAACTGGAATAACTGTGAATATGCTACAGTCTAAAAGCCTCTAGACTGTCTAAATAAAGAGTTGATGGACATGTCCCCAACTAACTCTGACTGCTAAAATAACTAAGTACTAAAGATATGAAATAATCAAATCATAACATCCTCAAATGATGAGGACTCACTGCAAGCTCTGATGCTAAAACTGGAATGCTACTGATGCTCTGGAGCTCGTACTTCTGAACCTATGGAATAAATAAACCATAGCACAAATGCGTTAGTACGATTGAATGTATTTTTATGTAAGCAAGGTAGGATAAATGCAAAGGGTTCATATGTATGAACAATTCTAACTGATTGTATAACATAATCATGAGAATACATACATTAGTGTGTAACTGTAAATTGATTCATGAGTAATATTGACTATTAAGTCTGAATAATGATAACATGAGTTACTGATAACTGATATAACTGATATAACTGATACTAGGCGACTATGTCTGATAGTCTAGGTTTTGATGTAACTAGCTGAGTTTCATGCTAAGCTGAGTGACTGTATTTGACAATCTTAGGTCCTGTAGAACTATCTGATTTCTATTACTAAAACTGGGTGACAGTATCTAAAAGTCCTGATTCTGTAACTGAAACTGTGAGAGAATTCATCTTATAGACATACCTCTTTTTCTAAATAGATTTGGGGTCCAACCTGTAACCCCAATTGGAAGGGTGTCAATACCGCCACACTAGGAAGGACAAGCTGTGAGAAATCCCTCGTCTAATAGGTACTCTAAGAAGAATGGTGGGACCCTCATATAACAGGTTAATCCACCTCATCTACCCTCAACTAGTAGGTTTGATGTCTCAACCTACGCTGGCTACGTAGTTCTAGAGTGAAAGGATTGTTTCTAAGAATGACACCCTTTACTAATAGGTGAGTTCTCATCCTTGGGCTCATTCGGTGCTGAATCCTACTCCCATCTGAATAGACATTGAACATGATTAACTGAAGTGAACTGGACTGAGTTCATTGAGTTTCGTTAAATTATAAAATACTATTAAAAAATCTGATATTATTAAGATTTTTTGAGTTTTCCTAAGTCATGTAACTGACTAAATTTTACTGAGTTCTAAAATTGACTGAGAATACTACTAATCATGGTGTGACTGAGATTTATCATGAAACTGATGCTGGCTCTAGGCACACAGCTAAGTTGTTGGGTACAAGTACCCCGAGGGCTCGATAGCATAAAACTAACAAGACATGACACTTCTTTAACACATAACTATGGTAAATAATTCATAGTACTATCATTGGGGAAATTTATGAAGTATTTGCATTCCACAAGCTTTCACATGAATAAGAATGCATATAAACATGTCATAATTCCCTAAGCCTAATGTCATGAGCATTTCATCAATCTATTACAAGGCATAACAATATCATGTGAGTCATTATGAACATAATGGTAACATGAATTCATCATTTAGGTTATGTTGAGTCATAATGCACAAGTATTATTCTCTTCGGTATTTTATCAAACACCTAGTATGCATAACTTAGGGCTTAGGCATGATATCAAATTAATACCATATGATTCTCTAATTCAACTCAATTTCATAAATTACAACACATATACTAGCGTAGTTTCTTGAACAACACATAAAGATTCTAACTTGGGAATCCTATGACAACAACTATATGAATGTAATCAGTCCACAACATCAACATCACAATTCATTATTTAAAATTGGATTCTTAGGATTCATGGATGAGAGGAATCCATTAATGAGCACTTGACATACCTTGGATGGAAAATTCTTGAAAACTAAAGGTAAAATCTCTTGAATTTTAAGCTCCTATGAAAACCCTAGACTTGTTCTATAGAGTATTTGAGAGTAACAACAATATTTTGGTGAAATAAGGGCTGGATATTGTGTTATAGGCATAGGATTGGAAATTCGCCCTTTTGCCCTTAAAAACAAAAACATTAAATGACTGAAACTGGGCATTGACATGATTGGCAACGCGGTGCGGTGACTGCATCGACGTGATGGTCTATGTGTTGCACCATGATCACGTTGACTCTCAGTAGTTTTGGCTCTGGCAGCCTGCAACTATGCTAACCAAAGCGATTGGCGACGCGGCGCGCTAAGATCGCATTGGTCCATTATTTTGGGACTTCAAACGTGGTCTAAACGAGTTCCAAAAAATCCAAAACTTGTCCGAGAACACCTATTGACCTTCCTGATCATGAATCAAAAAAAATATAGACCATTTACGAATTTTAAGGTCTTGAAATGAGATTTTCAAATTTTAAAGGCTAAACTAAATCGATTCTTGAAGCTTAGTTAGGATTTTCAAAGCATGAGACCCCCTTGACAAGCTTAATGGACTGATATAACCTGAGAAATTTTGTGGGGTCTTCCAATATCTCCCCCTTGAGAACATTCATCCTCGAATGAGACTGACTGATATGGGGAAAATACAAACTGAAGTAGATATAGGACATAAATAATTGAAACATGATTTCATGACCGATATGATTGATAAAATGAATATATCATACTAGACATGCATATCTGATGCACGCGTGCTGATTTATGAATGCATGATTGAGATTTCTGATAAGCTGAGTTTCTCAGAATGAGGATACACATCTGATGCATGAATATGTGACTGCCATGATGCATGGACATATGACTGAATATGTGATGGTATTTGATACCAAGTTTATAATAGAATTCTGAGCATGAAACTGAATACCAAGTTGGTAATGAAACTGAACATGATAACTGAGCAATCTTAAGGAAAACAATTACCTTGTGCTGAGTCTGAGTTAGCAGAAAAAAGGTGAGGATACTTAGTCTGCATATCTTCTTCTGCTTCCCAAGTAGCTCCCTCTATGAACTAATTCTTCCAATGAACTTTGACTAGAGGGACTTCTTTGTTCTTCGGTCTACGAGTCTGGTAGTCAAGAATTTTGACTGGAATTTCTTCATAAGAGAGGTTGTTCTGAACATCAATACCCTCTAGAGGGACTATAACTGATGGGTCACGTATGCACTTCTTGAGCAAAGACACCTGGAACACTGGATAAACTGAGGCTAGATCTGAAGGCAATTCGAGCTCATAAGCTACCTTGCCAAAACGACTGAGAATTTGGAAGGGATCGATATATCAGGGACTGAGCTTTCCCTTCTTGCCGAGTCTCTTTACTCCATTCCTAGGAGAGATCTTTAGGTAAACATAGTCACTAATCTCAAACTTAAGATCGTTTCTGCACACATCTGCATAATACTTTTGTTATCTTTGAGCATCCTGGAATCCTTCTCTGATCAACAGACTTTTTCTAAGGCATCGAATACTAAGTCAGGTCCTATAACTGAGGCCTCACTAACTTCGAACCAACTGATTGGAGATCTGCATCTCTATTGTAGAGAGCTAAATGGAGCCATCCAAATGCAGTAATAATATTTATTATTGTATGCAAACTGAATCAAAGGCAAGTGATCATCCCAACTACCCTTGAAATGAATTGCACATGCTCATAGCATATCTTCTAAATTCTGAATGGTCCTTTATTCTTGACTATAAATATTGGGATAAAAGGTTGTACTGAGATAAACTTAGGTTCCAAGACCTTTTTGGAATGCTTTCCAGAAGTGAGAGGTGAGTTGGGTACCTCTATTTAAAATAATGGACAACGGAACACCGTGTAATCTGACCAACTCCCTAATATAGAATTTAGAGTAATCTTTTTCTGAATAAGAGATATGGACAGGAAGAAAATGAGTTGATTTGGTCATCCTAACTATAATGACCCATACTGAATCTTGTTGGTGACGAGTAAGAGGTAAACTCATCATAAAGTCCATGTTCACTTCTTCTAACTTCCAAGTAGGACAACTGAACTACTGCATGGACCCTCTAGGCTTTTGAAGCTCTATCTTTACCTGGTAACATTAGAGCACTTAGCCACAAACTTACAATATCTCTCTTCATCCCATTCTACTAATAGATCTACCGCAAGTTGTGGTACATCTTAGTGGCCCATGGATGCATACAATAGCATGCACCATACGCTTCTCGAGAATTTGCAGCTTCAAGTCATCTACACCTGGCACACAAAGACGACCCTGACAACGCAAAACACAATCTCCCCTATGGGAGAAAACCAATACTTTCTGATCTTTGATTGATTCTTTTAACTTTATTAGACTGGGATCCCTAACCTATTTTTCTTTCACGTAGGAAACTAGAGATGATTCTGATCTGTTTTGAACCCATATACTACCTTCTGTTGAATTGAATAGGCATACACCTAGTCTAGCAAGCTGATGGACTTCTTGAGCAAACTTATTCTTACTGTTCTCAACATAAGCAACACTACCCATAGACAGTCTACGAAGGGCGTCCGCCACTACATTGGCTATGCCCGGATGATAAAAGACACTCATGCTATAATTTTTCAAGAGCTCTAACCACCTTCTCTGATAGAGGTTATGATCTTTCTGAGAAAAGACATATTAAAGGATCTTATGATCTATGAACACATCTACATGAACACCATACAAGTAATTCCTCCAAATCGTTAAGGCAAAAACTATGGCTTCTAACTTAAGATCATGAATAGGATAATTCTTCTCATGGGGTTTAAGCCATCTGGATGCATAGGCCATGACCTTAAAATGCTGCATGAGGACACAACCCAAACCTACTCTGGATGCTTCACAATACACTACGAACCATTTGTACTATTTGGAAGAGCGAAAACTAGAGTTGAGCTGAGTCGAATCTTCAACTTCTGAGAACTCTTCTTGCAAGGATTTGAACACTGAAACTTGACTGTCTTCTAGGTCATTCTGGACATAAGGGACGGAATAAAATAAAATACCTCAACAAAACATCTATAATAGCCAACCAAACTCCAAAAGCTACTAATATCTAATGGAGATACAGGGCGAGTCCAATTTCTTACTGCTTTGGTATTTTAAGGATCAACTTTAATGCCATCATCGAAAACGATATAACCAAGGAATTCTAATAACCTTATCCAAAATTTTGCACTTACTAAATTTGGAGAACAAATGATGATTTTTGACAGTCTGCAATACTATTTTGAGATGGTCTGCATGATCATGCTCACTGCAAGAGTAAACAATGATGTCATCTATAAAGACTATGATAAGCATGTCAAATTACTGATTGAACACACGATTCATCAAGTCTATGAAAATTGCTGGGGCATTGGTAAGACCAAAGGACATAACTAAGAATTTGAAGTGACCATACTGAGTATGGAAAGCTATTTTAGAAATATCATATTCTCTGACTCTGAGATGATGGTAGCATGATCTGAGGTCTATCTTGGGGAAATAGCTGGCACCCTGAAGTTGGTCAAACACATCATTGACTTTGGGAAGTGGATACTTGTTCTTGACCGTGACTTTATTGAGTTAATGGTAATCAATGCACATTCTGAGAGAACCATTCAACTTTCGCATGAATAAGACTGGTGCACCCCACGGGGATACATTAGGTCTTATGAATCCCTTATATTGGAGATCCTTTAACCGTTCTTTAATTTCTTTGAGTTTTACTGGTGCCATTCTGTATGTCGGAATAGATATAGGCTAAGTATCTAGAAGAAGATCAATACCGAAGTCTATTTCGCTTTCGGGAGAAATTACTAGAAGATCTTCTGGAAAGATATCTGAATATTCATTCACTACTGGTATTGATTCAAAATTAGGAGTTTCAGATTTAGAGTTCTTAACTCGAACAAAATTATAGACACATCCCTTAGATATCATTTTTTATGCTCAAAGGTTGGAAATAAGATGACCTCTGAAAACTAAAGTACTACCTCTCTATTCTAGTACAGATTTATTTGGAATCTAAAACTGGACAATTCTATTTCTGCAGTTGACTGTGGCTTAGCAGGAATGAAGCTAATCCATGTCGAGAATGATGTCAAAGTCAGTCATCTCTAATTTGACTAAGTCTACTGAAGTGACCTTCTAAGATACCATAATCGGATAGTTCCTGTGTACCTATCGGGCTATGATGGTTTTACCCACTGGGGTGGAGACTGAGAAAGGTTCTACTAGAATTTTGAGACTGACTCAGAAATTAACTTGTATATAAGGAGAAATAAAAGACAAAAATGCTCTTGGATCTAGCAAAGCATAAACATGAAAATAAAAGATCTATAATGTACCAATAACCATATCATGAGAATTTTCCTGATCCTATTAGGACTAAAAAACGTAGAGTCTATTTAGGCATTGCCCACTAGTAACATTGGAAGTGTCACCCCATTGATTCGGGTGATCAAACTATGCTGAGGAATGGTTATGCTGACCCTAAGGACTTGGTTGAGGACAATCTCTGACTCTGTGGCCTAGCTTGCAATATCTGAAGCAAACATCACTGCCAGCTCTGCAAGTACCCTGATGGTGCTTACCATATATCTGACAAAGAGGATAGATTCTGGAACTGCTAACACTGCCCTGAGACTTAGAGCCTGGCGCCCTATCTCTGTTGCCATCTCTGAATTTTGGCACTGGAGCACTGGATAAGGAAGGAGCTAGGATGGATGACTTTAGGAGGAACTGGGAACAACTTCCACCCTCTGACTTAGGCTGAACAAAGTTAAAACTACCTATCTTTGCTCTCTTATTATACTTCTCTCTTATCTTAATCTTTTGATCTTCTATCTATTGAGCATGGATCATAAGACTCGCTATGTCCATCCACTAATCAATATTGCAGATATGCACTCACTAACTATACTATCAGTTATCCTAAAAACAAACTTACTCATCTTAGCCCTGCTGTCTGCCACTACATGAGGAGCGTACCTAGCTAGTTGAGTAAACTTAAAAGAATACTCTTTCACCATCATGTTTCCCCACCCGAGGTTGATAAATCCTATCACCTTAGCTTCCTTTAGCTCTATGGGAAAGAATCTATCAAGAAAAGCAGTGGTTAACTCCTCCCACTCTATAGGCCCTACATCACCAACCCTCTCTATTTTCCACTGTTTGAGCCAAGTGTGAGATACATCCTATAACTGATATGCAGCTAGCTCAGCACTCTCAACAGCTGACACCCCCATGATATCTGTAATCTTCTAAACCTGATCTAGGAATTCCTGAGGGTCCTTATCTAACTTAGACCCAAAAAAGAATGGTGGATTCAATCAGGTGAAGTCCTAAATCCTGGATGATGTGGTGTTTGCCATTGGGTTTTCCCAGAATGATGGTCATTTATTCTAGGCAGCAACTTAGTTAGCAAGAGTAGTGAATATAGTTCTAAACTCTGCATGAGAAACATGATCGTCCAAGTGATCTGCTTGGACGGGCTGACTGATTTTTGTTTCTTCTCTTAGGAGGCATGTTCTGTATAAAAAAGGGAGAATCAAATGAGACTGACAGTTAAAATTGAGCTCATGCTTACTGGCATGACATGAATACTGAATGAAAGGAAACTATTCCTAAAACATCTTATAGCCTCCTAAACATAAATATGGCGTGCAACACACCCATGCACAAGACTCTACTAGATTTGGCTTTCCAACTTCCTAGGATATTATTGAACCTTAGGATCAGAAAAAAGTTTTTAATGCCCCAAATATGGTACTCGGAATGCTACACGATGCTCATGACTCTGAAGGACCACAAGCTAACCCATGATTGATATCTGTAACTAAGCACTGCATAATATGATGTAAAAATACAAAATTAAAGGCTTAAAGGACATAAGGTTCTAATATTTGATAATACATAATATCTGGAAATATGGTACATTATTACCAACACAACTGGAATAACTGTGAATATGCTACAGTCTAAAAGCCTCTAGACTGTCTAAATAAAGAGTTGATGGACATGTCCCCAACTAACTTTGACTGCTAAAATAACTAAGTACTAAAGATATGAAATAATCAAATCATAACATCCTCAAATGATGAGGACTCACTGCAAGCTCTGATGCTAAAACTGGAATGCTACTGATGCTCTGGAGCTCGTACTTCTGAACCTATGGTACAAAAATACCATAGCGCAAATACGTTAGTATGATTAAATGTACTGGTATGTAAGTGAGGTAGGCTGAATGCAAATGGTTCATATGCATGAACAATGCTAACTGACTGTATAATATTATCATGAAAATACATACATGAATGTGTAACTGTAACTGGATTCATGAGTAATACTGGCTACTAAGTCTGAATACTGATAACATGAGTTACTGATAACTGATATAACTAATATAACTAATACTGGTTGACTATGTCTGATAGTCTAGGTTTTGATGTAATTAGCTGAGTTTCATACTAAGCTGAGTGACTGTATCTGACAATCTTGGGTCCTGTAGAACTATCTGATTTCTATTACTGAAACTGGGTGACTATATCTAAAAGTTCTGATTCTGTAACTGAAACTGTAAGAGAATTCATCTTATCGACATACCTCTTTTTCTAAATAGATTTGGGGTCCAACCTATAACCCCAATTAGAAGGGTGTCAATACCCTAAACTAGGAAGGACAAGCTGTGAGAAATCCCTCGTCTAACAGGTACTCTAAGAAGAATGGTGGGACCCTCACATAACAGGTTAAGCCACCTCATCCACCCTCAACTAGAAGGTTTGATGTCTCAACCTACATTAGCTACGTAGTTCTAGAGTGCAAGGATTGCTTTTAACAATCACACCCTCTACTAACAGGTGAGTTGCCATCCTTGGGCTCACTCGGTGCTGAATCCTACTACTTTCTAAATAGACACTGAACATCATTAATTGAACTGAACTAGAATGATTATATTGAATTTCATTAACTGATGGAATACTATTGAAATCTGATAACTTACCAAGATTACTGAGTTTTTCTGAGTCATGTGACTGACTAAATTCTATTGAGTTCTGAAACTAACTGAGAATACTAATAATCATGGTGTGACTGAAATTATTCATGAAATCGATGCTAGATCTTGGCACATAACTAAGTTGTCGGGTACAATTACCCATAGGACTCGATAACATGAAACTGACAAGACATGAGTCTTGTTGAACACATAACCATGGTCAATAATTCATAGTACAATCATTGGGGATTTTCATGAAATATTTGCATACCACAAGCTTTCACATGAATAAGAATGCATATAAACATGTAATAATTCCCTAAGCCTAATCTTATGAGCATTTCATCAATCTATTAGAAGGCATAACAATAGCATGGGAGTCATTTTGAACATAATGGTAATATGAATTCATCATTTAGGTTTTGTTGAGTCATAATGCACAAGTATTATTCTCTTAGGCATTTTATCAAACACCTAGTATGAATAACTTAGGGCTTAGGCATGATATCAAATTAATACCACATAATTTCCTAATTCAACTCAATTTCATAAATTTCAATGCACATACTAGTGTAGTTTCATGAGCAACACATAAAGATTCCAACTTGGGAATCCTATGACAACAACTATATGAATGTAATCAGTCCACAACATCAACATCACAATTCATTATTTAAAATTGGATTCTTAGGATTCATGGATGAAAGGAATCCATTAATGAGCACTTGACATACCTTGGATGGAAAATTCTTTAAAACTAAAGGTAAAATCTCTTGAATTTTAAGCTCCTATGAAAACCCTAGACTTGTTCTATAGAGTATTTGAGAGTAACACCAATATTTTGGTGAAATAAGGGCTGAATATCGTGTTATAGACTTATATAGGGGTGGAAATTAACCTTTTTTCCCTTAAAAACTTGGACATTTAATGACTAAAACTGGGGATCGACGCAATTGGTAATGCGGCACATTGACTGCCTCGACTGATGGTTGATGCATCGCACCCTGATTGCATCGACTCTCAATTATTTTGGCTTTGGCTTCCTACAACTATACTAACCAACGCGATTGGCGATATGGCGCGCCAAGATTGCGTTGGTCCACTATTTTGGGACTCCAAACATGGTCTAAATGAGTTCTAAAAAAGCCAAAACTTGTCTGGGAACACCTTTTGAACTTATTGGTCATGAATCAACAAAAATATAGACCATTTAAGGATGTTAAGGTCACGAAATGAGATTGCCAACTTTTGAAGGCTAAATTAGACCCAGTCTAGAAGCTTAGATAGGACTCTCTAAGCATGGGACCCCTTGACATGCTTAAAGGACTGATTTAAGCTAAAAAAATTTATGGGATATTAAAGGCATGTCGATTAGATGATTACTTCCCACAGTCTCATTTTTAGTTCCAGTCTTAGAAAAGAACTCAATTTAGTTCTACAGATTTAAGACTGTCAAATATTGTCACTCATTATAGTTCCATAGGATCAAGACTGTCAGATACAATGACTCAGTTATCATCTACATAGTATCAATAAACTCAGATATCACTAATTCAGTATCAGTATACTCAGATATAATTAATCAGTATTCAGACTCAGTATTCAGTGTTATCACGATCTCATTTACAGTTTACGTATTCATGCATGTACTCTCATCCAGTTATACTCATGTCATTCAGTTAGTATTGTTCATGCACATGCATATGAACCCATGCATTTCAACCTACCTCACTTTGCATACTAGTACATTCAAATTACTGATACATACTTTTATTTTGTGCTATGATGTTTTATATCATAGGTTCATACGTGCGGGCTCTCGATTAAAATTATTAGTTCAGATATTCAGCTGACAGAGTTAGTGGTGAGTCCTTCTAGTTTGATGAAATGATGATTATTTTAGTAGTTTAGATTATTTTAGTAGTTTAGTGTTAGTTGGGGACTTGTCCCTTCAACTCCATATTCAGACAGTTTAGAGGCTTTTTCTGACTAGAGTATTTTCAGACAGATGTTTCAGTTTTTGTATTTTTATACCGTATTCAGTTTTATTATAGTATTGAACCTCATAGCATATTTTTTGCCAAATTTTCATATATTTTTAATATTACTATTTAGTTATTACAACAGGTACTAGACATGGGTTAACTTATGGTCCTTCAAGATAATAAGCATCGTGTAGCATCCGGGGTGTAGAATCCGAGCATAACAAACTTGTAATAAGAGAAAAAGGTTCAATAGAGTCCTAGGAAGTCTGAAAGCCACATGTAGTAGAATCTTGTGCCTAGGTGTGAAGCTCGCGACACTCTGCGAGGTGTTTTAGGAAAAGTTTCTCTTCTTCCAGGATTCATGTCGTATGAGTGAACATCAGATCCAGTGAAACTCCCTGTATAAGCCTAATTTCTCTTCTATTTAGAGAATACAAATCCAAAGAGAACTAAGGTAAAAGGAATGGGAGACCAGCCAAAACCCAAGCCCGTCCAGCCAGATCCTCTAGATGACAAGTCTGCCACCCTGAATTTAGAATAGCTTTCACCACCCAAGCTCATTTTATGGTAGCCCAAAATGAATGTCCAGCTATTGTTCCAACCAACCCAGTGGCCAATACTGCTGCTACCAAGATTCGCAATTTCACCCAAATAAACCCTCTATCTTTTACTGGGTTTATATCAGATGAGGACCCTCAGGAGTTTCTTTATTAGGGGATGAAATTTATAGATATTATAGGATTATCTGTCATAGAGAGCACTGATTTGGTAGTATGTGGTCCACTCATGGTTCAAATAGAAGAAAGTAAAAAGAGCCACATGTATAGGGCCCATATAATAGGAGGAGTTTTTCACTATTTTTCTGGATAGGTTCTTCCCATTCGAGTTGAGGGAAATGAAGGTTTTGGAGTATATAAATTTGAAGAAATAAAATATGATAGTTTAAGAGTATTCTCTCAAGTTTAATCAATTAGCTAGATATGCTCCTTATGTGGTAGCAGATAACAGATATAACATGAGTAAGTATATGTTTAGCGTGTCTAATAGTATGGTCAAAGAGTGTAGGACCACAATGTTGATTAAGAAGATGGACATATCCAGGACCATGGTCCATGATCAACAGATAGAGGAGGCTAAGAATAGAAAGAAGGAGAGGGAGAACAAAATAACGAGAATAGTTAGTTTCAATTTCGCTCAGCCTAAGTCAGAGGGTGGGAATCTTTCTTAGTTCCACCCAAAATCTTGAGTTCCAGCTCCATCCTCAGCCAGTACTCTAGTTCCAAAATACAAAGACGCCAATAGAGATAGGGAACCAGGCCTTAAACCCCAGGGTAGTGTTACCAGCACCTGAACCAAACCTCTTTGTCAGAAATGTGGCTGAAATCACTAGGGTATTTGTAGAGCGAGAAGTGATGAGTGTTTTAGGTGTGGAAATCCAGGACATAGAGTTAGAGATTATTTCCAGTTAGGTTCTCAGGGTCAGTGTAACTGTCCCTCAGCTCAGTCCGGTTGCCTGAATTAGCAGAGTGCCACTTCTAGTGCCATCAGTGGGCAGCGCCTAAATAGACTCTATTTTCTTCAGTTCTAATAGGATCAGGAAAGTTCTCCTGATGTGTTCATTGGTATGTTACAAGTTTTCAATTTACATATTTATGCTTTGCTAGATCCAGGAGCTTTATTATCCTTTGTTACTTCATATATAGACATTGATTTAGGAGTAAGTCCCAAAATTCTAATAGAGCCTTTCTCAGTCTCTACCCTAGTGGGTAAATCTATCATAGCCTAGCGAGTATATAAGAACTGTCCAGTTATGATATCTTAAAAAGTCACTTCAGCAAACTTAGTCGAATTAGAGATAACTAATTTTGATGTCATTCTCAACATAGATTAGCTTCATTCCTACTTTTCCTCAGTTGACTACAAAAATAGAATTATCCAGTTTCAGTTTCTAAATGATCCTGTCCTAGAATGAAGGGGTAGTACTTCAACACTTAGAGGTCATCTTGTTTGTTACATTTGGGTGAGAAAAATAATATCTATGGGATGTGTCTACTATCTTGTTTGAGTCTAGGACTCTAGTTTAAAAAACCCTACTCTTGAATCACAGTGTCAGTAGCATGTGAATTCCCAGATATGTTTCCCAAAGATCTCCCCAGAATTCCTTCTATGAGGGAAATAGACTTCGAAATAGACCTTTTCCCAGATACTCATCCCATATCTATTCTACCATACAGAATGGCACCAACAAAACTTAGATAATTAAAAGAACATTTAAAGGATCTCCTTGATAAGGGATTTATCAGACCCAATGTGTCCTCATGGGGTAGAAAATTTTTATTCATGAGTCAGAAAGATAGTTCTCTCAGAATGTGTATTGACTACCGTTAGCTAAATAAAGTCACGATAAAAAACAAGTATCCACTTCCCAGAATCAATGACTTGTTTGTCCAACTTTAGGGTGCTAGCTACTTTTGTAAGATAGACCTCAGATCAGGCTATTATCAGCTCAGAGTCAGAGAATGTGATATCCCAAAGACAACTTTCAGAACTCGGTATGGTCACTTCAAATTCTTAGTCATGTCCTTTGGTCTTACCAATGCCCCGACATCCTTCATAGACTTGATGAACCATTTGTTCAAGAAGTACTTGTACATGTTTGTCATAGTCTTCATTGATGACATTCTTGTCTACTCCCATAGTGAGCATAATCATGCAGACCATCTTAGAAACCATCAGCTATTCACCAAATTTAGTAAGTGTAAATTTTAGCTAAGGTTAGTAGCCTTCCTTTGCCATATTATTTTTGGTGATGGAATTAGAGTTGATCCCTAAGAGACCAAAGTTGTAAGAAACTGTCCTAGACCCATCTTTCTATTAGATATCAGGAGTTTCTTGGGCTTGTCTTGCTATTACTGATGGTTTGTTGAGGGATTTTCATCTATTGCATCGTCTATGTCCAGATTAGATTAGAATAAAGTCAAATTCCAGTGGTCATATTCTCGTAAAGAGTTTTTAGGAGTTAAAGACTCGAGTTACTACAACTCCAGTTTTGACCCTGCCAGATGGTTCAGATAGGTTTGTGGTATATTGTGATGCCTCCAGAGTTAGTTTAGGGTGTGTTTTGATGTAGAGAGGTAAGGTCATAGCCTATGCCTCTATACAACTTAAGTCCAATAAAAATAACTATCCTACTCATAATCTTGAGTTAGCAGCAGTAGTATTTTCCTTAAAGATTTAGAGGCACTATTTGTATGGTGTGAATGTTGATGTGTTCATAGACCATAAGAGCCTACAGTATGTGCTCTCTCAAAATGACTTAAACCTCTATCATAAAAGGTGATTGGAGTTATTAAAAGACTATGACATGAGCGTTCTGTATTATTTTTGTAAATCTAATATAGTGGCTGATGCTCTCAGTAGGATTTCTATGGGTAGTGTTGCTCATATGGAGGATGGTAAGAAGAAGTTAGCTCAAGAAGTTCATCAGCTTTCTCGACTAGGTGTTTTCTTAGTCGATTCATCAGAAGGTAGTGTATGGGTGCAAAGTAGTTTAGAATTATCCCTAGTTTTTGAGGTAAAGAAAAAGCAGGAAAGAGATCCCAGTCTAGCTAAGTTAAAGAAATCAGTCAGAGATTATAAGGTATAGGTTTTCTCCCAAGGGGGAGATGGTGTGTTGCGCTACCAGGGTCGGTAATGTGTTCCAGGTATAGATGATTTGAGACAGTGAATTCTTGCAGAAGCACATGGTGCGTTCTACTTTATTCATCCAGGGCCACTAAGATGTACCGTGATTCGCAAGAGATTTATTGGTGGAGTAGGATGAAGAGAGATATTGCAGAGTTTATGGCTGGGTGTTCAATATGTCAGCGGGTTAAGATTAAGCATCAGAAGCCTAGTAGGTCCATGCAGGATTTCAGTATTCCTACCTGGAAATAGAAAAAAGTGAATATGGACTTTGTGATGGGTTTGCCTCGTACCCGTCGTCACATGATTCAATTTGGGTCATTGTAGAAAGGATGACTAAATCAACTCATTTTGTACTAGTCCATACCTCTTATTTAGTCGAGGATTATGCCAAACTCTATATTAGGGAGTTGGTAAGATTTCACGATGTTCCATTATCTATTATCTCAGATAGAGGTACCCAGTTCACCTCTCATTTCTGAAAGGCATTCCAAAAGGGTATTGGTACCTAAGTTCACCTCAATATAGCCTTTTATCCTTAGATAGATGGTCAAGCAGAAAGGACTATTTAGGCTTTAGAATATATACTGTGAGCGTGTGCGATAGCATTTAAAGGTAGTTGGGATGACCACTTGCCTTTGATTGAATTTGGATATGACAACAACTATCATTCCAGTATTCAGATGGCTTCGATTGAGGTACTTTATGAGACAAGGTGTAGATCTCCCATTGGTTGGTTTAAAGTGGATGATACTGCAGTGGTAGGGGCTGACTTGGTATTTGATAACTCAGAAAAAGTTCAATTGATCAGGGAAAGGATTAAGACAGCTCAGAGCCAAAAAAAATCATATGCAGATATGCACAAAAAAGATCTTGAGTTTGAGATTGGTGATTTAATATATGTGAAAATATCACCTATGAAAGTAGTGAAGAGGTTTGTCAAGAAGGGGAAACTCAGTCCCCGATATGTCGGTCATTACTAAATTCTTAGCCATTTTGGAAAGGTAGCTTATGAGATTGAGTTATATTTAGACTTATCATTAGTGCATCCAGTGTTCCATGTCTCTTTTTTTAAGAAATGCATAGGTGATCCAGTAGTCGTAGTCCCTATAAAGGGCATAGATATTCAGAAAACCCTCTTTTATGAAGAGATTCCAGTCGAAATCCTTGATTATCAAATTCTTAGACAGAGGAACAAAGAAGTCCCTCTAGTCAAAGTACTTTGGCGGAATCAGTCCATTGAGGGAGGTACTAGGGAAGAAGAAGAAGACATGTAGACCAAGTATCCTCACCTTTTCTCTGCAAACTCAAACTCAGCCCAAGGTAACAAATTTTCTTTGAATTTACTCAGTCTCATATTCAGATATAGCCACTAAATTGGTATCAATTAATGTTGCATACTCAGTTATGCATTCACGAATCAGTTTAGTCATATACTTATGCATCAGACATTCATGTCCAGTAATAAACTCAGCTTATCAATAATCCTAGTCATGCATTCATGAATCATGTTCATCTATACACTCAGGCATCAGATATGCATGTTTAGAATGATACATTAGTATATCAGTAATTTCAGTCATGAAATCATGCTTCAGTTGTGTATGTCCTATATCTAAATACAGTCTATTAGTATTCTTTGTTTAATGTGTCTCATTGGAGGATGAATATTCCCAAAGGGAAGATATTGTAAGACCCCACAGTATCCTAAACTAAACTAGTCTTTTAAGCTTGCTAAGGGGTCCCAGACTTAGAAAATTTTAGCTAAGTATTCAGGCTTAGTATTATTTTAGCCTTCATAAGTTGTCAACTCTATTACACAACTCTTACGACCTTAAAGTATTGATCTTTAGATTGATTCATGATCAGGAATGTCAGTAGGTGTTCCCAGATGAGTTTCATATATTTTGGACCTTATTTGAATGATGTTTGGGAATCAAAAATAGTGTATCAACGTGATCTCAGTACGTTGCGATGGCCATCGCGTCAATCAATTTTTTCCTTGGCTCCGGTGACAATTTCCAGTGAACCAATATGGACTCGACGCAGTGTGTTAGCTATCACTCCGATGCTAATAACACGACGCATCGATGCCAACAACGTGATGTATCTTTCTGCGCGTTGAGAGTTTGGTTTTCAGTCATTAAAAGGTTGTATCCTTAGGGGTATTTGGATCTTTTTCCACGTCTTTCAGCCCCCAAAACACAAAATTTAGACTTTTAATTGCAACATACACTCATTATTTCACAAATTGCTCAAGAACAAAAACCCTAAGTGATTGAATTACAAATTCAAGGATCAAGATTCAATCATTAATCTTCAAGAATTTAGCAACCAAGGTATGTCAAGTGTTCATGCAAGGGTTCCATCCACCCTTGGAGTCTAAGAAAACTCTTTTAAACTTTATGTAGCTTGATTTTCTGCTTTCCATGATTTGGATTCTAGTGTATTCATGATTATATGTTGATTGGATTTCTATTCTTTGATTAAGTGCAAGATTTATGTAAAAATAACTATTATGTATATAGTATCAAGTAAATTCATGTTAAAGCCTTGAAATTGTGATATTCATGTGTTGATTTATACTATGTGCATATACAATGCTTTTCAAGTGTTTGATAAGTTATTCATGAGAATTAAATAATGAAATTATATCATGTTAGCATGTATTCAAGTTCATGGCATGCAAGTGTTTGCTAGAATATCCCAATAAATGAATGATGATCAAGTAGTTATTTATCATGTTTCAAAATTGTGCCATGTCTTATAATTTATGCTATAGAGTCCTGGGGGTATTTAATACCCAGCAATTTAGCTGATTACCTAGAGCCATGGTTAGTCTCAGGATAGTATCAGTTATGTCCTGATTAGTAGTACTCTCGATTAGTTACAGAACTCAGGAAAAAACTCATTAGACTCAGTATCAATCCAGTCCAATTATTTATTCAGTTTAGACCTTATTAAATTCAGTATATTAACAGAATTCAGTACTATTCCATTAGTCAACAGAACTCAGTGAACTTAGTTCTGTTCAGTTATATAGTACAATTAGAAATAGTTCAGTCCAACCTAGAGAAGTGTAGAATCCAGCCCAGTATCTGTTCAGTTTTAGAACCAATCCTTGTGTTCTAAAACTATGTATCCAGCGTAGGTTGAGACATCAACCTTCTAGTTGAGGGCTAATGAGGTGATCTACCTGCTAGTTGAGGGTACCACCATTTTTGTTCAAAGAACCTACCTAATGAGGGTGACTAAGCTTTTCTTTACCTATGGAATGGTAGTGACACCCTTCAAGCTAGGGTTACAGGTTTGACCCTAATCAATTCAGAGAGGGACATATCAGTTAGATGATTACTTCAAATAGTCTCAGTTTCAGTTCCAATCTTAGAATAGAACTCTATTCAATTCTACAGATTCAGGACTATCAGATACAGTCACTCAATCAATATGGAACTCAGTATATTTTCACAGGATAAAGACTGTCAGATATAGTCACGTAGTTATAAGCTACACAGTATCAGTAAACTCCGATATCAACAATTCAGTATCAGTATAGTCAGATATCAGTTAATCAATATTCAACTCAGTATTCAGTGTTATCACAATCTCAGTTATAGTTTATGTATTCATGCATGTACTCTCATCCAGTTATACTCATGTCATTCAGTTAGTATTGTTCATGCATATGAACCCATGCATTCCAGCCTACCTCACTTTGCATACCAATAAATTCAAAGTACAGACGCATACCTTTCTTTTATGCTATGATGTTTTACATCATAGGTTCATACACGCGGTCTCCGATCATACTTAGTATTTTAAATATTCAGCTAACAGAGTTAGTGGTGAGTCCTCTTAGTTCAAGGACATGATGATTATTTCAGTAGTTTATCTTATTTCAATAGTTTGGAGTAATTTGGGGACTTATCCCATCAACTCTATATCTCAGAAGCTTAGAGGCTTTTTCAGACTAGAGTATTTTTTAGACAAATATTTCAGTTTAGGTATTGTTATACCGTATTCAATTTTATTACAGTATTAATTCTTATGGCATATTTTATGACTAATTTTAACATATTTGTAGTATTACTTTTTAGTTATTGTAGCAGTTACCAGTCATAGGTTAGATTGTGGTCCTTCAAGATTATGAGCACCATGTAGAGTCCGAGGTACAGACTTGGGGTGTTATAGTGATTCAAGATAGGTTAAGAATGGCTTAAAGTAGGCAAAATGCCTATGCATATCATAGGCTTTATGCCTTGAGATTTGGAATTGGTGATGTTGCATGCCTTCATGTATCGCCCATGAAGGGTTTGATGCAGTTTAGAAGGAAGGGCAAGCTTAACCCTATATATGTTGGACCTTTCGAGATTCTTTGCGCCATTCGGGAGGTACGTTATGAGTTAGATCTATCCCTAGATTTTGCTACTGTTCATCTAGTTTTCTATGTCGCTATGTTGTGGGAATATATTACCGACACATCTCATATGCTAAAATAGGACTAAGTCTAGTTGGATGATGGTTTGACAGTTGCGGAGGAGCCAATGCTAGTTCTAGCTAGTTTTGTGAGAAAATTGTGCACTAGAGAGATTCCTATAGTTAAGGTTCAGTGGGGGCACTGCCCAGTATATGAGGTCATATTAGAGATCAAGAGCGAGATACGAGCCTAGTATCCTCACCTCTTTGAGACTTTTGGTACATCCTAATCATTAACTTTTTGGGATGAAAGTTCCTTTAGTAGTGGATATTATAATGACCTTCACGTTATTTTTCATATTTCCTTTTATTTTTACCATTAGAGATTTTTCCATAGATTCCCCAAGTCATTTATGACTTGTTGGAACTGACAATTTGGTTACAGGTTAGTTCATTTGATTTTTAGAGATAATTTCCTATTTTGAAGTCATCACTAGTTCCAAATGGCCACTAGGCAAAAATTTTAGTAAAAAATCTTATATGTTAATTTTGACAGCACCAACAACTCCAAAATATTAATTTTTGGCTGGGTAGATATTTGGTATGGGTCTTAAGGAACCTGAGCTTATTTTGACCTATTGGTTAGAAAGTTGGAGAATTTAAAAATGGGTATGGGACCCATATTTGGTCGAAATGACCTCATATTGAAAATCTGAGTATGCCATTGAATCTGTAATATTTGATTTAGTATGGTTAGTTTGTTTGTGCATAGGGGATCCCAACTGAATACAGAGAGGTTGACAGAGACTTGAAAAAGTTTAAAGTCTTAGCTGCTTTCTAGTGCAGTGGTGATTGCGCCAAGGGACAAAATTGCGGTGCCCTTGGTAGGGAAGATGATGCAATCAAGGTGGCCTGTCGTGATCGTAAATCTGATGGAAGATGAGAGGTAGTGTGATCTTACAACTGCTAGCTGCTATAGCGACTGCTGAGGCCCTGGACTAGGTATAAATTTAGCCCTTTCCATAATTTTAGGAATTATTCATCTTTCCCCTTTAAAGATAAACCCTAAAATAGTGTGTTAACTTAAAATTATATCTTGTTGGTGATTAGGAATCTTGGGTAACATTTGTTTTTATTATTATCATCCAATTTAAGGTAAAAATTCACCCTTTTCTTGGTGAAATTTCTTGATTAATTACTCTAAATCCTAAAATCCTTAGGGATTAATATAGCCCCAGTTTAGCTGGGTTTCCACCCATTTTTTAGTGTAATGGTTTCTTGAGCCTGTACAAATGTTGGGTTGATTTTGGAAATTCAATTTTTGTTAGTAGGACTACATATGGTTTTGATGTCATTTTTTGATCTGAAGCACAATGGTGCAATATGGTAATCAAATTTCTCATATTGATGAGTAAAATATTCTTTTCATATCTTGATATCTTGAGGAGGCTTCTCGAAAGGGAAAAGTGAAGGTTTAGCGATTCATTGAGATTTATTTAGTGTCGAGGAAGGCTAGGTTTATCCCTTGTTAGACTGAGTTATGTCATAGTATATTTATGATATCATGTTATATTGGGATGGTTTTTAGGTGTTGGATTGAATAACTGCAAGACTTGGGACTAGTTGGTTCATGTAAGTTATTTAAGACTGTAGAGTTGGAAAGCTTAGTTTGTTTCATTGAACCTTAGTGAATGGCTTCATGACTCATGTTTATCATTAGAATGCCTTAGATCACTCAAGTTAGATAAAATGACTTTGTCACTCATGCTTAGGGTAATTTTGTCCTTAGTTGCTTATACGAATGAAGTTTGCCTTAGTTCCATTGGACTTTAGTTGAAGTGCTTGAGTAGAATATGTAATTTAGTACTAATTATGGCTTGCTCTAAATATAAGAGTTGATTTAGACACCTTATCCTAGTCTAAGGTAAAATTTGACTTACAATATATTTTGGGGCTTTATAATTGGGCTTTTAGCCCACCATAAGCCAAGATTGATGTAGTTCTCCTAAAAACCTTATGTGCTTATTAAATGCTTATAGAATTCCCTTTTTGAGGCAATATTGAGGAATCATAGTAATGAGTAATTGTAAGGACATCAAAAGTAACGTTCACTATCTAATTGACTAGATTATAAATTATGCTATGATGAGTTATTAATTATTCTATCGAATAAGCCCATGACTATGTTATAGATTGAGCCATTGATTAGGCTATTGATTAGTCCTTTAACTATGCTAATGTTTATTCTTAATAATTATTCTAGTAATAATGTTAGAAATATTTCATAGCGGTGATATTAGGAAATATGATGTTAATGATGCTAAAGGGCATGCTTATTGATTATATGGGAAATTATGCTATCAACTATGTTTGAAACCATGATTCTTTATTATATGATTGCTTATTCTATTAATTTTCCACCTATTATGATTATATAGGTATTGATACCTGACAAGGCCGGAGGATATTATGATGGAAAGATAATACCTGACAAGGCCAGAGGATATATGATGATATAATGATACCAGGCAAGGCCAGATGATATTATGATGATTTGATGATATCGTGCAAGGACGTAGGATATTATGATGACATGATGATACCCTACAAGGCCAAAAGATATTGTGATGATATATCTGGTAAGGCCGGTGTATGATTATGATAATGCATTAATACTCGACAAGGCTAGAGGATGATTATACTGATGTGCCTATGTGTACATTTATCAGTTCGAGTCCGGCTATGCCCTATGTATGGAAATTATATGATTATATGTAATTTGGGTATGGTGTTGTTATTAGGGATGTCGGTTATAGTCTGGAAGTGTTAAATATTTATAAAGTGGTATTGTTGATGATTACTTCTAAATATGGATTAGTGGTGGATATCTTTTTAAGTGAATAATAATGACTATTTGATAAATAAATTTTAGTGGGTAATGATTATTAGTAATAAATTATGATTGGTAATAAATAGTTCTAGTTGATTAATAATCGTTACCTAACAAATGGTGATTAGTGATTATATGGTGAATAGTTTCTTAAGTGATGACTAGGAGTTAAATGGACTAGTTAATAGATATAATTAGCTAATAAATGGTGAGTAGAGAGTATTGATGATAAGTATGTTTGATGATGGTAGCCTAATGGCATGCGGGCACTTTTTGAAATGTCAGTAAAAAATCGCTTGATGATGATCGTGAATGATGGTTGAATGATGAAGAAGGTTAGTTATAATATTGGTTGATTGATTTATTTTTATCTTGAATGTACTCTCCAGTCGTATGGAAGGCTATGATGAGTTCTTAATTTTTCTGTACTAATTGGGGTATAGGAGCTAATTTTGTAGTTATATTTTCTTGTGTTGATGCCTATGATACGTTATTATTTCAATTTTCTTGCTTATTATGTTCAAGCGATGATTGGCATATGTTGATGCCTATGTTATATTGTTATTATGGTTTAATTTCTTATTATGTACAATGATGTTGGAGATGATTTAGGTTCTTTTCTATACCTTGACTTTGTTTATGTTATCTTGCATTTTATCATATTTATATCATAATTTCTCTCAGTCGGTCGCTAATGCATACTGGTACTCATTGTTTTGGTACTCCTACTACACTTTTGTACTTTTTGGTGTAGATTCGAGTACTAGTTACAGATGTTGATCATTTTTCATATAGTGATTTATTTTCAGAGATAGGATGAGCTCTTGGAGTTTGAGTCACCTATTTCCCTCTATCTTTATGTATGGTATTTTGTTTTGAGATAAATGTATTTACTATTCTAGAATTTTGAGTTGTATTAATACTAGTTGATTCTCTTGTACTGGCTCTACCAGGTCATGAGCTTCGTATCATATGTTGTCTATTTTATCCATATGGATCACCTTGTTTATCTATAACTTGTGTTCCTTGAATTTTGCCTATTTTGAGCATTTTCTACCCAATTAACCCATTGCACTACCTCTAAGTTATGGTTTGTCTTATATACTGGCGGAATTTATTAGGTTCCATTATGACGCATAATTTAGGTCGTGACATGTTTATACTTTTTAACAAGTAGTTGCTTGACTGGTGATTATTTCTATAGATTAAGGCTTTATCAAATTATGCCTGCTTTGTATAAGAATATGGTATAAGGTACATCGCATATATTGAGAATAAAATATGCAATGGTAGAAGGTTTCAACTTGATAAGATACCTTGTTGGCACACGATTGCAATTTTGATGAGCAAACATGTAAGATACATGGGCCCCTACTTTTCTAATTAATACAAGCCACCCAAACTTATCACGACATATGAAGTACCAATCAAACTTTGGCCTGATATGAAGGATTGACATGTGGCTATAGAAATTAAAGAGGAAGTGATCTTACCACCAAAATACAAAAGATCTCCGGAAAGACAAAGAAATCTAGACACAGTAAATTTGATGGAACTATCTCATCAAGCAAAAGTTATTGTTGAAGATGTGGTCAATAAGGTCACAATAGACGGACTTGCAATTTTTCCAAAGGAGAAGTGATATAGTTGATTTTCACTTCGCAGTATTGAATTGAAACTTATTTTTCTTGTCAATGTAAAGTTCTTGAACGATCTTAGATATAATGACATTGAATTTTTTTATTGATGTTTTGTTTTTATTATTTTGTTATGTGGGAGATAAATAATGTTATTTAAAAAACTAAACATAATATCAATTAACAAATATAAAAATGCAAAAAGATACATAACTTGATTGTGTGAAAATCAACCAAATATAAAGGTATGTTGATAAATACGTATAAAGATACATTGCTGATAATTTAGAAGATACATTTCTCCTAAAATGTATGAAGAAATATTATTACCTTAGAATATTATCCAAACATAAATATGTATAAATACACATAGCTTTATTGTGTGAAAATCAACCAATTTTAAAGATACATTGCCGATAGATATGTATAGAGATACATTGCTGATAAATCAAGAGATGTATTTCCCCTAAAATGAATGAAGATACATTTTAACCTTATAACATAATCAAAGCCTTAAAAACATATAAATATGAATAACTTAGTTGTGTGAAATTCAACCAATTATAAAAATATATTATTGATAAATATGTGTAAAGATACATTGCAGATAATTCAGAACATATATTTTTTCCAAAATGTATGAAGATAAATTATTACCTTAAAAATCTATTCAAACTAAGAAACATATAAAGACACATAAATTTGTTGCATCAAAAATCAATCGATTATATAGATACATTTATGAAAAATATGTATAAAAATACATAGTTGATAATTTAAAAGATAAATTTACATCAAAATTTAAAATATATGTTGTTGTGCATAAAGTGTTGAAAAATATTTGTCATTAAATAGATAAATGTTATATAATCACATCAACAAAGAAACTTCATTACTTAACCATGTCCACGAAGAATTTATATGAAACATAAAAAATCAAGACATGCCTTGTCAATAGTTATGAACATCACATCCAAATATTATTCACGAAAATCAAAGAGTATTTTCCTAAGGTTAGCTAGACAGAACCAGCTGATATACATCTACTCAATGCTAACCTATTTTGATTTATAAGGCGGTAGAAATTTGGTTTTGATCTTGATGAATTTTCACTGTCACTGGCATAATCATTCTGAGCCTTCCCAATGTCATAATTTCACAAAAGTATTGTGTATCAGTTACAGAGTAATTGTGCATCATGTCCATCATTTAGTATTTTTATTTCACCACTCAAATACTATGCGTAAGCGGCAAAAAAAACTCCCCAATCCCTGCATAAACATGTATCTTGTGTTAAAAAAAAATCTAACATTGTTATACATATGTAAGTAATGTAAAGTTAGAAATTATTTTAAAAATTATCATGTTACTTATAGTCTGTCACTTGATTTCTGAGCAATGCCTTTCACATATTCAACATCAAATGAACATCCTGTAGAAACTGGTTATCACTTGCTTTTTCCTTGTATGCTTTAATCATCGCTCAATTAGTATAATGTTTTTGATAAAAAAACTCACTAAGATGGTAAGTAGGAAATATTATGGCCAACTTTTGAATTTCAGAGAATAGCTCATTACGTCTCTTTGATAACATTGAATAATAAATGTAAATGCATATCTCTTTGAGAATAATAATAGCCAATACCTAGTGAAACTCATCATCGTCGTTTTTTGGCATGTACACCTTATTGATCAAACGTCAAGGTAGGACAGTTGGGATGCTAAAATCATTGATGGTGTTGCTTAAAAATTCCTCTTTTTGAGAAATAATACCTCCTGGTTAATACCTTCTGTTAGTTTTATATATGTAGAGTTTGAATCAATAGTTTACGATCATGTATCTATATTATTGGTGAGTTTACAACTTGAACTTCTTCTGAATCTAGTAGAAGAAGACATTGAGGTATTGCACATTGTAACAATTATTGTTAATAGAAAAATGACAATTGTAGGAAATATAAGTTAACAAGAGAAAAAAAATTTGTTACGTACCAAGATCTGCATGTGTAATACATTTTCACATTTTTTTCAAGCAGAATAAGGATGCTGAAAATGCATTTGGAATTTTGTTTTAATACCTCATCATTTCAACAATTGTTGAGTTGGATTATCAAATAGAACCAATTCTTTATTTTAGAATATATACCAATAAAGTCCATCATATCAAATGCAAGACCCGATGATTTTGATTTGTAATGGTCATCTTTGATTTCCTTTGTGATTCGTATGTGTTATGACCATGTATGTATAAGAAGTAGTTTATGAAATAGATCTTTTGAAAAATATGATGTATCTTACTTGTTTCCATTATATTTTAATTGTCCATTGATAATTTATTCTGAGTACATATTAATTAATTGTGTGGGAGCCTTGTCTGAAATGATGAAACCTTTAAAGAGATAATTTTAACAAATATCTAAAGTAACATTACCCTTGTCTTTGAAAGATGAACCAAACTTTTTTAGGAATGGGAATTGAATATTTTTGAAGGCTGTCTGATCTTTGTAGCAGGATTCTTCGTATCATCATCATAAACTACCTCGGTGATACATATTTCTATACCGTTAGTGGTGAACATCATGATGTATTTTCTTTCCTTTATTAAAATAAAGCTGCTGTGTTTTTTTTATTTTTGTAGCCAAAATTTTCCTTAACTTCTTAATCATAGAAGGGTCATTGTGATGCTTAGATCTATTTTCATGGAAATTATTACCTTTGGAATCAAAATGACTTGAAACAAAATTTATCGATTGTTTAATATCATCTGAAGTAAGAATAGGATTTTCTACATCTAATTTCACTATAGGAGTTTTCACATCTAATTGGGTTATATCAAGAGTAAACAATGATCATAATTCTATTAATTAATTAAACTATATTTAAGAAAAGTAGTTTTAAAATATGTTGTACTTAAAAATTTTGAAATCCTTAAAGATTTATTTTAGAAGTTTAGATGGAGAGTGAAAAGTAATAGAAGATTGTAAATTGAATATTAAATGGAGAAAAAGATGATTTCAATTCAAAATCTTTTAAAATTGGAGAAACCACTGATACATGTCGAGATTCCAGCCATGGATGTAGGTCAGTTTTGCACAAATGTGGGTGTGGCTCTATGTATCAAAATTTTAGAGAAAAAAATTAATAATTATGATTCTTATAATTACTTTGTAATGGTCGAGATTTATGTATAAATGATAAGTTAAGGTGTGTGTTTATTTTATTTTACCGACTATAATAACTAGTGGAATTCTTCAAGATACTTACTAATAAAGAGTGGGCTTGACCCACTTGAATTTTCATTAAACTATATAACAAACTCAATTATTTAAAAAATACCATCTAAAAATTTCCATGTGTAATCCTCGTATCCATTCAATATTTTAAGCCTACTTCATGCGAATGCAAAGTAGTCTTTAATTGATGAGTGATACTACTAATAAATTAGGGATTTGAATCTCCCACAATAATCATTAAAAAAAATTCAAAGAGAAATGAAAAACTATTATTGTTTTAACCCACAAAATCATTTGAAAAGAAATTAGTGATTTTGACACTCTCTAGAATAAAGGACAAAGAAAAGATACTTGAGGGCTAAGACAAGAAAAATTGTGCGGACTCATGGTAAAAGTTGAAATGGGATGGTCACTAGAGAATGGAATAGGGCCAAAAGTACAAAAATACCTCACAAATACCCACCATAGTTATTTGACCAATAGATTTCCAAATATTTTTGGCATGTCATTTTAGGTAAAGTTTTGAATGATGCTCTACCATGTGTTTGGACATAACTTTTAAGATAAATATTTCACTTTTTCAAGAACTGTGATTTATCCCCAAAGTTCTAAAAATTATTAAAAATATTCAAAAATTTGTATTAACATTTTTTGATGAATATGTTTCATGATAAAATTTAATCCATAAATTATCAAGACTTAATCATTATTTCTGACAATTGGTAATATACAATGCACAAATAAAAAGGATATATGATAATCCCAAATTACAATTCTCGTTAGAAAGTGTAAGCGGTCGCTGTCAAATAGAGAACAGAACTGGGTTGGGTGTCGAATCCTATAGGAAATACTGTGCTCAGTAAGTATTGTGGTTGTTATTAGATTGTTGATCAAGGGTTCCAGAATAAAGTCGGGGTTTTGATTTATCAACTATATTTAAATATTTGTCACAAAAAGTAATCCAACTTTAGGTTATATTGCTAATAGTAATTTAATAAGAGAAGTCAAACTAGAGTTATGGTTACCAAAATGCTTAAGCAACTAGGGTTGTGAACTAATTTCGATCCCCAATGAATAATTCTTATTGCAAGAGTAATTAAATTCTATGGTTTGACCATTATTTTCTCAACCTAAATGAGTAACTTATCTCTTAAGTCTTTCAAACTTAAGGAACATAGTATTAATTCAACTATAATCTCACATGGGATAACCCGGTTAAGGTATCTACCCTCTATCCAAAGGTTAAAGCCTTTAGATTTATGTAAACCCTTTCTTTTCCCAACAAGCACTTTTCTATTTGAACAAGTATTGTTTTTGGGATCACTTTTCAAGTTTGCAACTAAGAAAAGTCATTAAAGTGAACAAGAGTTTATGCAATATCAATTACTAATGAGAATCTACTAGATTCACAACCCAGAATCAGCTTTTCACATCAAGGCTCCCATAACCCTAGTTATGGAGGCTTAGCCATAGATTTCCACCCAAGAAAGAGAAGAATCCATTGTGTTATTCATAAATTAATTCAAAGTTTAGTTACAAAAGTCACAATTGTTGCTCTTCAATCTTCAAGAGAAAATATGATAAAGGAATCCAGATCCATAAATCTCCAATAAATCTTATAGAAAAAGTATGTAACAATAACTTTTCAGTATGAAAAATAAAATCCTAATAAAGATAAGAGATTACTAATAAAACCTTAAACTAGGCATTTATATGTTCCCAGTCAAAAGGATTTAAAATTCGAAATTATAAAACCCGCATCCAAAGTGACGGCCAAAGTAGTGGTCCATCGCAAGTCTGAAGGTCCTCCATTTGGTCCGTCGCTGCTGATCCTGGAGAGTCACGTTCTAGATAAAACTAACGGCAAAGTGGTGGTCCATCGCAAGCTGATAGTCTACCATTTTGACCGTCACTGATGATCCTTTAGACTCAAGTTCTAGATAGTTCTGACGACTAAAGTGGTGGTCCGTCGCAAGACCGACGTTCCACCATAATGGCCATCACTAAGCATTTCAGGGTGCCCGGTTCTGTTTTGCGCTAACGGCTAAAATAGTGGTCCATCGTAAAACTGACAGTACGCCACCTGGGTCGTCACTACGTCTTTTGAAGTCGTGGATTCTAGTTAGATCAGACAGTTGAGTTGGTGGTCCATCGCAAGTTTGACGGTTCACTATTTTGACCGTCAAAAGTGTGTTTTGCTACTTTTTTGAGTCTTTTTCTTCAGCTAGCTCTGTACCCAAAAACACTAAAACCAACATTAAATACAACCTTTGTTACTTGAAAACATGCACTTTTCCCAAGAAAATGATGAAAAATATTCCGTCAAAATCCGAAACATAAACACCCTCAAGTTAAGATAATTTCTTGTCCTCAAGAAACTCAGCACCAAATTCAAATATGAATAATACAATGACGGGCCTCTACTACTGAACCAATTCTCACACAACCATTTACTTGTCATCAAACTCTTATGGTTGAACATGTCAGAGTCTATAATTGGCGTTGTTTCAAATTCAATTCATTTGCACAACATGGATACAAGAATCTACATAGATCATCTAAACTAAGTATGACTCAAGTTTCCCTCACAGATAAGGAGATCCACCACTCAGTATATTTTGTAGATGCAGATCAAAACTCTCTCACTTATCAAAGAAGTTACCAACATAGCACATGCACCTATAAGCTTGCCTTTATCATCCAATGCCCCCCTTATAGTTGAGTTCCAAGATCAAGAAGGTCTTTTCTAGGATAGTAATGAGGTATCAGGATATGTTAGGAAGGAATTTTGGGAAAAAGTGACTAAGAACTGGGCTTTAACTCTCTTTTCCTTCACATTTTTTTTACCAAGGCCATTTCTTTGCTAGCTCACTTACCCTTTTCCCATTCATTCGTTCTTTACAACGATCAACCCTTTTTTTTTATATAAACACAAGCATAACACACCCTCAACTTAGGCTGGCATAAGTTAAGGTTCATATTATCTTAACTTGACCAGGGACAAATGCTCAACTTCAAATTCTAGACCAAATTTATATTAGGCAGCTAACAGTCCTATAATAGGCACTTTCAACTTAGGTGTTTTGCCTAAGTTTAGGTACACATTGCCCATGAGTAGGCTAGGGCCAGAGCTTGGAGTCAACAATTGAAAGAGAGGTAACTAAAATGCTTTGTTATGATGAAGAATTTATAAAGGCTCAAATAAGGGTTAAAAAATGGTTAATTCTTTTTGATAGGGTTAATTAATTCGGCGAAGTGGACTAAAAGCACAAGGTGTCCTGCCATCCCTTCTTATCTTATCAACTACAAAATATCATCAATTGAAACAGGCATGTTCTAGGTACTATACTATGTAAGAACTAATACAAATACTTGCACGCATAGTGAAATCTGAGTCACACTCATTCTACTATTCTTAAGGTTTGCATCATATGTCATGTATATTTACAAGTTAATACCAACTACAGATTCACTAACAGTCGAGCACATATCCTAGGAGAAAAATAAATAGTCATATGGAAATAGTACTAGCTTTATGCCAACATCATTCATCATCCATATTTACAACAAGATACTAACATAAACAATACTTTTATTCTATGGACCAACGTTAACAACATAACAAGACTTAAAAACAAGAAGAATGTAAATCTAAAGTTAAACCTGGAAAATAAAAATTCAAACTTAACATGATCTAAGGCATGCTGATTCTCCTAAACAGCACATTGTAGTGTTCAGATTATCATAAACACAACCCCCCATGATACAAGTACACCATCCCCACATTAAAATATATGCATTGTCCTCAAAGCATTAAATTGAAATACAAAGGAATAGGTATACTTGTTTTGCCTCTTATTTTTCTAACGCATCTGTGAATAGTGGTGAGGCTCCTACATCCTCACTTGGTGCAATGTTGGCCCCTATTGTGGTAGGGACATTCATAACCACGCCCTCCTAGATTCGAGGAATCACCTCTCAAAATGATGTGGAACTTTTCCCCTTTGTTGGGGCAGCACTAGTAGATACTCCTGCTACTTCATCTTCTTCTCTCTTCTTTCACTTTTCTTCATCTTTTCCTTGATTTATTTTAATCTCTCTTCAAGTCATGTGGTTCTTGTTGCTCCGGTGTCATTTCTGTTCACATTTTTCTTTTTTCTTCTTTCCTTGCAACTCGCTCATCCATGTGTTACTTTTCTTTATCTTTCATGGGTTTTCCTATCAGATCCATAATACCTTTATCATATTCACTCACCACTAAGGATGGGTCAAATATAGTCTTTTGTGGCTGCCTTCCTTTTAACTCTGCCATATCAGTCTTCACCTGCTCAAATTCAACCATGAGCTTGGCAAGATCAGGAAGAGACAGTGCATTTAGCCTTTTGTTGATGCGGTGCTCCATGTTGTCCATACTAGCCTAAATAGTTTGGAATGGATGGATTTCTTCAGCAACAATTCCATCAATAAAAGGCTTGAATTTTGACGCCCATTTATCTAACTATTTTTGAAAACTCTTTTGCAGCTTCACTGGTTTTGCAAAATTTTCCTATGTTAACCTGTATTTGGCAAAGTCTACTCCACCATAGACTGTGTAGAACCTAAACCTACAGATGTACTTAAGGGCACATACTCAGGTGGCACACAAGTGGTGATGGGTAAAGGCATAACTGCTGGAATTTCTATAGCTTTGGGAGCTGGTGCTGATTAAGTTTTGTACTTTGGAGACTTGGTGACATGCATCTCAAACTTCAAGTCGCCTTTCAAATTTTCAATATCCTGTCTATGTGTAGGCAATATTTTACGGTCAACTCTACAAATTAGGGGCACACTGACCTATTTTCATAACTCAATGATTAAGCATGGGAACATCAATGGACTAGTTGTTTCATGTGCCATCACAAACATCTCATCCATAATAATTTGGTCAAACTCAACTTTTAGCCCTGAAAGCAAGCTTGCCACCAATACAGCTCTATGTTTATCCAAGTTTCTGTCACCTTTTGTTGGCATCAGCTTTAAGCAAACAACAACCTACTAGAACTTAGCCTTGAGGCTAATGAAATATTTTGCAATACACTCCCATGGATTAGTCAACAAAGATGGGTTATCATCACCTGTCAATAATCAAGCCACCCAAGGCCTCTGAGTGGATACAATTTTCAACCTATACTCAAGATCAGGTATTGTAGGTAGAGCTTCGTTCTCTTTCCCAAACAATATCCTATTGATTGTTCGGGCTAAAAAATTGATAGTGACTCCTTTGATAGGTACGGGCTCTCTATTCGACAAGCTTGAAACTGACGTCCCCTTTGGACAGTCCTTTTCTACTAGTTCAAGATAATTGGCAAAGAATTCTCTTACCCAAGTCGATTGATGCACTTCTGGTGGACTTCTCATCCATGCTAGTTCATACTCATTGAAAAAGCATTCCAACTCATGATATTCATGTAGCTCTATTGTCACAATCTGATGTTCCTCCGTGAATGGCCTTTTTATCCCTCTTTCTATAGGTGTCAATCCATCATAGAATTTCTCTCTTGCTCCCTCTATCTGCCATCTAATCCCCTCCTAAAATTGAGGATCCTTATGCTTGATAATGTTAGCATCCTTATGTTTAGTATCCACATTAGTTTCTTCCATTTATTTTTCTACGTTAGTAGCCTCAATTCCACTCTTTACAGGCTCGGGTTGATTTGTAGCAATTGTTTCCTTATCTTGGCTTGAGCAGGTACTGCTTGTACTACTTTTGCTCACCTTTTCATACTGGGAGAGCGGCTGATTTTTCCTTTCAAGTTTCCTAGTATTGTATGCGAGTGCAGATTCGCCTTTACCCCTTTGGTTCTTCTCTATTTGGTGGAAGTTTACGAGCCATAAATATTAACTCCCCAGAATTGATGACATGTTCGACCAACTTTAGGATGCCTATTATTTCTCTAAGAAATCCTTAAATCTGGCTATTATCAGCTTGGTGTAAGAGAGTGTGACATTCCAAAGACAACCTTCAAAACTCAGTATGATCACTTTGAATTCCTAGTTATATCCTTTGTACTAAAAAAATACCATTACAACTTTCATGGACTTCATGAATAGGGTGTTTAAGCAGTTCTAGGACATGTTTGTCGTAGTCCTCATTGATGATATCCTTGTCTATTCCCATATTCAGAATGATTATGCAAATCATCTGATACTTGTGTTACAGAACCTTAGATATCATCAGTTATTTTCTATGTTTAGTAAATATGAATTTTGGCTAAGATCAGTAGCTTTCTGTGGCCATGAATGTTTTAGTGATGGCATTCGAGTTGGCCCTCAAAAGATCGAAGCAATGAGAAACTAGCCTAGATTCATCCCTCTATCAGATATCAGGATTTTCTTTGGTTTGGTTGGCTATTATAAGTGGATTGTTGAAGGGTTATCTTCTATTGCTTCCCCAAGTCCTGATTGACTCAGAAGATGGTCAAATTTTAGTGGTCATATTCATGCAAGAAGAGTTTTCAAGAGTTGAAGACTAGACTCATCTCTGCCTAGTCTTAACATTGCCAGATGGCTCAGATAGATTTGTAGTTTATTGTGATGCTTCTTGAGTAGATCTTGACTGTGTTAATACAGAGAGGCAAGGTTATAGCCTACACCTCTATATAACTTAAACCCCGTGAAAAAAGTTATCCGACCCATGATCTTGAGTTGACAGCGGTTGTATTCACCTTGAAAATTTGGAGACATTATATTTATAAGGTTGATGTTGATATGTTCATGGACCAAAAGAGTTTGCAGTGTGTACTCACGAAGGAAGATCTGAATCTTCATCATAGGAGATGGATTGAGTTGTTAAAAGATTACAATATGAGTGTATTATATCATCTAGGAAAGGCCAATGTAGTGGCCGATGTCCTTAGTAGGTTGTTTATAGGTAGTGTTTCCCATGTAAAGGATAATAAGAAGGATTTATTCTGTGAGGTTCATCAGCCTGCTTAGTTAGGTTTTCGATTGGTTGATTCAGATAAAGATAGTTCATAGGTTCTGAATGGTTCAGAATCTTCTTTGGTTGCCGAAGTAAAAGAAAAGTAACACAGGGATCCTATTTTAGTTAAGTTGAAAGAGGAGGTTAGAGATAAGAAAGTAGAATTTTTCTTCCTAGGGGGAGATGGTATGCTTTGTTTTAAGGGAAGGTTATACATTCCATGTGTTGATGGTTTGAGACAGTCAATTTTATTAGTAGAGCATGGTGTGCGATACTCTGTTCATCGAGGAATCACTAAGATGTACCATGATTTACGAGAAATCTATTGGTGGAATGGTATGAAGAAGGATGTTGCAAAGTTTTTTGATAAGTATTCATATTGTCAATAGGTCAAAGTTGAGCACCAAAGGCCTAGTATTACATTGCAGGAGTTTAGCATCCCCACTTGGAAGTGGGATACGGTGAACATGGATTTTGTGATAGGGTTGCCTCGTACGCGTCATCAATATGATTCTCTTTGGGTCATTGTAGATAAAATGAACAAATCATCTCTTTTCTTGCCAGTTCACACATTGTATTTAGCCAAAGATTATACTAGACTCTATCTCATAGGATTGGCTAAGTTGCATGGGATTCTACTGTGTATTATTTTAGATAGAGGTACTCAGTTTATCTCTCACTTTTGGAAGGTTTTTTAGAAGAGTCTTGTTACCCAAGTTCATCTTAGTACAACTCTTCATCCTCAAATATATGGGCAGGCAGAATGGCACTCAAAGTTTAAAAGACATATTGAGGGCCTGTGTTATTGACTTTAAAGTTAGTTGGGATGACCACTTATATTTGATTGAGTTTGCTTACAATAGTTATCACTCAAGTATTCAAATGGCTCTGTTTGAGGCTCTCTATGGAAAAAGATATAGATCAACTATTGGTTTCTTTGAGGAAGGTGAGGCTGCTTTGATAGGGCCAAATTAAAGGTTTGATGCAACGTAGAAGGTTCAGTTGATTCCAAAAAAGTTAATTGCGGAAGGTCTGAAGATATCCCAAAGACATCAAATAAGGAGAAGGGGTCTTGAGTTTGAGGTTGGTGATATAGTTTATTTGAAGATTTTTCCTATGAAAAGAGTGAAGAGATTTAGCAAAAAGAGGAAATGTAGTACCTGTTATGTTGGACTATATAGAATCTTGAACCTTTTTTGGAAGGTAGCGTATGAACTTGAGTTGCATACAGATTTGGCATCAGTAAATCTGGTGTTTCATGTTTCCTTGTTAAAGAAATGCATCAGTGATACACACAATCTCTGGGAAGTAAGATCCTATAGGATAAGACATCAAACCAAGTCTATATTTGTCAAAAGAAACCTATAGGTCTAGAGCACCTGCCAAAGTAGCAAGATCACACTAGGTCTCTTCAACAATATGGTGCCATATTTACCTTGATAATAATACTAGTATCCTTGTTACATTTTTTCTATATGATCTTCACACACGATCTAAAAATATCTTTAACAAGTAGAATTATATAGGTATGTGTTGACTCTTGAGAGGCTAAAGTTAAAGAAACAACATCTTGAGTACCCTAGGTAGAAGAGAAAATATTGTACATACCTTGAACTATATCAACACCTTTCTCATATTAGGGCAAATCTGTCTCACTCACCTTTATCAAATATTGACTCTAACCCCTTCTCAGACCAAGGATTGGTTGAATCCTTCTCATTACCTATACTAGAACCTAAATCATCCTCTTTCTCATTATATTATGGAGAAATAGGAGAGTGTGGTAGTGAATTCATGGTGGACTTCATCCTAGGCCATGTTTGGATAACATGAGTTGGTGATATCTGGGGCCCTGACTACTGTGCTAGTGGTGGTGCATGCTAAGAGCTTGACTAAATAGCTGCTAGTATGGGTTGAGAGCCTAGCTGAATAGTTGCCCTATATGGAACCTGTATTTGTGCCTGGCCCCTATTTTAACATATAGACCAGGGTGCACTGTCCTCACTCACAGGGTATTTCTTAATGAGTACACTTTATTTAGGAGACTCATCTCTCAACCTGAACTGCGCTCCCATATTTGGTGTAGCCTTGGGTGCCATACTACATATAAAGAGAGTTGTTTGTGATTGAAACATAAGGATAGAGTAGGAAACACAAAGAAAACTAAAGTTCCAACTCAGAGGCTACCTACGACCCCTACCTATGGGCCGCAGGTAGCTTGATAGGTAGTAGTAGAAAAATCCCAAGACTTTTGGACATCAGGTCTGACACCTACGTGGCCACCTTAGGTCTTATAAGTTCAACTTATTTATCAAAGGTGGGTCTCATGGGTTTAACCTAAGGGTACTTCAATTCATTCCAAACATTTCCCATCTAACACAAATAATGTTTCAATCTTTAGACTAATTTCTATTACTATAACATGCATCCGTTCAAGTTCCATAGGTATTACAAACATGATTTGAGTTAATAAACTTCTACTTCTACTTTTAGTGTGATCACACACTTCTTAAATAAAAAATCATGCATCAATGGATTTTTTGCAATTTTTAGGCTCCACATATTGGAAGAACAATGGTAATTTAGTATGTTAAAGTCTATTCTACATGTAATCTCAAGATATATGATCAAGAAAAACCTTTTAATCAAATTGGAACTAAGAAAACCTTACCCTAAATAAAGATTGTAGAAGAAGAAATCAAAACAATAATAATTGCCCAACCTCTCAGTGTAATATGTAGGAATTTAGAATATGAGTTAGGGTTTTGTATTTTAAACGATGGAATAGGGATGAAGTGTTTGAATTTAAGAGCGAGATTGTAAACAAAGAGTTGAGGTTTAAAGAATTGAATTTGAGGAGTTTTATGGCTTGAGTTGTCGATCTGGGTCGAGTTACAAAGACCTGACCCATTATTTCCCTAACTAGGACCCTACTTATAAGCCATAGGTACTATCTATGCCCCCATAGGCAGGGGTTGTTATCAGAATTCTCCACCAAGTATTATGTTTGATTCCTATGACCCAAATTATAGGGCCGTAGGTTCTCTATATCCATCCCAAGTCATTAGTGACTTGCGGGCACCAGTAGTTCGGTTACCTGGAGGTTTGTTTGGTTCCTCAAACCACTTTATCAATTGGAAGTCTTCGTTTGTACTAATTGACCACTAAGAAAAAATATTAGTAAACAACCTCTTATGCAAAATTCAACTATCACAACGCTTTCTAAATGTCAAAAACTATGGGGTTTTATATCTTATTTGCTCTAAATGGACCCCAGATACTTCAACCATGCATAATACTGATAGAGATTCCACGACCGCGATAGTCAAGGTACGACCGTGGTGCCTCAATCATAGCTAGGCAGAGGGAACAACCCCGTTACTCAAGGCCTGAGTAAAGCCTATTTAAGTTTCGTATTAGATGAGATTTTGGACATTTTCTTCCTCACTCTTAACGTTAAACCCTAATGGGGTGTAAAAATTTCTAAGTGTGTCTTGTGGGTTAAATTATAGCTTAAACAACTTGTGAATTGAATCTTGATACAATCTATGGTAAAATATCTTCTAGTTTAGTATTGATTTCATGATTTATTAACACAAAACCCCTAAATCATTGAGGCTCAAGTGTAGCCCCAAATTTGATTTGTTGACTTAAATTGTTTGAGAGTTATGACTCCCTAAAGGTAGTTGAACAATGGGTTGGTTTTGGAAACTCATTTTCCAAAAGTGAAACCCACTTGGGGTTTTGGTGTTATCTTGAACCCATGGAACAATAGTTCGATAATGGGTATTGTTAATCTTGTTAAAATTCGTATATTGTATTATTGATAGCTTTGCTCGTGGAGGAAGGAGCTTCAACAAAAGGAAAGAAAAGCTTGTGGTTCATAAGTAAGGGATAGTCTACTTCATGAGTCTATTAAACATCTCAAACATGGTAGGGAAAGCATGGATACATTTCGTGTACATGTTCTATAATTCTATTATCACACATGCTTCACACCACAATAATAACAACACGTAAATAACATGGAATTCATATTGAGTGTATAGCTATTATGGACTTGTCATTTACATATCATAGAATTATGTAAATATGAACTTCTAGAATCCTAGGAATTTTAACAAACACCTTGCATGCACACCTTGGGAATAGATTTTCTTAACAAATGTTAATCATCTTGAACCACCCAATTTCATGGGTTTTAACTACAAACATGTATGCTTCATGGAAATCATCTTAAAATAATATTCTCAAGTTTAAACAATGGTCATTGACATGAAAAACATCACATAGCAACAAGGAAATCAATGTTTCTCATTTAAAAGCATGGTTCTTGAACTCTATGAATGAAAGGGGTCCATAGATGAACACTATGCATACCCGACTCAAGGTTCTTGATGTTTTTGAACTGGAAGGATTTGAAATCCTTTGATTCTTGAAGAAGATTGAGTCTTGGTCTTGAAGATTTAATTTAGGGAGAAACCCTAGTTATTTGTAGTGAAAGAATGATGAAAAGTGGCTGAAATCAGGTGTAATTGGGTTTATATAGACGGGTGGTAAGTTACCAAAATACCCTTGTTAAAATGACCTAGAAATAAACTTAATGTCACATGTGATGATCGGATTGACAGTCCGCCAGTCTGCATGACGGTCCATCACTTAGCCCGTCCGACGTCAACTAGAAATAGGCTTCACTAGATAAGGGTTGATGGTCTGAGTGACGGTCTATCAAATATCTGTGGTCCGTTAACTCATCCATCACACCTTATCCGAATATGGCTCAACTGGCATGGCTTTGACAGTCCAAGTAGTGGTCCATCACTATGTTGATGGTCCGTCAATTTGTCCATCAGCCCTTCACCAGAATGGGACCCTTCGACCTTGGAAGTGATGGTCCAAGTGGTGGTCTGTCACTCATTTGACGGTCCGCCAACTGGGCCGTCGCACCTGGGCAATTCTGACAGTTCCTAGTAAAACGTCCATAACTCCTTCGTCTAATGTTGGATTTGGACGAAATTGGTATCGTTGGAAAGATAACTCAATTTTTCATGTGATAGAAAGTGAAAATCTCAAAAATACTGTATATACAAAAATATATTTGCATTTTAAAGGAACTCCTAGCATTCTTGAGATTATTTCTAGCTTAGAGAAAGCATGGGTATTACAATTCACTAGTACACATTTCAAGTCACTACAATCAAACCATTTCAAATAGCTAATTGACATTTCAAGTGACTATACTTAACCATTTTCAAGTCACTAGTATACATTTCTAGTCACTACACTCAACTTTTTTTAAATAGCTAGTAGACATTTCAAGTCACTACACTTAACCATTTTCAAATAACTAATTCACATTTCAAGTCACTACACTTAACCATTTTCAAATAACTAATTCACATTGCAAGTAACTATAGTTAACCATTTTTTTGTAACTACTTCTCATTTCAAATAACTATACTTAAACATTTTCGAGTCCTCTACACTTAAGTCACTGGTATACATTTCCAGTCACTAGTATACATTTTAATTTAATACACTTAACCATTTTCAAATAACTAGTAGTCATTTCAAGTCACTATACTTAACCATTTTCAAATAACTTTTTCACATTGCAAGTCACTACACAACCATTTTTAAATAATTAATTCACATTTCAAGTCACTATACTTAACCATTTTCAAGTAACTACGTCACATTTCAAATAACTATACTTAATCATTTTCAAGTCATCTACACTTAATCATTCATTTAAAGTCACTATACTTAACCACTTTCAAGTAACTAATTCACATTTCAAGTAACTACACTTAACAATTTTCAAGTCACTAGTTCACTATTTCAAGTAACTACACTTAATCATTTTCAAGTCACTACACTCAATAATATTCAAATAACTTATTCACATTTTGGGTCACTACACTCAGATTTATATACACACAAAAATAATTTTTCTATAAATCCCAACCATAATAGAATACCAATTATTTTGTATAGGTAATCCAACTTGTATTAAAAAGAATCCCCTAAAGATTGACAATATTTGAGCATTTAATGACTTAACATGTAGATCTAGATTTATATACATACTTTGAAATCCTATTACTTGAATCTTCAAACATCTGCTGAAGCGGCTCATACTTTTGCTCAAGATATTTTGACTTCAAAAGTTCTGAGACAAAAGTAACAAAAGAAGTTACTGAACTTCATACAAGAGACATGTCGTTTGTATGCATATGAGCAAGAAAAAGACTACAGTCTTTGAACAAACTTCCACCATAAGCAAAACGGGAGTAACTAAATTTTATAGGTAAAGGAGGATGATAAATGCGCCACCCCTAATCAATATTTCTAGAGTAACTAACCATACAAGAAATTCTTCTAAGAGGTCATCAGGATATGATCACCATCTATGAACCAAAATATATACTCTTTTTCTATGAGAAAACATGACTCTCCTTGTGATTGAAATTGCAAACAAAACTATTTTATTGGCAACAGTTGAAATTAAAAAAAATATTTTTCAATAATTAAAACTAAAAAGAGAAATTTTTTTGGATGCATTAAGTAATCAACGTTAAGCTACCTAGAAGAAGTGTTGCATAATATGCAAAAATTAAATTAAATACAAATATAAAGTGCAGTTATAAAATTATTAAAATATAAAAAGTAAGAAAGGTAGGAAGCTAATAGGTATGAAATTTAAAGAAATAAAGAGATATCAGTGTTTATACCATCGAATCAACGTTAACTGGGTACTCTTTCAAGCAATACCATTTAGAATTTGAAGAATGGCAAGCACTGACTAGCCATCACTTGGTGTGGTAAAACTACTATTCACCCTCCAACGCCTGTAGTTGATGAGGTGAGAAATGATGTTGTGCATGTTAATGATGCACCCGAAGATAAGTTTAATAGTGATATATCCCATAAATCAGTGGGATGCTAAAGGAAAGGGTAAGGATATCGAATTAGTCTTGAAGCCTATTCCAACCTTCCCCACCTTTTCCTCAATGGTTGAAGAAGAAAGTGAAAGAGAGGAAATATCATAAATTGATGTGGATGTTAAAGGAATTATCTTTGAATATCTCTATTATGGAAACTTTAAAGAAGATTCCCAGCTTTACAAGATTCATCAACGATTTAGTGACTAAGAAGTGAAGGGTGAAATTTTTATCCCACTGATAATATAGACCTCTACAGTGCTATTACTTCCTGATCTTTGGCTGAAAAGAACTGGATTAGAGAGCTTTCACTATTCCTACACTCTCCGGTTAGTAAAATTTGCATGAGCATTATGTTACCTGGGAGCTATTGATCTGATATTTCTAGTTATTTACAAGTAGTTAGGGTTGGGGTCACCAAAGTTGACCTTAATGAGACTATTGATAGCCGATTGCACTATGAAAAATCCATTTGGTATTTTGGGTGATGTGTTGGTGAAGCTAAATTCTTTTATATTCCAAACTGACTTTATGATTCTTAATAATGAGGTAGATTTTATTGTTCGTATCATCTTGGGAAGACCCTTCCTAGCAACGGGTAATGCACTAGTTGACATGGAGACGTGATAAAAATGAATTTCAGGCTCAATAATGAATAGGTTAGTGGATGAGACAGCAAAGACATATACGAGTAGTGTCTGTGGTAGGCACAATAGATGAAGATACATTGATTGCACCTATTTAGGAGAGACTTACTATAGAGGCATTAGCAACAGTGATCATTAGTATTTATAGTGATGGTATCAATAAGTATGATTGGTGACGCCCAAGCTAACCCTTCACACAATAGATGATGGGGTCACTCCCAAATATAGCAACCCAACAAAGATTGGTGTGAAGTCCCAAGGGAATACATGGTATCATTTCCCTCATCTATTATAATCAACGGGCAGAACTAGAAAAGTAAATAGGGGGTTTTGAGTAGTAATATTGAAAAAATGTTGAATATCAACTTTGATTGTAATCAGTAGTAGGAGAACACTAGGATTGTGTTCCCCCTGACTTCTCAACACAGTAGGCTTATCATTCTTTGTTGAACCAATTTGATACCTTGCATGAAGAATCAATAAGTTATGTACCTTCTACAGTCTTTTGGATAAGCAGAAGGATTTCACCTTTACTTTCTGCATATCAAGATGTCGACTTACTAACCCTTATCTTGATCCCGATTAACTATTACCTTCTGAGTCTCTAGTTATTAGATGAAATCTAACCATCTTACGTAGATAAAACTAGTAGCCTTCATCGACAATCAAACATCAAATTACTGTTGTTATTATCTTTTCCTAGTCACTACTCTTCTTTTGGAGTAAGTAATAATAATATAGGTAGGATACTAATGTTTGCAACCCAAAGATAACTATTAAAGTGAAGATAATGCAATGCATGCATGGTTATCAGTTCAGAAAAACAATAGCACTTCCCCTACTTCGTCAATCCGCTAAGGTTTCAACAACCCTAACTAAGGCTTTTTGCCACTCATGCTTGTGAAGTAATCAACAACATTCAAGATTTAAAGCATAATATGAAATCACAATAATCACAAGTAAAAACACAAAACTGTAACTGAATTAATCAATAAAATCAATAAAAGAGAATTCTGAGAAGAAAATTGAATCTTTGAATAAAAATATATTTGTAAGTATAGAGATTGTGTAACTTCTACTAAAAACATATAAAGGGTATTTATAGTAAATGAGGAAACCCTAAAATAAAAGTCCAAACAGAGTAGGAGAAAAAAGGGTCGGTTACTATATGTGGTTTCCATATGCGGCCTGGCCTTGGGCGCATGTGGTACATGAGGCTTATGGCTGGGTGCATGTGGTGATCTCATGTGCCCAGTCCAAAAATTCTTGCAGGTCTTCTCTCGGGATTTTGGACTTCTTACACATGCTTTGCTCACATGCGGTCCTCATGGGCTACATACTGTTTGCATGTTGACTTAGCAAGTACCGGAAGTTATTTTTCAGCTCTTTTTCAATTCCCTCACAATGTTTTGGTCATGAACACTTAGAAAAGCTTCACGCAAAACCATTATTGATCACTTAAGTAGCTGAAAACACCATTTCCCTCTTTTTCATAAACATAGCATCCAAAATCTAGTTTTTTACAAAACCTACCCAAAACACATAACATCTAGCAAAACAACCTCAAAAAATTGCATATTTTCATATTTTTAAGCGTCAAAGGTGCTATATTTCTATAGCACATAAGAACCCTCATCTTGGAACATTTGCATATCCTCAGGAAACAAAACACAATAAAACAAAACCAGAAAAGACACAACACTTAACTAGGAGAATCTAAGCTATTCAAGGGAGTCAATCTACACTTTAATCATAAATCACAGCACCCGCCCTATCTCACTTTTCAAAACCATGTATAAACATAAAGTACAACAATGTGACACAATGTGGTAAAGGTATGGCATTACATTAGAAACAGACAACCATGCATAAGTACAAGTTACATTACCCATGCAACTAACAATATGACTTATATGCCCTCACAAAAAGGATGTCCCACTCACTCATATGAAATTCTACATGTCAATGCAGGGCCAGTCAAGAGACACTCACACTCAGAAGAGAAGTTCCAATCAATATGTATCAAATACCATAGGCTTGCCTTTATTTTCTTTACCATAGCATTCAGATAGTCATGTTAGGATCAGTATAGGACTTTTCTTGGCTTTAATGGAGGCTTGGGTGGCTTGGATGCCACACATGGATATATCAATTGACTAAGACTCCTTGGAGCTACACTAACCTTGGGGTCTCACTTATTTGCCAACTTTTTATTTATTCCACCCTTATTTCTCCCTTTTTGTTCTTTATTGCAAATTCTGGTTGAGTGTGGTCTTTTATTTTTTATTTTTTAGTTTTTCACAACTTTTCTATTCTTTTCCTTTCATTTTCTTTTTCTTTTTCTAGCACACCAAACCCTACTAACTTTTTCCCTTAGTTTACCCTTCTACATACACATTTTACATCACACATCCCTACCCTAGACTTAGGCGATTTTCCTAAGTTGAGGTGCATAATGTCCAAGGAGGAATATGGCAAAAATAGGTTATTGCAACATAAATTGGAAGGTGAATGGTGAAATCAGAAAAATAGGTTGTAAGGATCAAACAGGGATCAAGGTATACTATTACATACTGAGAATGTCATTTAGGCTAAAAGTGGACTAAAATAAAAAATTCCCTATTATTCTTTCTTAACCGACTATCCTACAACCTATCCACGCAAGACTAAGAACGTCGGGCATAACGAAACCTGAATATTCAACAGAAGGGTACAATAGGAGTGAGTACGGTCAACTTGTACTAAGTAGGTATCATAGGCTGACTGAGCATATAAGCAAATAAAGCACACAAAATACTCACTATAGGCACGTCACCTACAGTAGAAAAATATCCCACAATGGTAGCCCACAAAGCATGCACTAACAATTTTAATATATGTATATATCACATATATGGCAAAACAAAACTAGGTAGGACACAAGTATACATTATATTGAATACACTTTACAACAAGGAAAAATAGGTATATAAAAGATAGCAAGTACAATAAATGGAAGGTAGAATAAATAAAAATATGAAAATTCAATATGGCAATTCAATCACGACATAAACTCAATAAAGTAAGTGTAATCCGTAAGAAGATGATATGCATGAGACCATTGCATAGTCCATGTATACACCTACATATAATAATGCTTCTCTATGTAGGATCCATGGGGGTTCGTCAACCTATATTTAATCTATATATCATATCTCCTACAGAGTTACAACTTCCTGATTTAGGACCTATGGGGGTTCGTGCAACGACCTAATTTGCAGAACTGGAATGCTACACAATGCTCATGACCCCGAAGGACCACAAGCTAACCCATGACTAATATCTATACCTGTATATTGCATAAGATAATATAATAATATGAAAACATGAGGTGAAAGGCCATAACATTCGATCATGAACATAACTGAATAACGTAACATCTATGTGGGGTAATAGAATACCCAAAACAAAACTGAAGTCTAAAACATGATTGTCTTTATCTAGTTTGCATCTAGTCTGAAAGACTCTACTGTCTGAAGAATCTAAATAAGGAGTTGATGGGATGTCCCCAACTAACTCCAACTAATAAGATAATCAATGAAATACTAAAACATTATTATGTCCTCAAAGGATGATGACTCACTTCTACTCTGACTGCTGAATCTGGAATCTACAGTTGATTTGGAACTCGTATCTCTGAACCTATGGTGTACTATAAAAAGAAAGAACCATAGCACAAATACATCAGTACAATACTGAGTATACATGTAAGGTAGGCTATATGCAAGGGTTTGGATGCATGATCAATACAAACTGACTGTCTAACATGAATATGAGAATGCATACATAAATACACAACTATAGCTGACAACGTGATAACATAATACTGATATCGTGGTAGCATGACTATTGAGTCTAGATACTGATAACATGACATAACTGATAACATGAATGACTGTATCTGAATATAGCTGATAACATTGGTGACTGTGTCTGACAGTCGTGAATCTGATGGAACTATCTGAGTTCTGTACTATGTCTGAGTTGACTATGTCTGATAGTACTAAAATCGGAAGAAATATCTGAGTTCTATTACTGAGACTGATTGACTGTATCTGACAGTCCTTATTTTGTAACATAAAACTATGGGAAGTAGTATCTAACCGACATGCCCTAAATATGCTACAAAAGATGAGCTGGGGTCCAATCTATGCCCTGATTGGAAGGGTCTCAATACCGCGCCACTGGTATGGACAATATATGAGTAACCCTTATATAATAGGAAACTCTAGCAAGAACGGTAGGAACCCTCACATAACAGGTTAAGCCACCTCATCTACCCTCATAAAGCAGACTATGATGTCTCAACCTATGCTGGCTACATAGTTCTGGAATGTAAGGATTACTTCTAAGAATCACACCCTTATAAAACAGGTGAGTCCCAATTCTTGGGTACACTCGGTGCTAATTTCTACTCCCATCTGAATGGACACTGTGCATGATTTACTAAACTGAACTGAGCATGGATGGAGTTACTGAATTTTCATGGCTGACGAAATACTACTAATATCTAACAACTGACTGAGTCATGAGATCATGGAGATTTTCCTGAGTCATAAGACTATCTGAAGTCTAAGAGTTCATAGCTTGACTGAGAGTATCATGAAAACATGACATGGATCTAGGTACACAGCTAATATTTTAGGTACAAGTATCCCCAGGACTTGATAGAGGGAAACTGACATAACATGATTTACTTGAAGACTTGACTATTATACTACCTTCATATGAGCATTTCATCAAACATGTATTAGGCATGATCATGTGCATACATGGGGATTTCATGATATCATGCTAGTTAGACAATATTCCTTCAACTAGGTATTTAATCAAACATATGACAGACATGGTACATGTAAACATCATTATTCAATTCTAATTTCATCATTCAAGGGTTTAAATCTTAGGGTTGCATGAATCTATGGCTATAGTAATTAAACCCACATAGAAACTATCAACAATCATGGAGTACAAACCAATTTCACATCTATCAAACATGAACATGAGCATCCAAAACATGAAAACATATAGAAAATCCATAACATGAGTTTAGAAAAGGTATTCTTGGACTTCACGGACGAAAGGAGTCCATGTAACACTATGCATACCTTAGTTCATGATTTCATGAAGATTGATGGGGAAACCTTCTTAAAATTGGACCTTCTATGAAAACCCTAGCTTGACTTCTTGAGAATATTTGAGAAAAACAACAATATTTTGGATTAATAAGGGCTAAATCCTGTGTTTGGAAGCTTATATAGGGGGAAATTGACCCTTTTAACCTTGGATACGTAATTTAATTCTCAGTAAAATTTCCCAAATTGGCCCCTTAGCGCGACATGGAGTTATCGCGCTGTCATGGCGTTATCGCGCTGTCGCTGGAAATTGACAATTGGAAAACTATACGGTGGTGCGACGCAGAGCTATAGTGTTAACACCTTGTATAAGACCTGGAAGTTTGGCGCGACGCACCAGTATCGCGGAGCAACACTGGAATTTTACAATTACCATTTGAGCTATCTCCGTGATGCGCTGAAGACTCGGCTCAAGCACTATCTCGCTAAAAGGATCTAAATTTTTGCCTAGGTGTCAGATTTGGGCGAATTATACATCAATGGAAAGCTTATTCAAGCTAAGAAAAAGCATGGTCATTACAGTTCGTCAACCAGAATACAATCCATATACCATATCCAAATGAGTATTTCCACAACCAACCATATGATGTATTCTTTACAACCAACTACAATGATATAATACCACAACTAAAAAAGCCTATATCTACTCATTATTCTTGCCATCTTTGAATTAGCCTATATTTTACATGCCAATAAATCATGAATACATCATAAGACATAAATAGTACAAAAATAGACATTTCAAAATCATGATACCATTATTTACAAATATATCAGTCTAACAAAATCACATAGTACCCCACTCGGGCACACATATCACATAATATCTCAAACCAACAATTATACCAAATATAAGCCCCTACATGGGTACAACACATTATGATAGTAGGACTAGTTTAAAAGAGTTATATGATAACCTACCTCAATGTCAAAACCCGTCTACAACACTTTCATCCCAAAGTCCTACTCCTCAGAATAGATCAAGAAATAAACTAATACTAAGGAATATAGAATCTAAACATCAAAACTATGCAAATGATACCCATATTGCCTATTTCTTATTCACGTCAAAATAGACCCTGAAATGGTTTTTCAAAAACCCAAGTCAAATCGAGTTAAAAATGAGGTTCAAATCAAAGAAAAAATATTTTTAGACTCTACCAGCTGAAACCTTTGAAATCCACTTTAAATCAAAGAATCGAAGTTGTCTTGAAAGTTAAAATGACAAAAAACCAGTAATTAGAGGATTAGAAATATTGTACAAGTGAAATGAAATGAAATTTAGGGATAAACCAAGTGACAAGGCTTTGGGGGCTTTGAACAATAAATCAAGAATTTGACTAAGAAAATGGTAAATTCTTACCTTAAATCTGTAAGAGAATCAAGAAATAGCATTTAATCTATCTCCCAAACACCCACAAGAATAAGTATTGAGCTTTCACACTATTTTAGACTTTATTTGTCAAGAGGCAAGGTGAAAATTGTGCTAAAACGCAACAAGAGGTGCCCTTTAATACCTTTTCCAGGACATCAGGCCTTTCTATCGTACAACTAAGTCTGTGATAATACACATCGCTATTGGGGGAGATATTGTGATCGTAAAACTCCCTCTAGACGATCGCTCTACCCTCTGTTAAGACATACAATCATGGACCACACCAAATAAAAGCTGAATCTTTTTCTAAGTATCTACTTTGGCCTTAGGATTCTTTCAAAATAAGATTTACGCAAGCAAACTGTGTCCCCAAAAAATATTCAGCTTTTTGGACTCAATGGTGATATGATATTTTTAAAAAGATGTTTTCAAAAAGTAGATCCCCGAAAATCAAAATTATAATTTTTCAAACTAAGGGTATGAGATTTAAAAGTTGTATGACCAGACCATACATTTTACAACCCCAAAATTAACTTTTCAAATTTGCTGCCACAGTCCATTCAGCCATCTATCACACGGATCAAATGAGACAATATAAGTCTATAATAAGGCTCTCGAAGCCACTAACAACTACAGTATCGCATAAAAGGAACCAAATGCATCTGCAACTATGCCAATCACCCCCACTCCACAAAAATACTAGGTCTCACATGATTGACCTTTACCTGCTAAAAAAAGGCATCAAGCTAAAAAATCTGCTACATACTTCCTCAAATCACCCCACCAGTAATTCTGCCTTAAGTCACAATACATCTTAGTCAATCCTAAATGGATAAAATATCTCGAACAATGAGCATATTCTATGATCAATCTAATCCAGTCACCTACTCTCTAAGAAGAAACTCAGCTCCTAATCCTCAAAACACCATCTGAATCAAGTGAGGCTTCCTTTTCTGTAGCTATCAATACCTTATCTCGAATCAATCATAATACCACATCATCAAACTAGTGAACTCAAATCTACTTCATCAAAAAAGATCTAGCCTCCACAAATGCAAAAACATACCCAAGTGTTGAAATATCCATCCTAACCATTTGATTAGATAAAGACAGAACATCTAAGGTGAAGGCCTCTCGAAGGTCAAAAGATGTGCGAAACTACCCATGCTGGTCGAGATTTGCCTAAATCCGTCCACAACTATATTAGCCTTGCCTGAATTTTAGAATAGTCAAGTCATAATCTTAAAGCTACTCAATTCAATGATGCTGACTTATATTAAGATATAGTTGGGTGAAGAAATTCTTAAGGTGGTGATGATTTGAGAAAATCTCACAACGGATGCCGTACAGGTAGTTCCTCCACAACTTCAAAGAAAAAACAACCCCGCACAACTAAAAATCATGGGTAAGATATTTCTTCTCAAGGGGCATCAACTTTTGAGAAGAATATACAATCACCTTACCTTCCTACAACAACACATAACCTAACCCAACTTTCAAAGCATCCCTAAAGACGATAAAACTCATGCCTCCTTAGGAGAAGCCAAAATAGAACTTGAATTCAACAAAACCTTGATATTTTTAAATCTTTCCTTACAAGCATTGAACCACTTAAAGGAAATCTTCTTCTACGTTTACTTGGAAAACGAAGATGCAATGGGTAAGAAACCCTCAACAAAATATCAATAATATCCTGCCAATATAGCAAAACTCCAAATCATAGTGAGCAAAGTAGGTCTATCCCAATCACAAAGAAAGCAACCATGGTTGGATCAACCATAATACCCTTCTTGCTCATCTCATGACCGAAGATTGACACAGAATCCTTCAAAAACTCATACTGTGAGAACTTAGCATATAACTTCTCATTCTTTAATCTCCAAAATATAATTTGCAAATACTTCTCATGATTATCCTCACTCATGGACAAACAAAGATATCATCTATGAATACAATAACAAAAGAGTCAAGATACAGTACGAACACCTAGTGCATTAACTTCATGAATGCAGAAGAGGCGTTGGTCAATCCAAATGACATGACTAAGAACTGATATTGGCCAAATTGAGTCTAAAAAGCTATCTTTGGAATATCAAAATCTCTAATCCTCAACTGGGGATAACTGAACTTCAAATCAATCTTTAAAAACATAGTAACACCTTGAAGATAATCAAAAAAATCATCAATGCAAGAAAGAGGATACTTATTCACAATTGTCAGTTTTTTCAATTGTCGATAATCAATGCTCAAATGCATAGAACCATCCTTCTTATTCAAAAACAACATAGGCGCACCCAAGGTGATACACTAGGTCAAATAAATCTGTTATCTAATAATTACAACAATTCATCCTTTAATTTCTTTAACTTAATCAAGGCCATCCTATAAGGAGGAATAGTAATGGGTTTGTTTTCTGACTCGATGTGATACCACGAGGTTTTCCCATTAAATATTTTGCTCCCAAATATGTCGAGTTGTTAAAGCCTTTTTATCTTGCCAAGAAAAGCTTAGCACTCAAAAAAAAATTGCCAAGTGTTGAAACTTTCTCATTTAGACCTCTGATCTTCGGGTATTTATTTGACGACCTTTCTGACATCTGTTTTTCAATTCTCAAGTTGCGTTGTAGTGGGAAAAGGCTGTAATACATCCTGAGTGAGTTTTAAAATTTTTGGAGTAGCATAAGGGCACATTGGGTGCCCAAAACAGTGGCACCATGCAATTAGCATACTCTAGAATTTGTCAGCATTTCAGGGCCAACTTCAAATGATCATCACTTCCTAAATATAAGGAACTGGGAGATCAGCTATATATCAAACGAAATCTCTCTGAGTCTTTTTTCCATTGCAATTGGTTTCACCCCATTCCAACACCAGAGTAATAAGTTACGATCAATTTATTTCAGTATGTCAAATCAGTAATTGAGGGATGAATTTGATTTGGGTCAACTTCGGTCGATCATAACTCCTTATATATGATGAACTGGGTGGCTTAATATATATAAAATTAAATATCTTTGAGTTACATTTCCAATGATATAAATTTCGCAAAAATCTAATACCCGAACGAGGAGTTATTTAGTTTTTCGTGACCAAGGTACGCAACATTTTTCTGTCATTTTTCAATTTCCTTAGGGGCAATCCAGTCATTTCACCCTTGCCCCATTTCGTGAAAAAAAGCATAAAAATTGATTTTGGGCATCAAAGTTTGTTATTTTCAAGAAAAATTTCAAGAAAGAAACCCTAAACCTCTAAATTCCCCTTCCTAAATCTTTGAGATGCACCAATCAATTTCGTGAATAATATTTCGAGGCAAGAATTTATTCCAATCTTTAATTTTAAGGTATGTGGGGTTTGAACAAGAATAATTCTTCCGTTCTTGTGCCGGTATCTTTAATTTTTACTTTGGATTATTATGAGTTTGACAAATGAATTTATTTCCAAGATATCCTACCATGAGATTTTGATTATGTATAAATGTAAATTGTTCAAGCTTGTCAATTATGATGATTTAATGGATTCATATGGTTCTGTAAGTTGAATTATGTCTAAATAATTTGATTATGAACTTATAAAGATTTGAATGGTAAGTTTTGAATCACATGAGTATTTGACTATTTTCATTCTATGAATTGAGATATAATATTAGGATTCTTGGTGTTTCTATCAAGAATTGATATATTTTAAACATGTATCCACGTTTTAAGTTCAAGAATGAATTATTGGTATTTCCAAGTATTTTTGAGCCATGTGTCAAATTTTGAGCTTCCTTATAACGATTTGAGTTATTGGGTATATTGATATCGAAGTTGCAATGACTCTTGGTATTTTCCGGATGGTTTTGATGAGTTAAATTGTTGAAAATATTATGTTCTGAGTCTTCCTATCCTTGTCCAAATGTCGAGTCGATTATGGTTCAATGCATTGATACCTTGTTGATGTTGAGGAAGATTAAAATGTTTTGAACTAAAATGTGTTAAGTTAGGAATCCACAAATTGATATGATTTGATAAATGAGAAAGAGATTTGATATGGTCTTTATGATAGACCCTTGTGATGTTGTGGTGGATTTCCTAACGCGTTCTGAGCTTGTCGGGGAGTAGTATTTAGCACCGGGAGGTAAACTTGGTATTTCCCCAAACCTATGTGCCACCGTAGGCTTGTTTGATGATGATATTATTGGCCAGAGAATCGATTGTGATTATTGCAGTTTTAAGATATACTCCCTGGCAAAAACTATAATGCTCCCTTCAACAGGGGTTTTAAACATTGGTATTCCACGTAGCTCACATGGGGTTATCAGTGATAGGAAACCCCCGTGTCCATAAGATTAAGTTTCTTGAATTACCGAGTCACTCCGAGATTGAAGTCAAAGATTTGAGATATTTATGATATTTAATGGTCATTTATGATGATTTATAATTACCTATGATCATTTTTGATGATATGATAATTTATGATGATTTAGGATGATTTATCATAATTTATGATTTATAATGATTTACGTGGATTACGAGATTTTATCATATGAACTGTTTATTATGAAATTATGAAAAATATGATTTGATATAACTCACGCCAAGTGATTTATCTTTGTCCGTATGCATCTTTTCATGAAATTGATTATACTATTTATATTGTTGCATGCACCCCCACATACTCAGTAGATTTCAAAGTGCTGACCCACATATTTTCATGGGCTACATTTTTACCAAAATATGGGTACAAAATGTAGCGTATTTATCGTGTTCAGCTGGGTTGCAACTCTCGATTGACAGGTGATTAGTCTTTTTGATTCAGGGACTTGAGTTGTTCAGATTTGAGGTGTATTGTATTTTATGTATTCAGTCGTATTGAGTAGGGGTAGTTAGGAGTCATGACCCAGCTATCTTTAGTCAATGCTAGTAGAGATTTCACAGGCAATCACTAGTAGTCAGTGTATTCAATTTTAGATTTGTATATATATGAGCAGAATTGTGACCATGTAAATTTTCTTTCATATTAGTCAAACTAAGTTATGGGTTGTTTCTGCATTATTCCTTCTATTTTATGTATTTTATTCAGTTGCTTTGGGTTATGCCAGATGAAGGGTTAGCTTGGGGTCACTTGTGACCTTAAGCACAGTGTTACGTTGCGAGATCCAATTTTGGGGCATTACAAGTTTGGTATCAGAGCACAGAGTTCAAGTGCCCTAGGGTGTCTATGAAGCCATGTTTAGTGGATTCTTGCGGATCGGTACAGAGACGTCTGTACTTTTCTTCAAGAGGCTACGAGGCATTTAGAAAAATATTCCCTTTCTTTCAAATCGTAGATCGTGCTGTGGAAAGGTTCCTTAAGAAATTTATACTGGTTTATATCTTGCATAAATTGGGCAATTTCACCTTGTTCTAAAATACCAGATATAGTTAAGCATAAATCCTTATAGATGGTGCTTTCTTAGATAATCTCCTTCGATATTACGTACGGGTTTGTAAGTGAGCTAGAAAAAAATTATTTCATTAGTGCTCTTGAGTTCCGAAAAATTGAGGTGTCATATGTACGTTCTTAAAGGTTGTGCATTAAGCCATTTGTCCGAAGTGTTTTTGGATTTCTCCCTAGAATTCATGATGTGATTTCGTATTTTGCTTATTCATGTACTAATGTTGAGACAAGGTGATTAACTAGTTTCAATTTTCTCTCTTGATTATATTCCTAGATTACTAGCAAAGGTTCCATAATTTCAAGATGTACCCTCATCCCTCTTAAGTTGTTCAGTTGAGGGAAAGCGAGACATATATTCTCGGATCCTTGATTATGGTGTACCAGGCTTTTATTTTTTGAAAATATTTTTTGATCATCTTTTGATGAAAACTTGAAGTCTAGTAAAGCCGTGTGGGGCTTATTTCTATTCACTAGCATAATTGTTTTGATATTTATTTCCTTTTTCAAAATACAAAACAAAATTCTAGTGAAGCCGTGTGAGGCATGTTTCGATTCACTAGCAGCTGGCTGTTTACTCTATTAATCTTGCATTGGTTAGAAACGTAGTGGAAGGCAGTGTTAATAAATTATGATGGCATAGGCCATGGAATTGTAGATGATTATTGTCGTTATGAGGTTTTGGTGGACTAGTATGTTTGGGGTGTTTGATTGATGGAAATGGTTGTTGAGATTGTTGTTAGTCGTAGTCAGAGTGAGTTTTAAGTTTGAATAGCGGGTGATGAGAAAAATGAAATGAATGATTGAATTGCTATGATGTTACTGAGAGGGAGGAGATTTAGTAGGTTTGAACCGTATGTACGAGAGCTTAAGTCTATTTGTTTGTGATAAAGTGTGATATTGTATGTTGAGTAAGTAGTATGCTCAAGGTGTTATGGGGATTTTTTTAAGTTATTAAATGTTCAGCGGTTGGTGTTATCCTTAATCGGGTAAGTATGAATGAGAATATGTGGTATACGATGTAATTGTGAGTTAACTTGGGCATTAGAGGTTGACGAGGGTGTTAGTTTGAGATGTGATGTTAGTAAAGCATGAAAAAGTTAGTATGGTTTAGCGAAGGTTTGATGTATCCATGGTAAGTGCTAGAATCTAAGCTGTAGAGTGCATGAATTATTGTATGATAACTTTTGAAGTTGTCTAGGTTGGTGGGTATTTGAGAGTTATATTATGAATGGGTTTTACGCTCGTGGGTGTAGTTATGCGGGTTAAGTTATGGATCTTTTGTATGGGTATATCTGGGGACCTGGAGTAAAGAGAATGTCATGGACTAGATTTTTTATGGTGATTCGTTGACTCAGAGTGAAATTGCGTGATTCAGGTAGGTGTATCGGTAGGTTGCAAGTTGGTGGTGAGAAGTAGTGGTGTTGATCCTATTTTACCCCAGCCTTTTTAATGACTTCGATATTTTCTCAAGCCTTATGTTTCATTCCCCCGATCATAATACATGTTCATGCATATCATGGGAAAATATGTATTCTCCTAATTATCGAAATATGGAGCCTTGATTTTTCTAGCGGGCGAAATCGACATTCCATAAGCTATAAACTCCAAACTCAAGTTGCGCGATTCATAATGCATGTACTTAAGTTTTATTGTATGTTCAAGTTCAGTCCACTGGCAACAACCTTAGCGACCAATAAGATTTAATTTATGTCGTAGGTGTCCTTAATCTGTAATCTTGATTCTGGTTGAATTCATGCATTTGATGCCCTAGTTCTCCGGCCTTAACAACCGCACCAAGGCATACTCAATATCCCTTCATATTCTACCCTCTCATGACTTTCCATTTATCGAGGGAATGTGGATGAACAGTGGTGATGATAGGAGAGAATGAGTGGGTTTTTGTTGATAAAGATTGTGGCATGATTATTTTAGCTAAGGTGGCAAGTGTGGAGTAAGCTTGAGGCTAGGCTTTTGATGGATGCCATGGTTATTTGAAGCATTTTGTATTGTGTTTGTGAAAGTCATTGTGTGATGGTTTATCCGGGTTCGTAGGTGGGGAATTATTGAAGTGAAGTCTTGTGCATGGCTTAGTTAATTGGAGAAGTTAGTGAGTGTTTTCTTAAGAATAGTGCCCAATAGTTGTCTTAAACAAGGATTGTAGAATTTGAAAAAAGGTGTTTTATGGGTGTTGATTAGGAGTGTATATGTAATTATAAAGATAGGCTTGAACATCATGTATGTATATATATGGATGGAGATTAAAGTGTATATTATCGATAAGTTTTGGTATCTATGTTGATTTAGAAGTCTAAGCTAAAAACTCTTGTAAATTGATCTTGCATAGCACTCATGTATTGTGAATATATCTCCTGTCTGAGGATATTAGTTGCAAGCCTTAGCCTTGCTATAAGTTGAATTGTGTATATGCCTATGAATAGTTCCCTAAGCTTCAAGACTTGTTGATATGAATATGATGGTTGAAAATGGTGAGTATTAAGTGGATTAGAGTTGATTAAGTGGTAATAAGAATTATCTGTGAGATGAGGAATTGTAACAATGTGGATGTGTGTAAATTTATAATTCGGAATGGTGCTATATTACGGTGTTAGGTGGAGGAATTGGTGACTCCAAATTAATCTTGAAAATGAGGAGAGAGAGTTTGGCTTAGTTAGATTTGAATAGCCAAGATTGCAAAAGCCTTGTGAGAATTATGAATTGAATCAAGTAAGTTTGGTATTTGGGGAAAATAGTATTGTTTAGAAAGGGTGTGAGAAGCGTATTGATCAGTTTAAAAGTAAGTTGTATTGCGTGGGGTTTAGTACTTTTATTTTGATATAAGACTGATCGACCTATGCTCCGTACCTAACATTGGGGTCGAGTTATATTGTTCGGACCATATCCCAAACCCAATTGCTTCCTAGTAGCGTTGAAAGTTCCTTGGAAAGATTTTGAATCATGTCCTAATTGAATGAGAGCGTGTCTTGATTTGGTCCGTGCACCTAGAAATTCAACTTGATAGTTATTTCGATGGATTCATATAATTCTTCCATCTTCCGATGTGGTCCAGTCTCACTACTTGAAGTTTCGAGAGCATAGCTATTTCAAGAATGATTTATTTGCGTTGAAGCGAGTTACCAAATTTTATTTAGCCTTTGCTTTTGTTTCCTACCCAAGTATTAAGCCATGGGTCAATCATAAAGTGTCCCATGTATCAATTAGCATTATGCAGGGAGAACCGATCCCAAGAGGGAGATATTGTGATATCCCGAGTTTTCATATCCTAGATCTTTCATCTCTTTCTTTGTGAATGCAGATTTAAATCAAAGTTAATAATTTTTCCTTCATCCAACTCTTTTAGTAATAGACTCAACTATTTCTTTGTGATTATCATGAGCTTATGCGTCGGAAAGTACTCCAAAGCTTAGAAATATATAAACTTGTTCATCAAGCTATTTTAGTTGTGTATCCTCAATTTTCCTTGCCTTCCTAACCTAATGAGCGACATTCGGGGACGAATGTTTCCAAGGGGGAGATGATGTGATATACCGAGTTTTTTCCTTTAAATATTTCGCTCCGAAATGTGTCGAGTCGTTAAAGCCTTTTTATCTTGCCAAGAGAAGCTTAGCACTCAAAAAAAAAATTTGCTAAGTGTTGAAACTTTCTCATTTAGACCTCTGATCTTCAGATATTTATTTGATGACCTTTATGACAGCCGTTTTCCGATTTTCAAGTTGCGTTACGATGGGGAAAGGTCATAATACATCCTGAGTGAGTTTTGAAACTTTTAGAGTAGCATAAGGACATGTTTGGGTGCCCAAAAGAGTTACACCACGCGATTAGCATGCTCCAGAAATTTTCAGCATTTCAGGGCCTACTTCAAATGATCATCACTTCCTAAGTATAAGGAACTGAGAGATATGCTATATATCAAACGAAATATCTTTGAGTCTTCTTTCCAATGCAATTGGTTTCACCCAATTCCAAAATCAGAGTAATAAGTTTTGATCAATTTGTTTCTGCATGTCAAATCAGTAACTGAGGGACAGATTTGATTTGGGTCGACTTCGGTCAATCATAACTCCTTATATATGACGAACTGGGTGGCTTACTATATATAAAATTAAATATCTTTGAGTTATCTTTCAAACGATATAAATTTTGCAAAAATCTAATACCCGAACGAGTAGTTATTCAGTTTTGCATGGCCAAGGTACTCAGGATTTTTATGCCATTTTTCAATTTCCTTAGGGGCAATCCAGTCATTTCACCCTTGCCCCATTTCGTGGAAATAAGCATAAAAACTGATTTTGGGCATCAAAGTTTGTTATTTTCAAAAAAAAGTTTCAAGAAAGAAACCCTAAACCTCTAAATTTCCCTTCTTAAATATTCCAATTCCACCATGGAAATTTCAAATTAATCCGATAACTGAAGTCCCCGTTCCGAGCTCTTCGAGATGCACCAATCAATTTCGTGAATAGTGTTCCGAGGCAAGAATTTATTCCAATCTTTACTTGTAAGGTATGTGGGGTTTGAACAAGAATAATTCTTCCGTTCTTGTGCTCGTATCTTTAATTTTTATTATGAATTATTATGAGTTTGACAAATGAATTTATTTTCATGATATCCTACCATGAGATTTTGATTATGTATATATGTAAATTGTTCAAGCTTGCCAATTATGATTATTTAATGGATTCATATGGTTCAGTAAGTTGAATTATGTCTAAATAATTCGATTATGAACTTATAAAGATTTGAATGGTAAGTTTTGAATCACATGAGTATTTGACTATTTTCGTTCTATAAATTGAGATTTAATATTGGGATTCTTGGTTTTTCTATCAAGAATTGATATATTTTGAACATGTATCCACATTTTAAGTTCAAGAATGAATTATTGGTATTTTCAAGTGTTTTCGAGCCATGTGTCAAATTTTGAGCTTCCTTATGACGATTTGAGTTATTGGGTATATTGATATCGAAGTTGCAATGAGTCTTGGTATTTTTTGGATGGTTTTGATGAGTTAAATTGTTAAAAATATTGTGTTCTGATTCTTCATACCCTTTTCCAAATGTCGAGTCGGTTATGGTTCAATGCATTGATACCTTGTTGATGTTGAGGAAGATTAAAATGTTTTGAGCTCAAATGTGTTGAGTTAGGATTCCACAAATTGATATGATTTGATAAATGAGAAAGAGATTTGATATGGTCTTTATGATAGACCCTTGTGATGTTGTGGTGGATTTCCTAATGCGTTCTGAGCTTGTCGGGGAATAGTATTTAGCACCGAGAGGAAAATTTGGCATTTCACCAAACCTATGTGCTACCGTAGGCTTGTTTGATGATGATATTATTGGCCAGAGAGCCTGATTGTGATTATTGTAGTTTTAAGGTCATACTCCCTGGCAAAGAGTATGACGCTCCCGCCAACGGGGGTTTCAAACGTTGGTATTCCACGTAGCTCGCGTGGAGTTGTCGGCTATAGGAAACTCCTGTGTCCATAAGATTAAGTTTCTTGAATTACTGAGTCACTCCGAGATTCGAGTCAAAGAGTTGAGATGTTTATGATGTTTTATAGTCATTTATGATGATTTATAATTACCTATGATGATTTTTGATGATATGATAATTTATGATGAGTTATCATAATTTATGATTTTTAATGATTTACGTAGATTACGAGATTTTATCGTATGAGCTATTTATTATGAAATTACGAAAAATATGATTTGATATAACTCAAGCCAATTGAGTCATCATTGTCCATATGCATGTTTGCATGAAATTTATTAGACTATTTATATTGTTGCATGCACCCCCACATACTCAGTACATTTCAAAGTGCTGACCCATATATTTTCATGGGCTACATTTTTACCAAAATGTACGTACAAGCTTTAGCGCACATATTATGTTCAGTTGGGTCGCAGCTCTCGATCGGTAGGTGATTAATCCTTTTGATTCAGGGTCTTAAGTTGTTTAGATTAGAGGTGTATTGTATTTTCTATATTCAGTCGTATTGATTAGGGGTAGTTGGGAGTCATGACCCGACTATCTTTGATCAATTCTAGTAGAGGCTTCATAAACAGTCACTAGTAGTCAGTGTACTCAGTTTCAGATTTTTATATATATGAGCAGAATTGTGACCGTGTAAATTTACTATCATGTTGGTCAGGCTAAGTTATGGGTTGTTTCCATATTATTCCTTCTATTTTATGTATTTTATTCAGTTTGTTTGGGTTATACCAGATGAAGGGTTAGCTTGTAAGCACCATGTGACCCCTCGGGATACAATTTTGGGGCGTTACACTCAACATCAATTTCAAAATTGATATCATGATCCGAAGACATACCAGGCAAATTCATATCCTTGGCACATAATGTATCCATAAAATAACACTAGTAATATGAGAAAAATAAGATAAAAATTCCATCTTAATAAATCTACGATCCTGAACATAATGTATGACCCTCTTATGGCCCAAATGAAGCGCACCCTTCAAATTTATCCTTGGCAGATTTGGCAAATCTAAATTCATGGTTTGATTAAAATAATCTAAAACAATATTCTATGGAGCCAACCAATCCATAGCTAAAACATTAAAAAAATCAACTATATCTAACATAAAAAAATAATCTATCCAAGTCATACAGCCATAAAAAGTCACAACACCAGATCTGTACACCTGATCCACTACTAAAGAATCTCCTACAAGGGTCGATACATGAATAGACATGGAAAGACGCTCACTGATAGAATAAAAACATAAAGCAAAATATGCAGAGACATAGGAAAATGTTAATCTGAGGTCAAATCATATCGGTAAAGATCTGAAACAAATAAGGGTGAAATTTGTGATCACAATATCAGAAACCTCCATATATGGCCTGGTGGGTATAGCATAACACTGACCTCGACTATTAACTAGTTGAGTAGCCCCACGAACCCTACAGTGGTCTCAACTACCTCTATATTTTGTACCTTTGGTAGTACCTGTACCTCTCATAGCTAAAATAGGAGTAGTTTTAATCGTACAACGAGGATAGTCCCTGGCCACACAGCCAGTCTCATCACACAAAGCAAATTTTAAACTTGACCTGGCATCCCTCCTACACTGCTGACCCAAAAGATCCACCACCTTAAATCTATAAGGCCACCTATACTTGTCTACCCATATATCTACAATGACCTCTAAAATATCTTCCATAGGGAGACTGACCTCTAAACTCGCCAAACTGAAACACCCTCTTGGTGCCTCCTTGAGAAGCTCTAATAATACCGTCTGTCATCTTGACATGATCCATAATGATCTGAAAAAAGGCTCCACATACAACCATTTGAGAAGTAGCTAAGTAAAGGGAAAAATCTAGAGCCTTCACAAACCTTCGAATCTTCTTAGACTCGGTGGAAATACTTACGTAAGAATATTTGGGCAAGGCATAGAAGTATTCGTGTTACTCTGCAATGGTAATACAGCCCTGCTCTAGATGATCAAACTCATCACCGATCAATACTATAAACAATAAGTCACAAATCACTCAAAAAATGATCCCATGTCAACTCAGGAGGATCAAAAGGTCTACATCTAATAAATAATCTCCCCCAATCTATTAAAACATGTCTCAATTGAGAGGGAGTGTAAGCCGCTCAATGAGACTGAAGAGACCCCAAGTTATGCAACTTTTCATGATACTCAATCTAATACTCATAGGTATTTTCACCCACAGCAGTACCAAATTTAGGAGCACCCAAATTAGTAAATCTCTCAAACCTCTTTTAATCCTCAAAAGACATCGTTATTCTTTCAACAAGAGGAGACATGGTGAATCTAGTTGGATTAGATCCAATCTAAGAAGGTAACATTGATGAAGGGTGACCTTTTGATCCTAGTGCAACTTAATCAGATGTCAGTGCAGATGGAGGAATAATACACAATGTCTAAGGAGTAATCAAAGTAAAAACAACTGACAAATAAGGATCCACACTAGAGGCAGGAGGAAACCCGGCATTACCAAAGGAGAACTCTCCAAGCACGTCAATAACCACACCAACAACCCCTCTAAAATCGTGCCAGATGAACCCAGAGGAACTGGAACAAAACCTAAACCTCTAACCTTTATAACCTGAGGCTCAACGGAGAATCCTCTAGAACTCCTTCTCGATGGGGTGGATCGAAGAACCCTTACACTTCCTCAAGTCCATCCTCCGCTCGAGGCTCTCCCTCTAGGAAAAGGATTCACATCCCTAACTCGTAGGACCTAGTCAACACCATTGAGACAAATAAAACCTGGCTTTGATACTTATTTTTCATGACCCAAAAACCTACAGGTCATGATGGCACTTATCACGATAAACCTTGGCAAGTGAGCCTATCATAGAACCCAATACACAATAGGGAAAAAATAGAAATAACCTTTAGACCAGGCCTCTATAATGAAGTTGAACTATACAAATATAATATATTTTTAAAGAAAAATAACAATGTAGCCATAACTCCCAAAACTAGGCATCAGTAGTATTAGAACATATCTAGTACAACTCAAATCCAATGAAATACATAAATATTCAAATACAAGAGAGAAACTCAATCTCAAAAATAAAAGGAAATACATAGTCTATAAAGAAGGTATCCTAGGATATCCGAACGCCTGAAAAATATCAACTACCTTAAAAGCTTAAACAATCACCATAGTCAAGCAACATGGGGCCCACCTAAACCAAAATCTACACAAGAATACAAAAGGAGTGAATACGATGCACTTTTAATTGGTAGGTATCGTAGGTCGATCAAGAAAAGTAGAAAATAAAGAATAAAATATACTCACTAAGGGAAAGTTAACCACAATTAGAAAATATCCCAAAATGATATCCCACATTGCTTGTACTAACAATTCCAATATATATCACCTATATTGCAACAACACAACTAGGTAGAACACAAGTATACCTTATCTCACATAAAATTTAGAACAAGGAAGAACATGTATATAAAAGATAGTGAAGTACAATAAATGGAAGGTAGAACAAATAAAGATATAAAAAGTCAATATGGCTACTCAATTAAACATAAACCAAATAAAGTAAGTGCAATATATAATAATAGTAAGAAAATTATAATGATGATGATGATGCACTAGGCCATTGCACAATCTCCATAGATAGTTATAGAGCTAAATATTCCAAATTTAGAACCCATGGGGGTTTGTCAACCCATATATAATCCATATATCATATCTCCTACAGTGCTACCGCTTCCCTATTTGTGACCCATGGGGGGTTTGTCAACCCGTATATAATCCATGTACAATCTCCCAGTGAGAATTTCCTCAAGCATCCAGATGATGTATTCTTTACAACCATCCTTAATAATATAATACAAAAATAACGGAAATCAATCTCCACAAATTATTCCCGACCATATGAAAATTTCCACTTATTCCATATGTCAGAAAAGTATGAATACATCAGAAGATACAAATGGTATCATAATAGAAATTTTAACAACACGATACCATTATTTACATGTATATCGGGCTATCAACATCACATAAGACCCTAACAAGTCTCAAATATCAGATATTATCTCAAACCAATAATTATACCACATATAGGCCTACACACGGTCATAATACATTAATAAAGAATAATTTATGACTAGTTCATATCCTCTTAACATGAATTTAGCATACAAATTCACTACCTAACCTAGTCTTATAGAGTTAACCTATAACCTACATCAATGCAGAATTGGTCCACAACACTTTATTCTCAAAGTTCAACTCCTTAGGAATGATCTCAAAATCAACTAAAATCATGAAATTTTGAATCAACACATCAAAGCTATGCCAACGATGTCCATATTGCCTATTTTTAGATTAGGGTCAAAATGAACAGCCGAAATAGGTTATTGAAAAAATGGCAAAAATGAAAACTTTATTTAAAAAATGTTTTTCCCACAACTTTAGGATTTTACAACTAAAAACCAGTTACTAATCAAGTTTAAAATGTGGTCCAAATTGAAGAAAAACCATTTTTAGACTCTACCAGATCAAACATTTGATATTCGCTATAGATCTAAGAATCAAATCTTTTTTAAGGTAAAATTGACATAAAAAACTAGTAATTATAGGATTAAAAACATTGTACAGGTGAAACAGACTAAAATTTGGGATACATCAAGTGATAAGGTATTTGGGGTTTTGAATAATGAATATTGAATTTGACTAAGAGAAGGGTGAATTTGTACCTTAAATACGTAAAAAAATAAATAAGAAATAGGTATTAATCTAGCTTTCCAAACACCCACAAGCTTCAATTTTGGGCTCTCACACAATTTTATGGTTTATCTCTTAAAATGCAAGGTGAAAATAAGCTAAAATGCAACTAAATTGGCCTTTTATAAACCTTTCCTAGATCAACAGGTCATGCTATCACACAATTAAGTGTGTGATCGCAAACAAGGATGTTGGAGAAGATGTTTCAATCACAATAATAAATCTATACGATAGCATGACCCTTTGCACAATAGGTGAGACAACGGCCTACACAAAATATTTGCTGAAACATAGAATTTTTCCATGTTTCTGCTAAGACCTCCAGATTCATTTGGAATTTGATTTATGAAAATGAAATATGTACCCATACTAAATACGATGCTCCAGATCCAATGCAGATCTCAGATTGTTATAAAGAAGTCACTTTCACAAAGTTGACCCCTAAAACCTAAAATAATAATTTTTCAAACCGAAGGTTGAAATAGGATTTAAAATTTATAAAACAAAACAAAGCATGTTACCACCCTAAAATCGACATTCTAGATCTACTGGTACAGTCTATTCATCAATTTGTTACATGTATCAAAAGATAACCACATAAGTCCATAATAAGGATCTCGAAGCCACCAAAACAATAATATGGCATAAATGGCACCAAAATCATCGGAAACCATGCCAATCACCCTAACACCCAAAAAATATCACAATGCAACTATATGGAGCGGTAAAATAGTCAAATCATATAGAAAAACCTATTTCATATGTTTAATCATATTTTTTAGTCTTTACATCATTGATGTCATGACCTAATTTATAGGTAATGATGGCAACTACTAAATCTCGGTAGTAGGTAAGCCAATACCATAACCCAAATATAACACAATGGGTTAATTTTGTAAGAAATGCCAAAGTAGGCTAAAATTAATGAACACAAGTTATAAATAAACAATGTTCTACTATAGATAAAGAGACAACACGGATAATAATCCTACTACTTTGTATAGTCTATACTAGAGCAGCTAATATCATTTGTAAAACATAATAGTCTAAACTAGCCAATACATTTGTCTCGATATAAAAGACTAAATAATAATAAAATTGGAAACAGGCAACTCAGACTCCAAGAGCTCACCCTATCTCAAAAACAACAACACCATATGAACTCGAGTCAGTAGCAGAAACTAGTACTCAAACTTGCACCGAAAGGTACAAAAGCATAATATGAGTACAAAAACAACAGGTACTCAGTTGGCATCATCAACTAATTGAGATATGTCATGCTATAAAAATTATATGATGCATGATAGTTATAACTAAGTTAATGTACAAAATCAAACCTGAATCGTCTCTATCACCATTGTGCATAATTTAGACATTAACAAAATAGTAACAATAATATAATGTTAGGAATCAAGAACATGTAAACATACATATTAAATTGGCTCCTTTACGCTAATTGGTGCATGATGTAAAGAACTCATCACTGCATCCCATACTACTTGAGAGTACACATAAGGATAGAATAACTTATGCATACATCACTCTCACTAACCACTACCGTAACTCCAAAATCATTTTACAATTCATCATTATTTGAGATTATACCAACACCATTCCATTTACTAATACTATTCCATAATCTGCTAGTTATCTATTAATTATTTCTAACCATTAGAATTATTTTCAACTAACCATCATATATTTACTATTAACTACTTAATTAATTAGGAATCCTTTAGCATTGATCATCATAGAACATGGATAGTCATCGTCCAAAATTTAATCGGTCACAAGTCTCATCAAGACTCAGAATTGAACAGGTAATAAATATAATCAAGACTCAAAATTGAATTGTACATCAAAATATTATCATGATATAGAAATTTTTCTCTTAAAAAAGTGATATGCCCCATGAGGGATAAAGTAAATAACAAGCCCTACGAGGGGTAAAGTATATCAAAATAAAAGAGAAACAAAGAAGCGTATACCTTAAATATTCATTGTTCATCTTCAATGAAACTTTATCAACATAATCATCATATAACAAGATTTCTCTTTTTTACCCCCCCACACCTTCCCAAGGTTCTAATGATCATAATGGTTCCTCAAAGTTAACATGTCATAGCATAAGGTGGGTTAAAGTTTACCTCTAAAACCAATGATCAATTTTAGGCAATTCCTACCCGAATTAGCTTAAGGTAGATAATTTCACTCTTAGATGTATATCAAGAAATAATTAGCTATAAGGTAAAGGTTATTCCATACAATATACCTAACTCAAACAAAGAAACTAAGGTGCATGAATGAATGTGAGTAACTGGGGTCAACTTGCCCATAACATGATTGACAAGGTCACTCCCATTCAATTAGAGTAACTAAATCATCCTCATTCCAACTGCAAGATATGAAGTATAATTCACAAAGGTTCAAGCCGACAAGTCAAGCATTCCATTATATGAGTTCAAGTGACCTAGATGACCTAACTAAATCAAAGCCTTACCATTTATGTATCACCGCCTCAAACCTATCCCAATCTAACAAGATATTACAATTATACTATAACATATCTCAATTTAACAAGAAATAAATCCAACCTACCTCAAATCCAAAGGAAGCTCACAAACCACTAAATGTTTGCTTTTCCCTTCCTAGAATCTTCTTTAAGGTTCCAAGATATTAAATTAAAACACACTCTACACATTTTTACAAGAATAGCGATTCCCATATTACATTATTGTCCTTTGGGTCCAAAAATAATGCAAAAACTCCCAAGAGGATCCCACTTACGGAAAATATTTGTTTGAGTCTTACCCAACATGATATCAAGTCACAGAATCAAAACCCTCAAAATGGGTGAATACTTCACAAACTTTTGTCTAAAATCAAGCCCTAATTAATTTGGAGCCTTGGTCAAATAATCAAGAAATTCAAGCATGAATTAAAGGATTATTACCTTCAATCAAATGACAACCATGAAAATATATTTTAATCAAGCTCTAAAGTCACACCCAACACTTAGTTTATGGTTAGCTCACTATCCAAGGGTTTGTATGTCTAAAAATAATTGATAAGTGATCAAAATGGAGCTTAAATGTGTCTTTTATACCCATAACATGTACTCAGATGTTGCTATCGTTGTCCATGGATGGAAATCATAGTTGGGTGATCATAATAGCCTTATGTAGATCGTTGTAGGGAGATCATGATGCCTTTTGTGTCATTGCACAAACATCAGCACCAATAAACTTAGAAAATTTTCCATGTTTCCAACAACTCCTCGAGATTCATTCAAAATCAGATATATGCAAATGAACTATGTAACCACACTAAATTGTATATTCCAAACATGTTGGTGAATCAGATTTTCCATATGAGATCATTTTTCCTAAATATTGGTCCCATACCAAAACTTCTAATTTTCCAACTTTTTGACAATAGGTTGAAATGAGCTCTAGTGTACTGGTACCCGAACCAAAGGTCTAGTAATAATAAATCAATATTTTTAAGTTGTGGGTGCTATTTGAATTTACATCACAAATCATTTTCCTAAATTTTTTTCTCAGTGGCTATTTGGAACCAGCGTAGACGTCTAAAGAGGGAATTGGTTCTAAAACCCAAATAAACTACTCAGTTTCCAAATTGTCAGTCCCAATAAGTTATAAATGTCTTGGGGAAGCTATGGAAAAGTTCTACGAACAAAAATATGTAGAAATATAGAAAATGACCTAAAAGGTCATTATGATATCAAGTACTAAAGGAACTTTAATCCACAAAAGTTAAAGATGAGGAAACACCTGAAGTCTTGAATAGGTGAGGATACTAGACATGCATCTCACTCTCGATCTCCCAAGTGTCCTTCTTTAATAGGAGTTACATTTACTGAATCTTAACTATAGTAATCTACCTAGTGCACAACTGCCTTAAATTACTAGCAAAAATGAGTACTGGCTCCTTTAAAAAGGTCAAATGCTCAAGCAATGTCACGACCTAATGTACATGTCATGATGGCACATACAAACCCCCCAATAGATAAGCCAATAACATAACCTAGAGCTAATACAATGGGTTAATTTTGTAAAGAATGCCCAACATAGGCCAAATTCAATTATAAGTAAATAAAGTTTTCTAAAAATATATACATTCAAATAAGATACCTATCCCAATACCTAGCAGAGTCAGTAAAAGAGCATTTAATAGCATTAATACAACTCAAGTCTAGAATAGTCAATATATCTGTCTCGAATACAATGAGTATAAAAGATAGAGGGAAAATAGGTGACTTAAACTCCAAGAGCTTACCCGATGGCTGATCCCCTTAAATCAAATACCACAACAGCAACGATCACCAATGACAGCTAGTACTTGGTTCTATGCCAAAAAAGTATAGAAGTGTAGTATATGTACCAAAATAATGGCTAGTCAGTGGGCATCATCAAATACTGAGCTAAATCATGACATAAAAATTATAATATGCAGGTAATCATAACTAATTCAAGGTGAAAAATCAAACATGAATCATCTCCATCATCACTAAATATAATGAGAATTATACCAGAGTAATAAAAGGTAGCAACACAAGCCAATATCGCCATACATAAGTGTTAGAAAATTCAAAATTATCATTTATCATTCATGGGTCAACAACTAGTCATTATTCACCAATAACGCTAATACTAGTATCTAGCCCAAATTCATCACTACACCATGTTTATCAACTAGCCAATATTTATTTCTATCCATCATATACTCACTAATCACTATTTATCAAATAACTGCAATTACTAATCATTCATTACTCATTTATTGACTAAACACCATTTAGTGACTAGCATCACTAATCCACAAATCTTTTTTTAGAAACTAGTCATCATCATCCATAAAATCATTATTATCAACTAATCATCATTACTCTAAGACTTCATTTATGCTAAACATTATTATAACTTAATGTAACACCCTGATTCGCTGAACAAGAATGCTATACGGTGCTCATGACCCCGAGGGACCACAAGCTAACCCATGACTGATATCTGTACCTGTATACTGCAAATCATGATATAATAATGCAGAATACATAGAAGTACAAGGCCATAAGGTTCAACTGAATACAATCATATGGGTGAAAATACCCAAAATAACTCAATCTGAATGTAAATCTGAACATAAATCTGAAAGCCTCTAAACTATCTGAATAAAGAGTTAAACGAACATGTCTCCAACTAACTCCTTAAAACTGAACTGAAGAAATAAATAAATATATCAAATTATATTGTCCTCAAATCAATAAGGACTCACTGTGTCGCTGCGAATGGAATGTTATCGCTAATGCTAGGCTGGAGCTCGTGTATCGGAACCTATTGTGTAACATGAAAAGAAAGCACCATAGCACAAATGCATCAGTACAACTAGAGTACTGAGTATACGAGGAAGGTAGGCTGAACATAAAGGGTTTCATGCATGAACAACACTGACTGACTAATATCAACGTGGAAGTACAAACACACATATATAGAGATTAGGACCGTGAATACGTGATAGCATAACCTATATGCTAGTACATGGTTTACTGATAACTGTCATGACTGATACTAAAACTGATAAAATAGACGACAGTATCTGACAATCCTGTAGATACTAAAATTTGAAGAACGCCCTGAGTTCTTTTACTGAGACTAATATTAAAACAGTGGTAAGTAGTGTTTAACCGACATGCCCCATGTATGCCATTATGGCTAAACTGGGGTCCAATCTCTACCCCGATTGGAGGGGTGTCAATACTATGCCACGGGTAAGGATAGCCTGTGAGTGACCCTTATCTGGCGGGTACTAAATGAGAACAGTGGAAATCCTAAACTGATGGGTTAAGCCACCTTATCAACCCTAATCTGACGAGTTAAGATGTCTTAACCTACGCTGGCTATGCAGTTCTAGAACACAAAGATGACTATTAAGAATCGCACCCTAAACTGGTGGGTGAGTTCCTATCCTTGGGTTCACTCGGTGCTAACCTCTACTCCCATCTGGAGGGACTACACATGAATAACTGACTGTGCATGACTTAATCTTACTGAATTTAGTTGAATGGCAGAATGTTACTGATATCTGACAACTGACTAAGATCATGAGGCTTTCCTGAGTCACATGACTGACTGATGTCAATGGAATCATATCTTGAGTTCGAATATCGTGAAACATGACATGGATCTAGGCACACATCTGTAGTTTTTAGGTACAAGTACCCCCAGGACTCGATGGAAGGAAACTAACACACATAACTGACTTGATCATAAGAGTAGAGTCCATAATTTATAATATCATAAGTAGGGATCTCATACAAAGCATGGTTATCAACAATGTATGGAATGGTAGGATTTCATATCACATGGAAGTACTTTCACAATCTTAATATCATGTGCATTGCATAATCATATTGGCAACACATACCAATAGCATGGAAGTTTGTGTAGATTGCATGGTTATCACATATCTTGTTCAAAAGTAGGATTTGCAAGTAAACATAGCATAATCTCATAAGAATAGTTCATGAGTATTCCAACAACATTTACAAGGTACATTATCAACATAGAAGTCATTGGAACAAAAGGGCATATCATGAATCCTTCACTTAGTCACAATTTAGCTATATAACGTGATTTCTAGTTTCTTAGGAATTTTATCAAACACCTTACATTCACATCTTAAGCATAGGTGAAATTATCAAATTATACATCTTGAACAACCAAATTTACATGTTTCCAACTCATATGATATCATAAAATTCAAAAAAACATATAAAGATTCCATCTTCGGAATCACCCAATATCAACAACATTATCATCAACACCCAAAATATAGAAATCATACTTTATAATGAGAAAGAGGGTTTTTGAGCTTTATGGATTAAAGGGATCCATAAATCAACTCACGCATACCTTAGAAGGAAGATTCTTGATGATTGACGGAGAAATTTCCTTGAAATCGGATCTTCAAGCTTAGTTACGCAATCCTAGTTGTTTTTCTCTTTTAGTGCTCTTGAATTATGAGCTTTGAGATGATAATAGGGTTGTAATATGTTTAGAAGTTATATATTTCATTGGGTTAAGTTTAGGGACATGTAAGGAGCGTTAAAAGACTTAATTACCCTTAAAATAACACAAAACAGAGTGTTTTTGGCACCTGGAACTGACTTAGGTGGCACCCAAGTGATTGCCTAAGCTAGATTGGGCAGCGCCTAACCAATCGCCTATGTTTGGGTTGGGCAGCACCTAACCAATCTCCTATCCTTATTGTCTCTCACGAAAATGGGCATAACCTTTTGCTCGGGTATTGGATTAAGGCGAAATTGGTATCATTGGAAACCTAATTCAATTCTCTTCAATTTGATGGTCTAAATCAGCCAAAATACCACATTAACATCGAGTTATACTCATACAAAAATAACCCTTACAAAATTGAACACTATAACTTGATGGATTCAAAAACTCTTAGCTTGTATTACCTTAAGTGACTTATATGAGCATGCTTAACGGATCATAAGCTATCCTATCACTAGGATATTCATTGTAAGCCATGTAATCAAGTATGAATCATAGGATAGGAGATTTCATATGTAGGAATACTTATTCACTTCCTAGCTTAGAAACATGCGGGGTATTACAATATCTCCCCCTTGGGAACATTCATTCTCGAATAAGAATTTACTGAAAAGGGATACAAGACAATAGAATCTGAACTGAACATGAAGAACTCACACTTGATCTCATGAATGACTTGCTAAATATACTGAACTCGTGCATATCTGAGGCATGGACAACTGACACATGAATGCATTACTGAGTATGAAATGGTAAGTAGGTACCATATTTATACTGGAAACATGAACATAAAACTAAAGAAGATTAAAGAGAACAGTTACCTTGAGCTTGATCTGAATTAGCAGGGAAGAGGTGAGGATACTTGGTACGCATGTCTGCTTCTGCTTCCCAAGTATCTCCCTCATGAGACTGATTTTGCCAAAGAACCCTGACTAGAAGGACTTCTTTGTTCCTCAATTTATGAGTCTGATAATCTAAGATTTTGACTGGAATCTCTTCATAAGAGAGGCTATTCTGAATGTCGATACTCTAAATAGGAACAATAAATGCTAGTCCACCTATGCACTTCTTTAGAAAAGAGACATGGAAGACTGGATGGACTGAGGCTAGATCTGAAGGCAACCGAAGCTTATAAGCTACCTTGTCGAGGCGATAAAGAATTCTAAAGGAACCAATATACTGGGGACTGAGTTTCCATTTCTTTCCAAACATCTTCACTCGCTTCATGGGACAGATCTTAAGATAGACATAGTTATTGACCTCGAATTCAAGATCCTTTCTACGAACATCTGCATAGGACTTCTGTCGGCTCTAAGCATCCCAAATTCTCTCTCTGATCAACTAAACATTCTGTAAGGCGTCGAATACTAAGTTAGGACCTATGATTGAGGCCTCACTAACTTCTAACCAACCAATCGGAGATCTACATATCCTACCATAGAGAGCTTTGAATAGAGCCATCTAAATACTAGAATGATAACTATCGTTGTATGCAAACTCAATCAAAGGCAAATGGTCGTCCCAACTTTCCTTGAAGACAACTTCACACACCCTTAGCATATCTTTAAGAGTATGAATTGTCCTCTCTGCTTGACCATTTGTCTAAGGATGAAATGATATGCTGAGATAGACTTGGGTACCGAGACCCTTTTGGAATTCTTTCCAAAAGTAAGAGGTCAACAGGGTACCTCTTTCTGAGATGATAGATAGTGGAACACCGTGTAACCTAACTAACTCCCTAATATAGAGTTTGGCATAATCCTCAGTGGAATAAGAAGTATGAACAGGAAGGAAATGAGCTGACTTTGTCATTCTATCTATAATGACCCAGACTGAATTATGTTGATGACGAGTTCTAGGCAAACCCGTCACAAAGTCCATGTTAACTTCTTCCCACTTCCAAGTTGGAATGGTAAACTCTTGCATGGAACCACTAGGTTTATGATGCTCTATCTTAACTTGCTAACATGTAGAGCACTTAGCCATAAACTCTGCAATATTTCTCTTCATCCCTCTCCACCAATAGATCTCCTGTATGTCGCGGTACATCTTAGTGGCCCCTTGATGAATTGAGTATCGCGCACCATGTGCTTCTACAAGAATTCACTGCCTCAAATAATCTACACCTGGAACATATGGATGACCCTGACAACGAAGAACACCATCTCTCCTTTCGGAGAAAACCTTGACTTTCTGATTCTGAACTACTTTTTGAGCTTGACAAGGCTTGGATCCCTGTCTTGTTTCTCTTTCACCTCATAAACTAGAGATGACTCTGAACTACTATGAGCACATACACCACCCTCTAAAGAATCGACTAAGCGAATTCCTACTCTGGCAAGCTGATGGATCTCCTGAGCTATCTTTTTCTTACTATCCTCAATGTGAGAAATACTATGCATGGAGAGTCGATTGAGAGCGTCGTCCACAACATTAGCCTTGCCCGAATGATAAATAACACTTATGTCGTAATCCTTCAAGAGCTCTAACCACCTTTTCTGGCGAAGATTGAGATCTTTCTGGGAAAAGACATACTGGAGGCTTTAATGGTCTGTGAAGATATCTACATGAACTCCATAGAGATAATGCCTCCAAATCTTTAAGGCATAAACTACCGCTTCTAATTCAAGATCATGAGTAGGATAATTCTTCTCATGTGGCTTTAACCGTCTGGAGACGTAGGCTATGACCTTACTATGCTGCATGAGGACACAGCCTAAACCTACTCTGGATGCATCACAATAGACTACAAAATCGTCTGAACCATCTGGAATAGTAACAACTGGAGCAGAGGTAAGTCGAGTCTTCAACTCTTGAAATCTCTTCTCACATGAATCTGACCACTGAAATCTTCTTTTGAGTCAATCTAGACATGGGAGATGCAGTATAATAAAATCCCTCAACAAATCGTGTGTAATAGCCAGCCAAACCCAAGAAACTCCTAATATCTAATAGAGATACGGGTCTGGGCCAATTTCTTACTGCCTCAGTCTTCTAAGGATCAACTCTAATTCCATCACCGGAAATAATATGGCCAAGGAATGCTACTGATCTTAGCCAAAATTCGCACTTGCTGAACTTAGCGAATAATTGGTGATCCCTAACAGTCTGAAGAATAATCCTGAGATGGTCTGCATGATCACGCTCTGTGCGAGAATAGACCAGAATATCATCTATGAAAAATATGACAAACATGTCCAAGTACTGCTTGAACACACAGTTCATCAAATCCATAAAAGCTATAGGGGCATTGGTAAGACCAAATGACATGAATAAAAATTCAAAGTGACCATACCGAGTAAGGAAAGCTGTCTTAGAAATGTCACATTCTCTAACTCTGAGCTGATGATAGCCTGATCTGAGGTCTATCTTGGAGAAGTAACTGGCACCCTGAAGTTGGTCGAATAGATCATCAATCCTGGGAAGAGGATATTTGTTCTTGACCGTGACCTTGTTGAGTTGATGGTAATCAATACACATCCTGAGAGAATTATCTTTCTTGCACACGAAAATTACTGTTGCACCCCATAGGGAAACGCCGAGTCTGATGAATCCCTTATAGAGATCCTTTAACTAATCTTTCAGTTCTTTGAGTTCTGCTAGTTCCATTCTGTATAGCAGAATAGAAGTAGGTTGAGTATCTGGAAGAAGGTCTATGCCGAAGTTTATTTCCCTTTCTGGAGGAATGCCTGGAAGATCTTCGACAAACACATCTGAGTATTCATTAACAACAGGGACTGTTTTAAGGCTGGAATACTCAGAAGTGGAATCTTTAACATGCACGAGATAATAAACACACCCCTTAGAAATCATTTTCCTTGCCCGAAGTTAGGAAACAAGTTGACCCCTGAATGCTGAAATGCTACCCTTCCACTCTAGGACGGGCTCATTCAGGAATTGAAACTGAACTATCCTGTTTCTGTAGTCGACTGTGGTATAGTAGGAATGAAGCCAATCCATGCCGAGAATGACATCAAAATTAGTCATCTCTAACGCCACTAAATCTGCTGACATGGATTTCTGAGATATCATAACCGGGCAGCTCTTGTATACCTGTTGGGCTATGATTGTCTTACCCACTAAGGTAGAGATTGAGAAGGGATCTACTAGGACTTCGGGACTGAATCTGAAATCGCCTGCTATGTATGGAATAATAAAAGACAAATATGCACCTATGTCTAGGTAACCATAAACATGAACATAGAAAATCTGTAACATACCAGTAACGACATCAGGAGAATTTTCATGATCCTTCCAGGACTGAAGAGCATAGAGTCTGTTTGAGCGTTACCCACTGGTAGCACTGGAAATGGCACCCTGCTGGTTCGGGTGAATGGACTGAGCTGTAGAATGATTTTGCTGACCCTAAAGACTTGACTGCAGACACTCCCTAATCCTGTGGCCTGGCTTGCCACAACCAAAACAGACATCACTGCCGGCTCTGTAAATGCCCCTGTGGTTCTTATCACAAGTCTGACAAAGGGGATTCATTCGGGCACTGCTAACACTGCCCTGAGATTTAGATCCTGGTGCTTTGTCTCTATTTTTGTCTCTGAACTTCGACACTAAAGGCCTGGTAGAGGAAGGAGATAGAATGACTGACTTAGAGTAAAACTGTGATCGATTTTCTCCATCTGACTTGGGGTGAGCAAAGTTGAAATTACCTAACCTTGCTCTCTTGTTCTACCTCTCCCTAGTGTTAAACTTCTACTCTTTTACTTGCTGGGAATAGGTCATGAGTCTAGCTTAGGTCATATCACCGATCAGCATCGCAGACCTATACTCATTTACCTTGCTATTATTAACCCCTGACACAAACTTGCTCATCTTAGCTCTGTTGTCTGCACCCACATAAGGAGCATACCTAGCTAGCTGAGTAAACCTAGGAGAATACTTTCGAACCATCATATTCCCTTGCCTGAGGTTGACGAACACAAGAACTTTGGATTCCCTCAGCTCTTGGGGAAACAATATGTCTAAGAAGGCTGAGACAAATTTCTCCCACTCTATTGGGCCTGTATCATCTAACCTCTCAGACTTCTACTGTTTGTACCAATGATGAGCAATATCTTGTAAATGGTAGGTACCTAACTCAGTACTCTCAATAGAAGTAACACTCATGATGTCAATGATCTTCTAGACTTGGTCAATGAACTCCTGAGGGTCCTCCTCATCAGACTTAGACCTATGGAAAGATAGAGGGTTCATCCGGGTGAAGTCCTAAACCCTAGCTGCTTTGGGATTGGCCAAATGACTGGTGATCGTTCATTCTGTGCAGCCATGGACTGAGCAAGTATGGTAAATGCAGCTCTAAACTCTGCATAGGAAACATGTTCGCCCAAAGGATCTTCGGGCTGAGGAGCTGGTTGGTTTCTTCTCTTTGGGGCCATGGTTTGGAATAGAAGAAGAATAGATTAGAATGAGAGTTTAACTTGTGATTATGATCACTAGCATGACATGAATAATGAAGAAAGGGGACTGTTCCTAAAACATCTTATAGCCTCCCGCACATAAATGTGGCACGCAACACACCCATGTACAAAACTCTACTAGATACGGCTTTCAGACTTCCTAAGACTCTATTGAACCTTAGGCTCTGATAATAAGTTTGTAACACCCCAATTCGCTGAACCGGAATGCTACACAGTGCTCATGACCCCGAGGGACCATAAGTTAACCCATGACTGATATTTGAACCTGTATACTGCAAATCATGATATAATAATGTAGAATACATAGAATTGTAAGGCCATAAGGTTCAACTGAATACAATCATGTTGGTGAAAACACCCAAAGCAACTCAATCTGAACATAAATCTGAAAGCCTCTAAACTATCTGAATAAGGATTTGAAGGAATATGTCTCCAACTAACTCTATAAAATTGAACCAAAGAAATAAATAAATGTATCAAATCATATTATCCTTGAATCAATGAGGATTCACTATGTCTCTGTGACTAAAATGCTACCACTACTGCTGGACTGGAGATCATGTCTCGGAACCTATGGTGTAACATGAAGAGAAAACACCATGGCGCAAATGCGTCAGTACAACTAGAGTACTGAGTATACGAGGAAGGTAGGCTGAACATAAAGGGTTTCATGCATGAGCAACACTGACTGACTAATATGAATGTGGGAGTGCAAACACACATATATAGAGACTAGGACCGTGAATACGTGATAGCATGACCTGTAAGCTAGTACATAGTTTACTGATCACTATCATGAGTGATACTGAAACTGATAACATAGACGACTTTATTTGATAGTCCTGTACATACTGAAATCTAAAGAATGCCCTAAGTTCTTTTACTGAAACTGTGGGAAGTAGTGTTTAATCGACATGCCCCATATATGCCATTATGGCTAAGCTGGGGTCTAATCTCTACCCCGACTGTAGGGGTGTCAATATCGTGCCATGGGTAAGGACAGCCTGTGAGTGACCCCTATCTGGTGGGTACTCAATGAGAACGGTGGGATCCCTAAGCTGATGGGTTAAGCCATCTCATCAACCCTAATCTAACAGGTTAAGATGTCTCAACCTACGCTGGCTAAGTAGATATGGAACACAAGGATGACTACTAAGAATCACACCCTGAACTGGCAGGTGATTTCCCATCCTTGGGTTCACTCGGTGCAAACCTCTACTCCCATCTGGAGGGACTGGACATGAATAACTGACTGTGCATGACTTAATCTTTCTAAATTCCGTTGACTGGCGTAATGTTACTAATATCTGACAACTGACAAAGATCATGAGGTTTTCCTAAGTCACATGACTGACTGAAGTCTATGGAATCATAGCTTGATTTCACATATCATGAAACATGACATGGATCTCGGCACACAACTATAGTTTTTGGGTACAAGTACCCCCAGGACTGGATGGAAGGAAACTGCACACATGACTGACTTGATCATAAGAGTAGAGTCCATAATTTATAATATCATAAGTAGGGATCTCATACTAAGCATGGTTATCAACAATGTATTGCATGGAAAGGAGTTCATATCACATGGAAGTAATTACACAATCTTAATATTATGTTCATTGCATAATCATATTGGCAACACATACCAATAGCATGGATGTTCATGTGGATCGCATGGTTATCATACATCTTGTTCATAAGTAGGATTTGCAAGTAAACATAGCATAATCACATAAGAATAGTTCATGAGTATTCCAACAACATTTACAAGGCACATTATCAATATAGAAGTCATTGGAACGTAATGGCATATCATGAATCCTTCACTTAGTCACAATTTAGCTATATTGCATGATTTCTAGTTTCTTAGCCATTTTATCAAACACCTTACATGCACATCTTAAGCATAGGTGAAATCATCAAATTATACATCATGAACAACCAAATTTACATGTTTCCAACTCATATGATATCATGAAATTCAAAAAAACATATATACAATATTGGGAATCATCCAATATCAACAACATTATCATGAACACCCAACAATATAGAAATCATACTTTATATTAAAAAAGAGGGTTTTTGAGCTTTATGGATGAAAGGGATCCATAAATCAACTCACGCATACCTTAGAAGGAAGATTCTTGATGATTGACGAAGGAATTTCCTTGAAATCAGATCTTCAAGCTTAGTTACGCAACCCTAGTTTTTTTTCTCTTGTAGTGCTCTTGGATGATTAGCTTTGAGATGATAATAGCGTTGTAATATGTTTAGAAGCTATATATTTTGTAAGGTTAAGTTTAACGACGTGTAAGGAGTGTTAAAAGACTTAATTACCCTTAAAATAACTCAAAATGGAGAATTTTTGGCACCTGGAACTGACTTAGGCGGCGCCCAAGTGATTGCCTAAGCTAGATTGGGCGGCGCCTAAATAATCGCCTATTCTTACTCTCTCACGAAAATGGGCATAACTTTTAGCTCGGGTATTGGATTAAGGCGAAATTGGTATTATTGGAAAGCTAATTTGATTCACTACAATTTGGTGGGTCTAAATCTACCAAATGACAATAGTAACATCGAGTTATACTCTTTCAAAGATGACCCTTGAAAAAACAAATACTTAAACTTGATGGATTCAAAAAGTCTTAGCTTGTATTACCTTATGTGACTCATATGAACATGCTTAATGCATCATAATCTATCCTATCAGTAGAATATTCATTGTAAGTCATGTACTGAATTATGAATCACAGGATAAGAGATTTCATGTGTAGGAATACTTATTCACTTCCTAGCTTAGAAACATGTGGGGTATTACAATATCTCCCCCTTGGGAACATTCTTCCTCGAATGAGAATTTACTGAGAAGGGATACAAGACAATAGAACCTGAACTGAACATAAAGAACTAAAACTTTATCTCATTACTAGCATGATAAACATACTAAACTCGTGCATATCTGATGTACGGACAAATGACACATGTATGCATGACTTAGTATGAAACGGTTAATAGGTACCAAGTTTATCCTGGAAACATGAACGTGAAACTGAATAAGATTGAAGAGAACTGTTACCTTGTGCTTGATCTGTATTGGCGGGGAAGAGGTGAGGATACTTGGTACGCATGTATTCTTCTGCTTCCCAAGTAGCTCCCTCATGAGACTGATTTCACCAAAGAACCCTGACTAAAGGGACTTCTTTGTTCCTCAATCTACGAGTCTGATAATCTAAGATTTTGACTAAAATCTCTTCATAAGAGAGGCTATTCTGAATCTCGATGCTCTGAATAGGTACAACAACTACTGGGTCACCTATGAACTTCTTTAGCAAAGAGACATGGAAGACTGGATGGATTGAGGCTAGATCTGAAGGCAACTCAAGCTCATAAGCTACCTTGCTGAAGCGACAAGATTCTGAAGGGACCGACATATGGAGGACTGAGTTTCGCTTTCTTTCCAAACCTCTTTACTCCCATCATGGGAGATATCTTAAGATAGACATAGTCATTGACCTCAAATTCGAGATCCTGTCTACGAACATCTACATAGGACTTCTGTTAGCTTTGTGTAGCCTGGAGTCTCTCTCTGATCAACTGAACTTTCTCTAAGGAGTCGAATATTAAGTCCGGACCTATGATTGAGGCCTCACTAAATTTGAACCAACCAATCGGAGATCTACATCTCCTACCATAGAGAGCTTCAAATAGAGCTATCTGAATACTAGAATGATAGCTATTGTTGTATGCAAACTCAATCAAAGGAAAATGGTCATCCCTACTTCCCTTGAAGTCAACTTCACATGCCCTTATCATATCTTCAAGAGTCTGAATGGTCCACTCTGCTTGACCATCACTTTGAGGATGAAATGCTGTGTTGAGATGGACTTAGGTACCAAGGCCCTTTTGGAATGCTTTCCAAAAGTGAGAGGTGAACTGGGTACCTCTGTCTGAGATGATAGATAGTGGAACACCTTGTAACCTGACTAACTCCCTGATATAGAGTTTGGCATAATCCTCAGTGGAATAAGAAGTACGAACAGAAAGGAAATGAGCTGACTTGGTCATTCTATCTATAATGACCCAGACTGAATCATGCTGATGACGATTTCTAGGCAAACCCATCATGAAGTCCATGTCAACTTCTTCCCACTTCCAAGTAGGAATGGTAAACTCTTGCATAGAACCACTAGGTTTCTGATGGTCTATCTTAACCTGTTGACATGTAGAGCACTTAGCCATAAACTCTACAATATCTGTCTTCATCCCACTCCAACAATAGATCTCCCGCATGTCATGGTACATCTTAGTGGCCCCTTGATGAATAGAGTATCGCACACCATTCGCTTCTGCAAGAATTTGCTGCCTCAATTAATCTACACCTGGAACACATAGACGATCCTGACAATGAAGAACACCATCTCCCCCTTGGGAGAAAACCTCAACTTTTTGATTTTGAACTAACTCTTTGATCTTGACAAGGCTAGGATCCCTGTCTTGTTTCTCTTTCACCTTGTAAACTAGAGATGACTCTGAACTACTATAGATACAACACCACCCTCTAAAGAATCGACTAAGCGAACGCCTAGTCTGGCAAGCTGATGGATCTCTTAAGCAATCTTTTTCTTACTATCCTCAACATGACAAATACTACCCATAGAGAGTCGACTGAGAGCGTCTGCCACAATATTGGCCTTGCCCGGATGATAAGGAACACTAATGTCGTAATCCTTAAAGAGCTCTAACCACCTTCTCTAGCGAAGATTGAGATCTTTCTAGGAAAAGACATACTGGTGGCTTTTATGGTCTGTGAAAACATCTACATGAACTCCATAGAGATAATGCTTCCAAATCCTTAAGGGAAAAACTACCACTGCTAACTCAAAATCATATGTACGATAATTCTTCTCATATGGCTTTAACTGTCTGGAGGCGTAGGCTATGACCTTACTATGCTGCATGAGGACACAACCTAACCCCACTCTGGATGCATCACAATAGACTATGAAACTGTCTAAACCATCTGGAATAGCTAGAACAGAGCGGAGGTAAGTCGAGTCTTCAACTCTTGAAAGCTCTTCTCGCATGAATCTTACCACAAAAACTTAATCTTTTTCTGAGTCAATCTAGACATGGGAGAAGCAATAGAATAAAATCCCTCGACAAACCGTCTGTAATAGCCAGCCAAACCCAAGAAATTCCTAATATCTGATAGAGATACGGGTCTGGGCTAGTTTTTTATTGCCTCAGTTTTCTGAGGATCTACTCTAATTCCATCACCGAAAACAATATGGACAAGGAATGCTACTGATCATAGCCAAAATTTGCACTTGCTGAACTTAGAGAATAATTGGTGATCCTTGAGAGTCTGAAGAACAATCCTGAGATGGTCTACATGATCACGCTCTGTGAGAGAATACACTAGAATATTATCTATTAAGACTATGACAAACATGTCCAAATACTGCTTGAACACACAGTTCATCAAATCTATAAAAGCTACGGGGGCATTGGTAAGACCAAATAACATGACTAAAAATTTGAAGTGACCATACCGAGTACAGAAAGATGTCTTCGAAATGTCATATTCTCTAACTCTTAGCTGATAATAGCCTGATCTGAGGTCTATCTTGGAGAAGTAACTGGCACCCTAAAGTTGGTTGAATAGATCATTAATCCAAGGAAGAGGATATTTATTCTTGATCATGACCTTGTTGAGTTGACGGTAATCAATACACATCCTGAGAGAACCGTCTTTCTTACGCACGAATAAACTGGCGCACCCCATTGGGAAATGTTGGGTCTGATGAATCCCTTATCTAAGAGATCCTTCAACTGATCTTTCAGTTCCTTAAGTTCTATTGGTGTAATTTTGTATGGCATAATAGAAATAGGTTCAGTATCCGGAAGAAGGTCTATGCCGAAGTCTATTTCCCTATCTGGAGGAATACCTGGAAGATCTTTGGGAGAGACAACTGAGTATTCATTAACAACAGGGACTCTTTTGAGGCTGGGATATTCAGAACTGGAATCTTTAATATGCACGAGATTATAAACACACACCTTAGAAATCATTTTCCTTGCCTGAAGGTAGGAAGCAAGTTGACCCCTGAACGCTGAAATGCTACCCTTCCACTCTATGATGGGCTCATTCTGGAACTGAAACTGTACTATCCCATTTCTGTAGTCAACTGTAGCATAGCAGGAATGAAGGCAATCCATTCTGAGAATGACACTAAAATCAGTCATCTCTAACTCCACTAAATCTATTGATGTGGATTTCTGAGATATCATAACCGGGCAGTTCTTGTATACCCGTCGAGCTATGATGGTTTTATCCACTGGGGTAGAGATTGAGAAGGGCTCAGCTAGGAATTTAGGACTGAATCTGAAATCACCTACTATGTATGGAGTAACAAAAAACAAAGATGCACCTGGGTCTAGCAAAGCCTAAACATGAACATGGAAAATCTGTAACATACCAGTAACGACATCAGAAGAATTTTCCTGATCAGGACTGAAGAGCATAGAGTCTGTTTTGGCGTTGCCCACTGATAGCACTAGCAATGGCACCCTGCTGGTTCGGGCGACTGGACTGAGTTGTAGAATGATTTTGCTAACCCTAAAGACTTGACTATAGACACTCCCTAATCCTGTGTCCTGGTTTGCCTCAATCAAAACAGACATCACTGTCGGCTCTGCAAATGCCCTTATGGTTCTTACCACAAGTCTGACAAAGAGGATTCATTCGGGCACTACTAATACTTCACTGAGATTTAGAGCCTGGCGCTTTATCTCTATTGCCATCTATGAACTTCGGCACTGGAGCATTGGTAAAGGAAGGAGCTGGAATAACTGACTTGGAACAAAACTGTGAAAGGTTTCCTCTATCTTACTTGGGTGAGCAAACTTGAAATTACTTGACCTTGCTCTCTTGTTCTACCTCTCCCTAGTTTTAATCTGTTGCTCTTCTACTTGTTGGGCATGGGTCATGAGTCTGGCTAAGGTCATATCACCGATCAGCATCGTAGACCTACGCTCATTTACCACGTTATCGTTGACCCCAGACACGAACTTGCTCATCTTAGCTCTATTATCTGTAACCACATGAGGAGCATACCTGGCTAGCTGATTAAATCTAAGAGAATACTCCCTAACTGTCATATTCCCCGGCCTGAGGTTGATGAACTCATGAAATTTGGCTTGCCTCAGCTCTTAGGGATAGAATTTATCTAACAAATTCTTCTCACTCGATAGGGCTTATATCATCTAACCTCTCATACTTCTATTGTTTGTACCAATCATCAGAAACATCCTATAACTGGAAGGTGCCTAACTCAGCACTCTCAATAGAAGTAACACCCATGATGTCAATGACCTTCTAGACTTGGTCAATGAACTCCTGAGGGTCCTCATCAGACTTAGACCCATGGAAAGATGAAGGGTTCATCCGGGTGAAGTACCGAACGCTAGCTGCTTTAGGATTGGCCAGAATGACTGGTGGCCGTTTATTCTGTGCATCCATGGACTGATCAAGTGTGGTAAATGCGGCTCTAAACTCCACATGGGAAACATGTTCACCCAAAGGATCTTCGGGCTGAGAAGTTGGCTGGTTTCTTCTCTTTGGGGCCATGGTCTGGAATAAGAGAAGAATGGATTAGACTGAGAGTTTAACTTGTGATTATGCTCACTAGCATGACATGAATAATGAAGAAAGGGGACTGTTCCTAAAATATCTTATAGCCTCCCTCACATAAATGTGGCGCGCAACACACCCATGTACAAGACTCTACTAGATTCGACTTTCAGACTTCCTAGGAATCTATTGAACCTTAGGCTCTGATACTAAGTTTGTAACACCTCGATTCGCAGAACCAGAATGCAACACGGTACTCATGACCCCAATGGACCACAGGCTAACCCATGACTGATATTTGTACCTGTATACTGCAAATCATGATATAATAATATGGAATACATAGAACTATAAGGCCATAAGGTTCAACTGAATACATTCATGTGGGTGAAAATACCCAAAACAACTCAATCTGAACGTAAATCTGAACATAAATTTGAAAGCCTCTAAACTATCTGAATAAGGAGTTAAAGGAACATGTCTCCAACTAACTCTGTAAAACTGAACTAAAGAAATAAATAAATGTATCAAATGATATTTTCCTCGAATCAATGAGGACTCAAAATTTCTCTGCGACTAGAATGCTACCACTACTGCTGACTGGAGCTCGTGTTTGGGAACCTATGGCATAACATGAAAAAAAAGCACCATGGCGCAAATCTGAGTTCTAGACTTAACTGGATGACTGTATCTGACTATCCTGATTCTGATGGAACTAGCTAAGTTTCGTATTGAGCTGAGCAACTATATCTAACAGTCCTGATATCTGTAGAACTGAATTGAGTTCTATTACTAAAACTAAATCTGAAACTGAGACTATTGGAGGTAATCATCTAACTGACATGCCCCGAATCTGAACATGTAGGATCCAACCTGTAACCCCAACTGGAAGGGTCTTAGTATTGTGCCACGGGTAAATATAAGTTGTGAGTAAACCCTCTGTGAGAGAGAGCTCTTCCGTCAAATCCTCCTATATGGAAAACTCAAAGGAGATAAATAGTCCCTAGACTCGTAGAGGTATATCTTGGCCTATGCTGGCTACGTAGTTTTGGAATGCAGGGATTGCTACTAAGGATCACACCCTCTACTATCTAACAGGTGAGACCTCATTCTGGGGTTCACTTGGTGCTGAATCCTACTCCCAACTGAATAGACACTGAACTAATTTTCCTAGTTCACACTAGGTATTACTGAGTTGTTACTGATGGTACAGTTTTACTGAACCGAATGTTCACTAAGTTCCATTGAATGATGGAATACTACTAAATTCTGTGAACTAAAAGAATGTTATTGAGTTCTGCTAGCCGATTGAGTTGCTGAGGTCTGAACTGAATACTACTGAGATCTAATAATTGACTGAGATTACAGAGATTACTGAGATCACTAAGATTACTGAGATCACTGAGATTACTAGACTGACACTAAATTTATTTAATTTTCTTGAGTCACATTACAGACTAAGTTCTACTAATCATGGATTGATTGTGCGTATCGTGAAAACTAACAATGGCTCTAGCGACACAGCTAAATTATCTGGTACAAGTACCTCGAGGACTCGGTAGCATAATAAGTAAATCATGGCACAAGCATAAAAGCTCAACAGTGGAAACATATTTATCATTCATTCATTTAGACATTTCAACAACCACTTGAGATGTATTACTTGTACATGAATGGAGAATACGTATTAGCATTCTATACATGGCATTATTTTATTCTCATAAATAATTTTTCAAACACTTGCATTATACAACTTGCACATAACGAGCATGACATGATTTCTTTCACTTATTAACTCACATGAAAAATCCATCAAACACTTAGTGAGCATAACATATGCACATATCCCTATACAACAAATAGGCATCATAATTCACATTCCCATTGAAAAATTTCAAGGGCTTAACATGATTTCACATGATACTACACATATATCACTTTACTTTACATAGATATTGTAATTAAATCATGAACTAGAGAATCCATTAACATAATAGTCATGAACAACATCAAACTAAGTCATGAAATTCATCAAAAACATTATCTTGAGTTTTTCAAAAGGTTTCTTGGAAGGGTTGAAGCAACCCTTGGATGAACACTTGACATACCTTAGTTGGTTAATTCTTAAAGGCTGATGGTGGAATGCCTTAGAAATTGAGTCTTGAATTGATAGCCCTAGGATTTTGTTCTTGAGGATTTTGTGAATAATGAATAGGATTAGCCAAAAGAGGACTAAACTTCATGTTATGAGGGCTGAAGTGAATGGGAAAAAGACTGAAATAACCTTGAGGATGCGGTTTTTAAATGATTGAGAACTGGGCACCAACGCTATTAGCGACGCGGTGCATCATGGCATCGATGCGATAGTTAAATGCGTTACCCTATCATTGCATCGATCCTCATTACTTTGACCCTGGAAACCTTCAACAATATCAACTAATGTGATTGGCGACACAGTGCGCCAAGATCGCATTGGTCCACTATTTTGGGATTCCAAATATGATCTAAACGAGTTTTCAATAATCTAAAATTTTTTGGGAACACCTATTGACCTTCCTGGTCATGAATTAGCAAGAATACGGACCATTAAAGGATAGTCATGAAATAAGGCTATGAACTTTTGAAGGCTAAAAGAACTAAGTTTGAAAACTTAGTTAGATCCTTCTAAGTTTAGGACCCCTTTAACAAGCATGAATGGACTAAATTAAGTTAAGAATTTTGTGAGTTCATATAAAAACATACATACGAATCCCATTATAAGCTATTCAGTAATCATCAACAATAATTTAACCAAGCTCCCATAATCCCTGAAGGTACAAACAACAAACATAACTACAATCAACTAAAAATAACCTACGCGCCCTCATAAGCCGAACTACAAACATACTGGCCCCTATAGGTACGATAGTGCATATCAATAAATGTTTACAATGGAAACCACATGATGAAACATAAGCATCACATCCAATAATAGTGTATACACCTCCGCTATCCATAAGACTTGTAAAGGTGGGACCCAAGGCAACATTCTTTAGTTGCCATTGTGGCTCACAGAGAAAGGACCTATAAGGGACTTGGGATATTTGTATTCACTGCTCGGTCCAAAACTAATATTTTCAACAATAATCGATGTTAATCCATTCTCAAATTGACCTAAAATTAACCATAAGTGTAACATGATCTCAAAATTAAATTGGTACTAAGATGATCCATGTTTACATTTTTTCTAAATATCAAAGTATAGGTAAAACCTCTATAATTATTTCCCACAATAAAAGTCAGTAAGTAATATCTAGGATAAATCTGTTGAAAATGGTTATACAACCATTTATTAAAAGATTTAAAATTCCTCTAGATACTCTAAAAAAATATTACTAAAATTGATATGTTTTAGTCTTAAATATAGTCATCCAACAGTAAAGAAAGGACGATTCCCATTTCAAATTCAGTTTGACAGTAGAAATGAGAATAAATACCTTACTGAAAAAAGTAGGGAAAATCATTTCTTTCCGTGGAATCATACCACAATGCAAGTGTATACTTGTATGAGTACACATGACATTGCTAGTATACACATAAATAGGACAGAACAACATAAGCATCTACAACTAGAAATCACACCTTTTTCAGAGAATGGCACTCTAATCTTGAATTTAACTTAGTCATAACTATGGCCATGGACCTACCAATGCTCAAAGCAGTATATATATATAGTAAGATATCGATATATGTATAGATATATATATCAATATATATATACATAGAGATATCTATATATATATATTACATACCAAAAAAATAAGAATAAGTGAGATAAAATATGGTACTAAAAATCTGAACTGAGAAATACCAACCTTATCGTGAGATACTACTCTCAAACATTTACTAGTATCACTATGTTAATCCAAAATTCACATCAAAGACACTATGATTCACAACCTAATTTTAGCACTATTACAGGTACTATAAACTAAGACTAGAGTTAATATTTTACTCTAAGATCTCTCAAAGAAGACAAAAACCATATGAGTGATACAATAATCTTAATCCTCTCAAATAAACCCCTACCCTAAAGGCAATTTATACAATGCAAAATATCATAGAGAACCTTCTAGAGGAAAGTAGATTGTAGCCTACCTCAAACCAAAATAATGGCCTTGAGCCAACAACAAGATACTCATCCCCACTATTCGACCACAAAAAGCAAAAATAATATCATAATCATAATATACACATCCATATAAGTAAAACAATATTCATATCACAATTACCAAATCAAGATATAAAATGGCTAAAAAATAGGATCACCGGGATATGTTGATAAGAAAAAAAAATTAATATGAGACCATTTAGTAGAAGTTTTGCCAAAGAACAACTTATTAACTTGAAAATCTATAAAATAGGAAAATTTCTAGCAAAATCAAACGTATTACTAATGAATCAAATAACCAATCATGTCATGTTATAAATGACTTAGGGGAGCAATAGCGATGCTGGAACATTGAATACTCACAAAAAGAAGAAGAAATGACTTGAAGTGTCAATGTAATAGGTATTGATGTTGATGGTATACTTCTTTGTCAGTTAGAATTAAATATTTTAAGCTAAATTGATTACTCTTTAGATTGTAGCTAGTGTTGTTGAGTTGAGTATGAGCTTGTGCACCTAAATTTTAAATATTTGTGGTTTCCCCTATTACTATGATGAATGTATACTCACTCATATTCTTTTCATGGCACTGAAAATATTTATCTTTTTTGAAAAGTATCATGAAATAACTCATTCAATATGATTGTCATAATTGCACTCCTACTTAAGGACTTAAGTTAGTTTGTAGTGATATATAATGAAAGAAATTGAGATTGTAGTAACATAAGAAAAGAAAGAAGAGTCTACATGATTGCAAAGTCTAAAGAAATGAATTTTTTTATTGAATATATTCCTTTAGAGATAGCCTAGATAATATAACATGAATTAATTTAGATATTTATTGTCTCACTGATTATGACCACTATATATACATATAATGGACTCATAGTAGTATTTTTACTAGTTGTGGTTTGAGGATAACATTTTCCAGAATAGAAAGATATATTATTCCTATATATTGTGAGAGATTTATGATTTGATGGCACACTTTTATTTAGTTGATCTGTTAATTATTACTTAAAATAGGGAAATTGGCTGAAAATTCAAACGAACTACTCAAGAATGAAACCTCAAATCCCATAAGTTATAAATGACTTGAAAAATATATAGAAGATCTAAAAACATGATATGCACAGTAAAAGTAAAAGAAAATTACTTGCAGGTTTAGTACAATAGGTGTAGATATTGAGGCTATACTCCTTTGTGAGATAGATTTGAATATTTTAAGTTAAATTGATTACTTGTTAGATAGTAAACAATGTTGTTGAGTTGAGTATAAGCTTGTATACGTAAATTTTAAATAATTATGTTTTCCCTTATTATTATTATTAATGTATGCTCACTCATATTTGTATCATTACATTGCAAATGTGATAATATTGGAAAAGTATTATGAGATAACTCATTGATTATGATAGTCCTTATTTTACTTCAACTTTAAGCACTAAGTTTGTTTGTAGTAATATGTAATTAATGAAATCGAGATTGTGGTTACATAAGGAAAGAAATGAGAGTCTATATGATTGGAAAAACTGAAGAATTGAATCTTTTTTGTTAAATTGATTTCTTGAGAACTTTATTTGATACTATATTGCAAAAACTGAAGAATTGATTTAGGTATTTATTGTCTTAGTGATTAGGACCGCTATATATACATATGTTTGATGCATAGTAGAATTTTGACTAGTTGTATTTAGATGATATTATTTTCCTGACTAGAAAGAAGTATTTTTTTTCCACATATGTTAGAAGACTTATGATTTGAGGGTAGACTTAGATTTAATCATTTTGCTAATTATTATATAAAATAGGTATATTGGTGGAAAACTCAAACGAACATCTCAAGAACCAAACCACCAATCCCATCAAGTTATAAATAACTTGGGGAAGCTATAGAAAAGATCAAAACATGGAATGCACACAAAAAAGGAAGAAAATAAATTGAAGGATAAATACAATTGGTATTTATATTAATAATATACTCCTATGTGAGTGATATTTCAATATTTCAAGTGGAATTGAATATTTTTTAGATTGAAGCCAGTGTTGTTGAGTTGAGTTTGGGCTTGCACACCTAAATTTTAAATCTTCGTGTTTTCGCCTATTATAGTGATTAATGTATACACTCTATTATTCATTTCATGGAACTGTAAATATGATATTTTTTCAAAAGTATTATGAAATAACTCGTTGTATATGATAGTCATGATTTTACTACTACTTTAATGACTTAAGTTAGTTTGCAATGATATTTGATGAAAGAAATCGAGATTGTGGCTACTTAAGAAATATAGAAGAGTTTATGTGCTTGTAAAAACTGCAGATATGAATTTTTTTATTAAATTTATTCCTTGAGAACTATCCTCGATGTTATAGCAATAATTAGTTCAAATATACATATGTTGGATGCATGTTAGTATTTTGTCTAGTTAGGGTTTGATGTTATTATTTTATAATCCAGAAAGATGTATATTCTCATACATCATGGAAAATTTAGGTTTGAGGACACAATTATATTTTGTCACTCAGATAATTATTCACTAAAATAGGGAAATTGGCTGAAAACTCAAATGAACCACTCAAGAATCAAACAACCAATCCCATCAAGTTATAAATGAATTGAAAAAGATATAGAATGTCTCAAAATATGGAATGCTCAAAAAAATAAGAAGAAAATTACCAAGTGGGTCAATACAATTAGTATTGATATTGATGTTATACACCTTTGTAAGAGAGATTTGATTATTTCAAGTTAAATTGATTACTTTTGAGATTGTAGCTAGTGTTGTTAAGCTGAGTATGAGCTTGTATATCTAAATTTTAAATATTTGAGTCTTTCCTTTGTCACGACATCATTTCTCATGTCAAGATGGTGTCTATCTTATCTCACCAGCAGGCAAGAGCCCAGAATAATAGGTAATGGTCAGAAATAAAAAATTACCACATATAATGATAACAGTAGTACTAGTAAGCAAAAAACTGAAAGGAAACATATAATTTATATCAAAAAAAAGAGAAGGAAAGTGACCGAAATATTAAAAGAAATCTCTCCCAAGACCTGGTATGGTCTGCACTAGAGCCACTATGAAAAGATAATAGAGTACTAGACAGAATCCAAAACATACATAATATACAAGAAGTTTTGAGTACAAAAGACTATATCAAATGATACGTAAACTGCAACTATCTAAAACTAGCATACTATCACACAATTACTGTAAATAAGCTCAATCTAGAGATACGGTAAGCCTAGCTTACCTAGACGGCGATGTTAAAAACCTCTATGAATCCCCTAATAGTGTCCCACTAGAATTCGAGTTTGAATAATATGTTATAGATGATTAATATTTTTACGTATTCCTCATCGACCAACTATAATGTCAAATGGATACTCTAACAACACCTCTCTAATATAAATGTACAAACCTATATATAGTTGTTGTAAAGAATAGATCAATGTATATGTGATAACTATTAGATGGTTTTAGGCTATGGTTTGGTATATAAGATCATTAATTTTTACTACAGAGTCATACCATGTGATTAATTATCACTAGAAATGGACTTTGGACATTATTTTGACTTTTGGCCACCCCTTTCACTTCATTGACATACATATACATGTTTGTATGTGTATATCTATATATATACACTCTGATATTGTATAGGTTCGTAGTAAAATAACTATTATATTTTGAATATACCATATTTATTAGAAAATTATTTCAAATAAATTCTCTATTATATAATTAAAATATTATAATGTATCTACATTCACTATCTTTGCTTAATATATTAATAATCTATAAATCTTGTTATAAGGTAAAATAGATATACTATAACTAAAGAATTTTATCCTATAACTAAAGAATTTTACACATCAAAAATATATTAGATGGGTAATAAATTATATTTCAACTAAATGATAATTTTTATTAAATATTTCACTACATATTTGGTATCACCAAAATTTGCGAATGAAATGCCCAAAAATCGAAAGTAATTACAAAAATTGTGGTAGTTATAAAAAAAGTTCTAGACCTCAAAAATGCATGAAAACAAGGAAAATGACAGTAAGGGTCCTTTCAACATCCACTACTAAAGGACGTTCTTCCACAAAAGTAAAAGATAAGGAAGTATCAGTAGACTCAAACAGGTATAAATGCAGGGCACACATATCACACTTGTTCAACCAAGTAGCCTCCATAACTGGACGGTGACACAATTGAATATTAACTACTAGAATGTCCCTAGAACGCAACTGCCTAACATCTCTGGTAAAAATGGACACTGGTTTATCTACAAATATGAACCTCTAATATAACTAATATGATTCTCACTGAAACACGTGTGACTCATTTAGAATGTACTGTTGCAACATGGATACATGAAATACTTGGTAGATGGATTAGAAGGAATAAAGCCATGCCAACACATATGCTACCTCCCCAAATGTCTATAGGATAGCAAAGGCTCCAATACATCTGTAGATAAGCTTTCTCCTGCTCGTTATCCTCATCATGCTGTTAATGGGTGATACTCACAGAAAGACCCTATCACTAACTTCTAACCTAAATGGATAATGTCTCTAGGTAGCATAACTCTTTTGTCGACTTTAAGCATCTGGTAGCCTTTCTTTAATCACCTAAATTCAATCTAATGACTCAAGAAGAAAATTTGTACCACGAGGACTAGTCCCAGATATCTTGAACCAACATATAAGAGATTGACATCGCCTACTATACAATTCCTTAAATTAGGCCATTTGAATGTTGTAATAGAACCTATTATTATATGCAAACTCTTATAAAGTTAGAAACAAGTCCCACTAACCTCCAAAACCAAACACAAAAGCACAGAGCATCTCCTCAAAAACCTAGATAGTCCGCTCTAACTGCCCATCTGTCTAGAGAAGAAATTTGGTGCTAATGTCAACTTAGGTACCCAACTCCACTTGAAATATCAAACCAAGGCTATAAGTGAACCTAGCGCCTTGATCTAAAATAATTGACAAAGGAAGCCCATTAAAGAAAACCACTTCTTGAATATAAACACGAGCTAACCCTAAAACTATCGAAATCTCAAAACAAGGATAAAATATGAAGACATGATTAATCGATCCTCGATGACCCCAAATGCTATTAAAACCACGAGTAGTGCAAGGAAATCCACCTAGAAAATCCATAGTAACTCGCTCCCTCTTCCACTCAAGAATAGGTAGCTGCTGAAGAAAAACACTAGGCCTCTAGGGCTTGACCTTTACCTACTGACGAAAAAAGCATCAAGCTATAAACCTTGAAATGTCTCTCTACATACCACTCCATAAGTAATACCATATCAAATCCCAATACTTCATAACTATCCAGTGTGAATAGAGTATCCATATCTATTAGCCTCATAAAGCATAAACTGAATCAAATCTCAAACCTTTGGAATAAAAATAAAACCATTAATTCTTATGACACACTCAGAATCTAAGGTATCCCTCCTAGACTCACCTCTAAACACTTTTTCTCGAATGATACAAAGCATACTATCCTCAAACTGATGACCTTGAATCTGCCCCAACTAGGTTGACCTAACCTCAATATTAGAAATTCCTTGAGCTTCATAAAGCTCGCCACACAACTCAGAAACCTCTAAAATAGAATATCTCTCTTTTTCAATCCAATATATTGTTGTAATAGAAGGAACCCCCTTAATAAACCACCTATAGTAACCTGCCAACCCAATAAAATAATGAACCTTAATAGATGACGTTGGCCTAGACCAACTACGAATAGCCTCAATCTTTGTCGGGTTTACCATAATATAATACTTGGACACTATGCCCTAATAAGGCTATAGACACTTATCCAGAACTAGCACTTTGATAACTTGGTACAAAGTAGATGATCTCTCAAAGTGTTGAGCACAATCCTCTAATATTGTTCGTGCTTCTTTATACTACTTTAATACCCCCAGAATGTAATAGATAAATACCATCATAACAAGGTCTAAATACAACCTAAATATAATGTTTAACAAATCCATAAAAGATGTTGGGCCATTGGTCAACCTGAAGTACATCACCAAGAACCCGTAATGATCATAACAAGTCCTCAAGAATGTCTTAGGGACGTCCACAATCCTAAATCTCAACTGATGGTAACCAAATAATAGATCTTTCTTAAAGAACATTGATATATCATGAATCTAGTCAAACAAATCATTGATAAAAGGCATAGGATACTTATTCTTTATTGTGACCTTATTAAACTTATTATAATTGATACATATACACATACAACCATATTTATTCTTCACAAAAAGAACTGAATTGCCCCAAGGTGATACACTTGGTAAAATAAAACCCTTAATTAGAAGTCTTAAAGTTGACTATTTAGCTCATTTAGCTTAGCAGGATCCATATGATATGGAGCCCCAGATATAGGTTGAGTGCTTGGAACAATGTCAATAATAAACTTAATATCATGCTAAGGAGAAAGGCCAGGTTGGTCAATCATAAACATATTAGGATACTCTCAAACAATATAGACAGAGTCAAAAGATAGAATATGTACACTATAATCCCAAATATACACAAGAAATTACTCATAACCATTTGTTGACCCTAAGAATATACAAAATTTATGTTGACCCTAAATAGTAGTAAAAATATATAAAAATAACCAAAGAGATAAATTCAAGGTTTTTAAACTTAAATACCACATTTGAGCTCAAATATACCACATCATAGTAAATGATAATGGAACTAAAATTTACTAGAACAATGTCCTAATCAGATATATATGACAGGGTATCTATATCAAATTATATGCTAACTACAACTATCTTTCCAAAAATAGCATAATAGCAATGAATTTTCATAAATTATCTGAATCTAAACATAGGATAAACCTAGACGCAAAAGTTAAATACCTCTCAGTGAAGCCTCCAAATAGTGCCCTGCTCGAATCTAATATTGAATAACTTGATGTAGGTAATTTATATTATTATGTTGTCCCTTAATTACCAACTATAATGTCAAATGGATACTCTCACAACACACTCTCTAACATAAGCGTACAAACATATATATAACTGCTGCCAAGAATAGATCAATGTATATGTGATAACTATTAGATGGATTTGGCCAATATTTAGGTAGATAAGATCATTAATTTTTACTACATACTCTCACCATGAGATTAATTATCACTTGAAATAGACTTTGACCTATTAGTTTGACATTTGTCCACTAAAATGGACACTTGATCACCACCTTAACTAGGGTGACATACATGTAACATATATATACATACACATATATTCCAACTATAAAATTTAATTCTATTATATATATACTTGGGTATTGCATAGATTAATTGTAAAATAAATATCATATTAAGAATATACCATACTAGTAGAAAATTATTTCTAATAAAAACTATATCATAAAATAATAATATTTAAACATAAAATATTTTAATATCTCCGCTTCAAATATTAACAAGCTATAAGCCTATTTATAAAGTAACATACATATAACATAACTAAAAAAATTTATACAAATCAAAAATATTTTAAAAGGCTAATAAATTATATATTTACCAAATACTAATTTAGATAAAATATTTCATAATATATTTGATATCACAAAAATTCTCAAATGAACCGTCTGAAAATCATAGTGTTAGTATTCACAAGTCATAAATAACTTTGGATTATTATAAAAAAATCTCTAGACCCCAAGAATGTATGAAAACAAGAAAAATGATTGTGACAGACTTTGCATCTTTATTATTGTGATTAATGTATGCTCACTCGTTTTCATTTTATGGAACTATAAATTTGATATCTTTTGAAATGTATTATGAAATAACGAGTTGAATATGGTAGTCATGATTGTACTCCTACATTAAGGATATAAGTTAGTCAGTAATAATATCTAATGAAAAAATTCCAGATTATGGATACTTAAGGAAAGAAATGAGAGTTTATGGGATTGCAAAATTTAATGAAATGAATTTTTGTACATTAAATTTGTTCCTTGAGAACTATACTAGATGTTATAACAATAATTGATTCAGATATCTATTATCTCATTGATTATGTCCACTATATATACATATGTTGGACACATGATCAAATTTTTATTAGTTGTGGTTTGATGATATTATTTTCCCGAGAAGAAAGATGTATGTTTCCACATATCATGGAATATTTATGGTTTTATGGCACACTTATGCTTTTTCACTCAGCTAATTATTACATAAAATAGGGAAATCGTTGAACACTCAGCGAAACAACTCAAGAATCAAACCTCCAATCCCATCAAGTTATAAATGACTTAGGGATCCTCTAGAAAAGCTTGAAATATGAAATACCCTCACACATGAAACAAAATAACATGGATGATAAATCCAATAATTATAAATATTGATATAATCCCCTTTGTGAGTGAGATTTTAATATTTTAAGATAAATTGATTAATTTTTAGATTGTAGCCAGTGTTATTGAGTTGAGTATGAGTTTGCGTACCTAAATTTTAAATATTTATGTACTCCCTTATTGTTGTGATTATGGTATGCTCACTAATATTGATTTCATGGAACTATAAATTTGATACTTTATTGAAAAGTATTATGAAATAACTCATAGAATATGGTTGTCATGATTGTTCTCCTACTTTAATGTCTTAATTTAGTTTATAGTTTTATATGATGAAAGAAATCGTGATTTTGGTTACTTAAGGAAAGAAAGGAGAGTCTATGTGATTGCAAAAACTGAATAAATAAATTTTTTAATTAAATTGATTCTCTGAGAACTAACTTAGATATTATAACTAGAATTGATTAAGATATTTATTGTCTCAATTATTATGACCTCAATACATACATATTATGTTGTTTAATGAAATTATTTTCATATCTAGAAAGATGTATTTCTTCCCCATATCTTGAAAGATTTATACTTTGGGGAAAAACTTTAGTTAGTCAACTAATTGTTCTCTAGAATATGAAAATTGATTAAAAACACAAAAGAACAACTCAAGAATCAAGGCACCAATCCTGTAAAGTTATAACTGACTTGGGGAACCCATAGAATATCTCAAAACATAGAATGCACATACAAAGAAGAATAAAATGATCTGGAGGGTCGATACAAAAGGTATTGATATTAATGGTAAACTCTGTTGTGAGTGAGAGTTGAGTATTTTAAGCTAAATTGACTTCTTTTTAATATTAGCCACTGTTGTTGAGTTTAGTATGAGCTCGTGTACCTAAATTTTAAATATCTATATTTTACCTTAGTGTTGTGATTAATATATACCCACTTGTATTCATTTCTTGGGGTGTAAAATGTGATATTTTTTTAGAAGTATAATGAAACAACTCATTCAATATGATAGTCATGATTGTACTCCTACTTTCAGGACTTAAGTTAGTTTGTAGAGATATCTACTGAAAGAAATCGAGATTGTAAACAAAGAAAGGACCGTTTAAGTGACTATGATAATTGAGGTAATGAATTTTTTAATTAAATTGGTTCCTTAAGAACTATTATATATGTTAAAACAAGGATTTATTTAGATATTTATTGTGTCATTGATTATGTCCTCTATATATACATATGTTGGATGCATGGTAGTATCTTGAATTATTGTGGTTTGATGATATTATTTTCAAGACAAAAAGATGCAACATTTTCATATATCTTTTAAGATTTTTGTTTTGATGGCACTGATGAGTGGTGAATTTGTCAGTCATTTGCTTTCAATATTTATGCACACTATTATGATTTTAATGTATAAATAAGACCTATTTTGTATTAATTAAATAAAATACCATATTTTGTAGGTGAAACAGGTTATGAGATGGAAAGATATTAATGCAAACTAAAAAAAATTAAAAAGGAGGAAAGAAGTGTCGCTGCAGGACCTAAAGTAGGAAATAGCCTCAGTTACCCCAATCGCGGTTTGTGGGCCAAAATTGCGACCAGTCAAGCAATGTCAAAAAAACTTTGATTGTGGTGATGTTACTATGGTAACCTTGATCAAGGAAAAGTGTCAGCAATTATAGCTAAACAGGAATTTTCCCAAGGGCAGCTTTGTAACTTTACCCAGCCGAACACAATTCCTTTTAAAGGATTCAATACTGTCTCATTTGGGCATTACACATTATTGAGACATTTTTGAATTTGAAGATTAAACCCTATATTGGGCAAGATATGTAATTTAATTTTGACACTTTGACTTTAGTATTTGTGAAGAATGGATGCTTTGAACAATCACTATGATCCATTTGTCTCTCTTTCCTTCATGAGTAGCTATAGTGATGATGGTTTGTGTAAATCTTAGTTTTTGAATATGGATTTTACTATTGATAGGTGAAAATGGTTGGGATTTATGGGTGAAAACCCAAGTATCCTAAATGGTATTGTAGGGTGAAACCCTAAACTCTTAAATGGTTTCATCATTTATCATCCTTGAAAGAGCGATGCGGAAGAACTCTTAGGAACCCCTAGCTTGCTTGAAAAAGGTATATAAGGGTTAAAGAAATAGTGGAAAATTAAGAGCATAGCATACTATATTTTTCCAGCTTAGAAATAAGGGTAGATGAATAGTAGGTTACGTCATGGGCATCTTCCTAAAATAGGGATGCCCAATTGAGGTTCTGGGTTAATTTTGTTGATACACTCGTTAGGTACTCGAAAGAGTCAAGGAGTGACATTCTTTAGGCCTATTAGACAAAATAGCCTCAAAGGCTCTCAACCTAGCCTACCATGTCATCAATGATTAGAATATACACAAAACTATCACGATCTCATGCACAACCCTTAGGTTGGCATAATCCCACGATTCCTCCAAAATTGAATTCTAAATAAAAAGTGTTACTATAGTGTGTAGTGTTACTTGATATCAACAAAACTATATTCTATACCAACCCTTCCCCCCACATACACACATATTTTAAATTATGTATTTTACGTCATGTACACTTCGGGTATCATTTTATTATTTTGACACCCATTGGACTCAAAATCTAAATATCACTCCACATGGATTCAACCTTAATGAAAGTTGAGCTATTGACAACAACCATCCTCTACTACTATAGATGGTATAGGTGAGGGTTATTAAAATGACACCATTGTCGGGGAGTGAAATCTAGACTTCACTTGTGTGTTGTTGATTTTTGTTTATGTTATACCTGTAGTGGTGTGTATTTATTTATTTTTTGTTTTTGTTTCCTTGTTAGGTGATTTACATAGCATAAGCGGAACCATGAATGACAATATCATTCTAGCCAGGTCTTTTGATTTCCCTCTTGATGATGAGGAGCAACTCAATGACATTGGGAATAAAAGTGTCATCCATAGAGCACCAACTAATCGGAACGGGGTCTTTAATGTCACAACCATAATGTTTAATATGCTCTAAATGAAGGGGATATTTGGAAGGAAAGCTTATGAGAAACCCAACTTGCATTTGAAAAACTTCGTAGAACTATGTACACTTTTTTATATTGCATACATAACCCAAAATTCCATCCATCTTTGTCTCTTACCGTTCACTCTAATGAGAGAGGTGTTATGATGGCTTTGATTTCTTCCAGCGGAATAAATCACTTTAAAGGATGAACACTCTGTGTTATTCCTTGATTGGTATTTCCCATGATCCAAAATGCTCTAATAGCATGATGAGATCATGAACTTTAGGTAATTGAATGGAGAAACATTGTACAATGTGTGGGAAATACTTAATGGAAAACTCATGCAATATCCCAACCATGAGGTCTCAGAGAAGATGTTTCTCCTAATCTTATACTTGGATCTTGATCTGCTCAACTAAACTGTGGTAGACAATTCGGCGGTGGGCTCTTTTGTAAAGTTAACTTATCAAGTATCTTCAGATTTGCTTGATAAAGTTATAGAGAAAAATTGGGGATGGAATACCTGAAATACCGAGGATCCAAAAGGGTATCGTACTACCTCTGTGGTTGACAAAAAACAAAGATAGAGGGATGAGAAGAGAGAGGAGAATATGGAAAAAATAATGACTCAATTGGATCTTTTTATGAAACTTATGCTGGGTACACTGACAAAGGAAGTGAAAGCCATATCATCCAAGGCCTATGATTAAGAAGAGGTTGATAATATTGATGATGAGATTCAGAACTTGGCCAATTATTCAGGGGGTTCCTGCCCCACCTATCAAAGTCAAGGTCGGAATCAAGGTTGGACAGATCGTAATAGTGAGAGGTATTTGAGGGATAGAGATCTTGACTATAATTTTTATGTACCTCCTCATTAAAAAGAAAAGAACAAAGATGGTAGCTCCATCGACCCTGACAAATACAAAACCAAAGATGTCTTAGCAAGAATTTTGATGAAAGTGGAGGGAACAGACAAAATAATTTGTTAAATGAAAGGAAATCTTTTGTTACTCCATCAAACGGTAGTATCCCACACTTCTTCCATAAAAATATTGAAAACACAAATGGAACAAATATCCACTCAATTGAATGCTCAACCAAGGGGGTGTCATCCTAGTGACACTATTGTGAACCCAAAAAATGAAGCTCAAGTGTTGTCATAGTGATCATTTGAAGGATGTTGAGGGAGAAAGCACGGGTGCAAATAATTCCAAGTTTTACTCAATGAATATGAAGGAAAAAGTTGTGGTTGAGTCAACAGAAAGTCCCTCGATACCTCAAAGTAAAGAAGATGAAAAGGAATAAGTAGAAATGAATAAAGAAGTGGTAGAGGATGATGAACCTCAAGGTGATGTATTGACCACCATGAAAATCCCTCTCTATTTCCACAAAGTTTCAAGAAGAAAGAGGAGAATGATAAGCTAAAGAAATTCATGACTAAGGTTAGTACCTCTCGATCAATATCTCACAACTTGAGGGTATCCAAGAAATATTGGGGTACACTAAGCTTATGAAAAAATTGATGTCAAAGAAGAATCTTGTTGAATGTGACACCATTGAAGTCACCCATGGGTGTAGTTCCATCATCAGTAGCGAAATAGAGAAAAAGAAAGAGGACCCCAGGGGCTTTACCATTGGAAAACATAAGTCTGAAAAATATTTTTGTGATCTTAGTACGAGTATTAATCTCATGTCTTTTTTCAATATATCATAGTCTTGGCTTAAGTACCCCTACTCCAAAGTTGATGAAGTTTTTAATGGTAGACCGGTCCATTAAGAAACAAGTTGATGTTTTTCTTGATATGTTGGTAAAAGTAGATAAATTCATAATTAGGGTGGATTTTGTGTTGTTAGATTGTGAGATTGACCAAGAGGTGCCTATTATCCTTGGTCTACCTTTTCTTTCTACTTGAAGGAACATTGTGGATTTAAAGCTTTGGGAGATGAGGTTTAGAGTACATTATGGTGAAGTGTCATTTTGAGTGGGAAAAATAGAGAAGAAACCTATGGAGATTAAAGTGATGTCGGTGATATGTGTTGAAGATAATGAATCAAATAATGGGTACCTTATGTATCCAACTTGAAAATGTTTGGAAGACGTCGTGCCTCGAAGATAACATAGGCTCTATTCGGGAGTCAACCCACAAATGCCATAAAAGTTGCTCGTATCCTTTATTTTAATTTTGTAGTGTATATTTTAGTTTTCTCAATTGAATAATCCATGAATTTATTGTAGTATACAATGGGTTAAATTAGACTGAGAAAGGGAAAAGTATAAATTTATGTATGCTAATCTGAATAAGGCAAAATGTGTCAAAATAAGAATTAGGTTGAACAGGGGAAACAAGGGTGCAGAAATGCCCCCAGTTACCACAATCACAGGACCTTGTCCACGATCGTGGTCTCCCACATGATCACGATCGTGGACCTTTCGTCTCGATCGCAATCAAATCTATTATATGACTATCTAAATTGTCTATTTTCCCCACACTTCTTCCTTAAGTTTTCTCTATAATTGGACCCATTTCTAGCCAAAGTTTTATCATTCAACCAGAATCATCACATACATCTTGCATTACTCATCAAGTATGTGGCTTAAATTCATACGTTACTTATTAAAAATAGTCCATAGAATGTATGTTATAGGAAAGGCATAATTCTATGATTTTCATGCTTAATTACTTAGTAATTTATACTTGTAAGGTGTTTAGCTGCTAGATTATGGTGTTCAATAAGTGGGAAATCTTAGGTACCCAATATTATGTGAAATTGAGAAAAATGAAATGTGCACATCATGTGCTCAATCGAAATCCCAAATGATTTTGCATTAATGGTTTTTACATTCTAAGGGAATAATAGATTACCTAGTAGTCTTGCTAAGTTATTTTATTGTAAATTCTGATTATAGAACATATTTTGGTTTAAAATTTTTTTTTGAAACCAATCTCAGATACAACGATAGTAGCATCGGGACTACTATCGTGGCTCTAAGGCCTGCGATTGTGGTAATCGAGGATGATTTTTGGCCTAGGCCAAAAGTTCAGCACTTCAAATTTTTGTCCAAACACCACCAAGTAACCGCCCCATGATCTTTAGTGGACAACATGTCATTGTTTGTGTATAAAAAGATTAATAATTAATGTTGCTCTATTGTTATTGTTTTTCAGGAAACTTATATGGAGGAATACGACCAAGTCTAATCAGGGCACCCAAGTGCCACACTTACTACTATAGTGATCTTTCGAGGACAAAGTGGCACTGGGAGAGAAATCTGCTTGATTAAGATGCCGGAAAAAATTTCAACTTTTCATAACAGGCATGTGGCCACGAGGTGGTGATGTTTTTCCCCAGATCCTTGCAAGGAAAATAACTAATGGGTCTATAAGTTCTACGCCAACCTTACCATAATATCTTTCTTGGACCCATCAAACCTAATTATCATGATGCGGGGAAAAGGTGGTCTTTGGGAAGAGCAAATTAATGATATCTATGAACTCCCAAATGGAAACATGGATGAGTTCAAAGAAAAAGGGTATGAGCTGAGAAGTTGGCTAGTAGAAAAACTTTGCCTTGCAAGGATGTCTCTTGGGCGGCAGCCAAAAGAAACATCTTCATGAGTGACTTTACTGTCGAGGCTCAGATTTGGTTTAACATCATATTTAGCCGAGTCTCCTCTTGCATTCACATGGAAACAGTCACAGATTTATGGACTCAGATTGTTGATTTTATTCTAGATAGAATTTTTTTGAATATTTGTCTTGTCGTTGTTTTTAACATGAAGTTCTTCAAGAAGTAGGGTTTTACACATATTTTCTTTCCCTCTTTGATTATTGGGGTTTGAAGGAGAGCTAGTTTTGAAGAGTACCTTGGAGATACTTGGGTGCACTTTGGCACCTCCATCTATCCTCTAAAAAATTAAGGTGAGGGCATGCCAGTTAAAAGCAAGAAGAGGTAGATCGACTTGGGAAATTCTACATGTAAGGAGCCTGAGTCTAGTAGGCCATCAACCATCGAGCCACTTAAGGATATTGGATTTGATATTATGGCCATCAGAGAGCTCATTTCAGGTTTTCCACAGGGGCCGAGAGAGCCCTACATCACCCACAACTTATATGTGTCACAGTCTCATTATGACAAGTATCAGGAGGACTAAAAGAAGCATGGAGCCACTCTAGGCTTGAGAGAGCCTACTTATCCTTGGTCGAGTCACATTTAAATTTCTAGGTTTCATATGAGAAAATGGTAAAAAAAGTGAAGAAGAGCGATAAGTTTTTTAGCAAGTTGTGGAAGGGGGTGAATGGCCTATGGAAGGTCCTAAAACCCTATCATAAATCCATTCATCACTATTGGAGAGTGTTGATAAGGCCTCAGCTGAGTGTTCTGGCCTTGAGAATGTTGATGATTATACAGAGACCGAGAGTAATAGATGCTCTTGTTGCGGTTTGAGGGAGCACCCTTGTCACTCTTTATGCTTGATTGTTTAGGTAGTGATTACACTTCTAGCTTGTTAGTTAGGGGTGCCTATTTCTACATTCATTTGATTTGGTCCTATATTATTGATATTGTTAGATGTTTTTATGTTCTTTTTGATGATTTTTATTTTTATTTGGGTTGTAATATTTAGGCACACTGATGGTGCCTATGTTTGAATGGATTAGTAATTTTTTTTAGATTTTTATTTTATCTTTTTTTTGCATATGGAGATATTGGATATCTTTTTCCTATGATAGACTAAGTGACAAAATTCTTAAAGAAAAAGACATTGTGATTGGGTTTTTATCCATAGATGCAGGGGAAGTCTGAGTACCTGTGGCATTTTAGATTTTAGGATAGTATTTTTACCCATGGCTATGGTAAAGTTTTAGTATTCATATGGTTTGCCCATACGAAAGACAAAATATGAGACAAAGGCTTGGGTTGGTGTAATAATTAGAAAATTGTGTGTGTTGCAAATGAAAGGAAAACACTACCCTCTGTCCAAAATTTTTGGTAAAAAATCAAGAGTATAGATGTTAACGATCTTGTAACAATACTTTTTCTCTTTTTGTGACTCCAAAAATTTTGACTTGTGAAAATTAATAGATACTCTATTTTTGTCTCTTGTGGGAGTGATAATTGAACCTCCTTGGTGAATTTTCATGCGATGTGTGGTGAGAATATTTGTCCGAATCTCATGTGTACTTGTACCATCTATAACTTGCCTCATTGGTCTCTTAAAGCTAATATTGATTGTACTTGGTTGGTGAGATGATCCTAGGCCATGTTTGTGACATTAGAAGTCAACTTAAACCTAAAAATTGTACCCTTCAATAGATGATATCCCTAGTGACCCATTTTATGCCTTTTGGATCTTTCTTTGGCAAGCACATTACAATTCGTAAGCCTTTCAATTTTACCCACCTTTCAACCCTATCATCCTTGAACTTAAGAATGTAACTTGAGGCTAAAATCCTAAGTTGAAGGGTGGTGAAGATTGGAAGAGGTAATTTCTGGCAACAAATTTGTAAGTGAGTGACTAAGAGATTAAGCATTAAGAACAAATAATTAACAAAGGGAAAAGATCCAACAAAGGAAACAAATGCACGAAGTGTGTAAGAAAAATTAATGAAAAGAAATTTATGAACCAAGGAAATAAAAATAGGAATATTTGTAAAGAAAAGAAGTCGCTCATAGTAAAAATATGGAAGGGATTGTGTGATATAGATGTTAAAGATGGTATAGCCGTTTTATTCTTTAATAATATTCTTCCCTACCCCAAACCTATGTTACAACCTCAATATTTCCTTCATAATTTCTAACCAAGTATATTCATTATAGTGGCGATTGAAAATAGGGGCAAGCCTATGACATGGTACTTGTTAGCATCGAGAGTTCTTGAGAGATAGTGTTTTTCACTTAAATCCCTTGTTGACTATTTGATAAAATGGTGTGTGGAATTTTCCTTTTTGTGAGGAGGCATTTAATCAAGTTGAGGTGGGTGATTTTGTCATCTCCCAAAAATGAGCAAAAGGAGTATAATGTAGTTGAGGCCAAAGGTGACTTACTTCTAGAGTATTAGTGATCATTGGATGGTTGCTCTTTGAAGTATTTATCATCCTTGTGAATTATATTTTATGCTGAGGGTTATTATGTGAATAGCATTGCCCATGTTTGAGGAGCTCTTTATTGTAGTAATCAAGTTTTGGGAATTGTGATCATTTGGTCATAAAATTTAAGTATAAACCTTCATTGTCTCGTGGTAAAAGGTAGTGTTGCTTGAGGACAAGCAAAGGTTTAAGTTGGGGTATTGACGTGTAGCAAATTCATCACTCATTTGCTCTCAATATTTGTGCACATTATTATGATATGAATGTATAAATGAGATGTGTTTGTGATTAAATGAATACATTTTGCAGACATGAAGGTTATGAGATGGAATGATGTGGATGCAAGTAAAAAAGATTAAAATGGAGGAAAGAGGTGGAGATGATAGACTTGAAGTAGGAAACAACATCAGTTATTGCGATCACGGCCTATGGGCCGAGATCTAGCTAGTCAAGCCAAGTTAAAGAACCGTGATCATGGTGATCTCATTGCGATCGCAGAAAAACTAGAATTTACCGAAGGAAAATTTTTTAACTTCACCCTTTCAATCACAATTCCTCATATAGGCTTACACACTTTCTCTTTTAGGTGTTCTACACTATTGAGATATTTTTAAATTTGAAGATTAAACCCTAAATTGGGAAAGAATTTTAATTGGATTTGGAGACTTTGAATTTAATATTTGTGAAGAATGGATGCTTTAAACAATGCGTGTCATATATTTTTCTCTCTTTTCTTTATGAGGAGATAAATCTTTTAGTCTTTGTATTATTTTTACTAAGGTGCATTTGTTTTTAGGTGATGATGGTTTGTGTAAATATTAGTTGTTGATTATGGATTCCACTATTGCTTAGTGTAAATGGTTGGGATTTGTGGGTGTAAACCTCAAGTATCCTAAATGGGTTTGTTAGGTAAATATTTCAAATTCTTGAAAGCTCTTATCATCCTTCAAAAAGGGATATGCATGAACTCTTGGGAACCCACAGTTTCCTTAAAAGAGGGTTATACAAGGACAAAGAAATAGTGAAAAATTGAGAACATACCTTACTATCTTTTTCCATCTTATAAATAATGGTAGATGGAGAGTAAGTTATGTCATGGGCATCTTGCTACAGATAGGTATGCCCGATTGAGGTTTTGGGTTGTTTTTAAGGGTACACTTGTTTAGTAATCAAAAAATTCAAGGAGTGACATCCTTGAGGCCTTGTTGACTATCCTAAAGGTCTCTCAACCTAGCCTACCATGTCATCAAAGATTAGAACTTACACCAAACTATCATGATCCCATGCACAACTTCCTGTTAAGTCGACATAATCCCAAGATTCCTCAAAGATTGAATTCTAAAATAAATGTGTTACCATAGTGTGTTGCTTGACTTGATATTGACAAAACCTTATTCTAAACAACTCCCTCCCCCCTCCTCCATTTTATATTATGTGTTTTACATCGTTACACTTAGGGTATCTTTTTGTAGTAATTTTGAAACCTATAGGACTCGAAATCTAAATCACGCTCCTCATGAATTTGACCTGAATTAAAGCTATACTATTGACAATGACAGTCCCCTACCACTTTAGATGGTATAGGTGAGCATTATCAGGCACACTTATTTTTGGCACTCAACTAATTATTACCTAAAATAGAAAAGTTGACTCAAAACTCAAACAAAATACTGAATAATCAAAACACCTATCCCATCGAGTTATAAATTACTTAGGGAAGCTATAGAAAAGCTTGAAACATTAAATGCATACAAAATTAGATGAAAATGACCCGATAGATCAATAAAATAGCTATTGATATTGATGGTATATTCCTTTGTGAGTGACATTTGAATATCTAAAGCTAAATTGATTAAATTTGAGATTGTAGATAGGGTTGTTGTAGCCAGCATTGTTGAGTTGAGTATGGCCTTCTGTACCTAAATTTAAAATATTTTTTTCCCTTATTATTGTGGTTAATATGTCCTCACTCGTATTGATTTCATGGCAATGTACATTTGAAAATTTTTGAAAGGTATTATGAGATAACTCGTTGAATATAATTGTCATAATTGGACTACTAATTTAAGGAGTTATGTTTTTTTATAGTACTGTATGATGAAAGAAATTGAGATCATAACTACTTAAGAAAAGAAAAAAGAGTCTATGATTGTAAAAACTTACGTAATGAATTTTTTAATTAAATTGATTCTTTGAGAACTAGCATAGATGGTTTAACAAGAATTGATTCAGATATTTATTTTCTCATTGATTATTACCTCTATATTTACGTATGTTGGATGCGTTGTAGTATTTTGACTAGTTGTGGATTGATTATATCATTTTTCTGTTCAAAAAAGTGTATTTTTTTCACATATCTTGAAGGATTTATGGTTTAGGAGAACACCTATATCTAGTCACTGCTAATAATTCTCTAAAGTGGGGAAATTGGCTAAAAATTCAAATGAACTACTCAAGAATTAAACCACCAATCCCATAAAGTTATAAAATCACCTGAGGAAGAAATAGAAATGATTGAAGCATGGAATGCACACAAAAATAAGAAAAAAATGACACTGAGTATCAATATACTAGGTATTAATATTGTTGGTACTCATTTGTGAGTGATATTTAAAAATTTTAAGCTAAATTGATAACTTTTGATACTGTAGCCAGGGTTGTTTTGTTGAGTTTAAGATTGTGTACCTAAATTATAGACAATGTTGTTTTATTGAGTATGAGCTTGTGTACCTAAATTTTAAATATTTGTGTTTTCCATTATTATTGTGATAAATATACTCATCTTAATTCATTTCATGGAACTTTAAATGTGATATCTTTTAAAAAGTATTATGAAATAACTCATTAAATATGATAGTAAGGATTGTACTCCTACTTTAATGACTTAAGTTAGTTTATATTTTATCACTTATTCCCTATTACAGGGAAACTCGATGAGAACTCAAATAAACTACTCAAGTATCAAACTACTAATCCCATCATGTTATAAATGATTTGGGAAGGCCATAGAAAAGCTCGGAACATGAAATGCACAACAAACGAAGAAGAAAACAACTTGAAGGGTTGACACAATAGGTATTGACATTAATGATTACTCCTTTATGAGTGAGATTTGAATATTTTAATGCTAAATTGATTATTTTTATGTTTTTCCTATTTATTGTGTTTAATGTATACTATCTCGTATTCATTTCATGGCATTGTAAATGTGATACTTTTTAAAACTATTATGAAATATCTTTTAGAATATGATAGTCATGATTGTACTACTTTAAGGACATAAGTTAGTTTGTAGCATTATTTGATTTTAAAAATTGAGATTCTAGTTACCTAAGGCAAGAAAGGATCATCTATGTAATTGCAAAAATTGAAGAAATGATTTTTTTATTATATTAATTCCTAGAGAAATAGCCCGTATGTTATAACAAGAATTGATTCAGATATTTAGTTTTCTCATAATTATGACCTCTACATATAAATATGTCGGACACATGGTAGTATTTTGACTAGTTGTGGTTTGGACATATTATTTTTCTAACTAGAAAGATGTATTTTTCATCATATCTTTGAAGATTTATTGTTTGAGATCACACTTATATTTAGTCACTTTTCTAATTATTCCTTATGTATAAAATATTTCCTAATGTTTCATATGATTTCACATTCAAGCTATTGATTGTATCATATTTTTATAATCTAATAGCTTTTGGAAGGATCCAAATTGAGTTTATCTAATAGCCTTTAGGTGATCTAGAGGCTTTGAGACACATGATATTCTTTTTTACTACTCTAATATGGCTTTAAGGTAGGATCCAAATTAAGTTCCCCTGAAGGCCCAAAAGATAGGATCCAGAGTTAATACATGGACCGCGCAAATCCCCTATGTGTTACAACTAGCTATGTGGAGTAATGATTATACATCAGTAGGAAAGTCATACACCATACTCATCATCAACATATTTTGGATTATATGGCATGCACCTTACTCTTCCTATCTATTTAACTATATTTTCTTGATATTGTGAATGCTTAATTAATAGTCACAATGTATATTTATGTGCTTGACTTAAACGTGTATCATATGTTGATTTATTTGATATGAATTATGTATATTGTGCCAGATATTGAATTATTGATTAGGCGACAGCTTCCTCTATGTAGATTTAAATAAATTTGTTGACTAAAAGTGTACCAATCGATGTTGCTGCTGAGTACATATATATTAGCACTCATTCTTGTCTATAATAATCTATTTTATGTGTAGCAATAGAGATGGTGAATCCTATTCACTAATCAAGAGATAATACTTAGGTATTGAGATTAAGAAGTGGAGGCTGATTTCTTCCAAGGCCTATGAAGTCTTTTTCATCTTTTATTTAAATTGAGTTCCTTGAATTTAGTGGATTTAGGATATTTTAAACATCTAAATTTTATTATTGATACTCTTAAAGATTTGTACAATGTAACAACAAGTTCTTGGGATGATTTTGTTATTTATGGAGTTTTACTAGTATCATTATTATTTTCTCCCCCACTTATTTTGTCATGTCTTATCTATGTGGAGTGTTGTATTAGCTTTCCTATCAAAGAGAGTAAGATAGGTTCCATCACGATCGATGTTAGGTCATGACAAGTTGGAATAAATGTTCTAGGTTTGTTGGTTTTACATGTACAAGCCAAGTAGTAGAGTCTTGCTGATTGGTGTTGAGACATCCATTATGTATATTTTAGAAACTAAAAGACTTAAGGAAAAACTATGATGACCCTCTAGGTCATTTTTTATGTTTTCATGTTTTTTCTACAATTAGAGCTTTTTGACAATTTCCCCAAGTCATTTATGGCTAGTTGGAATTGACAATTTAGTTATCGAGTAATTTATTTTGTTTTAATAGACTTTTCCCTTTTTTTGTTCTTTTGAAGTTGAGAAATGGGTCTCAGGATAAACCCACAAGTAATGTTAGTTCTGCTCCAAAGTATTGATTTTAGGATAAGATGACCCTTGTTTCGAGTCCTAAGATTTCCAAACTCATTTTGGGATTTTGATTAAAAATAAATCCATGGTTGTGGGAACTTTTTGTCAAAACAATCTTAGAGGGGAATTTAATTGGTTTCATTTAGTTTAGAATGCCAAGTTTGGTAGGTTATCATAGTGTCTTTAAACTCAAAAGGTTTCAAACCAACTTCTAGCACCCGATTAGAGTCCATTAGGACATACAAATTTAGTTGGTGCCAACTTTGCTGGTGTAACCACTTTAGCTGCCTAGAGACCATTTTATAGTGACAGCTAATGTGGAAGAAGCTTAAGTAGCTATAAAACACTTAAGTAAATTCCGATCAACTTAGTTTGGGTCACTTTAATGAACTCATAAGGACTACTAAGACTTGGGATATAAAGTGGAAAGAGCATGAGATACACTTACTATATAAATTGACTAACATTACGCTTAATCTTGTCTATATTTTTTTCATTATAATTAGTGGTATTCTTTGATTGTACTGACCTAGTTTATGGTTCTTAGTTCGGTTATCTTCTTCTTTCTTATGCCGTCAAGGTTTATGAAGACCCATTAGGTAATGTGTCATGGTTTCAAGATACCTTCGATGCTTAAAATCAAGAAATATGCAAATTCTTAGTCCTATTCTTATATAAATGACATGTTTTTGTGTTGTGTTTTATAGGAAATTAGGTTTTTAAAGATAGAAAGAAGTAAAGAAGTTTGATGCTAAATTTGGAACCACCTACGATGCCACCTACATGGCGTTAGTATAAGAATACCATATGTATTGATATTGATGGTATATTCCTTTGTGAATGAGATTTGAATATTTTAAGCTAAATTGATTACTTTTGAATATTAGCCAGTGTTGTTGAATTCAGAATGAGATAGCGTACATAAATTTTATATATATGTGTTTTCCCGTACTATGGTGATTATAATAAAATCACTTGTATTTATTTAATGGCACTGTAAATGTTATATTTTTTTAGAAGTATAATGAAACAACTCATTGAAATGAGAGTCATGATTGTAATCCTACATTATGGAGTTAAGTTAGTTTGTAGTGATATCTGATGAATGAAATCAAGATTGTGGATATTTAAGGAAAGAAAGAAGAGTTTGTGTGACTGTCATAATTGAAGAAATGAATTTTTTAATTAAATTGATTCCTTAAGGTTATTATACATGTTATAACATGAATTGATTTAGATATTTAGTGTCTCATTGATTATGTCCTCTCTCTATATATATATTTGTTGGACACAAGGTATGTGGTTTGATGCTTTTATTTTTCATACAAAATAGATGTAATTTTTTACAAATATCTAGGAAGATTTATGGTTTTATAGCACACTTATATTTGGTCACTCATCTAATTATTCCCTTAAACAGGAAAATTGGCTAAAATCTTAAATGAAATACTAAAGAATCAAACCACCAATCCCATCGTGTTTTAAATGACTTAGAAAAGCTACAAAAATGCTCAACATATGGAATGCACATAAAAAGATGAAGAAAATGATTTGGGGGATCAATAAAATAGCTATTGATATTGATCGTATACTCTGTTGTTAGTGAGATTTGAATATTTTAATCTAAATTTATTACTTTTGAGATTGTATAGCTAGTGTTGTGAGTATGAGCCTGTATACATAAATATAGAACATTTGTGTTTTCATTTATTCTTGTGATTAATGTGTACTCACTCGTAGTAATTTCATCACACTATAAATTTGATAGTTGTTTTGAAAAGTATTATGAAATAACTAGTTGAATATAACTGTCATGTTATTACTCCTACTTTAAGGACTTCAGTTAGTTTGAAGTAATATATGATGAAAGAAATCACGATTGTAATTACTTAAGAAAAGAAAGGAGAGTCTATGTGATTGTAAAAATTAAAGAAATATTTTCTTAATTAAATTGATTCTTTGAGAATTGATCTAGATGTTAGAAAAACAATTGATTCATATATTTATTTTTTCACTAATTGTGACCTTTATATATATATATGTTGTACACATGATAGTATTTTGACTAGTTGTGGATTGATTAAATTATTGTCCTGACTAGAAAGATGTATTTTTTACCCATATCTGGGAAGATTTATGGTATGGGGAAACACTTATATTTAGTCACGCGACTAATTATAAAACTCAAACAAACTACTCAAGAATAAAATCGCAAATCCCATCAAGTTATAAACCACATGGGGAAGTAATAGTTAAGATTGAAACATGGAATGAACACATAAAGAATAAGAAAATGACATGGAGTATCAATATAATAGGTATGAGCTTTTGTACCTAAATTTTAAATGTTTGTTCTTTTCCTTATTATTATGATTGATGTATACTCACTTGCATTCATTTCATGGTACGGTAAATAACTAGTTGAGTATGATAATCTTGATTGTACTCCTACTTTAAGGACTTAAGTTAGTTTGTAATAATATTTCATGAAAGAAATAAAGATTGTGGTTATTAAGGGAATGGCAGGAGAGTTTAAGTGACTGTCACAATTTAGAAAATGAATTTTTCAATTAAATTGATTCCTTAAAAACTATTATAGATGTTATAACAACAATTGATTCAAATATTTATTATCTCATTGATTATGTTCTCTAAATATACATATGTGGGATGCATGGTAGTATTTTGACTAGTTGTGGTTTGATGATATTATTTTACTAGAAAAAAAATGTAATTTTACACATATCTTTGAAGATTTATGGTTTAATTTCACAGTTATATTTTTTCACTCATCTTATTATTCTCTAAAATAGGAAAATTAGATAAAAACTAAAATGAAATATTGAAGAATCAAACCACCAATTCCATTGATTTATCAATAACTTGGAAAAGCTATAGAAAAGATCGATACATAAAATGCACACAAAAAGAATAAGAAAATGACTTGGAAGATCAATAAAATAGCTATTGATATTCATGGTATATTCCTTTGTGAGTGAGATATGAATATTTAAAGTTAAATCGATTATCTGAGATTCTAGCCAGTGTTGTTGAGTTGAGTGTGAGTTGTGTACCTAAATTTAAAATATTTGTGTTTTTCTTTATTATTTTGATTAATGTATACTCACTCGTATTTATTTCATGGCACTGTAAATTTGATACTCTTTTGAAAAGTCTAATTAAATAACTCGTTGAATATAATTGTCATAATTGTACTCTACTTTTACGACATAAGTTATTCTGTATTAATATATGATAAAAGTGACTGTATTTACTTATGGAAAGAAAGGAGAATCTATGTGATTGTAAGAATTGAAGTAATGAATTTTCTTAATTAAATTGATTCTTTGAGAACTAGTCTAGATGTTATAATGAGCATTGATTCAGATATTTATTGTCTCATTGATTATGACCTCTATAAATACATATCTTGGGTGCATGGTAGTGTTTTGACTAGATTTGGATTGATTATATTACTTTCCTATCCAGAAATATGTAGTTTTTCCACCTATCACGAAGGATTTATAGTTTAGGTGTACACTAATATTTAATTAGTCTTCTAATTATTCCCTAAAATAAGGTAATTGGCAAAAAACTCTAAAGAACTACTCAACAATCAAACCACCAATATCATCAAGTTATAAATCACCTGTGGAAGTAATAAAAAGGATTGAAACATGGGATGCACACAAAAAGAAGAAGAAAATTACATGGAGTATCAATAGAATAAGTATTGATATTGACAATATACTCCTTTGTGAGTGATATCTAAATATTTTAGGCTAAATTAATTATTTTTGAGGTTGTAGCCAGTGTTCTTATGTTGAGTATAAACTTATGTACCAAAAATTTAAATATTTATGTTCTCCCTTATTGTTGTGATTAATGTATACTCACTTGTATTCATTTCATTAAATTGTAAATGTGATATTTTTTTAAAAGTAGTATGAAATAACTCGTTGAATATGATAGTCATGATTATGCTCCTTCTTTAAGGACTTAAGTTAATTTGTAGTGATATCTATTAAAAAAATCAAGACTGTGGTTACTTATGGAAAGAAAGGAGAGTTTTTTGTGATTTCAAACACTAACGAAAACATTATTTTTTTTAAATTAATTTCATTAGAACTATCCTAGATGTTATAACAAAAAATGATTAAGATATTTATTTTTTCATTTATTATATCCTCTATGTTCACATATGTTTGACGCATGGTAGTACTTGGACTAGTTGTGGTTTGATGATATTATTTTCCTAAATGAAAATATTTATTTATTCAATTTGTCATGAAAGATTTATGGTTTGATGGAACACTTATATTTTTTAACTTATTCCCTAAAATAGTGAAACTGGCTGAATACTCAAATGAACTACTCAAGAATAGCACCACTAATCCCATCATGTTATAAATCATTTGGAAACGCAATAGAAAAGCTCAAAACATGGATGCAAGAAAAAAAAGAAAAACCTTAAGGGTCAATACAATCTGTTTTGATATTAATGATTACTCTTTATGAGAGAGATTTTAATATTTTAAGCTAAATTGATTACTTTTGTGGTTGTAGATAGTGTTGTTGAGTTGACTATGATTGTGTGTACCAAATTTTTAAATATTTTTGTTTTCCCTTATTATTATGATTAATGATTACTCACTCCTATTCAATTCATGACACCATAAATGTGATACTTTTTTCAAAAGTATTATGAAATATTTTTTTGAATATGATAGTCCTGATTGTACTTCCACTTTAAAGATACGAGTTAGTTTGTAGTGTTATTTTATGTAAGAAATTGAGATTATGGTTACTTAAGGAAAAAAAGTAGAGTTTATATAATTGTAAAAATTGAAGATATGATTTTTTTATTAAACCGATTGCTTGTGAACAAGCCTAGATATTATAATAAGAATTTATTTAGATATTTATATTCTCATTGATTATGACCTCTACATATCATATCTTGGACACATAGTAGTATTTTGACTTTTTATGGTTTCGACATATTATTTTCCAGACAAGAAAGATGTATTTTTTCACATATCGTTGATGATTTATAGTTTGAGATCACACTTATTTTTAGTCACTCCAGTAACTATTCACTATGTCCAAAGTATTTTTTTATATTTCATAATGTTTCACGTGCAAGATATTGATTGTATCATATGGCTATAATCTAATGTCTTTTAGAAAGGATCTAGATTGAGTTTATCTAATTTCCTTTAGGCTATCAAGTGGTTTTGAGACACGTGACTTTATTTTATACAACTCTTATATGGTTTTGTAACACCCCGATTTTCTAAACAGGAATGCAACATGGTGCTCATGACCTCAAAGGATCACAAGCTAACCCATGACTGATATTTGTATCTGTATACTGCATAATATATATAAAATGCGGAAACATGAACATAAAAGGCCATAAGGTTCGAACTGAATAAACATCTAATAACAAAATATCTGAAAAAGGTATAACAATACCAAAACAAGTCATAAATACTAAAAATAATGAGGTCTGACTATTTAATCTGACATCTAGTTTGAAAGCCTCTAACTGAACTGAATAAGGAGTTGAAGGAACATGTCTCCAACTAACTCAATCTAGCAACTGAATAGTAAATGTAGCAATAATCATATCGTCCTTAAATGACAAGGATTCACTGGAAACTCTGAACACTGGAATGCTACTGCTGATCTAGAGCTTGTCTCTCTGAACCTATGGTGTAACATAAGAGAAAGCACCATAGCACAAATGCGTCTGTACATCTGAATGTACTGAGTATATGAGTGAGGTAGGTTAAATGCAAAGGGTTATATCTATGAATAAAGATGACTAATATGAACATGAGAATACATAGATGCATATATAACTTTAACTGAACTCGTAGAGATACTGACTACTGAGTTTGAATACTGACAACATGAGTGTACTGATACTGAGATACTGAATAGATGAACAACTATTTCTGATAGTTTGAATTATGTAGAACTAGTCTGGTTGACTGTGTCTGATAGTGCTGAAGCTGAATACTGATATCATGAATACTGATAACTATATGACTGATACATGAGTTCAAAAAACTGATATAACTTATATAACTGTGATGATCGGCCTAATTGATGTAACTGATACTGAGTGACTGTATCTGACAGTCTAAGTTTTGATGGAACTATCTGAGTTCTATTTTATATGGAGTAACTGAACTTGAGATCAGTCCTATCTAGCGGATTATCTTTAAATATGATGATTCTGATACTGTTTAACTATAGTTGAGATTAGTCTTGTCTAATGGGTTATCTTGAAGTCTATTTATAATGATAAGGATTGATTTCTCTAATAGTACTGAATCTGTACTACTGAACTAAGTTGATTGTATCTGACAGTCCTGAATCTGTAACTGAAACTATGGGATGTCTTCGTCTAACCAATATGCCCTAAGCTAAGCTGACTGGGGTCCAATCTCTGCCCTGTCCGGAAGGGTGTCAGTACCGCGCCACCAGTAAAGACATAAGTTGCAGAGTCAGTCAGAATCTAACGGGTGACTCCTGGAATCATTACTATACATATAAATGTGCTAACGGGTGACCACTGAGTATGTTAATCCTATCTAACGAGTAACATCTCATACCTATGCTCGCTACATAGTTCTGGAACTTAGGAATCACTTTTAGGGATCTCTGTCCTATTCTAGTGGGTGAGTCCCCATCCCTAGGCTCACTCGGTGCTGAATCCTACTCCCATCTGAAATACACTAAATTGAATAACAGAGATGAACTGAATAATTAAACTGAATTGATCAGCTAAACTGATACTAGTGGTATTGTTTAGTGGAGCTAAACTGAGTATACTGAATTTTGATGACTAACAAAATGTACTAAGTTCTGAGGACTGGTTGAGAGTACTAAGATTACTGAGATTTACTGTGAATACTGAAGTTACAGACTGAGTATTGAGATCAATGACATTACTAAACAACTGAGATTTCTAAGTTTTCCTGAGTCACATGACTGACTGAATTCTATAGATCATGGCTTAACTGAGAGTATCATGATAACATGACATGGCTCTAGGTACACAACTATATTTTTTGGGTACGAATACCGCCAGGACGCGATGAAAGGAAACTGACACACATGACTGACTTGAGTACGTGACCAACAACAATAACCCAGAATGTCATAACTCGAGGAATTCCATGAAGTGCATCGATATCATACATTTGTACATAAGTTGGATTTGCAAGTAAGCATAGCATAATCTCATAAGACTAGTTCATGAACATCCCAACAACATTTACAAGACACAATATCAACATAAAAATCATTGGAATATGGTTGCATATCATGAATCCTTCACTTAGTCACAATTTAGCTATAATGCATGATTTCTAGTCTCTTAGGTATTTTATCAAACACCTTACATGCACAACTTAGGCATAGGTATAAATCACACAATTACTCATCATAAATAGTCAAACTTACATGTTTTCAACTTATATGATGTCCTAGATTCATAATAACATATAATGATTCTATCCTGGTATCATTCAACACATAAACATGATCAACAATCTATTCATAACATGAAAATCATAATATATAGTTTTATTAAAGGGTTATTGAACTTCATCGATGAAAGGAGTCCATGAATGTTCACATGCATACCTTTGAAAGGAAACCTTGATGATTTTCTGGAGAGATCTTTGATTAGGAAACTCAATTCTCGATTATCTTAGAAAAAGGCTTGAATCTTGTTTTTGAGAGATGAGTTTGATGAAAACCTTAATCTTGTGGTTGAGAGTGTAAGAGAGGGTTTTAAAGATGCTTAACTGAAGAAAAATGAGAAAAATCACACCTCTTTAGGGTTATAAGTCATGGAAGGTGATGGAAATGATCAAAATACCCTAGTAAAAACACCCTTGAATTGCTGGAAAAATAAACTTGATGCCATCCGTAATAGGCCATCAAGTTTGTGATAGGCCGTCAGGAATGGTCAACACAAAAGCGGTCCAAATTCTTGATTTTCTACCCAGGGCTGACAATGTCATCAAAAATGTCGTCAGAATGTGACGACGTCATCAAAAAGTTCATCAGAAACGTGATAGCCCATCAGAAATATCGTTACTAGTTTCCAGCTTAACATGCTGGAATAAAATGGGAATAACTCTTTTCTCCAATATCATATTTAGGCGAAATTGGTATCGTTGGTAAGCTAATTCAATTATCTATCTGTTGATAGGTCATGAGCTCAAAAATTCCAAGTATAATGAGAGATATGATCGTTTTAAGTTAACTATACCAATATCCTTCTCAAGATTTCAATTGGTAAGAAATGTTTGATTCCTCTGATAGATGGGAGTTATTTGAAGCCTTAATATACATCTAACTTACTTATAAAACTATAAAAGAACCAAGATGTACTATGTATGCGCTTGGTACATGGCTCTAATAGTGGTTTGGATTTTTCGAAATATTACAATATCTCCCCATTGGAAACATTTATCCTCGAATGATGACTGCTTTAGAGGGGAGAAAAGATAAAATGACATATATATAACATGAATGACTGATCATGATTTCATGGCTGACATGACTGAAAATTGAGCATATCATAATGTACATGCATATCTGATGCATGGGTAGCTGATTTATAAATGTAGGACTGGGTGTTCCGATAAACTGAGTTTCTCAAACTGAGAATGCATATCTAATGCTTAACTGATAAGTTGAATCCATGAATATCTGATGTATGATTATATGACTGACATGATACGTGAATGCATGACTAAAAGTACTGATAAACTTACCATGCATATCTAATGCGTGAATACATGACTGAACTGACTCACGAATATGCGACTGAACATGCAATGGTAAAGGCACTAAGATTTAAATAAAACATAAGAACATGACTGATTCTGCTACGTGAAATATGGACTGAACATCATGAACTGAACTGAACCTCTGAATACTTGACTTACAGCTGAGGTCTAACTTAAAGGTCAACTTATGAGTACCCTCTACTCTAGACTGAATTCGTTATGCAAGGAGAAATTAAAGGATCTAAGGCATAAGAGCATTAAGAGAAAGTGGGGTATCTCCCCCTTGGGATGCTATGTCCCTCTAAGAACACTTACCTTACGGAGATAATAGGTGATGCACAGGGCATGTACGAAATAGATTATAACTAAACTTTGGGAGTCTGAAACTAATGATTGATGCATGAGATAAACTGAACTTGCAACTACTAGGAGGTTCTACCTTGAAATAGTTACATTCTCTGAGATTTTGGATGGCATGAATAGATGTAAGGATTAGAAAACAAGCTACAAAAATCTGACTGCTCGATTGCTAAACTGACTTGCTGGCTTTACTAGCTTACTCGTACTGAAACACATGCTCAAATGAGAGAAAGAGATCTAACAATGCATAATATAAACATGAAAGACTTGTAACATGCCCGAATCTAAGTCAAGGAAACTTTCTGGATTAGGACGGGTTTGGAGAGCATAAAGTTTATTCTGACGCTAACCATTATTGGTACCTTGTTGATGCAACTCCTTACCCTTCTGTGCTAGAACTCTGAACTCTCGCATCCTGTGGCCTGGCGTGCCACACCCAAAGTATACATCACTGCCTACCATATATGCATCTAGATAATTCTTACCACACTCTTTGCAAAGTAGATAAGTAAGACATCTATTATCACTACCCTGGGCCTTAGAGCCTGGTGCTCCATCATGATGGTCATTTCTGGACTTAGGTGCTGGTACACTAGATATGGATGGAACTGGGACTCAACATCTTTGAATATACTAAGAAAGGTTACCACCCTATGACTTAGGCTGAGGAAAGATGAAACTACCTGTCCTTTCTCTCTTACTCTGTCTCTCTCTCATCCATATTTTTGCTCCTCTATCTACTGAGCATGTGTCATAAGTCTAGGTAAATTCATATCACTATTCAACTTGTAATATCTGCACTCGTACTATATAATTATATCACCCCTGATACAAACTTACTCATCTTAGCTCTACTATCTGTAACCATATGAGGGGCATATCTGGCTAATTAAGTAAACTTGCGAGAATACTCCTTTACCATACCACTGCCCTGCCTGAGGTTGATGAAATCTAGTACCTTAGCTTCTCTAAGCTCTAGCGAAAAGAATCTATCAAGAAAAGCAGAGGGAAACTCCTCCTACTCTATAGGGACTGTATAATCTAACCTTTCTGACTTTCACTGTTTGTTCCAAGTATGAGCGACATCCTATAATTGGTATGCGTCTACCTCAGTACTTTGAACAGTAGTAACCCCCATAACATCTTTCAGCTTCTGAACCTGATCTAGGAATTCCTGCGGGTCGTCATTTGACTTAGACCCTGTAAAGGAAGGAGGATTCACTTGGGTGAAGTCTCGAATTCTATTTGCAGCTAAATTGGACACTGGGTTGGCCAGAACGATAGTTGTTCATTAATTCTGGGCAGCGACTAATTAAGAAAGTATGTTGAATGCAGCCCTGAGCTTCGCATGAGAAACATGATCGCCCAAAGGGTCTTCGGGCTGAGGGGTTGACTGATTCCCGTTTCTTATTTTAGGAGGCATGTTTGTAGAATAAAGGGAGAAATGGATTATACTAAGATTATGCTCACTGGCACAACATGAATATTGAAAGAAGGAAAACTGTTCCTAAAACATCTCATAGCCTCCTGCACATAAGTGTGGTGCACAACACACGCATGTACAAGACTCTACTAGATGCGGCTTTCAGACTTCCTAGGACTCTATTGAACCTTAGGCTCTGATCCCAAGTTTGTAACACTTTGATTTTCTGAACCAAAATGCTACACGGTGCTCATGACCCCGAAGGACCACAAGCTAACCCATGACTGATATCTGTACCTGTATACTGTATAATATATATAAAATATAGAAACATAAACATGAAAGGCCATAAGGTTTGAACTAAATAAACGTCTAATAACAAAATATCTAAAAAAGGTATAATAATACCAAAACAAGTCATAAATACTGAAAATAATGAGATCTGAATATCTAATCTGACATCTAGTCTAAAATCCTGTAACTAAACTGAATAAGGAGTTGAAGGAACATGCCTCCAACTAACTCCATCTAGCAACTAAATAGCAAATGTAGCAATAATCATATCTTCCTTGAATAAGAAGGACTCACTAAAGACGCTGAACAATGGAATACTACTACTAATCTAGAGCTTATGCCTATGAACCTATGGTGTAACATAAGAGAAAGCACCATAGCAAATATGCATTAGTACGTCTGAATATACTGAGTATACAAGTGAGGTAGGCTAAATGCAAAGGGTTATATGCATAACAATGCTAACTAATAAAAATGTGAGAATACATACATGCATATGTAACTGTAGCTGAACTCAAGGAGATACTGACTACTGAGTCTGAATACTGACAATATGAGTGTACTGATACTGAGATACTGAATAGATGAATGACCATTTTTGATTGTTCAAATTATGAATAACTAGTCTGGTTGACTGTGTCTGACATTCCTAAAGCTGAATACTGATATTATGAATTCTAATATCTGATAGGACTGATACATAAGTTCAAAAAACTGATATAACTGATATAACTGTAATGATCGGCCTAACCGTTGTAACTGATACTGAGCGATTATATCTGACAGTCTAAGTTCAGATAGAATTATCTGAGTTCTATTTTATATAAAGTAACTGAATTTGAGATCAGTCCTATCTAGCGGATGATCATTAAATCTGATGATTCTGATACTATTTAACTTTAGTTGAGATTAGTCCTGTCTAATGAGTGATCGTGAAGTCTATTTATAATAATAAAGATTGATTGTCTCTAACAGTACTGAATCTGTACTACTAAACTGAGTTGACTGTATCTGACAATCCTAAATCTGTAACTGAAACTATGGGATGTGTTCATCTAACTGATATGCCCCAAGCTAAGCTGTCTGGGGTCCAATCTCTGCTCTGACTGGAAGGTTGTTAGTACCGTGCCACCAGTAAAGACATCTGCCGTGGAGTTAGTCCTAATCTCTCGAGTGACTCCTAGGATCAGTCCTATACATATAAATGTGCTAACGGGTGATGTTGGACATATTTATATGTCTAAGCACCATAATTTACCAATGTTTTGAGGATAAAATATATAATTCTTGAACTTTTAGTCCATTTTTCTTTAACAGAGCTGACCTATGTGATTAGCATGTTTTTCAGGTACTAATGATGAAGATTTCAGCACTTTGTGGACCTGTTGGCAGCAAAGGAAAACTTCACATAAGAGGGAAGACAACTTTTGGACTGAAAGTGATGCATGGGAACTTTTTTCCGGGCAAACCCAGTATTTTTAAATACTTAAGGATGCAGTAGCAACTTAGTGGACAAGGATATTATTAAAAACCTTATTGCTGAATTTTCAACAGGATTGATTCATATTCAGTTTTTTTAGATTCTGTAAAATTTTAGAACAGAGAAAACAACTTACGGGAGCAAGGGCTAGAGGGAAAACGTCATCCTCTTATTGACGCCAAACCATCTCCATCGTGTTGATTGATCTAGTTTTGGTATGATGATGATGTCTACTTTGATTTCCGTGGTATCCATGAGTAGCTAAACTTTTCTGTTAGGGTTATGGTAACCTTGTAAGATACTATCTATTGCTATGAAATTGTGAATTTTTGATGTGTATGCTACTTATATCATTACTCTCTTCGTTTTAATTGAATTCTCATGGTTGCAGACATAGGGAATATGCCAGTATAGAATTAACTTGTTCGATAGAAAAGTTACATGTTTGGAAAAGAGAGTATGACAAGAAAATAGGGTTTTCAACCTCTATTTACACGTTAATGCCTTAGCAGGATTAACATTCTTGGAGAATTCGTACTAATACACTTTAGGTTCGAGAGAGCTAAAGTGAAATAATCCTTGATGGTTAAAAAATACTTGGATTTACAATTAGAATACGACTCTCTATAAGTGCATGCATGTCTAAATTCCGCATTACTCATAGTTAATAGATAAGTAGAACCTACAAGGTGGACATAACCCTAACTTATCATTCTCTGTGATTAAATCTTACTACGTATATTGTCTCATTCATTACTTTGTTAACATTAGTTCACACCTAAACCAAACCACCCCTTTTTCTTAGAATTTTTGACCAACAGTCTACTAATAATTGCAACACTTAGTGACCAGAGTATTCCCTGTGGGATTCGACACCCAACCCAGTTGGGTTCTATATTTGACAGCGACTACTTACACTTTCTAACGAGAGTTGTAATTTGGGCGTATCAAATTTTGGCGCCGTTGCCGGGGAATACGGTTGTCAACTAAGTTTGTGATAGTTAATAGACCCTTTGGTCAAAGATTCTCAAATTTTACTCTTTGTTTGTTGTTTTTGTTTTGTTCAGGTTTGGTAGAGTGCATGCCAAATATACGAAGATCTGGTCAGCCATTATTACCCATAAATCCTGAACCACAACTTATTTGCAGAATGGATGCATAACGAGACATTGAAAGAAGGGCTTCTCAACAGGAGCAGGCTAGATTAGCTGCATTGGCAGCTGCTCAAGTGCATCAACTGAATATTGATAACCCAGGTCGGGTAACAAATCCTGATGATGAGGACCTGGGTGATGATGAGTTACTAAATCCAAGGCGTATAGATGAGGTGGCGGCACATGTGAACGGGAGAGATTGTCAAGCTAGAATGAGACCTGAATGCCGAGCTGTGCAGGCTCTATTTGATGATGATGATGACGATTTGGATGGGGCTGGTGCCATAGGGGCTATTATTCCTCCACCCTTGGCACTCGGAGCCAAGTTCAATATCACTAGCACCATGATCCAGCTATTGCAGCTCAAAGGATTATTTGGCGGACTTGCAGGCGATGATCCAAATATGCATCTGATAAATTTTATCTCAATATGCAAGTCGTTTGACAATCCAGGGGTTGGACAGAATGCGATTCAGCTGCTCTTATTTCCATTGTTTCTATCTGGAGAGGCAACTCTATGGTTGAATGGGCTAACCCCTGACTCTATTACCAATTAGAGGCAACTGAAAGAAGCTTTCCTAGAAAGGTTCTTTCCGCCATCCAAGAGAGCACAGTTAAGAGATGAGATAAGCAATTTCAGACAACTTCCAACTAAAGCTCTCCACGAGACATGGGAGAGGTTCAAGAAGAAGCTTATGTGGTGCCCAAATCATCAGATGACCAATGTCCACTTGATGGAGATATTATACAGGGCTTTGAACTTAGTGACTAAGCCAGTGGTTGATAATGCTGCAGGTGGGTCATTCATAGACCTTACTTTTATTGAGGCATATGATATGCTGGATCGTATGATAAAGAATAGTAGAGCTTGGCATACCAGGGATTCTGAGGTAGCAAGCTCTACTGTATCTATTGGCTTGACGGTAGAACAAAGGTGAAGAGAAGAGGAATGTGACTAGGATATGGCTCACATGAAAACGTAGATGGACCTTCTTACCAAGCATTTATTATCAGGGAAGACAGAAAAGGTCAAAGCTATTGTGTCGTAGGGAAGAGATGATTCTGATTCTTAGGAGGAAGCAAATTACTTTGAATAATCAGGGGGGTTTCCGAGGCAATGCCCAAGGAAACCAAGGTCGGAACTATTATGAAAAGTCTGGATACAAGGACCACGATCAAGGGGGTTGGAAGAATAAGAATGACAGAAGTGGGTTGTATGTTCCTCCTGGAAATCATGAAGCTGTTGCATCTAGCTCTGGGAAGATGTCCATAGAGGACATGATGGCTAAGCTATTGAAAGGAGTGGAGGCAACCAACACGGGAGTAGCTGAGGTAAAAAATGATTTGGCCTCAATGAAGCAATTGGTTGACTCATATTCCACTTCAATAAAATAGCTGGAACAACAAATGAGTCAACTATCAGCGACATTCAATCAAAGAAAAGCTGGCACTTTACCTAGTGACACTGTGCAAAATCCAAGAAATGATGGATCATGTTTGCCGATTACTACCAGGAGTGGTAAGGTGTTGGAAAACCCATCCAAAGGCAAAATAGTAGTTGATACTATAGAAGAGAATGTTATTGAAATAGATTGTGATGATTCTGTAGAAGCTAAAAATCAAAATGAGAACGTTCATGATACTACACCTAGATGTCAGCAGTCTAAAACTATTGATAATGGGAAGCAACATAAAAAGGAAGTGGTGGAGAAAACTCTTCCAAATCCACCACCACCTTTTCCTCAGAGAATGAAGAAGAAGGCTGATGACACCAGGCTCAGTAAATTCATGACTATGTTGAAGCATATGACTATTAATGTGCCTTTGGTGGAGGCACTGGAGCAGATGCCAGGGTACGCCAAATTCATGAAGGACCTTTTGATAAAGAAAAGGGCAGCAAGCTATGAGTTGGTAGATAATTTTCATCATTGCAGTGCAACTGCCACGAGGTCTTTAGTATAGAAAAAGGTAGATCCGGGTGCTTTCACTATTCCTTACATAGTTGGATCTTTGGATTTTGCTAAGGCGTTGTGCGATTTGGGGCGAGCATTAATTTGATGCCAATAGCCATCTATAGACAGTTGGGGTTGGGCAATCCTACACCAACCAACATGTGGCTTGTAATGGCAGATAGGTCGGTAAAACGACCTGTTAGTATCTTGCATAATGTATTAGTGAAGGTTTCTACCTTTATTTTTCCTGCAGACTTTGTTATACTGGACTGTGAGGTGGATTTTGAGGTGCCCATAATCTTGGGTCGACCTTTTCTCGCAACAGGAAGTGTGCTTATTGATTTACGAGTAAATGAGCTTTTATTTTGGATGAATGACGAAGTAGTACGTTTTGATGTAAGAAAATCAATGAAGCAGCCCAAAGATATGAATGTGTTTTCTATAGCTGATGTTTATTATGAGGATGAGAAGGAATTATCATTAGAGAAGCAGCTTACTATCGATCCATTGGCTGCTGTGCTTTTGAACTTTGACCGTGAGGATGTTGAAGAGTACGAAGAAACTAGTTGTGTTTTGACAGGAATGGGGTCGTATTCATATGCCCACAAGAAGTTGGACCTCGACCTTGAGAATCGACCTTCACCACCGGGGAATCCACCAGATATCTTGATGAAGTTTGAGTAATCGAGATAACTATGTCGTGCCGCGACAATAAATCAAGTGCTACATAGGAGGCAACCCATCATTTTACTAGGATTTTGTTTTTGATAAATAAAAGTTCAAAAAGAATAGTCGAGCCACAACCAAAACTAAGGCACTTGGTGGGAGGCAACCCATCCTTTTAATCATTTTTTTTGTTTTTGATTAAGTGTAGGTGCAAGACGTACAAAGGAGGAGATTAGTCCCAAATTTTGATTTGAAAGTGAGCCATGCTAAAGGTGGTAAGCTAAGAATGATAGAGCAAAGGCTATAGGCTAGGCGTTGCCTATGCCAATGTAGGCAATGGACAAGGAAATGCATATGCCATTGCCTATGCTTACTGCCTCACATAGGCAATGGACAAGGCAATACCTATGCCAATCTAGGCAATGGACAAGGCATTGCCTATGCCAATATAGGCAATGCTATAGGCATTGCCTATGCTCACTGCCTCACATAGGCAATGGACAAGGCATTGCCTTTGCCAATCTAGGCAATGTGCAAGGCATTGCCTATACCAATCTAGGCAATACCATAGGCGTCGCCTATGCCATTGCCTATGCTCACTGCCTCACATAGGCAATAGGCAAGGCACCGCCTATGCCAATCGAGGCAATACCATAGGTGCCACCTATGCTAGCATAGGCAAAGCAAAAGGCGCCACCTACTTATACTTTTTTGCCTCCTAACCCTATTTGAAATGGATCAAAATCGACCCATGGCTAATTCTTTAAATAGATCCTAAACCTTAGAACACAATGCCATTGTTTGCTCAACTTAGGCGCCATCGCCGACTGCCAGACTCAGATATGGAGGACAACCCTGATGATAACGACTCTGATGATGATTCCGACGCAGGGGGTATGACCCCAAACATAGAAAAGGAGTCCGACTAATCAGGTTTTCCTTATTTATTTCCACTGAGGGCAGTGTGTCCCGTCTAAGTATGGGGTGTGGGTATATGTTTGCTGTATTGTACTTCTTTTCCTACATTTATTCTTGTTTATTTGAATTAGTCGTAATTAGTTAGTTAGATTTTAGATTTTGCATGAAATCGTTCTGATAGACGGCATGGTATTATAGCAAGAGTTTGTGCTAAATCATTACTATTGAGACACTTAGGCTCTAAGTTGTGACTCACTGTGTGATAATTATTATGGTTTAATTCATTCATCTGTTGGGTCAAGAATCTATAATGCTCCCAATGAAGTTGACCATATGCCTTGTGTGTGTGAGGTTATTGTATATTTTTTGTTGTGACCGATGCTAGAACTTTCCTGGTATGTGTGTGAAGTAAAATAAAGAGTGTGAGTTTAGGAGATGATTTAGGCATTTCTTTGGCAGCCCTAAAATTGTTTACCTTCTTTTTACCTACCCTTGTACATTGTCCTAGTAAACACCCTTTGAGCCTTTAGCTATCCTCTTTGGCAGCCTCATATGTAGCCTAATCCATTTTTTTTTCAAGACCATAATTTGATCCAAATTCCTAAGTGCTTTAAATTGTAGAATCATATGGCAAAATAAGAGGAAAATGGTGAAAGTGATGCCTCAGAGTGTATTGGTACTTGAAAATCTTGTGAAAAAGAGTGGCTATCATAGAGGTGCTTTATAAAAAAAATATAAATAAATAAAATATAATAATAAAAAAAACAAAAAAAAAGAAATAGAAAAATAAAAAGATAGTTGTGTTTATGATTGAATAACAAAATAGGTGAAAAGGGGTTAGTAGATGAATGAAGGTAGAGGGGTTGTTAAAAGATAGTGTAAATGGCATAATGTAGTGTATTAAAGTGCTTAGGGAACATAGTCACTATTTCTAACCAAAATAGTCCTACCTGTCCCTTAGCCTACATTACAACCTGTAAAGAACTATTTGATCCTAAGCTTAGCATTCTGATATTAGTGGAGCATTACACTAAGGGCAAGCCTATGGTCATTAGTTGCAATATAAGAATTCTTTGTGAGAGTGAGAGCAAGGAGAGTCTTATACCCATGTTTCAAAAAGTGCAAAACTATGAGTGATTATGGGTGATATCTTGTGTGAGCCCACATGGTTGATGATTGTTGGGCAGTTTTATATGATTCTTTGTGGCTTAACTTGAGGATAAGAATTAAACACCCTAATGAGTCTATGTTGGAGGTTGAGTTGTTTCTAGGAAGGATCAAGAAACCTACTCTTTGTTAATAATTGTCGTGCATGTCTTGAGGATAAATTTTGTGTTGCTATTGTGAAATTCTAGTTAGGAGTTTGCATGATGTCATATTTTGTTCGAGGACAAACAAAGATTTAAGTGTGGGGTGGTGATGTTGGGCGTATTTATACGTCTAAGCACCATAATTTACCCATGTTTTAGCTAAGTTTTGAGGATAAAATATATAATTCTTGCACTTTTAGTCCATTTTCCTTTAAGAGAGCTGACCTATGAGATTAGCATGTTTTTCAGGTACTAATGATGAAGATTTCAGCACTTTGTGGACCTATTGGCAGCAAAGGAAAACTTCACATCAGAGGGAAGGAAGCTTTTTGACTGAAAGTAATGCATGAGAACTTTTTCCCGGGCAAACCCAGTATTTTTAAATACTTAAGGACGCAGTAGCAACTTAGTGGACAAGGATATTATTAAAAACCTTATTGCTGAATTTTCAACAGGATTGATTCATATTCAGTTTTTTTAGATTCTGTAAAATTTTAGAACAGAGAAAACAACTTACGGGAGCAACGGCTAGAGGGAAAACGTCATCCTCTTATTGACGCCAAACGATCTCCATCATGTTGATTGATCTAGTTTTGGTATGATGATGATGTCTAATTTGATTTCCGTTGTATCCTTCAGTAGCTAAACTTTTCTGTTAGGGTTATGGTAACCTTGTAAGATACTATCTATTGCTATGAGTTTATGAATTCTTGATGTGTATGCTACTTATATCATTACTCTCTTCGTTTTAATTGAATTCTCATGGTTGCAAACATAGGGAATATGCCAGTATAACATTAACTTGTTTGATAGAAAAGTTACATGTTTGGAAAAGAGAGTATGACAAGAAAATAGGGTTTTCAACCTCTATTTACATGTTAATGCCTTAGCAGGATTAACATTCTTGGAGAATTCGTACTATTAGTTATACACATTAGGTTCGAGAGAGCTAAAGTGAAATAATCCTTGATAATTGAAAAACACTTGGATTTACAGTTAGAATGCGACTCTCTATAAGTGCATGCATGTCTAAATTCCGCATTATTCATAGTTAATAGATAAGAAAAAACTACAAGGTGGACATAACCCTAACTTATCAGTCTCTGTGATTAAATCTTACTACGTATATTGTCTCATTTGTTACTTTGTTAACATTAGTTCACGCCTAAACCAAACCCCCCCTTTTCTTGGAATTTTTGACCAACAGTCTACTAATAATTGCAACACTTAGTGACCAGAGTATTCCCTATGGGATTCGACACTCAACTCAGTTGGGTTCTATATTTGATAGCGACCGCTCACACTTTCTAACGAGAGTTGTAATTTAGGCGTATCAACGGGTGACCCCTGAATATGTCAATCCTATCTAACGGGTGACATCTCTTACCTACACTGGCTATGTTGTTCTGGAACTTAGGAATTGCTTCAAGGGATCTCAGTCCTATTCTAGTAGGTGAGTCCCTATCCCTAGGCTCACTCAGTGCTGAATCTTACTCCCATCTAAAATACACTAAACTGAATAATAGAGCTGAACTAAATAACTGAACTAAACTGATTAGCTTAACTAATACTAGTGGTATTGTTTAGCGGAGTTAAACTAGTTTACTAAATTTCGATGACTAATAAAATGTACTGAGTTCTGAGGACTGATTGAGAGTACTGATGTTACTAAGATTAACTATGAATACTAAAGTTACAGACTGAGTACTAAGATTACTAAGATTTCTAAACATTCTATAGATCACGTCTTAACTTGGAGTATCGTGATAACATGACATGGATCTAGTCACACAACTTTACTTTTTGGGTACAAATACCCCCAGGACTCGATGGAAGAAAACTGACATACATGACTGACTTGAGTACGTGACCAACATCAACAACCCATAATATCATTACTTGGGGAATTCCATGAAGTGCATGGATATCATACATTTGTACATAAGTAGGATTTGCAAGTAAGCATGGCATAATCTCATAAGACTAGTTCATGAACATCCAAAAAACATTTACCAGACAGAATATCAACATAAAAAAGATTGGAATATGGTTTCATATCATTAATCCTTCACTTAGCCACAATTTAGCAATAATGCATGATTTCTAGTCTCTTAGGTATTTTATCAAACACCTTACATGCACAACTTAGGCATAGGTGTAAATCATACAATTACTCCTCACAAATAATCAAACTTACACATTTTCAACTTATATGATGTCATAGATTCATAATAACAAATAAAGATTCTATCTTTTCATCATTCAACACATAAACATGATCAACAATCCATTCATAACATGGAAACCATAATATATAGTTTTAGAAAAGGGTTCTTGAACTTCATGGACGAAAGGAGTCCATGAATGAACACACGCATACCTTAGAAAGGAAATCTTGATGATTTCCTGGAGAGTTCTTGGATTGGGAAACTCAATTCTTGATTATCTTGGAAAAAGGCTGGAATCTTGCTTTTGAGAGATGAGTTTGATGGAAACTCTAATTTTGTAGTTGAGAGTGTAAGAGAGGGTTTCTAAGATGCTTAACTGAAGTAAAATGGGAAAAATTATGCCTCTTTAGGGTTATAAGTCATGGAAGGTAAGGGAAATGACCAAAATACCCTTATAAAAATGCCCTTGAATTGCTGGAAAAATATACTTGACGCCATCCGTGATAGGCCGTTAGGTCCATGATACGCTGTAACAAATGGTCGTCACAAAAGGGATTCAAATTATTGATTTTTTTCCCAGGGCTAGCGACACTGTCAAAAATGTTGTCAAAATGTGACGAAGTCGTCAAAAAGGTTGTCAGAAATGGATAGCCCGTCAGAAACGTCGTCACCATTTTCCAGCTTGACATACTGGAAAAAATGAGGAATACCCTTTGCTCCAATATTGGATTTAGGAAAAATTGGCATCATTGGAAAGCTAATTCAATTATATATATTTTGATAGGCTATGAGCTCAAAAATTCCAAGTATAATGATAGATATTCTCGTTTGAAGTTGACTATACCAATATCCTTCTCTAGAATTCAATCGGTAAGGAATGTTTTGATTTGTCTGACAGCTGGGATTTATTTGAAGCCTTAATATATATTTAAATTACTCATAAAACTATAAAATAACCATTATTTACTATGCATGAGCTTGGTATATGGCTCTAATATTGGTTTAGAGTTTTTGGGGTATTACAGGTTTTCAGGTAGGATCAAATTTAAGTTCTATAGAGAACCCAAAAGGTAGGATCGAGAGTGGGTATGTGGACCTTACAAGTCCCCTATATATTACAACTATCAATTTAGAAAAATTAGTGTATATTAATAGGACATTCATGCACCATACTCATCATCAACATTATATTTTTATTATATGGCATGTACCTTACTCCACTTATCTGTTTGGCTATATTTTCTTGGTATGTTGATTTCTTGATTAATAATGATATTGTATATTTATGTGCTCGATTTGAACGTGTGTGAACTCTCAGTTAATTGGATATGAATTATTTATATTGTTGTGGATGTTTATTGGTAGAATAGTCGAGACCTTTCTCTTTGTAAATTTATGTAAATTATGTTGACTAACAGTAGATAAGTTGTTCTCATCATCACTTTAAATTAGTATCGGTCGATGTTTCTATTGAGTAAATATGGATTTACACTCATACTTATTATTTCTACATTTTATGTGCAACAACTAAGCTGGTGAATCCTGTGCACTGATCAAGAGATAATACGTAGGCATTGAGATTAAGAAGTGGAGGTTGATTTCTTTCAAGGCGTATCAAGTCCCTTCTATGTTTTATTTAAATTGTGTTCCTTGTATCTAGGATATTTCAGACTTCTAAATTTTCTTATTCATCCCTTAAAAGTCTGTACTATGTAACTACCAGTCCTTTGTATGACTTTTTTGTCTGTGGATTTTTACTAGTATCTTTCTCATTTTTGTCCCCACTTAAATTGTCATGCCTTATTTGAGTGGAATGTTGGGTTGGAACGGAAAGTGTAATAGGTGCCATCATGATTGAGTGTTGGGTTATGACAAGTTGAAATAAAAATTTAAGGTTTGTAGGTCTTAAAAGTACAAGCCAAGTGGTAGTCTTATTGATAGATGTAGATATATCCATTATACATATTTGAGAGACTACAAGACTTGGGAAAAATTATGAGACACTCCAAGTCATTTCCTATTATTTCATGTTTTTTCTACAGTTAGAGCTTTTCGATAGTTTACCCAAGCCATTTATGATTGGTTGGAACTAACAATTTAGTTATTAAGAAATTTATTTCCTTTAAGTAAATGTTTCCCTATTTTGGAGATTTTGAAGTTGAGAAATAGGTCTAGGGATAAACACTCAAGTAATGTTAGCTGTACTTCAAATTGTTGATTTTGTAATAGAAGGACACTTGTTCTGAGTCCTAAGGCTTCTGAATTAATTTTGGGATATTTGAAGGATTTTGGTTAAAAATATATTTATGATTGTAGGACCCACTTTTTGTCAAAATAACCTTAGAGGGGAATTTTGATGGTTCAATTAAGTCTATATGGCAATGTTTGGTAGGATAACATCATTAATTTTCATGTAGAAGATTCCAAACTAATTCTGAGCACCCGATAAGAGTCCGTTAGGACATAAATTTAACTGGTGCCAACTTTGCTGTCTAACTGCTTTAGTTGCTTAATGACCATTTTATAGTTCCATTTTTTGGTAGAAGCTTAAGCAACTCTAGAACACTTTAGGAAATACTGACCAACTGAGGTTGGGTCGTTCTCCCCACTGCTTTAGCAGTCATTTAGTTGTTAAAGCTGCAATCACAAGTACTTATATATATATTTCATCATTCATATTTGCATTTATTATTCTAATTTTAAACTAGCATTCAAGACCTCTTTAAGCTTGGAAATATTTTCATAATCATATAGAAGAGATGGAATTAGCTTGGGGTTGAATTTGTGGGCATTATATCACCATCTTTCTTGTAAGGACCCAACTATGTATTCTCCTAATTCTATACATTAGTTATTGATCACTTCCTTTTATATGGGACAAATTTTTGCTTGTTTATGCTCACACTTAGTAAATTTTATAGGGCAAATGGTCCTTGAGCTTAGAGGGACATTGTGACAAATTTAATTTGTACTGATTCCACAAGCGGGCCCCATATAGGATTTGTTATTTTGAATTTTATCATGAAGCATTTAAAAGAAAAATAGGAATTATTGCTCTCCTCTTAATATTAGATCATTAATATGATAGTATATAAGTGGGTGGAGGCTTCTCTAAAGGGAAAGGCTCGGGAGTAGAGGGTTGTACGAGCTTATAGTGCCATCTAGGAAGCCTAGGCTTACTTTGCTTCTAAACTAAGGTTTATTATTATATTAGTTTAGTACTATTCTAGCTGTGGGTGGGTTATAATTTATTGGCTATTATTTATCAATTTAGTCATTTAGGGGATCTTTTCGATAAAATTCAACCCTCTATTCCTTTATAATAGATCATGCTTATCCTTTAGGACTAGTTTTAGCATACTTAGTTCTTAGGGGTGGGACTCAAAAGCCATATATTCAGGGACTTAGTTGATGGTGGTGGAATCTAAAGATACCAAGGTATGTTATGTGCCCCTGAGAATGATGGGCTGTGAGAGAGGATCTAGGTTAAAGATCAAGAGTTGAGGTATATTGTTTGTCCTAGTTCTACAAAGATGTACACAACATGAAGGATATTTATGCGTGGAATAACATGAAGTGGGATTTGGCCAATTTTAGGGCCAAGTGTATTGTGTGTCAATAAGTAAAGGATGAGCACTTGATACCTAGTAGTTTCTCCCAAGAGATTCAGTTTCTCGTGTTAAAATAGAAAGTGGTTAATAAGGATTTTGTTACAGATCTTCTTTGGTCTCGCGGCCAATTGGATTCCAATTGGGTAATTGTGGGTAAGATGACTAAGTCGGCTTACTTTTTACCGATGAGGACTAATTTCTTCTTAGATAATTACACCAAGTTATTCATTGAGGGGATATTTAACCTACTTGGTGCTCCGGTTTAAATTATTTTTGACTCAGGTACTCAGTTATCATCTTTTTTTGTATTCATTTAAGAGAGGTTTGGGGACTAAGGCAAAACATAGAATCGCTTTCCACCCTCAGATGGATCAACAAGTGGAGGGGATAATTCAGAGTTTGTAGGATATATACAAAGGTCTTGTGTGATCGATTTTTGTGGAAGTTTGATTAACCATTTGTTTTTTATAGAATTCGCATACAATAATAGGTATCATTCGAGTATTGGGATGGATCCTTTTGAAGATTTTAATGGTCAGAGGTGTAGGTATCCTATTGGGTTGTTTGATGTTGGAAAAAATTACTTTTTTGGCATGCACATTGTTCACCAAGCCTTGGAGAAGGTGAAAGTTATTCGATATCGGCTAAAGATTACCCAAAGTCACCAAAACTCCTATGCTGGTGTAAGGAGAAGATATTTGGAGTTTGACGTGGCTGATTTTGAAATTTTTAAGGTGTCTCCCATGAAGGGAATGATACAGTTTTGAAGGAAAGGGAAGCGCAGTCCACGTTTTGTTGGCCTATATCATGTTTTAAAGAAAGTTGGGAAGATCTCCTATATGTTTGTGTTGCCTTCTACTTTGAATTCTATTCATTTGATCTTTCATGTGTACATGTTGAATAAGTGTCTAGGTTATTCTTTCTTGGTCGTTCATTTGAAAAGTATTGGTGTTTCAGATTTCTTGTCGTAGGAGGTAGTCCCAGTAGAGATTTTGGGTAGGCATGTTCCTTTGATGGGGACTAAGGACATGGCTTCGGTAAAGGTTTTGTGGTGGAATCAAAAGTGTGAAGAATTTACTTGGAAAGCCTAAGAGGAAAGAAAGGACAAAAACCCATTCTTATTTCCTACTTTGAATAATCGTGGTTGAGGTTTATGTATTACTTAATATCATTGTTTTTTGTCTTTGTTAAAGGTAAGTGTGGATGTATTGGCAGTCAAATCATGCTATTTAATGCCTTGTCTTATCATTGAAGGATGAATGATCCCAAGGAAGGAGAATGTAACACCCTATTTTTTTGGTCCTTCGAAATTTCTAAAATTTTAGCCTCACTATCTTGAAAATGATTTACCCTATGAGTCGTAGGAAGTCTTGATAAGTCATTGGACTCTATTCTAAGCATGACCAATGTGTGTGTCTATATCTTTTACTTTGAGTATGAGTAGCTCATTACAATCGTGAGGACACTTTACAGGTCGTTGTGTACAAATTATAGGATGTCCAGTATTGAACCAAATGGTTGATTTGTTTTGTTAACTATGACATGACCCTATGAGTCATAGTGTCCTATTACGAGTTGTATTAGGTGAGTCTTAGAGTCAACAGTGAGTGTGTGCCCTAGAAACTACCTTGGCTAAAACTCGTGGTGATGAGTTGTAATGGATCACTATGAGTCGTATAGTGATTCGTAGTCATTGACGACTAAATTTCATCATTTAATTCAAGGGAACTTTGAAAATTCCCCTCTTACACAATTAAAACCCCACATTCATAAAGAACTCAAAAGGGTTATTTGTCATTCATAATGTAATTAAACACTCTAAAAAGCCTCTCAAAAATTTCAATTTCAAGATACTTAGGGTTTCCATGAAGTAGGTCATCAAAGGACTCAGGGGTTGAATTCTTCCCGTAAAAGATAGTATTTCAGGCATGTTACTCTTACCTAATTATTAATTTGTAAAAGGCACGAATTTATTACAATGTTCAATTAAATGGCTTTGAATGTTGGTTTCTAACATGGTTGAAGGTTTTGACATGGTTGCTCCTTGAATTCTTTTCCCATGATTTATTATACATTGCTTGTGCTTTATTATTGGTTTGGAACTTGTGTGGTGCATGGGTATGGTGAATATACTAAGGGCTAATGGTTTTTCCCAAATTAATATTTTAACACTATAATTGGTTTTAAATAACGGTGTTCGTTCAACCTAGTTATGTAAATGATTTTGAATTGTAAACTTATCACTTAGTTTGACTTGCTCACCTATGTTATTGCATTGCATAATTTGAAAACCAATGAACTTTTATGTTAAAGGCCATTTTGCTATCATATTAACGAACGAAGGGGGTGAGACGTTGACACGACCATATTGGGGGCCTTGTCGTAATGGGTGTCGCAAGTCCGAATGGGACTAAAGACCACCCCCATTACAAAACCCAACCTCTAGCCTCCTGCTTTGAGTTGGATGAATTTCAATCATATAACAAGATAGTGTAAATGCTCACATGAATACTATGCGATCGTATCACATCCGTGAGCGGCCCAACTGAGTCCAACCATCCCATACCAACCGCTCAACCATGCCAAACCATTCCAAAGGTCATAAACTTGGCCATAACCAAATAATTTCAAAAATATAATATAATTAATCCCAAAATAAAATACGATGGAACAACCAACAATCCTGTCAACAAGTATCATCCCCAATACCAATGTCCGTGCTAAGGCTGATAGCAATACTGATATTGCCTATTCCAACCCATTGTCGTACCACAAAGCCTCTAACCAAAAAAGTAATAAAATCCATTTGGGACTTGCCCCCAATCATGGTAAAAACCAATATCTAAAATAAAATAAAAATGTCTAGAAATATCTATAATATGAAATGGAGCCTTCCAAAATGATAGCAGCTCACCACTTCAATCCAAATGTTGATCCCTAGTCAATCACTATGTATGAGGAGTAGAATAGTTGGTTCCTGTATAGCGTGGGTATATAACTGTTAGAAGACAAGTTAGTTGGTTAACACTAGCATAATCATAGGATAAGGATATGCACACAACTATACATATACATATATAACCATGTCGAGAATTGGTATCGTGTTTAGCATGTCATTAAAACCTTTTACCTGTGATTTGTAACTTTGCCATCCTAAACAATCCACGGGCAATATGGGTTCAGTTCCCTCTGGTGAACTAGCCCCTGTGCGTGTAGCCACATGACCAGGGAAAAAACTTTGTGATTACTAGTACATCCCCAAAATATAAAGTGCGACATCTTGCACATGGTCACCAAGACCAACCTCATATCAGCAAATATGAGTTTCTAGTTTTTGTCTCCCCCGGGTCGTCCACCTTCCATGACTTTGCTACACATCCCACCATTATTTTCCAATTAAAACCATTAAAAAGAAAATAACCAATACGTTTACCATTTATAAACGAAGTCCATTTACTGGTGGTATCGTCATGCCGACCATACTTACAAGTAGTATCCATAGCCAAATATATATATTTGTTTAAGGGGAATTCCAAGTGACCTTCCATTTACCATATTAAACCACTTAGGGGATTTTATTTACCCCACGAGAATAACGATTTATCCATTTACCTTTCCATTTCATTTAAACTATGCTGAATTCCTTTGCCAAGTTTAATTCAAGCAAGAGGTCCATTGAAAATACTCAATGCAATGAAAACGTTATTATAGGCGTTGTTTCAAACACATTGGGTGCATAATATAACCAAAACCAATTCCAATTACCATTAAAACATTCCCATTTAATCCAATAATCCAAAACACCATTAATGCACATAAAGCAAAATTAAAACCACGAGAAACCATAAACAACGATTTAATATCAAAACCCCCAATTTTTTTTTGAAAACAAAAATAATACAACCAATGAAATCATGAAAATATTCATCAAAAAAACCATGCCATTAGTTGAATTAATAATGAGGGAAGAGAACATTTCTTAAACCAAGATGCTGATTGAAAGAAATACCCAAGAAAAGCCCTAAATTGATCGTTTAATTTAAACCCTAGTTTTCCTTTCCCAAAAGCTTTTAAAAAAAAATTATAAAATGTTTTAAAAGAGTTTCTAAGTGTTAGTGAATGGAATAATAGGGTTAATAAACTCCCAAGAAGGTTAGAAGTCGTGGGAACTTATTAGGATAAGTGGGGAAATGTTCATAATACCCCCAATTATGTTGCACAAAATCCCATCCTAGGGATACAAGTGACACTCACAAGTCATACTCTCCAATATGATTGGTACCCTTCACTCATATTTTTGGACTCAACCTTTGAATCCAACAATGTCCAGCATACAACTCATTCTACCAAGTCATTCTGGAGCATACGATTCGTACCATTCATCAGCACCCCTGGCAGATTAAACCCCAAGAAATATTTAGACATTGTCCACCATACGACTTCATAGTATGATTTGTAGCCTGGCTTACAGCTCATGGTGAGCCACTCGTGCTTAGATCCAACCTAACTAATCAAGTCTAAGATTAAGCTAGGGAACCAAATCATCCATACCCCCAAATATGACTCATAACCCTATGTCGTATCCATTCCAGTAACCAAAACCATCCTACCAACCAACACTTGTCAGTATTCGACAAACCATACCATTCGTACCCCATTACATGTGTCGTACCCATGATCCTATAGGGTCTAGAGATAAGAATTCCAAGAGATTTCTAAGGGTCAAAACCTAGGATGTTTTAGTCTCCCCCACTATGAACATTTATCCTCAAATAATAGGCAAGGTAGGCGTAACCTACGCACGAGCCATTTGCATTATCAAATATATTCCCAATATTTAACAATTTTGAAAAAAAGAGGCAAAGATATTAATCTTTCCTTTAACAAACTCAGAAAATAAAGATGTGCTGTAGAGATATACCTTCCGCATAAATCCCAGGAGAAGAACACAAAAGAAGATATTTGGTCTTTATGTTCTCCTCTGCTTACCATGTAGCCTCTTCCACCTTGTGGCTCCTCCATAGAACCTTAATCAAGGCCACACCTTTGGTCTACAATCGAAGAACTTCCTATCCAAAATCTCAACCACGATTTCCTCTTAAGACAAAAAATCTGTGATACCCAATCCTTCTAAGAGAATAACTAAAGAAGGATCACTAATGCATTTCCTCAACATGGAAACATGAAAGACCGGATGAATGAAGGTCAAATAGAAGGCAACTCTAGCTTATAAATAACATTACCAACTCTCCATAAAATCTCATACGGACCCACATATTAGGGACTGAGCTTCCCCCTTTTGCCAAATCACATTACTCCCATCATGGGAGATACCTTGAGTAAAACCTTATCCCCAACCACAAAATCTAACTCTCTATGCCTAATATATGCAGAGGGTTTTTGCCGAGTTTGGGTAGCCTTATTCCTATCCCGAATCAACTTCACTTTCTCTATAGCCTGTACACCAAGTCAAGACAAAATATCTCTGCCTCCCCAAGCTTGAACCAACTAATAGGAGATCTACACCTCCTACCATACAATACTTTGGAAGGGGCCATAACAATACTATGATGTCAACTATTGTTGTAAGCAAACTCAACCCAAGGTAGATGCTCAACTCAATTGCCACCATAATCAATCACAAAATCTCGAAGTGTATCCTCTAATATCTAAATAGTTCTCTCTACTTACCCATCTATTTGCTGGTGGAAAGCAGTACTCGAACTAACCTTGGTCCTCAACCCTCTTTGAATTTATCACCAGAAGTGAGATGAAAGATGTGTGCTAGGATTAGAAAAAATCAAAAGAGGCACCCCATGTAGCTTCAGAATCTCTTGAAGATACAGCTTTCCATAATCTTCAGCCAAGAAGGCAGTCCGCATTGGCAAAAAGTAGACAGACTTAGTCATCCTATCCATAATAACACAAATTGAATCATATTTAATCTAAGATCGAGGATGACTGCTAACGAAGTCCATATTGATCACTTACAATTTGCATTTGGGAAAATCAATTTCTTCGTACTACCATCTTGGCCTCATGTGCTCAACCTTAACCTGTTGACACACCATCCACTTTGCCACAAAATTATCCCTACACCTTTTATTCCACTCAACCAATTGATCTCCTTGAGATCATGATACATCTTAGTTGAGCTGGGATCAACAATATACCGCTATTCATGTACCTCAGCCCCTTTGTCTCAATCCATTGACATCAGGAACACACAACTGCCCTTGGTATTGTAAAGTACCGTTACCACTAATCTCAAATACCACTACCTTTTACCCACTAACGTCACTCTTGATTTTCATCAAGATACCATCTAAAACTTGACTCTCCTTAATCTCTACACTAAGAGACGATCGAACCACTTCTTGCACCATCACACCATAATTACTAGAGTCAAAGAGACAAATTCCTACATTAGCCAAACGGTGAATATCCTTCATTGATTCCCACTTCCCATCCTCCACATAAGCCAAACTCCCTATGGATTTCCTGGTGAGAGTATTAGCAACCATGTTAGCTTGACATGGGGGATAGTTAAGACTCATATAGCATTCTTTGAGAATCTTAAGCCATCTCCTCTGCTTGAGATTAAGCTCTTTCTGGGCGAACACATACTGTAGACTCTTTTGATCAAAAAATATATCCATGTAGAAACCATACAAACAATACCGCCATATTTTCAAAGAAAACATAACAACCAACAACTTCAAATCATGAGTAGGATAATTCCTCTCATGCACTTGCAACTGCCTAGAAGCATGGCAATCACCTTACCATTCCCTATTAACACACAACCAAGAACTATGCGAGATACATCACAATGAACCCATTATTTTATTTTGTCAAAGTTTGAATTATAGGCAAAGTTACCTTATCCTTCAACTTCTTGAAACTCCCTTCACAAGAATCCGACCAAGAAAACTTGGCCTTCTGCTGATTCAACTTAGTCAAAGGAGTAGCTATTGAGGAAAAGATTTCCAAAAACTACCTAAATACTAGGATAAACCCAAGAAGCTCCAAATGTCAGATGAATTCATGGGTCTAGGCTACCTCCTCACCATAACAACATTTTTTGGATCCACCATGATACTCTTACTAGAAATAATAATACCCATGAAAGTTACATCGTTCGAAAAAAACTCACATTTAGAGAACTTGGCATATAACTGCTCTTCCTTTAAGGTCTACAACACAACAAAAAGGTGATTATCACTATCCACCTTGCTCTTTAAATAAACCAGAATGTCATCAATAAAACCAATAAAGAAGAGATACAAATACTGATAAAAACCCTATTCATTAGATCCATAAATATTGCTAGAGCATTAGTCAATCCAAATGACATTACCAAAAATTCAAAGTGCCCATACCCAGTACAAAAATCCGTTCTAGGGATATCCACTCCATAATATTTTGATGATGATATCCAGACCAAAGATCTAGGAAAGAACTTATCACCTTGCAACTTATCAAAAAGATCATCTATCCTTAAAAAGGATACTTGTTCTTAACCGTCACCTTATTCAACTGCCTATAGTCAATGCATATTCGAAGGGAACCATACTTCTTATCCAAAAACAACACTGACGGACCCCATGAAGATATACTAGGATGAATAAGCCACTTATCCAAAAGATTCTTAAGTTGCTCCATAAGTTCCCTCAACTCAGTCGAAGCCATTCTATACGGAGGAATAGAAATTGGATGAATGTTGGAAAGTTGATCAATACCCAACTCTATTTCCCTATCATGAGGAACACAGGGGAGATCATCCAGAAAGACCTTTATAAACTCATTAACCGCTATAACTGACTGAAAAAAGGACCTTTCGATTTAGAATCCTTACCCCAGACCGTGTTATAAAGACAACACTTGGAGATAAACCTATGAGCTCTAAGAAAAGAAATAAATGTCCCCCTAGGAGGTAATGAACTACCCTCTCTTTCAGTAATCGGCTCATCAGGTAACCTAAATATAACCTTATAGCTCTAACAATCCAAGAAAGCATAACAAAAGTTAAACCAATCCATACCCAAAATGAAATAGAAATCTACCAAACCCAAATCAAATAGATCCACCAAGGTCCGCTTGCCACCAAAAGATACAACACAAACCCTATAGATTCTCTTAGCAATAATCGAGTCATCTACTATGGTAGAAACAGAAAAAAGATCTGAAATAACTTTTGGATTGAAACTAAAAGATACATCCACATAAAGAGTCATATAGAAGAGAGTGTACCCCAGATCAAGCAAATAATATAGTCACGAAAAAAATCTATAACATATAATTAGAGCTATTACGTAATGCCTCAAATTCTTATCAGGATGTGAAAGCATACAATCTATTTTGACCTACACTAGAACCAGGAGCAGTACTCAAAGTAGACACAACACCATCAAGTGTAGCAGCAAAATATAAAGCCACATGAATCTTATTTTCCTATGTAGAAACCTTATTAACCGAGTAATCACTGAGTCAATAGCTTGTATGGACATACTTGAAGTATTTATCCCATCCTTCCTCTCAATAATCCCTATGAAGAAGACAATAGAACTCATAATGATGGCATAAGGAATTAACTAACCTCCACTTTCCTAAGATTGTGCACCATGTGTCCAGAAATTATCACCACCTTGATAACTCCTGTCACCCGCCTGGTATGGAGCACTAGTGGTAGGAAGAAACCAGAACTCACCCACTTTTTTTTTGCCATTTGCCACCATCTTGACCACCTAAAGACTAAGTACCTCCCTGGTTAGAAAACCTACTCCTCTTTCCCTATTTATTTCTGAACTATGCCTTTTTACTCTTTTCATCCTCTACTTATTTCATATGAATAGTCAACCTAGAGATATCCATATCTTTAATCACCAAGGCATTCTTTCTTTCTAATACCAAATCTCAATTCAACCTAAAAGAAAACATCCTTATTCTTGCCTACATGTCATCCATTAAATCAGGAGCATACCTTGACAATTGGTAAAATTTCATAGCAAATTACTTGACAGACATTCTCCCCTACTTGAGATTCACAAAATCCTCCATATTTTCTTTCCTCAACTATTGGGGAAAATATTATCTAAGAAGGCCTTAGAAAAAGTTACCTCTAAGACTAATTCTTCCACATCACCCCTATCCCTGTCCACTCTTCATACCACTAATATGCAATATCTTTGAGTTCATAAGCTCCAATGCTTACCCCCTCCACTTTGGTAGCTTTCATCACCCAAAATGTCTTTTCTATTTTATCTAAGAAGATATATGGATCCCCCTCCACCTTCACTCCAAAAAAAGTAAAAGAACCTATCTCATAAATTGGCAAACCATTATGGCCTAAGCAGATAAAGTACCAATCGTACCCCACTCAACTTGAACATCAACTATCTAAGAAATAACATAAATTAACTAATAGAATTTTGCATTATTCTCATCTCCTTGAGGAGGAATACTAAAAATCGGTTGAACTCTAGAACTATCAAGGATAAGATCATGAGATTAAAGATGAACCCTAGAATTAGGATACACCTCTCAGCATTACCCTCAGATAGGATAGAAGATTTCCCTGTATTTTAAATCTATGAGGCATTATATAAAAGATGAAAATGCCAGTATTAGAGCAGATTAAAAACTGAGACTCCAAGCTTGAATATTGAATACCAAGAAAGTAGAATATTCCTAAATACCTCATAGCCTCTTTCATATGAGTGTGGTATGCTACACACTCCAAAAATAGACTCTAATTAATATGGCTTTGTGGATACCCTATTTACCATAAACCAAGGCTCAGATACAAACTTGACACGACCCAACTGAGGGTGTTGACGTAATAGAAATCTAAAGTCTGATGAAGACCGTACGCTACCCCCATTGCCCAATCTAACATCTAGTTACCTACTTTGAGTTGGAGGAATTCTGAGCATATAACAAGATTGTCACGCCCTTTTCTCTAATAAACCTACACAAGAATTGAACTTTATCCCCTACAATCCAATTTTATCCAAATAATCATGTAGTAAATTTTTCCAACTTTACAAGTAAATCAAGTATAAACTATCACAAAATTACAACTTTAACTACTATTACAGAGGGACATACAAGTTGGCATAGTGGTGGTGTTCAATGAATCATGCCCGCTGGTGATTAACTTTGGTGAGGTGCGGTAGTGATAAAGGGCCGCTGGTGTTGCAGCTATGTTTGTGAGTTCTTTGGTGTCGGTTGATTTGCGATGAGTGACACTAATTTTTCTTGGTTTGGTGGTTATGGGGTTTGAGGAGAAAGAAGAAGGATGAAGGGTGATATTTCTCACCCTGTGGCGGCTGGATCTTGTAGAGAGAGAGAAAGGGGAAGGGTGGTTGGTTTTAGCAAATTTTCTAGTAAATCTCTGCCGATTTTGAGTTGGCCGGTATTTTTGGCAGATTTTTGGTGATAGTGTTGCCTTAACAGTAAAAAGAAACGACGGGCGATGCTTTCCCATGAAAAATTTGGTTATTATTTCACTAGAAAAACATATTTTATCTCTCTTCTTGCTTCTATTTCCAATTATTTTGACCACTCCCCATTGTTTTTAATTTTTTTTCTCTCTTTTGTGTCCGTTAGTGTGTGTATAATTTTCCTTTCTAGAGATTATGTGTGTATGTTTAAATTCCACTGAGTGGGTTTATGTGTGGTTTGTATATAGAGAATTATGCGCATGTGTTTTGGTCGTGAATGGAAATTAAGTATTAGTAATGTAATGTATAGATTATAAGTGAGAGAGATATGTATTGTTACTATTTTTTTGTGTGTGTTTTTTAGTGGGTACGCACATATATTAGTATGTGTATGCGTATCAGTACAAACATATCCAAAAAATTTTGACATTTTTTAAATATCTGCTTTATAAAATTTAAACTATGAATCACTTTTTTATTAGCTATTTTATGAAACAAAATATTTGGATAACAAAGTATATAATACAATTTATTGTAACGAATTCACATAAGTAAAGAACTCCTGCATATTGAACAATACATAAAGTCATAGAACTAATTTAATTTCATAATTTGACTCATAACGATAAGTTTATTAAATAACAGGATAAAAATGGGATAAAAACCTATGTGGATGAATTGAACGAATATCAAAGCAGGCACATTGTCACCGAAACCTCAAATAGAAACCTGAAACTCGATTCAGAACTATTTTTCTTTGTTTTCTTCTCTGTTTTACTTTTTGTCTCTTTTTCTTGTTGATGTCTGTGTTTCTGATTTTCTTTCTGTTTTTCTCTTTGTCTATTTTTTTCATAGTTTGTGTTGATATCTGATCTATGTGCATAAAATCTGAAGATGTTGGGGAGGTTCTCTTAAATAAAGGGATATTGGGGGAATAGTTAAGGGATTATCGGATACTGGAGGAAAAGGTTGGGTTGCTTTAAGATTTGACTTATAATTTTTTTATTAATATATTTATTAAATAGAAAATAATAAAAATACACACTACTAACTAATTAATTTTTATATTTAATAAAATAAAATAAAAATTTACAAAAATCTAAAAATAAACATCATTAAGTTAATACTAAAACTACTATCTTATTATTAAAATTAAAAGAGAAACATATTTTTTAAAAATTTATTTTTATTGTCATACTTTTTTGTATTGTTTTAATGAAAAATAAAAATATCCCAAAATGTAACTTCATTTATTTATTTATTTATTTTTAACTAAACTTATAAAAAATGAAATAAGAAATAAAATAAATATCATTCAAAAAATATATAATTAATACCAAAAAATAGGTTAAAAGTTGAGGAGGGTCAAAAATCACTTGTCTATATTTTGCCCCTCGTTGTGTGAAATCTCGAAGTTCATACAATGAAGTAGGCAAAGAAATTATTTTTTATCCTTTGATTATTCAAAAAATGAGGATAAAGATAAAATAAAAGAAAAGATGTGACCAAGTCCGAGTTTAGGACCACCTACATATCCCGGTTTATAAGGTAATCAGGTCACGTGTTTTTCAAAAAGGTGAAATGGTGAGGCAATAAGTTAGAGGTCGAGTAAGGTTTTGTTGAGTCTCTAGTTCGTGACTTCTGCGTTTACATTCAAATAAATAAAATAAAAAATAAAGATACAAGTGAAAGATCCTATCTTATGTAGCCTTTCAAGAATCTTGACTTTATTCTTCATGACTCCTCTAATGGTGAGATAGTCGTTATTTCGGATTGAACTTAAAACAAAAACATGTTCCTCCATGTTTTCTCTTGACATTGGAGAGGAACTTGAAAATTGACTTACTCTACAAACTTTCTTTTAACTTGAACTTGAAAATCTTCACCCTATTCTTCAGGAGGGCTCCTGATTTGTTATTACTTTACCCTATTCTTAGGGTGGGCTCCTAAACTTGCTACTTCTTCACCCTATTCTCCAGAAGGGCTTCTTACTTGCCATTTATAATTTTCCAAATATATTCCTGAGCTCAAAATAAAAGGTGAACCAAAAAAGAAAAGTCCCATTATTCAAGAGGGTACTAAGCAGAAAATAAATTCTCATTTTTCAGGAGGGGCCTAAGCATAAAGAAAAGTTTAATTATTCAGGAGGGCCCTCAGTATAAAATAAATTCCCATTATTCAAGATAGCCCAAATCATAAAGTAAAGTCCCATTATTCAGGAGGGTCCTGAGCATAAAGTGAATTTCCCATTATTCAGGAGGGTCTTTGGCAAAAAGTAAAGTCCTATTATGCAGGAGGGCCCTGAGCAGAAAGTGAAGTCTGATTAATCAGGAGGGCCCTGAGAAGGAAGTAAAGAACAAATAATATGAACAAAATTTTTACCCCAGTTTATATTTGAAAATTTTTATGAGTGTTATCATATCATAGCTTTTAAGAAAATACAGTAAAGAGGGTGAATCAAGGCCCTGATGAATAAATGTGTCTCTTCAGAGTAAAACTGATGACTAAATTAAGAAGTGCATCTCCTAAGAGTTATAATGAAGGACTCAACTAGAAAGTGCATCTTCTAGGAGTGAAGGTTTTAGTTAGGAAATGTGTCACCTAACCAAACGCATAACATTAATTACCCAGACAAGAAAGTGCATCTCCTAGGGGTTAAATGAAATGACTCATCTAGAAAGTGTGTTTTCTAGGATTAAAGGTTCAATTTAGGAAGTACATCACCTAACAAATGATACTGAGTTGTGCATCTCAAGTGAATCTCCTAAAGGTGAATGAAATGACTCGACTCGATTGTGCATCTTATAGGAGTGAAGGTTTAAGTTAGGAAGTGCGTCACCTAACAAATGAAAACTAAATTACCTAGATGAAGAAGTGTATCTCCTAGGGTTTAATGGAATGACTCGACTAGAAAGTGCATTTTCTAGGAGTAATGATTTATGTTTTGACGTGCATTACCTAACAAATAAAAATTAAAATACCCAGACAAGGAAGCGCGTCTCCTAGGGGTATAGGATAATGAACATTCACCATGATTGTGATTGTTAAACATTTATATCAATATTGCCTCTTGCCTTTGCAAAAGTGAGGAATTTCATCTTTCTCGTATCTTTTAAAGCATTTTGATTTGAAGTCAACAATCATCTCTATTTTATCTATGAAAACTTTTGAGTTTTTAAAAAACACGGTGGTTGATTTGTTGTATGTGGATATTGAGGCAACCATACATGCACTTTTCATGCTTAGATAAATTTCAAATTGTTGATAGGTATTATTGACTTGTCATACTTTTAACCGCCAAACATTGGCTACTGAAAGTATTTGAGTCAAATCGTACTTCTTTTACATGATGCCTCTGGTTGAACTTCAAAAACATCTTTTATGTTCTCATGAACCCAACTATGAGATGACCAACATTCTTGATTACCTTACTTTATTTTGTAACATGTAAACTTATGCATTAGCCATTTGTCTTGGTTTTTAAAACTGAAGGAGTTGATAGCAAGTTTTGAACTTTCTCACTTGACATGAATTTGACTAAAAAATATGGAAAAAATTATGATAACAATTTTTAATTTGACAACATATACCCAAAAATAAAAATAAAAATGTAGAAAGAACAGAAAAGGACAATAGACATCCATTTTTCAAAGATGTCAAAAAGAGTAACTTATTTTGGTGTGGGAAACAATTCAAGTTATATTGATATGCTTCTTGAATTAAACAACATGATCTTCCTTCACTATTTATTTATCAACTTTTACCAACTTATTCAGTTTGAAATTGAGGTTTCTCTAGAACTTGTTGCCTCTAGATTATGGACCACATTCAGCTAGTGGTGCCCTAAAAGGGGTTTTACAAGTGAACCTTTGTCATTATCATTTTCTCGCAACTCACTACAATCTTAGGGTTCCCATAAGGGTTGTCTCCAATGTGACTTTCTCATTTTCACTTTTTTTTTTCACTCATTATTGCCTTATGACATTCTGGAGGATTTTCACCAACACAACTTTTTTAAAAATTTATTTTTCTTACATTTTTATGATCATGAAGGAAAGTGGTGCCCAAAATATAAAACATCTATACCCAAAACATGTTGCCTTGACATTCTCAAAGATTTATATAAAGGTCTTTCTTTTATCATAACTTGGCTTTTGGATAGGATTAAAAAAAAAGAGCAGCATGAGGCTCAAAATATACATAACATAGGATGAAATTTACAACTTTTGGAATCGACTCATAAGAAAAATAAAATTTTCCCTAGTTTTTTTTTAAACTGGTTATCTTGAATTTCACTTAGTTGGACTGAACCCTAGAGTAAGGCTGCCTACATATTTTGTCATAGCAAGAATCAGGTCAAATGTTGTTCACGCAAGTCATTCTTTTGCTTGATTTTGATTTTTGATGATCTTTTTCAACATTGGCTCCTTTGTTTTTCTTTTCTTTTTCTCCAACTTTTCTTTTTTTGAGATTTTTTTTACTATATTTCTCTTTTTTGACACCTTTCTTTTTCTTTAGAGGTGTATAAAAGAAAATAAAATTAAAGCTCAAAAGGGGTAATAAAGGATGATACAACATTTGGATAGGAGAAAGAAATGTGTTTGTCATATCGATCCTTTAAAATCAAAGTACATAACATGCAGTAAGAGAGTGGGAGATAGAGATCATGCTTATCGTTTAAACATTTATCTTGACTGAGCAGGTCCATATGTGTCACTTTTTTCATGCTTTTGAAACATACAGACCCATTTCTGTTGTACTTTGCTCACAACAGGTGACTCATGTGTTTTTTTAGCTAACTTTGTTTTTCTTTTCTGGAAAACAAAAACTATATATCCTCTAGATGATCTTTTTAAAAATACTTGAGACAGAAATTCTCATTGAAGACCAAATTACTTTGTATTCACAAAGTGATTGCCTCAATATATTCAAATGAGTCTGTAACTACGTCCCCAATCATCTCAACATTTTTCTTATATACTTTTTTATTTGCACTCTATCTTCTTGGTCAAATATTTCAGGATTAGATTATGTTTTAAGATCTGGTGTAAATTCATCACACATATCATATCACTAGAATCCCCATAGAAAGAACTATGTGAAGAAACAAAAGATGAACAAATATTATATATATTAAATAAAAAATAAAAGGGACACAACATTTTATTGACAAAAATACAAAAGGATTTGGACAGAAAAGATTAAAAAAATTAAAAAATTAAGACAAAATAGATCCTGAACTATAACTATGAAATACTTTTGGTAATAGAAAGGAAAATAAAACAGACTACCAAAGTTCTCTTCTTGCAGAGAACAACGTGACTTCTGAATTGACGAGTTTGACATCTTAGCCGTTGATTTGCAAGTAATCCTTAGTGGAGTTTCAACAATCATTGCTACCTCATCAGTTTTTCTTCTTGACCCCAAAGTATCCTTAACCATTTAGACTATTAATCCCCACCAGACTCTCTCCAAAGTAATCTCTTATCAGTTTTTCTTTCCATGTTCTACTTAGTTGATTAAAAAACATATATGGATGAGATGCCAATTTTTCCATAAACCAACCACCTTAATAGTATTTTGATTTTGGTGATAACCAGTCTGCCAAGGTTTACTATTTTCAAAACCAGTTCTTATGAATATCACTGAACCTGCTAAGGATTCCCTATGTATCTCATCTATGTGAGAATCAGGTGTGCTTAGTTCATGAAACTAGAGATATGAAGAATTACACTCTTTTTATTTTACTAACAAGAAAGAAATTAATTTTTTTGAATTTATTAATAATGATAAAAAAACACACATTTTCTTTTATTTTCGAAAACAAATTAATTTTTTTATATAAGGATTAAAACTCTCCCCATTTTTTTTATTTAGAAGGAAAGAAACCCCTTTATAAGGATCACCAAATCAATGAAGGACTGCCTACACATCTCATTAACAAAAGAATCAGGTGTAAGTAGCTCGTGAAACTAACAAAATATTTTTGTAAGTGTCCAACTCTACCGAAAATTTCATAGTGACAGACCCCTATGTAATTTCAATCATGAATTTGGAATAAAATACATCTAAGTATTCTATAAAAAAATAAAATAATATTAGAAGAAAAACATGATCATTTTTTATATGTCGTACAAAACTCAGCCTCAAGACACCTAAAGATTCAGGACTGTTAAGATTTATATAATTTATATAATTTTTATTTTATAAAATTTAGCCTCATAATCCCTAAGATTCAAAGATATATATATATATATATAATTTAAACATGAGGATAAGAAAAATAATTATCAAAGTAGTCATAGTTTTAAAAATTCCCCAATAAATATATTAATGATTTTTTAAAAGACAGGGTCGTATCTCGGGAAGGACATCTTATGCATCTCATTAAAGAGTGAGGATCAGGCCCTCGTAGTTCATGAAGACCATAAAAATTATATATTTTTTAATTTCTTTGAAAAATGATTCGTTAAATTTGAGGAAGAAAATCTCTCTTACATTTCACAATTTTGCCAAAAGCTAGTCAACAATTAAATGGCCTTCCAAATAAATGTCAAAGAGTACTTAAGATGCACATGTTGGTTATTATAATGAGGGAGGCCTATCCTAGATAGATCCTACCCCTGTGCCGAGTCCTGCTTAGTCAAATGAACATGATGCAAATAAAGAGAAACCTAATAGGCATAATCAAATTTTGATTTTCAGTTCTACTAATTTTATCCTAATAGGGATAGGTGTCTAGGCTGGCTTACACAAGTGAACACTTGAGTTGGGGATGGACAACTTGTTCGGTAGCAGTGCTACTCTGACATCGTTGTTAATCCAAACCCTGCCTAACATGTGTTTTTAATAATCCTTCACCAGGTACCTTGACACTCTCGCTATCTAAAAAAGAAGGTAGGATGCTTACTCTGTATTCCTTCTATCTTATCTTTAGAGACTTAAAGGGGGCGTGCAAGATAAGATAATTTATAATATAAGTCAACAATATCAAAGCAATAAAAGAGTGATAAGTAGCATATTAGGCAAACAAACACAATATCAAAATAAATAAAGCAAGTAAAGTCACTACTAAAAGCTCAAATTCTGGATATTCCCCAGTAGAGTCGTCATAGATGTCGCACCCCTTTTTCTAATAAACGTCCACAAGAATTGAACCTTATCCTCTATAAGTCAATTTTAACCAAATAATACAGTAGTTGATTTTTAAACTTTACTAGTAAATCAAGTATAAACTATCACAAAATTATGAACTTAACCACTGTGACAGAGGGAGGTTAGTAGCATTGTATTGGTGGTGTTCAATGAAGCCTTCCCACCAGTGATTAACTCCAGCAAGGTGCAGAAGTGGTAAGGGCCCTCCAGTGTTGCAATTTTGTTGGTGAGTTCTCCAATATTGGCTGATTCATGGTGGGCGACATCGATTTTTCTTAGTTTAGTCTTATGGGTTTTGATGAGAAAGAAGAAGGATAAAGGGTGATCTTTCTCACCTTGTCGCAGTCATATCTTTTAGAGAGAGAGAGAGAGGAGATAGGGAGAGAGTGGAGGAGGCGGTTGGTTTTAGGGGATTTTTTGGTGGATCTCCGTTGGTTAGAGTTGGACGTTATTTTTGGGAGATTTTTGCCGATATTCTCACCATAATAATAAAAATAAATGATGGGCGATGCTTTTCAAAGATGATTCCAATAATGATTTCACCGAAAAAATGCCTTTCTCTCTCTCTCTCTCCTTGCTCTCATTTCCAACTATTTTGACCTAACCACACTGTTTTTCATTTTTATTTCTCTTTTTTTCCTCTGTTAGTGTGTCTATAATTTTTCTTTTTTGGTGATTGTGAGCATACGTTCAAATTCTAGTGAGTGGGTGGGTATATATGTGGTCTATGTGTTGAGAATTTTGTGCGTGTATTTTTTCCATGAATGGAAATCGAGGATTAGTGATTTAATATGTATATTATATGTGAGTGGTGTATGTATTGTAAATGTTTTTTTCTGTTTGTTTTTCAGTGGGTGCACACATATATTACTATGTGTGTGCTTATCTGTAAAAACATGTCAAGAATTTTTTTACATTTTTAAATATCTGCTTTATAAAATTTAAACTCTAAATCACTTTTTGATTCATTATTTTATGCAATAAAATATTTGAATAATAAAGTATATAATACAATTTATAATAACATATTCACATAAATAAACAACTCTTGGTTATAGAACAATAGATGAAGCCATAAAACTAATTTAATTTTATTGTTTGACTCATAATGATAAATTTATTAAATAATAGTATAAAAATGGGATAAAAACCTATGTGGATGAATTGAATTAATAGAATTAGGCACATTGTCGCTGGAACCTCAAACAGAAATCCGAAACTCGATTCAGAACATTTTTTTCTTTGTTTTCTTCTCTGTTTTACTTTGTCTCTTTTTCTTTCTGAATGAATGTCTTTCTGGTTTTCTTTCAATTTTTTCTCTGTGTCTATTTTTTTCATAGTCTGTGTTGATATCTGATCTATGTACATATAATCTGGGGAGGTTGGGGAAGTTCCCTTAAATAAAAGGATATTGAGGGGAATAGTTAAGGGATTATTAGATAGTGGGGGGAGAGGTTGGGTAGTTTTAGAATTTGAATTTTGATTTTTCTTAATTAAAATATATATAAAATAAATAATAATAATAATAAAATAATATTAACTAATTAATTTTTATTTTTAAGAAAATACAATAAAAATTAAAATAGCAAAAAATAAATATAATTAATATAATACTAAAACTACTAGCTTATTTACTAAAACTAAAAGAGAAATATATTTTTTTGAAAATTTATTGTTATTATTATAATTTTTTCATATTATTTTTTAAAATAAAAATAATAGATATCACACAATGTAAATTTATTTATTTTCAACTAAACTTATATAAAATGATATAAGAACTAAAATAAATATTGGCCTAAAATAAAAATATTTAATACCGAAAAATAGGTTAAAATTTTGGGAGGGTCAAAAATCACATGTCTGCAAAGATAGTGTAACACCTTACATAAAGACTCTGGGATAGGATCAGAATTGTAACCAGTCCAATCGAGTCCAACCATCCCACAACAATAACCCACCCGTACCAAACTATTCCAAAGGCCATAAACAAAACCATAACCAAATTAGTTCCAAAACATAATATAATTAATCCCAAAATAAGATATGATGGAACGACCAACAATCTCGTCAATCGGTATCATCCCCAATACCAATGCCAATGCTAAGGTTGACTCCACTACCGATTACGTTCATTCCAACCCATAGAAGTATCTCAAAGCCTCTAACCAAAAGAGTAATAAAATCCAGTTGGGACATGCCCACAACCTTGGCCAAAACCAATATCCAAAATAAAATCAAAGTGTCCAGAAATATTTATAACATGAAATGGAGCCTTGGAAAAGGATGGAAGCTCACCACTTTAGTCCAAATGCTGATCTCCGATTCAATCATTATGTAGGAGGAGAAGAATGTTTCTTCCTGTATAACAGAGGTATACAACTGTCAGTAGGCTTGTTAGGGGGTGAACGCTAGTATAATCTCAGCTTATAGATAAAATAATGACATTTATAAAACCAAGTAAAACCATTCATATGTAAACAATTATACATATACATATATAACCATGCTGGGAAAAGAGGACCACATTTAGCATGCCATTAAAACCTTTACTTGGACTGTGTAGCTTTGTCGTCCTAAACCATCCACGGGCTATTTGTATTCAGCTCCCCCTGATTAAAGGGCCCAGCACATGTAACTGCACGACCAGGGAAGAAAACCTTGGATGACTAGTACATCCCCCAAATATAAAGTGTGACATCATGCGAACTATCACCAAAACCAACCTCATATCGGCAAATATGAGTTTCTAGTTTTGGTCCCCCCAAGAACTCTACCTTTTACAACTTTGCGACACTTTCTGACATTAATGCCAGTTAGAACAATTACAAAAAAAAACCAACCAATCCATTTACCATTTATCAAGCAAGGACATTTAGTGGTGGTATCGTCACACTGACAATACTTGCAAGTACTATCCATATCCAAACAAGCATAGGTTTACGGGGAATTCCAAGTTCACTTAAATTTACCATACTACACTACTTTGGGGATTCTATTAACCCCACAATCAAAACAATTTATCCATTTACCTTTCCAATCTACCTAAAACATGCGTAATTCCTTTTCTAAGTTTAAAACAAGAAAGTGTTCCATTAAAAATACTCAATGAAATTAAAACATTATTATAGGGATTTTGTCAAACACATTGGGGGCATAATATAAGCAAAACTAATTCCAATTACCATTAAACCATTTCCATGTAATCCAATTATCCAAAACCATAATTAATGAACATAAAATATAGTCAAACCCATGGGAGACCATAACCAACCTTTTAAAATCTCAAAAGCCTCATCTATTAACGATATTTACTTTATAACCCTACCTCCCATTCTTAGTTTAGGATTTTTGTAATTTCATGGAGCTTAGGGGTTAAATTTACACTAATTTGAGACAAGATTTAATTAGAGGAATTCTAAAGTATAGATTTGGCCTAGTCTATTGAAGATTCATTTGAGTCTAAAGTGTGCTTTGTCCTTTATTTATTTTTCTTATGAATAACTTTGATGAAATTCTTGGTATATTTGTTTTCATTATCCTTATTATGTGCTAGATCTACCTCTTGGGGTTATGTTTGATTAGGGTGCATTTGTGTGTGGGTTGTGATGTATTTGTGTAGATTCTAATTGGTTGATGATGGGTTCTACTATTGCTTGGTTGACATGGTTGGGTTTTATGGGTGAAAGCCCCAAATACCTAAATGGGTTTTCTGAATTAAAATCCAAAGCTCTTGAAAGCTCAAACCATCCTTAAAAAAAGGGTTTGAGTAAAATTTAGGGACCGACGTCATCCTTGAAAGAGGGTTGTGTAACCAAAGCAATAGTAGACAATTTATAGGTATGTCTTGCCAATTTTTCACTGTCTTAGACATCAAGGTGATTAGGTGGTTGACTATGCCATAGGTATAATCCTAGTAATAGGGATACCTAATTGAGGTATTGGGTGGGTTTAACGGACACACTCGTTAGGTACTCGAAAGGGTAAATGAGTGACATCTTCTAGGATTTGTCAAAAAACTATCCTTAAATACCTTAAGCCTAGTGATACAAATCAAACCATGGAACACAAGAAATGATACAAAACAGTACACTCAACAAGGCACAAACCGAGGACCCTTTGAGACCTAGTCTCAGCTCAACAACAACAACACAATAACCAGATAAAAAAGGTGTAATATACACCAAAACACCAACACAACACAAGAACGTGATGAACAACATGAACACAATAAACACTAGATTTGGATTGAACAACTACAACAAGGACCAATAGTTTATGATTTCAGGAACACAAACTAGTACATGAAATGTAAAGATAGTTTATGTGACATGCACTATTACATGAACCAAGAACATATGTGTGTTTCAAACACAAACATCCTAAATACAATGATAATAGAAGAACCTACACTCTTTGTGGACACAGAGGGACCTTAATCTCCCAAGCACCCAACTTTCCAAGCAAGAAAAAAACACAAGTGAATCCTCACTTTATTGAACCTAGTTTTGGCCAAAGGGCCCTTTCTCACAAGAGAGAATTGTTTCAAGTGTTGTCAACTTACAATATCATGAATAATATAATGAACTAAAAATAAAATGTTCTAGGCGCCCTCGGAGCGTATTTGATGGATGGTTTTGTAATATTTTTTGGTCCTCTTTTACACTTCACATGCACACTTCAAGTCTCGGTTCAATACACTCTCGCACTCATCCATCTTTATGGTTGTGCTCGTATCATCCTCCCCTTGTTAAAAAAAGGATTCAACCTTGAATCTATACCTTGCAAAAATCAAAGATGAGACAGAAAAAACACATCTTCATGGCATGAGGGTTAAGGTTTAGCAAAATAAACACAACAACATGCCATGGTTGTATACACTTGAAGTATATCGATGGGTCCTTTGTGTTAAATATTAAAAGATTCTTAACGACATCACAAAGGAAGGGTCTAGGATAAGCATCAAGAAGTAGTACACCTAAGTTGAGAGTAACCCTTCCCTACCCTAAGATAGTACCAGGATGAAATGGATGAAGTAGCTAAGGACTCAAGCCGAGGCTAATCTTTCCTTCCACTAGAGTATCATTCTCACAATTACTCAAGTCATTTATCTTTAAGAGTCACCACATTTCAAAGTGAAGGAGTTACAACCCAAAAGTCCATCCTCAAGAAGTCATATGCCAAGAGTCCCGACACTTGTATTCATATGATCTCTAGGAACAAAGCTAATATAAAAGATTTCATCACACACTATGTTTAAAGAATCATGCACTTCTATACTAGGAAAAACTACAAATACATCCATTTGGCTAATACTAGCCAAAACATAACATTCTACGCTAATAAGAGTGTAGGAGATACTGTTTTTACCTTGTAGCTCACATGATATATAGTCTTTACCTTGGGTCATGGCAGCCACTTCTCACTTTGGGATGCTCTCATCACAAATTGCTTAGACAATATGTTTTGGATTAGGTAGGATAATTGTGGATACCAACTGGCATCTCTTTTCAAGGTCCTGTTTGAAAGCTTTATTTGGTTGCGAGGTAGTTTTATTATCCATGGTACCTAAGGAAAAAAAGACAACTAAAAAAAATAGTTAGCTCAAAATAGCCTCACCACACTTTCACTCTTTGATTACCTCACCTGTAGCTTCATAAGTGTTGTAACCCGGCTAAGGAACCCGTGAGGAGTTAAGGGTCCAATCTACTCGTTTTTGGAATAGATTTTGGTTTTAAACTCAAATAAATCTCGTAAGACGTGAGACAAAAAGTAACAATGATTTAAAATGACAAAAGCTAACAACAAACGCTAACACAAAAAAAACTTACTAAAAAACTAACTTACAACCTAGTAGAAGATTACTAGCTTGTCAATTAGTATTAGAATAAACAAATGACACTAAGGAACAATAAAATTAAACTTAGAAATATGAAATTTGAGCTTAAAATTGATGCGTGAAAAATTAATGGTGATGTCTCAGTCCATTATTGGTTTAGTTTTATAATGTTTTAATTTTTCAATGTTCAAGTCTTGACCAATTTTCAATTTGGATTGGTGGAATTTGTTTAAAAGGAGGGAATATAAGTCTTGTGTCTCTTTTTAAAATTTTAAATTTTAAGACTTGAATTTTCTTGTACTTCTCCTTAAAACATAATCCCTTCAATAATGCAAAGTTGTTGAGATGTGATTGACAAGTCTTTGGTGGCTGAGAGTCTTTCAAGACTAACAAGTACAACCCCTTTTCCTTCACCTTTTTAGGATCTAAAGTTCACTTTATCTTTTAACAATATATGAAAGAGATGAAGAACTTCAAGAACAACAACAAAAATCTTCAAGAACAACCAACAACATCCAACGGCTATCTCCAATCCACAACAACAATTCCACCAATACACTACTAAGTGTTTACTTTTTTATTTTCAGTTTTAATAAGAGATGAAAGTTGCAAAGAACTTCCAGAACAATAACAATCATCACAAGAATAAAAACTAAATCCACATGGCCAAGAACAAATCCCAACAACAATGTTTCAACAGATACGACCAAGCGTAAGTTCACAACAACAACATCAACAAATTCAAGCTCAAACTTACAAAACTAACACTATAAACACTCTAGACAAGTAAATATCTTGGAAATGACACAACAAGAACTCAATTTCTTCCAACACACCAAAAATGGACAGATTTGCTTCTTTTTGGTTTTTTGGTTTTCTAACACCTTTTTTTTTTTAATTTTCAAGCAAGCAAGCTTAAGATTGATCTTGTGGGAATAAGATCAGCCATGATCTTATAACAAATTATACAAATAAAACAACGAAACACAAGAAATGACACAAAATAGTCCACTCAATAAGGCACAAATCGAGAATCCTTTGAGAACGATTCTCGGCATAACAATAACACCACAATAACAAGATAACACATGTGTAATCTACACCAAAGCATAAACAAAAACACAAGAACGAGATTAAAAAGTTGAAAACAATAAACACTAGATTCATATTCAACAACTACAACAAGCACCAACGGTTCAAGATTTCAAAAACACAAACTATTACATGAAAAGTAAAGATAGTGTGACATACACTATTATATGAACCAAGAACCTATATGTGTTTCAAACACAAAAACCCTTAATACAATGATAATAGAAATACCTGCACTCTTCATTGACATAATAGGGATCTCAATCTCCCAAGCGCCCAATGTTCTAAGCAAGATAACAACGCAATTTAATCTACACTTGGTCTAACCTAGTTTCGGCCAAAGGGACCTTTCTCATATGAGAAAATTTCTTCAAGTGTTATGGACTTACAATATCATGAATAATCTAATGAACTAACCCTACAATGTTCTATATATAGTAGATTACAAAATAAAGTGTGAAATGTCCAAAAAATCCTTTAATAAAAAGTGAGATTTAGGCGCTCTTGGAGTGCATTGGATGGATGATTTTGGAGTGTGTTTAGGTCCTCCTTTGCACTTTATTTGCATACTACAATTCATGGTTCAATATAATCTCACACTTATCCATCTTCGTGGTCGTTTCATATATAATGGTGATGAAGAAATGCTTTAAACTATTTTTGATGGGTGGAGACAATGAGTGATAGCATGCATTGCTTGCATCAAGCCATGGGGACATGTAAATTAGAAATCTAAAGGATTTGGAAGTGGGTATGTAGTCTAATCTTTCAACTATCATGAGTAGAACTACTCTTCCAAATAAGCTCCATGTTGAAGAATCCTTGATGATCTCCCAACCAACCGAACTAAAAATGAAAGAGGATACCAAGATTGAAGAAATATTGCTAGAGTCGATATACGAAGTCGAGCAAATTCCTTATAAAGACTCTAGCCCATTTCAAGGTGAAGATGACCAATGAAATGCAACTCCTAAATAAAGGAAAATGCCCCATTCTATCCACTTTTCAACATTATGTTTGGTGGATTTGATGAAAGTTAATCCACCCAAAAAGGCAATGAATATTGGAGAGCAAGACCAATTAACTTATATTTTTGAGTTTGACATTCCAAATGGGCATGCTTGTAATAACCCAAATATTTCTAGCTCAGTCCAGCCCTTAGTACGTACTTGAAGCACTTAGAGCCTAAAAATAAATCTAAAAGTTAAGGGACATAGTTATTTTGACTCCCTTTAAACTTTCAATATTTTCATGTTGACCTTCCAGGATCTGAGACAACAAATTTTTAGTTGAATTATATTCAGGGGTATAAATAGAATGTCTTTGGTAAGTTTTGGAATTTTTGAATAAGGATTGGATCACATTCAAAATGGTAAAATAATAGCCCATCGAGATTGCACCGTATCACGGTGAGTATCGCGATGAGCATACAATCACGTCGCGATGAAGGCCATTTCTACATTCGTTAATTTTTAGAAGGTCAGTGTGATTGCACCGCATTGCAATGAACCCTAAAATAGCAATTGTCACAATCCAGTAAATCTCCATGATTCCACTGTGTTGTAGTGGGTATTGCGATGTCCCACTCACTACGTTATGGTGAAGCCTCAATCAACAACTCAGTTATGAATTTTAATACCAATAGCAGTTTAGTCTTTTACCCACATCTCCAAAACGTGAAAATAGTTTATTAAGAGTATTATTAAGCAAAATATGCTCATTGTCCACCAAATTTCATTCAAATAAAACCCTAGGCTTCAATATTAAACCTCAAGAATCCCAAAAATTCGACCATTATTTTCTCAAAATAATTCAAAATTCATGGTTTGCAATTCAAGAATTCTAAGAATCAACATTCAAGAGCACATATATGATTTTAAAACAAAGCTTCTTGAACTAGTTCATCAATTAAGGTTTGTTGGGTTTTGAACAAGGATAAAACTTTCATCCTTGTGCCCAAAACTAGTTTTAAATTACTAATTTATATGACTATACATGAATTTTAATTTAGGGTTCTTACCCATTTATTGCTATTTGAAGATTATGAAGTTTTAAGTATTTTTGGTGATTGAATTGTGTGTTTTCTTTAGTATTTTTATGCATATTGTTGAAATTTCTAGATTTTGAATTGAATTACCAATATTTACATCATCAAGCATAGGTATTTGATGTGTTTACATGATTTTGAAGTATGAGTTATTAGGCCCTAGTTTGTATTTTGATATTTCAAGAATGACTATGCTTTAAGCATCCTATGACTAATTATTTTCATATTTAGATAAAGATATGATCTTTTGATCTTATCTTTGATATGGAATCCATTTTATAGTATTAGTTACAGAATAGATTTATAGATATACAATTGGTTTTCTTTATAAACCTTTATATGACTGTTAAAGTGGATTTCCAAATGAATAAGCATATAGACTAAAGAGAGTAGTATTTAGAACCGAGCAGAAAGTGTGGGTTTAGAACATCCTACTTTCCTAGAACTATGAACCAATGTAGGTACAAATTCAGTATTCCTATTTCTATATGGATGACAGCATAGATGTAATAACTTAGCTCAGGTTATACTCCCTGACAAGAGAATGACACCTATCCCAAGCCTGAGGTTTTCCCCTTAGGGAAATGAGATATTGGAATCCATGATCGCTCACATGGTTTATGTTAGTTAAGAGAACCTTTCTGCTAGTAAAAGTAAATTAATTGATTTTGAGTAAATTTTCTTATCACTAAAGATCTTCAGAATAGTTTTAAATTTTATTTTTCCTATAGACTTATAGGAAAGAATGAAAGATAAAAACTTAGTTTTTAGACTTGAAATGTGATGGCTCACCAATTTTATACAGTATGTTTTATTGTTCATGATCTAAGATATTTAGCTTTTTAGTTATTCCAATCATGTGAGCCAATACATATAGTATGCATATGCTATGATTTTGATAACATTGAGATATTACATTTACTTATGAATTCACCCCTATAGTAGGTGTTTCCTCATGGTTCGAGGTCCCATTTATCTAGACTTTCATCTTCCATTGTATTTGATTTATTGTTTTTAGTTTAGTCTAATTCAGTTAGAGGTTTTGTTCCAATGGCTCTCTAGTTTCTTAGTAGGAGAGGCTTGTCCAACTACTAGCTATTATTTTTAGACTTTCTGTAATTGTTATCCAGCCAGTGTCATCAGCTTATTGAAGTTTAATTTTGATATAAAAAAATATTATTACTTGATTAGTTTATCTTAAAATTAGTTGCAGACCTAGTAGTTGGCTTATAGAGTTAGCTTCAAGCTACTCATAGCGTTGAGCACTGTGTGATTTCTCGGGACTAGGTTTTGGGGTGATACAAACTTTGTATTAGAGTCTAAGATTTAGAGAGACCTAGGGAGTAATACAAGTCACATTATGTTGAGTCTTGATCATGGGTGTGAAGCACACCACTTTTATGATCAAGAGGCTACGGGACATTTTAGGAAAATCATCTCCTTCTTTCATAATCCATCGTGCTTCTAGCTATCTCTTTCTAATTTTAACTCTTCTTTTTTATTATAGAATATGCATCTTTGCATAGCTAATGCCCACAGAAATGATAACCAGCCACCCCAGCCTGTTGATCCTTTAAATAAAAATGTATCTCATGCCGAATTTTGGGTTGTCTTTTAGGTGTTAGCCTAAGCTATGACTGCTAATGTTTAGGAAAATAATTAGGATGTAGTTTTGTATCAACAAGAGGGTGATTTAGCTATATCTAGACTTTATGACTTCATGAGGATGAATCTGCCCAAATTTTTTAGGGTAAAGGTAGGTGAGGACCTATAGTTATATCTTGATGAGGTGAAAAAGAAAACCTAAGGTATGTAAATTACTAAATATGAGAGTGTAGAATTTGTTTTTTATAGGTTAAAGTATGTTGCTTATGATTTGGTTGTTATGTTGAAGAAAGGTAGGGTTGAAAATGCAGCTCCCGTAAGTTGGTAGATATTTTAAGATGCTTTTATAGATAGGTTCTTTCTGTGTGAGTTGTGGGAAGCCAAGGTTGAGGAGTTCATAAACCTATGGCAGGGCTCAATAATAGTCAAAGAGTACTGCCTTAAGTTCAACCAGTTGTCCAAGTATGCTCCTGAGTTGATAGCTAACACTAGATTTAGTATTAGTAAATTTATTACTGGAGTATATAGATTGGTCGTCAAGGAGTGCAGTAATACCATGCTTATTGTAGATATGGATCTTATTATATTGTTAACTAATACCCAATAAATTAAGGAAGAAAACTTGAACGGAAGAGATAGATAGCATAAAAAGGCTAAAACTAGGCAGTTTGAGTATAGTCAATAAAGATTTATATGAGGAAATCATTCACAGTTTTAGAGTCGTTCGCCTTTTCAAGTGCTATCTTCAGCTAGTGCCCCCTCACCTAGAACTAAGAAAAACCAGTGGGTTAAGACTTTTATGTCTAGATCTCAGAATAGTATGGGTGGAAGGTCTAGTTATGCTTCATGTGGAAGATGTGGTAAAAATTATCCTGGTGAGTGTTTGTTAGGTCAGAAAGGTTGCTTTGGATGTGGTTAGTTGGCCCACGGTATCAAGAAGTGCCCGTATGCTAAGCAAGGATGCAGGGATGTTTGTCCCCAGACTCTGTCTACTAGTGCACCAGCTCCCAAGCTCACCCAATCTTTCCTCAGGTCACATCATCCAATACCGGTGGTGGTCAGCGCTAAATGGGTTCTATGCCTTACTATTCCGTCAGCAGCAGGAGAGCTCTACAGAGGTCGTTACTGTATGCTTAGTGTCTTTCACCTTGATGTTTATATGTTATTGGACCCTGGGTTAGGTTTCTCTTATATGACCCCACTAGTTGCAGTTAATTTTGAAATAGGTCCTAAAAAGATCCTTGAGCCCTTCTTGGTTTCTACTCCAGTGAGTGAGTCGGTTGTTGCTAAACAAATATAAAATTTTTTTCCTATTGGTGTACTTCATAGGGTCATGTTAGCGATTTGATTGAATTATACATGGTTAACTTTGACCTAATTCTTGGTACAGATTGGCTCCATTCCTATTATGCATCAATAGATTGTCGCACCCAAGATGTGAAGTTTCAGTTTCCTGATGAGCTAGTTTTAAGTCGGAAGGCTATTCAGTGTCTCCCAAGAGTCATTTCATATCTTATCTAAATCTTCGAAGGTTGATATCTAAAAGGTGCATCTATCATCTATTTCGAGTAAAAAACACTAAGTTTGAGACTATAACAGTTCAGTCAGTCCACGTAGTCAATAAATATCCTGTGTGTTTCTCAAAGATTTGTCAGGGGTATCTCCTGGTTGGTAAATAACATTTAGAATTGATCTTCTTCCTAATACTTAGCCCATATCCATTCCTCCATATCATATGGATTATGTTGAGATTAAAGAGTTGAAGGAGAAACTCAAAAACCTCTTTGATAAGTCTTTAATAAGGCCCAGTATTTCTTCATAGGGAATTCCTATCCTATTCATTTATAATAAAGATATTTCCTTGTGAACGTGCATTGACTATCGTCATCTGAATAAAGTCACAATCAAAAATAGATATCCTCTTCCAAGAATCGAAGACTTATTTGATCAACTCCAAGGTGCAACTTATTTCTCCAAGATAAACCTTAGATCTGGCTATCACCATCTTTGAGTAAGGGAATATGATATCCCAAAGATTGCTTTGAGAACCCGTTATGGTCCTAGTCATGTCGTTTGTGTTGAAAAATACCCTAGTAGCCTTCATGGACTTGAAGAACTGAGTATGCAAATAGTACAAAGACATGTTTGTCATAGTATTTATTGATGACATCCCTGTCTATTTCCGTAGTGAGAATGATCATGCAAACCATCTTAGAATTGTATTGCAAACTCATAATGATCACAAGTTGTTCACCAAATTCAAAAGGGTGAATTTTATCTAAGTTCAGTAGCTTTCTGTGGTCATATTATTTCTAGTGATGGCGTTAGATTTGATCTCTAAAAGACTGAAGCAGTGAGAAACTGGCCTAAACTTATATCTCCATCAGACAATAGATGTTTTTTAGGTGTAGCTAGCTATTACAGATAGTTTGTTGAGGGGTTTTCATCTATTACATCTTCTATGACCCGATTGACCCAGAAGAAAGTTTTGTTTCAGTGGTCAGATTCTTGTTAGAAGACTTTTCAAGAGTTGAAGACTCGACTTACTTCAGCCCCAGTCTTAGCATTACCTGTTTGTATAGATGGATTTTGTTGTTTATTATGATGCCTCTAGAGTTGGTTTGGTTTGCATTTTGATGAGGAGAGGTAAGGTCATAGCCTATGCCTCTAGGCAACTTAAGCCTCACGAAAAGAACTATCCTATTCATGATCTTGAGTTTGCCGTGGTTGTGTTTTCTTTGTAGATATGGAGGCACTATCTTTTTGGGGTGCATGTTGATGTGTTTACAGACCATAAAAGTTTTCAGTATGTGTTTACACACAGAGAGTTAAATATACATTAGAGTAGGTGGCTAGAATTGTTTAAAGATTATGACATGAGTATTTTGTATCATCTGGGAAAGGCTAATATTTTGGCAAATGCCCTTAGTAGACTCTCTATTGGTAGTGTTTCTTATGTGGAGAGTGATAAGAAGGATTTAGTCGAGAAGTTCATCGATTGGTTAGATTGGGTGTTCGTTTAGTTGATTAGGCTGAAGGTAGCATTTGGGTGCAGAGTAGTGTAGAATATTCCTTAGTTTCTGAGGTAAAGGAGAAATAAGGTCAAGATCCTGTCGTAGCTAAGTTAAAGGAGTCGGTTAGAGATTAGAAGGTAGAGGTTTTATCCCAAGGGGCAGATGGCATGTCGAGATACCAAAATAGATTATGTGTGTCGTGCATTGATAGATTGCATAGTGGATTATGGCTAAAGTGCATGGTGTGTGTTATTCCATTCATCCTGGTGCTAATAAGATGTACCGAGATTTATGGGGAATTTATTGGTAAAGTGGTATAAAGAAAGATACTGCAGAGTTTGTAGCTTAATGTTCAGTTTTTCAACAAGTTAAGGTAGAGCACCAAATGCCTTGTGGTACTTTGCAAGAGTTCAGTATTCCCACTTGGAAGTGGGAAGATGTGAACATGGATTTTGTAACAGGTTTACCTCGTTCACGATGCCAGCATGATTTGATTTGAATTATAATAGAACGGTTGACTAAATCATCCCATTTCCTGCAAGTTCATGCGTCCTACTCAGCTGAAGATTACGCTAAGCTATAATTAGAGAGTTGGTTAGATTGCATGGAGTTCTGCCATCTATCATTTCAGATAGGGGTACTCAGTTTACCTCTTACTTTTGGAAGGCCTTTTAGAAGGGTCTTGGTACCCAAGTCCATCTTAGTTTAGCTTTTCATCCTCAAACAGATGGTCAGGCAGAGAGGACCATTTAGACTCTAGAAGATTTGTTGAGGGCATGTGTGCTTGATTTTAAAGATAGTTGGGATGAGCATTTTCTGATGATTGAATTCACCTACAATAATACTTATCATGCTAGCATTCAGATGGCCCCATTTAAGGCTCTTTATAGGAGGAGATATAGATCACCTATCAGTTGGGTCAAAGTGGGTGAGGCCGCGTTAATAGGGCCAGATGTGGTGTTAGAAACTATGGAGAAAGTACAGTTGATTTGAGAGAGGTTGAAAATAGCTCAAAGTCATTATAAATTATTTGCTAATGTGAGAAGAAGAGATCTTGAGTTTGAAGTTGGTGATTTAGTTTATTTGAAAGTTTCACCCATAGAAGGGGTGAAGAGTTTTGACAAAAAGGGGAAGCTTAGTCCCCACTATGTTGGCTCTTTTAGAACTTTGATCCATGTTGGGAAGGTGGCATATGATCTTGAGCTACCTACAGATTTGTCCTCCATTCACCCCATGTTACATGTGTCCTTGTTAAAGAAGTGTATTGGTGGTCCAACGGTTGTAGTACCCTTAGAATGCATAGATATTCATGATAACCTCTCTTATTAAGAGATTCCAATCGAGATCCTTGATTGCCAGATTCTTAGACTATGGAACAAAGAAGTTCCCTTAGTCAAAGTTCTTTGGTGGAATAAATCCCATTAAGGGTGTCATTTGGGAAGCAGAAGAAGATATGTGAACCAAGTATCCTGATCTTTTCGCTGTAGATTCATATTCAGTTCAAGGTACCAAGTTTCCTTAGACCATCTCTTTTTATTCCAAATTTCAGATTTATATATCCATTCATTCGATAGTTCTTGAATTTGTAAATCAGTTTAGTCATACTTTTAGTTATGCATGCCAGTTATAGCCTAAATTTTAAGCATCTCAGTTTTGTTAGCATCATTCGAGGATGAATATTTCCAAGGGGGAGATATTGTAATACCCCAAATAGTTCTAGCTTAGTCCAACCCTTACGTACTTGAAGCACATAGAACCTAAAAATAAATCTAAGAGTTAAGAGACTTAGTTATTTTGACTCCCTTCAAAATTTGAAGATTTTAAAGTTGACCTTCCGGTCTCCGAGACAATGAACTTTTAGTTGAATTATATTCAGGGGTATAAATAGCATGTCTCGGGTAAGTTTTGGAATTTTCAGATGAGGATTGGATAATATTTGAATTATCAAAAAATTATCTCATCGCGATTACACCACGTCTCGATGAGTATTGCGATGAAGTATTTTGACATTCGCTAATTTCTAGAGGGTCACTGTAATTGCAACGTGCTGCGATGAACCCCAAAATAGCAATTGTCACAATCCAGTGATTCACCGCGATTCCACTGCATCACGGTTGGTATCGTGATGACCCACTCACCACATCACGGTGAAGCCTCAATCGGTAACCCAATTATGGATTTTAAATCCCAAGGGCTATTTAGCCTTTTGCCCATATCCTCAAACCGTGAAAACATATGATTAAGTGTATTATTGAGAAAAATATGCTCATTGTCCATCAAATTTCTCTCAAATAAAATCCTAGGCTTCAACATTCAACCTCAAGAATCCACGAAAGTCCACCAGTCTTTTCCCAAAATAGTACAAAATTCAAGGTTCTCAATTCAAGAATTCCAAGAATCAACATTAAAGAGCACAAATAGGATCTCACAACTAAGCTTCTTCAACTAGTCCATAAATTAAGGTATGTGGGGTTCTGAAACAAGGAGGAAATTTTCTTCCTTGTACCAAAAACAAGTTTTAAATTAAAAATTTATATGAGTTTACATGAATTTCAATTTAGGGTTTATACCCATTCATTTCTATTTGAAGGTTATGATGTTTTAAGTGTTTTTGGTTATTGAATTGCATGTTTTCTTAAGTATTATTATGCGTATTGTTGAAATTTCTAGATTTTGAATTGAATTACCAATATTTATATCATCAAGCATAGATATTATGATGTTTTGACATGATTTTAAAGTATGGGTTACTACGCCCCAGTTTTTAAGTCGGTATTTCAAGAATGACTATGCTTTAATCATCCCATGACTAGTTATTTTCAAATTTTGATAAGGATATGATCTTTTCATCTTCTCTTCGATATGGAATCCACTTTACAGTTTCGGTTAAAGAATCGATTTACAGATATACAGTTGATTTTCATTATAAACCTTTATACGAGTTTTAAAGTTGATTTCCAACAGAATAAGCAAATAGACTAAAGAGAGTAGTATTTAGAACCGAGTGGAAAGTGTAGGTTTAGTGCATCCTACTTTCCTAGAACTACAAGGCAACATAGGTATAGATTCATTATTCCCATTTCTATATGGATGACAGTTACAGATGTGATCACTTAGCTCAGGTTATACTCCCTGGAAAAAGTATGACACTTCTTCCAAATGTGAGGTTTCCCCCTTAGAGGAATGAGACGTTGCTCTCCATGATAGCTCACATGGTTTATGTCAGTTAAGAGAACCTCCCTGCTAGTAAATGTAAATAAATCGCTTTTAAGTACATTTCCCTAACAGTAAAAATCCTTAGAATAGTTTTAAAAAGTATTTTCCTACTATCTAATAGAAAAGAATGATAGATAATAACTCATTTTTTAGACTTGAAATGTGATGGCCCACCAATTTTATAAAGTATGTTTTATTGTTCTTGATCTATGATTTTTAGCTTTCAATTATTCCAAATATGTGAGCCATTACATACAACATGTATATTCTATGATTTTGATAACATTGAGATATTACATTTACATATGCATTCAACCCTATATACTCAGTACATCCTCAAAGTACGGATCAACACATACGTCTATGTGCTACATTGTCTCATAACGTAGGTTTAGGTGCTCTGTCTCAGTAGCGTGAGTGATTTCGGGTATCTATATCTATATCCCTATAGTTGGTGAGTCCTCATTGTTTGAGGGGCCATTTATCTAGACTTTTAGCTTCCATAGCTTTTGATTTATTATTTTCAATTTAGTCCGAGTTAGTTAGAGGTTTGTTTCAATGGCTTTCTAGCTTCTTAGTAGTAGAGGCTTGTCAGGATACTAGCTATTATTTTTAGACTTTTCACATTTGTTATCAAGACATTGTATTTAGCTTATTCCAGTTTAATTTTGATATAATACCACATTATTACTTCACAAGTCTATCTTGAAATTAATTGTAGACCTAGTATCAGGCTTACAGGGTTAGCTTGAGGCTACTCGTATCCTTGAGCACCGTGTGACATCTCGATACTAGGTTTTAGGGCGTTACAATGCTAAATCCCTAATATTACAAGCCAAGAAGCTTAAAGACCAATGTCTAAGAAGTGGCCTTCTAATACTCTCACCATTTCCTAATAAGCCAATATGGATGTTTGATGCAAAATTGAGCAAATGTTTTAAGTCTTCAAAGTGGTGTTATCACGCATGCATCACTGTTCCCTTACTTTTTCCTTAAGATCCTGAAAAATTTAATGACCCAAAGAGGGGCGAAAAGATTAAATCCTCAAAGTGGAGACACAAGTGAGGATTAAGAGGCATCGTGCTGCAATGTTAAACCAAGTGCTCAATGGGAGGCAATCCATCATTTTCATGTTTACAATATTTATTTTTGAATAAGTCATAAAATATTAATTCTATTTGAGGAATATTAGAAGCCAATAATAGGAGGACACCAAGCTTAGATGTATAGCAACCATGCAGAAAAATAAGGCTAAACAGAGAAGTAGACATCTCAGTTACCGTAATTGCGGAATGAGGTCCACAATTGCGGTACCACGATTGCACCAACCATTCCGCGATCTTATCTTTGCGTCTATATTTCAACATGGTTATCAATACGGTTTCATAGGTCCTTTAGACCCTTCTTCTGCTTTTATTTTATATAGTGAGGTCACTGCTGGTCTTTTTAAGTTGGGGGTGTGCAAACCCTTCCCTTGTGCATTGGCTTGCAATATTTGAACTTATTTGACATGAAGCATGGCCATTTTGTGAAGTTGATTATTTTTATTTTTAGCTTTTTATTTCATTTAATAATAATAATGTACGATCCTTTCCCTATGATAGATTAAGTGACGTCATTCTTAAGGGAAAATCATTTGGGTTCGAGTCATTGATGCAGGGGAATTCTAAGTACCCGTAGCATTAGAACTACAAATGGAAGGGAAATTTATGTACCTGTAGCAATTGAGAATTTGGGATCATCATCATACCTATGGTTAAGTTTGAGTAACCATAGGGTTTCCCCTCGCAAGAGCCAAGATGTGAGACGGCAACTTAGTATTGACACTAGAATTGGAAAATCTTGTGTGGTGTAAATGTAGAGTAAGCACACCCCTTCATCTAAAATTTTTAGAAAACAAGAGGCATGGGCATGAAAAATTTTGTGACAATACTTTACCTCTTCTTGTGACTCTGATGTCTTTAGCTTATGAAAGTTGGTTAATACTCCCTTTTCTCTCTAGTGGAATGAATAATTGAGCCTCCTTGAGGAGTTTGCATGTCATGTGTATGGTGAGCATAATTGTTTGGCTCCCATGCTTGCTTGTATCATCTAGAAATTTCCCGGTTAGTCTTTCATGGATAATTGTGATCATCTCTTGGTTGGAGAAATGACCTTAGGACATCTTGGTGAACATAGGAGTCCACTTTAGTATAAATAGCCTACCCATGCATTGATCGTTTCCTTAGCCACCCATTTTGAGCCTTCAAACCTTTCTTTGGGAACCACATTACAAAACTTAGCCCATTCAAATGTTGTCCTTCTTTTGAACCCTACCATCCTTGAACTTCAAAATACAATTTCAGGCTAAAAGCCTAACTTAGGGGTATTGAAGATTGAATGAAGCAACTTTGGGCCACAAAAGTGATAGTGAGTACCTACATTCTTAAGGATTGAAACAAATGAATAGAAAAATAAAGAAATAAGAACAAGAATCTAAGACATGGATTGCAAAAGAAACAAATGAAAATAAAATATCGTCAAAGAGATGGGTTAAGCAAGATAACTAGAGTAGGTATGTATGAAGTAGGAAAAAAATAAAGTAACCCATGGTCAAAGGTTTTGTTAAATAGTATAAAAGTGATGTTGATGTTAAAGAAGGGTGTAATCACTCTATTCCTAAATTATTTCCAAACCTAAGTTACAAGCTTAAAATGTCCTTCGGGATCTTCAACCAAGCATGTTCATAGTAGTGGTGATGGAAAATTAGGGTAAGCATATGGTATAATACTTGTTGCATGGAGAGATTATTTATGAGTGTAAGTGTTCAACTTTTATCCCTTGTTATTTAAATCAACGTGAGTGACGTTGTCATTTTCCTAAGAAAGAGGCAAAAAGAGTGTAGTACAGTTCTATTGATAGAGAGTCACTTTTAGAGATTGGGTAATTGTTGCATTGTTGTTTTTTGAAGTCCTTTGCACCTTAAAAATTGTGTTTCATGTTGAGGGGAGTATTAGAAATAGATTCACCCATGCATAAGTGCATATTGTTGGTACAAATCAAGTTTGAAGTCATTGTGATCACTAAGTGTTGCAAATTTGCTCACAATTGCATATCATAAAGTAAGGAGTAGGGTTGATTGAGGATGAGCAAAGCTTTATGTTGGGGTGTTGATGAAAGGTGAATTTACCATTCATTTTGCACTCAACATTCTTGCACACTACTATGATTTTATTATCTAAGTGAGATATATTTGTGATTAAATGCACTAATTTCCATATTTTGAAGGTATACAAGTATTCATAAGGAAAAATATGGATTTATTTTTAAAAGGATCAAAGAGGAGAAGAAAAATGCACAACTAATGGGCCATGTACAAAGGAGGCATAGTTACCGCGATCGTGGCTGTTCGGCCATGATCGTGGACACTTAAGTCATGTCAAAAGAGGTGATTGTAGTGATATCAATATATTTGCGAATTCCACGATTGGACACAAGCTGCCGCAATTGCTTGAGGGCAGAAAGTGGCCCAAGGGAAAAAATGTAATTTCGGCAAGCCAGCCTAAAATTCCGATATAAAGCTCAAAACCCTCATCTATTAAAGACAATCATTCTATAAGCATACTTCACATCCTTAGTTTAAGGTTTTTGTAATTTCTAGGACCTTGGAGTTTAAATTTACACTAATGTGAGTCAAGATTTAATTAGAGGAGCTCCAAAGTATAGATTTGGCGGCGTCTATTGAAGATTAATTTTAGTCTAAACAGTGGTTTGTCCTCTTTATATTTTTCTTATGAATAACTTTAATGGAAATCATAGTATATTTGTTTTCATTATCCTTATGATGTACTAGATCTACCTCTTGGGATTATGTTTGATTAGGGTGCATTTGTGTGTGGGTTGTTATGTATTTGTGTAGATTTTAGTTGGTTGATGATGGGTTCTACTATTGCTTGTTTGAAATGGTTGGGATTTGTGGGTGAAAGCCCCAAATAACCAAATGGGTTTGAAGGATGAAAATCCCAAGCTTATGAAAGCTCAAACCGTCATTTAAAGAGGGGTTAGGGCAAACTTTAGGGACCCATCTCATCCTTGAAAGAGGGATGTAGGAAACAATGCAATAGTAGACAATTTATAGGTATGTATTGCAAATTTTACGCTATCTTAGACATACGGGTGATTAGGAGGTTGACTATTCCAAGGGTATCATCCTAGAAATGATAATACCCAGTTGAGGTATTAGGTGTCTTTAATTGACATACTTGTTACATACTCAAAATATTCAATAAGTGACATATTTGAGTTTTTGTGAATAAATAGCCTTAAATACCTTAAACCTAGCCTACCACATCATCAACGATTTGAATCTCCACAAAATCATTTTTATCCCATACATAAATTGGCCCTACTAAAGCAAAGTCCCAAGATCCATTTGAATTGACTATACTTTAATTATTCTTAGTCTTGAATTATTCCTTTAGAAGCCCAAGAATTACTTTAATATCTGAAAAGACTGAGAATCCTCCAAACCATTTTGTACCATAGGTTTGAACTTATCAAGCAACTTTTATTTTGAGTTTACTAAATCATCACTCACATTGTTCCTTGTGGATTCAACCCCGACTCTTATTTGGATAAATATATTAACAACAACCGCCTTGCACTTAAATCGACATGTAAGATGAACGTTATTAGTGATGGAAAGAAATCCCCAAAACAAGCCCTAAATTGATCCTTTAGTTTAAACCTTAGCTTTCCTTACCCAAAAGGATTTGAATGAATTATAATGTTTTAGAATAGTTTCCAAGTGTTCCTAAGTAGGTTAGAAGCCATGGGACCTTATTAGGATAAGTAGAGAAATGTCTAGAATACTCCCACTTAAGTTGCACAAAATCTCATCAAAGGGATACGACTGACCCTTACGAGTCGTACCTTCTAATACAATTGGTACCCTCTACTCGTATTCTGGCCTCAATCTTTTGATCCAACCTGTCCAGCATACAAATAATCCAACCAATTCATATCAGAAGCATATGATCCGTACCCTTCATTCGTATCCCTGACAGATTAAACCCCATGGAATATTTAGACACTCACCACCATATAAGTCTATGTTACGATTCATACCATGACTTACGGTTCATGTTGAGGCACTCGTATAGAGATCCAACCTTAGTGACACAGTCTAACGTTAAGTTAAGGAACCAAATGATTCGTAACAACTAATATGATGCGTACCCCTACGTCTTATCAATTCCAATAACCAAAATTCATCCTAACAACCAACAATATTTAGTATACGACAAGAACATTCCATTAGTTCCCATCATATGCCTTATACCTATGAGTCATATTGGGTCTAAAGACAAAATTTCAGAAAACTTTCCAAGGGTCAAAGCCTAGGGTGTTATAGATGTTTCCCCCAAATTTTGTTATTAATGAACTAAGGGGGCGAGGCGTTCCCCTAAGTTTTAATGTGATTTTATGGCATAGAGATATGCTTGCACGTGTTTGTTTATGACGATATCCATGATGTTCCTTAATGGTAGGTTCATTGATTAATAATTGGATTATGTAAAACTTGCTTTAAATTGGGATTAATGGGGTTATGTAGAAAAACCATGAAGGTGTGGGTCATGGATGACTTGTGCTAGAATCTCGTGTTTTCCAACATAAGGTTCGGTCTTGATAAACTATGTGTATATGTCAAACTTGATATATTTTTGGTACAATTATTTGCATTGATAGCTTTAGCTTTCCCTCAGATTTTCTCCGGTTCGTGTGGCTAACATGCACTGGGGCCCTTTCAGCAAGGGAAGTTGAACATATATATCCTATGGGTGCCTATTATAACGATTGAGCTATATAGTATAGGATAATGTTTTACTTCAAGGGAAACTTTTTTCCCTATCTTATCATGTTATTCGTATATGTATTGTGATATGGTTCTATGGTATTTTAAATTGTTTGGCTTGACATTATTTGGTCCCATATCCTCGAGTTACATACCATTTTTCACCCTACTAACTATCTACAAACACTATATCCCCATGAAAAGTAGGCACCGGATATACTGCTATGTTTTTTGCACAAAGTTTGGTGGATCGGCTCACTATGTTAGTTTGTTATGGTAAAGTGGTGAGATTCCATTCTGTAACGCCCCAAAATTGGGTCCCGAGACGTCACAAGGTTCTTAGGGGCACAAGTGATCCCAAGCTAACACTCCTACTAGTATAACTCATAAGAAACTGGATAAAATGCTTATATCTATATAAAAACAACGAAAACATAGAACTTCTATGAACTTGATCAATATAAACATGAACTTTAAAAGATTACAACTATACTTTTACCAAACGAAACTAAAACTGAATACACCAACTTCTGCTGAGTGTCTATGAAGCCTCTACTGGTATTGACTTTAGATAGCCGGATCATGACTCCCAACTATCTAAGCTCAATACGACTAAAATAAGAAAATACAATATGTCTCGAACTATATAACCAACTCAAGCCCTCAAATCAAAAGGACTCATCACCTGCTGACTGGGAGCGGCGGACTGACTGAATGCTGTATCTACGCTACAATTTGTCCCTATATTATAAGACACTGTAGCAAATAGAAATATATGGGGGTTAGTACTTTAAAGAATGTACTGAGTATGAGGGTGTGCAATGCAATATTATAAATAATATCATAAATGATTAGGAAAATCATGCATGCTGACGATAACGACTTTCTTTGCTTAAATTAACTAAAATATATTCCCTGTAAATCATCAGTAGTAATGCAAGCATTATATATCTCACAAATAATTATACTCAACTCAAACTCATTAACTCATGACTTAGAGTGAATCGGTATCTCATGAAGCTTGAACTCTTATGGACTTGGGAGGTTCTTATAACCGACATAAACCAAGTGAGCTACATGGAGTTCAATATTTTGCCTTCCTAAGGAGAGAACCCCACATTGGTTGGAGCATCGTACTCTTGCCAAGGAGTACAACCTAAATTTAGTGATCACAATCTTATACTCGTCCTCCGGCCCACAAATATCAATATCAATCCTATGGTGGCACATAGTTTTGGGGGAAATACAACATTTCCCACTTGGTGTGAAACACTACTCCCAGACACAAGCTCAGAACGTGTTAGGAAATCCACCACAAATATCACAAGGGTCTATCATGAAGACCAAATAAAATCTCTTTCTCATTTATCAAATAATAATCAATTTGTAGATTCCTAACACGACTCAGATCAAATCAATCTTTCTCAATATCAAAATGTATCAAAAACTTCAAGAAAACATCATAGAACTCATTCTTGACTCTCAAGCTCAAATATCAATACATATTCAATAATAAAACTTATAATAGAAAAGCTTAAATCATGACACTTATCTCAAATCATTCGGAAATCGTCAACTCATAATAACAATATTCAACTCATGACATAAGTTCTCAATTTAAGAAATAAAATGATGAAATAGTTATGTGTATCAATCTTGAATAGCTCAAATATCATAAATCATTAATAAAGTAATTTAGGTGTAAACCCACTTTGCAAAATCATGAATTTCAATAGTAGAAATTAAATCTTTGGTCACAAAAATGAAAGAAGTGTTCTTGTTCAAACCCCACATACCTTGGATTATGATTTTAAGATGAGCAAGCTTGATTGAAAAATCTTCTTCATAGTTTTGAGCTAAGTTCTTGATGCCTTTGACTTGGAGAACTTGATTCTTGAACAACTTGGTGAAATCTTTGGAAGATTCTTGAATTTTCTTATAGAAGATTTGATTTAGGATTTTGGAAGAAACCCTAGTTCTAGATCTTTCTTGGAAGAGAAATGAGAGACAATGAATTTCTCTTCTCTACTTGGATATATATATATAGAGAGAGAGAGGACCAAAATGGGTAGAAATGACCAAAATGCCCTTCCAAAAATATCGCTTAATTGTTGGAAAAAAATAACCGACGACATCCGTGACAATCCGTTTGGCCCGTGATAGGCCATCACGAATTTCCGTCACAAAAAGGGTGGATTTTATTATGATTTTCGTCTTAAGGTTAACGAATTTTGTGACAAGCCATCAAACTTGTGACAAGCTGTCACAAAATGTCATCAAAAAAGGTTGGATTTTATGACTCTTTGCCTTAGGGTGACGACATTTTGTGATGAGCTGTCAGGCTTTTGACAAGTCACAAAAGGTCGTCACGGAGTTTCCTGGCTGACACGCTGGACTAAAATAAGAATAACTCTTTGCTCCTATATCGGATTTTAAAGAAATTGGTATCATTGGAAAGATAATTTAACTATACATCTTTTGGTAGGTCATGGGATCAATGATTCATAGTATAACTAGATATATGATCATTTGAAGTTGGATATGGAAAAATCCTTCCTAAGACTTCAATCTGTATGGAATGCTTTGATTCACCTAATCGCTAGGACATATTTGAGGCCTTAACACACATCATCCTTGATTAGAAAACAACCAAAGCACTATAATTTATCTCTCATGAACTTAATTCATGGTTGCACTATTGGTTAAAGTCTTGGGGTAATACAAAATGGCTCTAACTCCCTCACCGGGTGTCCGATTCGGGTGAATCTTATGTCAATGGAAAGCTTATCCAATTCTCCACATGATGGAATTTAGGGAAATACAACATGATATAAAAAACAATAACTTTGGAAGTCAACCATATTCACTTAAAAGACGGATTTAGGCTTAAGAAACGATCGGGGTATTACAATATCTCCCCCTTGAAAACATTCGTCCTCGAATGTTGCTGTTTGGCCAAGAATACAGAGAAAACTGAAGACACACAGCTGAAACAACTTGCTAATCTGAATCTATATCTTTCTAAAATTTGAAGTACTTTGTTGAATGTATAAACTCATGATGTTATTAGCTATGCCATTGGATCCAAGATTGGATAAGAATAGATAGAGGACAACTGTAATTCTCGACTGAATTTGAGTTGATCTGCCTTCTGCTTATATTAAAAAACGGGCTCACGCTTAGAGTTTAGAATTCACTTGATGTGATAAGGGTGCAATCATACTCATAGACAGGGAAGAGATAATTTATGCAGGCATAGGTCATGAGAAACAAGGATAAGACTACACAATGGGTATTACATTGTCTATATTAAAATACTTGGAAAACAAAGATTGTTTATTGAATGTTTATAGAATGATCACAATTATATATCCGAATTTGAAACAGATGCCTGATACACATACTGAACTTAATTCATAGATTTTGGGTGTGAGCAACTACTTACCAAATTGCCTATAGTTATGAAACTTTGAGTGGTAAAACCAGACTAGTTCAAAAAAATGGAAGACCATAGAAATCTATCTGCCAAATTTTAAAAACTAGGTTGCTAACTATGCAAAATGAATCATACTAGATACTCATACTTAAGTAGAGGATTTCTTCAACAACCTCCCAAAGAATTCTAATGGTCTAAAGGAACAAAGAACTTTAGGCAAGATCTAAATAAGACATCTGAATCATAGATCATAGAATTACCATAATCCCATAACTTGAAACCTAAGCCTATGAATCATAAGTCAGGATAAAAGTACTAAGCTTCTAGCAAGGCAACTCCTTACTCTCAAACTCAAACACTTCTCAAACACTCTCTCGACTATACCATTTTGATACTATACTTGATCGATTCGACTTACTATCCTCACATGACACCGAAACTTCCATCTACTCACATCCCCTCAAACCAAACCCCCTAATTGTCTTTATGCCTAACCTAGAACCACAAGATTCACCATATAACCCTATTTTGAATCATGATCTCCCGCACATCTACATTCTTACAACCTCTCACTACAAGAGTAATTCTCATTACAACTTCGACAACTCTAATCCACCTAGTACTAGCCATTTACTAATGCACAAGGCACCATCCGCACGCATACAAAATTAACATTCAAGCCTATCTTCATACCCTACACACCTCTTATCAAGAAAAATTTCCATGCACTTACCTCAAGTACACCTGACATACTCCTAGCTAATCAAGTCCTACACAAACGCTTCACTCTAATATTCCTTCCAACTCATGGAATTACACAAAATAAACACACCTTAATCTTCCCAATCAAAGACTTAGCCTCAATCTTACTTCACATTACCGCCAAGCCAAAGAAGGCATTCCACCCTCTATCATTGATAAGGAAATATCTCTTCTCTCCCGACTAAACAACTATTCACCACCACTATCTTGGGTAAGGAAAGATAAATAAAAGATTAGAGCATGATGATCTGACACATAGATAGATGCTATGAATAAGTTGACACTCAACTGAGGCTTAAGGAATAGAGAATTTAACATCATAAACACATCAAAGAAATACGGCCCGGGGACATGTACGATATAAATCTAAATTATTTTCCTTGTTGATTATTAAAAGTAGCGCTTGAACATTGGAACTGAATATTTCACAAAATTTGAGTACATAAATCATGCGTTGCATGACCTAAATTGGGAATTTGTAACTATAAAATGTGATTCCAACCGGTGAAAGTTCTGAAACTCCACATTTCAGTAACTAAGTGAGGACATGATTCTTTATGGCATGCCTGGACATGAATCAAGATCATGGAATCAAAACTCAAAGCATGAATAAATACTGGAATGACTGAAAGTACTAAAATAAAATGGGTCGAGCAGTATCCTTTCTCACAGCTGTTTCACAACTTACTAGAACACCCACTAGAACCTAATAACCTAACCTGGTTACTCATTCTACTATCTCCCCTTTAGATGAAAGCCATCAAAACTCCTTGACTCAATTATTAGGAACATCGTTTATTACCTAACTAGTATTCCTCCACCTAGCAAATCCATGACACTTACTAATTATGGCACATACAATGAACCTAGAAAATAAAGCATCCTTATATCATCTTGGGAAAGATTTATCACCATGAACACAAAATCAAACTTAATTACAATATGATCAGACTCAAGCTCTTGCATACACTGTCCAAGCCCATTAGATCACTTCTCTATAACTAGCACCATTAACCAAGAAAATCAACACATCCACCTTAATAGCCACCAATCATTCAATGTTAATCTCTAACGCTCAGCATAACTTACAACTCCACCTCACATACATAATTCTCACTTGGAAACTATAAAATAAAACGTCAATAAACACTAGCCTACTTAAATCCCCTAATAGCAATAATTAGTCATAATCATATGGCCTCTCTCATTTAAAATCCATCAACACACCCCCCTTCTACCCATCATTACTATCTATCCATCATACACATCTTAACATAGTTGATAACTTTCTAAGCCTCAACTTAACTTCCCCTTGCAATCTCATGAGCATATAAGTTAAGAAAACTCATCCAATAAGTATCCTCATCCATAACCTATACTTATTTTGTGTAACACACCATCAACAAATCTTTTCATACCTTCAGTAAACTATTATTTACCTCTACCAATAACTCCTTTCCTTTCTTCAATAAGCTGACACACAAGAACAATATCACTTTATCACTAAATCAATCATATGCAAAAGGCTCGACTATACATACTTCTAATAAATAACACTTTCTACCTTTCTTGCCACTACACCTCTAAACCTAGTTCCAACCAGCACGAGGAAACAAGATACACAAAGAGTCGCTAGTGAATCAAAATAGGCCTCACCCGGCTTCACTAGTCTTTGATTTTGCATTTTGAAAAAGAATTTAAGATGGATAACAAAACAATTATGCTAATGAATAAAAAGAGCCCCACACGACTTCACTAAACTTTCAGTTCCAACATCCTGACAATAACAAGGTTACAAGATATAGAAACTCGCCATACAATATTCGATAATCTAAGAATACATATCTTACTCTGTCTTAACTGAATGAATCATAAGGGAGAGGGCATAACATTGAACTTAGGAAACTTATAACACATTGGTAAGCTCTTCTCAGACCGCTTTGTGAGACTTCTAATATTTGTCACTTACAAGTCTAAGGGAATTATCAGGGAAGAAAATTAAGACTTGTAGATCATGTTACCTCAAGAACAGTACATAGATAAAGAAGTATAGATTATTATTATGGATTCTAAGAAAGAACCTGGAAGAACAACTAACTTAGGATTATTGGATGATTCATAAGCAAGGCATGATAAGACACTAATAGGATACTTTCTAGCTCATTTAAAACTCTATAACTTTCTGTAGAGACTACATAAGAAAGTACTATCTGCAAAGATTTGAGCTTGACTGTCTCTAATACCTCAAAAGTAAGGTGTGGATGCCCTGAATAGAGAAAGATGAGAATTTGCATAAGTCTCTCAAAGAACCTTTCTATAGCATGATCTAAGACATGAAAGAATGGAGACCTTTTCTAAATATCTTATAGCCTCTTGAAAAAAAGTACAGAATTCTTTGTACCATTCCGCAAGACTCTACTAATACGACTTCAGAGATACCCTTGGACACTTGAACTCTGTTCTCTAATAACTAGTTTGTAACACCCTGCAATTGGGTCCTAAGACGTCACACGGTGCTTAGGGGCACAAGTGACCCCAAGCTAGCCATCTCACTAGCATAACTGATAAGCAACTGGGTAAAATGATTAAATCTATATAAAATTAGCAAAAACATAGAACTTCTCTGAACTTGATGAATATAAACATGAACTTTAAAAGATTATAACTCTACTTTTACCAAACAAAATTGAAACTAAATATATCAACTTTTATTAACTGTCTATGAAGCCTCTACTGGTATTGACTTTAGATAGTCAGGTCATGACTCTCAACTATCTAAGATCAATATGACTAAAATCAGAAAATACAATACTTCTCAAACTGTATAACCAACTCAAGTCCTCGAATCAAAAGGACTCATCACCTACTGACTGGGAGCGGCGGGCTGGTTGAATGCGGTATCTGTGCTATAATTTGTACCTACATTATAAGACACTGTAGCACATAGAAATATATAGGGGTCAGTACTTTAAGAAATGTACTGTGTCTGTGGGGATGCAATGCAACATTATAAATAATATCCTAAATGATTATGAAAATCATGCATGCTCATGATAACAACTTTCTTTACTTGAATTAACTGAAATATATTCCTTGTAAATCATCAATAGTAATGCAATCATTATATATCTCATAAATTATTATACTCAACTCAAACTCTTTAACTCATGACTTAGAGTGACTCCGTAACTCATGAAACCTGAACTCTTTTGGACTTGGGAGGTTCTTATAACTGATATAAACCATGTGAGCTACATCGAGTCCAATGCTTTTCCCTCCTAAGGAGAGAAGCCCACATTGGCGAGAGCATCATACTCTTGCCAGGGAGTATAACCTAAATTTAGTGATCACAATCTCCTACTCAGCCTCCAATCCACAATTATCAATATCAATCCTATGGTGGCACATAGTTTTGGGGGAAATACCATATTTCCTGCTCGGTGCTAAATACTACTCCCAAACACAATCTCAGAACGCATTAGGAAATCCACCACAAACATCACAAGGGTCTATCATAAAGATCAAATCAAATCTATTTCTCATTTATCAAATCATAATAAATTTGTGGATTCCTAACTCGAATCAAATCAAATCAATCTTTTTCAATATAAAAATATATCAAAAACTTCAAGAAAACATCATAGAAATAATTCTTGACTCTCAAGCTCAAATATCAATATATACTGAATAATCAAACTTCTTATAGGAAAGCTTAAATCATGACTCTTATCTCAAATCATTCAAAAATCATCAAATCATAATAATAATATTCAAATCATGGCATAAGTTCTCAATTTAAGAAATAAAATGATGAAATAGTCATGTGTATCAGTCTTGAATAGCTCAAATATCATAAATCATTAATAAAGTAATTTGGGTGTAAACCCACTTTGTAAAATCATGAATTTCAATAGTAAAAATTAAATCTTTGGGCACAAGAACAAAAGAAGTGTTCTTGTTCAAACCCCACATACCTTGGATTATGATTTTAAGATGAGCAAGATTTATTGAAAATTATTCTTCACTATTTTGAGCTAATTTCTTGATGCCTTTGACTTGGATAACTTGGTGAAATCTTTGGAAGATTCTTGAATTTTCTTATAGAAGATTTGATTTTTGATTTTGGAAGAAACCCTAGTTCTAGATCTTTCTTGGAAGAGAAATGAGAGAAAATGAACTTCTCTTCTCTACTTGGATATATATATAGGACCAAAATGGGAGGAAATGACCAAAATTCCCCTGCAAAAATGTCCCTTAATTGCTGGAAAAAAATAACTGACGACATCCGTGATAAGCCGTTAGGCCCGTGATAGGCCGTCATGAATTGTCATCACAAAAGGTTAGATTTTGTGACTTTTTTCCTTAAGGTGATGACGTTTTGTGATGATCCATCAGGCTTGTGACAAGTCTTCACATAAGGTCATCACGGAGTTTCCAGTCTAATACGTTGGAGTAAAATAAGCATAACTCTTTGCTCCGATATTGGATTTTGATAAAATTGGTATCGTTGGAAAGATAATTCAATTATATATCATTTGGTAGGTCATGGGGATCAATTATTCATAGTATAACAAGAAAAATCATTATTTGAAGTTGGATATAGAAAAATTGTTCCTAAGAATTCAATCGGTAAAGAATGCTTTGATTCACCTAATCGCTAGGACATCTTTGAGGCTTTAATAAACATAAGCCTTGATTATAAAAAAAAGCACTATAATTTATTTCTCATGATGTTGATTCATGGTTGCACTATTGGTTAGAGTCTTGGGCTATTACAAAATGGCTCTAACTCCCTCATCGGGTGTCTGATTCGGGTGAATCTTATGTCGATGGAAAGCTTATCCAATTATCCACATGATAGATAGTGGAATTTAGTAAAATACAACATGATATAAAAAACAATCACTTTAGAAGTAATCCATATTAACTCCAAGGACGGATTTATGCTTAAGAAATGATCAGGGTATTACACATTCTTTGGATGATTTGAGCATTTAATTTGTTTCTTTGCTAGACTAGAATTGAGAGTTTCTATTATCATTAACATTATCATAATTATCATCATAGTTGGGGCCATGTACTAACTAAGACTCGTTTTTATTTTCTTTGCATAGTTTTTATTTTCTTTGCATAGAGGCTTTATTGGATTACTATGGTTTTGTGTGGTGTTGGTTGGTTGTTTCAAGGAAGGTTACTAATTACCAGTTAAAGACATATATTTTATTCTTTCAGCTTATTTCATGCTATCTTGTGATCTGTTCCAAATTCAGCCATTATTGGGCAGTTTGTGGTATTTGGGTTAAGTTTAGAAGGTGGTCTCACATCCATGGTGGAACTAGGATACTCATCATGCAAAGACCATGTTTTAGGTCATGAAATAAGATTTCAAGCCTAGTCTTTCATGTGATGCTTTAAAACCTATGGTGTCACAATAGTTCTAAACTTAGGTATTCTACTAAAAGTTTACGCTTTACTAACAAGTGAGCCTTTATCCCTGTGTCCGCTCAATGCTAAGTACTACTCCAAACTAAATGACACTAATAACTTTAAATGCTCAATAATAATATTAATGTCCTAAACACTAATAATAAATTTTGAGATTAAAAGTATTCAATAACATATAAGATGGAAGATCTAACAATAATAATTGTATGCATGAAATCCTAGGTCATTTAATGTTCATAGCCCATCACCTCAGAAGAATGAAACTAATAATGGAATACTATAATTTGAATGTAATGAGAATTTTTATAACACAAGCTTAAAATCCAGAATTTATTTGTTCATTGAGATTTTGTAGTTATGAGTATGGATAGATGCTCAAATTTATGTAAAAACATATATTCATGGTTTTGTCAAGGAAATAAACTAAAAATTTAAGGAATTCACGCTTTACATAGAAACCCTAAAGCTTGAAGGATGAATTAAACTTGGGGAATTATAATTTGGGACTCAACGGGTGAAAGAAAACCCATTCATACAATTTCACATACCTGAGGTTGGAAACCGTCATGAAATCATTGGATTTGAAGTTTGAAGTTGAGAATCAATAGTTCTTGCATGGAGAAGAAAATCACCCTGTTCTATCTAAATTTTCTAACTGTTGAGTTCTTTTTTAGGATTGAGGGATTTGGGGATATTTTAGAATTATTAATCATACCTTATAAAGCTTAAACAATATAGTTGTTGAGTTAAAATAGTGGGAAAAGATAAAAAAAACTCTTAAAATCATCTGGAAAACTCCTAGAAGCAGTCCCAGATAGCTCAGGTGATGACTCGTAGGGTTTTAATACAAGTCGTAGGCTGAGTCATAGATAGAGGACTTTAATTTTGGTCCCCACTGCTGTCATTATGATTCACAGTACCACTCATAGCGTGACCCATGATGTGTAGTGGTTGATGACGACTCAATATTTGAGTTGACATCATTTACAACTTTTATAGTTCTTCAGTAAATTGGCCATAACATTTTACTTCGGCATCGAATTATAGTAAATATTGATGAGTTGTAAAGTCAATTCAGTTATACATTCTTTGGTGCATGGTTATCTATAAAATTACTAGTAATCTTGAAGTTATTCTCGTATGAAGTTGACTAAAGCAACGTTCTTCTCAAGAATACAATAGGTAAGGGGTATTTTGACTCTTTTATAAGATAGGAGTTATTTCTTTCCTTAGTATATTTCAAAATTAGTTACCAAAAGACCATAAAATTATGTATTATTTTTCATGTTCATAAAGTATGGTTCTAATATTAGCTTTGATTTTTGAGGTGATACAGCCTGCTCAAATGTGTTCCAAAAAATGTTGGAATTATTATGGTTCAAAATGAGTATAATGATCTCTAAGACCAGTGAATATATGAAATATTTGTATGATTATAGGAAAATCAATGTAGGAACAATAAAGGATGACTTTCAATGCCTTTTATAGATTAAATGTTTGATTATCTTGCTGGTAGAGGATGGTATTTTTCTCAATGAATACTTGAGTTACAATCAAAACATAAATGATCGCAAGGAATAAGAGCAAACCACTTTAACTTGTCTATATGTGAATTTTGACATCAGGATTAAACTTTTTGATCTGTGTATTACACTATTAACCTTTCAGTGTTGCATGATGACCATCCATCTTTCCTAACATAGTTGAGGATACTATTGACGTATTTATGGATGATTTTTAATTATGGGAGATTCTTTTAATATTGTATTGCTTAAATTTATAGTATATAAAGGAAATGTGAGGATTGCAACTTTATGCTAATGTGAGTGTAGCACCTTGAAAAAAAATCTGAATTAAGTTAACAACTTAAATTAAGTAAAACTTTGACCTATAAAGATAATTGTGGTACAAAATAAAAGAAAATAGAGTAGAACATATATATACACGGTATTTATATGTTGTTGTTGTTAAGAGGATGAATTGAGAGTATTGTTATTTATGTAATATAAGTGTACAAGTTCTGAGGGCCACCCCTTTTAATAATGTCCCTAAGCTAGTTTTTAAAAAAAAGGGTCAATTAATCCCCTGTTCATTGGAAATTGATTCTAGGAAACCAAAAGTGAGGTTACTCCTTTGTTTTCTTTCTTTTCCTTATAAATTAAGAATTCAAAATAAAACGTTAAGAGAAAACATGAGGCAGCGGCTGGAGTACTAGTATTCGACTTCTTTTCTTCTGTTCGTATATAAGAATTCCCTAGAAGAGAAAGGGAGAAAACGATTGTTATGATAATTTTGAAATAATCTTGAAGAGGTGACTTCAATAACCTTAGGTTAGAATTGAATTCTAATAGGTAAATTCTCTATCCCTTTCTTTTGAATTTAATTATTGATTAGTATCTGGGGATATTTAATTTAAATGTTTGGCACTAGTATTTGAAATGGGTTCATGAGAAGAAAAAGGGAAATTTTTTTATAAAAGAGGAGTTTTTAGGGATCCCTATTAATTGGACAGATTTAATATTGAATAAGGTGGGAAAGTTAGAATTCATTTCAGATTTTTGTTAAGGAATTCAATTGTTTTTGGGTCCTTAATGAGCATATATGTTATCTTTGTAGTTAGTAGGTTGGTTATTAAATATCTTAAACTAGTTATTGGAAGGATGAAGGTTTAGAATACTATTGTAGCTAGTAAAGCATTAAGGTATGTAAATCTAAACCTTTCCTTGCCCCTAAGGTACCACCTTACGTTATGTGCTCCTTCCTATTAATGTTAATATAGTAGTCATTAAATATGTGAGTAGAATCTTTATATTATCTTACTCATTATTCCCTTGTTCTACCATCAAGCTTACAAGTACATATCTTCCCCTCCTTGTCTTAAGTTTTCATGGTACTTCCATATTATCATAAGTTTTTCTACTTGAAGCCCTTAGGCCACAACATATATTTGCATATATATATATATATGTATATATATATATATATATATCACACATTAGGAGTATAAGTAAACAATAATAGTATAATTGTACTTGTATATGTTAGCTCGATGATTATTAGCATAATTCACATCTTATAAGCCTTCAAGTAATTAGTTGATAAACATTGTGATAGGAGGGTACATAGGCTTGGCTTGGAATATTGCTCGATGTGATTCTATGTACAAAATCAAGACCAGACCACTATAGTGAGCCCAACAATTAGTCGTACCCGTCTTTATGGCATCATTTATACTTGGAGTCAGCTGGAGCATCATGTATTGGTTTTCCTAAGTCAAGCCAATATATGGCATATATCATCTGTAGGCAGACCTTCATAGTGATCCCTTGGGTAGGGCGTATCTAGATATAGACTATGATTATAGTTACACATATGGGACTATAGTAATGAGTGTGTGAGAAACATATCTTGTATACTTGCTTCAGATTGCCATCTTGTGATCGTTTGTATTTCTTATAGAAAAAGTTCATCACGTAGGTAAAGTATAGGCCCTATATTATAATGAATGCTTTTCCAAATATTATGTATGATGCTAATAAGGTCAGTGCATAAGTAATCAGTTTATATTATATATGTGTTATTTATTGGCTCATATATTTTTCACATTACCATTTGACTTATATGAGCTTTTGTACTTGTCCAACTATTATTCTATCTGCTTTAATACCATTAATGTTATTTATGTATTTATGTCTTAGGCTCACCACGTTTTATTAATGAAGGTTCAGATCCTCAGAATAGCAGACATCCACATTAGGCCCTATTGCTATTTTAAGCTGATATTTTGGTAAGCTCCAACCCTCTCTTGTGCTAGTCTATACCAAGTATTTTTGATTATATACATAGGTCTTTCATTTGGCATGATGGTGCTGATGCGAACTAGTCACTTGTAGTATAGCATGTCAAACTGATTAAAGGCTTCATGGACATCGTGAAGTATTGTATTGCATAGTTTTTTTATTATAACTCCCTTATGTATATATGAAAATCATATTTAAAATCCTGCTCGTTATTATCTCATAACCTTGTGTACATGATAAAGTGTTTGTAGATTAACTGTATATGGTTCTTGTCCTTCATTATCATTTTGGGGCATAAAAAATATGGTATTAGAGCCTAGGTGTACTTTTCAAAAGGAGTCTATGAAGCTATATCTTGTAGGGCCTTATTTATCGATGTGTTGCACACCATGTTTTTAATTAAGGGACTATATGAACATTTAGGAATTTGACCTTCATTAATAAACTAGGTCATACATTAGAGTTAAGTCATAGGAAGTTGCTTTTGACTCTTATTTCTCTTGTTTATGATATAGACCATGTCTGCTATAGAAAAGGATAAAGCAGCCCAGTATGCTGCTACTAGCACTACTCATAATTCAACCACTACCGGGCAATCTTTCGAATTGGTGGATCTGAATAGGACTCAAGAAATTTTTTAGGTTCTACACTTTCAGTTTCTTAATTAACTGGGACGGAAGGAACTATAGGGGTTTCTGTACCTCAAGTGGTACCAACAGTAGTTCCTATCCCACCACCAAGTGCCTTATACCCAGATCTTAAGAAAGCGATATTGTTTCTTACACAATTGATCGGTGATCAAGCCCAAAGAAATATTATGGACGTACCTATTGCTACTCAATGAGGTATATCTAAATTGAAGATCAATGATTTCCTCTATATGAATCCACCAGAATTCATAGGTTCTAGTCTTTTAGAAGAACCTCAATAATTCATTGATAAGGCTTAAAGTATTTTTAACGTGATGTGGGTATCAAAACAGATATAGTTGAATTACACGTCCATCGACTGAAAGATGTTGTTGTTGATTTGTATGAGACGTGGGTTAACTCGAGCGGTCAAGTAGCTCCTCCAGCGTTCTGGACAGAATTTGAAGAAGCCTTCATGGATTATTCCATTTCATTAGATCTCAGAGAGGAAAAGATGGCTGAATTTTTGCCTTTAAAGTAGGGTAATCTTAGTGTTAAGCAATATTGTTTACGGCTTATGTAGTTGTCCAAATATTCTCCAGAGGTGGTTAGCACACTAGCAAAATGGATTCATTACTTTGTGAATGGTCTTACAGGTTCCATAAAGGACCTTTTTTCTGTTACTGCTATGGATAAAGATTTAGATATATGAAGGATCATAGAATGTGCTCAGCAGATAGAAGAAAACAAGTGTAATCGAGAAATAGATAATGAGAGGGAGTAGAGTAAAAGGTCTAGGATGGCCAACCAGTATCACGGAAGAAGTGGAGCTTCCACTAGTAGAGGGCCATCTAGGCAGACGTAGTCAGCTATGCACTCCGCATCTAATGCTCCAACTAAGTTCTTGAGGCACATGTATAAGCAGAGTTAGACTGCTAGAGCACCAGATTTACAACCTAAAAGGGGTTCTAGTCAAAGGTTACCACCTCGACCTATATATGCAATGTGGCCAACCACATGTAAGAGAGTGTCAGCGTGGTTCAAATATATGTTACTACTGGTTTTGTACAGAGAGTCACATGGTATATGATTGTCCACAGCTCAGAGGTAAAGGTAGAGGTGATTGATCACAGCCAACAGGTTCTGTATCAACTCTATCTTCATCATAGCCTTCTTCTTCTCGTAGTCCTCAGGCATCAGTTAACAGAGGATTTGGTAGGAAAGAGGGCCTAATTTTAGCATAGGCCCAAACTATATGTATGCACTAGCAGGTTGATGGATTCAGAGGTATATGTAGATATGATCACAGGTACCTTAATTGAATTTTCATATGATGTATATGCCTTCATAGACCTAGGATCTACCTTGTCGTATGTTACTCTATTTGTTGCTAAGAAACTTGGAGTAGAGCCGAAGTTGTTACAAGAACCATTTATAGTATTGACTCTAGTAGGAGATTCTATTATAGCTAGATGGATCTATTATGATTGTGTGGTGACAGTATATGTTTGTGCTACATTGGTTATTTTGATTGAACTTGAAAAGATTCATTTTGATGTTATTATGGGCATGGATTGGTTATCCTCCTATTATGCTATAGTTGATTGTCGAGCCAAGATGGATCATTTTTGTTTGCCAAAAGAGCCAATCTTAGAGTTGAGGGGAGACTCTATGGTGCCTAGAGAGAGGTTTATTTCTTTCTTTAAGGCACAAAAGCTTATTGCAAAGGGGTGTTTGTATCACCTAGTCTAAGTGAAATACATTGACGCAGAAAAGCAAGCACCAACTATACAATCTATTCTAGTGGTGAACGAGTACCCGATGTGTTTCCTGATGAACTTTTGGATTACCTCCCATGTGGTAGATTGATTTTGGTATTGATGTGGATCCCGATACCCTTCTGATATCAATTTTGTCTTATTGAATGGCGCCAGCAGAACTGAAAGAGCTAAAGGAACTGTTAAAGGACTTACTTGACAAAGGTTTCATTCAAACCAGTATATCACCTTGGGGTGCGCTAATGTTTTTTGTACATAAGAAAGATGGCATATTATGAATGTGTATAGATTATAGGTAGCTGAACAAAGTGACAATAAACAACTAGTACTCTCTCCCCTGAATAAATGATTTATTTGATCAATTACAAGGAGCTAAATGCTTTTCAAAGATTGATTTGAGGTTTGTTTATCACCAGTAAAAAATTCGTGAAGCAGATATTCCTAAAATAGCCTTTTAGACAAGATATAGGAACTTTGAGTTTCTTGTCATCTTATTTGGACTAATGAATGCTCTGGCATCCTTCATGGACATGATGAATAGGATTTTCAAACTCTTCCTTGATATGTATGTGATTGTATTTATAGATGATAGTTTGATATATTCATGTAATGAAATTGAGCATGCAAATTGAGGTGTCGAGTTAGATATATATACCTGATATAGATGGGTTGCGACAACAGATTATGGTTGAGGGACATTGCTCTCATTATTTAATCCATCCCAATTCAACAAAAATGTATCATAATCTTAAAGAGATCTACTGTTGGAACTATATGAAGAAAGATATAGCAGAATATGTAGCATAGTGCCCTAATTGTCAGCAAGTGAAAGCCGAACATCAGATACCCAGTTGCCTAGATCAAACCTTTAATATTCTAGTATGAAAATGGGATGCTATTAATATGGAGTTCATTGTAGGCTTACCTTTTTCTTTTCAGAAATATAACTCTATTTGGGTAATAGTTGATTGGCGAATAAAATCAACCTATTTATTTCCTGTTAAGTCTACCAGCATAGCTTATGATTATGCCAAGCTATATGTAAAAGAGATTGTTCTCCTACATATGACCCCGATGTCCATTACTTCAAATAGAGGTTCCACATTTAAAGCACAATATTAGAAGTCATTCCATAGGAGATTGGGTACACAGGTGAACCTTAGTACTATATTTCATCTACAGATAGATGGCCAAGTCGAGCGCAACATTCAGACACTTGAGGACATGTTGAGAGCGTGCGTGATGGATTTCAAAGGTAATTGGGATGATCATTTTCCTTTAATAGAATTTCCTTATAATAATTGTTATCACTCCAGTATTGGCATAGCTCCATTCAAAGATCTATATGGAAGATGATATAGATCATCTATTGGTGGGTTCAAAGTAGGCAAAACACAGGTATTAGGTCCGAATCTAGTCAATCAAGTTGTTGAAAGGTTAAGTTGATACAATAGCGGTTGAAGACTGCCTAAAGTAGGCAAAAATTGTATATAGATGTGCGACGTAGAAACCTACAATTTCAAATAGATGACTTTTTTTCTTCAAGGTATCTCCTATGAAAGGCGTTATATGATTTTCTAAGAAGGGTAAGTTGAGTCCAAGGTATATTGGGCCCTATAGAGTTATTCATAAAATTGGCCAGGTAGCCTATAAGCTAGAACTACCTCCATAGTTAGCTGGAGTGGATCCCATCTTTCATGTGTCTATACTATGTAAATACTTAGGAGGTCCTACATATGTCATTCCTACAGAGAGTATTAAGCTTGCTGGAGACTTATCATTTGAGGAAGTCCCCGTGGCTATATTGGATCCGCATGTCAGAAAGTTAAGAACTAGAGATATAGCTTCGGTAAAGGTGTTGTGGAGGAACCATAATGTAGAATAATACACTTGGGAAGTGGAAGGGGATATGAAAACTAAATACCCTTATTTATTTCAAAAACTGTCATAAGGTTCTTAAACTACTTGTCCCTTTATGAGATCATTAGTTTCTACTATATTTTATTTTGTTGCTATCTGATTCTTACCTGATATGCTTAGGTACATGATTTATGCCTATGAGCCTTGATATTTACATGGAAACATCATGTAGATGTAGAGTATAAGTTATGTTAAATGGTTGGTTATGACTTTTAATGGTGTTTATGGACAAGAGGAGCCTGCATACTATTTTTTTGAGTTTATTATTTGGTGAGTATTATATGTGTTGTGACACTCTGTGAAGCGTCTTTGGATATATTCTAGCATGATGACAGGTACCCGATAGGCCTATTTTCAAAGGGAACTCTAGTAATGTATTTCTAAATTTGGAGAGTTAGCCAAATTTTAAAGTCTTATGATAGGATAAGGATAAAATGAGTTCAAAGTTTGTTAAATGATCTAGTGGTTGTATTAGATCATTGTAAAATGGGAAGTACGACTTAAACATAATTCAAGGATGAATGATCATGAGTGGGGGAGATTGTAGTACCTGGATGAATTTTTTTTCGAATTTAGCTAACAACATAAATTAAGTAAAACTTTGACCTGTAAAGATAATTGCAGTACAAAAGAAAATCAAATGGAGTAGAACATATATATGCATAGTATTTGTATGTTGTTGCTGTTAAGAGGACGACTTGAGAGTATTGTTATTTATGTAATATAAGTGTACAAATTGTGGGGGCCACCCCTTTTAATATTGTCCCTAAACTAGTATTAAACAAAAGGGTCAATTATTCCCTTGTTCACTGGAAACTGATTCCAAGAAACCAAAAGTGAGCTTACTTCTTTGTTTTCTTTATTTTCCTTATCAACTAAGAAATCACAATAAAACCTTGAGATGAAACATGAGGCGACAGCTGGAGTACTAGTACTCGACTTCTTCTCTTTCTTTTGATATTCAAGAATTCACTAGAAAAGGAAGGAAGGAAAGGATTCTTATGATAATTTTGAAATAATCTTTAAGAGGTGACTTCAATAACATAAGGTTGAGATTTAATTCTAATAGGGAAATTCTCTATCCCATTCTTTTGAATTTAATTATAGATTAATATTTGGGGGATATTTAATTTATATTTTCGGCATTAGTATTTGAAATGGGTTCATGAGAAGAAAAAGAGAAATTTTTGATAAAAGATAAGTTTTTATAGATCCTAATTAATTGGATAGATTTAATATTGAATTGCATAAGTTGGAAAAGTTAGAGTTTATTCTGGATTTTTGTTATGGAATTCAATTAGTTTTGGGTCATTAATGAGCATATATGTTATCCTTGTAGTTAGTATGTTGGCGATCGAAAATCTTAAATTGATGATTGGAAGGATAAAGGTTTGAAATACTATCATAGCTAGTAAAGCATTAAGGTATGTAAAGCTTAAAACTTCCCTCACCGCTAAGGCACCACCTTACGCCATGTGCTCCTTCCTATTAATGTTAATATAGTTGTCAAGAAATACGAGAGTAGAATCTTTATAGTTCCTTACACATTATTCTCTCGTTCTACCATCAATCTTACAAGTACATATCTTTCCCTCCTTGTCTAAAGTTTGCTGACACTCTAATATTATCATAAGTTTCTCTACTTGAAGCCCTTAGGCCACAACATATATATATATATATATATCATACATTTGGAGTAAAGTAAATAGTAATAGCATAATTTCACTTGTATATGTAAGCTAGACAACCATTATCATAATCCATATGTTTTAGGCCTTCAAGGCATTATTCGATAAACATTGCAATGGGAGGGTACATAGGTTTTGCTTCGCATATTGCTTAAAGTGATTCTGTGCACATGATCGAGATCAGACAACTATAGTAAGCCCAACCATTGGGCATACCCTCCTTTGTGGCATCATTTGTATTGGAGTCAGCTAGAGCATCAAGTATTGGTTTTTTCCAGACTCGATCCAACATATCGCATATACGGCCTATGGGCAGACCTTCATAGTGAGCCCCTGGGTGGGGCGTACCTGGATATAGACTCTGATTACAGTTACAGATTTGGGATTATAGTAATGAGTATGTGAGCAACATATGTTGTATACTTGCTTCAAATTATATTTGGAAGGCCATCTTGTGATCATTCATACGACTTAAAGAATAAGTGCATCACATAGGTAAAGTATAGACCCCATATTAAAATGAACACTTTTCTAAATATTATGTATGATTCTAATAAGTTTGGTACATTTGTTGTCAGTTTATATCTTATATGTGTTATTTGTTGGCTCATACATTTTTCACTTTACCACTTGACTCATATGATCTTTTATACTTGTCCAACTGTTATTTTCTCTACTTTTATAACATTACATTGTATTTATGTACTGACGTCTCAAGTCGATAATGTTTTATTGATGCAGGCTCAGATCCTCAGGACAGCAGACATCCATATTAGGCCTTATTGCCATTTTAAGTTTATATTTTGGTGAGCTCCAAATATCTCTTGAGCTAGTCTATACCTATTATTTTTTATTATATATACATGTCTCTGGTTTGGCATGACAGGACTGATGCTAACTAGTCACTTGTAGTATAGCATGTCAAACTGACTAGAGGCTTCATGGACATTATTTAGTATTGTATTGCATAGTTTTGTTAACGTAACTCCCTCGTGTATATATACAACTCTTATTGAGTATCTTGCCTGTATTATCTCATAATCTCGTGTACCTCATAAACTGCTTGTAGAGTAAATGGAGTAAATATCTATGGTTCTTTTCTGTCATTATCATTTTGGGGCATGACAGTGAGCGTGTTCCAATATATGGTAAAAAAAGAATATTATTTGGTGTAATGATTTCAAATAAGGGGGTTATGTTTTACAAAGCTAAGATTGAGGTGATTCAAAAATTGCCTTCACCAATCTTTGCAAATGGTATTTAGAGAAATTTGGGGCATGCATGATCTTATCTTAGATTCATCAAGGATTTCTATGAAATTGCAAATACCATGTTTGAATTATTATTGATAAAGTTTAATTTTATACTTTATAATGCATCTAGAAAGGTGTTTTAGTGTCTAAAATAGAACTTGATCTCAACCTCAATTATTGTGTCACCGGATTGGTATATGCCATTTGAGGTTATTTTTGATGTTACTGGTGTAGTTCTAGGATTTATCCAAGGTCAATGGATATAAAAGATCATACATCCCATCTACCATGATAGAAAATCACTTAACCCTACATATAAAAATTATACTATGTCCGAAAAAAGTTTCTTGTTATAGTATTTACATTTGAGAAATTTTTTATCTTATTTGCTTTGCACAAAATTTATCGTGCATACAAACCATTGAAATCTTAGGTACTTTATGGAAAATAAAGTGTGATACCATGGTTTATTCATTGCGTACTTCTATTATAGGAGTTTAACTTTGAGATCAGGTATTAAAAAGGGACTAAATATCAAATGTCTGACAGATATCATATCACAAGGAAGAAGTAATATTTAAATTAAAGGATGACCATGAGATTCATAATACTAGTAAATATTACTAGGAATTTTCAACAACACAAATTTTGATTCCATGGTTTCAAGACTTTGCCAATTATTTTGTAAGTGATATAGTGCTTAAAGACCAATCATTTCAGCAATGGAAGAAGTTTATGCATGATGTGAATAAGTTATTATTAGATGAGCCATACTTGTTTTGGATTTATATAGACAGACTGATTTGAAGATATGTTCCTGACGTAGAGATGAAAAGTATTTCAAAAGGATGTGACTCATCACTTGTGAGAGTTATCATAGCGGTGCACAGACCATGCATAATACATCATAACATGGATACAATTGGCCCACCATTCATAAAGTTAAACATGGTTAATCCAAATCTTGTGACTAATGGCGAAGACAATGAAATATCTCAAAAAGACAAGTGCTTTCAATGACCATGATACTAGAGTATAAGATATTTTTATGGGGAATTCAATTCATGTGACCCTTTGTGATTTCATATGATATGGAGTACATTGTAGTTGTAGTTTAGTACATTTCAAAATCGGTGGAACAAATTTTGCTTTCATACAATAATGAAAACAATGTGACCACATTTTTGAAGAAAAATAATTTTTCCATATTAGGTATGCAAAGAGAAATTATAAGTAATAAGGATTCAAATTTTCAATATTTTATTCAATGTGTTACTTGAGAAATATGGAGTGAAACATAAGAGGGAAAACCCCTACAAATGGCAATCAAGTCGTCAAGTTGAGGTCTCCAATTAGAAGATCATGTCCACTATGGTGAAAACCATGAATCCAAATAGAAAATATTAAGATAGCAAGGTAGATGATGCATTGGTGACCTACAAAAGGATGTCTAAGACTCCTATTGGTGTTTCACGATATCACATCTTTTTTGGCAAAGCCTGCTACTTGCCAGTTGAACTTGAACTTCAGCTTAAGGTGTTATGTGATTTGAATAAGCTAAATCTAGAATTGAGTTATGCATCCAAAATAAGACTTGAATAGTTTATGAGATTTATAGATTCGACATTAGATATTATGAAAGTTCTGTCTAATAAAAGGAGAAGATGAAGGCATACATTAACTTGAAGATAAAGAAGAGAGAATTCATCGCTGGTGATATGGTCATGTTGTTTGAGTCCCAGCTAAATCTATTTTATGGTAACTTAAGGTCAATATGGAGTGTAAATTATTGAGTAGTGATGGTACTTTCATATTATGCTTTTGATCATGAAAATTTAAGTGTTTGAAGTTTAATGTAAATGGCCAAAAAGTAAAGCATTATCATAGTAATACTGATGAGGTCAAGATGATAAATGAAGTGGTTCTTGATGAAGTCTAAATATACAAGAACATTGAGTCGTGTTGCAACATTAAATTAGGTATTGTATGGGAGGTAATCCATAGGTTCTTTTGGTGAAAACTGAGTAGCCAAACTAGCTATGTCATGCTACGATGTTAAATAAAGTATTTCTTGAGAGGAAACCCAAGAATTTTGTACATGTTTTATTCTTTTTATAATATAATATGTGTTAAGTGTCTAGGACATTGTAGAGAAGAAAACAACCAGCAAATTTTCTAGTGCCCAGGCCCAATAGGTCACACTACAAATTGTACTGCAACACAATAACCGGTAGCATAGGTTGTATCTAGATAAAAAATCACTGGAGTCCCAATGACTCACTAAATGAGTCGTACCCTTATTTTATGACTTATTGCCTTGATTCATCGGGACTAGTGAATTCTACCTAGGTATTATCTCAATGTCATACTCTATAAAGAGAGAGAAAATTACTTTTAGCTAGTGGCCATGAGTCATAGGTTAGATTCATTGTGTAGCGACTCAAGACTACCCCTAGTTGTTACATGCTGCTTACGGTCTCGAGGGACAACAGGCTAACCCATGAGCTGGTACCTGCCGTGAGCAGTGAATAGTATAATAATGAATGTGGAAGAATAACTAAAATGCCTTAAGGTTTTAATAATGAAACGACTTCTGAATTTATGAATCTACCAAAATATTAAAATCTAAATAATATGAATAGCTAACTGTAGTGTCTAAAAAGCCTCTAAATAGAATACTATGAGTTGATAGCACAGGCCCCAACTAACTTTACTAACAATTGAGATAAATACATGAAGTAATATAATATGTCCTCAGATGATGAGGTCTCACCACTGCTACTATACTGCTAATAATCTGAGAATTTAGGAGCAATCCGGGAATTGAGAGTCAGCAACTATGATATGAGACATCATAGCGTAAAAGAAAATGTGTGCGATCAGTACTTTAAATATACTGGTATGCTAAATGAGGTAGGATGATATGCATGGTCTCATGAAAATGGATAATAATAATAATTAACTAGACATGCATGTAATGCATGGAGTACTAACTAAAGAGCATGGAATCTGTAGATATTGAAAATGCATGAAAATCTATAAATACTAAGGATGCATGACCAAGCATATAACATGAACTGAGTAAAATCTGTAAATTGAATTACTAAAATAACTTAAATCTATATACTTTGGTCAAACAACACTAAGACTGAATAGCTAAGCTGGGACTATAACTGAGACTATATCTGAGACTATGGGAGGTATCATCTAAATGACATTCCCAAATTTAAGCTAATCAGGGCCCAAACTATAACCCCAATTGGAAGGGTATTAATACCATTCCACTGGTACTAATAATGGCTGTGTGGATCCACTAAATATATATAATGTCCAAAGGACTAAGGGTGTTAAGCTTAAACTGATGGGTGACCCTTGCGAGATAGTTAAGCCTAATCTAACAGGTGACTACTTATATCCAATGCTGGCTACGTAGTTCTATAGTATAAGGATTGATACTAATGACTTTGTCTATCTGATTGGGAAGCCGCCATCCCTGTACTCACTCGGTGCTAAATTCTATTCTCAGCTGAAAGACACTGAGATACTAGACTGTTCTGAGTTTAATGTCTGATATCTGACTATTTTAATAATGCTCATAATATAATCAAGAGACTATTTTGCAATTTATTGTGACTAGAACAAATAAACAACTATGGTTTTCGGGTATTCAATACCCCCAGGACTCAAAACAACAATACTGAAAAGATATTAAAGCTTGAAGACCAAAACATGAAGTCTCTTATTAAATAAATCACTCATGTAGGCATTTTGTCAAACACTTGTAGTTCATTGTTTAAAATAATCATACGAATGTCATGAAATTTGTAGGAATAGCATGAATTCATCATAATAGCATTGAATAATGGTTTAATTCAATAAATAATAGTATTAAAACATGGAGGATTGAATAATAACAATAATTTCATGGTAACATGGTATAAAATTGGTATTGCATGGAGATTCATGGATGAAATCATAATTTAAAACATAATAACTTAAAATCTTATAACTTAGTGATTAAAATAGGTTACTTGGGCTCTATGGATGAAAAGAATCCTTGGATGAACATCTAACATACCTGGGATGATGAATTTGGAGGGATTGATAGAGAGTTCTTGAGACTTGACCTTGATTCTTGAAGGTTAGGTTTTTGCTACTTGAGAGATTGTTCTTGATTTTGGGGAAAATTGATGAGTAATGCCTAATTAGGTTATTAGGGACTTAAATTCATGTTTGGGACTGACAGGGACAAGGGAAAAGTACTAAAAAGCCCTTGGAATTTAAAACTTAAAACTGATTGAAAATCCCAATTTTCTAGGATGGTGCGACGTAGTACTAGCGCACCGTGTCACTAGAATCGGAAAACTGGGAAAATGGCCTGTGGTGCGATGCGGGGAAATCACGGCCATTCACTAATTGGGACCTGAAAGTTCACTGCAACATGGTGGTATCGCGCTTCGACACTGAAAATGGACAATTGTCAAGTTGACCTATAGCGCGATGCGCCAGGATCACGGACCCTCATAGGAATTTTCCAAATGGGAGATTGGCCTACTCCGCGATGGGATAAAGGTTAAAATGATGGTGTTTAATGACTAAAACTTAAAATCATCATAACTTCTTACCCGATTATTTGATATGGGTGAATTTATATCGTTGGAAAGCTAATTGACTTTCCTACCCAATGGCAAGCTCTAATCTAAAAAATAATGTGTGTTTCAAAAATTTTATATACGAATACTCATGTATAGGGACATATATTAGACTAGGGAAATATGGGGTGTTACAATATCTCCCCCTTGGGATCATTCGTCTCCGAATGAAACTAGTTAAGCTAAGGAAATTGATGGACTAAGGTTATAGACTGAATCTGCATGTTTGAGGCATGGAATAGATGAGTGAACTGACTCCTGAATACACTAATGACATGAACATGATGTGCATCTGAAACTGAGCATGACAGAGAAAAATCTTAAAAAGATTGGTACCTTATAATGAATCTTAATTTGTGGAGAAAAGATGAGGGTACTTGGTCCGAATACCTCCTTGTGCTTCCCAAGTGGCTCGCTCAATGGACTGATTCTACCAAAGAACTTTGACTAGTGGAACTTCTTTGTTCCTTAGTCTGCGAACTTGATGATCAAGAATTTGGACTCGAACATCCTCAAAGGAAAGACTGTTCTAAATATCTACACTTTCTGAAGGAACAACTATAGATGGATCACTGATACACTTTGTAAACAATGAGACATGGAATACTTGGTGTATTGAGGCTAAATCTGAAGGCAACTCAATCTCGTAATCTACCTTTTAGATATGACTGAGGATTCTGAAGGGACCGATATATCGGGGACTGAGTTTTCCCCTACTTGCTAAATCTCTTCATTTCTTTCATGGGAGAGATTTTCAAGTACACAAAATCACCGACCTCAAACTCGAGATACTTTCTCCTCACATCGACATATGATTTCTATCGACTTTGGGAAGCCCTAATCTTTTCTCTGATCAACTGAACCTTCTCATAGGAATCAAACACCAAGTCAGGCCCTACTACTGCAGCCTCACCTACTTTAATGCAACCAATTGGAGATCTATATCTCCTACTATAGAGAGACTCAAATGGAGACATATCGATACTAGAATGATAGATATTATTGTATGCGAACTCAATTAAAGGGGAACGGTCATCCCAACTACCCATAAAATCAACAACACATGCTCACAACATATCCTCAAGAGTCTGAATGGTTCGTTTTACTTGGCTATCTATTTGAGGGTGGAAGGCAGTACTGAGATGGACTTGTGTACCAAGACCCTTTTGTAATGCTTTCCAAAACTGAGAGGTAAACTGGGTACCTCTATTTGAGATAATAGATAAGGGAAAACCGTGCAACCCAAATAACTCTCTAAGATAGAAAATGGCATAGTCCTCGGCTAAATAAGAGGTATGGGAGGGCAAGAAATGAGATAATTTGGTCATCCTTTCTATAATAACCCAAATAGAGTCATGCTAATAACAGGTGTGAGAAAAACCTGTCACAGAGTCCATGTTCACTTCCTCCTATTTCCACATGGGAATACTTAACTCCTACATGGACCCACTAGGCTTCTAGTGCCCAACATAAACTTGCTAATATGTAGTGCACTTAGCTACAAACTCTGCAATATCTCTCTTTATCCCACTCTACTAATAGATCTCCCACAAATTGTGTTACATCTTAGTGGCCCCTGTATGAATAGAGTAATGCACACTATGGGCTTTTACAAGAACTCATTGCCTCAAATCATCTACACCAGGCACACACAATCTACCCTGATAACGCAACATACCATCTCCAACTTAGGAGAAGACCTACACTTTCTGATCTCTACTGATTCTTTCAACTTAACAAGACTAGGATTTCTATCCTACTGTTTATTCACCTCGAAAACTAGAGATGACTCTGAGCTACTCTGCATTCATACACTACCTTCTACTGAATCGAGTAAACAAATACCTAGTCGGTCAAGCTGATAGACTTCAAGAGCTAAATACTTCTTGTCATTCTCAACATAAGCAACACTATCAATCGTCAATCTACTGAGAGCTTCAACCCCTACATTGGCCTTGCCTGGATGATATAGAACACTCATGAATAATCCTTCAATAAATCTAACCAACTTCTCTGACATAAATTTAGATCTTTCTGAGAGAATGCTTATTGGAGGCTTTTTTGATTTGTGAACTCATCTACATTCGCCCCATACAAGTAATGCCTCTAAATCTTTAAAGCAAATACTATTGTTCCTAGCTCAAGGTCATGAGTTGAATAATCTTCTCATGAGGCTTAAGATATCTGGAGGTGTAGGCTATGACCCTACCTCTCTGCATGAGGACATAACACAAACCTACTCTGGATGTATACAGTACACAACAAACCATCAGAACCATCTGGTAGGGTAAGAACTAGGGCTGAGGTGAGTCGAGTCTTCAACCCTTGAAAACTTTTCTCGCAGAAATCTAAACACTGAAAATTGACTTTCTTCTGAGTCAATCTAGACATGGGGGATGCAATAGAAGTAAACCTTCAACAAACCGACATTAATAGCCAACTAAACCCAAGAAACTTCTGATGTCTAATGAAGAGATGGGTCTAGGCCAGTTTCTCACCGCCTCAGTCTTTTGAGGATCAACTCTAATGCCATCACCAGAAAATAATAAAGCCAAGGAAAGCTACTGATCTTAGCAAGAATTCACATATACTAAATTTAGCAAACAACTAGTCAACTTTAAGAGTCAGAAGCACTATGCTGAGATGGTCTGTATGATCACTTTCGCTATAAGAATAGACTAGAATGTTATCAATGAAGAATATAATGAATTTGTCCAAGTACTGCTTAAACTCTTTATTCATCAAGTCCATGAAGGTTGTTGGGACATTCGTAAGACAAAAGGACATGTCAAGAAATTCAAAGTGAACATACAGTGTTTGGCAAGTTTTTTTCAAAACACCATATTCTTTGTATCTAGGATGAGGATAGCTTGATCAGGGGTCTATCTTAGAAAAGTAACTGGCACCCTGAATTTGGTCAAACAAGTCATCGATTCTAGGAAGTGAGTACTTATTCTTGACTATGACATTATTCAACTACGGTAGTTAATACATATTTGATAGAACCATCTTTCTTACACACGAATAGAACAGGAGCGCCCAATGGGAAGATGTTGGGCCTGATGGATCCCTTATCTACGAGATTCTTTAACTATTCTTTTAACTCTTTATGTTTAGCTGGAGCCATTTTTTATGTCAGAATAGATATAGGATGAATATTTGGAAGAAGGTTTATTCCAAAGTCTATTTCTCTTTTGGGAGGAACTCCAGGAAGATCTCCAGGAAATACATCTGAGAATTCAATTACTACTGGGACTGACTCAAGAGTAGGAGTTTCTAAGATAGAGTCTTTGACTCACTTAAAATAGTAGACACACCCTTTGTATATCATCTTTCTCACTCTAAGGTACGAAATCAACTAACCCCTTAGAGTTGTAGTACTACTCCTCTATTTAAGGACTAGTTTATTTGGGAACTAAAAATGAACTATTATGTTTTGATAATCAACTAAGGCATAGCATGAGTGGAGCCTATCCATGGCGATAATAACATCAAAATCTATCATATCTAACTCCACGAGATCAACTAAGGTAAATTTATAAGATATTATGATTGAAAAGTTCTTGTATACCATCCTGGCTATAATGAAAACACCTACTGGGGTAGACACTGAAAGGTCTCTGCTAGAGTTTCGGGACTGACTCCAAAATTGATGGATGTATATGGAGTTATGAAAGAAAAAAAATCTCAAGGGTCTAGTAAAACGTAAATATGTAAGTGAAAGACTAGTAACATACCAGTAACTACGTCAGGAGAATTTTCCTATTCTTGGAAGAACTGAAGAGCATATAATCTATTTGGACACTGAACACTGGTAGCACTGGAAGCGGCACCTTGCTAAGTTGGGCGGTCGGATGGAATCGATGAATGATGGGATTTTCTGTGTTGGCTCACATCCCTACCCTTCTGAGCAACTACCCGATAGTCCCAAATCTGATAGCCTAGCTTACCACTCCGAAAGCATTTATCACTACTCGCTCTACACTCAACCTAATGATGTCTTCCCTATTTCTAACATAGAGGATTTGTACGAGAACTACTAACACTAACCTAGGACTTAGAGCCTGGTGACTTATTCCTACTGTCATTTCTAAATTTGGGTACTGGGGCACTGGATAAAGAGGGCATTAGGGCTGAAGACCTCTGGTGAAAAGAATGGCGATTACCACCGTCTGACTTTGGCTGACTAAAATTAAAACTACCCGTCCTAGCTCTTTTGATTCCTCTCTTCTTCTCTCCAGTCTTCTGCTCCTCTATCTTTTGAGCACAGACATCAGTTTAGATAAGTCCATCTCACTAATCAGCATTGAAGTCCTACACCCCTTAACAACACTATCAGGCACGCCAGACACAACCTTACCCATCTTAGACCTACTGTCAACTACCACATGAGGAGCATATCTAGCTAACTGAGTGAACATGATAGAATACACCTTCACACTCATGCTGCCTTGCCTTAAATTAATAAATTCTAACACCTTGGCCACCCTCAACTCTAATGGAAAGCATCTATCTAAGAAATTTGTGGCAAACTTTTCCCATTCTATAGGCCCTGCATCAACACCTCTATTAACTTTCCACTCCTTAAACCAAGTATGGTCTACATCCTATAATTAATTTGCAGCCAACTTGGCACTCTAACTAGACGTTACCCCCATAGCATCTGTTACCTTATAAACCATATCTAAGAATTCTTGTGGATTCTTTTCAGACTTGGACCTTGTGAAAGAAGAAGGATTCATTTGGGTGAAGTCCTAAATTCTAGTTGAAGCAGTATTGGCCACTGGGTTGGCTGGAACAACAGCTAGTGGTTCATTTTGTACTGCTATGGAGTTCGCTAGAGTAGTGAATGTAACCTTGAATTCAGTGTGAGAGACATGCTCATCTAGAGGATCTTCTTGGACTGGCTGAGGGGCTAGCTGAGTTCCTGTTCTTCTTTAATTCTTCTTGGGAACCATGTTCTGTAAACCAAAAGAGAAAAAGGATTAGACTGAGACTTTAACCTGAGCTCGTGCTCAATCGTACGACATGAATACTAAAAGAAGGGAAACTTTTCCTAAACACCTCATAGCCTCTCGTCCATAAGTGTGGCATACTACAAACCCATGCACAAAACTCTACTCGACGCATCTTTCAAACTTCCTAGGATGCTTTAAAACCTTAGGCTTTGATACCAAGTTTGTAATGGCTCGAGACTACCCCCTAGTCATTAGATAGTGCTTGCGGTCCTGAGGAACCATATCCTAACCCATGAGTTGATACCTACTGTACCACTGATAATATAATTATGAATGCAGAAGAATAACAAAAATGACATAATGTTTTAATAATGAAACAACTACTGAATTTATGAATCTAGCAAAATACTAAAATCTGAATAATCTGAATAGCTAACTGGAGTGTCTGAAAAACCTCTAAACTAAATACTGTGAGTTGATGGGATAGGCCTCAACTAAATCTACTAACTACTGAGATAAGACATGAAGTAATATAATATGCCCTCAGATGATGAGGACTCACCATGCTACTGTACTGCTAATAATTTGAGAATCTAGGTATGATTGGAGAACTAAGCATCAACATCTATGATATAAGACATCATAGCACAAAAGAAAAGGTATGTAATCAGTACTTTGAATGTACTGGTATGCTAAATGAGGTAGGCTGATATGCATGGTCTCATACATTGGGATACTAATAATTAACTGGACATACTTGTAATGCATGGAGTACTGAATAAAGAGCATACACTGAAAATGCATGAAAATTTATAAATCTTAAGGATGTATGACCAAGCATATAAAATGAACTAAGTAAAATCTGAAAACTAAAATACTAAAATAACTAAAATCTGTATTCTTTGGTCAAACAACACTAAGACTGAATAACTGAGCTTGGACTGTAACTAAGACTCTATCTGAGATTGTGGGAGGTATTATATAACCAATATTCCCTAATTTGATCTAATCGGGGTCCGACTTATAACCCTAGTTGGAAGGGTGTTAATATCGTGCCATGCATACTAATGATGGCTCTGTGGGTCCACTAAATAGATATAACGTCCAAAGGACTAAGGGTATAAAGCTTAAACTGATGGGTGACCCCTGCGATATAGTCAAGCCTAATCTGACGGGTAACTACTCATATCCTATGTTGTCTACATAGTTTTGGAGTATAGGGACTAATACTAATGACTCTACCTATCTAACGGGGAAGCCGCCATCTCTGAACTCACTCAGTGCTAAATATTACTCATAACTGAAAGACACTGAGATACTAGACTGTTCTGAGTTTTATGACTGATATTTGACTATTATGATAAAGCTCATAATATAATCTGGAGACTATTCTATAATGCATTAAGACTAGACTAAATAAACAGGTATGGTTTTAAGGTATTCAATATCCCCAGGACTCAAAATAATAATATTGTGAAGACACTACAGCTTGAAAATCTAAACATGAAGTCTCTTACTAAGTAAATCACTCATGTAGGCATTTTATCAAACCCTTGTAGTTCATGATTTAAAACAATCATAGAAATGTCATAAAATTTGTAGGAATAGCATGAATTCATAATAATAGCGTTATATCATGGTTTAATTCATTAAATAATAGTATTAAAACATGAAAGATTGAATAATAATAATAATTTCATGGTAACATGGTATAAAATCAATAGTACATGGAGATTCATGGATGAAATCATAATTTAAAATATAGTAACTTAAAAGATTATAACTTGGTGATTAAAATAGGTTTCTTGGGCTCCATGTATAAAAGGGATCCGTGGATGAACACCTAACATACCTAAGATGATGAATTTTGAAGGATTAATGGAGAGTTCATAATATTTGACCTTGATTCTTGAAGATTATGGTTTTTCTACTTGAGAGAATGTTCTTGATTTTAAAGAAAAATTGATTTGAATAATGCCCAATTACATTATTAGGGACTTAATTTCATGTTTGGGGATGACTAGGAGAAGGAAAAAGTACTAAAAAGCCCTTGGAATTTAAAACTAGAAACTAACTGAAAATCCTGATTTTCTAGGCTGGTGCAACGCGGTATTATCGCACCATGTCACTAGAATTGAACAACTGGGAAACTAGTCTGTAGCGTGATGTGGGAAAACAATGGCCCTTCATTGATTGGGACCTAGAATTTCATCGCGACACGGTGGTATCGCGCTTCGACACTGGAAATGGACAGTTGTCAAGTTGACCTATGGCGCGATGGACCAGGATCGTGGATCCTTACTGGAATTTTTAAAATAGGAGATTGGCCTGCTCTGCAATGTGATAAAGGTTAAAATGATGGTGTTTAATGACTGAAACTTAAAATCCCCATAACTTCTTATCCGATAATTGAATTTGGGCGAATTTTATATCGTTGGAAAGCTAATTGAATTTCCTACACAATGGCAGGTCTAAAATGAAAAATAATGAGTGTTTAAAAAATTCATATGTGAATACTCATGCATTGGGACTTAGATTATGCTAGGAAAATACGAGGTATTACACATTGACACTGGATGAAAGTTGGTAAAAAAAATTCAAAAGTGTGGACTCAACCCAACCTGGCATATGAGTGAATATTATGCTAGATGTGATTCAAATTCAACTTCCTTTTAAAACAATAGGAAGTCCCTCAAACATGTATAATTGTCCCTCCTACGGTAATCAACCCACTAATTGAGCACTAATCATCCCACAAATTAATAAAATTTGTTTCCTACTACTTAAAATTGCACAAATTTGAAATTCCATTTTATTTTCTATCAAATTTAGAAATTATTTCAAGCAATACTATTTTAGTCATAGTAAATATATTTTTCAAGTTATTTTATTTCATTTTAGGTAGTAAAATGCATGGGTTCATCAAACCTTAGGTTTAATTACTTGAGAATTTAAAATTGGGTAACATCTTAAATATTATAGAACTTATTTCTAATTGAAATGGATTAGTGGATATATTGTGGGTATGATTATATGCTTGTTTTTGTGTTTTAATGTTACCTGGGTAAAGTCTGAGTAGCTCCAATGTTTTGGTTCATATATGAATGGAAGAGATAGATTTAGTTCACTATGATGATCGATTATTTGTCATTTTACATTAAATGAATTATGAAAATAACGTGAATGTTGATAAATAGGGAATACTAATTTGCAGTACCTATGACTTTGACAACGACTCATCCCCGATGACTATGGGTCATTATGTGAGTAAAGTAATAGGACTTTTGGTCGAAAAATACAAGTCAAAGAAGGATTGAACACTGTCTCCCAATGAGGAATCCTACGACTCATATGGTTACCCTAGGTATCATAGGAAAAACTCATACTAAGAGGCCTACACTTCACCTTGTATAATGTTAACCCTACAACTAATACAATAATCTGCTCCAAAACATTATTCATCATATCCACATAAGGTAGAGTCAAAGGGAAACTAGAGAATTCAAAAAAGAATTAATATTTGGACCCACGAGTCATCATAAGAGTCGTAGCATGTGGTAGTGATTCGATACCAGGGATCGTAAGTTTTGGGATTCTTTATTTTATAATTATTTTTTATGTTTGTTGTTTTCTTACTAATGTCAATCCCTCCATAGTTTTTATGTCACCAAAGAATGAAAATCTAAAAGAAACCACTAGTGGGGGAATACCAACTCTTATAAAATAAGCTTGGTCCACCAAATAGTAAAGAGATAACAATATAGGATAAGAATGAGTTAAGTGACTTGGTGGAGGAATATCCTATCTCAAGGCCATTCTGACCATGTATTAGCTTTACTCGGGGTGGTTGATGAAGGTCCAATATGAAGCGCAAGCATCACCATTTCATTCACCTACTTGTTCTTGATCGTGACCTTATTTAGTTGACGGTAATCAATGCACATTCTGAGAGAACCGTCTTTCTTGTGCACGAATAAGAATAGTGCACCTCACGGGGATATGATAGGTTTGATGAATCTCTTATCTAAGAGATCCTTCAACTGTTCTTTAAGTTCTTTGAGTTCTGATGGTGCCATACTGTATGGAAGAATAGAGATAGGATGAGTATCTCGAAGAAGATCAATACCGAAGTCTATTTCCCTTTTGGGAGGAATTCCTGGAAGATCTTTGGGAAATATATCTAAATATTCATTTAATACTGGGACTAATTCAAGATTGTAAGTCTCGGAAAAGGAATCCTTAACCTGAAAATAGATGATAGACATATCCCTTATATATCAATTTTCTTGCCCGAAGGTAGAAAATAAGTTGAGCTCTAAAAGCGGATACACTACCCTTCCACTCAAGGACGGGTTCATTTAGGAACTGAAACTAGACTATTCTTTTTTTTGTAGTCGACTATTGCATAGAAGGAATGAAGCCAATACATGTCAAGAATAACATCAAAATCAATCATCTCTAATTCGACTAAGTCTGCTGAAATAACTTTCTAAAATATCATAGCCGGGCAGTTTCTGTATACCCACCAGGCTATGATGGTTTTACCCACTGAGGTAGAGACTGAAAAGGGCTTTGCCATAATTTTAGGAGTGACTACAAAATAAACCGCTAAATAAGGAGTAACAAAAGAGAAAGAAGCTCTTGGATCTAGGAAAGTGTAAACATACACATGAAAGATCTATAATGTACCAATAACCACAATAGTAGAATTTTCCTAATCCTGTCGGGACTGAAATACATAGAGATGATTTGGGTGTTGCCCACTAGTAGCACTGGAACTGGCACCCTGCTAATTTGGGTGATCGGACGAAGCTGAGTAGTGATTCTGTTGAACTTGAGGACCTGGCTGAGGATAGTCTATGACTTTGTTGCTTGGCTTTCCACATCCGAAACAAATACCATTTTCAACTCTGCAAATATACTGGTGGTGCTTTCCATAAGTCTGGAAAAGAGGATAGGTGCGGCCACTGCTAACACTGCCCTAGGACTTAGAGCCTGTTGCTCTATCTTTCTTACCCTCTCTGAACTTAGGAATTGGAGCACTGGCTGAAGAAGGAGCTAGAACTAATGACTTAGGACAAAACTGAGAAGAGTTTCCTCTTTCAGACTTAGGCTGAGGAAAGTTGAAACTACCTGTCTTCATTCTCTTATTTTGCTTCTCCCTTATATTAATCTTCTACTCCTCTATTTACTGAGCATGAATCATGAGACTGGCCAAAGTCATGTTACTATTCATCATGGCATATCTGTACTCATTAACCATGCTATCGTTCAACCCCAAAACAAACTTACTCATCCTTTCCCTGCTATTGCAACCGCATAAGGGGCATATCTGGCTAATTGAGTAAACTTAAGATAATACTCTTTCACTATCATATCGCCCTACTTGAGTTTGATGAATTCTAGCACCTTATCTTCTCTAAGCTCTGAGGGAATGAATCTATCAAGGAACGTTGAAGCAAACTCCTCCTACTCAACTGACCCTGCATCATCTGCCCTCTCTGACTTCCACTACTTAGACCAAGTAGGAGTCATATCCTACAATTGATATTCAGCTAGCTTATCACTCTTACTAGATGTAACCCCCATTATGTATGTAACCTTCTACACCTGATCTAGGAATTTCTGAGGGTCCTCATCTGTCTTAGACCTGAGAAAGGATAGAGGATTTATTTAGGAGAAATCCCGAATCTTGGCTCCAGCTGAATTGGCCACTGGATTGGCTGGAATTATAGTTGGTCATTTATTCTAAGCAGCAACTAAATGAGCAATACTACTTTGGACACTATTGAACCTTAGGCTCCGATACCAAGTTTGTAACGTTCCAAATCTGGTACTCGAAATGCTACACGGTGATCATGACATCGAAGGACCACAAGCTAACCCATGACTGTTATATGTACCTGTATACTGCATAATATATTGAATAGTGTAGAAATAAGAACTGAAATGCCATCAGGTTCACATAACTAACGTAAAACATAATATCTAAATGGGGTATAAAAAATGTAAAACAACTGGAATAACTACCTAAACATAATAGTCTGGAAAGACTCGAACTGACTGAACTGTTAGAGTAAGGAGTTGATGGGATAAGGACCCAACTAACTACAACTAATAAACTAATTGGTGAGATAATAGAGAAATAATCAAGTCCTCGAAGGATGATTATTCACTGTTAACTCTGATGGTTAATATCTTGAATCTACCGATGCTTCGGAGCTCGTGTCTTTGAACCTAAGGTATAGCGCAAATGCATCAGTACATTTAATAAACTGGTATGCATTTGAGGTAGGCAGAATGCATGGCATTCATATGCATGAAAAATACTGCTAACTAACAAATATTAACATGAGAATACATGTTTGCATACATAGTAACTATATCTAAAATCGTGATAACATGAGTATGCTAATGACTAACATGACTAATGACTGAATTCTGATAACTAATAACATGAGTTACTGTATCTGACAATCCTGAATCTATTGGAACTAGTGAGTTTCAAACTGTATCTAAGTGGGCTATATCTGCCAGTCCTGAATTCTGAAGAACTATTTGAGTTCTTTTACTGAGACTGATACTGAGACTGTGGGAGGTAGTAATCAAACTGACATACCCCAAATGATGCATTATAGCTGGATTGGGGTCTAATCTGTGCTCTAACTGGAAGGTTGTCAATACCTCGTCACTGGTAAGGACAACATATGAGTGACCTTAATATAACAGGTAACTCTAGTGAGAATGGAGGGAACCCTCATATAGCTAGCTAACCTACCTCATCTACGCTCATATTGCAGGCTATGATGTCTCAAGCTATACTGGCTACATAGTTTTGGAATGCAAGGATTGCTTCAAAGAATCACACTCGCATTCGCTCGGTGCTAATTTTTACCCCCATCTGAATAGACACTGAACATGATTTACTGAACTAAACATGGGCTGATATGCTAACTTCTATTGACTGACAGAATACTACTGATATCTGACAACTAATTGAGTTCAGGAGATCATGGAGGTTTTCTGAGTCATAAGACTATCTGAAGTCTAAGGATCATTGCTTGGCTGAGAGTATCATGGAAACATGATATGGCTCTACGAACACAACTAATATTTTGGGTACAAGTACCCCCCAGGACTTGTTAGAATGAAACTGAAAAATCATGACCTACTTGAATACATCACTAACTTCATAATCCATAGTACATTTATTGAATCATTTCATCAAACATGTGATCTGTATAAACTTATACAAACATGGTATTTAGTTATATCATACAATTAAACATCATGATTCAATTCTAATTTCATTATTCAATGGATTAATCATAGGTTTACATAAATCCAACTCTATAATAATCACATCCATATAAAATTTATCCCCCAATATGGAATAGAACTCAATTACTCATTATCAGCATAAACAAGAGAATCCCAATCATGAAATTCATAATGGAAATCCATAAACTTAAACTTTGAAAAGAAATTATTGGGCTTCACGGATAGAAGGAGTCCATGAATGAACACTATGCATACCTGGGTTGAGTTTTTCTTAAAATTCTTGAACTTGAAGAATTTGAATCTTTTAGTTCTTGAAGAAGATTTGAATTTTAATCTTAGAGACTAATGTTATAGAGAAAACCCTAGTTTTGTTGTTGTCAAAGAATAATGAATTTCTGATCTTCGGTCAGATATAATTGGGTATATAAATTGGTAGTAAAGGACCAAAAAGCCCCTTTTCAAATGGATTTAATTTGCTGAATATGGAGCTATGACAGCTCGTGCTATGGTCCGTCGCTAGGTTGATAGTCCGTCATTTCGATCGTCGTACGTGGACCAAGAAAAAGGCTTACTGCCTGAGTAGCGATGGTCTGGGTGATGGTCTGTTGCAAGTTTAATGATCGGTCAAGATGCCCGTCCCATCTTGAGACAATTTCAAGCTAGGAAAAAGTATAGGGTATTATAATATCTCCACCTTGAGAACATTAATCCTCAAATGAGACTGAGTGAGAGGAAAGAATAACCAACGTACATATTGAACGTGAATTTTGAAACATGATCTCATGACTGACATGACTGATAATAGAACACATCATACTAAACATGCATATCTGATGAATATGTAACTGATTTATGAATGCATGACTGGGTGTTCTGATGAACTAAGTTTCTCACAATGAGAATGCATGTCTGATACATAATTATATAACTGAGCTGATACATGAATGCATGACTAAATATGAAACGGTATTTAATATCAAGTTTTGTGACGAACACTGAACATAAAACTAGGTAAGCTTAAGGAGAACTATTACCTTAAGCTTAATCTGAGTCGGTGGAGAATAGGTGACCATAAAAGGAGATGGGTGATGTGGCATGACCTACTGGATCAGCCTTTGAATTATTATTATTGGTGCCTTCGTTAGGCAGCGATTTACAACCTATAGGTCATATTAAAGGTGTTAAAGGAGCATCTAGTTCTAGTAGAGTTCAGAATTATACATATGCTCTACCCGGTCGATAAAATTTGAAGGCTATTCTTGATATGGTTACAGGTACATTATCCATCTTTTCAAATAATGTATATTCATTAATTGATCCGGGTTCAACATCATCAAATGTCACTCCATTGATTGTTTGATAGTTTAAAAGAATATTGGAAGTACTTATTAAGCCATTTGAAGTGTCTACATCAGTTGTTGAATCTATTATAGCTAGGAAAGTATCAAAATTGTATAATAATTGTTTTTGGTCATAATATAATAGACGACCCTATTATGATGGAAATTGTAGATTTTAATGTTATAAAGGGTATAGATTGGTTGGCTTCTTCTTATACCAAGGTAGATTGCCGAACTAAGAGGGCGCATTTCTATTTTCCAAGAGAGGCAGTTCTTCAATGGAGGGTTATAAGGTAAATTTATCTTTTATATTAAGGAAAAAAGGATGATTTCAAAAGTTTATATAAGTCATCCAGTTAGAGTGGAAGATATAGTTGCAGATCCACAAATTCTTCAAACTATTCTAATGGTAAATGAAATTCCTGATGCATTTCCTAAATATCTTCTAGGTTTTCCTCAAGAATAAGAATTAGAGTTTGGTGTTGATGTGATTTCATGTACTAAACCAATCTTAATTCCTCCATTTAGGATAGACCCAGCAGAATTACGTGATTTTAAAGAGAAATGACAAACTAGATAGAAAATGGAATCATAAGGCCTAGTATGTCCCTTTGAGGAGCATCAATGTTATTTATAGGTATGAAATTTAGGTCGTTTAGAATGTGTATCAACTATCGACAACTGAATAAGGTGACAAATAAGAACAAATATCCCCTTCCAAAAATTAATGACTTATTTGATCATTTACAAGGTGTTAAGTATTTCTCAAAATTGAATTAAGGTCTGGTTACAACCAAGTGAGGGTTAAAGAGAAAGATATACCTACGATAGCTTTTCAAATACGATATGCCATTACAAGTCTCTAGTCATATCCTTTAGGCTAACTAATTCACTAATTGATTTTATGGATTTTATTAAAAGGGTGTTCAAGCCATTCATAGATGTGTTTATGATAGTTTTTATAGATGATATTTTGGTTTATTCAAGACAAAAAAATGGACCATGCTAGTCACTTACGCCGATGTTACAAATTCTTTGTTACATAAGCTATATGTGAAGTTCTGTAAATGTCAGTTTTAGATAAGACTATGGAATTGGCTCATATTGTATCTGAAGAAGGAATAAAGGTTTATAACTAAAATATAGAAGTCGTGAAGAGTTGGCCAAGACCTATAATGCCTACGGAGGCTCATAGTTTCCTTGGGTTGGAAAGTTATTATACAAAGTTTGTTGAAGGATTTTCTTCAGTTTTTTCAACTATAACAAAGCTAACATAGTGTCATAACTTGAACCAGGGCCTAGATGTGATGGGTATCTCAAGTCCGCCATGGATCGGCAATCAACTCTTTGCCCTGTCAAAAAGATAATAGTATAGCTATTGTAGTAGAATTATTAGCATATAGCAAGATAGACTAATAAATAACTCAAAGGAATCTAAGAATGTCAACAAGCAATCCAAATCTATAGTATCTAGAAATTCTATAATAAAATCGATTCAACCAATTTAGGGGCATGCCCCTAACAATAGCCGAGCAACTCCAAAGAAAAGTCTATAATAAAAAAATGAACGAAGAAGTTACGACCCTCTCGATGAAGCTGGATCACTAGTTCTAGCAAACTACTGACACCATGAAATCCTATGTCTGTGCAAGAAAAGTAGAAGTGTCTTTATGTCCTGTATTATGTGCGGATATAACATCCAGAGAAGGTTAACGGGTTGTGATCTAGCATATAATTCTAGAATAAGTGTAGAATAATTTCATGATTAATAGTTCAAAGTTAATCAAAATCAGATGCACACAATCATAAGCTTATATATATAAATATATCACATGCTGGAGTAGGGAACAAGTCTTAGCGTAAACCTTAAATAATTTACCTTAATTGTGTAGCTTGAGCGCCCTAATATCAACCCATGAACAATATGGTTCTAGCCATCACCCCCTGGTTGGGGCCTAGTGCATGTTAGCTATATGAATTTGAGAAATCATAGAAGGCATGGGCTTCCTTATACCCTACGCCATCCATGATACATATATATAGTGTGACACAAGCACACACTCATCTAGACCACACCTCACATTTGAAAATGTGAGTTTTCAATATTAGTCCATCGAGACCTCCACCTTCATAGTTAGCTATAAAACCCTTTTTAAGCCTAACTAAAACATTTAGCACATAAACAATCTTTTAATTTAAGGAGTCAATCATTAAGGAATCATTAAGGGGTATCGTCATACTGACTATTTCTTGTAATAAAATGTCATTAAGAGTACTTACGAAATCCTTATACCTCCAGAATCCATTATTAAAACAACTTGGGGGAATCCTTTTACCCCACAAGTTTTTCAAGAAAATAATTAACTTGGGGGAATCCATGTACCCCACATGGTTTTCAAGGACATTCTTATCCATTAGCCATTTATTAAAATCATTAGTTTTAAAAAAAAAATTGATCATTCCAAATGATTAATCACATTCAAAAATCATTTATACAAGTGGACTTGGATTTTCATTATTTACAATACCAAAATCCAATTATTTGGCGGAATCCTTGTACCCCTAGTTGAATTGTTACACATTTGAGGAATCCTTGTACCCATAGTTCATTCACCATTTCCATGCACCACAATTTGTTCATAAATGGTCAATTCAGTGAGTAATTAATCCATAATAGTCTTAGGAAAAACATTTAAATGATTTACATCAAAAAACCTCAACGCATCATTCAAAACCATACTATAAATAAACCTACCCATGTCATACTAAAAACACAAGTTTAGGGAGAGATATACATGCCTTAATACCTAAAAAAATTTATGTAAGAATTCACCCTTAGAGCCTTAGATGACCAATTTGTCAAAACCCCATACTTGTGTTTTAATGGGGTATTTTAGAGAGTGTTTACAATTGATAAGTGTTGAAAATAAGGTCCCCAAGGTGTATTATGTACGCGGGGTATAAGTGGGGAGTGAGGGAATTGACTATAATCACCTTACTTAAAAATGCTAGAGTTCACCACCCGGTCATTACAGGTCACCCTATGACTCGTAAAGTTGGCTACGAGTCATCCCTTAACTCATAGACAAGGTAGAGTCCTTCGGAACACTGAATTTTACCCTACGGGTCACACCATATGACTAGTCAAAAGACCCTATGACTCGTAGGGTCCTAATCATAACCAAGATAGAAGAAAACACACTGGTCACCCTATGATTTGGAAAGCACGACTTGTAATGAGTCTTTACGACTCCTGACCTATAGCCATAATCATGAAACTGGCATAGACACCACTCACTGGTCAGACGATGGTCTGTCACCTATGGCTCGTAAGGATTCCTTACGACTTGTAAGGTGAGTCGCAGGTTATGTAGTGCATTCAAAAACTATAAACTTTTTAGGGACCTAAATCCATGGTGTTAAAAGGATATTAGAATGATTTAACACAGAACACAACCACACTTACCTTTAATAAAGCCAAAAAGCAAAGCTATTAAGGAATACACATACCTTAAGCATGATTATCCTAAGTTGAAAATAGGAATAGATATTTTGACTTTATGTCCTCTTCAGCTTTCTAAGTAGCTTCTTCAACTTTATTATTCCTCCATAGGACCTTTACTGATGCCATGTCCATAATCCACAACCGACAGACTTGCCAATCAAAGATTTCCACTGGGACATTCTCATAAGACAGGGAATATGAAACACCAACACTCTCAAAATGAACAACGAAGTAAGGATCACCAACGCACTTCTTAAACATCAAAACATGAAAGATTGGTTAAATAAAACACAAACTAGATGTCGAATCAAACTCATAAGAAAGATTGACCACTCACCTCAAAATATAGTAGGGCCAATATAATGGGGACTGGACTTACCCTTCCTTCCAAATCTCATCACTTCTTTTATGGGAGACACCTTGAAGAACACCCAATCACCAACATCATACTTTAACTCCCTATACCTCATATCTGTATAGGACTTTTGGCGACTTTGGGTAGTCATAATTCTATCCCAAAGTAGCCTCACCTTTTCCATGACTTCATAAACCATGTTCTAGCCACGCAACCTAGTCTCACCAACTTTGAACCACCCAATAGGATATCTACACCTCCTACCACATAAGGCCTCAAAGGGAGCCATCTAAATACTCAAGTGAAAGTAGTTATTATATAAAAGCTCTATAAGAGTTAAATGGTCAACCCAACCACCACTAAAGTCAATCACACAAAATCTTATCATATCCTCTAAAGTCTGAATAGTCCTCTCAACTTGTCCATCTATCTGAGGTTTGATAGCGGTTCTAAGGTTAACCTTATTTCCTAAATATCTCTATAAAGAAAACTAGAAGTAATATTAGAAATATGTACCTTGATACAAGATGATAGAAATTAAAGAACCATGCAACTTGATAATCTCCAGAATGAACAACATTGCATAATCCTCTACAACATAAGTAGTCCTCAAAGGCAAGAAATGAGTAGACTTAGTAATCCTATCCATGATGACCCAAATCGAATTAAGCTGGCTATGATACCGCGAACGACCAACGAATAAATTAATAAAAAGAACTCCTCATTTCCATACAAACAACTCAATCTACTGAGGCAATTCACAAGGCCTCAAGTGCTCAACCTTTACTTGCTGAAAAACCATATATATAGCCACAAAATTTGACATATTTTTTTACATTTTATTCCACCAATAAATCTCTTTCAAATCATGGTACTCTTTATTGAATTGGGACGAATCATAGATCATAACTTATGAGACTCAACAAAGATCCTTTATTGTAGCCCACCAATATTGGGAACACTTAACCTACCTTGGCACCTCAAGATACCATCACGACTAAACTTAAAATCCATAAATTTTTCCTGAGCCACATCATTTTTAATCTGCATCAAGGTATTATAAAAACTGTAATACCCGTGCTTTTTCTTAGCTTGAAAATCATCTCATCGATGTTAGAACTTGTTTTGAAATAAAAATTGATTCTTATAAATATGTTATTTCCATAATTTTAACTGCTTATAACATGGAAAATTGAATAATCTTTCCATCGATATATAATTTTTCCAAATCCGATACCCGGGCGAAGAGTTAGGTCCTTTTTAGTGAGATAGTTTTTGACCTAAGCCTTCAGCGCGTCGCAGAGATACCTCAAATAGAAATTTCCAATTACCAGTGTTACTCCACGATAATAGTGCATCACAAAAAACTTCCAAGTCATAGACAAGGTGGAAATGCAATAGCTCTGTGTCGCACCACCGTGCAGTTTCCGAATTATTAATTTCCATTGACACGGTGCGATAACGTCGCATCGCCCCAAGGGCCCAATTCAGGATATTTTACTAAAAATTTAATTATGTGTTCAGGGTTAAAACTATTCAGTTCTGCCCCCTATATAAGTTTCCAAACATGGGATTTAGCCTTTATTCATCAAAAATATTGACATTTTTCTCGAATACTATCAGGAACTTAAGATAGGGTTCTCATAGAAGGTCTAATTTCAAGAAAGGTTTCACCATCAATCTTCACGACATCACGAACTAAGGTATGCATAGTATTCATTCATGGGATCCTTTTGTCCATATAGTCCAAGAATCTCTTTTCGACTTCAAGTTATGGATTTTCTTCATGTGTTCATGCTTTGTATGTTCTCTTTCATGTTGATAAATGAGGAATTGATTTCTATTCCATGATTTGATGATAAATTCCATGTGGGTTGATTAGTATAGATAAATATTTATGAAATCTCATGGCTAAAACCTTTTATGCTGAAATTAGAAGTAACCCATGATGTTTAATTGCTATGCCATGATGTTTACATGTACTATTCCTGTCATATACTTGATAAAATTCCTAGATAAAGGAAATTTGCCTAAATACAATGATATAATGAAAATCCCCATAAATGTACAAGTTTACGCCTATTAGACGTTTGATGAGACGCTTCAATAAACGTATAGTGGTGATTATCATGAATTTAAGAATATCAAGTCATATGAGTTTCCTTCCATCGAGTACTATGGGTACTCGTACCAAAAATATTAGCTGACTGCTTAGATCCATGTCATGTTTTTGTGATACTATCAGTCAAGCTATGAACTCTTAGACTTTAGATAGTCTTATGACATAGGGAAAATATCCATGATCTCACGACTCAGTCAGTTGTTAGATATGACTAGTATTAAGTCAGCCACGAAAATTCAGTAACTCAGTCCATGCTTAGTTCAGTTCAATAAATCATGTTTTGTGTCCATTCAGATTGGAGTAGGAATTGACATCAAGTGAACCCAAGGATAGGGACTCACCTATTATATGAGGGTCTGATTCCTAGAAGCAATCCTTGCATTCCAAAACTATGTAGCCAGCATAGGTTGAGACATCGTAGCCTGCTATATGAGGGTAGATGAGGTTTCTTCACCTGTTATGTGAGGATTCCAACTGTTCTTATTAGGGTTACCTGTTATATGAGGGTTACTCACATGTTGTCCTTACGAGTAGTGTGTTATTGACACCGTTCTAATCAGGCCATAGATTGGACCCCAGCTCAGCTATCATAGCTTCTTTGGGGCATGTCGGTTGGATATTACTTCTAATAGTTTCATGTTATAGAACTAGGACTATCAGATACAGTCAATCAGTCTCAGTAATAGATCTCAGATAGTTCTTCAAATTTTAGGACTGTCAGATACAGTCAACTCAGATACAGTACGAAACTCAGATAGTTCCATAAAATTTAGGGTTGTCGGATACTGTCATCCATCTAATATCAATTATAGTCAGATACAGTCACCCATGCGATCAGTATTATTCAGATATAGTCCTCTATGCTTTCAGTCATATCAGTTACTAGCATGTCACATTATCAGTATACAGACTCATAAATCATGAAATCATGTTGTCAGTTATAGTTACGTGTTGATGCATATATTCTCATGTTCATGTTAGATAGTCAGTTCACATTATTCATGCATGTGAACCATCACATATATCCTACTTCATATGTATACTCAATGTATATGTACTGATGCATTCGCACTATGGTGCTTTCTTTTTATGTTACATTATAAGTTCAGAGACACGAGTTCCAGATCAGTAGTAGATTCCAGATTCAACAGTCAGAGTAGAAATAAGTCCTCATCCTTCAAGTACATAATGATTTTCTAGTATCTCATTGATTAGATTATTAGTTTGAGTTAGTTGGGTATATGTTCCATCAACTTCTTATTCAGATTCTTCAGATAGTAGAGGCTTTCAGACTAGATGTAGACTAGATACAGACTATCAGGTTCATACTTTAGTATTTTCAAATTTTTTTGGGTATTCTATTACCACACACAGATGTTATATCATTCAGCTATGTTTGAAATCAAACCTTATGACTTTTTAGTGTATGTTTTTGCATTATTAAGTTATATTATGTCGTATATAGGTATAGATATCAGTCATGGGTTAACTTGTGGTCCCTCGGGGTCATGAGGACCATGTAGCATTCCGATTCAGCAAATCAGATTGTTATAAACTTGGTATTAGAGTCTAAGGTTCAATAGAGTCCTAGTAAGTCTGAAAGCCACATCTAGTAGAGTCTTGTACATAGGTGTATTGCGCACCATATTTATGTGCAAGAGGCTATGAGATGTTTTAAGAATAGTTTCCCCTCTTTCAGTTTTCATGTTGTGTCTGTAAGTATAATTACAAGTCAGTCTCTCAATCTAATCTATTTCTTCTCTTTATTTCAGAATATGTCTCCTAAGAGAAAAAATCAGTCAGCCCCTCAGCCCGAAGAACCTTTGGGAGATCATGTTTCTCATGCAGAGTTCAGGACTGCATTTACCACTGTTGCTCAATTAGTCATTGCTCATAATGAATGGCTAACTATTATTTCGGCCAACCTAGTGGACAACTCAGTTGTAAATAGAATTTGGGACTTCCCCCGAATGAATCCTCCAACCTTCCTCGGGTCTAAGGTAGATGAAGACCCTCATGAATTCTTAGATAAAGTTTAGAAAGTGACAAACACCATGGGGGTGACTACTATTTAGAGTGCTGAGCTAGTTGCATACCAGTTCCAGGATATGGATCATGCTTGGTTCAAATAGTAGAAGTTTAAAAAATCAAATGATATAGGTCGTATAGAGTGGGAAAAATTTGTCACCGCTTTCTTAGACAGATCATTTTCCCAAGAGATTAGAGAGGTCAAGGTGCTAGAGTTCATCAACCTCAGGCAGCAAAATATGAAAGTGACAGAGTAGTCCTTTAATTTTACTCAATTAGCCAGGTATGCCTCTCATGTGGTTGCAGACAGTATATACAAGATGAGTAAGTTTGCTTTAAAGGTGAACGACAACTAGTTAATTAGTGCAAATTTACCATGATTAATAGTGACATGACCTTAACTAGACTTATGACCCATGCTCAGCAGATAGAAGAGTAGAAAATTAAGTAGAGGGAAAAATAAAATAAGAAATAAAGGACAGGTAGCTTCAATGTTAGTCATCCTAAATCAGAAGGAGGAAACCATTTTCCATTTCATCCTAAGTCATTAGTTTTAGTTTGCTCTACAGCCAGTGCTCCAGTTCCTATGTTCAGAGAGGGTAACAAAGATAGAGCGCCAGGCTCTAAGACCCAGGGTAGTATTAGTAGTACCCAAACCTATCCTCTTTGCCAGACTTGTAGTAAGCACCATCAGGGTGTGTGTAGAGCAGGTAGTAACATTTATTTTGGATATGGAAAGCTAGGTTGTAGAGTTAGAGACTATCCACAGCCAGGACCTCAGGGTCAAAAGAATCATTCTTCAGCTCAGTTACGTTGCACAAATTAGCAGGGTGCCACTTCTAGTGCTACTAGAAAGCAATGCCCAAATCATCTCTATGCTCTTCAGACCTGATAGGATCAGGAATATTCTCCTAATTTAGTTACTGGTATGTTACAGATCCATCATGTACTTGTATACGCTTTGCTAGAACCCAGAGATTTCTTATCTTTTGTTACTCCATATATAGTAGTTGACTTTGAAGTCAGTCCTAAAATTCTAGTAGAACCCTTTTCAATATCTACCCCAATGGGTAAAACCACCATATCTCAGTGGGTATACAGGAACTGCCCGTTTATGATATTTCAGAAAGTCACATCAGTAGATTTAGTTGAGTTAATAGATAACTGATTTTGATGTCATTCTTGTCATAGATTGGCTTCATTATAGCTATGCCATAGTCGACTGCAAAAACAAAATAGTTTAGTTTTAGTTCTCGAATGAACCCATCCTAGAGTAGAAGGGTAGCATATCTACTTTTAGTGGTAATCTTTTTTCCTACTTTCGGGCAAGGAAATTGATTTCTAAGGAATGTGTTTATCATCTATTTCATGTTAGAGATTCCAGTTCTAAGGCTCCCAGTCTTGAATCAGTCCCAATAGTGAAGGAACATTCAAATGTCTTTTTCGATGATCTTTCAGAAATTTCTCCCAAAAGTGAAATATACTTTGGTATTGATCTTCTTTTAGACACTCAGCCTATGTATATTCTTCCATACAAAATGGGACTAGCATAACTCAGAGAACTAAAAGATGAGTTGAAGGATCTCTTCGATAATGGATTTATCAGACCCAGCATTTCCCTATGGGGCACACCAGTCTTTTTCATGTGCAAGAAAGATGGTTCACTTAAAATATGTATAATGTACCGTCAACTTAATAAAGTCAGAGTTAAGAATAGGTATCCTCATCCCATAATTGAGGACTTATTTGACAAACTTCAGGGTGCCAGTTATTTCTCTAACATAGATGTCAGATCTGGCTATCATCTACTAAGTGTTAGAGAATGTGACATCTCGAAGACAGCTTTCCGTAGGTGGTATGGTCACTTTGAATTTCTAGTCATGTCATTTGGTCTTACCAATGTCAAGCCAGTTTCATGGACTTTATGATAAACGCGTTTATATAGTACTTGGAAATTTTCATCATAGTCTTCGTAGATGATATTCTGGTCTATTCCTGCACTGAGCGAGATCATGAAAACCATCTCATAATAGCACTTTAGACTCTCAAAAATCATCAGTTATTCTTCAAATTTAGTAAGTGTGAATTTTTGCTAAGGTCAGTAGCATTCCTCGGTCATATCATTTCTAGTGATGGCATTAGTGTAGATCCTCAAAAGACCAAAGTGGTAAGAAATTGGCCTTGCCCTATTTCTCCATCAGATATTAGGAGTTTCGTAGGTTTGCCTAGCTATTACAGACGGTTTGTTAAAGGATTTTCATCCATTGCATTCCCTATGTCCAGATTGACTCAGAAGAAAGTCAAGTTCCAATGGTCAGATCCTTGTGAGAAGAGTTTTCAGGAATTAAAGACTCGACTCTCCTTAGCTCCAGTTCTAGGATTACCAGATGGTTAAGATGCGTTCATAGTGCATTGTGATTAGGTTTGGTTTATGTCCTCATGCAGCATGGTAAGGTCATAGCCTACACCTCCAGACAGCTTAAACTACATGAGAAAAATTATCCTACTCATGATCTTGAATTAGCAGCCGTAGTATTTTCCTTGAAGGTTTGGAGGCATTATTTATACGGTGTTAATGTAGATGTCTTCACGGATCATAAGAGCCTTTCGTATGTCTTTTCTCAAAAAAATCTCAATCTTCATCAGAGAAGGTGGTTAGAGCTCTTGAAAGATTATGACATAAGTGTGCTCTATCATCCGGGAATGGCCAATGTAGTAGATGACACTCTCAGTGGACTGTCTATGGGTAGTGTTTCTCATTTGGAGGAGAGTAATAAGAAGTTAGGTCAAGAATTACACCAATTTTCTAGACAAGGAATTTGCTTAGTCGATTCTTCATAGGGTGGTGTATGTGTTCAGAGTAGTTCAGATTCATCTCTACTTTTTGAGGAGAAAGAAAATCAAGATAGGGATCCCAGCCTTGTAAAGTTAAAAGAGTCAGTTCAGGACCAAAAAATAGATGTTTCCCAAGGGAGAGGTGGTGTTTTTCATTGTCAGGGTCTTATTTGTGTTCCAAATGTAGATGACATAAGGCAGCAAATTCTTGTAGAAGCACATGGTGCGCGCTACTCTATTTATCCAGGGTCCACAAAAATATACCGCGACGTGCGGGAGATTTATAGGTAGAGCGGGATGAAAAGAGATATTGTAAATTTTTGTCTAAGTATTCTATATGTCAGCAGGTTAAGATACATCATCAGAAGCCTAGTGGGTCTATGTAGGAGTTCAGTATTCCTACCTGGAAGTGGGAAGTTGTGAACATGAACTTCGTGATGGGTTTTCCTCAAACTTATCATCAACATGATTTATTTTGGGACATTGTAGACACGATGACCAAATTAGCTCATTTCTTTTTGGTTTATACCTCTTATTCAGCCGAGGATTACGGAAAACTCTACATCAAGGACTTGGTCAGATTGCACAGTTTTTTGTTATTGATTATCTCATATAGAGGTACCTAGTTCACCTCTTATTTCTGGAGAGCATTCTAAAATGGTCTTGGTACCCAAATTTATCTAAATACAACATTTTATCCTCGAACAGATGGTCTAGCAAAATGGACCATTTAGACTTTAGAAGATATGCTTAGGATTTGTGCAATTGATTTCAAGGGATGTTGGGATGACCACTAGACTTTGATTGAGTTTGCATACAACAACAACTATCATCTAGTATTCAGATGGCTCCATTTAAAGCTCTCTATGGTAGGAGATGTAGATCTCCAATTGGTGGGTTCAAAGTTAGTGAGGCCTCAGTAATAGGGCCTAACTTGGTATTCAACGCCTTAAGGAGAGTCCAGTTGATCCGAGAAAGACTCTGGGCTACTCAGAACCGACAGAAGTCTTATGCTGATGTTCGTAGAAATGATCTCAAGTTCGAAATTGGTGACTATGCCTACCTCAGGATCTCTCCTATAAATGGAGTGAAGAGATTCGGCAAGAAGGAAAAGTTCAGTCCCTGATATGTCGTACCCTTCAATATTATCAGTCGATTTGGCAAGGTGGCTTATGAGCTCGAATTACCTTCAGATCTAGCCTCAATTCATCCAGTCTTTCATGTCGCCTTTCTCAAGAACTGTATGGGTGATCCATTAGTCGTAGTCCCTATTCAGAGCATTGATGTTCAGAAAAGCCTCTTTTATGAAGAGATTCCAGTTGATTTATGAAAACTAATAGGGAAGCAAGCCATACCTGTGTCCAATCGATGCTAAGTGCTTCTCCTAACTGAATGACATCTGTACTATTAGTTGTTTAACATAATGTGGTACTGATAAGTGCGCTAGATTAACATGATACTCTATATATGAAAAATAATTTACGATCTGACATACTTATTACTTTTAAATGGGAACATGTATAAACATATCAATATTAGGTGTTGATAACCCGCCAGCACTGAATAATACTTTAAATACAATGATGTCATTTCAGAACACTCTAAGGGAATTCTTGATTAAAATACCCAGAACATAAAATATATCCTTAACTAATGGAATCCATGATTATAAGCATGGAAATATGTTAAACTTATGGTTTAATTCATGAATTGATAAATTAACATAGTGTCAAGTGAACATGATATGGGTGATTTAAATTTATAGCAGATTATAACAAAATTCACATGGGGAAGCATATTGGCATGGCTTAAATTCGAAACTACTATAAGAACATTGAGTAAATTCATATTCGACACTGGAACTTTATAAAAAGTGGGAAAAGTTTTTACACATTAAATACAAGGGTTCTTGGTACTCTATGAATAGAAAGAAGCCATTGATGAATACCCCACATATCTAAATTGCTTGAATTCTTGAAGAAGACTTAGAATTGGGACCTTAAATTGTTGAATTCTAGGAAGAAACTTCAATTTCTGTGTTTTTGGGAATGAGGATAATTTTTATGTTGTTAACTAATAAGGAATGTGGCAATTAATACCCCTCTTAGGTTTTAATTTATAAATTTAGGTGTTTGGGGTAAGGGGGAAAAGACCAAAATGCCTCTTTAACCTTTAATAATAATGTAGGAAAACACATCCTTTATGAAACGACATGTATCATGGAGACTAACATTAGTGACACATCATGTATTTTAGAGGTTCATCCTTCGTGACATACCCAACTTGTGGAGGCTTACTGCCTCTGTGGTCCAAATCATATCCAACCTCTTTCAAAAATTCTAAAACTATCTTGTATGACTATTTTATTATCTCTAAAAATATTTCAATTAATAAATCAATATTTTGAACTCTAAAAGGCCAAAAATGAAATGTTCAAAATCTTGGGGTAATGAAATATCTAAGTCTCTTGTACTTAGTATGAAATAAATGCCTTTGGGACTTATAAACATGAGACGTATAGCTGAAAACTTATTTACGATTTTGAGGGGTATTATAATATCTCCTCCTTAGGATCATTCATCCCTGAATGAAACTGTCTGAACTGAGATATTAAGAAACTATGTTTATGCACTGAATACTAATGAGCTGAATCATAATTAAGCTACTGAACTCGAAACATGATGCATGGACTGAAATATATTTATGAATTCATGCCAGGACATGAGGATAGTTAGATAGCTAGGATAGAAAATGAGAGAAACCACTACCTTAAGTTGAATGTGAAATCATAGAATAAAAATGCGGATACTTTCCTTGCATATCTGCTTTTTCATCCCAAGTTGCTCTCTCAACTGATTGAGTTCTCAATAGAATCTTAACCAAAGGGACTTATTTATACCTCTACCTATGATTTTGATAGGAAGGGTCTCAACGGACACTTATTCATAGGAAAGGCTATCTTTCATGCTCACACTCACTAAAGAAATAGAAGAAGTTGAGTCACTAATACATTTCTTAAGCAAAGAGACATGAAACACCAGATGCACTGATGCCAAATTACAGGCAAATCTAAAACATAAAATACCTTTCCAAAATTATTCAAGATCTTTTATGGGCCAACATAGCATTGATTGAGCTTTCCTTTCTTACCGAATCTCTTTACCACTTTAATCGGTGAAATTTTTAAATAAACCAAGTAACTAATGTCAAACTCAAGATCTCTTCTTACTACGCAAAAAATGCTTGTTAGAGACCACGATTTAGGGACAACTTGTAAATATGGTCCTTAAAAGTATACTTTTAGGGATAACATTATTTAGCGGTGTCTGTTCATGTACAAACACTCAATTAAGTTAGCAGAGGAAAATTTTTGGTCTCCAAATATAAAAATTTTAGTGAGAGTCACATGCGGGATATGAAATATATTTATAATTTAAGTGAATAAAAAATAAAATGTTTGTCTCTCTCCAGAAGGTCCTAACTCTCTTTTATTACTAAAATCACCAGCTATCTCTTTTACCCTCTCTTGAAGTAATATCCCTAAACCTCATTGCCTATATTCCTAAATCGCTCATTCATTGTCACTGAAAGGTTGAAGTTCTCATTTATTGCTCATTTATGAATAATGTTGTCCTCTGTCATCAATTTTTTCTCCTTCTTCTTTTTAATTAAAATGACTTTTTTTTCTTTCTTGTGATCTTGTAGAATATGTGTGAATGGGTTGTTCAAATATATTATTGAAGTGATTTTGTATACATATATAGAGTTTTACAACGTACACTCTATATTATTTGCAATTTCATGTAGGTATATATGTTTAATGTATTTCGGAAGGGTTTATTTTGGAATATTTTGGTAAAATTAGTCTAAAATATTAATTGATTATATTTTTATATGGATTTGGTAAGTTTTTGATGTTTTTGTAATTGTTCTTATTTCATTTGCTTGTGTGTATGTTTTATATTGTCTTTAACAGTCACCCCTTTGACGGTTGAAAAAGTGTGGTTTTAAATAATTTAGTATTGTATCTTCTTTTTTTCAGGTGTATTGATAAGGGTTTGTCTTATTTAAGTAGTAGTTTTTATGTTTATTTAGATGAAGGTTTTTCCTCAATTTTATCAGTGTCGTAAACTTCAAAAACCTAGTTATTTCATTGTTTTAAGAAATTGAAGTTTGTTCAGGTGACTCCTTCCATATTAGTCCAGCTACCTATGTTATTATATGGGTCATCAGTATGGTCTTTGACTTTGATATTGTAGTAGAAGTTTAAGAAATGGAAATATGAATGTGGTCTTTGTCTATGTTATCACTCATGATTTTTCTTTACCAGATCGTCTTTATAATGTTAACTTTTTCATATTTTTGGTAGATTTCGTATGAAATGTTCAAAGAAGAAAAATGAGGTGGAATCCTCTACGAAATATACAACAAATATACATTTGTTACCCCAGGTGCTATAGCGAAAGGACGAGGAAGAGGGCTCAAACCGTTGAGAACTTCAACGAGGGTGTTTAGAAAAACTATTCCATGTTCCTTATCCACTAATAAATTTATCCAGTGTAACCAAACAATTAAGGTTTCTTAAATTTATTCTATATAATTTCTTAGGGTTTATCGATAAAGTTCTAATATTTGAGTTGAGATTGATTAATAAATTTTTATTGTGTTTTAGATAATTTAATTTGTGTTCTTTTTTTGCTAAAATTTTGGTTGTACATACCGTTGGAATGTTGCCTATTTAAATTTGTGGCTGGATGTTGTAGTTTACAATTTTTTTCATGTGTTATCTGCTGCAATAATAAGTTATTTACTTTTGTTGAGATAGTTGTTCGTGTGATTAATCTTATGTAAAATTGGTGTCTATACTACTATATTTATGAAATACCATTAAAAGTTTTGCAATTTGGTAAAGTGTGGTGCTCTTATTAAAGTCATTTGACCGATTGATATGCGTGGGAAAAGTTATAAAAGTGAAGGAATCAAATCAGGGTTGTTCCTTCTGTGAAATACGCTTTAATTATTAAAGGGTGTTCCACTTAAGCATTACGTCCCAGTAGTTTATGGTTCTAAAAAAATAAACTGGGTTTTTTTCCATGAATAAAGTGGTGATATATTCATTAACAAGTTATGGGCCTATTGCATTGAACTACATGATGTTCTTATGTCTCATTGTTAACTCAGTTTTAACTACCACTACGGATAATATTGGCACCATATTGTCCATGTTTCAACCTACGTGAGTCATGATCGATAAAATATCCCCTACCTTTTAAACACTAAATACTTAGTCTCTCTTAGTTCCTTTCCAACAGCCCGCTGTTTCTTCCTTCCCCTCTTTGTAAAGGGGGTCTATAGTATGTGAAGTTAACAAATCTTATGAGGTCTAGTAAAACATCAGCACATCATTCAAATGTTTTTATAAAATATTTGTTTTTGTTGTCTCTCGGACTACTAGATTTTACAGGTGATGATCATTTTTCTCTTTCGTGCTGCTCAGGGACTTCGCAGAAAGAGTAACATGTGAAGGAATTTGACACGAGGAGGTATAGTTGCAAATTTTGATGCCTTAATAACTTTGCAGTTGTATATCTTTGCTATGGATTTTTCTTTATTATGCTTTTTGTTACCTATTTTAAGATGGGGGAGTATAAAATTTATGTGGTGAGAACTGACCCCATTTAATTATGCAGCATCTAAGCGACCTTATATCCAATTTGTAGTCATAGGGTATATCAAAAAGGAGCCGAGGGCACATATTTTTGGACTATCAACTCCTGAGAAAACAAGGATTTATGCATCCATTAATTATTCTAATTGAAATTCACATAACTTGATCTCATTGTTTTCTATGGTGTATATGTTATATCATTGTGGTGTCTGTGATGAATATAGTTTGAATGCAAATGCTATAAAGCTAGTAAACTCATCTCTTCATCTGCAGTAGGAATAAAAATTTGTTGATTCTTGAGAAAGGGCATAACTGTATAAATCTAAACTAAAGTCAAGTTTTGATCTCTGTCACTTTAAACTATTCGAGAGGGATTACTACAAGAAACCAAATTATTTGAAGATTGAAAAGCTTAGGTATCTTTGTTATGATGTGATTGAAGTAGAGGCCATATAGTCAGAGCATAATGGAAGAATTATGACAACACAGAACATGAATTTTTATTTGAATTTTAGTCTAGCATTTCCAAGAAGAGGAGGGCTTCCATGAATGCTATTGCAGGTTCTTTCTTTGGTGAGACGGTAGTCGATGAATCAATACACTAGAATATTAATGAATGTTGCCTCTTCAAAATGGATGGTAGCTTAATATGTTATGATAGCTTCCCTGTTGCATTTCATTCCAAGGGCGATGGTGTTGCTAGTGGTCACTTGCCTAAGGGTGATTGGTATTTCCCTGAATGTCTGGTTGTCAAAAAAAATCCCTAATTGAATTTGGAAAAATCAATTTTAGGGGAAAAGTTGTTGGCAACTGATCTATATGGCTAGTTGTACTATGGTTGTTGTGATTACCTATTGTTGTAAGTTCCATCACTTTGGCCTACAGTTTGTAAGTGATGGTATCTTCTCTAGCAGTCTAGTCTTCTTGGAGCTTAGTAGATGGTTTGTCCATGAAAACGAAAAAAAATACACTTTATTTTGAATTTTTAAAGTTGGAGTTGGAGTTGTGATTGACCATAGGTTTTGCAATTAATATTTAGAATATAAATGCATTTTTTAAAAAATATAAAATGTGATTTAAACATGGAATATAATTTAAATAGGGTTATTTTATAAAATGAAATAATTTTTTATTTTTTAAAAAATCAAATAAACTTATGAGTGAAAAAGTAAAAGTGAAAACAAGGTTTTCGCTGTTTTCCGAATTCCAAACACAACTTTAAGTTGAATTTGGAATTTCATGGCCAAACACTATTTTTAAAATAAAGTAGAATGGTTTTCTAGAAAAAAGTGAACAATCTTCTCAAAAAATGGGTCTTTAATCTTTCTGTTTATGTTTTAAGATTCATCTTTTGACAAAACTATTTTTACTGATTATGACAACATGCATTAGATATCCGGTATTAGTATGTGGTCTAGGTTTCTATTGACAATAGAATTTTCCTCTTAATGTGTGAAATATCCTGGGAGTACACCCTGGGTGTCATACTGTGCTTACGATCCTGAGGGACCACAAGCTAACCCATGATCTGGTACTTATCGTGAGCACTGAATAATAATATCATAATTGTAGAAAACATCTGACATTACCATAAGGTTTTATCCTTGAATCAATACTAAAATATGAATCTATAGAAAAACTGACTGAATCTGATTAAATACTGATAAACTTACATGTCAACTGAAAATATGAATACTGGATAACTGACTCTAATGTCTGAAAAGCCACTAAAACTGAATGACTGAATATGAGTTGATGGAACAGGCCCCCAACTAACTCTTCTAAGTGCAAAAATAGATATTTGAAGTTAAATAAGTTGTCCTCAAATGATGAGGACTCACCACTACTACTGTACTCCTGATATCCTTAGAAGTAAGGTATAATCACGGTCTAAGAATAGAGCATCAGCACCTATGATATACTACATCACAGCGCAAAAGAAAGGTATGTGATCTGTACTTTGAATGTACTAGTATGCTAAATGAGGTAGGCTGATATGCATGGTTTTATGAACAGAACTAATAATTAACTGAATATGTATGTAAAACATAGAGTAATATGCAGAGAACATAGAATATGTAGATATTGAAAATAAAGAGAATTTGTAAATACCGAGTATGCATAACAATCTATAAATACTGAAAATATGTGAAAATCTGTAGACACTAGGGATGCATGACAAAGCATATAACATGGACTGAGTAAAATCTGTAAACTGAAATAATAAAAAATACTGATATATGTATGCTTTGGTCAAGAAACTCTAAGATTGCATAATTGAACTGAGACTATAACTGAGACTATATCTGAGACTGTACGAGGTATCATCTAACCGAAATTCCCCAATTTGAGCTAATCAGGGTCCAACTTATAACCCCAGTTGGAAGTATGTTAATACACTACCACAGGTACAAACGATGACTGTATGGATCTACTAAACTCATATAATATCCCAAGGACAAAGGGTGTTAATCTTGAACTGACGGGTGACCCCTACGAGATAGTCAAGCCCAATCTGATGGGAGACTTCTCATACCCTATGCTGGCTATGTAGTTCAAGAGTATAGGGATTACTACTAAAGAATCTACCTATCTAATGGAGAAACCACCATCCCTACACTCTCTCGGTGCTAAATCCTATTCCCAGTTGAAAGACACCGAAATACTAGACTGTTCTGAGTTTTAACTCACTTATATTTGGCTATTCTGATAATGCTCATAGTATGTTCTTAAGGCTATTCTATAATGTGCTAAGACTAAACTAAATAAACAACTATGGTTTTCGGGTATTCAATACCCCTAGGACTCAAAAACAATGATAGTAAAATGAAACTAAATCTTGAAGGACAAAATATGAAGGCTTTTATTTAAATCAATCACGTTTGTAGGAATTTTATCAAACACTTGTAGTTGAGGTTTTAAAAAAATCATAGGAATGCCATGGAACTTATAAAAATAGCATGAATTCTACATAATAGTACTAAATCATGTTTTTATTCAATAAATAATATAATAAAAACATGGAGGATTGAATGATATCAATAATTTCAAGGTAACATGGTATAAAATCAATATTACATGCAGGTTCATAGGAGAAATCATAATTTAAATTTAAATAGCTTGAAACTATTATAAATTGGTAATTAAAATATAATATTTGGATACCATGGATAAAGGGAATCCATGGATTAACATCTAACATACCTTTGGGATAGTGAATTTCTTGAAGTTCTGGACGAGTTCTTTAGTATTGGCCTTGAATTTGAGAGCTAGTGTTTTTTGTCCTTGAAAAGGGGAACTTTTATTCTATGAGGAATTGAAATAGAGATGACTACATAGGATATTTAGGGGTTAAATTTCCTGTTTTAGGTTAATTAGGGTTGTGGAAAAATACCTAAATACCCATGAAAAAATTAAAAAATGGAAGCTGAAAACTGAAGATCCCAATTCTTAGCTTTGGCACGATGCACCATTATCACACCAAGCCACTGGAAAAGGGAAATTAGGACTTGGACAAACACCATGATGTGGAGCAATCACATTAATCCTTTTAAGTGCCAATTTGGACACCTCCATGACCCGCAACCATCGCGTAGGCCCACTAGAAATTGCAAAACTAGAAATTGGCTTTCTCCGCGATGCGTCAACATCGTGGGGTCACACTAGAAATTGACAATCATTATCTGGACTGTCTCCACGATGTGTTAAGGGTTAAAATGATGATGTTTAATGACTAAAACTTAAAATCCCCATAACTTCTTACCCAGTTATCGAATTTCGTTAAATTTTATATCATTTGTAAGCTAATTTAATTCCTAAGCAATGGAAGGTTCTAAACTAAAGAATAATGACTGTTATCAAAATTTTTATTTATGAATACTTATATATACTGGGACTTAGATTATACATGGAGTGGTACAATATCTCCTTCTTGGGATAATTTTCCTCAAATGAAACTTGTTAAGCTGAGAAAAACTGTTGGGCTAAGCTTACACACTGAACATGCATATCTGATGGATAAAATGCATGCCTGAACTGATTTGTAAATCTATGATTGACATGAACATGATGTGCAACTAAAACTGAGTATGATAAAGAGAAATCTTAAGAAGATTAGTACCTTATACTGAAGCTGGATTTGTGGTGAAGAGATGAGGGTGCTTGGTTTGCATATCTGCTTCTGCTTCCCAAGTGGCTCCCTCAACAGACTAATTCTGTCAAAGAACTTTGACCAATGGAACTTTTTCGTTCCTTAGTCTACGAACTCGATGATAAGGAATTTCCATTGGAACACACTCATAGGAAATATTGTTCTGTATATCTATACTTTCTAAGGGAAAAACTACAACTGGATCACCAATACACTTTTTCAATAATGAGACATGGAACACTCAGTGTGTACTAAGGCTAAATCTGAAGGCAACTCAAGCTCATAAGCTGTGTTTCTGAAATAACTGAGAATTCTGAAGGGACCGACATATCGGGGACTGAGTTTCCCTTTCTCGTCGAATCTCTTCACTCTTTTCACGGGAGAGATTTTTGAGTACACAAGATCACCGACCTCAAACTTGAGATCCTTTCTCCTCATATCTTTATACAATTTCTTTCAGCTCTGGGCAGCCCTAAGCCTTTCTCCAATCAACTGAACCTTTTCTAAGGCATCAAACACCATGTTAGGACCTACTACTGCAGCCTCACCTACTTCAAACCAATGTATTGGAGATCTACATCTCCTGCCATAGAGAGATTTAAATGGAGCCATACAGAAACTGGACGGATACCTATTATTCTTTTCAAATTCAATCAAAGAAAAGTGGTCATCCTAACTACCTTTAAAATTAACTGCGCATGCTCTCAGCATATCCTCAAGAGTCTGAATGAAACTTTTTTCTAGATCATCTTCCTGAGGTTAGAAGTCTATACTAAGACGGGCTTGGGTACCAAGACCCTTTTGGAATGCTTTCCAGAAATGAAAGGTAAACTGGGTACCTCTATTTGAGATAATAGATAAGGGAACACCTTACAACCTAACCAACTCTTTGAGATAGAGTTTGGCATATTACTCATCTGAATAAGAGGTATGGACTGGCAAGAAATGAGCTTATTTGATCATCCTGTCTATGATAACCCAAATAAAATTATGCTGATGATGGGTATGAGGCAAACCTATCACAAAATCCATGTTCACTTCCTTCCAATTCCAAGTGGGTATACTAAACACCTGCATAGACCTACTTGGTTTCTGGTGCTCAATCTTAACTTTCTAACGTGTAGAGCACTTAGCCAGAAACTCTACAGTATCTCTCTTCATCCCACATCACAAATAGATCTCCCATAAATTGTGGTACAACTTAGTGGCCTCTAGATAAATAGAGTAATGTGCACCATGCGCTTCTGGAAGAATTCATTGCCTCAAGTCATCTACACCAGGCACACATAATCTACCCTGACAACACAATACACCATCTCTCCCTTGGGATAAAACCACCACCTTCTGATCTTTACCTAATTCTTTTAACTTAACTAGACTGGGATCTCTATCCTTCTTTTCCTTCACCTTGGAAACTAGAGATGATTCATAGCTACTCTGCATCCACGCACTACCCTCTGATGTGTTGACTAAGTGGACACCTAGTCAGATAAGCTGATGGACTTCCTAAGCTAACTGATTCTTACCATCCTCAACATGAGCTACACTACCCATGGACAATCTACTGAGAGCATTAGCCACTACATTGGCCTTTCCCGGATGATACAAAACACTCATGTCATAATACTTTAATAATTCTAACCACCATTTGTAACGCAGGTTCAAATTTTTTTGAGAGAACACATACTGAAGTCTTTTGTTATCTGTGAACACATCCATATGCAGCGTATATAAGTAATGCCTTTAAATCATTAAGGAAAACACTACAACTGCTAACTCAAAATCATGAGTATGGTAATTCTTCTCATGGGGTTTAAGTTGTCTAGAGGCATAGGCTATGACCTTCCCTCTTTGTATAAGGACACAACACAAACCTACTTTGGATGCATCACAATACAAAATAAAACCATCTGAACCGTCTAGTAGATTCCAGACTGGGGATAAGGTGAGTCCAGTCTTCAACTCCTAAAAACTCTTCTCGCATGAATCTGACCACTAAAACTTAACTTTCTTCTGAGTCAATCTAGACCTGGGGGATGCAATATAAGAAATCATTCAACACCCAAGAAACTCCTAATATCTGATGGATAAATGGTCTAGGTTAATTTATCACCACCTTGTCTTTTGAGGATCAACTATAATGCCATCATAAAAAATAATATGGCCAAGGAAAGTTATTTATCTTAGCCAGAATTCAGACTTACTAAATTTAGTGAATAACTGGTGAGCTCTAAGAGTTTGAAGTACTATTCTGAGGTGGTCTGCATGACCATTTTTTCTATGGGAGTAAAAAAAATCTCATCAATGAAGAATATGACAAACATGTCCAATTACATGAGATTACATATTTGATTATTGGGTTCTTGATGAACAATGAGATTATTTTAAAGTGGATTTCCATTAGATGAGAGAAATAAACAAAAAAGAGTTGTATTTAGCACCAAATTGGGTAAGTTACTATGGCTTCTTACCCCAGAACTACATGCCACCATAGGTTTGAGATTTTGGGCCTAAGGCCGAGATATTGGGCCTGAGGTCGAGATAAGTGATCACTGAATTGGCGTTGTACTCCCTGGCAAGAGTATGACTCTTCTCCCTAACGTGGGGTCTCTTTCTTAGGAGTACAAAATATTGGACTCCATGTAGATCGTATGGTTTATTTTGGTTAAGAGAACCTCTCTTAATACAAGTTATTTTCCGAATAGTAAAGTTGGAGATTTGTGCCATAAGATTAAAGTATTTTTCCCTAAAGCTTGAAATGAGATATTTTCCTAAATTGAATAAAATGCCTTCATGTATGTTTCAAAGTTATATGGTTCCAAATTCCAAGTACTTGGGTTCAAAAGAGTTATGAGTTCTTGAGCATTAAAGAAGTTTTACTCCTCATGAGACTTACGAATGAGATGAAAGCATTTTTTAAAGTTTCCTTTAGCCTATGGGTAGTGAGAATAAGAGAAGATTACCAATTTTAAAGTTAAAAAGTGATGATTCACGAGATTTGTGTTACATGCTCCATTCTGCATGATTCTTGAGTTTTACATTTTATACTTTTTCGAGCCATGTAAGTCATTACTTATTGCATGCATGATTCGTTAAAATGTGTTGATGTTGTTTTATATAAATGCATGCACCCCCATATACTCAGTACATTACCAAGTATTGATCCACATAGACGTCTATGTGCTACATTGTCAAGTAATGTAAGTTTAGGTGCCCAGTCCCAGCCTCGTCAGTGTCTTTCGAGTACCTCTGTCTATATTCCCACAGAGGTGATTCCTCATGGCTCGAGGACCTAGCTTCAGAAATTTCCATATTTGAGAGAGTATGTTATTACTTTAGTTTATTTTGAGTCAGTTGGGGACCTATCCTAATGGCTCTTGTTCATGGATTAGTAGAGGCTTTGTCACACTAGTTATCAAATTGTGGTTGTGTTGATGTTTCCGGTATTGCTTGGTCATTTGGAGCGGGCATTTTTTCCATATTTCCTTTCATATAATATGACTATGCTAGTGTTTGAATTATTTCATTTTGAAATGAGTGTTATTAGTAGAAATAGGCTCAAAGGGTTAGCTTGGGGCTACTTGTAGCCATAAGCACTGTGTGATGTCCCGAGAGGCAATTTTCTGTCATTAGACTAATTGGTTAGTTTGCAGGAGTGCAAAAAACTAAACCTTAAGAGGTCTACGTAATGATGCTGAGGCAAATCCAAAATAGGTAAATGTAGTCACTACTGGGAGCGGTTTGAAAATGAAAGAGTTGGAACCTAAGAAAGTAAATCCAATGGCTTCTGATGGTGATACAAAAAAGAATAAGGTGAATGTGGTTGAAGAAAAAGATACAAGCAAGGAAATCAAAGTGGAGAAGGCAATTCTATCTCCACCTTTCCCACATATGTTTCAAAATCACCAAGAATAGATAGTTACAAGTAGTTTTTAGAGCTTTTGAAGTAGGTTCATGTCAATCTCACTCTTGTTGATATTCTGCAGAGTGTTCCAAAGTTTGTGAAGTATATGAAAGACATATTGGAAAACAAGAACCATTTGACTAAATATGCTATAGTAGAACTTACTGATAAGTGCATATCAAAAATTTAGAATAAATTGCCCATACTGCTGAAAGATGTAGAAAGCTTCACCCTACAGTTTACCATTGGAAAATCCATAAGTGCTCAGAGGTTATAAAATTTTAGGTCAAGCACCAATCTCATACCCATATCATGATTTAGAAAAATGGGTCTTGGGAGTCCCAAAACCGCGACCATTATTTTGTATTTAGCCGATAGTTCTCTTGATAGGCCTGATGGGATCATTGAAGACGTATTGGTGCAAGTGGGTCACATTTTTTCCTAGTGGATTTTGCTATTCTTAGTTTTGATGTTGATCTAGACACTCCATTTATTTTATGATTCCATTCTTAGAAAATGGGAAATCTCTTATTGATGTAGCTACAAAGAAGATGCCCATAAGAGCTAATTACAAGGTTGAGGTTTTTGATGTGTATAAGGAAATAAAGTTGTCTGCTATATATAAGGATTATCTACTATAACAATGTTGACCTTGAGTTTGAGCTCAACCTTATATTTTCTAATTACCTACTTGAACGAGTTATGATTGGGTATGATGTATATGATTTTGTCGAGCCCCTTAAAATGGTGTAAATTATTTATTTGGCATTGATTCACACTAGGGTTACTAAATTTGAGCAGTTGAATAGACCGATTGGACCATCTCGAAAGGTGTACATTGATGAAGCACCAAAACTAGAGCTCAAGGCTTTTCCTTGTTATTTAAAATATGCTTTGCTTGGTGAGGATTATACTTTTCCAGTTAATTTATCTGCAGGTTTATCTAATATAAAGGTGAGAGAGGCATTGACATTGTTTAAAATATGGAAAAAAGCAATTGGATGACAAATGTTGGATTTCGCAAGAATCTATCTTGTTTTCTGTATGCACAAAATATATATATGGAAGAGGGATAAAAATCAAGTGTACAACACCATCAAAGACTAATGAAGGTGGGATGATTGTTGTTACTAATGAAGATAATGAGTTGTTTCCAACTAGCACAATGAATGGGCAGAGTATTTGCATAGATTATAGAAAGTTGAATGATGCCACGACAAAAGATCATTATCCCATTCCATTTATTTATCAAATATTGGATAAATTGTTGGGCAGGAATACTATTGATTTATTGATGGGTATTCAAGGTATAAACAGATAACAATAGCACCCAAAGACTAGGAGAAAACCAACTTCACCTGTCCTGATGGTACATATGAATTCAGACACATACCCTTTGGTCTTTTCAATGGACCAATGACTTTCCATAGATGCATGATGGTTATCTTCTATGGTATGGATAAAGACTTTGTCAAGGTGTGTAAGGATAATTTTTCCATTTTTGGTAATTTGTTTGATATATTCTTGCAGAACTTGGACAAAGTATTGGCATGCTGCGAAGAAACCAACCTTATTTTAAACAGTGAGAAGTGCTATTTTTGGGCCAAAGAAAGTGTCTTCCTTGGTCATAAGGTGTCACACAGAGGATATGAGATAGATAGAGATAAGGTCTAGGTCATTGAAAAGCTCTGGTATCTAGTGTTTAGTAAAGGGGTTAGAAGCTTTCTTAGGTACGCAGAATTTTACAAATATTTTATCAAAGATTTGTCAAAGATAGTTGGTCCAATGTGCAAGTTGTTGGATAAAGAGACTAAGTTCAACTTCGGGGCTGAATGCCAAAAAGAATTTGATTATCTAAAGAACAAATTGACAGAGGCACACATGTTAATTCCTTCTGATTGGTCATTACCCTTATATTTGTTGTGTAATGCAAATGATGTGGTTGTTGCCGCGGTATTGGGGCAGCATAGAAATAAGGTATTTGACTTTATTTATTATGCATGTAAAATATTTTATTTAGCCTAGGTTAATTATATAGTCGTATAGACCAGTGCATGAAAATCCCCAAGTTGTGACCAGTGCAAGAGTGGTGAGTAACAATTATATTGGAGGGTACAACTGGTATGGGTAGTCGTATCCCTCTGATGGGATTTTGATGCAGTTTAAGTGAGGGCAATTTGCATATTTCTCTACTTAACCTATTAAATCCCCAGGCTTTTAACACACTTTGAAGGTTATTTGCCCTATTATTCTATTCTTTTACACTAATAAAACACTCGATAATCCTCTCTATAGTTCTTGGGCAAAAGAAGCTAGGGTTTTATCTTAAGCATTAATTTGGGGTTCTGTTAATGATTTTTGTCCATCATCTTCTCAATTAAGGCATGTTCTCTTCCCTCATTGTTAGTTCGAACAAAAGGAATGGTTTTATAAATTGTTTCCATGGTTTGATTATTCTATTGCTTTGAGTTTTCAAATATAATTTGGGGGTTTTAGTTATAAATGCTTTGTTATGGTTTTCCCATGTTTTAACTAAGATTTTATATGCTTTAATGGTGGTTTTTGATAATGGGTTTCATGATAATAGTTATCTGGTTATTTAGTTTAGTTTTAGAAATACTATGCCCCCAATATGTATGATAAAATGCCTATAAGAATGTTTTCACTACATTGTTGGATTTTTAATGGAACTTATGCATAGTTTAAACTAGGTAATGGAACCCTAAATGGTTAAATGGTTTTGAATGGTCAAAATGTATTGGTTATGGGTTTAATAATTTTCATGTGTTACAATGGAATCCACCAAGCAATCGTAATGTTGTAACACCTATGGGGTACATAGGTATCCCCTAAGTTAACTTGGTAAATTGGTACATCGAAATCTGTTTACCTTATAAGGTTTTACTAAGGATAGTACTTACAAGTTATAGTTTGTATAACGATACAACTTATAATAGCCCTAATTAATAATAAATGGAATAATGGATTGGTTGGATAGAAATAGTTTTAATTGGGCAATAATAGCAGAAGGTGATAGCTAACCGTGAAAGTGGATGTTTAATGAACGAACACTGGAAACTCATGTTTGCCAATAAGAAGGGTATGTCATGGCGACCCTTTTATGATATTGTAAGGCATACTGGAATCCTCTAAGTACACTGTACATATGTATCATGAAGGATAAGCGTACTTGGGAATCCCCTACTATTATGGTATTTTTGGTTAATGTGGCTACACGATTGAGGCTTGTTTAGGGGTTACATTGGACCCATATAGTAGTGGGTGGTTAAGGATGGTTAACCAACATATTCCAAGGTTAATGGTTTAAAATGTATGTTAAACCTAGTTTCCTTTCCCGCCATGGTTATATATATATATGGTTAGTATGCATATGGTTGGTTTACCTTGTTTTACTAGTTGGCATTATCTTATCTATATCCTGAGTTCATGCTAGAGTTGACCTGCAAACCTATGGTTGTATTCCCACGTTATGTAGTGACAGGCTATTGTACTCCTTTTGATTAGCGATCCGACATCAAGATCAACTATTGGATTGAAGTGGTGAGCTTCTATCTTTACAGAAGGCTCCATTTTATGGATGTTATTTCGTACATTGGTTTATTTATGGATATTGGTTTTGGCTAGGGTCGGGGGCATATACCAACCATATATTTATTATTTTTTATAGAGGCTTTTGTGGAATTACTATGGGTTGGTATGGGTGGGATCGGTATTAATGTCAGCCTTAGTATTGGCATTGGTATTGGGGTTGATACTATTTAATGAAATTTCTCACTATTCTATCCTTTTGTGTTATGTTATAGAACATGGTATAGTTATTGTTTTAGTTTTTGTCAAGGTTATTGGTTGGTTTGGGACGGTTGGATTGGTTTGGGTCGGTCATGGTTATTGACATATCCTATAGTCCTGATTTGGATAATTATACTCTATCTTGTTATATAGTCAAAATTAATCCGACTAAGGGTATGAAATGGATGGTTGGGTTGGGTATTGGGGTGGCCCCGCTCCTAGTTGAACTTGGGATGCCTATTCTAATAAGTCCCCGGTCGGGTCGTGTGAATAGGATAGACTTTAAAATAAAATGCCCATTGGGATTTGTCCTTATTGCTTGGTGTATTGGAAAGCCTGCCACATTCCTGTGGATCTTGAGCTGCTTACTGGGCAGTAAAGAAATTGAATCTATATATTAATTCTGCGGGAGAAAAGAGATTGGTAAAGATGAATTAACTTGATGAGTTTCACTTACATGCCTATGAAAATGCAAAATTGTATAAAGAAAATACCAACAAATAGCATCATAACCATATTCTGACTTTAGCCTTTGACCCAGGACAACTTGTGTTGTTATTCAATTCTAGATTGAAGTAGTTTCTGGTTAAGTTGAGGTCCAAATGATATGGACAATTTAAAGTGGTGAGAATGCCTTCCCATGTAGTTGTCAAACAAGAGTGAAAAGTTCATGGAGAATGGACAAAGAGTTAAAAAATATTAGGCAGATCACGAGAATCAATACAATACATTAATCACCTTTGCAGTGGAAAGAAGATGAGTTGGGTCATGCCACGATGTAAACTAGGGTGCTGCGTTTGAGGAGACCCACAAATGTAATGTAATAGTTTGCTTTATTTCTTAGTTGTTTGACGAAAATGAAAAAGAAGAAAATATTTAGAAACAAAATAAAAAATACAAAAAGATATGTCGTGCCATGACCAAAACTGAGGCACCAAGTGTGAGGCAACCCACTTTTTCTTATGTTACATTGTTGTTTTTGTTTAGTATGTACGAATGAGAAACTTTGGCATGAAAAAGTGAGAAGTAAGTGATATTTTGTTAAAGGAAATCTCTCAAGTAAGTAAAATATGCACTAAGGTAAGATACGAGAATGGGATGAAAAGTATGGATAAAATATCCCCTAAAAATGCAAATTCCAATAGATGTGCGTGATAAGCCTGTGATGCGCACCCTAAATCAGTTCATTTAGATGGGCGACACAGAAGGAAATGTTTTAATCCAGTAAACCTGCGCATTGGGCTAGCGTTGTGGAGGTTATTCCTCTTATTGAATATCACGCTACAAAGGTCATTCCTATCATTATTAACTACGCCGCAGAACTGGCTTCATTTTGGGTTTTTATCCCAATTCTAATTCACTTTTTCCCTCTCCCTTTAAATACACCCTTATTTCCCACTTCCCCTCTCCCATTAGTAACCCAAACCGCTCCACCCCTATTTTCTAAGCGCTAAATTGTCTTCTATTTTGGGTTAATTTCACTCAAACAAATGGAAGCTTTTCCCTTATCTTCTCAAAGACAACTACGGTAAGTATTTATATGACTATTCCTTTTACTTATTCTTATGAAAGAAGTGGAATTAATTAATGCATAATTGGAATACAAACTTGATTTGATTTCTACTTAGGGAGGGGATTTTGAGTTCATGGAGTATTTTTCTGTTATAAAAGAATGTTGTTATACTACATGTTCTTTGTTTGTTCCATTGTTTTTTGAAAAAAACTAAATTCATGGGATTTTAGTGGAATATTGTACATTTAGGTAACATGCATGATTGGCAAATGCATAGAGATGGTGTTGGTTGAGTATTAAAACCTAAATTATCATATAGTGTTTACATTGTTGAAAAGGAAAGTCTAAGTACCTCTAGTTTTTGAGTTACACAGGCATGATAACAACTAGGTGTAGGGTGGTTTGTAAATCTCGATACACTTAGTGTTTTCTATAATGTTGATATAGTCTACCATAGGTTTAATATTATTCTTTAAATTATACTTGCACTTTCATAAAATTGTGAAGTTGGGAATATGTATGAGTTACACGTTGGTGAGGTGATGTTGAAACTAAGAAATATGTACACCTAAAATTGTGTTGCTTAAGTGAATTATGGTATAAATGTTATAAGTTGAATAGATGTCCAAATTGATCTCTTCTTGAAATTTGAGATGTTTTGCATATGCGAGTTTGTGTATTGAACATTGGAAGTTTGAGTAACCTAGTTCTCATAACTATGCACCTGTACTATCGACTAAGTATGGGGAGTGCTCAACACTTTCTCACACTTATTATTTTCTAGTTCAAAATAGGTACCTTGATCGATGTGTTTATTGAATGTTGTGACTTACAAGTAATATCTCTCATCATCAGCACAAGTGGAAAACCATGATTGGACCTTTTGAGCAACCAAAAAAAAGTAAAAGACAAACTGGTCGTGTGCCCCAACCTCTGATAATCCCATGAGGGCAAATTAGAAGATACGATACTAAGTCAGCTGTCGAGGATGGCAATAAGTGGTACACCAAAAAAAATGAGACTAAATATACTATAGACCACTTCATTGATTAGTCAAGCCTATTGAAAGAGTTTCCTAGCATGGTGGGAAGATTAGATGAGCTGCATATGAATTTCTTGTTTGAGAAGACATATGAGTGCAACCTGGACCTTATTAGGGAGATTTATGCGAACTGGGACCCCAGGGAGTGAGATTCGTATGTATTTTTATGAGGCCAGGTGGTTACCTTTATTCCTCAAGTATTTAATGTACCTTTAGGTACACCGGAGGTGGATGCCAAACCATTGAAGCAGAAAAAAATCACACCGCCTTATGCAGACATTCACCATTTATTAAGGGGGCACCACTCTACAGCCAAGTGGACATATCACAGAGAAGAGGCGTCTATCTCACATTCCCCTATGCTCTAATTAATAGGAAGGGTAGCATGTGGGTAAAGGTCATCTACCACTGTCTCATCCAGCGAACACACAGAATTGATGTGACACGCGATAGGGTGTGCCTTATTTATGCTTTAATGCATGATGATATTTATGTGAATATAGGTTTTGTGATATTTTCAACAATGAAGAAGACGCGTCTCTATCAAAGGTTTAGGTATGGCTTTTGTGGTCTACTGACGAGGTTCCTAAGAGATCAGGGTGTAGAGAAAGAGACACTTGACTATAGGCCGGGAATGGACCTTCGCCCTATGGATGTGTCCCATGCTAAGGGGATTGTTGTGTCTTATGGTCTGGTATTAACTATGCTTGAGCCTTAGGTTCAAAATGAAAAGATCATCACCCGAATATATAGGCTACAGTTGCTTCAGTTGCAGATAGGGGCATGCCCAGCTACACAAGAGAAAATTCAAGTTGTAGAGGTGGATTATCCTCTTGGTCATCATGCGAGGAACATGTTGCTGATTGGCCTAAATTTTATTGATCCTTTTGAAAATAATGTACCCATGGATGAAGAGGACCAGCTGTGTGATTCAGATATAGATTCAAATAAAGAGGAAGACATAGATGACCCAGACTTGGGAGTCGAGGCCTATGGTCCAGAGTCTGATGATGATATAAATGATGCTTGATGGAGATTTTTTTCCCACCTCATGCTTAGTTTGATTTGCAAGCACTGGGATAGTTGTTCATTTTAAAGTGTGGGGTGGTGGTTTCTTATTTCTCATTCCTAGTACTTTTATAGGTTATGTTTTGTTGGATAATTTTATTTTATTGTATTGGATATTTTTATTTGGTTATTATTAGGATTTAGATATTCATTCCAAATATTTGGAGTTATTCAGTTTGTAATAGTTAGTAGTGAGGATATTTATTTAGTTATATTGCTTAGTAGTTACTTTATTTTAAAAGTAGGAGAAAATTTTTTGTTTTTGTCCTAAAGGAAATTTTAAATAAATCGTCATATTAGGTGTCTTCTCCTATGATGGATGAATGAGGGTTGTCTTCAGAGGAGATGGTCTTAGAAAATAAAGAAGTGAAAATAACCGAACTAGAAACTTTGTGTTGGGCCATTTGGTTGCTTGGCTTTGAAAATACTTGTTGTAAATAAAATTTAGTCTTAAATGAAAAGGGAGATAGTTTTAGAACTTATCTGAATTAGAGTAATTTTTTTTTTGGCTTAAATCTGAACTTGACAAGTGTGAGATCGAAATCCATAGGGATCCGACTTGAATCTAGCATGAACTAAGAGTGAGAGGTTTTTTAGTTATTCTACATGCATATTGTTAACTAGAAATTGCCCCGTGTGTTTAAAATGCAAAATAAAGGATGCTGGGTTTAGGCTATGATGTAGGTATTTTTGTTGATAGCCATATTTCTAGACCTCATTTACCTACCCTTCTATATTTTCCTAGTTATCTCCATGGAGCCAATAGCTTATTTTCTTTCGTAGGCTCATATATATTCTATTGCCCTTTTGTTCTTTAACAAGAATTTCATCCAAAACTCCTAAGCGCTTTAGTTTAAATTTATTAGAGTTAAGGAGTAGAAATTCAAGTAAGGATTATGGTGCAATTGAATTCCTTAGGTTATTGTTACTGAGGTAGGATATTGATATCTGTGGGGGTTTAGACTATGAAATAAACGAAAGAAAGAAAGGTTGAGGAAATAAGGAAACAAAAGAAAGGTGAATAGATGACACTTCCACCACAGTGTATGTAATAAACATAAAATGATATGGCTAAAGAAAACGTAGAAAAGAAGGTAGTGAGGGAAGCATTTTGTTGATAATTTGATGATTTAAATGGTTATGTGATGTATTATAGAGCTTAGAGAGATTAGCCACTATTTTCCCAAATAGTTCTTACCCATCCCATAGCCTGCATTACAACCATAAAAGACCTAGTTAATCCTTCATCCCAACTTTTAACTATTAATGGAGTAGTACACTAATGGAAATCTTATGGTTCACTGTCTATCATGTATGAATTCATTATTAAAAGTGGGCAATTTAGTTTTTGATATTCCCATTCTATTATATAAATTGTAAGATTGTAGAGTGATTATGGGAAATTTTCTTGTTGTGATGGTGCATGTGGAGGATGGTGGGGAGACATATAGTGTTATTGATTGAGTAACTTAATTGATTTTGCCCACAAATTTGAAGTTCAGACTGAGGTAAGGACGTTTCAAAATAATAATAGCATGCTTACAGAAGTGAATTGACATGTTTTTGCTAAAATGTCATGTTTGTCTTATGTGTGCCCAACACAAGTATTATTCTTAGGTTGTGGTGTTAAGATTTATTGAGTATTGTTCTGCTTATAGTTGTTTGAGAATGAACAAGATTCTAAGTGTGGGATAGTGATCTTGGGCGTATTTATTTGTCCAAGCGCCAATATTTACCCATAATCGGACTTGTTCTACGAGTTAAAATATGATATTCTTATTGTGTTTGAGTTGTAATTTCATGATATAGATAATGGAAATGATTAGTGATGCAGGGTTGATTTTAAATCAAATTGAATTCAATCGGAAGTATGATGGGAATAGAATAATGATTGAAGCATTCGAATTGATTTTGTGGACATGAGATGAAGTGGATTGAGCTCGGAAAGCATGCATTTGGAGGTGGAAACAAGTAAAAAAGCTATGAGATTTAAAGGGAGTAAGCGGTGCATCGCAAAAGCTATTCCCCCAGACTACGCTCTGCATCACCCCTTGTATTTTTGGTCCTAATGACGAATTCCAGGGAGGGTCCGTGATAGCCTCACGGCGTGGACCCTGTTCCTTTGCAATCACTGACGTAGTCCTGACCTCATTCCCTTGCACTCACTGCCGCTATGTAGCACCTATTCCCTTTTGTGACCTCGTCGATGCAGAGGTGGCTATTCACTGGGCCAAACTTTTCCTACAAAAAAAGGAACACATCAACACAATTGAGGATACTTTGACATACATACAATAGCCAAAACCACTACGACACTTCTTCTAGGGTTCTTGGAACTTCATTCTTTCAACCTTACTTTTTGGTATGATTAATTATTCATTTTTGATGTTGTATTCAAACATGAGTGGAAAAACACCCTTTTTCTGGGTTGAGGCCAAAAACATAATTACACTTTGATATTGTTTGAGTAATTTATTGTTGAATTGTCAAATGGGTTATTCTTAATCTCTTGTGCTTAATATTTTTATGATTTTCCACCATTAAAATAAACCTAAATTCCCTTGTGAATCTAAGATTGGAATCATAGGATAGAACGAAGAGTTTAAGAAGCAAGATTCTTTTTTATAAGATAAAGGATTTGTCTTAGCATCTGGGATAGAGATATACCTAGAAGCCTAGTCTGGCTCACTTATAGGATAAAATCTTAATGCATCTAAATGGATTATTGCATGTATATTAGAAACGAGACATTTAAGATTATTAAAAGTGTCTCAACTGTGTAATTCTTACTAGTACTGTTTACAACCCAACTTATGTTGCTTTATTCACCTATTGTTATTTCTTTATTAACTAGATTATTACTAAAATCTTCGTAATCATCTTGTTATTCGGAAACACTTAATACATTTTTGTCGAAAATAAAGTTAGTAGAATTTCAAGTTAAGTAGCTCTAGTGGGAATGCTATTCGACTATCTTACTCATTATATTACTTGTACGATCGTCTGAACTTGTGTGTACATTAGATCTCAGCATGTTACCTTATTTAATTGCCCATAATCAATACACATTAAAGGGTAACCATCCTTCCTACGTATGTACAACTCTAGTTCACCCCATGGGGACTCACTAATACCGAAACCATTATCCGAAATATCCTTGAGTTGATCTTTAAGCTCTTTTAACTCAACCGTAGCCATTCTATAGCGGGGAATAGAAATTGGACTAGTGTTCGGAACAAGACCAATACCAAACTCAATATCCCTATCAGGATGAACACCAGGAAGGTCATCAATGAAGACCTCATGAAATTCATTCACCACTGGAACCAAATACAAGGAAGGAGCCTCTGATTTTTAATCTTTAACCCAAACAAAGTTATATAAAAATCCCTTAGAGATTAATCTTCGAGCTCTATGATATTATATAAATTCCCCCTTAAGATCTAGGGAACCACCCTCCTACTCACTAACCGGCTCGATAGGGAATTTAAAGGTAATCCTACATAGCCAAAAATCCAAGGACGCATAGCACAAGTGCAACCAATACATCTCCAGATAAATATTAAAATGCATCATATCTAATTCATACAAATCCACTAAAGTCTCCTTACTATCAACAGATACCACACACCCCCTATAGACTCTTTTAGTAGTCAAAAAGTCACCTACCGAGGTAGAAATAGAAAAAAGGTCTAAAAAACACTCTGGACCAAAACAAAAATACATAGCCACAAATGGGGTGACATAAGAGAGAGTGGAACCCAGATCAGTTAAATAGTACACATCACGAGAAAAGAGTTACAACGTACAAGTCACTGCATTAGGCGATGGCTCAGAATCCTGTCGGGTAGTGAGTGCATAAATATGGTTCTGAACAGTGCCGGAACAAGATGGTGTGCCATTTGGTGCTTGATTTGAAGACGAAGAAATTGAAACCTTATTTGCCCAAGAGGCAACCTTACCAATAGGACAGCTTCTAAACATATGGCCTAGCCGACCAAAGTCAAAGAACTTGTCTTTTCCCTTATCATGGAAACCCCTATGTTGATGACCATAAAACCTGCAGGGAGGACATGATCGAGTTGACTAAGCCCCACTATCCTGATATTGTGCACCCTATGCCTTGATGTTGTCGCCACCACAGAAATGCCACTACCAGAAATTAGATCTATGGTGACGGTTGCAAAACTGTCGCAATAGGCCAAATAACCATTGCCATAGACCTATTGCAATGCTTTAGCAAGCGTCTCATAGGTGGTAATTGCAATAGGTCTATGGTAACAGCTTTTACGACGGTTCTACAAACCGTTGCCATAGGTAGAGCTATAGTGATGGTTTCCTACAACCGTTGCCATAGATAGAACTATTGCGACGGTTATTTTTTACTTATTGAGACACCTATTTTCATCTATTGTGATGATTCTTACCCATTGCTATAGCATCTATTGCGACGGTGAAGAACCGTTGCAATAGATGTTATTGCAACGGTTACGAACCGTCACAATAGATAGGATAGTGAAACCTTTATTACTCTATTGTAATGTTTTTTCCTACCTATTACAAATATTTCATCAATTGTTGGGATGCCTATTTCCATCTATTGCAACAACATTAAACCGTTGAATAGAATCTATTGTGATGCTTCAGTTATTAAATTAAAATGATTTATATAAATAGTCGTATTAATGTAAATTTTTATTTATATACATAGTAAATTATAACACAATATATACACATCACATAACAAAATCATTCATTAATAATCTCATAATTCAAAATATGCAATAAGTTTGCAATTTAAACCCAAAAGTAAAATGTAATCAAGTCGAAATGACTAGTTAAGTTTTTACATACTAGAAAGTTCAAGTCACGATAAGTTTTAAAAAATTCAACACAAAACTATGGATTTTAGAGCATTTATCCACAAACCAAAAATCTTCTCAAGTATGGTCAATCTCTTCATCATTTTCTTCATCTCTTTCTTAATTTTTGATACCTATAAATAAAGAACAAATAATATAAATTAGAACTTAAATGACAACATAAAAAGGACTATTCCACAATAAAATATGTACATAAACCACATATAAGTTAGCTAGTGAAAAGGCAAATCAACCAATCATGATTAGAAACAAATACAAACATCCAAATGTGAGATGATATAACTTAAAGAACAATGCTTTTCCAAGAAATCTTTAGGTTCATCCAAACCTCTATATCTATAGAATTAGAATGAACCTTAAGCAAGCATGATTGGTCCCTCTCAAAGTAGTTCTATTGCCTAGTTTAGTCTGTTTTTGCCACAAAAAGCAGCAGGACAGCAGACATCCTACCAACTTGGGATTGAGGTACAATTTATTAATAGAACTCAATCACGCACTTAATAAGTCTGACCATAAATATCATACTCACCATACTAATTAAGCTAACCTGATGTAATTATAATGTACTATTAAACACAAATAACATACATCACAAATAAAAACAAAAAAAAAATATATAGTCAACCATTGTCATTTCGAATTATCATAGTGCTGCACTCTCAGCATCCAACAACATTTCATTAAAATTGAACAAAATAGTAAGCTTAAGCAACAAGTCTATGTTTAAAAGTAACAAGATTTATTTTCCAAACTTACTAAAAACACAAACTATAAACCAGGAAAATTAGCCCATTTTTTATACATGTCTTCAGGTGCTCTTGCTGGTACAGAGATGGAAAGTTAAAGGGCCACAAAAAATTTAACTAGGTCTTTTGGTAAACCTGCTTTCACTATGTTGGTTAGCTGATAACAGCTTAAAGGTCCAATCTTGGGATCATTTAGTTATATTGATCGATAAGCTTAGTGTTTTCTGGATCTCTTTATTGAAGAACAATATTTCTAGTGAAGACATCTAATTCTACGATATCAATAAATAAGAGAAAACTACAGCTTCACATCTGATCTAGTTAGCATGCAGTTCAACATTTGAAACAATTACCTTTAGAGTTTAAAATTACTTTTTGAGGTAGTCAACCTTAGAATCAAAATTTGATATGTACATCATAGCATCTACCCTTTTGAAATAGAATCATCTTTATATTCTTTCAGGACACAATACAAGGCTAATAATACCAGGACACAATACCAAACTACAAATACCAAACTTTCATTAGCTAATCAGCAGCAGACACACATCAAAAGCAAGAGAAGTTCTACCAATAGATTGTTACTACCAACAGATCAAGAAGTGGAAACTAACCTTGATTGTTACTACCAACAGGTGGACAGTTTCGTTGTTAATTAGCAAGTGCTTCTCCTGATGAATGATCATTGAATCTTAGTATATTAGGATCAAGTGTTAATCCTGAATATAGCTCCATCTTTCATCGTGTATCTTCAACTTTGACCAAGTGAGATTAAGAGGACAAAATATCCCATTCTTTGCCAATATACCAAGAAAGCTGGAAAATTCAGTGACCACTGCTTTAGTTGGACCAATAGGCTGGTTCAACTCAGTCAGCACTATCAGTTGACGGTCAGTCCATCCATGTACTACTTGCATTTGTGTAGAACCTCTTTTTCTTTTATTAGTTGAAGGTCCTACAATAATATCAACAACAAAATTACTAAAATGAAAATAGTTTTTGAACTAGTATAAACTAAAATATATATATTCTTGCCTGCTCAAGATTGTTCATTTGCTTGTAAATTAGGAACTTGTGACTGATCTGGCTGTACTTGCTCAACTGTGGGTTGGGATGCATGAATGGTGGAGTCTAGTAATTCTTGTCGCACTTGCTCCTCTACTGGTGCTGCAAGAGATGTGGAATTCAGAGACACCTGTTGCACTTGTTCTAATATTTGAGATAAAGCTTGCACATGTTGCACTTGTTCGGGTACTTGAGATATAGGTAAAACATTATTTGACTTCTCTTTCTGCTTTTGATTCTTTTCCTTTGAATTTATGTAGCCTGTGTTCTTCTTCTTCAAGTGCTCTGGTATTTTTTTGTTTTGTAGAGCAGCTAGTGGTCTAGCAGAAAGAAAGTTTTTAGTTTTTTGATGATTTATCAAACACCCTTGTTGATTCATGATTCTTCAAGTCTCTGTAAGATTAAGAGCAAAAATGTAATGTTAAGCTGGTTAAAAAAACAAAGAAAAACTGGCATGTAGGCTATCCAATCACCCCAACTAACCTAGTCATCTTAATCAACGACATTGGAAACTCTAGCCTACACAGGGTAAACTTTATATTCTCATCCTCTTTCAAAAAGAAGACAAAAAAAAGTAAGATGAGATAAGATTAATTAAGAAGTTTGCAGGAAGTGAGCTCATCATGCTTTTGTGACAAATAACAAATGACTAACACCTTCCAAGGAAAGCTTACCTCTTTAAAGAACACATTTTTTTACATACATGTATGGCTGCTGCAATATGTTACATTTTTTCATTTTTACTTTAACTAAGGTAGTTAAGAACACATTGCAAAAAAATAAGTAGAACTGTGTCTTGATCTTCTAACATACAACTAGAATCCTTATAAAGCAACAAATTCAGAACACAGAGGCCTTATAAAGAAAAAAATCCCAGTTGCAAACTAAGAAAATATTCAAATTCATAATTAATGTCTAGATGTTAATCTTGAAGTTTTTCCTTTCTTGGGCAGGTTGAAACTAGAAGCTCATGTCAAAGGTTATGTTAGAATTTCTTAGATATATTGGTTTAAGAAGATTTTATATCACCAACTTGCTCTTGTTTACGTGCTTACTAAATTTGTGACTAATGTCTCCCAGGTGAGTATTATTCCTTTTGATTGTAACCTTTTTCAATGGTTATTACAATAGTGGCATGGATTTTATTTAGATCATTTTCCCTAAGCATCCACTTGGTTTTATAACTAATACAATTTTTGTAATTGCAGTTCTCTCTGAGCATTATTTACATTTAAAATTAAGAACTTTTTATTTGAAGAGAATGGCAAGGGAAGAAATGCAGTACAAACTCTTCCTCCTACACTTAATTGATGTGGATAGGTCTATGCTATCATCTTCAGGAAGGAGTTTTATTTTTCAATTGGGATTTCATTAGGTTTGATATTAGATAAGTTGTCTTTTGACCCTGGGTTCAAATCTAAAAGAAATTATATGCTAAATAACTTTCTCACCTGAGCATGAAAGCGAGATTCACCAGGGTTTTTCTTGTCCTCCCAGGAAGATGGATCAATGTTTGAGCCAACCAAAGCTAGCATCCTACAGAAGGTTAAGCATTAGCTCAACAACAACAACAATAAAAAACCCAGTATATTCCCACATCGTGGGGTCTAGGGAAGGTAGCCTTTGCTTGCATGGATTAAACTCGTGACTAAGCCACAAGTCCGTCAAACTTTTCCACTTGAACTGATCCAGCCATAAGCCACATGAGAAAAAAATCACCTATACCTCAACTATTTTGAATCATAATCTCTTACTATTTCACCGATTTTATTAACTATTAGACCAATTACACAAGAAACTGAACCTTACATAAGATTCATATGGATGAAAATTGGTAAAGTTACCAAATTTAAACATTTTTATGTGATTGGATAGTCGGTTCTTAATCCTAAAGTGTCATTTTTAATCTGAATCTTTTTATTTTTACTAATTAGATAGTGAATTCTAGACATTTGGAGATGAAAGTGATAATATATGAGATTTAGCATAATACATAAGCATGGGCTTTAACTTGGATTCAATTAGTATCTATGGTCCCCAACTTTGGATGTGCACAAATAGAAAAATTCCATGGCATAACTATATTTGTTTGATTCCCAAGAAGGCATGTCTCAAAAACTCTATCACTTCACTCCAGCGTGAATTACCTTCCCCTCAGCCGAGAACATCTCTAGAATTTGGAACTTATATTAATCATATTCAAATGCTAACAAAAATCATAACAAAAGCAAACTAAAACCAAACAAGACTAACTACATTAGGATCAAATATTACACTAACCGGATTGACGGAAAATGGATGATATCTTGGGGTGACCTTAATGATTACTTGTTCCCTTTTACTTTGAGCTCAAGAGAATACAAAAGGGAAAAACTTCTACATACAAATTCTTTATTCTTCATATAATCTTCTTTCCGGTTTTAGGGAAGGGAGAGGTTAATGAAGATTCTTCATGATCACCAAAAACTTGGCAGTTACACTATTTTGCTAGTGGATTCATCAGAAAAGCAATTTTCTCTATTGGAATCTCGATATGCTTACAAAAAATCAAATTATTTAGCTGGTCTGATTTGGTGCTGCCATCCCATTTCACTATGAAAGAATTTCACAGATGACTTTACAAGATTCTACTAAATGGACAAGTTATTACAGTAAAACTCTCCTATCATGATAGTTCACCCAACTCCCTGTAAATTTTATTGTACACATATCACAATTTCGAAGCCACTAATGCAAATTTAATCATTAATTACCAGTTATGTCACTCCAAATTCCAAATTCCAAATAATCTAAAAGGAAGGGAGTTACAGATGATCTACAAAACACTCTAATTTTAAAGAGTGGAAGAACAACCATAATCACATAGGAATTCCTCAATGATTAAAATAAATTAAAAATGTAATGAGTAGGGAAGAAGAAGAATGATGATTACCAAAATGAAACAAATTGGCAGCATGATTTGTGGAGGTAATTAATGAGTTTAGTTGTACAAGAAAAGAGGTAATCCAAGTGTGATTAGCCTAATGAAGTCCCTATAACGTGGTGGCAAGCCTAAAATATAATCGTAGTACTAGATATTTGACAAAAGAACCAATCATGATAGAACTAAGACCATAAAATTTCAATGATCAATGAATAAACTCGCCTCAGTATTAAACTGATTGTTAACCACAAATCTTAATGGAGATCCTCCATTCTATACTAATTCGAGAGGATTAAACAATCCGATGTATTAAACAGAAGCTTAAATCCCAATTCTTAGGTTGATTATATAAATATTTTGCATTAATTCTGTTCTATTTAGATACAACTCATTGAAAACTAATGTACTGCCAAAACAAACAGAGGTTGTTAAAGTTATAAGGTTAGACGGTGTCCGTTAAGATCATAAGGTTAAATGGTGGTCATTAAGGTTATAAGGTTAAATAGTGGCCGTGAATGTTATAAGGTTAAACGGTGGCCATTAAGGTTATAAGGTTAAACGGTGGTCGTTAAGGTTATAAGGTTAAACGGTGGTCGTTAACTTTATAGGTTATAAGGTTAAACGGTGGTCGTTAACCTTATAAGCTTATAAGGTTAAATAGTGATCGTCAAACTTATAAGGTTACAAGGTTAAACGGTGGTTGTTAAGGTTTTAATGTTAAATGGTGGCCATTAAGGTTATAAGGTTAAATGGTGATCGTTAACCTTATAAGATTTTAAGGTTAAACGGTGGTCGTTAAGGTTATAAGTAATATGGTTAAACGGTGATTGTTAAAGCTATAAGGTTAAAAAGTTAAACGGTGGCTGTTAAGGTTATAAGGTTAAACAGTGGCCATTAACCGTATAAGGTTATAAGGATAACCGAGGGTCGTTAACCTTATAAGGTTATAAGGTTAAACGCTGGCTGTTAAACTTATAAGGTTATAAGGTTGAATGGTGGCAGTCAAGGTTATAAGGTTATAAGGTTAAACGGTGGCTGTTAAGGTTATAAGGTTAAGGTTATCGATTTCACAGGGAAAGGGAAACACATCATACTGCTAAAATATACATAAAATCCTAAAACTTTTATCACAAAAAGTTATAAATAGGGAGAAATTGAAAGAGCAGACTAATATGAATGAAGAAACTACAAATGAAATGTTACCAGCATTTACTCTTTAAGCTTAATATAGAGGATTATATACCAGCATAATATTCAACTGTTCTAAATGTGTATACTTGGTTTAATCCTACTTGACATCCTTTGAAGAATGCTATTCCAGGATCTTTGGTTCTGTTAAAATATGTGTGAATTCCTTAGTTGCGTGGACTCTTCACTTTTAATGCCACTCCCATGTCGGATTATCCAAAAATACACTACTTTTCGTGAATCTGACACGCACCCGCTGACATTTTTGAGGAGTCTTAGCAACATAGGTGAATTCCTTCCATTCTGAAACTATAAACTTGAGTACATAATTTCTAACATCCTTTGGATACAATCACAAAGAACTATAAGTTTGAATACATAATTTCTGGTGCTATTTGTCATCTTATAGATTATCATTCCATTATATGGATGCACCACCTAGCACAATAAAGGCCAATAATGAATGAAACCAGTAATAAAAGTGACACTAATGTAGATTACTTCTGATGCTATCAAATACAGTTTCTTTTCCTTGCCAGATAATAACAAGTTCAACTATTCAAGATATGCTAATAGATATAAAAGTTGAGTTAAGACAAAACGGATTTCAAAGTAGCACGATAATAAAGTTAGTTCTCTCTATAATAAGAAACCAGTAACTGTCGAGTAGATAATCAAACCAGTTCTCTCTATAATAACAAACCAGTTCATTGTCGAATAGAGGATTAAACCAGTTCTCTCTATAATTAAAAACCAGTTCACTGTCAAGCAAAGAATCAAACCAGTTCTTTCTATCGAGTTCACTATCGAGCATAGAATCAAACTAGTTCTCTCTATAATAACAAATCAGTTATCTTTTTGAAGCACTTCTTTTTTGCAAATTGGAACACAATACATTTTGTTTAGAATATATGGAAAAGAACTATCTCACCTGAGCAGGAAAGCGAGATTCAATAGGGTTATTTTATCCTCCTAGGCAGACAAATCAATGTTTGAGCCACTAAAGCTAGCAAGCTGCAGCAGTTTAAGAATTAGCTCAGGTTCATTATATAAATCTTTTACATTTATTCTTCTGTACTCAAATACAACTCATCCAAAACCAACACTATCAAAACAAAAAGACCCTAAAATATCATAAAATTGCCCAAACTTTTTAACAAGTTTAACAGACATAAGAAATCCATTCTAAGAACACTTCACCTAATATAAAAACAAAATTATTAGGTTTTTGAGATTGTAAACTTAACAATATCTTTTATATAGGTTTCTTACTCTTAAAAATTGTGAACTAATAATAACAATATCAATGAACCCAAGTAGCGTAGATAGAACCTACAAGCAATTAATCCCAAAAAACTATAATCAAGTAAGACCACGATTCAAATATCAATCGAGGCAAGCTAAGTGATTTAATCCGATCTGTCTAAGTCTTATAGGCAGAGTTACCTATCAGTTATATTAATAGGGGTTGTATGTACCAGATGGAATAGTTTAGGCGTATAAAGTGGCCAAACACCAACAATTAAGCTACAAGCTAAAGACAAAATTAGAATGAAATGGATAACCACATACTTGACTTCCAAATGAATTGTTACAAATCCTATCCAATTCCCCAAATCAGCTGGTTAGCATCTTAACTCAGGTGAAAGACACTCGCATTTTGAAAGGTTGTGCGTACTTTTAACAAGTATTTTCAAGTTGCAAAATATCTTTCTACTCATAAACTTGTAAAGCAACCCTTATGGAAAGTGGAAAGATGTGGGGGTAAACATATTATATTAAACAAGGGAAATACAAAACTAGAATTATAGAAGATTTTGTTAACTTGGCAGCGACACCATAGAAACCATGTTTATAACTATAGATGATTCAATCTTTTGCTGCCTCGGGACTATTTAAGGAGAAAACATAAGAATACAACAATTAAACATAGAAACTACATTATCAGTAGAATCAAATTAACATAAAAACTACATTATAGAAAAATTAAATCAACAATTAAGACTACACTCATCTTACTCAACTTCTGGTTAGGGGTGTACATAGGTCTGGTTGGTTCGGTTTTTTATTAAAATATAACCAAACCAATAATGTCAGTTTTCTAAATCTATAAATCAAATCAAACCAAAATACAATAGGTTTTTTTATTTTGGTTTTAGTCGGGTTTGTTTGATTTTTTGGTTTTCTCGATTTTTTTACAATTATATGTGATTGAAGAAAAAAATTAAATTTTTTCACAAAAAAGATAAAAAAAAAAAAACAATGGTCATAGTGTAGTTCCAGTAAAAATTAAGTTGGCAAATTACTAAGACGTCTAAACTACTATCTCTCAAAGTAATATTATATGGATACCTAAGTAGTACAATTTCTAAGTCACTAGTCACAGTAGCTTGTCTCAAAGTTTCCTTCACATAAAATGTGAGCACATAAAAGAATGAAGAATTGGAGACAACTTATTAAAAACTTAGCTCCATAAAGTAATTAATTATAAATAATTCTATAAAAAAAAGAGAAACAAACCTAAATTAAAACTTGACGAATGAGAAAAGTAAGATGAGAAAATAATGAGAATTCTCTGAAAACTTGAAAAGTAAAATGTAAAAAGTGAAGAAATTAAAGAGTTATAGGTTTTTATATTAACTAGTTAAACCCCACGTGTCTGGCACGTGTAACATCTCAATAATAATAACAACAAACCCAATGTATTCCCACACAGTGGGGTATGGGGGGGTAAGATGTACGCAGTTCATACCACTACCTCCGGAGAAGTAGCAAGGGTGTTTTCGATAGACCCCCAACTCAAGACAATGAGTAATAAACAAATTCATGATAAAAACATGAAACAAGATAGAACAACAGAAATAAGACACCCATAAAGTAATACCCTACACTAATAAACAAAAGGAACCCCCACCCTGATGCTCCCCTAATTACTAATTACGAACCTCGCGTATGCACTAACCTTCTATCCTAATTCGCGTTCCTTAGTAAGCTGTAATTGATCTATGTCACGTCTAATCACCTCTCTCCAATATTTATTCGGCCTACCCCTACCCCTACCCCACCTAAAATTATCCAAAGCTAACCTCTCACATGTACAAATTGGGGCATCTTTGCCCCTCCTCATCACCTTCCCAAACTATCTCAACCGAACTACCTGTATCTTATCCTCCACCGAAGGCACACCAACCTTTTCTCAGATAGTCTTATTCCAAACACTATCACACCTAGTAATCCCACACATCCAATGCATATCTGCATTTTTGCCACCTTCAGTTTTTGAATATAGGAGTTCTTGACTATCCAACACTCCACTCTATACAGCATGTCCGGACAGGCTCTCACTCTGTAGAAGCCTTTAAGTTTGGGCGGGAGATTCTTATTACACAACACTCCCGAGGCCGCATGTGTAACATCTGATTATTTAAAATTAGATCATTTTATCTATTGCAAAAGATTTTAATGAAAAGCAAAAACTTTAAATCACTTCTCAAAGATCCTTCACACTTAAATAAAATAGTGCAAACATAACATATATTTTATTAAAATATTTAATAAATTTTCAATGCTTAAATATTGAAGAAATAATTTTGTCTAAAGCAAACATTTTTAACGAAGGATAAAAAGTTCAAATATTTCTGAACACCAAATCAAATAAAAAGGAAGTTGAAAGAAAACGAACCAAACTGAAATAGTTCGATTCGATGTTTGATGTCTAATTTTTAAAATTGTAAATCAAAGAATTAAATTGATATTTTATAAAATGAATCAAAGAGCAGAACATGCACTTCTAATCAACGCCTTAACAACCTGAATCATACTGATATGAATAAGAAATAAATCATTTTTAAAAAAAAACATACCTTTAAATCCTCTCGTAATCGACATGAAGTCTCAACCACACACTCACATAATTTTTCTTTACCCACACATCATGCGAAGCCAACAATTGAAATTATAATAAATCATACGATAAAAAAACCTTAATAAAAGATGCATAATATTTAATATTGTTGACCTACAAATTAAAAACTAATATTAAAGAACATAAAACTAATCTTCACTTGAACATACTCTTTAACAATTAAATTGTGAATGTTATTCTATAATTTATTGGAAAAAAGGAATTCTTAATATATAGATGTAAAATATTTTTCCTTTTAAGAAAGAGTTGATGAAACATGGAAGAAATCTAATCTAATTTGAGAAATTTTTTGAATAAAAAACTAATTATTATAGAAAATCAATACAAACAAAACATAAAAGAAAACAAAATTAAGGACTCCTAGTTAAATAAAAAACCATACTTAAAAGATAGAAATTAGTCCATATGCTAACTACAATCTGGCACTACTTATTTTTTTTTCTTTTTGAGGTGGGACACATTTTTTTAGTAAAAATAGTTAAATAATAATTTGATAAAATAATAAAAAGACATTTTGTATTACGTATTTAAAACTTTTTAAAATTTAATACTTATTAAAATTTTCTTATTCTAAGGCTTTTATATTTGTTTCTAGATTTTTCAAATTTTATTAAAAGCAAATTTAGTTGTTTATAATTCTTAAACTAATGAAAAAAGTATTAGTTGTCATGAATTCTAACGACTTCTAATAAGAAAAGGTTTTACCATAAATATATATTAATTAATTATTAACTTTTAAAAATTAGGAAAAAAATAGTGAAAAGATGATTTTGTCTAAATTAAAAAACTTTTAATGAAGGGCAAAAAGTTCAAACAACATTTCTAAGGCTCTTCACACTTTTAATATATTATAGATAGCTTATAGATATAGATTATAGATATAGATATAGATATAGATATAGATATTGGGCTTTGTATTAATTTTTTATTAATAAAACAATACTATAATTAAAGGCCCAAGAATATATATCTATTTTCTGAATATAAAAAAATAATAAAAGTAATTAGAAAGTAGATTATAAGTAATATTTTTTTACTTATAAAACATTAAAATTATATATGTATTACATTGGTTCGGTTTGGGTTAATTTTGATTTTATTTTTTCTAATACCAAACCAAACCAAGAATGATCGTTTTTCTTTTTGCCAACACCAAACCAATCAACCAAACCTTAAGTTGTTTTTTTTCCATGGTTTGGTTTGATTCATCGGTTCGGTTTGACTTAACGGTTCAATTTGTACACCCCTACTTCTGGTTATCAATATAACGCATTACGACATCTTCCCCAATGTAATGACCGCAATCAGCAGAATTATGAGGAGAAATCAAAAAAATCACGCAATCAAATGAACACAAGAAAAATCCAAAATCCAAAAAAATTAGGTCAAAGTCATAAAAGAAAACAGTAATCTTAAAATTCCCAAATTGACGTGAAAATTTAAGAGAAATTGAAGTGCAAACTCGGTCTGACTTTCCAACACAAATTGATTTTCAAAGCGGCACCAGTAAATCCCACAGAGCTCACTACCAGATTAACTTCACAAAATTTAATCATTTGTAGCAATTGTAGCGACTTTTGTTATCGATTTTAGCAATTTTTCATCCCTAATCGTTGATTATAGCAATGCAAAGCTATAGGTTTAAGCTAAGAGAGAAACCGCACGATCGATTGTAGCGATGAGATGATGTAGGTTAGGCTAAGAGAGAAATTACATTATCGAAGTAGCGAGATAAATAAAAGAGATATAGTGTCAATTGTACAATGAATTAGGTTTAAGCATTTGGAAAAGTTTTCTTTAGGTAGACTTAGTGAAAAGTTTGGCAAAGTTTTTTTTCGCGGACTGTGAAAAGTTTTCATAAAATTCGAGGGAATAAATTAAGCGTTGCTATTGATTTTTTTATTTACCTATTGGAGTGCTTATGATCAAAAGCAATAGTTTTAATGTTAAATTATAGCTAATAGAACAATAATTTTTGGCAACACTTGTTTAACCGTCACCAAAGAGTTTGTTGTAATAGGGGTAATTTCCAGTAGTGCGCCTTTCACCCGACGGCTTTGGGAAGGGAGCACTAGCTGTCGAGTAGGACCCAAAACTGCCCCACTTCTTCTTTGGCAAGTTACCACCATCCCTGCCACGCTGCTGTTAGCCACCACCCTGTCTAGAGATTCTAAAATTCTTTCCCTACCACTTACTTAACTCAAACTACTTTTTCTTTTCATACTCCACCTATTGCTTATAGACAACCGACCTAGAGATATCCATGTCCTAGACTAGCAAGGCAAACTTACTTTCAAGGATTAACTCACAATATAGTCCCAAAGCAAACTTCCTCATCTGATCCCTTAAATCAAATACCATCTTCAAAGCATATCGAGACAACTGGTGAAATATCAAGGCATGCTCCTTGATGGGCATTTTCCCTTGTTTCAAATTAGCAAACTCCTCCGCTTTTTCTTTCCTTAACTCTTGTGGAAAAAAGAGGTCGAAAAATAAATTAGAAAAATCATCCACAGTGATGACTCATCAGGGAGGCCCCTTTCCTGTCCAATTCCTTGTACCATTGGTACGCGACATCTTTCAAATGGTAGTCTTCAAACTCCATCCCTTCCACATTCGTGGCATGCATAACACAAAAAACATTTTCTATCTCATTTAGAAAACCTTGAGGATTCTCCTCCACCTTAACACTAGTAAAGGTCAGAGGATTCAACCTCATGAACTAGCCAACCCTTATGGCCTCAGAAAGTAGAGAAGTAGATGAACCACGCTCAGCCTGCGAAGCTAGCAATTGAGAAATCATATGAATTGACTAACGAAACTCAACATTCATTAGACCAACCTAAGGATGACTAGAGGGAACCGATGGAATTACTGAACAATTAGGAACTGGACCCCTAGAACAAGTATGGATCCCATGAGTAGAATGTGTTCCATCAACATTGTCCTCAGTTGGGACAGGGGAGTTTCTGTGAGCGTTAGATCATCAGGGTATGATCTAAAAAGAAAAAATACAAAATACTGAAGATTTTAGGATTTAGACTCGAAAACTTTAAAATAGAACAGTAGAAAGAGAATCATTCCTAAATGGATAGCCTCTCTCTTATGAGTGTGGCTCACTACACACCCTTAAAAGAGACTCTACTCAACATGGTTTTGTCGAATCCTTGTTGAACATGAACATAGGGATCTCATACCATTATGACATGATCCAAACCAGGTTCTATTCATTTTGGGTGCCTCAATCCCAACCGAGGCTGAGACCACGCCCAATACATAATAGTAACTGCCCTACACCTTAAGTCAAATGAATTCCAAACATTTATATATACCATAACAAAATGGAAGAATCATAAATCAAATATATTTAACCAGTGTCAACCATAATACTAATACCAAGGCCAAGGATGACACCAATGCTGACACCACCTATACCAACCCATAGTAGTCTCACAAAGACTCTATCAGAAAGTAAAAAAGTATTCATTCATGATATGCCTCTGACCATAGCCAAAACTAAAGTCTAACAAATGAACTAAATATGAAGACAATACCATAACATGAAATTGAGCGTTACAGAGTACAAAACCTCACCACTACAACCTAACTCTAAGATATTCCTGAATCTAATTAGTGAGTGGGAGGAGTAGTATGGCTGATTCTTGCATCACTTAGGGATACAGTGGCCAAAGATGGGTTAGCGGGTGAATGCTAGGATACACTCAGGATAAGGACAAAATAATGTAAACATTTAAAATGATGTAAATAATCATATGCATTCACATCCATATATATATATTATGAAAAAAATCCATGTTGGGAAGGGAATCGGGTTTAGCATGCATTTCAAAATGTTAACCTAGGTTTGTGTAGCTTAACAATCCTAACACTACCCACGGTCTATATAGGTCCATTATTACCCCCTGAACAAGCCCCGGTGCGTCTAGCCGCACATACCGAAGATATCATAGGGGCATGTGTTTCCCTTGTAACCTTCACCTTTAAGGATACATATACAAAAGTATAACATAAAGGATTCCTATGTACTCCACAAGTATATGGTCTCGATGACCAATCTTTATGTCGGTAAACATGAGTTTTTAGTGTCCGTCCATTGGACTCACACCTTCAAAGTTAGCTATCATAACCCACCATTATTTCCCTATTAAATCCATTATCACACAAAAAAATAATGAACACCATGTATTATTGACCAAGGCTATAAGAAGTGGTATAATCATATCGAATATAACTTGCAAGCAATGTCCTTAGCCAACACTTGGGGGATTCTCATGTACCCCATAGGTTCCATTATTACATTCACTTGGGGGATTCCCATGTAGCTAAAAAGGTTTTCAATCAAAGTAGTGGCCACCTAGGCCTTACCATTTAGACATTAATATAATTTAACAAATTTAGGTTCCATTACCGTATTATACCATTCAAGGTTTTCCATAAAATCCCAGCTATGTAATAAAAGCATTCTCATAGGAATTTTAACAAAGATATTAAGGGCAATAAGATTCAAAAATAAACCAAGTACCGATTCACCATTACAATTAAACCACATGTTCAAACCAGCATTATAATGTTAAAACCCTAAATAAAAACATGGGAAAACATAAATAAACAATTATTAACCAAAACTCCTGACATATAATTCAAAACCCAAAACCATATAATAATTATTCAATGAAAAAATTTCATAAAACATTTCTTTAATTGAATTAACAATGAGGGAGGAGTAACGGTCCTTAGGAGTAACGGGCCTTAGATTACGAAGAAGACGGAGAAAAATTACCCCTATGATCCTTAATTGTCACCTTGAAGGAAACCCTAGACATTCTTTAACCCAAGAGATTGATAGAGATTTTAGAGAGTTTTGAGTGTTTAATATTGTAACACCCTAATTCGTTGAACCGGAATGCTATATGGTGCTCATGACCCCGAGGGACCACAAGTTAACCCATGACTGATATTTGTACCTGTATACTGCAAATCATGATATAATAATGCGGAATACATAGAACTTTAAGGCCATAAGGTTCAACTGAATAAAATCATATGGGTGAAAATACCCAAAACAACTCAATCTGAAAGCTAAGTCTGAACGTAAATCTGAAAGCCTCTAAACTATCTGAATAAGGAGTTGAAGGAACATGTCTCCAACTAACTTCATAAAACTGAATTGAAGAAATAAATAAATGTATCAAATCATATTATCCTCGAATCAATGAGAATTCACTGTGTCTTTGCGACTGGAATGCTACCGCTACTGCTGGGCTGGAGCTCATGTCTCGGAACCTATGGTGTAACATGAAAAAAAAGTACCATAGTGCAAATACGTCAGTACAACTGGAGTACTGAGTATATGAGGAAGGTAGACTAAACATAAAAGGTTTTATGCATGAACAACACTGACTGACTAATATGAATATGGGAGTTCAAACACACATATGTATAAACTGGGACCGTGAATACGTGATAGCATAACCTATAAGCTAATACATGGTTTACTAATAACTATCATGACTGATACTAAAACTTTAGCAAGTAGTGTTTAACTGATATGCCCTATGTATGCCGTTATGGCTAAGCTGGGGTCTAATCTCTGACCCAACTGGAGGGGTGTCAATACCATGTCGTGGGTAAGGACAGCCTATGAGTGACCCTTATCTGGTGGGTACTCAATAAGAATGGTAGGAACCCTAAACTGACGGGTTAATCCACCTCATCAACCCTAATCTGACGGGTTAAAATGTCTTAACCTATGCATGCTACGTAGTTCTGGAACACAAGGATGGCTACTAAGAATCACACCCTGAATTGGCGGGAGAGTTCCATTCCATGGGTTCACTCGGTGCTAACCTCTACTCCCATCTGGAGGGACTAGAAATGAATAGCTGACTGTGCATTATTTAATCTTACTAAATTCCGTTGACTGGCAGAATGTTACTGATATCTGACAACTAACTAAGATCATGAGGTTTTCCTAAGTCACATGACTGACTAAAGTCTATGGAATCATAGCTTGAGTTTGAATATCGTGAAACATGACATGGATCAAGGCACAAAACTATAGTTTTCGGGTACAAGTACCCCCCAGGACCTTATAGAAGGAAACTGACATACATGACATGACTTGATCACAAGATTTGAGTCCACAATTCACAATATCATAAGTAAGGCTTTCATAATAAGAATGATTCTCAACAAACTACACATGATCAAGAATGCACACAACATGTATATACTTGCATGGCTTCAATAACATGGTCATTCCATATCGCAACAATATCACGAGCATCTCGTACAACTTCTTCAATTCAAGACAATAGCACGGGGATCACGTTGAACATATACTTAGAACATAGAATAGTCATTTAAGACTTATTATGTCATAACAGCATGATTTTATTCCCTTAGGTATTTTCAAAAACACCTTACATTCATATCTTAGGCATAGGTGGATTCATCAAGATTACAAATATTCAACCACCAATTTCACATATTTATACATTAAATACCACCATATCCTCACAATAAACATACAAAGATCCCATCTTAGGCATCATCAAACCCCAACAACATGAACATCAACCACCAACAACATAAACATCATAATACAAAATTTAGAAGATGGTTCTTGAGTTTCATAGATTAAAAGAGTCCATGAATCAACTCACGCATACTTTAAAAGGAAGATTCTTGATAATTGACAGAGGAATTTCCTTGAAATCGGATATTCAAGCTTAGTTACATAACCCTAGTTGTTTTTCTCTTTTTATGCTCTTGGATGATGAGATTTGAGATGATAATAGGGTTGTAATATGTTTAGAAGCTACATATTTCGTAGGTTTAAGTTTAGGGATGTGTAAAGAGTGTTAAAAGACTTAATTACCCTTAAAATAACTCAAAATGGAGTGTTTTTGGCATGTGGAACTAACTTAGGCGGCGCCCAAGTAATTGCCTAAGCTAGGTTGGGCGGCGCCTAACCAATCGCCTATGTTTGGTTGGGCGGCGCCTAACTAATCGCCTATCCTTACTATCTCTCATGAAAATCGGCATAACTTTTCTCTCGGGTATTAGATTAAGGCGAAATTGGTATCGTTGGAAAGCTAATTTGATTCTCTACAATTTGGTGGGTTTAAATCAACAAAAATACTACATTATCATCAAGTTATACTCATTCAAAGATGACCCGTGAAAAATCAAACACTAAAACTTGATAAATTTAAAAACTCTTAGCTTGTATTACCTTAAGTGACTCATATGAACATGCTTAATGCATCATAAGCTATCCTATCACCAGGATATTCATTGTAAGTTATGTACTCAAGTATGAATCACAAGATAGGAGATTTTATATTTTGGAATACTTATTCACTTCCTAGCTTAGAAACATGTGGGGTATTACAATATCTCTCCCTTGAGAACATTCGTCCACGAATGAGAATTTTTTGAGAAGGGATACAAGGTAATAGAACCCAAACTGAACATGAAGAACTAAAACTTGATCACATGACTGACATGCTAAACATACTGAACTCGTGCATATCTGATGCATGGACAACTGACATATGAATGCATGACTGAGTATAAAATAGTTAATAGGTACAAAGTTTATACTGGAAACATGAAAGTGAAACTGAATAATCTTAAGGAGAACTGTTACCTTTAGCTTGATCTGAATTGGCGGGAAAGAGGTGAGGATACTTGTTACGCATATCTGCTTCTTCTTCCCAAGTAGCTCCCTCATGAGACTGATTTTGCCAAAGAACCTTGACTAGAGGGACTTCTTTGTTCCTCAATCTACTAGTCTGATAGTCTAAGATTTCGACTGGAATCTCTTCATAAGAGAGGCTGTTCTAAGTGTCGATGCTCTGAATAGGGACAATAACTGCAGGGTCACCTATGCACTTCTTTAGCAAAGAGACATGGAAGACTGGATGGACTGAGGCTAGATCTGAAGGCAACTCAAGCTCATAAGCTACCTTGCCGAAGCGACAAAGAATTCTGAAGGGACCGACATACCGGGGACTGATTTTCCCTTTCTTGCCGAACCTCTTCACTTCCTTTATGGGAGAGATCTCAAGATAGACATAGTCATTGACCTCAAGCTCGAGATCCTTTCTACGAACATCTACATAGGAATTTTATCGGCTTTGAGCATCCCAAAGTCTCTCTCTGATCAACTGAACTTTCCCTAAGGCATCAAATACTAAGTCAGGACCTATGATTGAGGCCTCACTAACTTCGAACCAACCAAACAGATATCTACATCTCCTACCATAGAGAGCTTCAAATGGAGCCATCTGAATACTAGTATGATAGTTATTGTTGTATGAAAACACAATCAAAGGCAAGTGGTTGTCCCAGCTTCCCTTGAAGTCAATTGCGCATGCCCTTAGCATATCTTCAAGAGTCTGAATGGTCCTCTCTTCTTGACTATCGTCTGAGGGTGAAATGCTATGCTGAGATGGACTTGGGTATCGAGACCCTTTTGGAACACTTTCCAAAAGTGAGAAGTGAATTGGGTACCTCTGTCTGAGATGATAGATAGTGGAACACCGTTTAACCTAACTAACTCCCTGATATAAAGTTTGGCATAATCCTCGGAGAAATAAGAAGTATGAACAGAAAGAAAATGAGCTGACTTGATCATTCTATCTATAATGACCCAAACTGAATCATGCTGATGACGAGTTCTAGGCAAACCCGTCATGAAGTCCATCTTAACTTCTTCCCACTTCCAAGTAGGAATGGTGAAGTCTTGCATAGAACCACTAGGTTTCTGATGCTCTATCTTAACCTGCTGACATGTAAAGCACTTAGCCACAAACTCTACAACATCTCTCTTCATCCCACTCCACCAATAGATCTCCCACATATTGAGATACATCTTAGTAGACACTGGATGAATAGAGTATCGCGCATTATGCGCTTCTGCAAGAATTTGCTGCCTCAATTCATCTACACGTGGAACACATAAACGACCCTGACAACGAAGAACACTATCTCCCCCTTGGGAGAAAACCTCGACTATCTGATTCTGAACTGACTCTTTGAGCTTGACAAGGCTAGGATCCCTGTATTGTTTCTCTTTTACCTCAAAAACTAGAGATGAATCTGAACTACTATGAATACATACACCACTCTCTGACAAATCGACTAAGCGAACGCCTAGTCTGGCAAGCTGATGGATCTCCTGAGCCATATTTTTCTTACTGTCCTCAAGGTGAGAAATACTACCCATGGAGAGTCAACTGAGAGCATCGTCCACAACATTGGCCTTGCCCGGATGATAAAGAACACTCATGTCATAATCCTTCAAGAGCTCTAACCACCTTCTCTGGCGAAGATTGAGATCTTTCTGGGAAAAGACATACTGGAGGCTTTTATGGTCTGTGAAGACATCTACATGAACACCATAGAGATCATGTCTCCAAATCTTCAAGGCAAAAACTACCGCTGCTAACTTAAGATCATGAGTAGGATAATTCTTCTCATGTGGCTTTAACTGTCTAAAGGCATAGGCTATGACCTTACTATGCTGGATGAGGACACAACTTAAACCCACTCTGGATGCATCATAGTAGACTACAAAACCGTCTGAACCATCTGAAATAGCTAGAACTGGAGCTGAGGTGAGTCGAGTCTTCAACTCTTGAAAGCACTTCTCGCATGAAACTGACCACTGAAACTTAATCTTCTTCTGAGTCAATCTGGACATGTGAGACAATAGAAGAAAATCCCTCGACAAACCGTCTATAATAGCTAGCCAAACCCAAGAAACTCCTTATATTTGATGGAGATACGGGTCTGGGCCAGTTTCTTACTGCCTCAGTTTTATGAGGATCTACTCTAATGCCATCATCGGAAATAATATAGCCAAGGAATGTTACTGATCTTAGCCAAAATTTGCACTTGGTGAACTTAGCAAATAACTGGTGATCCCTGAGAGTCTGAAGAACAATCCTGAGATGGTCTGCATGATCACGCTCTGTGAGAGAATAGACCAGAATATCATCTATAAAGACTATGACAAACATTTCCAAGTACTGCTTAAACACACAGTTCATCAAATCCATAAAAGTTGCAGGGGCATTGCTAAGACCAAATGACATCACTAAAAATTCAAAGTGACCATACCATGTATGAAAAGCTGTCTTTGGAATGTCACATTCTCTAACTCTGAGCTGATGATAGCCTGATCTGAGGTCTATCTTGGAGAAATAACTGGCACCCTGAAGTTGGTCGAATAGATCATCAATCTTGGAAAGAGGATATCTATTCTTGACCGTGACCTTGTTGAGTTGATGGTAATCAATACACATCTTGAGAGAACCGTCTTTCTTGCGCATGAATAATATTGGCGCACCCCATGGGGAAATACTGGGTCTGTTGAATCCCTTATCTAAGAGATTCTATAACTTTTCTTTCAGTTCCTTGATTTTTTCTGGTGCCATTCTGTATAGCAGAATAGAAATAGGTTGAGTATCCAAAAGAAGGTCTATGCCGAAGTCTATTTCCCTTTTGGGAGAAATGCCTAGAAGATCTTTGGGAAAGACATCTGCGTATTCATTAACAATAGGGACGGTTTTGAGGCTGGGAGATTAAGAACTAGAATCTTTAACATGCACGAGATGATACACACACCCCATAGAAATCATTTTCCTTGCTCGAAGGAAGGAAACAAGTTGACCCCTAACACGAACTTGCTCATCTCATCTCTATTGTCTGTAACCACATGAGGAGCATACCTGGCTAGCTGAGTAATCCTGAGAGAATACTCCCTAACTGTCATAATAACCTACCTGAGGTTGATGAACTCAAGAACTTTGGCTTCCCTCAGCTCTTGGGGAAAGAATCTGTCAAAGAAGGCCATGACAAATTCCTCCCACTCGATAGGGCCTGTATCATCTAAACTCTCAGACTTCCACTGTTTGTACCATCATGACCAACATTCTATAAGTGGTAGGTGGCTAACTCTGCACTCTCAATAGAAGTAACACCCATGACGTCAATGACCTTCTAGACTTGGTCAATAACTTCTGAGGGTCCTCATCAGATCTAGACCCATGGAAAGATGGAGGGTTCATCCGGTTGAAGTCCTGAACCCTAACTTCTTTGGGATTTGCCACTGGATTAGCCGAAATGATTGGTAGCCATTCATTCTACGCAGCCATGGACTGAGCAAGTGTGGTAAATGCAGCTCTAAACTCTGCATGGAAAACATGTTCGCCCAAAGGATCTTCGGGCGGAGGAGCTGGCTGGTTTCTTCTCTTTGGGGCCATGGTCTTAGAATAGGAGAAGAATGGATTAGACTGAGAGTTTAAATTGTGATTATGCTCACTAGCATGACATGAATAATGAAGAAAGGGGACAGTTCCTAAAGCCTCTTATAGCCTCCTGCACATAAATGTGGCGCGAAACACACCCATGTACAAAACACTACTAGATACGGCTTTTAGACTTCCTAGGACTCAAGTAATACTTAGGCTCTGGTACCAAGTTTGTAGCACCCCGATTTGCTGAACTGAATTACTACACGGTGCTCATGACCCCAAGGGACCACAAGGTTCAATATCTGCCCTGACTGGAGGGGTATCAATACCGTGCCACGGGTAATGACAGCCTGTGAGTGACCCTTATCTGGCGGGTACTCAATGAGAATGATGGGAATGCTAAACTAACGAGTTAAGCCACCTCATCAACCCTAATATGATGGGTTAAGATGTCTCAACCTACGCTGGCACGTAGTTCTGGAACACAAGGATGACTACTAAGAATCACACCCTGAATTGGCGGGTGAGTTCCTATCCTTGGGTTCACTCGGTGCTAACCTCTACTCCCATCTGAAGGGACTGGATATGAATAACTGACTGTGCGTGACTTAATCTTACTGAATTCCATTGACTAGCGGAATATTATAGATATCTGACAACTGACTAAGATCATGATGTTTTCTTCAGTCACATGACTGACTGAAGTCTATGGAATAATATCTTGAGTTCGGATATCGTGGAAAATGACATGGCTCTAGGCACACAGCTATAGTTTTCAGGTACAAGTACCCCCCAGGACTTGATAGAAGGAAATTGACACACATGACATGACTTGATCACAAGATTTGAGTCCACAATTCACAATATCATAAGTAACGCTTTCATAATAAGAATGATTCTCAACAAACTATCACATGATCGGGAATGCACACAACATTACATAGCTTCAATAACATGGTCATTCCATATCGCAACAATATCATGAGCATCTCTTACAACTTCTTCAATTCAAGACAATAGCATGGGGATCACGTTGAACATAAACTTAGGACATGGAATAGTAATTTAGGACTTATTATGTCATAAAAGCATGATTTCTATTCCCTTATGTCTTTTCACAAACACCTTACATGCATATCTTAGGTACAGGTGGATTCATCAAGATTACAAATATTAAACCACCAATTTCACATATTTATACGTTAAATACCACCATATCCTCACAATAAATATACAAAGATCCCATCTTAGGCATCATCAAACTCCAACCATATGAACATCAACCACCAACAACATAAACATCAAAATACAAAATTTAGAAGATGGTTCTTGAGCTTCATGGACAAAAGGAGTCCATGAATCAACTCATGCATACCTTAGAAGGAAGATTCTTGATAATTGACGGAGGAATTTCCTTGAAATCGGATCTTCAAGCTTAGTTACGCAAACCTAGTTTTTTTCTCATTTAGTGCTCTTGGATGATGAGTTTTGAGATGATAATAGGGTTTTATTATGTTTAGAAGCTACATATTTCATAGGGTTAGGTTTAGGGACGTGTAAGGAGTGTTAAAAGACTTAATTACCCTTAAAATAACTCAAAACGGAGTATTTTTGGCACCTGGAACTGACTTAGGCGGCGCCCAAGTGATTGCGTAAGCTAGGTTGGACGGCGCGTAACCAATCGCCTATGTTTGGTTGGGCGGCGCCTAACCAATCGCCTCTCCTTTCTGTCTCTCACGAAAATGAGCATAACTTTTTGCTCGGGTATTGGATTAAGGCAAAATTGGTATCGTTAGAAATATAATTTGATTATCTACAATTTGGTGGGTCTAAATCAGCTAAAATACCACATTAAAATTGAGTTATACTCGTTCAAAGATGACCCTTGCAAAATTGAACACTAAAACTTGATGGATTAAAAAACTCTTAGCTTGTATTACCTTAAGTGACTCATATGAACATGCTTAATGTATCATAAGCTATCCTATCACTAGGATATTTATTGTAAGTCATGTATTCAAGTATGAATCATAGGATAGGAGATTTCATACGTAGGAATACTTATTCACTTCCTAGCTTAGAAACATGCAGGGTATTACAAATATTAGAATACTGAGGTAAATAAAGTCCCAATAGTGTTTTAGGTCATGAGGTCCTATTGATTAATAGAGAAAATGTCCTAAATATCCCCATCTTAAATTATAAAGGTATTCCTACAGGTGGCTACGACTACCTCCACCTAAATCATTCATTAACTCATGAGTGGTACCCACCACTCGTACCCTGAGCAGCCACTTGGACCCTGAAACCATCCAACATACAACCACCAAGACCAACTCGTACCCAAGCATACGACAAGTAACCTTAACCCGTACGTATAACCGAATTAAGAGGGGTTGGACACTATGTAGCATACGAGTTGTACAATAAAACTCGTACCCTATCCTCATGACTCATGATAAGCCACTCATACTCAGAGCCAAGTTAAGTTACCAAATTTTTGATTAAGTAAAGGATTAACCAACTGACCCATTACCAACTATATGAGTCATACCCATCAAATCGTAACCACACCAGAAACTCACTCACCAAACACTGGCCATCAAGTAAGATGGATCACCCAAACCATACCCTCACCATATGACTCATATGGTGAGTCGTATAGTGAGCAGAAGAATTAAAACCTATGAAATTATCTAAGGATCAGAACCCATGGTGTTTCATTAAGCACAAATTGTTCTATCTAATATTTAAATCAGGACTTCCTTAATAGACATGGAATCTATAGTGCCAACATCCTCTACAGTCACTATCAAGGATAAATCATCCACACACTTTTTCATCATGGACACATGAAACATGGGAGGAATAAGACCCAAACTCATAGGTAAATCTAACTCATACGCCATATTTACAATTTTTCTTAAAATTTGGTACGATCCAACATAACGAGGACTGATCTTTCCCTACTTCCCAAACCTCCTTATTTCTCTTATTGGAGATACCATTAAGAATACCCAATCACATACTTTAAACTCATATTTTTTTCTCCTCATATATGTATAAGACTTTTCGTATATTTGAGCAGTCTTAAGTCTTTCTTTAATCACTTTCACCTTTTCCATGGCTTGGTGAACTAAGTCAAGACCAAATATCCTAGTTTTACCAATCTTAAACCAACGAATAAGTGAACCAGCTCCTACATAAAAAGCCTCAAAATGAGCCATCTAAATACATGAGTAGTAACTATAATTATATGCAAACTCAATAAGGCGTAAAGAATCAACCCAACTACACTTAAAGTTAATCACATAGGGTCTTAGCATATCCTCTAAAGGATGAATGGTATGCTCTACTTGTCCATCTATTTAAAGGTTAAAAGTGGTGATAAAGTTCACTTTTGTACTTAAACCTTTCTAAAAAGAATGCTAGAAATTAGAAAAAAAAACTGCGTACCTCATTCTAAAAAAGATAGACACTAGCACACCATGCAATTTACTATCTCATTAATGAATAACTTAGCATAATCCTCTCTTGAGTAGTTAGTCCTCAAATGGAAGAACTGAGCAGAATTAGTCATTCTATCCATACTGATGCAAATCGTATCATACTAATTGTGAGACCACAAAAGACATGTCATGAAATCCATATTAATTATCTCCTACTTCCATATGGGAAGCTCTATATATTGAGACATACCACTAAGCCTTAAATGCTCAACTTTAACTTATGACAAACCATACATTTAGAATCAAAATTTGGCATATCTCTCTGCATATTTTGCCACCAATAGATTTTCTTCAAGTCATAATATATCTTAGTTGAACCTGGATAAACCATATATCTGAACACATAATTCACAATCAACAATGTTTCCCACAACCCTCAACATTAGAAACATACAACCTACCTTGGTACTACACAATACCATCTCCCCCAATCTCAAAAGCCATAACATTTTATTGACCCACATCAACCTTAATCAATAGATGTATGGGATCTACAGCTTAGTTCTTTATGTCAGCACCAAGAGATGATTTGACCACTTCCTAAAAAATAACTCCTCAATCCTCAGAGCCCAAGAAATAAACTCCAAAGTTAGCAAACCGGTGAATATCTTTCACCAATCCTCTCTTCTCCTTATCAATGTGAGAAAATCTCCCCATAGATAACCTAAAAAGAGCATCAGTAACCACATTTTCTTTACCTAGATAGTACTACAAGCTCATGTTATAATACTTAATAAGTTCAAGCCACCTCCTTATCGTGATGCTTAACTCCTTCTTCCTGAACACATATTGTAAGCTCTTATGATCCAAATATATCCATATTAACCCCATATAGATTATGGCACCAAACCTTCAAAGAAAAAAAACCACAACCACTAACTCTAAATTGTTAGTCAAATAATTCTTATCATTATTAACCTTAAGATGACTAGAAGTATAAGCTACAACCATACCATAATGCATCAACACACTACCTAATACAACACAAGAAATATCATAAAACACAATATAACCATCAGTACCCATATGAAGTGTCAGATCTAGCACAAAGTTCAACTTATCCTTCAACTTCTTAAACCTCCTATAATACAAGCCAAACCTAAGAAGCTCTTATAGTGAGTTAGAGTCCTAGGTGTCAGCCATTTCTTAACTGTATCAACTTTCTGTAGATCCACATTGATCCCCTAATTAGAAACAACATACCCTAAAAAAGTTACAACATCAACAAAAAATCACACTTAGAAAATTTTGCATATAATTGCTTGTCCTTAAGTGTGTGCAACACAATTCTAAGGTAATTAAAATGATCCACATCACTATTAGAGTACACTAAAATAACATCAATGAAAACTGTCACAAACAAGCCCAAAAACTATTTGAACACCTAATTCATAAGATCCATGAAAGAATCTAAAGCATAAGTCAACTTAAATAACATTACCAAAAACTCATAGTGACCATACAAGGTTCAAAAAGCAGTTTTGAGAATATTAGCTCCCTAATTTTCAAATGATGATAACCGAAATAAAGATCAATCTTGGAGAAATATCTAGCACCCTGAGTTGGTCGACAAGTTCATTAATTATAAGAAGAAAGTACTTGTTTTTCATTATCACATTCAATTAAAGATAATCTATGCACATCCAAGAAACCCATCCTTCTCTCACATTAGAAACACAAACCCCACGAAGAAATACTAGGATGAATGAAACCCTTATTAAGAAGATCCTTCAACTACACCTTAAGCTCTTGTAGTTCAACCAAAGCCATTCTATGGAGGGAAATTGAAATGGAATGTGTATTAAGTAGAAGGTCAATCTCAAAATCTATTTCCCTATTAGGAAAAATTTCATGAAGATTTTTAGGAAAAACTTCAAGAAATTCATTAACCAATGGGACAATTTGCAAAGAACAACTTTCAGAGTTCAAATCCTTAAGACGAACTAGATAATGTAGACACCCTTTTAAAATTATTTTTTGAGCACTATGATAATAAATAAACCTCCTTTTGGGTACTAAGGAACCCCCTTCCTATTCAATTACCAATGTATTAGGGAATTGGAATTAACCTTTCAGGTCCTACAATCAAAAAATGAAAAACACAAATCAAGCCAATCCATTTGTCAAATCATATCAAAATCTATTATGTCAAGTTCTATTAGATCAACCAATGTCTCCTTACAAAAGATAGATATCGAACAACCCTTATAGATCATTCTAGCAATTATAGATTCACCCACTAGAGTAGAATTTGAAAAAAGGTTAGAAGTACTTTCAAGACCAAAACCATAATACACAACCACATAAGGATCCCATAAGAAAGGGTAGAACCTGGATCAAGCAAACAATAAATATTACAAGTAAAGAGCTGTAAACTAACAGTAACTATACTTAGGGATATCCAAATTCTAAGTAACTAGCAAGTGCATAGAGATAATTTTGGCCAGTGTTGGTACTAGAAGTAGCACCCTTTAGTGTAGGAGCAAAAAATTTTGCGACTAAAATTTTATTAGCACCAATGGAAACCTTGGCAAAAGAAAAATCTCACTGCATATGATCAAACTGACCACAATTATAACAATGACTCCTCCCTTCTTTACAATAGCCACAGTAAAGCTACTCACAAAAATGACAAGAAGGATAGGGTGTGACTGACTCCACTGCTATCCTAAAAATAATGATTACCTAAAGGCTTAGGATAGAGAGCATTGACAGATGAATAATAACTTCCCTAATTCTTATTCTTGGTCCATGGTCTACCATTTTTCCTGCTATTATGCTAACCCCCACCCTACTCTTAATTTTGGAACTTCTTAATATACCTTTCTCCCATCTTTGACTATTTCTTTTTTTCATCTTCTACCTACTACATATAAACCATGAGTCTAGAGATATCAATATCATTGTTCATTTTGCATCCTTACACTCTAATACAAAGTCAAGGGATAACCGAGAAGCAAAATTCCTCATCTTAGATCTCATGGTAGACACTAGCTCTGGAGCATAACGAGCCAACTATTGAAATTCCAGATCATACTATTTCATACTCATTATGTTCAATTTGTAATGAATTAGTATCAGTTAAAATAAACACATAATACCTTTGGGTTTTGAAGGGATTATATGTCTATACATAATCTCAATTTTTATATCAAGGTTTTAACAATTTGGTACTCAGAAACCTTCATATTTTTTATTGAGTGCCATTATTGAAAGTACCTATAAGACTATTATTTCAAATTGCTTTTTACTAGGAACAACCTATTATTCCATGTTTTCCAAAGTGTCTAGGGAGACTGTCAGTGAGTATGTCTCCGGCGGTTTCATAGCGTACCTATCTTTCATTTGGATAGAAATATTTTTATTGGGTAATGATGAGGATACTTCTTTAGATATTTATTGAAGTGAATGCACTTTGGGTAGACTGGTAATGGGTTCTTTTAATGGTAGGGGAATGATAGGCTTTGATAGACATGAAAATTCTGCCAAGATTGAATATCTATTTTCTAAATTTGTATCTTCTTTGTAGAAGGGTATTTTTATTTTCTCTTACAATTGAAAAGGATTAAATGGAGGTCTCATCTTTATTCTTGAGTTCCTGGTCTAAATATTTCCCTATAGAAATTTTTTGTTAAAATTTCGAAGAAAATTTCTCCCTTTATAAAAATCTATGAAAAATAAATTTTTTAAACATCTTTTGTAAAATAGTTTTGATTGTTTTATTTATTAAATGTGCTTAAAGAATAGTTTTTTATTCATAGTAAATTTATTTTTTCTAATCCCTACTGGACTGAATTCTTCTTATAATGTTGATGATGAATCCTAAAATCTTGTCTAATAATCGGAATATAGAATCTACAACATGGTTGGGACTTCCTAGAAACCTTTAGGTCTGAGTTTCATTAGAACATATCTTTTGTAGATTTTTTGTTCTTTCTATCGGATCCTTTAAAGGTAATTCTATTCCTTTAATGTTTATTTGACTCTTTTGATAGTTTATCCTAATGATAGTTTGATCTTTTATAAAGTCACTGTTTTATAAGGTTGTATTTGAGTTATAAAAGGAATACCTAAAGTTATCACTTCATTTATATCATTAGTTATTACAAAATTAATAGTAAAAGTAACTTTATCGTTGCATAAATGTGCTTTGTCCAGTTTATAATTTATATTAAATCTTTATCCTATTGCGGAGAATAGTCATGTAGCACATCTTTCTAGCCACTCCATCGAAATTAATCCTTTTATAATGCAGTTTTGAACAACACCTGTATAAAATAATGCAATCTTATGAATTGTATAATCTTTATTTATAACTATTGAAATCGATACATAATAACTTTGCGCTTTTACTATTGTAATTGTATTAATTCCTGATTTATTTATAGGAGGTTTCCTAGAGACTCTATTTCTAGAGACTATATTTATTTATTGTCACTTTTTACTCATGATGTTTCACCAAGCTCAAATTTATGGGATTTAGGGTCTTGGTTAGACATTAAATCATTTAATAAATTATTAGTAAGTGATTTTATTTCTAGGTTGTTAAGTTTTTTCTTAACTCGTCTAATATCCTCTTTTATGTATAATAATTCTCTCGAAGATCTTGTATTATTGTTTCAAACTTATGTTATTTAAATTTGTTCAATACATTTTTCATATTAAAGGGTTCAATAGTCTCTTTATTAATATGATGATTAAGAATAATATCTTTTAAGGCTATTAAAATCTTTTCCTAAGAGTTGGATTTTCTGATGATCAGTCATGTCAAATAAGGCCTCTTTATCCTTACTACTTTTGATGATAACACTTATAGAATGACTATCGCAAGTGAAAATTGCATTGCTACCATTATAATGGTCGGTTGAATCACTACTGTCTGAACTGTATGCTATAGTTGTTGATTATCTTCGACAAGACTTTCTTCAAAAGAATAGCTATTTTTTTCATCAAGGATAGAATATAAATTGTTTTTAACATTGTTTCCTAATTCTAATATATTTATCTTATCTTTCTTTTTATTTGAAACTCGGAAATATTTAGCCCTATGACCTGTTTTTCCACAGTTCCAACGTGTTTCATTATTGTTTTTACATCCACCTTTATTATAGGCTTGTTTGATCTTTTGAATCGTCTTTTATTATAGGAGATTTTTATTTATCTTTAAAAAATTTATTTTGTCTTTTTAATCTTTTTGGTAGCTTCTTTTGAAGGGGCTGATAATTTCAAATATTCAAAATCTTCCTAGCTCATTTCATGATATATTGTTATCTCCTGTTAGTTGATTTTTAAGTTTAATATCTTTAAATATTTATAGTACTATGACATTTATAAAACATATTATATCATAATAAGTTAAGTGACTTTAAGGGATTTTTCCTCTAATCTATCTTTTAATTTTGTTCTAACTTTTTCTCCAAATAATGTTGGTAAACGACTTATAACTTTTTTCTCCAATAATTATAATTACAATTTTCTTTAGTCATAACTTTGTTAGGGACACCTCTTTATACCATCTAAAATCATATAACTTAGACAAAGATAAATTTTATAATATTTCTAAACTTCTGTCTTAAAAATGTTGAGGTTCTCCTATAGAATGTTTTGCTGTAATACAAATTAAGGTGGCATGACATCTTCAATGACTTTATTTTCAATTGTTTGTCCTGTTTATTCATTCTTAATAGCTTGAGTAATAGTTGTAGCATTGATTATGCTTTGACTATTATGATCTGTGAGGTAGCTATCGCAACAATATTTTATGGTATTTTTAAATTATGATATAGTAGCTACTTGTTTATCTATCGTTTTGTTAATTTTATATGTCGTAATTATCATTCTTATTTCATGTAGTTTATTATATATTTTATGATATACTAATCCATCTATATTTCATTTGGCAATTTTTCTTCCAGAATGTGAAGTATGAGATATAAATTCATTTGTTCGTACTTCATGTCCGAAAATGTAGGCTTTTTACAATATTTCTTTTTTACGGAATATTTAGAAATTTTATGTTAATTTTATTATCATTTTTCTCTGATGGAGTCCTTATTGCCTTATCACCAGTAAATATTAATTTGGATTTTGACCATTCATTAATTTTTACTAAAATATAATCCGTGACATCAATATTTTCTATAAATTTAGGAAATTTATCTTTTGAAAATTCAGGTAATTTAAATATTGGATGAGTTTTCAACTTTTTACCATGATAAGAAGAAATGGTTTATCTTTAAAAGTTGATTTATTCTTGGCTTTGAGAATCTATTTAGAAACTGCATGTAGAAGTTTATTTTTTTAATTATTTTGTTGAAGTATAGTATTTATATCCTTATTTTTAGGATCACCTTTAGTATCGACTATGTCTAGTTTAAAAGGCAAAACTGCAACAACTCTACCATCTACTGGTAGGCTAATTTCTTCTAATGGGGGGATTATTGATTCAACTACCTAATTACTAGTATACCATTTGTTAAGAATCATGTTTAATAATTTCAATTGGTCATCTAATTTTCTTGTAATTTCAAACCATTTTAAAAATTCAATATTACATCTTAATCATTTCATATCACTAAATTATTTTTTCAGAAAGTGTATTTTTCTTTTAATGAAAATCTTTCTTTATACCATTGCCTTTTAATAGAATTTTTTGGCTTTGTCCATAAGAAATCTAAATATTCAAAGTCAGGTTCAAATATTTCATATGACCTAATCAAGCATAAAGAATTTTACTCGAATTTCACTAGTAGCGCGACATATTGATATTTTAGTTTGAAAATTTCTAGATTAATATTCACATTGGGATCACTTATTTCTTATAACTTATGCTCAATTTGTAATGAATTAGTATTTGTTAAAATAAACTCGTAATACCTTTGGATTTCGAGGAGATCATCTATCTCTGTATCTTCCAAATTTTTATAACAAGGTTTTAACAACTTCAGTACTCAAAATCCTTTATTTATTTATTAATTACCATTATTGGAAGTACCTACCTAATTATTATTTCAAATTGCCTTTCACAGGAAATAACTTATTCTTCCTTCATTAAAAAATAGTTGGGGAAACTGCCTGTGAGTATGTTTCCAGTGATTTCTCGCGTAACTATCTTTGGTTTTGATAGAAAAAAATTTATTGGCTGATGACAAGGATTCTTATTTAAATATTTGTTCAAGAGATTGCATTTTGGGTAGTCTTGTAATGGGTTCGTTTAATGGTAGGAGAATTGTAGGTTTCGGAAGAGATGGTGTAACAACACGAACCAAGGACAAGTCGTCAGTGGTATCTCAAGCCCATCATGGACTAGAGACCAGCCCTTTAACCTAATCTCAAGAGCACCATAATAATAATAATAATTATAACATTGCAAAAACAAATCAAATAGTAATAAATAATGAATAGGTAACTCTATGAAAACTATGAGAATCTATAGTCAACTAACCAGCCCACATCGGTCCATGAAAGCCTTTAAAACTAAAATAGTGATTAAGTCGGAACATGTGTCTAACTGTGACTAAAAAGAATCCAAATGTATTGAACTAATGAATAAATAATGATGAAATCATTAGGTTATTCAGAGAATGAAGGCTCACCACTTAACAGCTACCCAACAAACGTGTTGAACTACCTAACGCTGCACAAGGGCAACAGAAATATCTTTGCACCTTAAAGCATCATGAAATGATAAAGCGTCCTAGAACGGTCAGTGGGACAAGAACTGGCATGCAATTCAGGGCAAGTGATAACGTAATGCCATGTCCAAAAGATTAGTAAAAACCATATGTATACAGTTATATATACATATATAAGATGTTGGGATAGATTAAGGGAAATAGATATCATAGTTTTACAACCATTAACCTGGACAGTGTATCTTGATCAGTCCAAAACGAACCCATGGGCAATATGGGCTAAGATACCTCTGCTAAAATGGCCCCAGTACATGTTAGTTGCATGAACCGAGGAAAATCTAAGTGAAAACTAAAGCAACAATGGACAATAGCCAACCCAAATATATATATATATATATATCAAGTATGTATCAAGTACATGAACATATAGACCCTCAATGCAGGAAAATGTGGTTTGCAGTGTTCTTCCCCCCAGGACTAATATCTTCACGGGGATCTACACAAGCCTTTTAAGCTAAAATTAAAACACGTTGCACATTATTCCTACCATTAACCCAGATTCATTCATTAAGGTATTTACATATTAGTATAATCATACCAATATGCTTGCAAGCTAAATCACATATGCCAAACAATTCATACAACCACCAAGACTCCTAAGTTAAAATAAAATCAAAACCATGGCTACGAAGGCCATCCAAATTCATTTTTTTAATAAATTATCCATTAATGCAATGCATTGAGTTCAAAAATAAGTTAAACCATGCAATTTTCCATAATAGAAATCAAATTCACAAATTGGGTTGAGGTTTATCCAAGTCAAAGGAAAAATTCATCCAATTTGGGGAAACCCATGTTCCCCATTCCAACCATATTAATAATGTACCAATCCAGTCCCAAAAAATCAATTTAAACCATAATATTCACACTCCTCAACACTGGATCATATCGTATGGGCACCCCAAGCTCATATTAACTGATGGTCGCCCTAATAACCCAACCTATTTATCAATATATATAAACAAGGGTAGTATGGTATCCGACTATGTGATAAGATAGCGGAAAAACATAATATGTGTTATAACTTAAACATGTCTATGCACTTCATTAGATTCATCAACCCACCACACTTTAGATTTAACAGTTCTCATTAAACATAGTACATAAAACCAAATTAACATTTTATTTACACCAATGAATTTAACTTTATGCACACTCATTAAGTAAAGGAATCTAACCACATACATATCAATTGAAGAAAGGCACTCTAACAGCATGCTTGCACATTCAATTAGGCATGGGACTCTAGCCACATAAATATCCATTGAAGCAAAGGACTCTAATCGCATGGTCGCACATTCAATTATGCATGATACACTAATCACATACATATCCAATGAAGCAAGGGACTCTAACCGCATGCCCGCACATTAAATCAGGCATGGGACTCTAACCATATAATCACATATTAAGCAAGGGACTCTGACCTCATTCCCTATTTGATAGGGGACTCTAACCCCAAGCCAATTCATTTGGTGAGGTACTTTGACCTCATGAGATCTTATTGGGCAAGGGACTTTAACCACAAGCTATTATATTAGGCAAAATACTCTCACCTCAATCGATTTCATAAGGTAAAATAGTCGATATTGGAATTCTAACCCTGTGCCCATACATCACCATGCATTAAATACAATATTTAAGGACTTTAACCCGTTATCCAATTCAACACTTTACATGACCACATAGTCTTCATGGGAGCCTTCACTGCTCAACCATTTCAATAGGCCAATTGCTCAATTCATTTTATCACGTCTTGCATTTTATGGTCATTAATTCCCTCACATTATATTCAAACTTCCTTAGAAAACATACATCACATTCTTACCATATCTTAACTTAACACACAATTCATGTTCCTTTTTCATGATTAGGGACTTTAACCCCTTTTAAGTCATTAACTAACAAGGACATCAATTCACAATACATGACTCACAATACTTTTAACATATCATATATCAATCATTCATTCTCATTGGGCAATTTCCCTAATTGAATACATCATAAAATATGACTAGAAAATTCACTTAGATATTTTCACAAACACCTTATGTGCATGCCTTCAACAAGGCTATTGTCATGGTAGAAATCATCAAGATTGGGGTTACTCAAGACACTAATGTTAATCCACATACAAAAAGCACCCACATGCAAATTCTACCTTTAATAACATGTATAAACACAAGTATAAGCAAGAATCATCATTATTCATTATTAGGTAACAAAACCCTTTTTATTTGATTCAAAACCACCATGTACACTTACTAACAAAAGTGTGAAATACATGGGTTTTAGAGTTATTAAGAAAGGGGAAAAGGTATATGCATTAAACAAAATCAATCACCCAGAATATTGACTTCACTTTGCCTCTTGAAGATCACCCTTGAAATCCTACTCTTCAATTCTTCAAAGATGATCTTGAGAAAGTATTTAGGGTGTTTAATCCATCAAAATTGATGTTTAGGAGGATATACAAACTTATATACTGAAAATTTCTAGGGTTTTAGGGATGGGAAATGACTACCAGGCCCATAGTTAAAAGCTGAAAAATTACCCCATTTAGTGGTACAACTCCCCCATACAACTAATTAACTAGTCATACCCTAGGGTACGTGTGGTACCATGACTCATACCCTAGGCTTTTTCTAGTTCATCTACATTATTAAAGCTACGATTGGACATATTTGAGTCATAAACAAAGGGTACGACTAAACCCCTAACTCGTATAGACCAATCGTATAGAAAATAGTCCAGTCAAGTTAGGTCCTTACTACATACGATCATGCATGGTATGACTTGTATACATTGGATACGACCAAGGGGATACCATGTCGTATAGTGGACAATATGTCACCCTCATAGACTACCCAAGGTACAGGAGAGGGAGGGCCAGTTGGGTACGACCCGTATCAATAGGTATGAATCAAGATCCTAATCGTACCCAACTTAAAAACACAAAAATGAACTTGTTTTTCAATGGTTAAAGACCTAGGTGTTTCAATTCTAACCCACTTTGGATCATTCATCCTCGAATGAGGGGTAAGGTATGCATAGACATCTGTTAACATATCAATATGCATCCACCTAACCCTTACATAAGTTAGAAATAAGCACACAACAAGGATACAACACAACACATATCAATGGGACTTAAACCCATTATTTATCAATAACTTACACATTTCACAATTTAGGGAATTCAACACATCGACTCTCAAGGATATAAATGCAACTCAAAGCATTAGAGAATTGAACCCAAATTCTAAGAAGACAATCAATTCAAACTCGGTCACTTTAACCCATTATACAAACAAGACATAACTCAATTTCAAATAATAGGCACTTAACCCATCGTCAATCAATGGCATAATTCAAGCGAAGAGACTTAACAGATACCTCTATCACAAGCTTTTGGAATCAGAAACAAATCCGAGTACATAGAATTTATGTCTAATTTTGCCTCCTAAGTAACTTCCTCGGACTTTTGGTTCCTCCATAGAACCTTCACCGAAGCCACTTCTTTTGTTCGCAACCGGCGAACATGCCGATTCATTATCCTCACTGGGATCTCCTCATAGGACAAGGAGTCTGCAATACCGACATCATTCAAAGGAACAACAACTGAAGGATCAACCAAACTTTTATGCAACATAGAGACGTAGAAAATTGGGTGAATGAAGTTTATACTAGAAGGCAACTCCAACTCGTAGGAAACATTGCCAACCCTTTTCAAAATCAGGTAAGGACCGGCATAACGGGGAATAAGTTTCCCCTTTTTACAAAATTGCATGTCTCTATTCATGAGAGACACTTTCAAGAATTCCCAACTCGCACAACACTAAATTTTAAGTCCCTACGCCATACATCTGCATATGACTTTTGCCAACTTTGAGCCGCTTTCAACCTTCATGGATCACCTTCCCCTTCACTAAGTCTTGGTGAACTAAATCAGGCCCAAGAAACTTACCCTTGCCAAACTCGTACCACCTAATAGAAGATCAATATCTTCCACCATACAGTTCCTCAAATGGCGCCATGCCAATACTAGAGTGGTAAATAATATGATAGGAGAACTTAATCAATTTCATGTGGTCATACCAATTACCACCTTAGTCAATCACATAAGCCATAATATATCCTCCAATGTTTTGATGGTCCTTTCTGTTTGCCTATCTATTTGCGGGTGGAAAGCGGTGCTAAGGCACACATAGTACCCAAACCCTTTTGGAATGACTTTCAAAAGTGGGATAAAAATGGTAGACCACGATCTGAGATAATAAACACCAGAGCATCATGGAACTTTATGATTTCCATAAGATACAACTTAGTATAATATTTTGCCGAGTAACTAGCTCTCACGGGCAAGAAATGGGGGGGGGGGACTTGGTCATTCTTTCAATAATTACCAAAATAGAATAACATTGATTCTGTGATTTAGCAAGACTAGTAATAAATCCATGTTAATTGCCACCCATTTCTATTTGGATAATGGGTTCTCTTCATACAAACCACCGAGCCTCATATGCTGAACTTTAACTTATTGACACACCATACACTTAGCCACATAGCTATCCACATCACGCTTCATATTACCTCACTAATAAAACTCTTTAAGGTCATGATACATCTTGGTGGAACTAAGATGAATAGCATAACGGGCTTCATAAGCCTCAGTCGTAACCCTTTCCCTCAATCCATCAACGTCGGAACACATAGCCTACCTTGGTATCTCAAGATACCATCACAACTAATCACAAAGTCTATAAATTTATTTTGACCCACATTAATCTTAATCTTTCTCAAGTCGGGGTCAAATACTCGTTTTTCCTTTATCTCAACACAAGAGATGACTGAGATATCATATTCAAATACTTTATCAATGCATAAAGTAATATCACATGCCAAACAAGTACTAAAGACTCGACATTATTATCAAAGCATTCATTCATTAGGTACGAAATGGGAGAGTCCAACCTACCACACTTTAGAATTCTCATTAAACAAAGGAAATTTAACCAAATTCACATATCTTATAGACCAAGGACTTTAAGCTTATGCACACTCATTAAGTAAAGGACTTTAACCGCATACATATCCATTGAAGCAAGGGATTCTAAATGCTTTCTCGCATGTTCAATTAGGCATAAAACTCTAACCACATACATATCCATTAAAACAAGGGACTCTAAAGCTTGTTAGCATATTATATTTGGAATGGGACTCTAACCACATGCTCACACATTTGGCAAGGGACTCTAAGCTCATGCCCTATTTGATAGGGGACTCTAACCCCAAGACAATTCATTTGGCGAGGTACTTTGACCTCATGAGATCTTATTGCGCAAGGTACTTTAAACACAAGCAATTTTACTAGGCAAGCGACTCTAACCTTAAGACATTTTATACGGTAAGGGACTCTATCCTCAAGCCGTCATAACCATTATAGTCGACAGTGGGAATCTAACCTCTTGGTCACAAATAAATTCAATACAATATTTAAGGACTTTAACCCATATAGCATATTCAACACTTTTCATGACCACATGGTCCTCATTGTAGCCTTCACTGCCCAACCATTGCAATAGGCCAATTCTTAAATTCATTTTATTATGCCATACATTTCATGGTCATCAATACCCTCACATTATATTTATCTTTCCTTAGAAAATGTACATCACATTTTTACCACATCTTAAATTAACATACAATTCAAGTATATTTTTAATGTGTAGGGACTTTAACCCCTTTTTGTCCATTAACCAACAAGGTCATCAATTCATAATACATGGCTCACAATACCTTTAACATATGATATATCAATCATTCATGCTCATTGGGAAATTTCCCTAGTTCAACACATCACAAGCATCTGACTAGATAATTTACTAAGACATTTTCACAAATACCTTATGTGCATAGCTTTAAAAAGGTTATTTTCATGGTAGAAATCATTAAGATTATGGCTACTCAAAACACTCTTTTTAATCAACAAACAACCCGCACCCACATACAAATTCAACCATCAATAACATGTATAAACACAAGTATAAGCAAGAATCATCGTTATTTATTATTAGGTAATAAAACCCTTTTTCATTTGATTCAAAACCACCATGTATACTTACAAATTCAAGGGTAAAATACATGGGTTTTACAGTTATTAAACAAAGGGAAGATGTACAAGTCTTAATCAAGATGAATCACCAATAATATTGACTTCACTTTTCCTTTTGAAGATCATCCTTGAAACCCTAGCCTCCAATTCATCAAACATGAGCTTGAGAGGGTAGTTAGGGTGTTTGATACATCAAAATAGATGTTTATGAGGATACACCCACTTATATAGTTAAAGGGTTTAGGGTTTTAGGCATGGGAAATGAACACAAGGCCCTTAGATAAAAGTTGAAAAATAACCCCGTCCAGGGGACTCTCCCATACAACTATTTAAGTAGCCATACCTTAGGGTACAAGTGGTACCCTGAATCGTACCCTAGGCTCTTCCTAGGTCATCTATACGAGTGAAAACCCTTGATTCATAACCAAAGGGTACGACTCAACCCTTAAATCATATTGATCAATCTTATAGAAAAAAGTCCACTCAAGTTTAGTCCTCACTCCATACGATCATATAGGGTATGACTCATGTACATTGGATACGACTAAGGAGAGACCATTTCATATAGTGGACAGTATGTCACCCTCAGAAACTGCTAAGGTATGAGAGGGAGAGGATGAGTTGGGTATGACCCATATCCATAGGTACAACTAGAGGTGTACATAGATCGGGTTTGTTCGATTTTTTATTAAAATATAACCAAACCAATAATGTCAGTTTTCTAAATCTATAAACCAAATCAAACCAAAATATAATCGGTTTTTCTATTTTGGTTTTAGTCAGATTTTTTTTTTGGTTTTCTCAGTTTTTTTACAACTATAATGTGATTGAAGAAAGAAATTAAATATTTTCACTAAAAAGATAAAAAAAAAATAAACAATGGTCATAGTGTTATTCTAGTAAAAATTAAGTTTGCAAATTACTAAGACGTCTAAACTACTATCTCTCAAAGTAATATTATGTGGATACCTAAGTAGTTCAATTTCTAAGTCACTAGTCACAGTAGCTTGTCTGAAAGTTTCCTTCACATAAAATGTGAGCACACAAAAGAATTAAGAATTGGAGACAACTTATTAAAAACTTAACTCCATAAAGTAATTAATTATAAATAATTCTATAAAAAAGAGAAACAAACCTAAATTACAACTTGACGAATGAGAAAAGTAAGATGAGAAAATTATGAGAATTCTCTGAAAACTTGAAAAGTAAAAAGTAAAAAGTAAAAAGTGAAGCAATTAAAGAGTTTTAGGTTTTTATATTAACTAGTTAAACTCCACGTGTCTCGCACGTGTAACATCTCAACAACAACAACAACAAACCCAATGTATTCCCATACAGTGGGGTTTACGGAGGGTAAGATGTAAGCAGTTCATACCACTACCTCCGGAGAAGTAGCAAGGTTATTTTCGATAAACCACCGGCTCAAGACAATGAGTACTAAAAAAAGTCATAATAAAAACATGAAACAAGATAGAACAACAAAAATAAGACACCCATAAAGTAGTACCCTATGCTAACGAACCAAAGGCACCCCCCACCTTGATGCTTCCCTAATTGCTAACTACGATCCTCCCACATGAACTAACCTTCTATCCTAATTCGTGTTCTCCAAACCTTCCTATCTAGGATCATGTCTTCAGTAAGCTGTAATTGCTCCATGTCACGTCTAATCACCTCTCTTCAATATTTGTTCGGCCTACCCTTACCCCTACCCCACCTGAAATTATCCAAAGCTACCCTCTCAAATCTACAAATTAGGGCATCCTTTCCCCTCCTCATCACATGCCCAAAACATCTCAACCAAACTACCCGTATCTTGTCCTCCACCGAAGCCACACCAAGCTTCTCTCAGATAGTCTCATTCCTAACACTATCACCCTTAGTAAGCCCACATATCCAATACATATCCGTATTTCCGCCACCTTCAGTTTTTGAATATGGGAGTTCTTGACTGGCCAACACTCCGCTCTACAGCGTGGCCGGACGGGCTCTCACTTTATAGAAGCCTTTAAGTTTGGGCGGCACCTTCTTATCACACAATACTCCTGAGGCCGCATGTGTAACATCTGATTATTTAAAATTAGATGATTTTATCTATTGCAAAAGATTTTAATGAAGAGCGAAAAATTTAAATCACTTCTCAAAGATCCTTCACACTTTAATAAAATAGTACAAACATAACATATATTTTATATAAATATTCAATAAATTTTCAATTATTAAATATTGAAGAAATAATTTTGTCTAAAGCAAACACTTTTAACGAAGGACAAAAAGTTCCAATATTTCTAAACACCAAATCAAATAAAAACGAAGTTGAAAGAAAATGAATCAAACTGAAATAGTTCGATTCGGTGTTCGATGTCTACTTTTTAAAATTGTAAATCAAAGAATTGAATTGAAATTTTATAAATCGAATAAAAGAGCAGAACGTGCACTTCTAATCAACAACATGAATCTTACTGATATGAATGAGAAATAAATCCTTTTTTTTAAAAAAAACATACTTTTAAATCCTCTCGTAATCAGCACAAATTCTCAACCACACACTCACATAATTTTTCTTTACTTGTACATCATGCGAAAGCCAACAATTGAAATTATAATAAATAATACGATAAAAAAACATTAATAAAAGATGCATAATATTTAATATTGTTGACCTGCAAATTAAACACTAATATTAAAGAACATAAAACTAATCTTCTCTTGAACATACTCTTTAACAATTAAATTGTGAATGTTATTCTATAATTTATTAGAAAAAGGGAATTCTCAATATATAGATTTACAATTTTTTTCCTTTTAAGAAAGAGTTGATGAAACATGGAAGAAATCTAATCTAATTTGAGAAATTCTTTTATTAAAAAACTAATTATTATAGAAAATCAAGGCAAACAAAACTTAAAAGAAAAGAAAATTAAGGACTCCTAATTAAATCAAAGACCATACTTAAAAGATAGAAATTAGGTCATATGCTAACTATAATCTGGCATTACTTATTTTTTTTTTCTTTTTGAGGTGGGACATATTTTTTTAGTAAAAATAGATAAATAATAATTTGATAAAATAATAAAAAGACATTTCATATTACGAATTTAAAACTTTTTAAAATTTAATACTTATTAAAATTTTCTTATTCTAAGGCTTTTATGTTTGTTTCTAGATTTTTCAAATCTTATTAAAATCAAATTAGTTGTTTTACAATTCTTAAACTAATGAAAAAAGTATTAGTTGTCATTAATTCTAACGACTTCTAATAAGAAAAGGTTTTAACATAAATATATATTAATTAATTATTAACTTTTAAAAATTAGAAAAAAATAGTGAAAAGATGATTTTGTCTAAATCAAAAACCTTTAATGAAGGGCAAAAAGTTCAAACAACATTTCTAAGGCCCTTCACACTTTTAATATATTATAGATAGATTATAGATATAGATATAGATATAGATATAGATATAGATATTGGGCTTTGTATTAATTTGTTATTAATGGAAAAATACTATAATTAAAGGCCCAAGAATATATATCTATTTTCTGAATATAAATAAAATAATAAAAGTAATTAGAAAGTAGATTATAAGTAATATTTCTTTACGTATAAAAAATTAAAATTATATAAGTATTACGTTGGTTCGGTTTGGGTTAAGTTTGATTTTATTTTTTTCTAATACCAAACCAAACCAAGAATGATCGTTTTTTTTGCCAACACCAAACCAATCAAACCAAACCATAAGTCAATTTTTTTCAATGGTTTGGTTTGATTCATTGGTTCGGTTTGACTTAATGGTTCAATTTGTACACCTCTAGGTACGACTCAAGTACCTAATTGTACCCAACTCAGAGATGGCAAAATGATGTTGTTTTTAAATGGTTCAAGATTTAGGCATTTCAAGTATTTTAATTCAAAATATGGGATAAATAATTAAATCTGTAACGACCAAAACCCTCAATCCAATTCCAAAACCCATATTTTAAATCACACAAAAATCCATTAAATCAATTCCATCACGTTCAATTAAAGTTTAAGGAAGAGATACATGCCTGAAACACATTAGAATTTGAAGTCAATTGGAAGTTTTGAGCCCGAATGATGAATTATCTATGAAACCCTTAAGCTTTCTTGGTTGGATAGTTAAATATGAATAAACTAGAGTTTAACCTTTGAAAATAAAAGAAAAAGGGTCACTTTTATATTTATAAGTTGTGGAAAGAGTGAAAAGACCCAAAATCCCCTCACCCCAAGTAAAATAAACAAAATTTGGTGAAATATAAACCTGGGTATGGAACGGCCTTATCAAGGACGTTATTTTCCATGCCATGCAATTATCACAGACGATAACATCCATGAAAATATGATATCGTTGACATTCGCTTTCTCGTGGTCCTAAATTTTCCTCGAACCCCTTTTGAAAATTCCAAAACATTACCAAATTGCCCTTTAGCATACCTAAACATAATTCAAGTAAAAGATCAAAATTATCCATGCACGAAAAGTCAAAAATAAAATGATCGAAGTTTTATGGTGTGTCACATTATCTCCCCCTTAGGATCATTCATCCACGATTGATTAGTTAGAACACTTTTAGCACGAGAACAACAAGAATACACCTGAATCAATTAACATACTTGGAAAATGACAAGAGGAAAATGAAACTCTTACCTTAAGCATTTTTATCCAACTCGGGAAATAAGAATGTGTGTTTGGCCTTCATACCTTCCTCAACTTCCTATGTAGCCTCCTATAGTGTTTGATTTCTCTAAAGCATTTTCATCGATGCTATATCCTTGGTCCTCAAACTACGAACTTGCCTATCCAATATGTCAATCAAGATTTCCTCATACGATAAGGAATTCATCACACTAATATCCTCAATAAACACTATTAAGGAAAGATCACCCACACACTTTTTCAGCATGGACATATGACACATGGGATGCATAGAACCCAAACTCGCAGGCAAATCCAACTAATAAGTAACATTCCTGATTAATCTACAAATCGTATATGGATGAGCATAACGGGGACTAATCTTCCCATTCTTCCCAAACCTCATGACTCTTTTTGTAGGAGACACTTTCAAAAATACCCAATAGCTCACTTTGATTTCCAATTCTCTTTGCCTTACATCTGTATAGGACTTTTGACGACTTGGGGTAGTCCTAAATCTTTATCTAATCACTTTCACCTTCTCCATGCCTTGGTGAACCAAGTTAGGAGAAAACAAGATAGTTTCACCAACTTCAAACCAATCAATAGGAGACCTACATCTCTTACCATAAAAAGCATTAAAAAAAGCCATTTGAATGCTCGAATGGTGACTATTATTTTAAGCAAACTCAATAAGGGGAAAATGATCCACCTAACTTTCCTTAAAATCAATCACATAGTCCCCTAGCATATCCTCTGAAGTCTTAATAGTAGTCTCCACTTATCAGTCCATTTGAGGGTGGAAAGTGGTGCTAAAGTTCACCTGAGCACCCAAATATTTCTGAAATAAACACTAGAAATGATATGAAAATTGGGTACCTTGGTCTGAAATAATAGACACTGGCGCACCATGCAACTTTAAAATCCACTAAATGGATTGTATAGCATATTCCTCTCCCGATTAGTTAGTCCTTACAAGCAAGAATTGAGGAAACTTAGTCACCCAATCCATAATGACCTAAATTAAATCATACTTATATCGAGATCTCTACAAAACTATAATGAAGTCCATATTAATCATCTCCCACTTCCACATTGGCAACTCTATATCTTGAGACATACCACTAGGGCACAAGTGTTAAACCTTGACTTGCTGATAAATGATACACTTAGCAACAAAATTTCCCACATCCATCTTCATATTGTTCCACCAATAGATTTTCTTCAAGTTATGCTATATCATAGTTGAACCTGGATAAACTGTATACCTGGACTAATGAGCCATGTTCAAAATTCTTTCCTGTAGCCCATCAACATCAGGAACACACAACCTATCTTGATACCTTATGATGCCATCTCCCCTAATCTCAAAAGCTATAACATTTTACTTATTGACAACATCCTTAATAAGTGTAAGTATGGGATCCAAAGACTTCTTCTTCTTTACCTCATCACCATGAGATAGTTTAACCACTTCTTTAACAAAGACTTTTCCATCATTAGAGTCTAAAAATTGAACTCCCAAGATAGCTAATTTCTGAATATCTATCACCAATCCTCTTTTTCCCTCATTAACATGAGACAAACTCCCTATTGATGATGTGTTAAAAGCATCAACAACAATATTAACTTTTCCTATATGGTAGTGAAGACTGGTGTCATAATCCTTAAGAAATTTAAGCCATCTCCTTTGTCTGAGATTTAATTCCTTTTATGTGAACACATACTACAAGCTCTTATGGTTTGAATAGATATCTACATGAAACCCATATATATAATGGTGCTAAATATTTATAGCAAAAACCACAGTTTCCAACTCTAAATGATTAATCAAATAGCTGATATCATGAACCTTAAGTGGCCTAGAAGCATAGGCCATAACCTTTTTACCCTATAATAAAACAACCTAATCCCACATGGGATGCATCAAAGAATAGAATAAAAGCATCAAAACCCTCGGGTAGGGTCAAGATGGGCGGAAAGGTAAGCTAATTCTTCAACTACTCAAGACTAAGATCCCATGCATCAGATCACAAAAGCATAATATTTTTCTAAGATAACCTTGTCAATATAGTAGAAATAGAAGATAAAAAATTCAAAAGTCTCCTATAACACCCTACCAAACCCAAAACTCTCCTAATGTTAGCTGGAGTCATGGGTGTAGGCCATTTCTTAATCACCTTACCCTTCTGTGGATCCACCTTGATTCCATCTTTGGAAATAACATGCTCTAAGAAACTTACAACATTCATCTATAACTCAAACTTAGAATATTTAGCATACTGCTTCTGGTCCTTAAGAGTCTGCAATATAATTTTGAGGTGATTGACATGATCCTCTTCACTCTTAGAATACACTAAGCTATCATCAATGAAAACTATCATAAAGAAATCCAAAATTTTTCAAAATACTCAATTCATAAGATCCATAAATACAGCCGGAGCACTAGTCAGCCCAAATGACATAACCAAAAACTCATAGTGACTATACCGGGTTCAAAAAATAGTCTTGGGAATATCAACCTCCCTAATCTTCAACTAATAATACCCCGAATGGAGATCAATCTTATATAAATTTCTAGCAACCTGATATTGGTCAAAAATATCATCAATACTAGGAAGATGGTACTTATTTTTCACTGTCACCTTATATAACTCACGATAGTTTATACATATCCAAATAGAACCATCTTTATTTAAGATGATAAGCACAAGAGCACCCCATGGAGAGATACTTTGATGAATGAAACTCTTATTAAGAATATCTTTTAACTACTCCTTAAGCGTCTTTAATTCAGATTGAACCATTCCATAAGGAGGAATGGAAATAGGATTGGTATCCAGTAGAATATCAATCCCAAAATCTATTTTCCTATTGGGAGGAATTTTAGGAAGATTATCAAGAAATACTTTAGGAAATTCATCAACCATGGGGATAGATTGGAATGAAGGACCTTCAGATTCAGAATCATTAACTCAAACTATATGATATAGACATTCTTTAGAAATAAAATTCTAAGACCTAAGATAAGAGATAAAACTCTTTTTGGTTACTAAGGAACTCCCTTCACATTCAAATACTAACTTAATTGGGAAGTGGAAACTAACCTTTTGGGTACTAAAATAAAGAGAAGCATAGCAAGAATTAAGTTACTTCATCCCTAAGATAATATCAAAATCCACTATGTCTAATAATTTGAAAATAAAATCTACAACATGGTTTGAACTTCCTAGAAAATTTACGGTATGAGTTTCATTGGAACATACCTTTTGTAAATTTTTAGTTCTTTATATTAATGACATTAAAGGGAATTCTATTCCTTTAATTTTTATTTGACTCATTAGACAAATTATCATAAAGATATCTCTAATTATCATAAAGATATTTTGATCTTTTATAAAGTCACTTTTTTCTTTTTATATACTGTTAGATAGGCAAAAATAATCTTTTTTTCAAAAATAGTATTGTGGATGCCATCTAACTCAACAATATAAGGTTTTATTTGAGTTATAAAAGGAAAATCAAAAATTATATCTCCATTTATATCTTTAGTTATTAAAAAATCATTAATAAAACTAACTCCATCATTGCATATATGTGCTTTTGAGAGTTTATGATTTATTTATTTTTCTTTCTACTATTGCAGAGAATAGTCTTGTAGCATCTTTTTTTAGGTACTCTATAGGAATTATTCATTCTATAATGTAGTTTTGATCACCACCTGTATCAAATAATCCAATCTAATGAATTGTATATTCTTTATTTATAACTAATGTAATTGGTATTTGGTAACTTTTAACTTTAACTACCGTAATTGCATTAATTCCAGATTTGTTTAGAAAAAGGTTTTTCTAGAGACTCTATTTCCTTAATATCACGTTTTATTTTTGATGTTTCACCAAGATCAAATTGATTTGATTTGGGGTATTGGTTAGATGTTAAATCATTTAACATTTTATTAGTAAGTGATTCTGTTTTTAGATTGTTAAGTCTTTGCTTAACTTGTCTAACATCCTCTTTTATATATAATATTTTTCTGAAGATCTTTTATTGTTGTTTTAGACATATGTTCTTTCTATTTGTTCTATACATTTTTCATATTAAAGGATTCAATAGTCTATTTATCAATCTGATGATTAAGAATAATATCTTTAAAGGCTATTAAAAAATTTTCCTTAGATTTGGATCTTCTAGATGATCAATCATGTTAAATAATTCCTCATTCTTATTATTATTGGTGATAACATTTATAGAATGACTATTACAAGTGCAAATTACATCACAATAATTACAATGTTCTGTTGATTCACTACTGTCTAAAATGTATCATCACTAAGACTTTCTTTAAAAGAAGAGCTATTTTCATTATCATCATGGATAAATTATAATTTAATTTTAACTTCATTTTATAATACTAACATCTTTATCTTGTCTTTCTTTTTTCTTCGAACCCAACAATCTTTAGCCTATCACCTGTTTTTTCCATAGTTCCAACATGTTTCATTATTTTTTTTATATACATATTTATTAGATTCTTATTTAGATCCTTTAAATTGTCTTTTATATTATTGTGATTTTTTAGATTTATCTTTATAATTTTTATGTTGTCTTTTAATCTTCTTTGTAGCTTATTTTGAAGGGGCTGATAATTTTCTATATCCAAAATCTTGACAAAATCTCTCTAACTCATTTTATGATATTTTACTAAGTTTATTTATTTTATTTTTAAGTTTAATATCTATACATATTTCTAGTCTTATGACATTTATAAAACTTATAATATCACCATAAGTTAAGTGACTATAAGGGATTTTCCCTCAAATCTATCTTTTAATTTTGTTCTAACTTTTTTTGCAAACAATGTTGATGAACCATTTATAAATATTTCCATCCAATAATCATAATTCTCATCTCTTCTAACCATGACTTTATTGAGGAATCCATCTTATACCTTCTAAAATCATCTAACTTTAGACATGATAAATTTGCTAAAATATCTGAACTTCTATCTTTAAAAAGTTAAGGTTCTCCTCTAAAATTTTTAGATATACTATTATTTAAGGTGGCGGTGGAAAATCTTAGGACTTGATTTTCAATTGATAGTCCTGTTGATTCAATCTTAATAGCTTGAGTAATAGTTGTAACATTTAGTATGTTTTGCCTATTATTATCTGTAAGGTAGTTATCCTACCAATATTTTATGGTACTTGTAAATCTTGATATAATGATTATAGTTTCTTTTTTGTCTATCATTTTATTAATTTTGTATGTCGTAATGTTCATTCCCATTTTATTTTGTTTATTATATATTTGATGTTCTGCTAATCCATCTATATTCCATTTGGCAATTTCTCTTTCAGAATGTGAAGTATGAGATAAAAATTTATTTCTTCATGCTGTATTTCTGGAAATGTGGGCTTTTTATAATATTTTTCTTTTACTTAATATTTTGAACTTAATTTGTTAATTTCATAATCATTATTCTCCGGTAGAGTTCTTATAACCATGTAATCTGTATATTTTAATTCGGATTTTAACCATTCATTAATTTTTCCTAAAATATCATGTATGACTTCAAACTTTTCTTCAAATATAGGAAATTTATCTTTTGAAAATTCGGGTAATTTAAATATTGGATGAGTTTTCCAACTTTTTAACATGATAAGAAGAACTTGGTTTATCTTTAAAAGCTAATTTATTCTCGGCTTCGAGAATCTATTAAGAAACTATATGAAAAAGTTAATTTGTATAATAATTTTGTTGAAGTATTATATTAATATCCTTACTTTTAGGATGAGTTTTAGAATCTGCTATATCTAATTTAAAAGGCGAAGCTGTGACAGCTCTATTATATACTGGTAGACAAATTTCCTCTAATGGATAAATTATTGATTCAACTACCTTATCACTAGTATACCATTTATTAAAAATAATATTTAACGATTTCTCTCAGTTATCTAATTTTCCAGTAATTTTAAACCATTTAAAAATTCAATATTACATCTTAATCTTTTCATACCATTGCATCAATTTTCTCTAAAAGAATATCTTTCTTTTAATTAATGTCTTTGTTTATACCATTTTCTTTTCATAGAATTTTCTAGGCTAGTCCATAATTTATTTAAATATTCAAAGTTAGGTTCAAATATTTCATCAAACTTAATCATGCATAGAGAATCTTTTACTCCTAGCATTTCACTAGGAGTGGGATTGATTGATTTATTAGATTTTAAATTTCTAGATTCATATTCCACTTTAAGAATTGTTCTTGAGAAATCAACTCAGTTTAATTTTCTTTCTACATCATCTAATGTCACTTAACTTTCATCTACAGACTTAGAGACTCACAGTCTAGAAAAGGACATTATTTTACTTGAAGAAGTTTGATTAAAGGATTGGGATATTTGAAATTATAAATCTATAGATCCATCTGGATATTATATTACCTTTTCAATGTTTGAATTTTCTTCTTCAATTTATGGCTCTGTTGGGGAGTCGAAATGCCAATTTTCATTTATGTTAATACATTATTCCATTTTATCATTTTTGGGATAAACGTATTATGATGATTATGATTGGCTTCCATAAGTATGGTAGCTCCTTTATCATATACAATTTTAGCCTTAGGGACTAAGGTAGTTTTCCTAAATCTATAATACACTAAAAATATTATTGATATTTCTCTAGTATTTGTATTACTATTAATATTTTTTGTTTTAATATTTAATGTTAATGTATGCATATTGATCATTAATATCTATCAAAAAATTTGGATAATAATTAAAGTATATCGGGCCATTAGCGGGGTTACTTTGTAATACTATTAACAACAAATCATCAAAGTTTAATAACCTATTATCTCTTAAGAGGATACATATATGAATATCAAAACATAATCTATATAATGGTTTCACTGCTACTTAAACAAAACCTAGGTGAAGAAACATATAGTTTTTTCTTTATCGATTAATATCTTTAGTTGTTAACAATTTAATAGTCTCATTATTCATATGAATTGTAACAGTAGATTTAGAAGTTTTAATATTATAATTTTTTGCAAAATCAAAGTGTTCAATTTTATAGACTTTATTAAAACTTTCTTTTGGAATATTCTAATTTTTTAAATCACTTTCTATTTTAGTTATTTTGCTAGAGATAGCTAAAATATTAACACTATTTATTACATTTTGGTTTGTTTGTGTATTCATTCGGATTTTGCAGATAAGAGATTAAACACTATCCTTGAACCAATATCTACTTTAGATGTTACTCTTTAATAATTTATTCTTGGTGTAGTAATTACTGTGTTTTCATCTAGTGCCATTCTTTTATTTTATTCATAGTGGATTGGAGACGGGATCACCCTCTAGGTCCGGCTCTATTTTTCACCACATACTCAAAGTTAATCCAACAAATAATCAAAGTTTTCCAATTTCTAAGACACTATTAAATGTTTACCCAACATATGGAATAAAACTAAGAACATAGATGAAGAACAACAATAACTACAAACCATAGAAACGATTATTGCCAGGGTAATACTAATTTTGATCGACTCTAGGACAACGTAACACTCTAGCCACTCGTACTCATACATATATCCTCTCCCGAACAACTTGACTATGATACCATTTAGGAAACGGATCGAGAAAATGGGAGAAAGATAACAATTTAAAGTAATATACTAGATTTTTTATACGGGTATTGATGGTATAAATGGGTTTTTAGATACTGCTCATACGTTTTAATGCGACACGACCAAGTTAACATCGATACAACTAGTTAACTTGGGATCGTAATCTAGTATTTAAGTCTAAATCTCAAAGTGACCAAGTGTGTTTAAGTTCTAAGTTTAACTGAATGGTTTAAGAACTAAAGATGGAAAAAAATATTAAGGTGATTGCTTAACTTAATTAAGCTAGTATGTGAGACATCTACTTGAGCTATATGGATAAATTTACATACCTAAGGCAATGGGTCAGATTTGGGCTAGTATTAATGTACTCATTTGGGCCGAAATGAAGTAAAAGAGAAAGAAAATAAAGAGAGGGTCCAACACTCAAAATTTTCCTAGCCCAATTAAATGGAGCCAAGCAAAGAATCAAGCAAGTAGATGAATGACTTTCTTGGAACTCTTGAGCGGCTTGAACTCGTAAGTTAATGCATCACCTACTTGATCTAATTTGTGACTGCAATGGGGTTTAAAAAGAAGGTTCTAGAGGGATCCATATAAGACAAATATAGCTGGTCATTTACTTATTTTAACATAATTTACACCCTATTAACTTCAGCTTTCTCCCCTTTTCCATCAAGGATTAGAATATCAGCCGTAAAATTCCTTCTAGAGTTCTTGAAGAAATACTCACCTTTGAAAGCCAACGTAAGTGAAAACACTTATGGTTTTACCTTAATTCTCCTATGAAAGATTTGGAAAATATTTTATTCTTGCTTAATTATAAGTACAAGGCAAAATAAAATAAAAGCTAACTGCTCACCCTTTATTGTTATTAAGATACTCTCTTTTCTTCTTAGATTTAAATATGAAGGAAAGTTTATGTTCTTGAAGAGTTCATGTGTCACTACCTGAACTAAGGCCTTGTAATGATGGTCATTTCAAGACTAGCGTGGGCCAAAGGCCGCCCATTAGCCTAACCAGCTTCGCGAAATAAGATGATAGCGTAAGTAAAACCAACAATAAGAATGATATTTAAACCAATAGGAAGGTTCTAAGAATCCAAAACAAATAACCTACCCATACTTTCTCCACAAAAGCCTGTAAAACAAGAATATCATCCAAGTTAGACATTCCCCCGAATAAAACCAAAAATAATCCAAAAATACTAAGTCAATAAAGAAAGAAAAATGAAATGATAAGGCCTTCTGAATGATGGAGGATCACCACTTACAAAAACTCAATATATGTGCTTAACAACCTAACACTGCACAAAAGCAATAAAAAATTCTTTGGGCGATACATCATGAAATGATGTAGTGTCCTAGGATTGCCAGTGGGATAAGCACTGGCATGTAACTTAATGATAGAATAATTCCATGTTCAAAATTAGTAAATACCATATGCACACATTCATATATGTAAATATATATATATATATATATATACATATAGGATGTCAGATAGAGTAAGGGGCAAGAACATGAGAGTTTAAAATCATTAAGTTGGACTATGTTTCTCGATCCATCCTAAAGACATCCATAGACTATCTGGGTTCAGCTCTCCACAATAAAAGGTTCCTAGTGTGTGTTAGCCTCATGAATTGTGGAAAGTCCAAGGGAAAACTAAACCCACCATGGGTAATACCATTCCCAAAAATATATACATATATCAAGTGTGCACAAAGAACACGGTCATATAGACCCTCAATATCTGCAAATGTGGTTTCCAGTATTGGTTCCTCCCCCCTCCCCCCTGAGATTTACACCTTTATGATGAGCTACAAAACCCCTTTTAAGCCCAAATTTAGACCAATTTGCATATAATTCGAACAATTAATCCATTAGTCATTCATTAAGGCATTTACAACTTAGTATCGTCATACCAATACACTTACAAGCTAAAACAGATATGCAAAACCAATTAACACTACCAAAATGGACTCCCAGATTCCATTAAAATCCAAACTATCCATTTTTAAATTCATTTATCCATTAATGCATTACATTGGATTCAAAAAGCAAGTTAAACCATACAATTGTCCATATTTATAGTCAAATTTGCAAAGTGGATTAAGGATAATGAAATTTCAAGCCATAATTCATGAACTTTCGGGAAACCCATGTTCCCCATTACAACTATTTAAATAATGTACCAGTTTAGTCCTAAAAAAATAAATTTAAATCATGAATAATCAATTAAAAACATGTGATAAGTAGTTCAATCAGTAATAACCAAAACCCCTCAACCTAATTTGAATATCCACAGTTTAATTCATATGAAAACCCATTCAATTGATTCCACAATGTAAAACTAAAGTTTATGGAAGAGAAAAATGCCTAAAAAAGATAAAAAATTGAAATCAATTTAATGTTTGAAGCCCCGATGATGATTTCTCTATGAAACCCTTAAGTTTCTTGGTTGGAGAGTTAAAGATCTATAAAGTAGAGTTTGATCTTTGAAAACTAAAGAAAAAGGGTAACTATCATGCTTAAAGGTTGTGGGAAGGGAGAAAAGACCCAAAGCCCCTCGCCCCAAGTGAAAAAAGCAATACTAGATGAAATTTACCCATTAGGGTGGTACGCCAATATCGCAGAGGATAGCCTCCGTGCCATGCCTATATCACAGAGGTTAATCTCCATGACAAAGGCTTTCGTAGACCCTCGCTGCCTTGGGGTCCCAAAATGACCCTGAACCCCTTATGATAATATAGGAAACTTTCCCAAAACACTCTTATTCAATTTCTAAAGATAATTCAAGTAAAAAATTAACATTACCCACGTGGGAGGGTCGAAAATAGAATGATCAAAATTTTAAGGGGTCCTACATTAACCCCTCCCTCTTCCTTTAGGATTATTTATCCTCAAATGAGGAGTTAGGATACTTTTAGTATGAGAATAGAAAGAATATACCAAAATCAAATGACAAACACAAAAAGTGACAAGAGGAAAACAAAACTCATATCTTAAGTACTTTTCTCTCATATAGGGAACAAGAATGGATACTTGGCATTCATATCTTACTCAGCTCCCATGTAGACTCTTCTATCTTTTGATTTCATGAAAGGACATTTACGGAAGCTACATCCTTTGACCTCTGGCAATGAACTTGCCTGTCAAATATCTCAATCAGGACTTCTTCATATAATAAGAAATCTATAACGCCAACATCCTCTACAGGAACTATCGAGGACATGGATAAATAAAAATAGGATGAATCTAGGCCAAACTCACAGGTAAATCCAATTCATAAGAAACATTCCCAATTCTTCTCAAAATATGATGTGGTCTATATAATTGGAACTGAGCTTCTACTTCTTCCCAAATCACATGACTTCTTAATAGGATACACCTTTAAGAATGCCTAATCATTTACTTTAAACACCAAATCTCTTCCCCTCACATGAGCATAAGACTTTTGGAGACTTTGAGCAATCTTAAGCCTTTCTCTAATCATTTACACCTTCTCTATTTCTTAATGAACGAAGTAAGTACCAAACAACCTAGTTTGACACACCTAAAACCATCCAATAGTAGACCTACACCTTCTACCATAAAGAGCCTTAAAAGGAGCCATCTGAATGTTATAATGATGATTGTTATTACACGTAAACTAAATAAGAGGCAAGTGACCCACCTAACTAACTTTAAAATTATTCACATAGGCCCGCTTAAGAGTGGACAACAGTGCTAAGTTTCACCTGAGTACCCAATCCTTTTTGAAATAAATGCTAAAAGTGAAAAAAAATTGTGTACCTCGGTATAAAATAATGTATTGGCGCACCCTGCAATATCACAATCTTTCTAATGAACAACATAGCATAATACTCTCCTAAGAAGTTAGTTATAACAGGCAAGAAGTAAGAAAATTTAGTCATCCCATCCCAATGAACCAATCAAATCGTACTGATTGCAAGACCATGTAAGACCTATAATGAAATCAATATTAATCACCTCCTTCTTCCAGATGATCAACTCTACCCTTGATTCATACAACCAGGCCTTAAGTGTTCAACCTTGATTTGTTGACAAACTTTATATTTGGCAACAAAATTGTCCACATGCCACTTCATATTGTTCTAATGGTACATTTCATTCAAGTCATTATACATCTTAGTTGAAATTGGATAAACTGTATATCTAGACTCATAAGCCTCAGTCAAGATCTTCTCTGACAGCCTATCGATATCAGGAACAAACAATGTACCTTGATAGCTCAGAATAACATCTCCTCAAAACTTAAAAGCCATAACCATTTGCTAACCCACGTAATCCTTAATCTACATAAGTATGGGATCTAAAGCCCAATTTTTCTTTACCTCAGCACCAAGATATGATTTGACCACTTTTGACTCCCCCATCCTCGAAATCAAAAAGACATACTCCCAAGTTAGCCAATTTGTGAATATCCATCACTAACCCTCTCTTATATTTATCCACATAAGATAAGTTGCCAATATACCACTTTCTAAGAGAATCAATAACCATATTAGCTTTACTTGGATGTTAGTAAGGACTCATATCATAATCCATATGAAATTTGAGACACCACCTCTGCCTTAGATTTGACTCCTTCTGAGTGAACACATATTACAAGCTCTTATAATCGGAATTGATATCCATATGCAACCCATACAGACAATGGTGCAAAATTTTAAAAGAATAAAACAAAACGGCTAACTCTAAGTTTTGAGTCAGATAATTCCTCTTATAGAACTAAGCTGTCAAAAAGCATCGGCCACAACCTTACCACGCTATATAAAAATATAACCCTATGACACGAGACATATCATAATACACAACAAAACCATCAGTACCCTCGGACATGGTCAAAATTGGCATAAAAGTCTAGTTATCCTTTAATTTCTCAAAATTACCGTCACAAGCATCGAATGACAAGAACTTAATCTTCTTATGAGTCAACCTAGTTAAAAGAGAAGAAATAGAAAAGAAACTTTCCATAAATCTCCTATAATACCCAGCCAAGCCCAAGAATCTCCTAATATCAATTGGAGTTATGGGTTTAGGCCATTTCTTAACTGCATCAGCTTTTTGTGGATTCACCTTGATCCCCTCACTAAAAAAAATACCTAAGAAATGTCACAGCACTCAATAAAAATTCACAATTAGAAAACTTTGCATCTAATTTTTGATTGTTAAGAGTCTGCAACATAATTTAGAGGTGATTGGTATGATCCTCCTCACTCTTTGGGAACACTAAGATGTCATCAATATATACTATCAAAAACAAGTCTCAGAATTGTCTGAACACCCAATTCATAAGATCCATAAAAATAGTCGGAGCATTAGTCAACACAAATGACATAACCAAAAACTCATAATTGCCATATGGGGCTTGGAAAGCAGTCTTAGGAATATGAACCTCCCTAATTTTCAACTGATGATACCTTAAACGATTATAATTCCTAAAAAAATATCTGCACCTTTAAACTTGTTAGTAAGGTCATCAATCATCCTATAAAGAGGGTACATATTAACTATCACCTTATTCAACTGATGATAGTCTATATATATCTAAAGGGACCCAGCTTTCTTTCGCACAAAAAATGCACGAGCACCCTAAGGAGAAACACTAGGATGAATAAATCCTTTATCAAAAGATCTTTCAATTGTTATTTTAGATTCTTTAATTCAACCAGGGCCATTTTATAAGGTGGAATAGAAATGGGATGAGTATTTGGTAGAAAATCAATCCTAAACACTATTTCCTTATCGATAGGACTTCTAAGAAGATCATTGGGAAATACTTTAGTAAATTCATTAGCCATTGGGACAGTTTGCAAAAAAGGTATATCAAAATAAGAATCCTTAAGCCGCTTAAGATGATATAGACACCCTTTTGAAATCAATTTATAATCTATAAAATAAGAAAAAAAACCTTTAGGCACTAAGAAACTCCCCTCCCATTATAATACCGACTCATTTACAAAATAGAAACTGACCTTTAAGGTCCTACAATTAAGGGGAGCATAGCTATAATAAAGTTAATCCATCTATAAAATAACATTAAAATATACCATATCCAACTTTATCAAATCCACTAATGTCTCCTTATGAAAGATGGACACCATACAACCCCTATAGATTTTTCTAGCAACTATAGAATCACCCCTGAGGTAGACATAAAAAGGGGATCAAAATATATTCAAGACAAAAAAATGTACAACCACATAAGGGTTCACATAAGATAGGGTAGAACCCTAATAAAGCAAACAATGAAGATGAATATAAAAAAGTTATAACATACTAGTACCAACATCTAGAGATACCTTAGATTCTTAATGAGTAGCAAGTACATCGAGGAACTTTTGGCCAGTGTCATTACAAAAAGTAGCACCTTTTAGTGCAGGAACTAAAAATATGGCAACTAAAACTTTATTAGCCTAGTGGAAACCTTGGCCGAAGGATAATCTCATTGTATGTATCCAAGTTGACCCTAATTATAACACCAATTCCTCTCATTCTCACAATAACAATAAATAAGATGTTTATAAAAATGCTAAGGAGAATAAAGTGGGCTGACTAAGCTCTACTAGTCTGAGACTGGGCACATTGTGCCTTGGAACACTGCTAGTTTGAAAACAATGATCACTTCAAGGCTTAGGATAAGAAACACTAGCAGACAAATAATATTTTTTCTATTATTCTTTTTAGTCCACTATTTACTATCTCTCCCACTATTCTACTTACTTGCACCTTACTATAAATACCTAAACTTCTTATTTTGCATCACTCCCATCTATGTTTGCTTTTTTGTCTCATCATTAACTTGTTGTGTATAAATCACCAACCTGAAGATGTCCAAATCATTATTCAACATCGTAGCCTTACACTCAAACACCAAATCATGGGACAAACCAGAAGCAAACGTTCTCATTTTGGACTTTATGTTGGATACTAACTCTTGAGTGTAACGAGTCAACTCTTAATATTTATAGAATTCTCCTTCACACTCATCTAACCTTGTTCAGATTAACAAACTTTTCAGCCTTATATTCTCTCAACTCCTGTGGAAAGAAGTGATTAAGAAATGCTACTGAAAATTTATCACACACAGCTGGATCATCATCTTTACCCCTCATATCTTCCTACTCCTTATACGACTGATAAGCTACATCTTTTAACTGATACGCGACAAACTCTACACCCTTAGAATCAGTAGCAAGATCACCTTAAAAGATTTCTATCTCATTAATGAACCCCTATAGATCCTCCTGAACTTTAGAGCGTATAAACGATGGGGGATTCATCCTCATAAACTAGATAAACGGAGTGACCACATATGAATGAGCACCAAAACCAGTCGGTCAAATTAACGAGACCTCGATGCCACCAACTAAGTAAGCATATGAATAGACTGATGAAACTTCATATTAAAGATATCTCTATAAGGAAACTAAGCATAATTTTAACCTATGCAAGAAGCCCGAGGAGGACTAATATGGACAGGTGGAACTCTACATGGAGTAGAACAATCCAGAGTAGCGACCCTAGACCAGTTCTACACTGCATTAATAGGGTTAGTTCCTTCCAAATTTCCTCTCCTAGGACCGAGTTCCCAACAAATTTTATACAAAACCTTAAATCTTTGTGGAGGCATGATCTAAATTATGGAGAAGCCAAGAGTTAGAAAAATTCTATTAAAGTAGAATTTACATCTTAAAATAAAACAGAAGAAATAGAAACACTCCTAAATGCATTGTAGCCTACTTCTTATATATGTGTTGCGCTACACACCTATAAAAAACACTCTACTCGACATGAATTTTTGGACACCCAACACACCAAACATTGCTTTGATATCAAGATATATCCGACCAAAACTAGTGTCTTGCCTTGAAAGAGATCTCAAGCCCACTATTGGTCGGATACCACTCCCTAGCCTCACCATCTAAGAACAATAAAAATATAGAGTAAGAAAAAACAAAAAATATTAAATATGTATAGACTAATAGGTAGGTTCTAAGAATCCAAAGCAAATAACCAACCCACACTTTCTCCATGGAATCTTCTAAAACAAAAATAACATCAAGGTTGAGACATGCTCTTGACTATGACCAACAAAAATCAAAAAGTACTGAGTCAATAGAGAAATAATAATAAAATTAGAAGGCTTTCCAAAGGATGGAGGCTCACCACTTCACAACAACTTAATAGATGTGTTCAAATATCTAACACTGCACAGGAGCAACTATAAAGTCTTTGAACTCTATGTCATGAAAAGATATAGCATCTTAGGACGGTCAATGGGATTAGCACTAATAGTAACTCAGAGAAAGTGATAACATAATGATATGTATAAAATAAGTCAAAAATATATGCATACATTCTTATATATATAGGATGTCGGGATAGGTTAAGGGTCATAACATGACAGTTTAGAAGCACTAACCTAGATTGTGTAGCTCGATCCATTTTAAAGGCACCCAAAGGATATATAGGTTCATCTCCCCATGGTGAAAGGGCTAGTATATTTTAGCCATATGAATCATAGAAAAACCAATAGAAAACTAAAACCACCATAGGCAATAGTCATTCAAATATATAAATATATCAAGTCATGACCAAGAAAATGATCATAAGTGCAACATCAAAGAATTTTGGACTTTGAAACTTTCATATTTGAGCTTATTATCCAAGCTATGACTCACCCAATGAGTCGTAAGGTGTCCATATAGGTTGCAGGGATTGAGTCATTCGGTGACTTGTTAGGTTATCCATGTCTTCTTTACTGACTACCACTCCCACCTAACAAGTTGTAAAGAATCTACACGAGTCATATAGATGCCACTCATAACTAAACTAGTTGAATAGAAAATGTTTTTATTATGACTACTATTGGGATGTCATGAGTTATAATGATTCTTCATGAGTCGTAGGGTGCTTTTTGTAGTCGACCCAGTGATGAAACCCTATATTTTTTCCCAAGATAGAGTCATCATAGAAACTCATAACATTTCCTAACAAGTCGTATGGTGACTTGTAATCACTGGCAATAAATTTTTTATATTTTATTAAGAGAACTTTAGATATTTCCCCTTTTCCCCAATTGTGACCAACGACCTGAAGAACATTTGGAGACTTTAATACCATGCAAAAGCATAATTAAACAAACTCTTAAACTCTATCAAATCCCTAAGTCAAAAATAAGTTAGGGTATCTTATGGTTGATTAATTAGAGCTTCCAAGTGGTGATTTCTCTCCATATTTAATATGCATTTAGGCATGTACCTTTCTCCTTAAATTTGTTTTACTTAAATCATATGTTTAAATAGTTATTCATATGGATTTGGATATAGATTTTAAATCAAATTGGGGGTTTTAGAAGGAGTTTTACTTAATTTAAACTCCTATGATTTTAATGCAAGTTTTCATATTTTATTTATGTATTTTAAAACCTGTTGGGGTGCATGGGTAGGGTGAATGGGATGGGGGTCGAGGTACTTCCCCAAATTATTGATTTTGGTTTGGAAATTATCCTCCCTTAACCCACATACATAGTTGGATTTAGAATTTGGTTAATCACATCACTTAGCTTATTTCACCAAATTATTACATTGTATAAATGGTTTTGAAGGCCTTGTTGGAAATTTTTTGGTTTTAAACTCAATTAAATAAATACTGAGGGTCTTGAATTCCCATGACTTGATTTAATGAACAAAGGGGGTCATGATATTTCCTCAAGTGGATGGAATCGGTATGTCATAATTAACCTTGTAAGTGTAATAAAATGAATATACGTATGGTTGATGCATTAATAAATAATTTATTGGTTAAATGGATAGGCTATGTGAAAAATATTCTAATTAGACTTAAAGGGGGGTTATGTAGCTTTCTATGGAAGGTGGAGGTCCCAAGAGGACCGATACTAGAAACCATATTTGCCAGCATCAGTGTCTTTATGTTTGTGTGCATAGTTCACACTTATATATATTTGATTAGATTAGGTTGAGGCATTAACTGGCTCGTCCTTGGGTTTTTTCCTTGTTCCTCTAGCTAATACGCACTAAGACCTTTTCAAAGGGGGAGCTAAACACCTATAGCCTGTGGGTGCCCTTAGGTAGTTTGAGCTATAGAGTCTAGGTTAATGGTTTTAAATCTCTTGCTAAACCTTTTCCGTATCCCAGCATCCTATATATATGTATGTATGCATGTATGTTAACATGTACATTGATTTTAGAATAGACTATTAATTAACATTATTATATTCATATCTTGAGTTATATGCTATCACTCACCCCGCTAATCGTCTTTGGATGTTGTATCCCCATATGATGTAGGGAATGAATACACTTTTGATTTTTTTGCACAATGATTAGGTGATTTCTGGAATAATCGTGAGCTAGTTTGAAGGGGTAAGCTTCTATACTTCAAAAGACCCCCATTTTATGTTTTTTTCTATGTCATAGACTATTTTTCAGTTTTATTTATGCTATATTTGGGGGCATATCTCGACCTAGATTGATGTTAATTTCTTAGAGACTTCTGGATTTATATGGAATAAGATAGATGTTAATGTTCTTAGACTTCTTTATGAGCTAGTTTCTGAACAATCTTTTAATATGTTTGATATTCATTTGATGCTATTTGTATTGTGTTTTATTTGGCTAGATAGAGTGGGTGATCTCTGATCCTCGAAAGACTTGAGATGCCCATCACATCTAGGACCTGATTTAGGTTATGATAATCTTGGTATCAAAGTATAGGTTCATTGTTATGGGGCGTTCCAAAAGCCGTGTCAAGTAGAGTTTCTTTTATAGTTGTGTAGCACACCACACTAATAAGGGATAATCTATGGGGCACTTAGGAATGTTTCCTTTCTTGTGATCTATTTTTTGGGCTATTCAGCCTAAGGTATTGAAATCTTTTCTAATTCCCTTTACTCACATTGTAGAGCATGCCTCTTTGATGATCTCATGCTCGTGGAAACTCCAATTCCCACCAAAGGAAAATATGGATAAAACTTATTCTTCATATGGATTACATACCTAGTCTAGGGTACTTACTCCTGACTGCCTATATAGAGTTCCACCGATCCCTACTAGTGATCATTAGGCTTCTCGAGCTAACTATATTCATACCTCACTACCCAAAGGAGATTTTTTATTGCCAAATTCCATCAATCTATTTATCTGCTGACTCAGTTGGTGACTTCTCACACTTGTCATCCTAACTTTGCTAGTTTTTTTAATCTATCTTTTGAGGTCTCTAGAGTTGGTTACTATATGAGGCTAAATCCCCTAGCATTTACATGCTTTATGGTTGAGGAGGATCCTTAAGGGTTTGTTGATGAAATAAATAAGATATTAAGGGTGATGCATATTACTGATGAGGAAGGTGTGGATTTTTTCACATATCTGTTGAAGGACATGGCATACCCATGGTATAAGGAGTGGGAGTAGTTGGGGGGTGATGATGCGGAGTAAGCTATGTGGGAGGAATTTTCTGGTGCTTTCCTAGATTATTTATTTCCTTAGGTGTTGAGAGATTCTAAAACTATGGAGTTTGTGAACTTAAGGCATGGAAAGATGACTATGAAGTATTATTACTTGAAGTTCTATCATTTATCTCATTACACTCTTGAGTTAGTGTCTAGCATAAGGGAAAGAATAATAAAGTTTTCCTTGGGTTGTCTCGAGACCTGGTACTAGAGTGTAAGGCGGCAATGTTGTATAATGACATAGATATTATAGGCTAGTGGTGTATATATAGCACGTTGAATATCCAAATAAGAAATAAGTAGAAATAGGAGATAGATAGAGTAAGAAATTTAAATATTTTGAGCAGGGTAGAGGTCAGCATAGAAGTGGTAGAGATGGTAAGCAGTGGGGAAAGGGAAGGCTTAGGGAAGTTTGGTTTCTTATTCTACAACTAGTGCTCCTTATCTTAAGATAATTGTCAACCGTTGCTTTTAGTTTGACAGTGGGTTTAAAACCCAAGGTGCTCAGACCTAGGCTAGTGGAGATCAGTCAAATCTATTATATCATCCTTTCAATCTTATGGACAGATGTATCATGGTTATTGTAATGAGAGAAGGAATCTGTGTTTAAAATATGACCAGCCTTGTTATTTTTAGAAGAACTATCCACCAACAAATGTTGCTACTGTAGCTAATAAGGTTTCAATTTCTACTTCTTAAGCTCCTACACCAAACGGTGCTACTTCTAGTACCAAAACTGGTTAGAACCGTCCTTATGCTCTTGGCACCTATCAGGAATCTCAGTTTTCTCTTAATTTTTTCACTAGTTTGTTATAAATTTCCATTTATGAAGTTATTTACTTGATCTAGGGTCTACCCATAATTATGTTCCTCTTTATATGGCTATTTATTTTGGTTTTGATCCAGATAGCATTTTGATACCTTCTCTGTGTCTACCCTGGGTTTATAGGGATTGTGTGGTATCTATCATCGGGATACATTAGCATATCTGATTGAATAGAATATGTTAGATTTTAATATGATATTAGGGATGGATTGGCTTCACTTGTGCTATGCTTTTCAAGATTGTTGGACCTAAAGGGCCAGTTTCCAATTCCTGACTAAATCGGTAATTAAGTGGCAAGGGAGTTCCCTAGTCCCTAAGGGAAGGTTATTTCTTATCTTAGAGCCTGGAAGTTTATTTCCAAGTGTTGTCTATACCATTTTGTCTGTATTAAAGATAATAGTTCTAAGGTTCCCTCTCTATAGTCTGTCCTTATTGTAAATGAATTACTTAAAGTGTTTTACAATGATCTTCCTGATAATCCTCCCGATGTGGAAATAGACATTTGGATCGATCTTCTACCGAATACCCATCCTTTCATTATTCCTCCTTATAGAATGACTCCGACTGAGTGGAAAGAACTTAAAGAATATTTAAAGTATCTTTTTATAAGGGTTTTATCTACCCTAGTATTTATTCATGGGGTACATCTATGATTTTTGTGCGCAAGAAGGATGGTTTCCTTTAGATTTATATAGATTATAGGTAACTGTCTAAGGTGACGGTCAATAATAAGTTTCCTATTACTATGATTAACAATCTCTTTGACTTTCTTTACGTGCTAAGTACTTTCCTAAAATTGATCTTTGATCGGGTTATTATCAGTTGAAGATTAGGGAGGTAGATATCCCTAAGACTACTTTCCATACCTGGTATGGTCACTACAAGTTCTTAGTTAAGTCTTTTGTGTTCACTAATGCTCTAGCATCGTTCCTAGATATTATGAATAGGGTGTTTAGAAAGTTCTTGGGTTTATTCATGATCATGTTTATTGATGACATCTTGGTATATTCTAAGAGTAAGGAGGATCATGCTAATCAACTATGAGTTGTGTTACAGACTCTTAAAGATCAATAATTGTATGCCAAGTTTTCAAACTATGAGTTTTGGTTGAATGATATGCCTTTTTTGGGTTATTATGTGTCCAGTGAGGGGATTATGGTAGATCTACAAAAAGTTGATGTGGTTAAGAAATGTCCTAAACCCATGACTCTAACCAACATTTAGAGCTTCTTGGGTTTAGTTGGCTATTATAGGAGGTTTGTGGGTAGTTCTTCTTTTTTTAGTACTTTATTGGCTAAGTTGACTTAGAAAAAGGTGATGTGTATGTGGTCTAATGATTTTAAGAGTAGTTTTGAGAAGTTGAAGAACAAGTTGATGTTTTCTCTGGTTTTGACCTTGCTTGATGGTATAAAGTATTTTGTTATTGATTATGATGTGTCCAGTATGGGACTGGGTTTTGCATTGATGCAGCATAGTAAGGTAGTGACCTATGCTTGTAGGTAGAAAAAAGTTCATGCAAAAAATTATCTGACTCATGCTTTGGAATTGGTAGCTATAGTTTTTTCATTAGAGATTTGGCATCATTACGTGTATGGGGTTCATGTTGATATCGATTCAGATCATAAAATCTTGCAGTATGTGTTCAACCAGAAGGAGTTGAGTCTTAGGACAAGGAGATAGCTTGAGTTGGTCAAGGACAAATAATATGAGGATTTATTAATATCCAGGTAAGGCACCGTGGTTGTTGATTCTCTTTGCAGGTTGTCCATGGGTATCTTGCCTTATATGGGTGAGGAGAAGTGAGAATTTATTAAGGACATTCACTGGTTGGCTAATCTTAGAGTTGGTCTTTTGAATTCTGAGAATAGTGGTATGATTGTGAAAGAGGTGCTAAAGTCATATCTAAGTGTAGAGGTCAAGGAGAAGTATGTTTTGAACTCCATCTTGATGCAGATTAAGGATGATGTGGTTCAACAGAAGGTCATGAAATTTGAGATTAACGAAGATGGTATCTTGAGGTACTAAGGTAGATTGTGTGTTCCTTGAGTTGATGGGCTGTGTGAAAGAGTTTCGATTGAGGCTCATAAGTTGAGGTATGCATTTCATTCGGGCTCGATGAAGATGTATCATGACTTGGAGGAGATCTATTTGGTGAAACAATAATAAAAAGATGTGGTTAACTTTGTGTCTAAGTGTAAGGTATGTCAGCAAGTGAAGATTGAGAACTTGAGACCCGACGACATATCTCAAGAAGTCAATTTGCCTATATGGAAGTAGGAGGGGATCAACATGGACTTTATTACTTAAGTTCTGTTATTTTTTAATCAGCACGATTCGATTTGGGTCTTTCGGTATAGGATGACTAAGTCTTCTCGCTTCTTGTCTATGAGGACTACTTACACTGGATAGGATTATGTGAAGTTGTTTATTCAGGAGACAGTTAAGATGTATGGTGTTCTAGTTTCCATTATCTTGGATCTAGGTGTGCAGTTTTCTTCTTGCTTTTGGCATTCATGTTAGTAAGGTTGGCACACGCGTTAGCTTTAGCACTGTATTCCACCCTCAGATGGGTGGACAAGTAGAAAGGACCATTCAAACTTAAGAAGATATGCTAAGGTCCTGTTCCATTTATTTTATTGGTATTTGAGTGGATCATTTGCCTCTCATTGAGTTTGCTTATAATAATAATAGTTACCACTCGAGTATTGGGATAGCTCTTTTTAAGGCTCTTTATGGTAGGAGATTTAGATCTCCTATTGAATAGTTTGAGGATAGTCAGATGTAATACCCCATAGAATAAATTAGTGAGTAATTATAGTTGAAAAAGAAAAAAAAAAGGAATGAGAAAATGGGCTAAAACCCATATTAAAAAGGAAAAGAGAAAGGTGGGTCGCCCATTTACCAAACCAAGGTAACAAAGCAAAATAAAGGGATTTAGCCCATCACATTGTCCTACAAGAAAAATAATAAGATGGAAAAGAACTATAAATTACCATCAGTTTTACATTAATGAAAAACATAAGAACAACAAAGAAATTTGTCTTTCTGCTAGAAAGGGAATCAATGGAAGAAAAAGAAAAAAAACAAAGGGAAAATTTTTGAGAGATTCTTTTTGGTTTAAGGAAAATCCGCTCCTACATATTTATTTAATTTTTTTTTCTAGGCAATTTATTTTAGGTAGTGAAATTTAATGGTTAAAGATAAGAATTATGGACAATAAGAGTTGTCTTGAATACAATGTTTGATGAATTGAAAGTTACCAAGAAAGTTTGAGTGTTGCATAGTCTAATTATATCACTAATTATCCTAAAATAAGATAATTAACATGGTAATTGATATGATCTGGCTATAGGTTAGATCCAACAAAGTGATATAAATCATTCGGGGGGACACATTTTGTATTTCGACACGTGTACTGAGAGTAGTAACCTTACAATAGTATTTTTTACTAACTTGTATATTTTATACTTGATTTTGATGCAATAATGAGTTACAAAATGCTTTGAAATTGAATGTGGGGAAAGTTTTTTACTTGATATGATACTGAAATTAGGTATTTAAGATGTTCATCACACATATTTATAGTTACTTGATATATAATCATTGATGTTATGAAAGTTCATTACTTACATAAGAAATAAGTATTTTTGACATGTTTTTTTGTTCAAGTTTACATATAATATGATTTTATATGAACTTTCTATGTACTATTCTGAAAAATTCTTTGATATGAATGTCTATTGTTTACAATGAAAGTATAAGTGGGAGTAGACATTGAATTGAATCCTATAACTAATAGCAGGATCTTAGACCTAGTGCACTTTGTATTTACTAATTAATGTTACATCCCTTGCTAGTGGGAAGGTAGAACTAGCATACTATTATTGATCTCCCCCAAGTAGGGACCTACAGATATAATATTTGACTCTTTATAAGGGGTCTACTGTTATTGGCTATTCTTGATGGAGAATTCCACACTGATTAAATGATTTATTCTTGGAAACCTCCCAAATATGTAATAATTTTTATGACACAATACTTATTAAGTTTATCACTGAATTATTATCTCCTTTTGATAACATGAAACAAATGATACTATTTATTGTAACTATTTTTTGAAAGAGCATTTATTTTATGATGTTTTAATTACTTATCCCAATTAAAATGATTGTGGTTAGGTGTTATTACTCACTGAGCTAGAGTCTCACTCTCCACTATTAATTTTATAGAGAATGCAGGTGATGGTAAGGATTTTTTTAGCTACAGATCTCGAGGTAGCATATTCGTAGTGAGCCCCACATTTATTTGTGTGGGCTACAATTTATTTACTTTTTATTTTCATCTTCTTGAAAACTCTTAGAATTCTCTATAGTCGTGTCTTTGGAGTTGTGAGTATTCTTTCATTCTTTTGTACTTGTGGAGTATTTGACTTCCTCTCATTTTTTGTAGATGGATTTTTTTATTTTTATTGGTAGTTTTGGTATATTATTATGGGTTTTGGTGAATGGTATTGATGTTTTGTGTAATGGTTGTGAATGTTGGGTGGTTGGGTTGTGGATTTGAGATAAGGAGTTTTCTTATTAGGACTAAAAATAAGCGAAACTATGCCTAATTTTATGTAGAATTTTGATGAGGCCTTATTTGGAGTCCTCACCTCCTTAGCATTGGTCTTGATCCTACTTTAGGCCATGACAAAGTTGGAATCAGAGGCTAGGTTAATTCTGTTACTATGGAGCCTATGGTAGTAGTGGAATCTCAATTATGGTTATGTTGCCGATCATTTCTAGAATCGTGATTTTTCAAGAGCATAATAGGACGTGTCTTAATTTCCTTTCTCATTCTTCCCTACATGTGTGATATTTAGAATCAATTAGGTGAAGCTAACTGTACTTGTTTTGTTAATCGAAGAGCAAGTAGAGGTATGGGATGTAGGGATGCCCATAAAAGGGCCTAAGGTAGGGGTAAAGATGATGTTGTAGGGAATGGCACTACTACTCTAAGAAATTTAAGAGAGCCCTCTCCTAAAAGAATTACTAAACTACCCCCAGTATCTTATTAGGGTATAATGGCCAATCGACTAGATAGACATGAGAGGGGCAGTCAAAAAAAATTCTACATAGCCTCAATCACAGTTTCACATACCTGTTCATACTTACAACTTTGGAAACAAGGAGGTATCTTTGCAGGAGTTCCTAAAGTTGAATTCACCAAAATTCATAGGTTCAGATAGTTCAGCCAATACTCAAAGCCTTCTAGATGGTACATTTACGGCACTGCGGGCCCTAGGATATTCTGGTTAGAGAGTTGTGGATCTTGCATCGTACAAATTAATGGACATGGATAACACTTGGTATGATACTTTATTTCTAGAAAGGCCTGCTGGAGTAGTACCTTTGACATGGGACATATTCATTAAGTTCTTTATGGATACCATTCTTCCTGATAGTCAAAAACAGAAATATACAACTCAATTTAAGAAATTAGTTCAAACTCCAGATATGGATGTGTAGACCTATAATACTAAGTTTTTAAAGCTAGATAGATATGCTCTATACATGGTGTCCACAGAGGCATCTCGAGTCCATAGGTTTGTAAATGGGTTGGTTGCTCATATCTATAATGTAGTTGCCCCACACATTAAAGTCTTAACCGATTATGTGATAGTAGATATTGCTAGAAATATTAAGGACAATGGTCGTGAAGAGCGGGTAGCTTATGAGGTTCGTATGAAGGCTAAGATGGGTGGATCTTTCAATGGTGACTTAAGTACAAACCACAAAGCAGGAAATTAGGGCCATCAGATAGTGGAAAATTCAGTTTCATAGTCTACGTACAAGCCACCTTCTTTGACAGGGTAATCAGGGATCTTCTGCATTTTAGGGATATGGTAATTATGGCCAGATGTATGCCACTACTCCATTCATCTGGACATGTGGTAAATCATATATGGTCTAGTATCATGTTTTGACTAAAGAGTGTTTTCAATATAGCGAGTTAGGTTATTGCATCATGCATTGCTCTCAGTCATAGAGAAATATTAGTTAGGGATTTTTTTAGTTAGCTACACCTGGTCAGGCTAATCGTAATACCGCAAGTATGGAAATTACAGGTTGAGGTTATGGAGAATGGGTTTCTGAAAATATTGCATAAGGAAATTCTGGTAGAGGCCAATCTAGTGTCTTTGCACATACTAGACAGGATGTTCAGGCCTCGAATGTAGAGGTTACAAGTATTCTTTCAGTTTGTTCATTTGATGCATATGCTTTGATTGATTCGGTTTCTACCCACTCTGATGTTTCCTCATACTTTGCTGTGAGATTGGATAGACATCTAGAGATATTAAATTGTCCTTTTCTTATCGCTAATACCGTGGCAGATTTCTTATTAGTTAAATAGGTGTACCGTGATTGTGAGATTATAGTGAAAGGTTGGGTTACCCTTGCTTAGTTGATTATACTTGATATGATTGATTTTGATGTGTTGATGGGCATGGATTGGTTATCTCCTCGCTATTCTATGATAGATTTTCATGCAAAGATAGTTCTATTTAAGAAAACCAACAAATCTAGTTTTGTATTGGAAGACGGTCAAGTTCCAGAAGTTACTAAGTTTATATCTTTTATAAAGATCCAACAACTATTGAAGAATGGTTGCATGGGTATCTTGGCTATGATAAGGATGTTAGAGAGGGAACACTTAGATTGGAGGAGCTACTTATGATGAAGGAATTTTTTGATATATTTCCTGAGGAGTTGCTAGGATTGCCTCCACTATTAGAGATAGACTTTAATATTAATTTTGCAATGGACACTATGCCAATATCTATACCCCCGTTTTGTATGGCACCAGTTGATTTGAAGAAGCTCAAACAATAGTTGCAAAGTTTGATAGATAAGAGTTTCATCAGAGCGAGTATACCTCCATGGGGTTTACTAGTTTTGTTTGTAAAGAAGAAATATGGGTCTCTAAGAATGTGTAATGACTATAGATAGCTAAACAAGGTAACAATACATAATAAGTATCCATTGACTCGTGAAGAGGACGTGTTTGATCAATTGCATGGGGCTGTCTATTTTCCAAAGATTGATATTCAGTCTGGTTATCATCATCACAGAATTGGGGTGAAATATATATATCTAAGATCGCGTTCAGTACTCGATATGGACATTATGAGTTTCTTATATTGCCTTTTGGGTTAACCAATGCTCTAGATACATTCATGGACTTGAAAAACTGGGTGTTCAAGCTGTTTCTATACAAATTTGTGATTGAATTTACAGATGATATTCTAAAATATTCTCGTAGCTAAGAAGAACATGTGAATAATATAATGACTATATTGAAAAATCACGGGAATATAAGATCTATGCTAAGTTCTCAAAGTGCAAATTTTGGCTTTACTTAGTATTATTGTTTGAGCATGTTGTCTCCAAGTATGGTATCACGATGGATTCTAAAAAGACAGAAGTAGTGCAGAAATTACCTCAACTTACTTCACCTACATAGATTTGTAGCTTTATAGGTTTGGATAATTACTTTAGGCATTTTGTCCAAGATTTCTCTAAAATTGCAGCTCCATTGATAAGGTAAACATAGAAAAATGTGAAGTTCCAGTGGATAATAGAGTGTGAGTAGAGCTTTCAGAAACTCAAAAAATGTTTGACCATATCACCAGTATTAGAGGATTTATGGTATTTTGTAAAGCTTCAAGAATTAGATTATGACTTGTTCTCATGCAACAAGATCATATTAATGCTCATGCTTTGAGATAGTTGAAGAAGCACGAGCTAAACTGAAACACCTTCGTTTATGGTCCATAGAAAATTTCCTAGAATACTAATCCCTAGACCCAATACAACTCATGGGTACAAGCCATATATTGTGGTATGCATGGTAAGGTCTAGTTGTATATTGACCAATGTTGGTTGGTGGGATGGATTTCGGTTAATGGAATGGGTACGACTTAGGGGTATGAGTCATATTGATGGTTACGGATTATTTGTTTCCTTAACTTAATCATAGACTTGGCTAATTAGGTTTGATCTGAGTACGAGTGGCTCACTGTGAGTCGTAAGCTAGGGTACGAGTCGTACCCAGGATTCGTATGGTGGTAAGTGTCTAAATATTTCTTAGGTATAAATCTGTAAGAGGTACGGGTGAATGGTATGAATCGTATACTGGCAATACAAGTTTGTCTGATAAGTCATATGCTAGATAATGTTGTATCCAAGGGTTGAGGCCAGGATATGAGTGGAGGATACCAATTATATTTGAGGGTATGACTCATGTGGGTCAGTTATATCCCTGTGATGGAATTTTTGTGCAACTTAAGTGGGGGTATTCTGAATATTTCCCCACTTATCCTAATAGAGTCCCATGAATTATAGCCTACTCGGGATGTTATTTACCCTATTTTATATTCATTAAAACTTAGAAACTTTCCTAAAACATGCCATAATTCTCTGAAGAGATTTTTGTCAAGGGAAGTTGGGCTTCCAACTAAAGGATCAATTTGGGGCTTGTCCTGGTGATTTATTTCCATTATAATCTTTGTTTAATACATCTTCTATTCCCTTATTTTTAATTTTAACTAAATGCATGGTTTTTATGATTGTTTGCATGATTATTGTTTTCAAATATTATTTGGGGGTTTTGATGTTGAATAGCTGGTTATGAATTTACATGGTTTTAATTATGATTTTATTTTTATTAATGGTAGTTTTTGACAATTGTATTGCATGGGAATGGTTTAATGATAATTGGAATTGATTTTGGTCATATTATGCCCCTAATGTATTTGACAACATACTTATAAACACATGTTTATTGCATTGACTGGTTTTAAAGGAACTCTTATATGTTTTAAAATTTGGTAAAGGAATTATGCATGGTTTAAACGGCTTGAAATGGTAAATGCCTAATGGTTATGATTTAAGGGTACATGGAATTCCCCCAAGTGGTTTACGATGGTAAATAGAAGGGCACTTGAAAGTCCTCTTAAACCTATAAATGGTCGCTATGGATGATACTTACAAGTAATGATTGTTATGATGATACCAATATCAATGACATTGGGTAATAAATTGACAATAGTTCAATTATTTGGAAATTGGTTTTAATTAGTAAATAATGGCGGGAGGTGTAGCTAAGCCATAGAAGGTGGAGGTCCCGAGGGGACCAAAACTAGAAACTCATATTTATTGATATAAGGTTTTTGTTGGTAATCGTGTGCATGATGTCAAAATACATTTGGGCATGTACTAGTCATCCCAAGGGATACTGCCCTGGTCGTGCCGCTAAAGGCACAGGGGCCCTTTTAGTAGGGGAAGCTGAACCCATATAGCCCGAGGGTGGTTAAGGATTGCAAATCTACACAACCCAAGTAAAGGTTTTAAAGTCATGATAAACCTGGTCCCCTTTCCCCGAATGGTTATATATATGTGTTTATGGTTGTGTGCTTATGGATGGTTTTAGAAATGGCATTATTTTTTCCTTAGCATGAGATCATACTAAAATTCACTAGCTAACCCCATCTACTAGCGGCTGTATAACCATGTTATGTAGTAACCGACCGTTCTACTCCTCCTACATATTTATTAACTCAGGATGAACATTTGGACTAAAGTGGTGATCTTCTATTATTTCAAAAGGCTCCATTTCATGTTATGGATAATCTTAGATACTTTGACTTTATTTTTGATACTAGTTTTTGCTATGGTTGGGGGAATTTCCTAATCGGATTTTATTACTCTCTCGGTTCGAGGCATTGTGGTACTTTGTTCATTAGAATGGGCGAGATCGGTATTAATGTTAGCCTTGGTATTGGAATAACCTAGGAGGTTGGCAGGATCAGACATAATTTTTCAGTGTTCTATCATATTTTATTTTGGGATTAATTATACTATGTTTTGGAAAATCCTTGGTTATGGCCTAGTTTGTTTTGGTATGGTTTGATTATTAGTATGGGATTATTGGACTCAGTTTGATCGATTACGGTTATGATCTTATCCCAGAGTCTTTATGTAAATTATTAGACTATTTTGTTATATGCTCAGAATTCATCAAACTCAGGATGGGTAGCTGGACGGCAGGTTGGGTAACAGGGGTTTTCTTGGGTCCTGGTTAGTCTTGGGACGCTTATTAAAATAAGTCCCTAGGGCGGGTCATGTTATTTTGGTATCAGAGCTGAGGTTCTTGGTCAATTTAGAGTCCACAAAGCCGTGTCAAGTAGAGTCTCTTTTAGGGGTATGTAGTGTGTCACACTCATAAGGGAGAGGCTACAAGGCATTTAGGAATTTTTTACTTTCTTGGTATTCTATTTTTAATTTTGGAGTCTCAATCCTAGAATCTTCTCTGATCCTTATTTGTTAATCTTTCAGATCTTACCTCAAAGATCTGGAACACAAGAAATTTTTTTTATCCTATTAATGGGTAATGCTGAAGGGGTGACTCCTACTTTAAGGGTTCATCTTCGATTTCATGATCCTATCCTTAATAGTTCTAGTATTCCACCGTTTTCTACTAGTCCTCCTCAAGGCGAGGTGAATAATGCAGAATTCCATCAGTCTATTCATGCTATTGATAAATTTGTTGCTTCTCAGGATGAGCAGGATGTGTCTAGTGATTTGCCTGATGAGGCCACAAGGGTTGGCCAATTTATGAAGATGAGTCCTCAAACTTTTGTTGGAGTAAAGGTGGAAAAAGATCCATAGGGCTTCTTGGATAAAATAGAGAAGATATTTTGGGTTATGCAGGATACCAATGTGGAGGGGTTAACTTTTTAGCTTATCAGCTCAAAGATATTGCATATCATTGGTCTAAAGAGTGGTATAGGGATAGAGGTGATATGGAGGAGTCATCTTTATGGGATGCCTTCTCTGGTGCTATTCTGGATCATTTTTTTTCCCAAGAGTTGAGGGAAGAAAAGATGGAGTAGTTTGTGAACCTCAAGTAGGGAAGGATGTCTGTCGAGGAATATGCATTGAAGTTTCATCAATTATCAATGTATACTTTTGATTTGGTGGCTGGTATGCGGGCTTGAATATGGAAATTCACTTCTAGGTTGAATCAAGATATGATTTTAGAGAGCAAGACTTCCTTGATGATTAAGGATATGAAAACATCTAGGTTGATTGTTCATATGCAACAGGTAGAGGATGAGAAGAGAAAATAGGTAGAGTGTAGACATATAAAGGGTAAGAGAAATAGGTTTTCAGACTAGGGAGGTTCTCTGTCTTAGGGTTGTCGGGATGGTGGCAAATAGCAGAAAAAGAATGTGGGAGTTCTAGTATCTACTCTTCTACTAGTGGTCTTTACCAGTAAGGAGACAGGCCTAATCAAGATGGTGAAAATTTCTAGGCATAGGGTGCCCAATCTCAATCAAGTGGAGGTCAGTCAGTTTCTTCATGCCCTCCTTGTCGGTTTTGTGGTCGTCCTCATCAGGGTTATTATAATAAGTTAAAGGACAAATGCTTTAATTATGGCAAGTCAGGCCATCGACTCAGGGATTGTCTGGTTAATAAGGTTGGTACTAGGCCGAATATGATTCCTTTGGCTTCATCTTCTGCTCTTACACCTGGCAGTGTTGCATCTTCTACTATTACTGCTCTTAGATCTAGTATTTCTCAGAACAGGTTGTATGCTTTGGAATCCCTACAAGAATCCAAGGAATCACCTAATATCATTACTAGTACGTTAAACCTTTCCTCACGTGACATATATTATTTGCTTGATCGAGGGTCTACTCTTTCCAATGTTACTTTTTTTGTTCTAGTATCTTTTGGTTTGTATCATGAAGTTATTTTGGATTTATTTTGTATCTACCCTAGTACGTGACTGAGTTATTGCTAAAAGAGTCTATGGGGGTCTGTGGTATCTGTTGGTGGCAAACAGACTCTAGTGGATTTGTTTGAGTTTGATATGGTGGATTTCAATGTTATTTTGGGTATGGACTAGTTACATTTTTACTATTCATCCTTGGACTGTCGATCCCATAAGGTTAACTTTAGCTTCCCTGATGAATAGAATGGGAGGGCATTTTTTTAGCTCCTAGGGGGAGATTTATTTCCTATCTTAGAGCTTAATGGTTCATCTCTAAACTATGTTTTTATCACATGGTCCAAGTTAAATAATCTAACTCATCTAGTCCTTCTTTTTAGTCAGTTCCTCTAAATCCCTAAATCTGGTACCCAAAACGCTACATGATTCTCATAACCCCAAAGGACCACAAGCTAACCCATGACTGATATCTGTAACTGAGCACTAAAAATATACTATAAATATACAAAATATAAGCTGTAAGATCATAAGGTTCAAAACTGAACTAATATTAAATATAAAACAATGTCTGTAATGGGGCATAACAATACCCAAAATTGAAAGAAACTGTCTGAAACATGATGTAGTCTGAAAGCCTCTAAAGCTGACTAAAAAGTGTAGAGTTGATGGGACATGTCCCCAACTAACTCTGAAATACTGAAATAACAAAGTTATAAAATAATTATGCTATCCTCGAATGATAAGGACTCACTACTAGTCTGGCTGATGAATGTCTGATCGACTAAGGATGCTTGGGAGCTCATGCTTCTAAACCTATCATATAAAACACCATAGCGCAAATATGTCTGTGCGATTGAATGTACTGGTATGCAAGTGAGGTAAGCTAAATGCAAGGGTTTATATTCATGAACAATAATAACTGACTGATCACATGAACATGAACTCATGAGAAATTTATGCATAAATACATAAACTGGAACTGGGGTCATGACAATACTGTATACTGATGTACTAACATCTGAGTTTACTAATATTGGGATACTTAATAACTGAGTCTATCGATGATATGAATTATGGAGTTTACAGGTAACCAATATCTGAGGTTATTGGTACTATATTACTGATAACTAATAACTAAGTATACTGATACTGAAAAGCTATCTGAGTTCTATATAGGACTGGGTGACTGTATCTAACAGTCCTGAATCTGAATAAGTATCTGAGTTCTAGACTGAACTGGATGACTGTATCGACAGTTCTAGTTAAGATAGAACTAACTGAGTTCAGTACTGAGCTAAGAGATTGTATCTGAAAGTACTGATATTTGTAGAACATAACTAAGTTCTATTACGGAGACTTAATCTAAAACTGAGACTGTGGGAGGTAATCATCTAACCGACATACCCCAAATATGAACTAGTAGGGTCCAACCTCCCCAGTTAGAAGGGTGTCATCACCGTGCCATGGGTAAAGACAAGTTGCGAGTAAACCCTCTCTGACAGGGACCTCTACCGTCAACCCCTCCTGTAAGGAAAACTCAAAGTAGATGAACAATCCTTAGACTTGCAGGGGTACATCTCGACCTACACTGGCTACGTAATTCTGGAATGCAGGGGTTGCTACTAAGGATCACACCCTGTACTGGCTAATAGGTGAGCCCTCATTCCTGGGTTGACTCGGTGCTGAATCCTACTCCTAACTCAATAGACACTGAACTGATTTTCCTAGTTCACAGTAGGCATGACTGAGATGTTACTGATGGTACAGATTTACTGAACTGAACTGAGTTCACTGAGTGCCGTTGAAAGATAGAATACTATTGAATTCTATCAATTGATAGAATGCGATTGAGTTCTACTTGCTGACTGAGATACTGAGGTCTAAATTGAATACTACTGAGATCTAATAACTGACTGAGATTACAGAGATTACTGAGATCACTGAGATTACTGAGATCACTAAGATTACTTGATACTGAATTTATTGAAGTTTCCTGAGTCATATGACTGACTAAGTTCTACTGATTATGGCTTGACTGTGAGTATCGTGAAAACTAACACTGGCTCTAGGCACACAGCAAAATTGTCGGGTACAAGTACTCCCAAGACTTGATAGCATAATAAGTAAATCATGGCATAAGTTTAAAAGCTTAACAGTGGCTACATGTTTATCATTCATTCATTTAGATATTTCAACAACCACTTGAGATGCATTACTTGAACATGAATGGAGAATGTGTATAACATGACATTATTTTATTCTCATAAACAATTTCTCAAACACATGCATGATATAGCTTCCACATAACGAGCATCGCATGATTTTTTTCTCTTATTAACCCACATGAGCAGTTCATCAAACAATTAGTGAGCATAATATATGGACATAAGCAAATATATTCACATAACCCTATACAACAAATAGGCATCATAATTCACATTCCCATTGATAAATTTCACGAGTTTAACATGGTTTCACATGATACTACACATATATCACTTTACATCACATAGATATTGTAATTAAATCATAAACTAGAGAACCCATAAATATAATAGTCATGAACACAATCAAAATAAATCATTAAATTCATCAAAAATATTATCTTGAGTTTTTGAAAAGGTTTATTTGACTCCAAGGGTGGAAGAAACCCTTGGATGAACACTTGACATACCTTAGTTGGTGAATTATTTAAGGTTGATGGTGGAATCCCTTGGAAATTGAGTCTTGAATTGATAGCTCTAGGATTTTTTTTCTTGAGCATTTTGTGAATAATGAATAGAATTATCCAAAAGAGGGCTAAATTTTGTGTTATGAGGGCTGAAGGGTATAGGAAAAAAACTGAAATAACCTTGAAGATGTTGCTTTTAAATGACAGAGAATTGGGCATCGACTCTATTAGCGAAGTGGCGCGTCATGAAATCCACACGATAGTTGATGTGCCTCACCATCATCACATTGAGGCTCAGTACTTTGATCATGGCAACCTACAACAATATCAACCAATGCGATTGGCAACGCGGCACACCAAGATCGTGTTGGTCTACTGTTTTGGGATTTTGAGCGTGATCTAAATGAATTCCAAAAAATTTAAAACTTGTCTTGGAACACCTATTGACCTTCTTGGTCATGAATTAGCAAGAATACAGATCATTAAGGATATTAAAGTCATGTAATAAGACTGCAAACTTTCGAAGCCTAAAATAAAATGAGTCTAGAAACTTAGCTAAAACCTTCTAAGTATGGGACCCCTTAACAAGCATAAATGGACTAAATTAAGCATAGGATTTTGCGGGGTCTTAAAGTTCCAGTGATTAATGAGTTTCCTGAGGTGTTTCGGAATGATCTTCCTAGTTTTCCTCAAGATAGGACAATAAAGTTTGGTATTGATCTAATTTCGGACACTCATATAATTTCTATTCCTCTGTATAGAATGGCTCCGGTTGATTTGAGGGAACTCAAGGAGCAACTTAAGGATCTTATGTAGAAGGGGTTTATTCATCCTAGTGTATATTTTTGGGGTTCACTAGTATTGTTTGTGGACAAGAAGGAATGTTCCCTTCGGATGTGCATTGAATATAGCAAGTTGAAAAAGGTGATGGTCAAGAATAAGTATCCTCTTCAAAGGATAGATGATCTGTTTGACTAGTTGAAAGATGTCAAGCTCTTTTCTAAGATGGATCTTCAGTCGGGGTACCATTAGCTAAAGATTAGGGAGATGGATATCTCTAAGATAGTTTTTCATACTCGTTATATGCACTTTGAATTTTTGGTAATGTCATTTAGGTTGACTTATGCTTTGGTTGCATTTATGGATCTGATGAATAAACTTTATCAACAGTATTTGCTTTTTTTCGTTATTAGGTTCATTGAAGATATTCTAGTTTATTTCGAAGAGCGAGGTGGATCATGCTAATCACCTTCATATAGTGTTGCAGAACTTAAAGGATCAACAATTGTATTCCAAGTTCTCCAAGTATGAGTTTTGGTTGAACGTTATAAATTTCTTGGGTCATATTATTTCTAGTAAAGGGATCTTGGTGGATCCACAGAAGATTTTTCTGGTAAAAAGATGGCCTTGACCTATGACTATATCCAATATTTGGAGCTTCTTAGGTTTAGCTAGGTGTTATAGGTGGTTTGTGGAAAGCTTTTCATCGATAGCTACTCCTTTGACTATGTTAACTTAGAAGAAGATTAAGTTTTTTTGGTAAGATGTTTATGAAGGAAGTTTCAAGAAGTTAAAGGATAAGCTAACTTCGACTCTAATTCTGACTTTGTCGGAATGCAATGATGGGTTCCTGATTTATTACGAAACATCTCGAATGGGTCTTAGCTGTGTGTTGATGAATCATGGGAAGGCAATTGCCTATGCTTCCAGGAAGTTGAAGGTACATGAGAGAAATTATCCTACTTATGATCTGGAGTTGTTTGATAGGTAGTAATTGGTAATATAACCATGTACCATGTGCATGTGAGAAACATACCTAGTACCCTTTGTTCATTTAATCCATAACTTGCCTGATAAGTCTTTTGTAGGTTGTAGGATAGTTGTTTAGGACATGATCATAGGCCATTTTTTATTTAGTCCACTATTAGAATAAATAACTATCAAAATTTGAATGAGTATACCTTGATCACTGATTTGAGACACCATAGACCTATTTTCTTGATTTTCACCTTTTCATCATCCTAAATTAGTTGCAATGAACCTATTTTGGCCCTACTCTCTCCTTAGACATTGTACACCTAAAATAAAGCAAATCACCTAAGTTGAGAGGGGATATCATAGTGGTGCATAGTAAAAGTTGGGTATGTAGAAGGGTTTAATGTCTAATAAACAGTAAGATATGGTGTGGTAGAAAAAAAGAAGAACAAAGAGAAAAAGAATAAATGAAAAGCAAAAAGAAATTCACACCCAATCGAAAAAATTAATATAGAAAAAAGAGGTAATAAAAGAGGAATGGTTGAATAGTTTAGCCAAGATGTATGTGTAGTGTCAAGTACGGTGAGACACTAGTTCCCAAATGTACAATACCAACCCTTAAGCCTATATTACAAGCCGAGTAAAGTGCTATAGTTATCCTTATCGGAGTTTCCAAAAAACTAAGGTATAGAAAATAAGGGCAAGCATATGGTATTCTTTGTACATTAATTGGGACTTCTTTTGTAAGAGTGAGTGTCTTGAAATAGTCCCGTGCATTGACATAATGAGATTGCGAGAATTGGGACTTCTTTTCTATGGGGATACATGGGTTGTGATGCTAATTGCATACCTGATCAGGTGGTGTAACTTGCATAGTTTCTTCATTGTTTTTTTCTAATTTCATTTCATTGCTTGATTCCTCTATTGCATAATATTTTCATATTTAGATCCACATGGTATTGAAAAGTAGGAAATATGCTGGGGTAAAAGTTTTTTAAGCGTGAATGGAGTTGACTACCGTAGGTGTCTTAGGTTTCTCTTAGTTAACCATCATGTTTTGTTTGGTATGAGTTAATTTCCTGAGTATATGAAAATGTTCTAAGTTAAATATTTTGATGTTCCATGGTTTCATTAAACTTTCTATGCCTAAAACCTGAAAATATGCAAGTACATAGATCCTTTTACTAGTTGTAATGTGTTTTATGTTGGTTTTGCAGGGAAACATGGATCCAAAGAGTATAAAAAAATGGTGAAAAATTGTTAAAGGCTACTTACGTGACCAATCTATGTGTCATAAGTATGACTTACGATGGGTGTAGGTTAGGATGTAATTGAAAAATTAGAAGTTCTAAATTCTAAAATTTTGCTCTGAGAGTTCTCAAGATCATTTACAGGGTGTAGGTGCTCTGAGAGTTCTTGATTGATGTTTTTGCATGTATTGTGATCTTGTTTGGTTTGATTGCTTTCTTAACGAATGCAAAAATTGAGAACCTGCCTTTATTTTATACTTATTTCAAAAGTGAGGTTGAGATTAAGAAAAGAAGATTAGAAAAGTAATTTGAAGATATCAACCTTAAACTAATTAACTTACGACTTAAAAGGTAATAGTTAATTTAGGATCCAGGACAAGGGTTAGTAAGTCGACACATTAAGACTCAATAGGTGAAGAGCAAATTTTACCAAAGACATTGACAAGAAAGTTGGTAATACATACCTTTCAAGATTTTACATGCAAGACATTGAGATAGTTTAAGCACCATAAGTCTACGGAGTTGGAAAGTTAGGATAAACATAGTCCTAGTATTCTTCTCATAGTTTTCTCAACCTAAAGCGATCAAGATTTGTTACTAAGGTTACTTTGCTAAAAAAATCACCCATTTACTTTTCAACATTTTTTTGGCTAGATATAGATTTGGGTTATATATTGGACTGTGACAGTGTTATACTTCTTAGAGGTGTAATCTTTGGAAACATCATTCCTTTACTATTTATTTGAATGGAATAACTTAAATGTGGTATCATTCCCTAGTATTGAGCAAGGGAGTGATGAGCTGGATCAATTTCAAGGAGGAGTTGATTTTTAGACTTGGTTAGATTTTGTTAGAAGAGGTAGTTAGCGAGTTCACTAAGTTTCATCAAATAGAAAAAATAATGAATCTTTAGTTAAATTTAATGATATTAAGGCCCAAATACTTATCAAAAATCCAACATTAGCTAAAACTCACTTCCTGTCAAATTTTATAGGTTCATTAAAGAGGAAATACAACTTTCAATAAAGATGATTAAGCCAACAACTTTGAAGGTTATGATTGACAAAGCTAGGATACAAGATTTTTCCATTGAAACTACATAGAAGAGGAATAAGGTGAACATTAAATCCTCTTCATCGGTATCCCTGACTCTACCTTAGAAAATACATGTTTCTCTAACAACTACATCCACTTCCTAAATTTTATGGGTATAGGAAAACTAACAACTTATGTTTTAGGTGTTGAGAAAAGTATGGACCTAGACACATCTGTAACAGAAAGTAACTAAATTACATGATTAGAGTGGTATAAGAGGAGACTCAACTAGTGAATTCTGAAGTTTGTGACGAAAACACATAAATAGTGATTGAAGGGATGCTAGAATAGGAGGTAAAACAAGATGTTTGTGTAAATGCTCTAATATGTCATAGTAAAGTGGAGAATACAATTTTAGTTCTTAAGAAAATGTTGTTGGCTATTCTAATTGATTCAGGCAACACTCATAGTTTTGTTGATGACTGCATTGTCATGGCATTAAGCTATCACTCAAGTCATTCTCCTCTAGTTAGAGTGACAGTAGCAGATGGCAAATATGTCATGTATACCTCTGTTACTCCCAAGAACATGTACAAGTGTACGTGGTCCACCCAAGTAATATAGTTGCCTTTTAAAAGCCAAGTATCAATCCAGCAGGTACTCATGTTAAACAATAATCCAACTCTAGTTCACTATTAAGATCAATCAAGTGCCAAATTAACTAAGAGTAATTCAGTGTTTTCAATTAAATTTAAAATTAACAATAATGTAATATAAAGGTTCATGGAAAATGATGGTGAAAACCTAGGGATAAGGCACTCGAAAAATCATGCTTATATTAGGAACTTTGTTAGTTTAGTTAAGTATCTCAGTTGTTGCATTCACTGGGTTTATTATATGATTACGATCTTCCGTATCTCAGATCAACTATCTAACTCAGCCTTACAACGACATCATTGAGTGGGGATTAAACCGCTAAGATAAATGCATTTGAATTTCATATTGTAATTAATTTATCTAAGGATAATAAGGTATATTCCTATCCTAAATTCAAATCATAACTTTAATCAATTGAAAGAGTACGATCTTGTCCCATGTATACCATATTTTATCCCATCGTTCCTCTGTTTGGACTCATAATAGAATTAAGTATTTATCTTATGGGTTTAAATTCCTTAATATTGTTAAAAAAGAGGATCTAAGGTAAACCAACAATTATAATAATAATAACCGACTCAATTAAAAAGCATAAGCAATCATGTTCCTGGCCTTAACCATAGATAAGGTGTTTAGCCACTCATGGATGTACAAGGAATCAGTAGAATATAATCCATGTTAAAATCAAATTATAAACTAAGGTAGAATAGTAAAAACCCGAATCGATACCTTTTATAGAATATTTAATCCCCACAAGCCATTCAAAGTGAATACACAAAGGTTGTAGTGTCCTATTTATACTAGGAACAGAGTTTCCAATTTTGACCTAGCTAGCGTGCCACGCCCTTATCGTATGGGCTAGGTAGTGTGGCACACTGATATCATTGAGGAACACTATTTTTTACATTTTACTTTGCATCCAAGCATGTGTCACCCACTTAAACCGGTGCTTAAGATATATGGCATGCCAGTGAGTCCACAACTTCAATATTTGTTTTTTTTTCATTGCATTTGGTCTTCAAGTCCTTCCATTGTGGTTGTGTTCCATCTTTCAAAATATCTTGTATTTCATGTCAATATCATCTTTACATCACACCAAGCTTCCAACAACATAAAATCCACAAATTAGGCCTTTAAACTCACTAGAATCAAACAAGACAAACTAGAATAAAACATAGCTCAACCTACACATAACTCAAGCTAAGAGTACAAGTCACTCACTTAAACTTTAATTGAACACTTTGAGTCAAACTTTGGTTTTAAAACACCTTAAATATCAAAAATACATAAATTGAAACATAGATGATCATTTATACAAATGTTAGCTCATTACGCACATGAAAAGTCCTCAAAACTAAGCTAAATAAATATTGATAACCATACTTAGGTGCATAAATCCACCTAAGATCATCACCCCACACTTAAAGCCATATTCATCCTCCAAATAACTCTTTACCTTAAGAATAAGATAAAAGGGATACTCCAACATTACTTCTACAAGAAAGACACTCAATCTAGTTCTACAATGACTACACATATAGAAAGTTTCAAAAACAAGCATTCATATACACTTGAAAGCTCAAGAATACTACTTCAAAACATCCTTACCTCAAAAGTTTACTCACCGAGTTGGAAAATCATGCATATTACTTAATAAAATATGTCATATAGATCACCCAACTATCCTCAAACATGTGACCTCACCAAAATAGAGTTACCCATAATCACTGAAAGAATGCAATTAATCACAAGAATTGGTATAAGAATCAAATTACTACTCTTACTCTCATAAGAAATTCAAAAATTACAAAATATGAACCATAATATTGACCTTAGTGTAATACTCTACTTATATCAGAATGTTAAAGATTAGGATCAACTAAGACATTAAGGGTTGTAACATAGGCTAATGGATGGGTTAGAACTATTTTGACCATAAATAGTGAATATCTTTGCTAAGCGCTTTAATAAATCACATTCAACATGAAGATCTTCTCTCGCAACCACTTTCTCACCACCACTTCCTTCACATATCTTCTTTTGTTTCCCCTCCTCCCACACCCTTTTTAAGCTAGTTCACATATATAGCGTAGGGAGAATCCTCTATAAACACATAATTTATTTTTGATCAATTTTTCACTTTTTAATTACATTCCTTCAAATCACACACACATCACTTTTTTATACCAATAGCTACTTCTTTCGGGCTTCACTGTCACCTTTTTATTTCTTATTTTTCTCTCTCCTTAATCTCATTAATTTTATATCTAAAGTGCTTAGGAGCTTTGGATCAAATTATGGACAATCAAAGAAGGGAAATATGATAATTACAAGGCTACCATAGAAATAGGCTAAGGCTCAGCAGGGCTAACAATGCTTATGCACATAGTTAGATAAAATAAATATTAAACATGGCTATCAATAAAAGGCCTATATCACCTCCTAAATATACATCCTTATTTTATCTTTGAACACACACCAATAAAGTTCTAAATCTCAATATGGAGCTTGGAATATACAAAAACCTCCCTCTCATAAGGCACATGCTCAACTCTAGTAGGATCACTATATGATATCTGCCAAAAATTCACATGAATGCAAAATTAAGCTACCATTGTTCAAGAGTCATATTAATAAGCCTAGGTGTCTCATAAGTAGTCATTCAACACAATCAAAATGCTTTTAAAACCAAGACAACTTGTATCCTTTAATCACACATAGTAATATTAAGAACATCTCACTTAACAAACATAAAAACTTTTAAATCGACTCTCAGAAAGAAAAAGGATGTTGGGTTTAAAGGGAGCCCCCGTGTAAAAAACAAAAAAGAACAACCACGAGGTCGAAAAGTGTGCATCTACTAGGCTAACACCAAAAACTACTAAACCAAAATAGAATTTTTTTTGTAATTTTTTAAATCTATTAAAAACTAAGAAAAGAATAGAACCTATGGAATCAGTTCACCTAAAACCATAGGAATATTCCACACCCCAAACTTAATAACTCACTTTGTCCCCAAAGTAAACTAAGAAGTAAGGATACAAATACTCCCTGATGTGTCTAGGCCAAGATAGCAACAACTTTAAAAATCAACGAGGTTGGGTGTACCCTATACCTAATCTTTGACATGTTTCTTAGCTCAGGTCTCTGGTACTCAAACTTTTCTTCAACCAATGACTTAACCAAAAAACTATGGGAAACAAAAACAAAAATACAAAAATAAAACCTACTTTTTCTTGGGTTTTCTCCCAATTAGCTCTTTATTTAGTGTGGCAGCATGACTCACCGTACTACATCTTAACCATATTCCTTCATTTTTATCCTCCTACTTAGAGGTCATCTTCTCACTAGTTCTTTAACTATTGAGTGTGCAGTATCAAGGTCATAATTATTTTCCATATTAGCCTTGTTAGTCTCATTGTAAAGTTTTAAAACTCTGAGCTTCGGTGGTGTCTTAGTCATCTCTATGAGAGAGTTTAAAGAGGTACTTGGTGGTATGGGCTCTACCACCCCATACTTATCGATTTCCTTAGTTTTTATGATACATATATATTTATAGTGGGAAGGTAGATTGAGTGGTAAACTTTGAAGACCACCTCTTTGTCATCCATTCTCCTTTTGAGAGTTCTCTCTTTTACATCTATCAGTGCTCCTTCCATTACCAAGAATGTATGTACAAAAATTATTGGTACCTTTTCTTATGTATCATAGTGAAGAAAAATAAACTTAATAAGAATAATAAATTTAGCAACCATAATGAGCACATTCTCAAATTTTTCCTTTGGGTCAAACTCTATTTCTATCTTCCAAACCTAAAATATTTAACAATGATAGGGGCATTAAGTTATACTTTCTACTAAGTCACTAAGAGAATGAACCACATCAGTATCATAAATTTCTATTGGGAGGGTTAAATTCCTTGTGTCATTTAATTGTTCTGGAATCTTCTTCATCTCCACTAACTGCACTCTGTAGTAAGTGACAACATCTCAATATCCTGCAACTTTATCTTGTTGGTCACCATATCCTTCAAGTACCTAGCATACTTGGGCATACCCTACAAAATATCTAAAACAGAATAATTAATGTGAAGTTCTCTGAAGCTGTCAAAAAACTTCTTAAAACAAGCATCCTCCTTGGCCTTTTTGAGCCTTCGAGAGAATGGTAGTGGTTGTATTTCATGAACTTTCTCTGTATCCTTAGCTTTCAAGTACTAATACTTCACTACCTTAGCATCATTAAGTTTATCTTACTTTTTTCACTTTGTAGAGGTATCAACTCTGCCTGAACCACCTCATTATTCTTAGGAGGCTTGGCAATAACATCTCTACCACTACTCAGGATTATTGCCATAACTTTTTTTGTGATTTCAGTATCTCCTGACTATTGACCTTGAGTCTTGGTATTTTGTACCTGAGCAAGCTTCCCCAACTGTTTCTCAAACTTTTTCTTGGATATTTTTTGAGTTTTAATTTTAAAAGTGATTTCTTACTCTTTGGTTAGGATCTTCTTCAACTTATCCTTTATATTACTGGCTTGTGTGTTGTATTGCTGCTAAAATTGCTGAGTTTGATTAGCATCCCATGAGTGATCGGGTTGAATATACCACCTGTGGTTTTTGACATTTGCATAAGTTATCTTTTATGTAATGCCCATAAGTTTACAGACTACAGATATGCTCTATATGAGTTTGAAGACTGACCACTGTTCCCATAAATCTCACGAAAAGATGGGGCCTGCTGTATTGCATTCGCCTAAGAGTAAGAATAATTCACCCATAATTTTCTAAACTCTATCATCACCTGATTCTATAGGGCAGCCAATTCTGTGACACTATCAACTTCTATCATACCTATAAAACTTTTCACTGCACTCCTAGATATGTCACCATACAAGTACGAATTCCATTGTACAATACAGTTCAAAAAGGCATAAAGCTCATCATATGTTTTTTGAAAAGCATGCCCATCTCCAGCTTAATCTAATAAAATTTTCATATTATGGTCAAGAGCTTCAACAATGGTCTAAGATAATACTTTGTTGGACTATTGATGGTATGGAAAGTCCCCGGAAAATAGATTTGAACCTCTCAAGAATGATATATATTTTCATTCGGCTTCTACTTGAAGCTCAAAATTACCCTACATAACCTGGCAGTCTTTTTGGATGAGAAGAAATAGATGAGGAATTTCTGGTCTAAGTGACCCCATGTAGTGATAAAAACTGTTGGCTCAGTGTTCACTCTTTTTTTGTGTCCTCCAAAAGTAAGATGGGTAAAAGTGTCAACCTCAGATAATCAGTGGATACCTTAGTAGCTATTAACATATCACTGAACTCCATAAAATTTTGCCAGTGAACCTGTGGATCCTCATATGAAAAGCTAGTAAATTACTCGCTGTTGTGCAAATATTGCACCTTGTTCTATTGTAAGAAATGTATACCTCTTTTAAAGGGTCTGTGAATGGCGAAGGTAACATTAGTTGCTCGTGGGATTGCCACTTCATGAACTGTCCTATATGCTGGTGGATCTTTAACCATAGGTATGGGTTTAAAATCTTTTTCTTGGTACATTTGTGGGATTTGATATAGAAGAACTCCTTCTCCCCTTAATTTTTATAAGTATTGCTCGAGCTTGGGATATAGATCAACCAACTCCTTGTACCTAGCTAGCTTACTAGCTTTTAAAACCTATGCTTGTATATTCAAAAGCTAGGATCAAGTAATTATAACTTAAGAAATCAAACTCCAAGCTAAAACTAAGAAGATTTCCAATTCACAAGTCCCCTATAATGGCACGAAAAAATTATGGTGCCCAAGCACACATGCAAAAGAACTAGTCCACCCAATTAATATAGTGGCCTTATAAAAGCCATGTATCGATCCCATAGGGACTTGTGGTAAGCAATAATCCAATTCTAGTTCACTAATATTATGAATTAAGTGCTAATGTAACCAAGAGTAATTGAGTGTTGACAATTTAATGTAAACTTAACAATACTGAAAAGTAAAGGTTCTTGGACAATGATGGTGAAAACCCAAAGCTAAGGCACTACGAAAAATCATAATTAGCTTTGGATCATCGTTGGTTTAGTTTAGTATATTGGTTATTGATTTACAGGGTTAAGTATATGATTACGATCTTTCAAACCTCAAATCAACTATCTATCTTAGTCTTACAACTACATCATTAAGTGGGGATGCAAGTACTATGCTAAATGAATTTGAATTTCTTCATGTTATCAAACCAAATAGGACAAATTAGGTATATTTTTATCCTAAATGTAAATCATAAATTCAAGCAAATGAAATAGTATGATCCTGTCCCACATATCCCATGTTCTATCCTATCATTCCTCCTTCTATGCTCACAATAGAATTAGGCACTTATTATAAGGGTCGAAAAGACCTAAGATAGTTAATATAAGGATACTAGAATAACAAAAAATTATAATAAAAATAACAAACTCAATTTACAAGCATAAGAAATCATGTTCCTTACCTTAACCCTACAAAAGTGTGTTTAGCCCCTCATATACGTACAAGGAATTATAATAGTATAATCCATGTAACAATAAAAGAATAAACTAAAGTGGAAGAGTAAGAAACCTAATTGAAGACTTTTCCATTATATGTTAATCCCTACAACACATTCAAGGTGAATACACAAAGGTTGGAGTGTCATAGTTATACTAGGAATAATGTTTTTTCTTTTGACCAAGCTAGCGTGCCACGACATTATCTCGTGGTCTAGGCAGTGTGGCATTATTCAGGAACAATTTTTTTTTAATTTTACTTTGTATACAATGGTTTTCCACTCCCTTAAAGTAGTTCTTAGGCTATGTACCACGCCAATGAGTCCATAAAATCCATATTTTGTTGTTGTTTTCTCATTGAGTGTGGTCTTCATATCTTGGCTTTGTGGTTGTATTCATCCTTCCTAAACAACTTTTATTTCATCAAAATATCATCTTAAACATCATACCAAGATTCCTACAAATTAAAACACCACGAATTATGCCTTTAAACTCACTAGAATCACACAAGATGAACTAGAAAAGAACATAGCTTAAGCTAAGAGTACGAGTTATCTAATTTGAGCTTAACTTAACACTTTCATTCCAACTTTTGTTTGAACAGACCTTAAACATCAAAATTATATTACTTAACTCTTAGATGATCATTAAAAAATAGATTAACCAATTGTGTATATGAGAATTCCTCAAAAATAAGCTAAATAAGCATAGGCAACCTTACTTAGGTGCATAAATCAACCTAAGAACAACCTCAAATTGAAAAGGTTTTCAATGGGAAATATAGGGTAGATACTTATTAGAAGAATTACTTGTTATTCCTTTAGGTTGGTGTTATTTAGTGTTGGGGTATGACTAGATGAAGAGGCATAATCTTATAAAATTTAATCATGAAAGAAGGTATGACATTATTGGCAGAAAGAGTATTGGTTGGCTTAGATAAAGAGAGGAAATTGAGTATGATGACTAGTGTTGTAATGATCAAAGTAATTAATAAGGGGGAAAGACCTTATTTCTAACTTATTAATGATGAATGTGGTCACTGAACAAGAAGAAAATAACTTTGATGCTAGAATACAAGATGTTCTTGACCAATATTCTGAGGTATTTGTTGAACCAATGTCCTTACCCCCTGCTAGGGTGATTGACCATGCTATACTACTTAAATATGGCGTCATTCCTTTATGTATGAGACCTTATAAGTACAACTACAACTAGAAATATTAATTAGGGAGAAAAATGAGGGAAATGCTCACTGGTGGAGTGATTTGACCAAGTCATTCAAACTTTTCTTTGGTTGTTTTGTTAGTAAAGAAAAAGGATGGGACATGTAGATTCTATGTAGACTATAGACACCCCAATGATATTATATTTAAAGACAAATACCCCATTCCTATTGTAGAGGATTTGTTAGATAAATTACTTGGTGCCTCAATCTCTTCTAAGGTAGTCCTCAGGACAGGTTATCACCAAATCTAAATGAAGGTGGAAGATGTGTACAAGACTACTTGTAGAACTCACTTGGGAGACTATAAGTTCAGAGTGATGCCCTTTAGGCTCACTAATTCACTATCAATATTTCAAGCCTTGATGATTCAGGTTTGCAACCTTTTCTCAGGAAATTTTTGATTGTTTTTTTTTATGATATCCATATTTAAAGCATGTCAGTAACTGATCACATACAATATTAGAGAATGGTGTTTGATACTCTAACAACTCACTCATGCTATTCTAAGAGGTCTGAATGAATTCTCAAGTAGAGTACTTACGTCATATCATTACCATTGAAGGGTAGCTAAATTAATCTACAAATGCCCAAGGCTATGGTTGATGGGCGAAAACATAAAACACTCAGAGTTGTTACAAATTTTCTTTGTATTACTGATTACTATAGAAAGTATGTGGTAAATTATGATACAACCTACAAACCCCTAATTGATTTGATTAAAAAGAGGCCTTTAAGTGGAACCCTAAAGTTAATATTTCCTTTAAGGCACTTAAGTTTTAATTGATAACTTCTCTAGTCTTAGCTCTTCCTGATTACACTAAGGAATTTATGGTGGAAACTAATTCAAGTCATTTTGTAATTGCCATTGTACATATTCAAAAAAGGAAAAAGAATTGCTTACTTTAGTAAGGTGTTAGCACCTAAGCATAAACGTGGGTCTTTATATGAAAAAGATTACATGGATTTACTAAGCGTTGTTGATAGGTGGATACACTACCTTTAGTTCAAGAATATTATTTTTAAAATAGACCACCATAGTTTGAAGTACTTACTTGAGCAAAAGGTTACTACTGACATCCAGCAAAAATGCTTGACCATGTTATTGGGACTTGATTATGTGGTGTAGTGCAAGAAAGGTGTATAAAATATAGTAGTTGATGCCTTGTACAAGTAGTAAGAGGGATTGGAAGATATAGATCCTCCAATTCAAGGTCAACTTATATTTACCAGCTTCACTACACCTACTTGGGACCAAGAGATTATCCAAAGATATGATGGAGATACTTATGCTCAAGGGTTGATCAATGTTTTATCATTTTATGTACATGTACCTAGATTGTGGTTTTATATTGCAGGTGCGTTAAAAATGAAGGGTAAGGTGTACACTAAGTCAAGGGACCTCTTAGACAACAACTCATTGCTAATTGTTATGATACTTCTCTAGGAGGTCACACTGGACAATTAGGGACCTTGAAGATATTGTTGCAACATTTCTTTTGGCCTAAGATAAAGCTTATGGTGAATGAGTATGTCTCTAGCTGTGAAGTTTTACAGAAATATATATTTGAAAATTCATCTTACCATAGGCTATTGAAGCTACTTCCCATTTCTAACTAAGCTTATAGCCATATTAGAATTTATTTTGTGGAAGATGTAAAAAAATATATAGCTAAAGATGTGATATTGGTGGTGACACACAAGGTTATCAGGTACACTCATTTCATAGAATTAGCTCATCCATATAATACAGTAAATTCTACCTTTTTATATTTGAAAAGCCTCCATAGCGTCCATAGAACTCTCAAATCAATTTTCACTGATAGGGACAAGGTCTTCTTGAGTAATTTTTTGTGAGCCTTGTATGAGATTTTAGGAACACAACCGCACTATAGTTCTTCATACCATCCTCAATAGGATGGAAAGATAGAGAGGGTTAATTGGTGTTTAGAAAATTATCTTAGGGCATGACCACTAGAAGACCTACTAAGTGGAAATAATGGCCCCTAGCAGCTGATTGGTCGTAGTCTTAAGTGCACTTTCTTTGAAGCCTTGCATGGTTATAGACACCATTAATTATCACTTAGACATAATCTTGAGACTAATGTTCCTGTAGCAAAGGATGTTATGGTTGTAAGAAAATAATTTATTAAACTTCTCAAAGAAAAATTGATTGTAGATTAAGCTAGTATGAAACACTTTGATGATAAAAAGAGAAGTAATAGAGAGTTTGCTGAGGGTGAATCAGTCTATCTTAAACTTCAACCTTATTGACAGAATCCTATTTCATTTAAAAAGAACTTAAGCTCAACTATAATTATTATGGACCCTACTTGATTACTGATAGGGTTGGATCGGTGGTTTGTGGTCTTGCACAACCTACTGAGTCTAAGATCTATATCGTGATTCATATTTCACTACTCAAGAAGAAAGTAGGTAATAGAGTGAAAGTTGATAACACTTAATAACACTGGAATAAGTATAGCGGGCATTGTCAATATATTGTACCCAAAAAGGAGTCAGGGTCGAATCCATAGTGATCAATCTGAGTGGTGATTGAGCAAGTTCAAAATAAAAGTAACTTGCTAAATTCAAACCTAATATACTAGTATTTTGGGGTATGTTTTAAGAATTTCAAATTTCATAATTTTGTTGTTTTAAGACTACTATTTCAAAGATAGAAATCTTACTACTAGAAATTCGTGTTTTTTTGACTGAAAATTTTCGACTGAAATAAGTAGTCGAAAATTACCGACTACTTCGGTCAGAAATTTTATTTTTTATTTTTAATTTTTTACAAAAAACTTTTTTAATACTTATTTGTGACAAAAACAATCAGAATACTTGGTGGCGAATTCCGAAAAATATATATTTCGACTACAATAGTTGGAAATGCTAATAAATAAATTAAATTAATAATTAATTTATTATAGATCCGACTACTGTAGTCAGAAATATAAATAATTAAATAAATAGAATACTAAATATACAATCAGTCCCATGTATGAAAATTAAATAAATATTTTAAAAAATTATTAAATATATATTTTCGACTACTATAGTCGAAAAATAATTAATAATTAATTAAGTATATATCCGACGACTGTAGTCGGAAACATAAATAACTAAATAAATATATTATTAAATATAAAAGAAGTTCCTTCATGAAAATTAAATAATTATTAAAATAAATTATAAAATATATATATTTTCTACTACTATAGTCGAAACTACTACTAAATAAATAAAATTAATAATTAATTAAATATATATCTGACCATTGGAGTCAAAAATATAAATAATTGAATAAATATATTACTAAATTTATAATCAATCTATTATATGAAAATTAAATAATTTAAATAAAATAATAAATATAAGTTTACCACTATGGTTGTAGGAAAATTTAATAAATAATTAATTTAATATATTTCCAACTACAACAGTCAGAAATATAAATAATTAAATAAATATAATACTAAATATATAATCAGTCCATTATATGGAAATTAAATAACCATTTAAATAAATTATTAAATATATTTTCGACTACTGTTGTCGGAAATACTAATAACTAAATAAAATTAATAAATAATTAAGTATATATCTGACCACTGAATAATTAAATATATTTAACTTTTTTTCGACTATAGTAGTCGAAAATTTACAAAATTAAATAAATATAACACTAATTATATAATCAGGTCCCTTAAGAAATAATTAAATAATTATTTAAAAAATTATTAAATGTACATTTTCGACTACTGTTGTCAGAAATACTAATAACTAAATAAAATTAATAATTAATTAAACATATATCTGACCATTATAGTTGTAAATGTAAATTATTAAATAAATATAGTAATAAATGTATAATATTATTTTATACAAAATTTTAAAAATAAATAACATAAATTATTAAATATATATTACTGACTTCTGTATTCAAAAATAAAAATAATTATATAAATATGTTAGTATATATATATAATTGGATCCTTACATGGAAATTAAATAATTATTTAAGTAAACTATTAAATATTTATTTTCGATTGAAGCAGTCGAAAATATTAAATAGGTATGTAAGTTAATGACTAAATATGTATTTTTGACTGAAGTAGTCGGAAAATTTAAATATAAATAAATAATTATATATATTGGAAGACTACTGTAGTTGGAAATCTTATAAATAATTGATTTAAATATATCTCTATAATTTAATGATCTACCGACCGAAGTAGTCAAAACTCTTAAATAATTGAAAATATTTATTTTCTATCCGATGGAAGTAGTCAAAAATTTACATTTAATATACACAAAACACAGCGTTCCCAATTCACTCTCTTTCACTTCCTCTCTCTCTCTCTCTCTCTTTCAAAGCTAGGGCATGAAATCTCTCTCTCTCTCTTGCCTTCCTTCTCTCCGCCTCTCTCTCAGAAATTGGTAACGGCGACGAAAGGCTTCGTTTCTCGCAAGTATTGGTAACGGCGACGGTCAGTGTATGCCGTGAAGGTTACGTTTCTCACTGATTCAAGGTAAGTTGGTTTATCTGTACCCCAACTCCATCACTTTAGTTATATGCACTTGTGAGTTATCGGATTGTGTGAGAGGCAGTCCGTGAGCGTCAATGGATAGATAACTGCTCATCTGTCATAATTTCTTTTAGGAAAAAGTAGCAAAATCCATGGCACTAAATCAGTTATTTTATTTATATTTTATGGTAGGCTGTATCTTGCTTTCATTGAATTTAGTTGCACATTTTACCATTCGGAGCTCTTGGCCTTTGACCAAGCTGTGCAATTTGTTGTATTTGATCATCTATTCTGTTGCTTTTCTCTCAACACTTTATTTGAGGTCAGTGGTACTGGTGACCAAGTTTTCTGTATCAATGTTGCCTAATTACATACGAAATTGTATATTAAAATTTGCCTAATTTCTACCCACCTAGAGCTGCATATACGTACATTGGTGTACGTATGTAGTATTAATTTATTAATGCCCTTTGCTACTTGGTTCTTCTCTCTTTTGTACCTCAACAACTTTGTGTAGTATTTTCACTCCAGCTTTTACTTTTTTACTAGTCAAACTTGTCTTCAAAAATGCTTTTCTTGATTCGAGTCTACGAAAACATGCTCTCTACAAAAACATTGCTTGTAGACTTGGTCATTGGTGTTTTTGTCTCACTCTAGTAGGGTCACTATTTGTGCTATTAGGTAGACATATTGTAACACCCCTATGTTTCTTCATCTTCTTCTTCGCCCTTCTGTGGTATGAACGGTTGCAAGTATTGTGATGGATGATTATGTCAGTTAGTTTGTATCTGACCCTTTTCCTGTGGGTGTTTACTTGTACAAAAGAGGGATTTGCATTCTTTCTGCTCTTCTTCCTCTAACATCATTTCATAACATTTCTATTACTCTAGAAAACGGAAAGGAGAAATCTCTACTAATAACTGAACCTACCTATTGTTTAAATGCAGATAGTACTTTCTAAGAAAGGACTTGATAATTTTTCCGAAGGTCAATAAACACCACCAGCACCACCACCACCTGTTACCACAACTCTTCAACCAGCTACTATAAATATTATTCCTCCTCCAAAGACAAATATTTCACTACCAAATGAATTTTTTATGCCCCCACCACCCCATCAGTTTTAGCCCTTTTCTCCTCATATTAGTCTACATAGTAGCTCTTCATCTGTACCTTCAACATCATCCACACCTAGCCTTTCTGAATTGAGAATTGGAGGTCCCAACACATCGACATCACCCTCCATTTATAGAGCTGCAGCGTCTAATGCTACAATAACTGCTTCTCAGATTTCTAAATATAAAGAGTTAGTAGAATATGATGGCAACGGGAGGCTAATGATAGCCCCTGATGACAATGGGTAAGTAAATCTTATGTTTTTTTGTATTTTTTAAAATTTTCGAAAGATGAGATAATTTAATATAATTTTATTACAGGTTCATTCCCACTTATGCTGGTGGACATATGGTTATAGAAGCAATTAAACTATTTTACATGGAGCTGTGGGGTAGTTGGAACGAGATTCGACTCGACATCAGAGTGCTTATATGGAATCAGTTTGTGGTATAATGAAAATCAAAGAATTTACCATTCAGTATGATATGAATGATGAATTTACCTTCATATCAGTTAATTCATTTCATGAATTTATATTTAAACTATTTTACCGATAAAGTGTGCATGGAATTCGTGTCATGATAATGAAATACAACGCATTTTCAAGTTGAAAGCAGCTCAACGTATCAAACAACAATTGTATGAGGCCCGAAAGCACTTGGAAAAACCTAGATGGCTGAAAGTTAATGTATGGGATAAGTTCTTGAAAAATAGGATACTCTTGAATATAGGGCAAGGAGGGAACAGGCAAAGGTAAATAGAGAGTCTCAAACGGGTGGCTCGTTTCACACTGGAGGTTCGATGAGTTTCGCTAAACATCGATGAAAACTAGTAATAATAGCTTAAATTTCTAATTTATTTGATTTAGTTCACTGTTCTATACTGTGATATAGTGAAGCTGTGTGGGGCTCTTTCGATTCACTATTGTTATTATCTTCTTGTTGTTGTTCATCTTGAAGTCTAGTGAAGCCGTGTGTGGCCTATTTGGATTCACTAGCATTGTTGACATCTTGCTGCTCTTGTTGTTCATATTGAAGTCTAGTGAAGCCATGTGTAGCCTATTTCGATTCACTAGCATTGTTGACATCTTATTGCTCTTGTTGTTATTTATATTGAAGTCTAGTGAAGCCGTATGTGGCCTATTTCAATTCACTAGCACTTTTGATGTTAAGTTCAACTACTTCTTTTCTTGCTCAGTTCTTCCTAATTATGATGTTAAATGAACCTTTACTTACACCTTTTAACAATCATTTTAGAAGTATATTTAGCAAATTTCATATGTTTAAGTTCTAGATAAGTGGTGATAAGTCTTCATGGAAAGTGGATTGTATCTATGATAGTAATACTTTATAAAGGAAGTAAATACAAATTCCGATGGCATATCTAATAAGTGGCACGAAACTGTAGTTAGTAGTCGGATTTTCTTACGTAGGTGCAACTTTTTGCATAAGGAGACAATGAAAGTTTGAGCAAATTACTAATATAAGTGCGTTCTGGTAATTTAGCTATTAGCTTGTTATAAAGAGGAATCAAGGAAATAATAGCTGTTAGATGGTAATAGTTATATTCAAATCCCTTGGGATTAAATGAAATCTCTAAGAATAAGCATGGAGTGAAACAAGGATGGAGTTTCGGAACATGAACAACGCGGTATGCAGATAACAAAGAGACGCAAATATTTTATAAGTGTTTAGTCAAGTCTCATTTTGGGATAAATATTTAAATAAATATTGGCTTGAAAAAATGTAAAATTTATGCTGTAGGAAGTTAGCCACTTACTGGATATGTAACTAAGAACAGTGAGGTCAAGCAGCCAAACTAAGATCTTGTTCATAATTTTATTACATCTTCTTTTTTTAATAGCTAGTAAGACTCTTCTTACTCCCCTAACCTGAATGGTAAAGCCCGTCTGTGGTTATATTTCTTGCTTGATCTTTTTAAACCAATCACGTTGTTAAAATAAAATGGTTTGTTGTTTTTCTGCGCTTGACTATCACACACAATAATGATCATTAGCAATAATAGAGAGATGTTCAGTTTCTAAATTCTAGCTTTAGTGAGTAACTTGTTTTTTGTTGTAAGCCAAACAATCACACCGTGTTTTGCTTGTGCCATTCCAGTCCAGATGAGTTCAGCAATCGAAAGCCTTTTTTATGGTCCTAACAAGTCTAAATAGCTTCGAGTAACTGAATATATACCTTTCCTTTGCAATTGATCTTTGTTACTAATATACCATGTCTGTATTTTAGCTTTGAGAGAGAAAATTTTCCTCCAGTACCATCTACAGTCAAGAGGTACTTTATGTGTCCATACATCCTCAGGCTCTTTCATACACAACTTATATATCCATTTCATCCAAATTAATTCATTATTCATTATCAACTGTCATAACAGCTTAACAACAGATGCTATATCCTATAATTTGTAGCTTTTAGCATTTAAACCACCAGTTTTCTTTGTATGACATATTTCTTCCCAAGTAACAAGTGATACTTTTAGTGAACTACAATCTTTTGTAATAATTAAGCGACTGATTGGAAGCTAGTGCAAAACCTATACTGGTTTCTATTCGGATGTATGGTTTCTTCCTTGTCGTAATTTGTTGATATGATCCATTTGCTTTTAGGCTCTTTAAAGTTTAAAGTAGAAATATGTGAACTACTGTAAGTCATGCTACATTTTGCTTTAGAATTTAAGGAACTAATGTAAATCCAGTGCAAAAACTGCATTGTTTCCATTGTAAAGTGTTTTCTTCCCAGTTGTAATTTGTTTCTATGATACAACCAATCAATGTATTAACAAGAAAGTATTGGAGAAACTTGAATGTGAAGCATTGACTAGTTGCTTAATGGTAGTTTGGGCCTTGGTAGGCAGTGATTAGATAGTTTTAATATTTCAACGTTGTCAAAATTTCTAATTCTGCTGGCCAAGTTGCTTCTTATGCATAAGAAACAACATTTTTCCATATTTCAAAGTACTTAAGTGACAATAACACCACACATGTTTGTAAACTTGTTACACTTGAAGTTGTCTATTATTAGTAATACATGGATAGTAATACATGAATATAACTATTATTTACGATCTATTATTAGTCCTAAATGTTTTGCTCTATGCTGCCCGAACTTGTCTGCGTACTTGCATTATCTCTTTTTCTAAAATTTTGCAGCAATATGAAAATGGGGGAGAAGGGTGCCCTTTTATTGATATCTACGAAGATACGCATGGGAAGAAAAAAAGGACGGTACAAGAGGATATTGAGTCCAACTGCGTGCCAAGAATGTATATGTAAGATAATAACTTTTACATTGTTTTATTATTACTCAACTTTGCTTGTTTACATACTGACAAATAATTTTTCTTTCAGGAAGAATTTCAAAAAATTATAGAAGAGTGGCGTCAAACCCAACCTACTTCAGAGGATGGTACCATCGTCTAACCATCACCTAAAGAGCTGAATAATATATGGACAACTGTGGTAGGTGGTCCAAAGAAAGGTAGAAGCTACGGGACAGGGGTTGTCAAATCCTCGACTACTCCTTCGTTGTTTCCCAGTTCCTCTTCTACTTTACAAACTATGGAAATGGAAGGGACGAAAAAGAAAATTGTGGAATCGACGCAGAAATGTGCAGTTAACGATGCTAAGTTTGCTAAATTTGATAAATTGGAGGAGTTGGTTAAGAAGCATATGCCGTAAGTATTTTAAGATGAGGAAGATAATGAATCTGATGATAATAAGCTTGTAGTTATTGTTGTTTTTTGTTGTGACATTTAGATATTTAAACTATTTGATTTGATTTTTGTTTTGAATGGTTAAAGTGGTTGTATTTATAAATTTTTGACGTGTTTGATCCAATTGTGAAAAATACATTAGTATGTTGTTTAAGATCTAATGCCATATAATAAATATTTGATTATTTATTAATTAATAAAATTATTAAATAATTATTTGTAAAATTTTCGGCAACAATGGTCAAATTAATTACAATTATTAAATACTTATTTATTAAATTTCTGACTACAGTAGTCGGAATAATTACATTATTAAATAATTATTTATTAAATTTTCGACAATAGTAGTTGAAAGAATTATAATTATTAAATATTTATTTATTAAATTTCCTACTACAGTAGTCGAAATAATTAGAATTATTAAATATTTATTTATTAATTTTCCGACTACAGTAGTCGGAATAATTAAAATTATTAAATGATTCTTTATTAATTTGCCGACTATAGTAGTCAGAATATTTAAGATTATTAAATAAATTTTTATTAAATTTCGGACTACAGTACTCGAAATATTTATAATTATTAAATAAATATTTATTAAATATCCGACTACGTTTCTGACTGTAGTCGGATATTTTCGACTAGATCAGCCTGAAAATATTTTTCGACAAGCTATATTCCGACTATCACTAAGTATTTCGACTATTTCCCGACTAAACAGGCCGTCGAAAATTTTCTGTTTTCTAGTAGTGTCATTAGAGAATAATCAAGGGTTGATGGGACTTAGGGTTATGCCTTCCTAGTTGTGGGTTCAAGCATAGGTTATTTATTATTTGTCCAAATTTAACTAAAAGTCATGGGTAGTCTAGATCTTGAAGTTTTGATGTCGATTCATAAATAAAACACCAAATATCACAAATTAGTTCTGTCGAACACCTAATAAGTGTATCAATTTCACCAATCTATGGCCTTAATTAACATCCTTATGTCTAAGAGATATTATTAAATCAAATAATTGAAGTTATTTTTTACATTAGTACCTCACCTATATCCCCTCTATCACAGATGATATGGGTTTGAAGGTAATTGGGGTTTGCAAACCCCAATTCTTAGCTAAAACATAGAATGAATGAAAAATCCATATCAATTAACTAACTAGGAAGACAAATCCGCAAAACCCATGCACTAATCATAACCTATTCAAGAATAGAGCCAAGATGAAAAATTAGCTACTCATAGAGAAAGAAAATAAAGATATACCCAAATGTCCATCAAATTGATCCATTGAAAAAAAAGAGACTACCAAATCCAAGCTTTAATTTCAATAAATATTCTATTGAAATCACCAATTCTTCACTTGAGAGTCACTCTAATATGCTCTTACCTCAAGGATAGTACAGTAATGTTTAATGATAGTGAAAATAAGTTGGAAACCCCCCTTTTGACCCTAATTTCATATTTTCCAAATATTACAAAATTACACCACATTCTTGATCTGTTTGAGAAGATCCATAGTATATTAGGCACAATATTGTTCTAGCAATACATTTTGGCCACCCGCTTACACGGATGGCCTCCCAACACGTCCATATGATCTTTAGGGCTCATTTTTCTTTAATATTTGACCTCCCATTTACTTGAATGGCTTCCTCATCTTCGTGTTAAAGATTTTGCTGCACAAATAAGCATTATACATGAGATTAACACCAAATCATGGAAAAGCATGATTATTTATGCTTAAAAGGTGCGATCAAAATGTCAAATTTATGACATATCAACCCCCTAAACTTGAACTGTTGCTTATCCTCAAGCACCCAAGAATAATCCAAGGTGATATGGTATTTATGACTCAAAACCACCAAAAATAAGGATATATTTAATATCTAGACTAACAAATCTTAACAATGACCTTGCAAACATGTCATGGCATCAAGTAAACTAAAATTATTCAATAAGAACATATCTAAGAAGAAAGGACGCAAGTTTTTATCAAATAATCTTTTAAAATCAAAAAAGCATCTCTAGAGGAGACACAAAATCTTCAAAGATAATATCAATCTTCACAATGAAACTTACCTTGCTCATTTACATAAATAGGGAGTATGACATCACCCTTTACTACAAAGTATCGATGCCGTTCATATGCAAGAGTTATCTTCATACCACACAAGACATTTCAATTCTTAAAAGAGCTTAAATAATTAAATAATTTACACTCATTCTTGCAATTAAATTCAAGTACAATGAGGAGAACCATAGTCTTAATATTTTATTTTTTTTCCACAAATGTAGACTTACCTAGTTTAGAATCACCAAGGTCTTGTGGGTCTAGTTGAAGGTTTAAGGTTCCAGAAGGAAAACACGGATCAATTGACTAAATACCTCCTTCAACACAATCGCTCATCTCCTTCCACCCTTAAAATTTTTAAATTATTAACCTTATTCAACTTCAAATCATATTCTTTGCTTCCCTTAACCTTTAGGTTAGAAATTTAGTAATAAATCCAATCCATTATTTTCATTCTTCACTTCCTTACTTTCTCAAGAGATTTTCTAACTTTAAGCTCTTCTTATCCCCTTATTTGTCTAATTTCTCTTCAAGTTATATGGGTTAGGCTATTCGACTCTATCATCAAGCCTACTACTTGTCTCTTAAGCACAAGATTTGAAAACCTTACATACACCTTTCTTGTATTATATTAGCATATCACTTTTTTAGCCAAATTTGGAGTTTGAACCATCCTTACATTATTCTCAAAAATACACAACCCCCAAACTTAGTCGTTCACCTATATGTAATTATTTAGAATCATGGGAAGTGTCAACGGACGTTAAGTTACAAAATATGATTTTCAAAAGGGTTTCGATGATTATCAAGGTTATCATAATAATGATAAATATAACTAGGCAAAATGCTCAAATGGGTTAACTAGGGATCAATGTTAAAGTGGGAATTTGGCTATGTGATTGGTAAAAATGGCCTTGGGTCATCCTCCAAACTAGGCTTGCCTATAATTTCTCTTTGAAAATATTTGGGGAAAGTTATAGACTACATGTATGTACAAGAAATATTAAAAAATCTCACCACGCATGGCATCGTACTAATAGAGCAAAAATTTAATCTCCCAACCAATTTGAGCTTAATAATTTACTCTGAGTCAAAGACTAATTATTTTAAAAAGAGATAAAAAATTAATTTAATGGACTCACTCAAGAGAAAGCTCAAAAACATCATTGTTCTTTTTCAAAATATTAATTGTATTTTGGTGTTTTCTAAAAGTCATTTCATTCCTTACTAGTGACATTTTGAAAGTATATTTGAACTTCTTCTATTGGGAATCAACTTAAAATGCTAGATATCTCACTTAAGGATGTCGCCTTTTCATCCATCATGGGTGAATTATCACTCAGTTCAGCAAAGAAACTAGTACTACAATATTTTTTATCTTTTGTCCACCTTAGTAATGTGTGGCCGAAAGTAGCAAAAAGTGTGGCCTTTGATCAAAGGCAATACTTTCGACATTTAGACCACACTTTTTTTAGGGTGGGCCAAAAGGGCGTAAACATTGACTTTAGACCACACTTTTTATGTGTGGCCATAGCTGCTACGCTTAAAAAGCGTGGCCTAATAGTTACAAAGGAAACACTTTGAACCATCCCTTTGGCAAAAATTTTATTTGATTATTATACACTTGAAAAATGTGACCTTAGCTTTGTTATTGGTCATGCTTTTTAAAGTACAACATTTTATTCCTCTGCTACCACAATACCTATTAGGTGAATCCTTTTCTTATGTATATTCACTCAATAGACATTCCTATTACCACACTTTAAAAGTGTGGCAACATTATATAAATAGAAAATAATCATTTTTGGTTGAATGTATAAACCAAAAATTATATATATATATATATGTGTGTGTGTGTGTGTGTGTGTATTGTATATATATATGTATGTACATACATAGATAAATACATACACACACATAAGTGATTTCAAGCATCAAATAATCAATATATAAATACAGATAGATAGATAGATAGATAAATAGATAGATAGATAGATAGATACATAGATAGATAGATAGATAGATAGATAGATATTATAGCCTTGGTCTTAAACACAAAATATATATATCTGGAATATGTAAATAATGAACCCTAAGACATTATCCAATGTTTTGAGCAATAAGTAGAAATGCTCATGTCTTGGGAACTGAATAAAATTAATTCCTACTCTTCTTAGTCAAAAGCAAAAAAAAACAAAACAAAAATAATCAACTTTAGGTTGATGACTGTTTTATTAGAGGTTGAAAAGTCTTTCCCAAATTGTTGATCAGGTAAAATTTTCACATTTACAAGAAGTTCCATAATTTTATTCATTTATGTCCTTTTAACGAGAAATGAGCTCATATAGAATATCAGTATTCTAAGCGTTTTCAACATTTCTTGCATTATTTGATTTGAAAAGCCTATAGCATAGCTCTAAGAACTATAACAGCTGCTTCAAAGCTTCCTATTTTCTTCTTTACCTACTCCACGAAGTGATGCCCATCACCTATTGAGTATCAATAACACTGCACTAACCAATTATTTCCAGCACCACCACTTCCATAACTATAGACTTTGTTCTTTTCTTTTATATTCACTGTATTTCCATATTATGAAACCATATCAACAAAAATTTCTTGAAATCTCTTCTTCAATAACTTTATTTGAGTAATCACACATTTTATGCTAGAATATGCTAGAAATCTCTTCTTCAACAACTTCATTTTGAGGATTGGGTATATTCATGGTACTTGAAAGATTGGCATCTTCACCCACTTCTTCTTTTCACTTTCCTTTCCAAATGCCTCTATGGATTGATGCAAAGAGATGCTTATCATTTCCCGTTGTAGTTACCCAGTCTTAGATAGTTTGATGCATTATTGTAATGGTATTATGTCATCATGTTTTTCTTCCTTTATCACATCATAAGACTTATCAAACTCATAAGAAAAACTAGCATTTCATTAGCATAACTAAGGAAGGGGCACAATAAATAGGATAATCACTCCAATTCCCATCTCAACCATAACATAAAGAACAATCGTTCTGCCGATAGGTTTGAGATCACAAACCTCTTTTTGGGGAACATATTTAAAATTTTTCAAAAGTAGGGTCAAATACAAAAAGGACATGAATCATCAAGATAAGATTTCCAATCACCAAACTTATTTTTATCCATGACGCCATAGTGGCATGTTGACAAAAAAATCAATCTAATACAATAAATAATAGAAAATCATGAACACAAAGTTATAAGTTCAAACCAAATCAAGTAAGTTAAAATTCCAAACCAACTCAACATAATGAATTATTCACCGACAATGGTGCTAATTTTTATAATGCTTAGATTACACTCTTGAATAGGTGTTGCAGAAAGTGTTAACATATTTTATCCAATAAGGAGAAAGTATTAATTCCAAAAGGAATCATATGTGTGGTGATCGATTAAGGTCAAAATAAAAGTAACTCACTAAATTCAAACTTAAGATATTGGTATTTTTGGGGTCAATATGAAGGATTATGTTTTGCATGCCCAATTTCCTTATTTTTATTTTGTTACTTAAGGAAAAGAATCATTTGAATTACTGGGTTATGTCATGATTAAAAATTATTAGTTAATTAGATGTTGTTAGTGGGGCTTGATATCGAATAATAGTTATAGTGGCTAAGAGAGAATAAACATTGAATGGCTCAGATTGATTCTAATTTAATAAAGAGGGAATATCACAATTAGGCTATGTGGCATAGACAACTATAAGAATATTTTTAATGGAGAGAGAAGGCAATGAATCAGGTCTATTGGCAATGGAAATTTCTTTAATTTATAGCTGAATTCAGTTTACGTAATTGTATTAGGAAACTATGTTTTTTGTTTATAAGAATACAAAAAATCCCCCAAAATTCCTGTTTATGTTCGATTAATGTTTTTAATTGAATTTCAATCTCATTCTAGATAGTAATAGAGATCAAGAAGAATGATGATGACTCTGCCACGCTTGACTTCGACGAAGAGTAGTTCTATGGAGAGAACTTGCAGAGTAGTTAGATGTGGAAAGCCAAATTAGGGAAAATAACTCATATATGTTTGAAGAAGAAAAATAGAGTTTAAAATTATTAGAATTCTTACTTCAGAATATATAGGCATTTGGCCTTGAAAACTAAAAAAATTTGGAGTTGATGTTTGGAGTTGGAGCTGAAGTTGAAGTTGGACTTGGTTTTGTGTTTGGTCATGCGTTTTTTAAAGTTACTTTAGACTTTTTGATGGAAAATTTTAAATATAACTTTATTCCCCCAATTTTTAGAAACAATCAAAATCATCCAACTTAACTAACTTATTATAAGATACAACCAAATATTAGAGGATACAATAATTTTGAAAATATTCATCTCTTATTCATTGTGCTAGTGAGTTCTTCATGAACCATAGTTTTCATGATGAAGTTTTGAGTGTATTTACTAGGAATGTATCCTACTTATCCATTTTAATTTTAAATTTATTTTTTTTCTTGTATACTTTACATATATGTCACATTAGTAATTATGATATATATATATATATATATATATATATAAGAAAATTATTTTAAAAGTACAATTGATATTAAAATAAATTCTATATCGTGATCCATGTTAAGGAGAGAAAACCTTATCACTCTTGCCTTAAAATTCTGATATATTGCATCTTAATTTATCGTTACACAATGTCATACATCAACACTTTGAAACCTATAATTAAGTAGGGTACGAGGTTAATCTACTAAAAAAGTGGGGTAAAAAGATAAAATATGATTAAATATTAAATATCCATAAAACACAAATTAAAGTGAGAAAAAATATAATGCAGCACGCGATAATGTATATTAAACTTACAAAAGCAACGAACATATTAATGAGTGAAAACTATTGAACCCATTTGACAAAAATCAATTTTAGTACATTGTAAATTTATCAAAACATCTAAAATTGTAGATTACTAAAAATAAGCTTAAGGTGCTCCCATCACTAATACACGATAATAGAGTGAGTAAATAGCGTGTTATAAGAATTTTAAAAATGGGGTCATTGGTAACAATAAATAAAGCTGAATTTAAAGTTCGAAAAAATTTGTACTTGTTTTTGATTTTTCAAAAATAATTTGGAATTGGGTTTGGAATTCCCTTGTCCTAACTCTCCAATTTTCACTATAATTAAATAAGTTTCCGAAAAAAGTGAAAATACTTATGGCCAAATAGGTATGTTTGTTTTGGCGCTTATGTGTTTTTATTTTTTAATTTTTTAATACTCAAGTGTTAGATTTGCCGCACTTTCCCCGGCTCAATGACCATCAATTATAATCTAGGACCAGTTACTTAATTTTTTAGGGACTATATTTAATTACTTCTCAATAATGTACAGAATTAAGGTTTGAATTGTAATCTCATCTCATATGTATATCTTTAGATACAAATTAATAACTCGTTCCAAAATACAAGTATTAAATAAAGATTTTTCTTGTAGTTGTTTTTACTTCGTATGATCGCTCAAATTCTGGTAGTTGCGGGTAGAACTATTATTGACATTAATGATTATGTTTATACTATAGAGGTTTGTATTGTGAGTCTTTTGGGGTAAATGATAAGAGGCCACATTATTAGGGTAGCTTTAGTGAGAGTTAAAGTTGCGCTTAATTAAGAGGCATGGGTTTTTAGGATTGATATCCTCAGCAACACTCGTAGTAGCAGTAGAGTCAGTCTAGTAGGCTCATTCAGGCAATGCTATAGATTACAAATAGAGGTCAACCTAGTTATCAGGTAGAGTAGTGGTAAGTAGATGAGATTTTATTCAAGGTCTTTAGGCTGAAGTGTCTATTCTGGGTCAGTCAGACCTTCTCATTAGGTTAGTGTGCTTGAGGCGTGTTATGACTATAGGGTTGTTGGTCATTTTTCATAAGAGTGTCCAAGGTGTAGGATGATTATGCCTTCAACATAGAGTGTTCCACTAATAAATCAGTGCCACCCTCAACAAGTGGTTGTTCTTAGGGTCATCGGGGTAGTCCATAGGTTTCTCATAGTGTTTCTCACTGAGGTAGGGAAGGTGGTCTGGAAAAAAAACCCAATTTGAATAATAGAGAGGTCATTTATACATTTTTCCTGGTAGGCCAGAGCCTGAGGTTTAAGATGTTGTTAGTATAGGTCAAATTTAAGTGTTCCATAAGCCATCTTTTGGTTTATTTGAGCCATGTTTGATGTATTTTTATGTGTCTATTAATCATGCATCTCGGTTGGGATTTTCATATTATCTATTATATGTGGCTATGCATTTGGCTACTCCCATATATGATTCTTTAGTAGTAGATCAAATATGTAGATCATGTATTTTTACTTTTTGGGAGTATGACATGCAGGTTAATATTTTTATCCTACACATAGTTAATTTTGATATTATTCTAGGAATGGTCAATTTATCCATGTATCATGTAGTCTTAGATAATTTTACCATGACAATACCTCAGTCATGCTAGGCATACCCCTAGTACGGTCGAAGGATACTTATAGTTGTATGCCGATTGGGATTATTTCTTATATTTTGGCTAGGAGATTAGTATCGAGGTGTTGTATGATTTATCTTACATATGCCCATGATGTTTGTATAGATATTCCTTTTCATGAATTTATTCTTGTAGTTCGTGAGTTCATGATATTTGTCCTACATACCTACCTTGGCTTTCTCCTTTGTTTGATATAGAATTTGCTATTAATCTTGAGCCGAGCAAATTTCAATTGCATCTTATCGGGTGGCTCCTACTGAGCTAAAGAAGCTAAATATTCTACATCTGGATCTTCTATATAATAGATTTATTAGGGATCTATTTGACTACTGTAGGGTGAAGCTATATTTTTTAGGAATGATATGTAATTTTTCTACCATTAACTAAGGATTCAAATGACCAACATCCCTAAGAGAACTTTCAAGACTTGTTATGACCATTACGAGTTCCTGGTGATGTCTTTTGGGTGGACCAATGCCCCATCATCATTCATATACCTGATGAACCGAGCCTTCAGGCCTTATTTAAACTCCATAATGATTATGTTTATTGATGTCATACTTGTTTACTCGAGAAGTAAGGAGGTGCACGAGCAATATTGAAGGATTGCAATTCCCTTGTTGAATGATCAATGACTTATGCCATATTCTTAATGTGCAAGTTTTGACTCATGTCTATAGCATTCTTCGGGCACGCAGTGTCCAAGTATGGAATTATGCTTGAACCAATGAAGATTGAGGTAGTCCATGATTGAGCTAGTTCCACATCTCTGACAGATATTGCAGCTTTATATGCTTGGTAGGGTATTACAGATAGACCTTAAGGGATTTTCCTCTATTGCAGCACCTATGACAAGATTGACTAGGAAGGAGGTCCCATTTTAGTTGCTTGAAAAATGTTAAAAGAGCTTTCTGAAGCTCAAGGCCTTACTCGCTTTAGCTCCTATTCTAACTCTTCTTATTGATTACAATATATTGTGATGCTTCAAGTGTTTTCTTGGGTTTGTTCTTATGTAGCGTTGATGAGTTATAGCATATTCTGTGAGATAGTTTAAGGTTCATAAGAACAACTATCCACTCATGACTTTTATGAAAGTTTAAATTTCCAATTGAACATTTATTAGAAAAAAATATATATTTACAAACATTGGGCTTACTTAATACCCAAAATTAAATACCCGATCCAAGAACATCAAACAAAAAAGGTAAAGCCTAGAATCTTCTACCCAAAAAAGTAAATATTTGAAAGAAAAAACAAATCGGAAATTGAGAAAATGGATCGATAAGTTTTTCATCTTCCTCCACTATCATCGATAAAACTCCTCTCCTAATTTAGCTGAAGAATAAAGGTGTCATCCTATCATTTAAGCTCAACATTAGAAAGAAAGGTTGATTTTTTGGTCATTTTGATATGAGTTGTTGAAAACTCTCACCATCATCATTAAATTAACCTAAGTGACTAATACCTCAACTCAACTAACTTCCAATTTGTTCTTTTGACAACAAGATGAGTGTTTTTCCTTTAAATTTATTAACCTTTTGTACGCTAGTGTCTATTTTACGTCAATTTTCTTTCCTTGATAGGTTTAGCTTAACATTAACATAATACCATTTTCTAGGTGGGTAAAATTCAATAATCCTTTGGAATTTACTTCCATCAAGATGTCCTAATCTATGTCGACCCTAAAGAAAGTGAATAGATCTCTTCTTAATCTCTTATAATCTCTACATGTTGATATTTTTTGATTTATGCCTCTGGTTATGTTTTTACATGATCTGTGGTTGCCCCTTCTCTGTATGCAATGCTTCATTTTTATTGGTATTATGTATTCCTTGAGCTGATTTTTTCCAACCTTGATCGTGTATTGTAACTGAATATGATGTCTCGGACCCTTTTTCTAGTCGATTAAGAAATAACAAAATCTTCATTTTACAACTTTTTCAGTTTTATATTAGGAGCTTTAGCTTTATCCATATTTAATATGACCTTATCTCTACCTGATATTTATTCTAAATTTGAATAAATGAAATTGTGCCTACTAAAAAGAAAACATAGTTAGCTAGAAAGTCTTCCAGTTGATTCCTTCTCTGAGGTGTGTTTAACCACCATCTCTGGCTTCTTCATTAAGTCCTATATCTTTCGTGTAAAGAATTTTTGTATTGACAGAGAATTTTTTTCCAAACACAAAGAAATAGATGGTGAATGATATAGTGTTCTTGGCCTAGCCTTAATGCCATAACTTAACCAATCAAATTTTTTTGGTCTGCAATTCTTCTAGTTTCAGCAAATATTAAATCACCTTGATGATCCCTAATACAAAAAGTAGTTGAGCTAGGGCCAGGATTGCCCTTTATAGCTCCATCTAAGTTGCATTTATAATGAGCTGTTTTAGGGAACCTCCTCTTCACCTCTATGTTTCTTAGTCTGGGCTTGTAAGCAGATAAAAACCTCATAATAACTAACCTTGAATCTGGTATGTTTTTAAGCCAATGAAACAACATTTTAGCTAAGCATAATAAATTCCTTGTAATCTTCATCGTCATACTAAAATATCATCATTTACTACCATGTTTGATGCGGTTTCTTCTTTTCCAAATCTATAAAAGTATAAATATAAGAACAACTTTGTAGATAGACATGAGTTTAAGGACACTGGAGGCATTCCACTATTTGAGAACATTATCTCTGGGCTGCAAAAAAAGGTATATAACACCTGCTATCGAAACAAAATATTCCCATAAATCTTTAGAGAAATTTGAACTGCATGAACATATTCTAGATTGTTTCATGGACATCACTTAAAAAACAACACGCCACATTATCACAAATTATATTTCTAATAAGAATCTCTCCTATAGGAATTCTATTATTCCACAATCTCCATAGGAATAATGATACCTTAAAAGGCATCCCTTTCATCCATAAATTATAATGCATTCCTTGTTCCTTATGTTTTCCCAAGATGACCTTATTGTACACTTACTTGAGGTTTTTAACATCCACCAAGCCTTGTCCCTCATCCTTATCTCTACTACACTAAATATTATTAATAATATACTCACATACCTCTACACAAAAATTCTATTTTACATGTATACCTTCAATCCATTAGTTTGATTCACATCTTCAATTTGATAGTCTTTGGACTTGTCAATAGGCAATACAAATGGAGGGGAACCCAGTTATGTCCAGTTATCATACCATAAAATATAATTACCAACTTTGGGTTCCCCATATTTCTAGATCAAATACATCTCTAGCCACAAGCATATATATCCTAATTAATGATCTATCTTTCCAGACAAGAAACTAAGATCTCACTTTTTTGTAGTACTTATTCCATATGAAGTTGGTCCATAATATATTTTGAGTTCTAAATATCCACTATAACATGGAAAAAGGTGCTCTAGAAACATCAATGAGGTATCTAATTCCCATACCTCTTTCTTTTTAAGGTCTACAAGTGTCATTCAAAGCCAAACAATGCCTGTTTCTACAACCATCGTTGAAGTTACATAAGAATCGTGCAAATAGATTATGTAAATCATAAATAACACATTTAGGAGTTGTGATGGCTAAAAATAGATAAATAGGAATACTACTAAGCACATTTTTAATCAATACAACCTTATCACCAAAAGAAAGCATCTACCCTTTCCATGCTTGAAGTTTATTATTCACTTTTTTCAATTATTTAGAAAAATGAACTTTCTTAGCATGAACATGGACACCCCAGCTAAATTAAAAGGAAATACCTTTAGAAAACAAGTAATTTCCACAACTATCATGATGTCAGAATGAGAATTTTTATGGTAGAAAAAAAAAGAAGCTCTTCTCTTTATTGATTAATGGGCCATATTTGCGTTCATAGCGCTTGAGAATCCTCATAATCATCTGCAAAGAATATTTCTAGTAGAAGCAAAAATCATAGTGTCATCTGCATAAGGTAGATGATTAATATTTTCACTCTACTTAGGCATCCCATAACATCTGCTACCAAGTTCATAAAACAAAGAATTCAAAGCTCTGGATAAAGCACTTGCAGCCAAATATACAAGGTAAAGGAAAGGGGATCACACTACTTTGCTCCTCTAGTAGAATGGAAAAAACCATGTTTCTTTCCATTTATAAGAAAAGTGCACAAATTATTATCCACCAGGCTCCATATATTATCAACCATATTAGAATAAAAACCTAAATTATCCAAAACCATCATCAGAAACATCCATTCCACTTTATCATATGCCTTGGCCATAAGGTTTTCCTTTGAGTCTAATATCTAAAAAAATTTCTATGCAAGGAGTACATTTTAGTAGTACTTTTTAATTTTACAAAGACATATTGATTTCTTAAAATAAGCATAGGTAATACCCCTGTAGTTATGTCATGTAGAACCCTAAAAATTACTTTATTTAAGAAATTTCTTAAACTAATTGGTCTCATATCAATAAAACATAGTACTATATTTTTTTTGTAACAGAACAAAATTAGTATGAGTAATGGGTTTGGAATGTGTAAAATCTTAAAATAAAGCTTTCACCATCCTCCACACATCTAGACAAATAAAAACCCTCAATTATTAATGAAATGACATGTGAAACCTTAGGGACCACAAGCACTTTTATGAGTCAATTCAAAAACTGCTACTTTATCTTCTTCTACAGTAGGATGAGCATTAATTAAAGCATTAATCTCATAAAAAACCATAGGTGGATATTTTCTATCATAGTGTACTTTGTCTCTGTGCACATCCCTATAATATGATCATGAAAAAAGTTCATAACCTTTATGTAGAACCTGCTCAGCCTCTCCAGTCACTATTAATCAACCCTTTTATATATTTAAATGAATAACCTTTTCCTTCTTTTGTTGATCAAGTTAAATTGCATTTTTTGTTTCTAAAATTCATCTTGAAAGTTAATTTACCTTTTTAGCTCTACTTGATGTCTTTAGAAAACCATTCTATTTTTTACATTAGGATTTTCCTTAAAAATTTCTTCCTTCAATCTAACATTTTACTTTTGAATCAGTAATTGCTTGAAGATATAACCAAAATATTCTTTGACCAATATAGATAATGTAATTTTAGAACTTATATTATTTTTATTTAGGGTAATAAATATATCATTTTCTTTAATAGAACTCCAATTATCTAACACAACTTGCTGAAATCATCCTTTTCAGTATAGAAATTTGGAAAGTTAAAAGAACTTCAAGAATTGGTGGAGTAAATTTCACAAGTTAATTATAAAGGAGCATGATTTGATCTTGTTCCGGCTAAGTGTTCCATATCTACTAAACCAAGAAACACAGAAATTAATGATTTTCATGTAACCTATCCAATCTCTTAAATATACATTCATTATCAATTCTTCCATTACTTTAAGTGAAAGGACTATCCTTGAAGTTAAAATCCATGAGATCATAAGAATTTATACAAAAAGAAAAGTATTTATATTTTTGTGGATAAATAGGAAGACCCTTTATCATCTTGTCACCACTCACGATGGCATTAAAATCAGCCCAAATAATAAAGGTTGTCTATTATTCATATATATATAGAATAGATATCCTCCCATATTTTTTTTTCGTGAGCATCGTACTTGTCATATACCATAGTAGTCACCAGTGGAAGCCATGTTTCTGAGAAATCCAAGTGCAATAATAATAGTTTCTCTATATATGAAATCATAGTCACCTTAATATGGTTTGGAATAAATATCCAGATCTTCCCATTGTGACTGTAATTTTTATATTGCATCCACAACTTTCTTTTATAATTTTAAATTTGATTAATACCATGAGAAAGGTTCCAGCAAAGCAATAATGGAATTTTTTTGATGTTTGTGTAACATATGAGTTCTGTAAAATGAATTTTATGTTCATACATATCTCATATTCCAAGATAATGGTTTTAATTTCATTCGGTACTAGATTTGGCATTTCTATTTGGGTTCACCCTGATAGCCTTTTATTCAACTTTGGTCTATCCTTTACCTTTTCTTTTGATTTTTTTAGGTTACAACCTAGCTTTTTTAAATGCCTGGTCTTTAATATATTGGTTGTCTTCCTCTTCTAATCTTTCTAACTAATGGTTATGAACATCTTTCTCTAACATCTTCCCTTCAAAAGTTAGATGATGAGAAACCAACTCATTCATAGTTTTCATAGGATTTATTTTCATACTTATTGATAATATTTGCATAGATCCCGTAGATCATCCTCTGCAACTTTAAGTAATAATACTTGTAAAGACCCTTTAAGTCATTCTCTATATTTTCACATATTTTCAGTGTTAAAGATATTCCATACTTGCCTGAAGTCATTTATTACTTACTGTAACTTACAGTCTGGTTACTAGGTAATTTTTTTAAAGCCAATTTCCTATTAGGAAGTCTTTGTTTGTTCAAATTGGCTACCAGGCATAAACATGAGTGAAATGAACTTGTATGCCAATTCTGGCTATTCCAACAACTTCAGAATGTTAGGTTTAGGCTAGATGGACTATTAGCTTGGGTATTAAGACACTCGAGATCATTTTAACCTATTGGTTAAAAATTTAAGAAAATGAAAAGGGGTATGGGACCCACTTATAGTAGAAGAAACATAAGATAAAAATTTTAATAGTGCCATTCAGTATAGAATATCTAATTTAGTCTAGTAGAATTTTCCATTTGCATGTACAAAATTTCAATTAAGTCTTAAGGGGTTTGTGGTAACTTTAAAAATTCCAAGTCTCAACTGTTGCTGGTGCACTTGCTGATAGTGATACCATGAATTGAGATTGTTATACCTTTAACAGAAACTAATTGCCATGATTGCATGCCATTTTGCAATAGTAACTCCATTGGCAGAATAGTAGATGTCGCGATTATGAGGGTCAGTTGCAATTGCGATACCCAAACAACTATGGAAGGGTATAAATATTCACCTTTTATCTCATTTTTTTCCCATTATTCATCCATTTCCTAGATATCTAAACCCTAAGTATTTATATATCTTGGGATTAGAGCTTGTGAGTAATTTGGGGAATTGGGTATTGATTATTATGCAATTTCCTTAGAATTGAAGGTAAGATTCGCTCTCATTCATGGTGAATTTCTCATTTCTTATTCAAGTTCTCCAAAACTTGGTAACTTGATTTTAGCACCGCTGTTGCTTGGATTTCACCTATTTTAAGGTTAAATGCTCCTTGAGCATAGGGGAAAGTTGGGTTGGATTTGAAAATAAAATCTCCATATGTGGGACCCATATGGGATTTTGTAAAATTTCTGGATGTGAAGCACAATGGTTCATTATGGTATATTTTTCTTTTATTGATGAGAAGAATATGATTTTGATATCATGGGATCCTGCAAAAGCTTATCGAAAGGAAAGGTCTGTGATTTTTGAGCTCTCTTTGGCGCCCAGGTAGGATAGATTTTCTCCTCTTCTTAGATTGATCTATGTCATAGTATTTTTATGATATTATGTTTGTTTTGGGATGGGTTTTATGTATTGGTGATGAAATTTACAATACTCGAGTCAATTGGAAGTTTTAGGTTAATTGGAGCCCTTAACTTAGGTGTATTTGGTTTAGTTGCATTCCTCTTTAGAAGAACTTCTATCTTAGAGATAATTGACACTTGTTTAACATCTAAATGTGGATTTAGATACCATAGTCTAGTTCAGGGTAAAATTGCCTTAAAATGGATTTCAAGATTAAAAGTGGGCCTTTTCAGCCTTCCGTAGGCCAAGGCTTGAGATAGTTTGTTTAACCTTTATACACTTGTGATATACCTTTAAATGATTATTATGTGGCTTGATAAAGTTGTATACCTAATTCGAATGTAGGTTTTATATTAGGAGTTGATGCTAAATATGGAAAAACCCAATGGTGGTGATTTTATTTCTTAATTAATTATATTGATTATACAAATACCGGTTTGAGTCCTGATAATGATTATTACATCTATATGCATATCTATTAAAGTTTAGATAATGATTATTATATTGAAGATATAAATACCAGTTCAAGTTTGGATAATGATTATGATATTGATGATATAAATACTTGTTTGAGTCGTCATAATGATTATGATATTGATGATATATGCCGGTTCAAGTTTGGATATTGATTATAATATTGAGTGTATAATTACCTATTTGAGTTCGTATATTACTTATGGTATTGATTATATGGTACCAATTAAAGTACAACATTGGAGTGTGATATTGAGACATGGATATTAGTTCTAGTTTGGAAATAGGAAATTGACTATGTGTGGCATGACATGGGTTGATTCTAATTGTATAATGAGATGGTAAATGAAGGCGGTTTGGTTTATGTTTTACTTGATTATACCCTCCAGGATTTTGAGGGACTACATTGGGCTATTTACTTTTCCATACTTATTGGCTTATGGGGGCCAATTTTATAGTTATAATTGTATATTTTTGATTCCTCTATGTTATGTAATTATTTTGTTTATTTACTACTCATGTACTATGATGCTGGAGTTAATTCATGTTTTTCTGTACCTTGTCTTAGTAAGGTTATCTTACATTTTATCATATTTATATCATGATTTAGCTAATTCGGCCAACGATGCCTACTAAGCACTCATGGTTTTGGTACTCATACTATACTTCTATACCTTTTTGGTGCAGATCCAAGTTCTAGTTGCCTCCATTGATTTATTAATAGTGTTATGTTGGATTTTGGAGATAGAGTGAGCTCTTAGAGTTAGTGTTTCCTATTTCCTTCAAGCCTATTTATATCTAATCTTTTGTTTTAGGACAAATTATGTTGAGTACTATAGAACGAGTTGTATTTGTAGTAGCTCTTATACTGGCTCTACCAGGTTGTGGGGTGGTTATCTGTATTATGGTTACCTTTCTTAGTATCTCTATTGCTTTGATTATTTATAAGGTGCAATTTTTTTATTTTTTCCTCTTATTGAGCACTTTCCATCAAGACATCCCATTGAAATTAGCTAAATTTTTGTGTCACTTAGCTACTAGCAAGGTATGGTATGTTCCATTAAGACTTATAAATCGAGCCATGAGAAATTTGTCTCAAAGCCAGATTTTACTGGTGTTGTTGGTATAACAGAAAGTGTCTAGTAGAGTCCCATCTTTGGAGGATAGGGACATTCTTAGGAGTTCTCCACTTCGTTCACTTATTTCGTGCTAAGGGTCTTAGTTGGTTAAAGAATATTCTACTGACTTCACTCTTTCACAGATAACTAGGATTTATGCAATGATTAAATGAGCTGAGGTTTTAAAACTAATCCCAGGGATCTTGTTATTGTTTGTGGATGACCTAGAGGTCATGGACAATGTCGAGATGTATCCCCATATAGGGTATATGATATGGGGCCATCACTAGACCTTATTCTCACTTCTGAGGTAGAGATTCTTCCACCCAGCCAATAACGCGCTAGGGTCCAGCCTAGGCTCCATCAAAGTGTATTTATTCTTTAGTGATTAGAGATATTTTTTTTAGCTTTTAGGGTTTGTTGGTGGTGTGCCATTTGATGGTGCGTAGTCTATTGATAAGAGTGGTACTGAGGCAGGGTCGTATTCTGTAGCTTTAGTTTCAAGAGTTAAGGACCCATTTATGCTTTTAGTTTTTTAGTTGGTAGTTGCTTAGCTAGTGGTTTTCCAGCCTACTAGATTCTTGAGATTGGATCTGTCTAGGTTTTCTAGTAAATCAGGTAAGGATGCATACAAGCTTCTGATTACTTATAAGGATAGGCTTATTAATTTGGCCCTTGTTGAGAGTCATGGTGTGGATTATACTACTTTTTAGTTAGACTTAGCTACTCAAAATAGTTTTTGAGAGGTCACCTTAATTTTAGGCCAGCTAGATCTTCTTCTTTGACATGGGCTTCTCTGAGATCTTCTTAGAGAAGTACATGCTTCGTAATGTTATGGATAAATTGAGGGATCAGTTATTTAGATTGAAGCATGGATCCATGATAGTTATGGAGCATGAGGTACAGTTGCACGAGTTGTCTAGACATGCTATATCTATTCTGGATACTGAGTATAAGAGGGTTCATTCCTTTATTTAAGGATTGAGACTTCCTCTTCACATTTCTACACAAAGTTTTATTCTTGTAGATATGTTTTTTTTGAGGTTTTTGATCACTCTCAGGAGATAAAGTAGATGTATTGGAAGGCACAATGAGGCATCAATAAGAGACTTCGATATCATGGTAGTTTCAGTGGGAGTTTTAGTTGTTTCCATTTTAGACAAAGTGGTTTTTTGGGTAGGTACCCTCCTCTTTAGTCATGTCAGCCTCAGAGTTAGCCTAGTTAACTGAATCAATCAACGCTTTAGATTACTGATGAAGGTCAATCTACTATTAGTGACTGCCCAGGTCAAGGTAGTGGTAAGTCTTTAAGGGGTTTGTCTTTAGGAAATTATAGTCATGGTGGGTATTTCTGGTCAACTGAATCTTCTAGTTCCTTTTCCACTCATATGATATGCTATTGTTGTAGAGGCTTTGGTCATTGCTCGTGTGATTACCCCACTTGTGAGGTGATTATTGCTTCAGCTAAGAGTTTTCACCCTATTAGAACAATTCATCTCTTATCTAGAGGTAGTATGCATGGTCATAGGGGTAACCCTCAAGGTGCTCGAGGTTTTTCTCAAGTGAGTAGGATAGATGATCGGTTAGGAGCCAAGACATATGGTGGGAGTGGTTAGTTTTATGGAGTACTTGCTAGACCTGAGGCTAAGTCTTAGAATGTTGTTGTCATGGGTAATTTTGGTGTGCCGCTACTGACCTTTGTGTTATTTGATCTAGGATAAACTTATTTTTATGTGTTTTCTTATTTTTGCTCCATGGTTAGAGTTATCTTGAGATTTATTATTCATAACTTTGCTTCTATCTACTCCCATGGAGATTTGTTAATAGTGGATTGAGTATTCAGATCCTGGGTTGTGACTATTAGAGATGTTGATACTCATGCTATTCTTATTATAATAGACACGGTTAATTTTGATGTGTTTCTGGGCACAAACTGATTATCCCATAATCACGTGGTTATGGATTGTTTTTACAAGACAATTACCATGTCCATGTGATAACACTCAACTTACACATAAATTTAAGTGCAAGGTGGTGTTTGTCAATATATTTGCCCAACTTTTGAGTCAGAGTTGAATCCATGAGGAACAGTGTGAGTGCCAATTGAGTAAGTCTGAAATAGTAGTTACTTGCTAAGTTCAAACCTCTGGTACTAAGTGGTTTGGCGGGTTCTCAATCATTTGAATGTGAAAGTAATTCTTGGTCTTCTAAAGGACTAATTTGTGACTAAAATAATTAAAGTGTAATTAATTAAGCACAGATCTTTGGATTATGCTCTCACAGGGGCAAGTCATGCATGGGTTTGTGAAAATTCGATGAAACTTTATTTTTTGATGATATGGTAGGCTAAGTCAAAGATCTCTGTGGTTAGTCTTTCAACAAAACCACAAAGATTTCAACCATTGGCTCTATTGAGCACCTAATGAGTGTGTCAACTAAAGCTACCCAATACCTCAATTTGGCACCCTTGTTTTGGGATGGTACCCAAGGGATAGTCAATCTCTTATTCACCCTTATGATCAAGATGATGAATATTAGTAAACTATGCCAAATAATTTTCTACTACTTCCTTGGTCCCCGTGTCCCTTTTTCACTAATGGTATGGGTTCCAAAAGTTCACTCAAACCCCTCTTTCAAGGATCGTTTGAGCTTTCATGAGTTTGAGATTTTCACCCATCAAACCAGTTAGGTATTTAAGGTTTTCTCCCACAAAGCCCAACAAATTTAGTCAAGCAATAGAAGAACACATCAATAATAAACTAGAGTATGCACAAATGAATCACAACCTACACAAAAAGTGTACCCTATTCTAACATAATTCTTAGAGGAAGAACTAGCAACTCACGGTGAAAATAAATAAGAATAAATCAAAATCTCTATTAAATTGACTCATAAAAAGTAAAGAAAATGAACTCCACACTTTAAGTTTGAAGGAATCCTCAATGGGATTTTCCAATTCTCCGCTTCAAAGTCACTCAAATGTCTTCTTAGCTCACAATTAGTACAAATTTAGCTCCAAGCTCCAAGAAGTTACAAAAACCCTAGACAAAGGATGGGAGGTAGGGTTTTGGAATGATTAATTCCCCTAAAAATGAGGGTTTTGAGCTTTTAAATAGGAATTTGGGCTATGTACTTTTACAATTTTTCCCTTGGCTGAAAACCCCACTATCGTGCGATTGCATGTAAATATACAACGATCGCGACTACGTGATCGTTGAATTCATTAAGCGATCACAACTTGCTGACTTCTTAACTTATCATGATCATGGTGTCCAATCCAATATCGCGATACCTAAGACCCAGTCTGTACAAGTTTTCTAACTTTTGCACTTCTTTTCCCACAATGATTCTATTTTAAATCATTTTGCCTTTTTTTATCTCAGTATTTGTATACCTGTAAAATAAAGGAATTAGTGCATATATCCATAGATACTTCTCACTTAGAGATTAAAATCATAGTAGTGTGTAGGAATGTTGAGTGCAAATGAGTGGTAAATTCTCCACTCATGACCATGCCTAAAATACCCCTCATCATGAGGCAAAGAGTTGTTAGCAATAAGCCAATGGGGATTATTTCTTATATATGATCTAGGAGACATTTCTCGAGGTATTGCAAGTCTTATCTTGATTATTTTAATGATGTTCGTGTGGAGAGTCTGTTACATGACTCTATTCCTATAGTTTGTGAGTTTCTTGATGTTTCCCCTATCGATCTACCTGGAATACCTTCTACCTATGAGATTTATTTTTTATTTATCTTGAGCTTGACACTTAACCTAATTTTATGGCACCATACAATATGGCTTCTGTGGAGCTTAAGGATATAAATTCTCAACTTTAGGACCTTCTTAGGAAGGGTTTCATTAGAACAAATGTGTCTCCTTTTTTTGTGAAGAAGAAAGATGCCTTCATATGGATATGTATTGAGTATAAGTATCTTAATAAGGTGATGGTGAAGAACTGTTATCCCATGCCTTGCATTGATGACTTATTTCACTTGCTTTAGTGTGTAGCGATGTTCTCTAAGATTGCTTTGAGGTTTGGTTACCATCAGTTGAGGATTCAGGTTGAGTAAAACCCAAAGAAAACCTTTAAGACCTGTTATGGACTTTATGAGTTACTATTTATGTCTTTTGGGTTGGCTAATACCCCATCCGCATTTATGGATTTGATGAATCGAGTGTTCAAGTCTTATTTGGATTCACTCAAGATAGTGTTCATCAAATACATAGTTGTTTATTTAAGAAGTATACATGAGTATGTGCAACATTTTAGCGTATTGCTCCAAACGTTGAGAAATCATATGCTTTTCACCAAGTTATCCAAGTGTGAGTTTTGAATGTGTCACAGATATTCCTTGGGCTTTTGGTGTATAAAATTGGGATTATGGTAGACCCAGTAAAGATTGAGGCTATTCATAATTAGGTAGGCCTATATCTCTAATTGAGGTTTGTCTCTTTATTAATTTGGATGGTTATTATGAGCATTTCATCGAGGGTTTTGCGACTATTTTAGCACATATGACCAGATAAACTTGGAAGGAGATTCTTTTATGATTTTTTGAGGAATTTTAGTTGGTAAGCTAAAGGAGTTTATTTATTCGACTTCTATTTTGTCTGTTCTAGTTAAGGGTATGAAGTTCACCATGTACTGTGATGCTTCTATTGTTTGGTTTGGGTTATGTATTTTTGCATCAAGGTCATGTTATTGATTATTCTTCATGGAAACTTAAGATTAACAAGTGCAACTACCCCACTAATGATTTCAAGTTTGCGAGGGTAGATTTTATTCTTATGATTTGGAGGCACTATCTCTATGGTTTGTGTTGTGAGAAATTCATCACTCCTTGTAGTTTTCAACATTTATGGCCTAGAGAGAGCTTAATGCTTGGTAACATAGATGGATGGATTACTTAGGGATTATGATATTTTTGTCCTGCATCATCCAGGTAAAGCTAATGTAGTAGCAGATGCCTTGAGTTAGAAGGAAATGAGTATGGGTAGGTAGGCTTGTATTTAGGTTTTTTAGAGGTCATTGGGGCACGTGATATTCAGTCCTTAGAGAACTTGATGATTCAACTTGATATTTCTGATGGTCGGAGGATTCTGGCTATTGTTGAGGATAGGTCATCACTGTTTGAGCAGATTCGGGATCGTTAGTTTGAGGATAATAGACTTTACATTTTCCATGATCAGGTGTTAAGTGGTGAGTCCAAGATGGATACCATAGATTTTAAGGGTGTATTGAGATTTGGTAGTCGTATTTCTGATCTAGGATTAATGAATTGATTCAATTGATTTTGCGTGAGGCTCATAGAATAAAATATTTTATTCATCCGGGAAAACAAAGATATATAGAGATCTGAGACAACATTATTGATTGAGTGGAATGAAGAATGGTGGACTTTGTTGGTCATTTTCTGTGTTGTCAGTAGGTGAAGGTCGAGCATCAATGATCGGGTAGTTTAATTCATAGATTGCCCATTCTGGAATTGAAATAGGAGCGGATTACCATTGATTTTACTTTTGGTTTTCCCTTCACATCTTGTGGTTCTGATGGTATTTGGGTCATTGTAGATCGACTTACCAAGTCAACAAATTTTACTCCTATTCATTATGCTAAAGTAATGAGAAGTTATCCCCTATCTATGTGCATGAGATAATAGATTTGTAGGGTATGCATGTATCTATCATTTGACCTGGGGTTCAATGTTTAGTTCTATATTTTTGAGAGATATTTAGAAGGAGTTGGGGTACTTAGGTAGATCTTAGTACAACCTTACATCTGCAGATAGAGGTCGGTCAAAGTAGACTATTTTAGTTCTCGAGTTTATACACTAAGCCTGTGTTATGGATATTTGAGGTAGTGGGAGGAACACTTCGTCTTAATAGAGTATGCATATAATAACAGTTATAATTCGAGTATTGAGATGGCGCCTTTTAAGGTTTTATATGGTAGTTAGTGTCGTTCCCCAATTCAATGGTTTGAGACTTTGAGATTAGACCTCGAGTACTAATTTTTATCAACTGTCGTTTGATAGAGCCTAGGTGATTCAGGATAGTTTGAAAGCATCTCAGATTAGGTAGAAGTCATATGTAGACCATACTTAGGATTTAGAGTTGGTGAGTAGGGACTCATCTGTTTGTTGCCCATGAAGGGTGTGATGAGGTTCGGGAAAAAAGAAAAGTTCAGCCCCATATATATTTGACCTTTTAAGATTCTTTACGTAGTTGAAGAGGTGTCTCATGAGATATCCTTAACCCTAGTTTTGTTGTTGTCCATCAAATTTTCCATGTTTCTATGTATCCATAAAATATTCCTATTCCATCCCATGCACTTAGATAGGACTCAGTCTAGTTGGATGAGCAGTTGACCTTAAGCCTGTGCTCGTTTTAGCTAGTGATGTTAGGGGATTGAGATCTAGGGAGATTTCAGTAGTTATGGTTCAACGGAGGCACTTCCCTATGGACGAGTCCAGTTGGTAGATCGAGAGAAATATGTTGACTGAGTATCCTCACATGTTTAAGAATTTTGGTACATTCTAATCTTTTACTTTCACAGAAAAAAGTAATTTTTAGTTGTGGATATTGTAATGACAATTCTGGTCATTTTGCATATTTTCACTTATTTTCATTGTTAGAGCTTTTCCATAGCTTTCCAATTTATTTATGACTTGTTGGGACGGACAGTCCGATTACCAGGCAATTTGTTTGGTTTTAGAGACAGTTCCCTATTTTGACGTATTCACTCATTCAAATTGGCCATCAAGAAAAAAACAATCAAAAAATCTCATATTCCAATTTTGACTATTCCAATAGCTTTGTAATATCAATTTTAGGCTAGGTGGATTCTCAGTTTGGTTCCTGAGACACTCGGTCTCATTTTGACCTATTGATTGGTGAGTTAAGAAAAAGGACAATAGGTCTGGGACCCATTTTTAGTTCAAATGACCTCTGATGGAATTTTCAACTATCCCATTGAGTCTAGAATGTAAAAATTAGTATGGTAGAGTAGTCCATTTGCTTATGAAAGATTACAAATGAATCTTGAGGGTTTTGTAGAGACTTGGAAAATTCCAAGTCTCAGCTATATCTGGTGCACTTACTGATACGAAGCTAGGGGTTGCGATCGTGATATCTTTTGCTGGCACCAAGTGCTGCAATTGTGGTGCTATGTCGTGATAGTGAGTACTTTGGCGAATCAGCAAATGTTGCGATCACGAGGGTCGGGTTGCAATTGCGATACCTGAGCACTTGGAAAGTATTTAAATATTCTCCTTTTATACCGTTTTTCCCAATATTAACAATTTCAAAGAGAGCTAAACCCTAAGTATTGAGAAATCTTGGGATTCGAGCTTGTGGTTGATTTGGGGAGCTTAGGTTTCGACTTTTACGCAATTTTCCTTCAAATTATAGGTAAGATTCCTTCTTATTCATAGTGCATTTAATAATTTCTTATAAAAAATCCCTAATGCTTAGGACTTGATTTTAGCACCAATGTAGATAGGATTTCACCCATTTTGAGGGTAAATACCCTTGAACTGGGGAATGTTGGGCTAGCTTCGGAACATGATTTTCGTAGGTGGGACCCATATAGATTTTTTGAGTATTTCAAGACCCAAAGAACAATGGTGCAATATGGGTATCATCATTCTCATATTGATTAGTGGAATATAATTTTAATTAAGTGGCATCTTGCAGAAGCTTCTTGAAAGGGAATGTCAATAGTTTAGCGGAATTTTGTGCTTTCTTTGGTGCCTAGGTAGGCTATGTTTTCCCTTTTCTTAGATTGAGCTATGTGATATTATTTTTATGATATTGTGTTAGATTTGGACTGGGTTTCTGGTGTTGGTGATTAAATTTGGGTTATTCGGGTTGGTTGGAACTTGTAGGTTAACCAAAACCTTAACATAGGTGTATTTTGTTTAATTGCATAGCTCCTTAGTAGAACTTCTATCTTAGGGATAATTGAGAATTCTTTAACATCTAAATTTGGATTTAGACACCTTAGTCTAGTCAGAGGTAGAAATATCTGAAAATTAATTTTCTGAATTAATAGTGGGCACTTACGGCCAGCCTTGGGCAATGACTTGAGATAGTTGTTTGATCTTTATATGCTTGTGATATACCTTAAAATTCATAATATGAGTCTTGATGAAGATAGAGACCTAATGGTCATGATGGTTTGATATTGCGTGTTGATGGTAAATACGATAAAACCCGTTGGAGGTGATTTGATTTCTATATTGATGATATTGATGATATAAATATCGGATTGAATCAGGATAACGATTATTATATATATAAATACCAGTTTGAGTCTGGAAAATTATTATGATATTAATGATATAAATATTGGTTTGAGTGCATATAATAATTATGATATTAATGATATAAATACCGATTTAAGTGAGGATAATTATTATGACATTGATGATATATGTACCGGTCTGAGTACAAATACTAATTATAATATAGAGTATATAATTACAAGTTCGATTCCGACTATTACTTATGATATTGGTTATATGGTAACGGTTCAAGCCCGACATTGGAGTGGATGTTGAGATATGGATATTGGTTCAAGTTTGGAAATATGAAATTGACTACAGTAAGGCATGAAATGGGTGTATTCTAGTCATATAATGAAACTTTGTAAATGACAATGGTTCAATTTATGATTTACTTGACTGTACCCTATAGGATTATGGGGACCTGTGTTGGGTTTCTTACTTTTAGGCATTTATTGTCTTATAGGTGCCAATTTTGTAGCTATAATTGCATGTGTTTGATTCCTTTATGTTATGTTATTATTTTGGTTACTTACGTACTCATGTAAACCGATTTTGGAGTTGTTTCAGGTATGCTTGTACATTGACTTAGTAAGGTTATCTTGTATTTTATCATATTTATATCATGATTTAGCTCAGTCAGCCAATGATGCTATCACGACCACATTTAGAGTCATGATGGCACCTTCCATATCCCACTGGTAGGTAAGCCGATACCATAACCCGGAGCTATTACAATAGGTTACCTTGTTAAGAAAGTCCAACATGGACCCTATATGTGAATACTAAATATAACAACTTTTCACAAATAAGGACAACCAATATTCAAACACAAATCCCACGATCTGATAGCATTAGTACAAGAGCTTCTAAACTTGACAAGAGGATTACAATCTCAGAATCTAAAATGTCGTAAATAGTATCATACATCTCTCCCGAAAGAAAAAGACAAATAAAGATAGAAGAGAAAGAGGGTAACTTGATCTTCAAGAGGTCACCCTGTCTCCGAATAGTCAACTCGCATAAACTAGCTCAACGACAGCAACTAGAACCTGGGTCTGCACAAAAAAGTACAAAAGTGTAGTATGAGTACCAAAATACAGGTATTTAGTAGGCATCATCGGCCGACTGAGCTCAAATATAATGTGAAGACGATATAAAATAAGACAATAATCTTAAAGTCAATTGATAGGATCAAACTTGAATCTTCTTGGATACCATTGTAACAACATATATACTACTAAAGCAATAACATGACATACTATATCAATATACTCCATAATCTCCCCAACAACATAATATCATTTCGAAAGTGCAAAGCCATATACCCAATTTCAAAGCATATACTTGCCATACTCATCATCGACCATCATTACAACTATAAGAACAAGAACTTACCACGAAGTCCCATACATAAACAATAACAAAAACAAACCCAGTATATTCCCACAAAGTGGGGTCTGGGGAGTGTAGAGTGTATGCAGTCCATACCACTACCTCTAAAGAGGTAGAGAGGCTGTTTCCGATAGACCCCCAGCTCAAGATTACAGATAGTATACAGAAGCATCAAAAGCAAGGAACATAATAAAATATTATAGGTACGACATCCACAGAAGATTGTACATTGCCAAACAAAGAACACCACAATCCACCTAATTACTGGCTACGACTCATCCACACCCTTATCCATCTATCCTAATGATTTTCCCCCATACCTTCCTATCCAGGGTCATTTCCTTAGTCAACTGTAACTGCTCCATGTCACGCTTAATCACTTCTCTACAACATTTCTTTTGTCTACCCCTACCCCGCTTGAAACTTTCCAATGAAGAACTCGTCATGATGTCCCATACCACTGAAGAATACATAAAATATATCAAACAAGAACTCATCACGGTGTCCCATACCATCAGAGAGTACACTAAAATAGTACAAAAAATAATACCATAAAGTATAACTATTCTATCTATTGCCACGGGTAGCTCAATCCCGCCATAGCTCACTACCGAAATCCACTTCAAAATACCTATAATGTAATGTAACATAAAGAAAGAAACATTGTCAAAGCATAGCCAAGTAGTCATTAATTCTATAATTCATTGATAACACCACGTGAAGTCATACTATTTATCCTTATCCTTCCATAAATCAATAGATTACATGTCTTACCATTAATAGCCACGGATTTGGGGAAGACTACGAGCCACCCATATTATAGGTTATTCATCTATCATAAAGCTTTTCTTTAGCTAGAATCTTCTTGACATGATTTATCAATTAAGCCATCTCAACCTCATTTATTAGAAGATAATTTAACTAACCATCATGCAATACTAGACCCATCATAACTAAGCATGACACAACCTTAGGGACTAATTTTGATATTTTGATCAAGTAAAGTCCACCAACTAGTTTACTAGGTTTTTAGCCTCTAACTATAAATCATATATTTTAAAAGTAACTAGTTATCACATAAGCCACTTTACTAGTCCAGATTTCATAATAAAACCTCTTATTCAAGTCAAGGATATATATTAGGTTATCCCTTTATTCTACGCAAAATTATTCACATAACTAAGTCTTAACTCAATATTAGGCATAGGTTTCCTCTAGTTACTAATTTGGCATCAACAAGGGTCACACCTCTCATATAGTGATTTGGATATGAAAAGAAATATACCAAGAGAGACCTCATATCTCAAGAACATAGGCGGTTGGCCCCACACGGACTAACCTTACAAATATCTATCCATATAAGTAAATTTGCCCCGCACGGTATCATAACATTATTACCTCTTTCAGATTTACCAGGCATCATCATAATATCAATATGTTCCTCCAGATTCACTGGGAATTATCATAATATCACATATTCCTCCGGATTCACCAGGTATCATCATAATATCACATATTCCTCCAGATTCACCGGTCATCATCATAATATCACATATTCTACCAGACTCATCAGGCCTAATGATCATATTACATATTCCTATGGACTCTCCGGGCACCATCATAATATCATATATTCCTCCAGATTCACCGGGCATCATCACAATACACATATTCCTCTGAACTCATCGAGCATTATAATAATATCACATATTTCTCTGGACTCACCAGGCATCATCATAATATCACATATTTCTCTTAATTCACTAGGAATTATCGTAATATCACAAATATCCCAATACAACCATATACATCCATATGTATATCCAAAACAATAAACATACACAAAGGTTTATAATATAAGGAAGTAGGAATGTAGGCTAATACTTGCCAATTCACCTTACTAATAATCTTCACAAATAATATGAGCATAACCAAGAACATGACTATTTACAAGGCATGCAAAATAATCATTTAAAAAGATTATCCAAATCATGATAATAAGATAATCCGATAATCGAGTTCAACCATCATAACTCCTATGTATATATAATTATAATTTAGGCAATTAGCACATATCTAGGTCGCTAAGTATTTATTTAGTTCAAGATTAAGGTGGGTGAAGTCCCACTTCGAAATCTCCAAGAAAGCCAAAAATTTACTAACACAAGTCTAGCTTCTACCCAGAATTAGGCTAGGTCATCTATACCTCACCATAAGGGCTTACCAATCCTTTCTTGGTCTATAGGGAAAGTTTCTTCATGAATCCTTCCTAAGTCATCCCAACACTAAGTTCATCTCCTATATAGGCATTATGTAGGTTAATACACTCCTAAGGATAGAGAAGCATACCATTCATGTATACTTAGAACAACTATAATATTGTCACACTAGTTATGAGACAACAAATAAGCTAACCAAGGTAATAGACTATGGGTCAAATATCATACCTTACAAATCAATAGTCTATAGAAATCAATAAATCCCAAGTTCACCATTTAATCAACTATCATCTAAATTTCCTGCCTAATCTCGCAACATATCAATAATTACATCACAAACAAGCTCAATCAAGTCTATGGGTAAGCCTAACCTACCTTGAATCCAAGGAACTCATGATCAAACATTCTTTTCATTTTTTTTCTAAATCTTTAACTTCCACAAGCATAAAATCTAAGAATTACAACAAGAATAATAATACCCATTATCGCACTATTGTGCCATGGGTTTCAAATAGACACTGAAACCTTAATTGGGTTTCACCCTTGGAAAGGAGTTTCCAAGATAAACCTATAGCCTAACAATCTTTAGGTAGTTAAAACCTTTAGGTAATTTGAGTCAATAACTCAATTTTAGGGCTACAATTGACCCACAATGATTTAGGGGTTTTGAGTTAAGAAACTATGAAATCAATACAAAATTAGAGAATTCTGACCTTAGATTGTAGCAAGAATCAATTACACAAGTTTTTTAAGCTCTAATTCAACCCACAACAGACACTTAGAAGGTTTTACACTCTATTAGGGTTTCTAGCTTTAAAGGGAGTCATAAAACGGCAAAAATTCATGCCAGATAACACTTAAATATGGGTCAACCAGCCCGCTGATGGAGAGGTCACACCCCCTCTATCACCATGATTGTGGTCTTATGGTCACACCTTCTTTACCATAATTGCGGCACCTCGGTGCATGCTATGCATGGGTGAATCTTGGAACTTGGTTCCGAGCTTTGGCCAATGCCTCGGGATGCATTCGGTTTCTATTTTTAATAAATAAGATATGAAGCCCAATATATTTTGACATTTTGGATGTGTTGGAGAAGTCATATTTTACATACGAGGATGTTTAATAATTTTTTCACTTAGTGGTTAATTAGGACCAACAAAGACTTTAAATTGAGAAATGGGGCTCTAAAACCCAAATAAATTGTTAGGTAACCAAACTATCGGTCCTCGTAAGTCATCAATGACTTGGGACGGCTATGGAGAAGCTTTATCGGAGGAAAAAAGTAAAAATATGGAAAATGACATTAAGGGTCATTACAGATACCTACTGTATACCCATGGTTTTTGTACTCATACTATACTTCTATACTTTTTTGTTACAGATCTGAGTACTAGTTGTTGTTGTTGATTCATTGATCATGCTGTGTTAGAATTCGGTGATAGGATAAGCTACTTTATTTGTGTGTTGTTTTTTATTTCTACACAAATTGTATTGACTGTTTTAAAACTTGTGTTGTATTTGTAGTAGCTCTTTTACTGGCTCTACTAAGTCATGGGATGGTTATCTATGTTATTATTATTGTTTTTACTATCTCCATTACTTTGCTTAGTTGAAATTTGAAATTGTCTATTTTAGCCTCTTATTGGGCATTTTTCATTAAGATAACCCATTAAAATTAGCTCTGACCTACGGTTTGGCTTACATACTAGTGGGGTGAAGTAGGTCTCATCATGAATCATAAATTGGGTCCTGACAATACTACCTTATTTAAAGCCTCAGGATCTTCTATCTTTTTAATGTTGTGAAACTCTCTTGATCTATAAACCTGTAAAGGTTCCTGATATGTACTATGTGCAAATTGATGATTAATCTTCAAAATCTTGATGCACCATATGTTACTTTTCTTAAATTATTAGAGGTATTTATCGAGTGAATGCAATAGAATTGTCTATCACAATTGTGATATCTTCATCTCCTATTTCTTGGTAGCCTGACTTCTCTTCTGCATTAGTCTCTTCGAAGACTATGACAATATTAATTTCCTTAGTGCTTGCTGCTAGTAATTCATTTACCATGGTGGTGATTTTAGTTTTTCTTTTTTTTTTTTTTTGAATTGGCTGCTTCATGAATTGATATTGCATTAGTTTTATTTTGTCAGTACACTTTGTTTCTTGTGTGTTATATCACATTTTTCGACTTGTGGAGAATGGTTTGCTATTTTTTCCAAGCTGTATATGATTCTCCTATTGGTGCATCGTATTTTGATCAGACCTAACAATGCTTGTATCCATGTATATGTCTTACTCAGGTAAATTCTTCTACATCATACAAAAATATTGGTAGTATTGATCCCTCTTTGACCCTGATTTATCTCATCATTATCATTAATTAACTTGGTAGTTTCTTGATCTAAGTTAAACCTCCTACTAGTATGGTTTAATTTTGGATATATAACTTTCCCATTTCTATATCATCTTTGGATTCCTTCCCATCTTTCATTGTACTTCTATCTATTTCTTTGTTTTATACATTCTTCTATTTGTTAGGCCTCAAATCAGGGTGCAAGGTTCTTTATTCACTTTCATCATAAACTTTTTGTTTGCACGTATGGTAGTACTTTGGAAAAACATCACACAATATAGATATTTTTTCAAGTTTTTCTTCATTTATTTTACCATTAATTACCTTTATCGCTACATGGTCAAGTAATTTTTATGCTATGTCCACTTGAACCTTGTCTCTTGTACAACTTGTTCTAGTCTTATTCTTAGTAACCTGAACCAATCGAATCAGCTTCCCCACAACTGATGCCAATGAAATAAGAGATTTTTTACAAAGAAAGTAGCTAACAAATATGGAAAAGAGATACATGTCAAAGTTTGTGTTGTTTCTTCTTCCAGTCTAAAGTTAGCTTCATGTATAAGTGGATACATTTGATAAGAAAGACCAGCTTTAGAAGTGATGTAGTAAACATTTTTTGACGTCATTTTCACTAAATTCTTCATTCTCAAAAATCTCATTATAATATGTCTATGTCTCAGTAGACCTCTTTTGCATTCACCTTTAACCTTCCATTGTTTTGGAATTTGTATTTATTTGTCCTCCAGCTCTAGCCAACCATAGAAAAAATATCCTATTACTGCAAGTTGAAGATCCTTAACAATGTTCATCTTTCTCACTTCATCATTATTCCATGAAATTCTAGGAATCCCATTATTATAACTTACAAATTTCATTTCTATTGAAACACAATAATTAATCTGTTGAATCTTTTTCTTAGAGTTTAGCAGATCAACAAATTTAACTTGATTAGCTATAAAACAATTATCTTGATCACCTATACTACTGAGAATGCTCAACTTGCACGTAAATTAAGTGCAAGGTAGTCGTCGTTAATATATTTACCCAACTTTAGAATCGGGGTCGAATTCGTGAGGAATAATGTGAGTGGTGATCAAATTAGCTTGAAACAATGGATACGTTCTAAATTCAAAACTAGAATACAAAAAGATAAAAGTGGGTGGTTTATGAAATGTCACAACTAATATTTCTTTTTGGGATCTTTTAGTAATAATTCAGGGCTATGAATAATTAGAGTCTAATCAATTAGGTATGGATGTTAGGATTATGCTTTCCTAGGGGAGACATATGCATGAGCGTGTGATAACTTAAAGCAAATTCTAAATGTTTGTTATGTGGTAGTCTAGGTTACAAATCCTTGAAGCTAGTTTGTCAACAAAACCTCAAGGATTTCACTCATTAACCATTTTAAGTACCAACTGAGTTCTTCAATCACACCTACCAAATACTTTAATTAGACACCCCTAGTTCTAAGATGGTGCCCTAAGTATTGTCGGCTTCACAATCACCCTTATATCTAAGAGAGTGAAAACTTGTCAACCATACTCATAAATTGTCTATTATTGCCTCGATTCTAATATCCATCTTTCAAGGATGATATGGGTTCCTAAATTTCACCTACACCTCTTTTTTAAGGAAGGTTTAGGCTTTAAAGAGCTTAGGATTTTCACCCACAAACACTAATTGGGTATTCAAGGCTTTCACCAACAAAACCCAACGAATTTAGTCAAGCAATAATAAATCCTAGCATCATAAACTAGTAAATACACAAGTAAAGTGTAATCTAGTCTATCATAATCCCATGAGAAAAAAACTAGCTACTCATAGAAATAGTAAACAAGATATACCCTATATCCTCCATTGATTAGATCTATAGAAGACTAAGTGAATGTTACTTTAAACTTTGTGTATGCACAAATCTCTAATGGGTATTGGCTAGTCCTCCACTAGGAAACCACTCCAATGTATTCTTCACCCAAAATTAATACAATATATTCTTCACCAAGTATTGAGGCATAAATCTAAAACAATGTTCAATAAATGGAAATTGTAGAGATGTGATGGAATGATAGGGTTTTAGTCTTCTTTAGGGAAATTTTGGGAACAATTTTATGCATTTAGATTTTTTCCCTTAGGCTAATTTTTTGCTAGGTCGTGATCATAACAGCTTTACCATAATCGCGGCTATAAAAATTGTGGTCAACGCTAGACAATGGTGGTAGGTTGACCTTTTCTACTGACCATGATTGCGACCCTCAAAACGTGATCGTGGTAACTGAGTCTATATCCACTCCAGGTCTTTAGTTGCACTTCTTTTCTTATTTTTGATCCTTTTTAGCTCTAATCCATATCATTCAATCTCATATACTATGTGCCTACAAAATATGGCTATAGTGTATTCAATCATAATTATGTCACATTTATTCATTAAAAACATGGCAGTGTGCATGAATTTTGAGTGCAAATGAATGATAAATTCACCACTCATCAACTAATGTCATCATTCAACAAATTATTAGGATACAAAGAAAAATATGCTTTGTGAGGTAAACTCAAGTGATATAATTTTATAAACATTAAGGGGGAGGTGAATGAGACTTGGTGGTCAGTCTAAGATAAGTGACCCTTAGCTTGACTAGTCGTGTTGTTGACGACTACTAACTAGGAATATGGCAAGGATTATGGCTAGGGTTTTGTATTTTTCTAAATAGTGGTGTTTCTTTTTTGCCAAAAACATAATTAAAAATTACAAATCACTGACTCATGACTTGAAATCAATGATAATAATTCTTGGTTTTAAGATTTGATGGTGTTACCTTTATGGAGTTCACTATGAGAAATTCACCAATCACCATATTCTTCAATGCATTCTGACTCACAAACATCATAATTAAAGGCAACCCAAGTGGCTTGAGTTATTGGAGGACTGTGGCGTCTTTATTCTATACTATTCAAGCAAGGAAAAATTTGGTAGTGGACACCTTGAGATAGAAGGTGAAAAATATGGGGATTTGACCTTCCTATTAGTTTTAGAGAAACCATTAGACTTGGACATCTAGTCCTTAGCTAATAGTTGATACAACTTGATATTTAAGACCCATTGAGAATTCTTGCTAGTATTTAGGACATGTTTAATTTTTTAGAGCAATTTTGAGATCAATAGTTTAAGAATAGTCGGTTGGGTGGTGTTTGAGATAAGTTGGTAAGGGGTGAGTCCAAGAGGACTACCTTCCTATATGCAAGTAGGAGTAGATTTTTAAAACTAGTTGTTTGTGTATTAAATAGGTGAAGGCTAAGAATTTGAGATTGAGATATTTGCTTTAGAATCTACCCATTCCTATATGCAAGTAGGAGCAGATTAGTATGGATTTCATGGGTTTTTTTCCTTGTACCTCATCTGTTTTGATAGAATTTGGGACACCATAATTTTATTGAATGATTCATCCCATGTCGTACCTATTCATTCTTCTTTTAGTGTTGAGAGGTTGGCTCAAATATATATTTGAGATTTGGATTATCCTCATGGGGTAACCGTGTCTATTATTTTTTACAGAGGTTCCCAATTTATCATTAGATTTATGAGAGCCTTTTACGATTAGTTTGTTACTAGGGTTGACGTTAGCATAACTTGTCATTCGTAGACTAATGTTTAGTCATAGTGTACTATTCAAGTTTTGGATGATATGTTCTAAGCTTGTGTTATGAAGATTCGAGTTTAGTGGTAGTATTTTATGGCCTTAGTAGAGTTTGTCTATAATAATAGCTACCATTTGAGTATTCTTATGGCTCTATTTGAGGCATTATATTGTAGGTAAGGTAAATCTCCAAATTATTAAATTGGGACTTCAAAGATCAAGTAATAATGTACCTATTTGACTGAAGATTTATTAGATAGAGTTTGAGTTATTGAGGATAGGCTTCGGGAATATCATACCAGGTATAAGAGAAATACTAACCTTAGGTTTCATGCATCAAGGTTTGGAGTTAGTGATCGAGTATTCCTTTGAGTATCTCACATGAATGGTATGATAGAGTTTGGGGAGAGGGGAAATCTCAGTACCAAGTATATTGGGCCATTTGAGATTCTTTGTAGAGTTGGGGAGGTAGCTTATGAGTTAGACTTACATCTACCCTTTTTACGTATTCATTTTATTTTCATATATTGATACTTTGACTATATCTCATACGAGTCTCAAGTCTTCAATAGAACTCGATTTAGTTGGAAGATAGGTTGACTTTCAAAAAGATCCAGTCTCTATTCTATCTAGAGATGTCAAAATATTACATTCTAGAGAGATTCATATGGTTAAGGTTCGATAGAGACACCATCTAGTTTAGGAGGTAATTTGCGAGGCTGAGCATGACATACAAACCGGATATCCGTACTTGTTCAAGCCTTCAGCTACTTCATAGATCTTAACTTTCCTAGATTGAAGCCATTTAGTAGTTGATGTTCTAATGACCCTCCAGGTCATCTCACAATTTTCTTTCATTTTTGTCATTTTAAGCACACCCATTGTTGCGACTAGTCCTTTCTGTCTTGCTGAGGTGTGGTTTCATTTCCCAATAGTTTGCTTTGTAATTTTATTGATATTGGAAATTCTCTAAAATATTTGATTTAAATTACAATTTGATAAAATATATATTTTATCACCTTTCTAAATTGCTTAGATATCTATTAAAGTTCTTTAATTATAATATATTTATATTATTTTCTAATATTTTTCGATTTATTAGTATTTTAAGCAGAGATAGTGACTCTAGTTATCTTGAAAAATTTTCATTATTTTATAGTGAATTTATTCAAAATAATTTTCTATCAAGTATGAGATTCTTAAAAAGTTATATTTTTTACCTGGAACATATGCACTATCTAAAAAAGATGAATGTGACTATAATACTTAAATTAGTAAGAGTTAGGTTAGAAGGATTATCCTTCCATAGGTTAGGGTGGGTTCCACTCATAATTGTCTGGATAGTGACAATCAGCACATTACATTCCACTCTGGGCTCTAATTTGACTTACCTACTAATCTTAGATGGATTTATGCACCTAACATCATTATCTTATGTGTATTTAGTTTTTTATCGAGTACTTCTTGCATGCATATTAAGTTGTTAGTCATATATTTGAATATACATGTCTTAAACTACTTTTTGATATTGTTTAAGGTGTGTTTAAAGCAAGTTTTGAATCAAATTGATTACCTAGACTTTAGATGATAAAATTAGCATTACTAGCTTAAGCTATGTGTTGTTCTAGTGTATCTCAGTGAATTCCATTATGTTGTATTCACTAATTCATGGTGTTTGATTTATTAAAAGACCATGTGATACTTTTGGAGCAATGTTCAGATCATAAAAGGATCTAATGATATTTGAAATACACCCACCAAGAGAGGAAATTAAAGGCAAAAGGAAGGACATTATATGGAAAAATCTGAAAATTTTTAGGCCATGGGCATTCCATGCAATTGAACCTCGGAGATGATGGTGTGAGTAATACCCCAAATTTTTCCTAAGCTGAATTTCCCCTCGAGAAGGTTAAGGAGTGACTTCCTAAGTGAGTATCATTTTAACCAAATAGAATTTCCCTAATTTTGACTTTTTAACACATGAGAAATTTGATAAGCTTTCCATCGAAATAATAATCGCCCAAATCCGATGCCCGGGCAAGAAGTTATGGCTAATTTAAGTCCTAGTCATAAAACAACGTTATTTTAGTGCTTGGAACATAACGGAGATGGTCTTTTTGAAAATTGTCAATTTCCAATGGAACTCCGCGATAGTGGCACGTTATGGAGGACCCTAATTTCCCAATGTCAATTTCCAGTGATCCAGCATGATTGTGATGCATCGTACTGATGTTCTAGGTCCTAATTAATGGGAAAACACGATGGCTCCACATCGCGGTGACTCCCAGATTTCTATTAGTCAATTTTAAGTGATCCACCGCGATAGTGGCGCATCACAGTGGCCCATATAATTGGGTTCGCAGTTCTATTTTGCAGCTTCATAAAAAAGTTAAAAAGGGTACTTGGACTTTTTTCAAGCCTCTTAAACCGTACAAACACCTAATTAAACTCATTTATAAGCATTCTATGTAGTTTTTCTCAAGTTTTCTCTCCACAAAAACCCTAAGTATCCAAAACCTCTTCGAAGAATGTCAAGAATCCACCATAGATTTTCTAAATTGAGTCAATATTCAAGGTTCCCAATTCAAGGGCTTCCAGAACCCTCATTCAAGAGTACGAATAGAGTCCCAAAAGATAGAGTTCATCCAAAGCTTATAATTCAATGTTTGTGGGGTTTAAACAAGGATACTCCTTTTGTCCTTGTGCCCAGAAGTTGTTTTAAATTACAAGAATATATGGTTTCTCATGTTTTCTTATGAAAATTGAAGTATGGGTTTGTACCATTTGTTGTTCTTCTAGATATTATGATAATTTCCATGTTTTAGAAATTGAGATACATGAGTATGTTGAGATTTTAATGCATAATTTTGAAATTTCAGATTTCTCTATGATTTATGAATCCTTATGATCTCTAGTATGCATTTTGATGAGTCTTAACTTGAGATTGAACGATGGGACACTAAGCCCTACTTGAAAATTTCAATTTAATGAACTTCTGTGCTATAAGCACCCATGATTTGAGTACTTTGAGATTATTGAGAAATATTTGACCTTTTTGGTCCTAATATAGTTGGAATCCAAAATGATGTTCTATTAAAAAATAGTAATACATTTTGGTCATCAATATAAACCCTCGAGTTATTTAAAGTGGATTTCCTAAGAGTTCTGAGCTGAGATGGGAGTAGTATTTTGCACCGAGTTGGGTATGATTCTGAAGTACCATACCCCAGAACTACGTGCCACCATAGGACTAAGATTTATGGGTCTGAGGCTGAGATAGTGATCACTAAGTTGAGGTTATACTCCCTGGCAAGAGTACGACGCCTTTCCTCAATGTGAGATTTCTTCCTTTGGAGGACAAAACTTTGGACTCCATGTATCTTACATGGTTCATGTGTGTTAGAAGAAACTCCCGAGTGTCCAAAGTAATATAATCCCGAGTTCTAAGTTTCCTAAGTTTAAAAGAGTTCTTGAGTTCCCAATTGTTTAAAGTTCCTAAAAGTTCTGAGTTCTTGAGTTTTAAAGAAGGTTTACTCTTCATGAGATAAATGTAGGAGTTTTAAAGTATTATTTAAAGTTCCTTTAGCATTCAAGTATTGAGAATAATAGGAGAGTAGAGATTTCAAATTTAAGTATAATGACTTATGAGATTTGTATTTCATGTTTCACTATTCCCCATTCATGAGAATTATATTTCAGATTTATTCAAGCCAGTGAATTATTCATATAAGCATGCATGATTTTATAAAGAGAAATAAAAATGTTTATTTAAATGCATACACCCCCATGTACTCAGTAGATTCCTAAGTGTTAATTCTATATGCTACATTGTCTTATAATGTAGGTTTAGGTGCTCAGTCCTAGCATCATCAGTGATTTCTAAGTACATTTGTCTTCATCTCCACATTGTTGAGTCCTCATGGTTTGAGGACCTATCTTCTGACATTTCAGTATTTTACTATATATACTATTGCTTTCAATTTAGTTTGAGTCAGTTGGGGATCTGTCCCAATGGCTTTCTAATTCATAGAGTAGTAGAGGCTTTGTCAGACTAGTTATCAGATTGTTAGTATGTTGAGATTTCTAATTTTTTGGTCATTTGGACCAAGTATATTCTTTGTATTTTCTATCATTTGATATGACAGTACCAATGTTTTGTTTATTTTATCTCGAATTGAGTTATTATATGTAGTAATTGGCTCAAAGGGTTAGCTTGAGGCTACTGGTTGCCTTAAGCACCGTGTGATGTCCCAGGAGGTGATTTTGGATCGTTACAAACTTGGTATCAGAGCCTAATGTTTAAGGAGTCCTAGGGAGTCTGACAAGCCGCGTTATGTAGGGTCTTGATCATCGGTGTGAAGCGTGCCATATCTATGAGCAAGAGGCTACAAAACATTTTAGGAAAAAGTTGTTTCTTTTTTTTTTTTCAGATTCTATCGCGCGTACATTTTTCCCTCACAACTAATAATTTGTGCTCTCCTATTTTAGAAAATGCCTCTCTGAAGAGTGAACGCCCATAGAGACGATAATCAGCAACCCCATCCTATTGATCCCTTGAATGAGACAGTGTCTCAGGCTGAGTTTCGGGTGGCCTTTCAAGCATTAGCCCAAGTAGTCATAACCAATTCAAGAAAATAACCAGGCCGCAGTTGCAAATCAACAAGGAGGTGATTTAGCTGCTTCTAGGATTCATGATTATATGCGAATTAATATGCCAGAGTTTTATGGGTCTATGGCAGGTGAGGACCCACTGTTATACCTTGAGGAGGTAAGAAAGATCACACAAGTGATGTATGTTTCTGTGGAAGAAAGTATTGAGCTGGCATCTTACAAGTTGAAAGACATTGCTTATGACTAGGTTATAGTATGAAAGAAGGGTAGAGGTGAGGGTGCTGCTTCTATGACTTGGTAGGTATTCCAAGATGCATTCTTGGACAAGTTCTTTCTGCTCGAGATAAGGGAAGCAAAGATTGAGGAGTTTATGAAAATAAGAGAGGGCTCCATGACTGTTAAGGAGTACTGCTTGAAGCTCAAGCAGTTGACCAAGTATGCTCATGATTTGATTTCTTACACCCGAGCTAGTATGTGCAAGTTCATAATAGGTGTTTCTGTTTTGGTACTTAAAGAGTGTAGGACGGCAATGTTGAATAGAGATATGGATCTGGCTAGGTTGATGATGCATGCATAATAGATAGAGGCAGATAAAAAAGAAAGAGAGATAGACTAAGGGTTAACAAGAGGACTAGATTCGAGAAGAATGAGTATAGTCAATCTAGGTCCCTTGAAGGGAACCGCCCATAGTTCTAGGACCGTTCGTCTATGTCGACGACTTCATCAGCTAGTGCTTCAACTCCAAGAGGCAGGCAGGAGCAAGGGAATAGGTCTTCTATGTCCCATCCCAGAATAGTGTAAGTAACAGACCCCCCTATCCTCCATGTGCTAAGTATAAAAGGGATTATCCCAGTGAGTGTTTTGCAGACCAGAGGGGTTGTTTCGATTATGGCAAGCTGGGCCATAGACTTAGAGATTGTCAACTTGTTAGGTAGGGGAACATAGATGCCCAACCCAAGGCACAGGCTACTAGTGCACCAGCTCCTGTAGCTCGTTCCGCCCCTGCTCAAGGTACTTCATCTAGCACTATTGGCAGTCAGCGCGAGAACAAATTCTATGGCTTACCATCCCGTCAGAAGAAAGAGGATTCTTCTGATGTTTTTACTGGTATGCTCCGTGTCCTTTGCTATGATGTTTTTGTGTTGTTGGACCCTGGGTCAAGTTTCTCTTATGTGACCCCATTAGTAGCTGTGAATTTAAAAATGATCCTCGAGAAGATTCATGAGCCTTTTCTAGTCTTTACACCAGTAGGGGAGTCGATTGTTGCTAAACAAGTGTATAGAGATTGTCCTGTTATTGTTCTTCATAGACTTATATTTGCTGATTCGACAGATTGGACATGGTGGATTTGGACCTTATTCTGTGTATGGATTGGCTTCATTATTGTTATGCATCTATAGACTGTCGCACCCGCGTGGTCAAGTTTCAGTTCCCTGAAGAACCAATTTATAGTAGTCCAGGAGTTCGCTATCTCCCAAGAGTCATTTTATCTCTTATCTTAAAGCTAGAAAGTTAATATCCAAATGTTACTACTATTACCTAGCTAGAGTCAAAGACACTAAGTTCAAGGCTTTAACTATTCAGTTAGTCAACATTGTTAATGAGTTTCCTGGTGTTTTTTCGAAAGATCTCCCAACGGTACCTCCCGATAGAGAGATAGAATTTGGGATTGACCTTCTTCCCGACACTCAGCCTATTTTTATTCTACCATACAGTATAGCACCTACAGAGCTTAAAGAGTTGAAAGATAAAGGATCCATAAGGCCCAGTGTCTCTCCTTGAGGTGCACTAGTCCTTTTCAAGCAAAAGAAAGATGGTTCTTTGTGTATGTGCCTAAACTATTATCAGCTTAACAAGGTCACAATTCAGAATAAGTACAACCTTCTGAGAATTCATGACCTATTTGATTAGTTGGAACGTGCAAGTTATTTCTCTAAAATAGACCTTAGATCCGGCTATCATCACCTTAAAAAGAGGGAATGTGATATTCCAAACACAGCCTTCCAAACCCGTTATGGTTACTTTGAGTTTCTAGCTATATCTTTTGGGATAACCAATGCCACAGCGGCCTTTATAGACCTCATGAATTGAGTGTTCAAGCAATATCTTGATATGTTTGTCATTTTTTTCATATATGATATCCTTGTGTACTCCCGTACTGAGAACGACCATGTAGATCATCTTAGAGTTGTCTTGCAAACTCTTAGAGATCACCATTTATTTGCCAAATTCGATAAGTATGAATCTTGGGTAAGATTAGTAGCCTTTCTAGGTCATATTATTTCAGCCGAAGTTATTAGAGTTGATCCTTAAAAGATAGAAGCTATCAGAAATTGGCCTAGACCTATCACTCCATCTGACATTAGAAGTTTCTTGGGTCTAGCTGGCTACTACCACCATTTCATTGAAGGTTTCTCTTCTATTGTGTCTCTATGACCCGGTTGACCCAAAAGAAAGTTATGTTCCAATGGTCAGATTTCTGTGATAAGAGTTTTCAAGAGTTGAAGACTCGACTTACTTCAGCCCCTGTGTTAACTTTGCCTGGTGGTACAGATGGTTTTGTGGTATATTGTGATGCCTCTAGAGTTGGTTTGGGTTATGTGTTAATGCAAGAAGGTAAGGTTATAGCCTATGCCTTAAGATAGTTGAAGCCATATGGAAAGAACTACCCAACCCATGATCTTGAGTTAGCTGCTGCAGTCTTTGCTTTTAAAATATAGAGACATTATCTTTATGGTGTTCATGTTGATGTTTTTACTGATCACAAAAGCCTACAGTATGTGTTTACTCACAGGGAGTTGAACCTTAGGTAGAGGAGTTGGTTAGAGGTTTTAAAAGACTATGATATGAGTGTGTTGTATCACCCGGGCAAGGCCAATGTTGTGGCAGATGGCCTTAGTAGGTTTTCTATGTGTAGTGTTACTCATGAAGAGAAAGGTAAGAAAGAGTTAGCTTGTGATATGCATCGTTTAGCTAGACTGGGTGTTAGGTTGCTTGATTCTATTGAGGGAAGTACTTTGGTGTAAAGTTGTTCTGAATCCTTTTTCGTTTTAGAAGTGAAAGAGAAGCAAGACTTAGATGATAGTTTGGTTAGACTGAAGAGGTTAGTTAAGGACCAAAACATAGAGGTCTTCTCCCAAGGGGAGATGGTGTGCTGAAATTGTAGGGTAGATTATGTATTCTTTGTGTGGGTGATATAAGGTAGAGAATTATGGCTGAAGCGCATGGTGCGTGATATTCTATTCATCCTAACGCTACCAAGATATACCGCAACTTATGGGAAATCAATTGGTGGAGTGGTATGGAGAAGGATATAGCTGGGTTTGTAGCAAAGTGTGCAATATGCCAACAGGTTAAGATAGAGCACTAAAGACCTGATTGTGTGATATTCCTACTTGGAAGTGGGAAGGGGTGAATATGGATTTTGTGATTGGTTTATCTCTTTTGCGGTGTCATAATTATTCTATTTGGGTTGTTGTAGACAGATTCAAAAAGTCAGTGCATTTCCTACCTGTGCATACATCTTATACAACTAAGGATTATGCTATATTGTATATTTGGGAGTTGGTCAGGTTGCATGGAGTTCCCTTGTCTATCATCTCAAATTGGGGTACTCAGTTCACTTTTGAGTTTCGGAGAGCATTTGAGCATGGTCTTTGTACCCAAGTTTATTTGAGTTTCTCTTTTCATCCATAGACAGCCGGTTAGGCTGAGAGGACCATTCAGACCATAATAGATATGTTGAGGGAGTGTGCTCTTGATTTCAAAAGTAGTTGGGATGAGCATTTGCCACTGATTGAGTTTGTATATAACAATATTTACCATGCTAGCTTCGAAATGGCACCATTTGAGGCTTTGTATGATGGGAGATATTGATCACCCATAGGTTGGTTTGAAGTGGGTGAAGCTTCTTTTGTTTGATCTGATGCAGCATTTGAGGCTATAGAGAAGGTGAAGTTGATTAAAGAAAGGTTACAAACAGCTCAGAGTCTTCACAAGTCTTATGCTAATGTGAGGAGAAGAGACCTTGAGTTTGAGGTGGGTGATTTGGTGTACTTGAAGATTTCACCCATGAAAGGGGTAAAGAGGTTTGGTAGAAAGGGGAAGCTTAGCCCCCGTTATGTTGGCCCCTATAGAGTCTTGAGCCGTGTGGGTAAAGTTTCCTATGAAGTTGTGTTTCCCGCAAAGTTGTCAGTCGTTTATCCTATTTTTCATGTCTCCATGCTTAGAAAGCATATTGGTGATTCCGTTGTTGTAGATCCTTCAGAGAGTGTTGATAGTTAGAACAATCTTTCATTTGATGAGATTCCTGTTAAGATTCCAGATTTTCAGATTCGTAGACTGAGGAACAAACTACGTCCCTTGGTCAAAGTTTTGTGGCATAACTAGTCAATTGAGGGCACTACTCTGGAGGTAGAAACAGACATACGAGCCAAGTACCCGTGCCTCTTTTCTATGAGTTCAGATCAAGCCAAAGGTAATATTCTTCCTTAATTCAGCCCTTCTAATCTAAAGTTTAGCTATGCCTCTACCCTTATTAAGTTCATGCATTCTCTAAAGTATTCAAAAGTTAAGAATAACATAGAATCAGTTAAGCGAGTTCTTCTAGCTTGATGTACTTAATTTCCTCCGTGCTCTTACCTTAACTAGCGACATTCATGGATGAATGTTTCTATGGGGGAGATATTGTAATACCCCAAAATTTTCCTAATCTTAATTTCTCCTCGAAAAGGTTAAGGAATGATTTGCTAAGTGAGTATCATTTTAACCATATAGAATTTCCCTAATTTCGACTTTTTATCATTTGAGAAAATTGATAAGCTTTCTGTCGATATAAGATTTTACCAAATATGATGCCCTGGAAATAAGTTAGAGCTAATTTAACTCCTAGTCTTAAAACAGTGTCATTTTAGTGCTTGACACGTTGCGGAGGGGGTCTATTTGACAATTGTCAAATTCTAGTGGAACCCTGCAATAGTGGCACGTCGTGGAGAATCCCAATTTCCTGATAGTCAATTTCCAGTGGCCTAGCGTGATTATTACGTGTCGCGCTAATGGTCCAGGTCCCAACCAGTGTCACAATGCGATGGCTCCGCATTGTGGTGACTCCCAGATTCCCATTTGTCAATTTCCAGTGAGCCACCGCGATAGTGGTGCGTTGTGGTGGCCCAGAAAATTGGGTTCCCAGTTTAATTTTTCTAGCTTCGTACAAAATTTAAAAAGGGCAGTTTGGACTTTTTCCAAGACTCTTAAACCGTATAAACACCAAGTTAAACTCATTTACAAGAATTCTATGAAGTTTTTCTCTAGTTTTCTCTCAACAAAAACCATATATATCCATAACCTCTTCCAAGAATCTCAAGAATCCACCATAGATTTTCTAAATGGAGTCATATTTCAGGGTTCCCAAGTCAAGGGAATCCAGAACTCTTATTCAAGAGTACGAATAGAGTCCCAAAAGCTAGAGCTTATCAAAAGCTTCTAATTCAAGGTTTGTGCTTTTTGATCATGGACACTCCTTTCATCCTTATGCACAGAAGTTGTTTTAAATTACAAGAATATATGATTTCACATGTGTTCTTATGAAAATTGAAGTATGGGTTTGTACCCTTTGTTATTGTTATTGTGATTATGATAATTTCCATGTTTTAGAAATTGAGATACATAAGTATGTTGAGATTTTAATGCATAATGCTGAAATTCCAGATTTTTATATGATTTATGAATCTTTATGATCTCTAGTATGCATTTTGATGAGTCTTAACTATAGATTGAACTATGGTCCAATAATCCCTACTTGAGAACTGTAATTTTATGAACTTTTGTGCTATAAGCACCTATGATTTGAGTACTTTGAGATTATTGAGAAATATTTGACCTTTTTGGTCCTAATAAAGTTCGAATGCACAATGATGTTCTATTAAAATAAATAGTAATATATTTTGGTATTTAATATTGACCCTCGAGTTGTTTGAGGTGGATTTCCTAAGAGTTTTGAGCTGAGTATGGGAGTAGTAATTTGCACTAAGTTGGGTATGAATTTGAGGTCTCATACCCCAGAACTATGTCCCACCATAGGAATGAGATTTATTGGCCCGAGGCCGAGATAGTGATCATTAAGTTGAGGTTATACTCCCTGGCAAGAATATGACACCTCTTCCCAACTTAAGGTTTCTTCCTTAGGAGGACAAAATGTTGGACTCCATGTAGCTTACATTGTTTATGTCGGTTAGAAGAAACTCCCGAGTGTCTAAAGTTATATAATCTCGAGTTCTAAGTGTTCCAAAGTGTTGAAAGTTACTAAAAGTTTTGAGTCCTTGAGTTTTAAAGAAGTTTTACTCTCCATCAGATAAAAGTAGTTGTTTAAAAGTATTGTTTAAAGTTCCTTTAGCCTTCAATTATTGAGAATATGAGGAGAGTAGAGATTTTAAAGTTAAGTATAATGACTCACAAGATTTGTATATCATGTTTCACTATTCACAATTCATGAGAATTATATTTCAGATTTATTCAAGCCATGTGAGTCATTCATATGTGCATGCATGATTTTATAAAGAGTAATGATAATGTTTATTTAAATGCATACACCCCCATATATTTAGTATATTCCCAACTGTTGATCCATATATACGTCTATGTGCTATATTGTCCTATAATGTAGGTTCAGGTGCTTTGTCCCAGCTTTGTCAGTGATTTTCGAGTACCTTTGTCTATATCTCCACAACGCTGAGTCCTCATGGTTTGAGGACCTATCTTCAGACATTTCAATAGTTAAGTAGTATATTATTGCTTTTAGTTTAGTTTGAGTCAGTTGGGGACCTATCCCAAAGGCTCTCTAGTTCATAGAGTAGTAGAGGCTTTGTCAGACTATTTACCAGAATGCTAGTATGTTGAGATTTCTAGTTTTGTGGTCGTATGGACCGAGTATTTTCTTCGTATTTCCTATCATTTAATATAACAGTAGACGTGTTTTGTTTATTTCATCTCGAATTGTGTTGTTATATGTAGTAATAGGCTCAAAGGGTTAGCATTGGGCTACTGGTAGCTTAAAGCACCGTGTGACGTCCCGAGAGGTGATTTCGGGTCGTTACAGTGTGCAATTCCCAAGACACATATCAAACTTAGAAAAATAGTGTGAGTCCACCTTAGGGGTGTGAAACACCCAAAAGACACCATAACATTGATGTGCCATGCCCAACGGCCAATAATGAGTAACTTTACTCCTACTATACATAAAACACTTGTCTCTTCTTGTAAACACTTTGGGGGCGTTTTGAGGGATGGAGAAAACTTGAGGAAGGAAAAAATTAGGGTTATTTAAATTTACTTTAGTTTATTTAGGGTTTTTATACATGAATTTCATTCTTGTGATTTATTGTAAGACTATGAGTTGCTAAACACCCTCATAGAGGATTAAGGGTAGGAACATGAATACTTATTCTTTCAATTATGTTTGTTTGAGATTTGAATCTTCCTCCTCTTCATCATCATCATCACAACCCTTAAAAGTATGGAAAGAGCGTGGTAGTGATCTCCTTGCTGACTTTATCCTTGACCAGATAAGAAAAAGTGGAAGTCAAGTGTAGATGCATAGATGAACTACTACATCCAATGGGATCTAATTACCACCTTAATCCACTATCATGAGGCACACTTGAACCTGGATCTGCACTGAAAGGGAAAAGTATGAGTGAGTACGGTCCACTTGTACTCTGTAGGTATCATAGGCCGATAGAGAAAATGAGTTACCTCTCAAGGGAATTACTACAAAGGGGAAAAGGGATCAAGCCCATTGGTCCAAGTTGATGCATGGAAGGGAGGATAAGAGAACAAGTTCAAGGCCTCACATCCAAACATACATAACCCTTCACATTCATTCTGAACCTTGATGGTATAATGATATTTTTCTTATATTGTATAGGTCCTTGAAATTGATCGATATTATGTCATTTCAATAGTTTTCTTTTGGTTCTTAAATTGTGTGGGCGTGGTAATCTAAATGCACAACATATATGTAGCTTTAGGAAGAGTCGTTGGGGTGCACTTGATGTATTTGGAATGGATTCTTGTTTGAACATCTCCAATAAATCTAATACCGATTTGAGCTAAGAAGTTACAGCGACATGAAAATGAGAAAGCAGTCAAACAATTGGAATGAATAAAGAAATGTACCCAAGAAATTCACAACTAAGTAGATAGATTAATACTTTTTAATTAGTGTTAGAATCAACTAAAAGATAATTAAGAATTAAGGAAATGATACTAAGAATCTAAAATTAGCTTACAGAACTTTTTCAGAGTTACTAAGGGTGTGACTGACCATCACTGAGGTGACTGGTTATCTTTCCTTATCCAGTAAGTGGCCTTGGATTCTAACTGACAATTGGAGGTGTGACTAGCCATCAGTCTTGGGACTAGCCATCTCCTAGTCCATCCCTCGGCTAAAGGTGAGTAACTTCATGGGGCCCTTTACATTCTTGGAATATTCTTGGGGTAAACAAGTACAACTCCTTTTTCTTGAATTATTTTTATCAAACTCCTACTTTTGTAAATTCTTCTTCAACAAAATAGGAAGAAATTGAAGAACGCCCAACATTTGACCCTCAACCAAACAAACTTGATTTCAATAAAATTCTAACCTCAAGGTCCTTTCAAGGTTCCGAACAAATCCCAATAGTTTTTATAACTTAAAACTCACCCAATAATTTCAGATTTTCAAATGCACTTGAAATATTCAACAAACATAAGCTTCAATGATGGTGGGTCACTAAATACATGTCATATTAAGCTCAAATTTAAGATAATTATTCAAATAGCACTAGAGAACACTATTCTAATACTAGAATCTCAAAATGGCACAAAAATCAAAAACCCAAATTTCAAAATTAACCCAAAATGGGGATGAGACTTTTTTTTTGTGATTTATAGATAACAAACCCAAGACTAGAATTGTTGGACCGATCTTGATCTTGGTTCAAATACCAAATGATATGATTTAAGCTATGGAGAGAAGAATCTAGCAGCAAAAACTAAGGATAACATACACAAGATAGGAGGTAGATAGATTGACACAGGAAACTATATAACATTAAGAAATAATGAGTGTTTCAAACTCAAGAATCCTCAATCTATTAGATACTAACAACAACTCTCTTACATTGAACAAGAGGGATTCAATGCTCTTAAAACCCCCATTTTAAGAAAATCATTCAATACAGGTTCACCAATAACACTTTCAAGTGAAAAGTAATTCAATATTCAAAATAAGCTAACGAAAAGAACCCTAGGATTTTTGTTTGTAGTTCTTACAAAGGACTAAATTGACCTTATCAATAAAAGAGTTAAAGTGCACAAAATGGATAATCAGTCTAGTTGGGATGGCTATTATGATAGCTAATCACAGCTAGGATGGTTAGTACCTCCTTTTGTCCCTGTTATCTAGTGTGTTATTGCCCTAGGCTTCTTGGGACGGTCCTAGGGATGGACAATCACCATAGTAGCGGATCATCACACCCTATCACACCAAATATATGAGATTCATGGCAATCCTTGTAATTTTGGTATACCAACTCGATTCTCAACAAATAGTATCCATTGAAAGGAATTAAAACAAGCTACAACATATCTCTTTTGGTGAACAAAGCTTGCAAACCTTGTATTTCTTTAGCTTTACTTCTAGTAAGACGTCTAGAAGAACTTGTTAGAGGTCTTGAAGAGATAAGAATTGTATCAATTCTTCCATTATTCTCATGGTGAACCACAATATTTCACTTAATCTCTAATGCTTTGACATGAGGTACTTTTACTTGTATCAAACTTGCTAGTGAATGTAGACAAATAGACTATGTAATAACCATATATTGATGTGTTTTAACATATTAGTGTGTGGGGACAAGGTCGTTACCTACATGAGAGATCATGCGCTGCCACTATATATCATATTCTATAGCAAAACTTTAGAAACTTACTTTATAACACAATTGTTGGATTTTATACCAAAGGATACGAAATGGAGTATGCCTTACATACATTGCTCTACAACTCCAATATTAACCCATATTAACATCCTGCATTTTGGACTACTTATCTATACTAAACTATATGGTAAAACTAGTATTAGTAACTAATAAACACCTTTGACCAACTTAACATTACCAAATTAGTAGCAGGGTAGTAATCCCATAATTAATGAAAACAAGGATGTTATTTTGACCCTTTTCTCCTCCAATTACATCCACATACCACACATATTCTTATAATATCCCCTAAATCAACTATGGCTTTATTACATTCTTAAAATAATAGACAAAGTGGAATAGGAATTAAGCATATGCACCATTTCATTTGTTGGCATACCACTACACCCCTTCTTCTATATTTCAATACAAACCACATATACCTTTCCCCAATATCAACCTGATAGTCCCCAAAAAATACACATAAAACTGTCCGCAAAAAAACCCCCAAATTTTCTTTATCATAGAAACCAAATATTGAACTCATCATCCTTTTAGTTCTTAATAATAACACATCCATAATTCATTACCTAAACTATAGATAAGGAGGATTAAATAGGGCAGTCACCTTAACTCAATTTTTCGTAACTTATCCTTTTAACTTGAACTATTCAAGAACAGTAAATTTCCTTTACACTTTAAACCAAATAAGTAAAGAGAAGCCTCTTAATAATAAAGAAAGGGGAGCAGTTAGCTTGTTTTATATTTTGCCATGTATTTATAACTAAGCCTGAATAGAATATTCTCCTAATCATTCATGGGAGAATTAAGTTGAATCATAAATGTTCTTACTTACATTCTCTTACAAAGTAAGATCCCCAGAAGGAGAATTAGTACTACTCCTTGTTGTTCTAAAAAGAAGTAGAGAGAAATAAAATATGATATTTTTTTGTGACTTAGAAATGAATAAAATGACCAAAAACTTTGTGTTATAGATGCCCTATTTTTTATATATCTTTAGTTGAATTTTGTACCTCAAATTGACCATATTAGTACAAGTAGGTGATGTACCTACTCAAGGAGTTCAAGGTTTACAAAAGGTTTAAGTATGTGATGCACCTACTTTCACAAAAGGTCTAAATATGGGGTGTTACAATCATTAATTTCACATAAATAATAATGAAGGGCATCACATAATTGGTATTCATCCAAAGAATTTTCAAGTGAAGACTATATCCTTGACCTACAAGTACTGAAACCTTGTTCAAGATTGGAAACACATAATGGTGAAATCTCTCGGATCTTTTCCTTGCTCTAATTTTTTTAAAAAACATCCATCTTTGTTTGAAATGTTTGGTATATAAACATCACCATATTCTAATATGTCACTAGGGTCAAATAGGAGAAGTAGCCAAGAACATGGGTCAAGGCAATACTCACGTCCCTTAAAGGTTCCATCTTCACAGTTAGATTTACCCTCTATATGACCATTGGAAATTTCTTAAGCAAAGAGAGGGTAGAGAAATGTATCACTCAAATCAATTTAAACTAAGGTGTCCTCATGAATATACTCATTATTAGATTTAACATCATCAACATGAGTATTCTCATCAATAGAGGAACACAAAGGGGATGAAGAAATACTCAAATAATTAACACATGTTTTTTAAGGAAAGAATCCTTAAGGAGATACATACCACCACTAACATCAATGGGATCATGACTCAAGCTACCATAAGAATCAAGCAATTTATCCCTATATTTCTCAAACAATGGTAGGGTGTCATACAAATGATCATAACTTGATATGAGAACAACACTATAGAGATGAACACATAAAATATGAAAACATAAACAAAATAAAACAATGGAAACAAAACAAAAAAAGTAAGGATAAAAGGAAAGATAGATTATCATAAAGAGATAAAGAGAGGACAAGCAAAGGGTACATCAAACCCAAAGACCTTTACATCAATTACCACAATCACCAACTTCTTATGAAGACCTCATAAGAATGGAATATCGAGGAACCCATATTTCTCAACAATCCAGAAAGCTCCCAAAAAGCTTTAATAAAAGACTCTCAAGTGTATATATTCACTCAAAATCATCTTAGTATAAAATCAAGAGAGTCTTAGATATTTATAGGCCAAGGTCCATTTATTATAAATTGGGACCAAAAGTGGTCCTAAGTAATAATAGGCTCCAAAAGTGGCCCAAAAGCAATCATAATGCTAATTGGCCCCTATGCTCTCCTGAGGCCCATGCTGTTATCCAAAAATGGTATTTCTCATTATTCCCTCAAAAGATATCATTAAATTAATTACTAAAACACTCAAAGATATACTCCAATCACATACTTTCTTCCCTAGAATGATCAAGTCATGTACTAAGGTTTGGTCCTCGATGTATAGATCCCAAAAGAGTGGAACTAATTTAGCTTGTATCACAACAACAATCATTTTAATATGAACAATCACTAGTATATTTCTCAAATATTTATATAAGTTAATGTTATCATCACACAATCATCATTCTTCTTCAAAAGGAAACGAGAGTTAAGAAAAGTGTTGCATAAATTGACTTCATCTATGGTGTTCTAAAGTTCTTTTTCACTTTGATTCCTAATAACATTATCAAAGGAATGCCCAGGAATTGGAACACTCTAAGAAGAATAGCTAATTGGTATATAAAGAGCACCTTTAAATCCCTTATATTCCTTTTCCCTTAAGAGTGCTCTCATCTTCCAAGAAGAGATTTTCATATTTAGGAGGAATGTCATCACATCATAGCGGATTGTTGTAGAGAATATAGCCCTCAAGATAATCTACATCATAAATATTATCCACAAAACTAGGTAATTCAATTGGAGTGATTTCATCATCTTTAAAAAAGATATTGTACTTAAAAATAGAAGGACCAGTCTACGAAAAATAATTAGAACACGAAAGTTCACTCTCAATAAGACAACTATCAAGTCTCCAAGAACTTTCTAACACATATTCATTCCTATGAGTAAAATAAAAAATAGGTCTTCATTATGAGGCATGCTTAAAAGATCAATCCTATCTAATTGAACAACATATTCAATATCATTACTCACCTAAGGTTCATTAATCATATCAAAAACATCATCAAGTCATAGACTAATTTCACACACAATTTGATCAATACAATTTTCATAAAAGAATGTACAAGCATTCATCATAATAGCTTTAACACTAGGTGGACTTTAATTGATCTTAAAAGAAGAGTCAATTCGGTCATCAATAGGTTTAACAAGTATGTCCATACTCTCAACATGTACATCATCAACAAGAGGCAAAGAACTATGAGACTTACATGTAGGCAAGCTATATTAGCCACAAAATCATCATTCACATTTACTAAAGTGAATGTGTTTGCTTAGTTACCATGAAGTTCTTGAGAATATTCTTGTTTAACTTGTGGTGAAGGTCCTTTAATAGCTTTGGAAGCATCTAAAATCTTTCTCATCAAATCTTCAAAGGGAAACTCCTCTTTTGGTTATTGTTCTCCCCTATTTGTCATGCTGGTACCTATACACATGTCCTTACCAAGAGAAGGACAAACAAATTAAGATTTTCTTGGTTGAAACCCCCTCACTTCAGTCCCTTCAAGCTCTCATTTTTCATCACTTAGGTTTACAGAAGTCAAATTGGCTTCATTCTTTTGGTATCTATACTTCAAGGATCACATGTGGGGATCAAAGACTTGGTTATTATAAAGTATCATATATGTGATTGGAGGATAGCTTAGGAAGGAACTATATTTTATGATGTGATTTGAGTGTGTAAGGAGCAACATTACATTTGGATAATAGCTTAGGTCTCAAAGAGCATATGAATATGTCTGTTTGGGCTTTTGATCACTTTTAGGCCCATAGTCATTAGTATTTGATGTTTTGGTCATTTTTGTGCCCAAATGCAATAAATTTCCTTTGTCTATAAATAGTTAGGACCCTCTTTATTTTTAAGAAAATGATTTTGAATATGAATCTACACACTTGCCAGTGGTTTATTGAAGCTTGTTGGGATCTTCCTTTTATGGTGAGAAACATTGGTTGTGATTGGTTACTTCTCTTTCGATCTTTGTAAGAGATTGGGGCCTCTTGGTAATAGATAGAAAGGTCGTTGGGTTTAACATATCCTTTGGTTTTCCTCTCTTTATCATTTTGTGTCAATCAATCTGTTCTTTTTCACTATCTATCTTGTTTCCTTTTTATAGTGTTTTTATTTCTTTTCATATTATTTATATGTTTTTAGTTTTAATCTCATATCATTTGGTATAAGATATGAGCGTGATTTCATTTCTACAAAGTCAATCTTTTGACTATTTGATTTGAAAAATAAAAAATATCAAAAAATTTCTCTATTCACGGTTTTGACCTTAGGTCAAATTTTGAGTCATTGATTTTTGTTTTTTGTGTGTATTTGGTGTTACACTATTGTTTTCTAACACTATTGGAGTCAAATTTTTTAATTGGAACTTAATCGGAGTTAAATCGAAGGATCTAGGAGTATTGAGGAATCCAAGTTTCAAGATTGAAATTGGGTGTTAAAGTCTAGAATTTTTGGTGAGAATTTGAGAATAATGATACTTTAAATGTGATTAGGCTATGTAAAAGATCTTAGGTTTAGAATTTAATTTCATTTCGAGCTAGCGCAGACGAGTTACATATTTTTAAGTTCTTGGTGTTCTTGAGAAAGATTCAAATCTTCATCTTGAATTTTCCGTAAAAGTTAGTGCTTGATCCTCAAAACATGAAGAAAATGGGTACAAAAGTGTTTGTACAAAGAACCTTTTGAATATCCTAAAGAATATTCCAATGAAGAGGCTAATGGAGGACCACTGGAAGTACAAAAATGATACAATTTTTGCCCTATTTTCAATTTGTTTGGCCAATCATCCATTGAGCTGAATTGGACCTGCATTTGGGATGCTTACACATATCAAAATCAGGTTAAATAAGTAAAGAAACTCCTCCTGCATCCATTTTGCATCCAACAAGCATCCAAGCTACTTCCGCATGTCAAAACAGTCTATTTTGCTCTTAGACTACGCCTAGGATGCACCAAGGCTACCCTAATTATTCACCATGCATCTCAAAAGAAAATCAAGTGTTCTAAACACAAAACTCTAAGGTTCAATCTATTAAATTCACCAGTTATTCCTCCTTTCAATTCTTGATTATTGAAACTAATTAAAAATTAAAAACCTGATCTCCTTAGTTGTTTAATTAGCTTTTGTCTGTTCTTCTTTTATGCCATATTTCTTTGTGCTTTTATTTATTTTATATTTTTATTTCTTAAATTAACTTGAGGATTCATATCTTTTTATTTTAAATTAATCTTATATAGTTGCTTTATTTCATTTCTCACATATACTAAGAACAATGGGTGAAGCGACCTTTGAAAGTTTTGTGGAAGCAATCATGGGGTTGTGACAAGATATAAATGTGATTAAGGGGGAGATGTCAAACATAAATGATAAGTTTAAAATCATTAATTTTGGATTGGAAATGATGGATGGTAGGTTGACAAACAATGTGGAGCATTTAAAGTTTTCTTAGTCTACTCTAGACCCCATATCCAAACTCCTTCAAACCTTCCAAATACTAAACCACTTCAACATATTATTGGCTGAACACTCCAAATCCAACTTGGCCGATCACTGCTTCATTTGTGCAGGTTTATAAACAAGCAATCTCAAAGAAAAATGTAAGAAAAATGTGTTATAAAAATGAGCTTAAAGGCCTAAGGGAGTTCTTACCAAAGGATTCTAATCTTGGAAAGTATGAGGACATGTAGATAAAAGAGTTAGATTCAAGAACGAATCCTTTTCAACAAATGAAGGATGATACAAGCCAAATTATCTCTACTCTTTCGGGATCGAGGATCACCCTTGAGGATCCAATACTTGGCCGTTCTAGAGGATCATATGCTTAATTGGAGGATATCTTGGGAAGGATTTATTAGATTATGTCATTCGAGTGAGTAAGGAGCAATATCATATGCGGCATATAACTTGCGTCTCAAAGAGCCTTAGAATGTGGCTATTTGAGATTTTAGGTCACTTTTTGGCCCATATTCATTATTATTTGGCTTTAAAGTAACTTTTGGGAAAAATTAGAAATTAGGGTCAATTTTGGGACCAATTTTAATTAATGGCCATGGCTTATAACTAGGACCCTGTTCATTTTTTGGAAGATAATTTTGAATGTGAATGTACACATTTGTATATGTTTTTATTGATTCTTATTAATAGCTTTATTTGATTGTGAGAAACATTGGTTTTAATAATCTACTTCTCTCTCGATCTTTATAAGAGATCAGTGCCTCTTGGTAATAGATAGGAAGTTTTTTAGGTTTAATATATGCTTTGATTGACCAAAATTTATCATTTTATGTCAGTCTATCTATCCTTTTTTATTTTCTATCTCGTTACTTTTGGGTAGTTTTACCCTTTGTTTTTGTATTGTTTCTATCATCATTATTTTCATCCTGTATCATTTAGTATTAGATCCAAGCTTGATATCATTCCCACGAAGTCAATCTTGGGTCTATTTGTGATGGAAAATCAAAACTCTCCAAAAAAATTTACTATTCACATTTTTAGCCTTAGGCCAAATTTTGAGTCTTTGATTTTATTGTTTTCTTGTGTTTTTTAGTGTTAGATTCTTTTCTCTAACACAATTAGAGTCTAAACTTGAATTTGAGCTTAATCGGAGTTAAACTGGAGGATATACCACTATTGAGGAGTTGAAGTTTGAAGATTTAAAGTGGGTGTTAAATATGGAATTTTTTGTTCCGAATTTGAGTAAAATTATTCTTAAAACATGATTAGTGGGTTTAAAAAGAGCTTATGTTTAAAATTTCATTACATTTTGAGTAAAGGTTGAATAGTTAGAGAATTTTAAGTTCTTTGTGTTCTTGAGAAAGATTCAAATTGTCATCTCAAATTTCCTTCAAAAGTTGGTGTTGGATCCTTAAAGGAGGAATAAAAAGTCTATGAAAGTGTTAGCACAAATAACTGCTTGAAGATCCTAATGAATATTCAAAAGAAGAGGCTAAAGGGAGACCATTGGAAGTACAAAATGGTATAATTTTTGACCCATTAGCAAACTGCTTGGCCAATCTGCCTTTGGCCTGCCTTTGATGTGTATTTGGATGCTTCCACACATAAAAATTAGGTCAAACTATAAAAAGTAACTCCTCTTGCATCAAAGTTGCATCCAGCATGCATCAAAGCTACTACAGCATTTCAAAACTGTGTGTTTTTTCTCTTGGACTGTGCCTAGGATATGCCAAGGCTAACCCAATTCTTCACTATGCATCTGAAATGCAAATCAAGTGTTCTAAACGCAAATTTCTCAGGTTCAATCATTAAATTCACCACTTAATTCCTCCTTTATATTCTTGATTCTTGGTGCTAGTTAAGAAAAAAAAACTTGACATCATTAATAGTTTAATTAGTTCTTGAGCATTCTTCTTTTGGGTCCTATTTATTTTTTATTTTCTTTCTTTTATTTTATTTTTATTTGTTTAAACTTTAGGATTCAAGTATTTTACTTTTTAAATGAGTCATATAAATTGATTCATCACTTTTCTCCAATAAACTAAGAACCATGGGTAGAGCAACCTTTGATATAGGATTGCAACATGATATAAATATGATGGGGGAAATGTCAAACATGATTGAGAAGTTGTTGATCATTGATTGTAGATTTCAAAGGATGGATGGTATGTTTGCAAACAGTAGGGAGCATTTAAAGGCCTCTTATACTGCTCCTCGTCCCCATGTCCAAAGTCCAACAAACCTACCAAATAGTAAAAAAGTTCCACAAATTGTTGTCCACCACACCAAATCAAATTTGACAAAGACAATTGCAAGATTGCACCTTTGTTACTCCCTAACCATGATACTAGCATTTAGCCTAGCATCACTCTTCATTTGTAAAGGTTTATGAACAAGCAATCTCAAAGGAACATACAAGAAGAATGCCTTATGAAAGTGATCTTAAAGGCCTAACAGTGTTCTTACCAAGGGATTCCAAGCTTTGAAAGTATGACGAAAAGTCTATAAAAGAGTTGGATTAGTGGAAAAATACTTTTCAAGAAAGGAAGGATGATACAAGCCAAATCGGCTCTACTTATTTTGGATCTAGGATCACATGTTAGGATCAAAGACTTGGTTGTTCTAAATAAACATATACCTGATTAGAGGATAGGTTGGTATGAAGCTAAATTTAATGATGTCAGTTTAGGGAGTAAGGAGCAACATCAATTTTGGCTAACATCTAGGGCCTCAAAGAGCATAGAAATGTGCTTATATGGGCTTTTGTGTAACTTTTGGGTGCTTAGTCATTCGTATTTAGCTTTTGGACCACTTTTGGGCCCAATTAGCATATAAGGTAACTTTTGGGAACAATTGTAATAAATGTCCTTAGACTATAAATATCTAGGATCCAGTTCAATTTTAGGAAAATGATTTTGAATGTTAATATACACACTCACACGTCATTATATTGAAGCTTTTTGGGAGCTTTCTTTGTTTGTGAGTAACATTTGTTGAAAGTGATTTACTTCGCTCTCAGACTTCATAAGGGATTGGTTCCTTTTGGTATTAAATAGGAAGGTATTTGGGTTTAACGTACCCTTTTGTTATCCTTTCGTTATCATTTTGTGTCAATCTATATAAACCTTTTTGTTTTCTATCTTGTTGCCTTTGTTATAGTGTTTGTTTTTATTTTCGTGTTGTTTTAATCTTCATAGTTTCATATCGTATCATTTGGTATATAAGCCAAGCTTTATTTCGTTCCCACAAAGTCAATCGTGAGTCTATTTATGTTGAAAAATAAAAAATCTCAAGAAATTAACTATTTATGTATTTTGCCTTAGGTCAAATTTTTAGTCTTTGATTTGGTTGTTTTCGTGTGTTTTTGGTGTTAGATTCTTTTTCCCTCTGACTATTGGAGTCTAAATCTTGAATTTGCGCTTACTCTGAGTTAACTCAAAGGATCTACCATTGTTTTGGAGTTCAAGTTTGAAGATTGAAAGTGGGTGTTAAAATTTTGAATTTTTATAGATAATTTGTGTAAAAGAATGCTTGGAATGTGATTAGGAGGTGTAAAAAAGTTGTGGTTCAAAATTTCAACACATTCTTGAGAAACATTCACATCTTTATCTTGAATTTTCTTCTAAAGTTGGTGTTTAATCATCAAAACAGAAAGAAAGGATGTACAAAAGTGTTGGTACAATGTACGTTTTGAAGATTCTAAAGAAAATTCGAAAGAAGAAGCCAAATAGGGGCCATTGGAAGGACAAAAATATTTATTTTAGTCCCCATTGGCAAGCTATTCTGCGAATCTGCCTTTCGGTTACCTTGGAATTGCATTTGTAATGCTTCCACATCAAAAGTAGGTCAATCTAGTAAAGGACCTCCTGTATCCAAGCTCCATCTAGCATGCGTCCAAGATGCTACCACATGTAAAAATAGTATGTTTTGTGGACTGCACTTAGGATGCACTAAGGCTACCCCAATTCTTCCCTATGTATCTCAAATGCAAATAGAGTGTTCAAAACTAAAATTTTTTAGTTTTAATCAAGTAAATTCACCACTTAATTCCTCCTTTAAAATATTGATAATTAGCACTTATTAAAAACTAAAAACTTGATCTCCTGAGTTGTTTAATCAGTTCTTGTCTGTTCTTTTGTCGTGTCCTATTTCTTTCAGATTTCCTTTCTTTTATCTTTTGTTTTCTTAGTTTAACTTAAGGATTCAAGTCTTTTACTTTTAAATAAGTCATATATAGTTGCTTTATCTCTTTTCTCCCATATACTAAGAACCATGGGTGGATCACACTTAAGGATCCAAGACTTGGTCATTCTAGAGGAGCATTTACATGATTAGAGGATAGCTTGGGAAGGAGTCGCATTTGATGGTTTTATTCGAGGGAGTAAGGAGAAATATCATATTTCGCTAATAGATTGGGTCTCGAAGAGCACTGGAATGTGGATATTTGGACTTTTAGGTCACTTTTGGGCCCAAATGTAATAAATGTCCTTAGCCTATAAATAACTAGGACCTTGTTCATTTTTTGGGAAGATGATTTTGAATTTGAATATTCACACTGGCTAGTGTTTTTATTGAAGCTTGTTTGAAGCTTTATTTGACTTTGAAAAACGTTAGTTGTGTGTAATTTAGTTCACTCTCAGTTATCTTAAGAGATTAGTGCCTCTTTGAAATAGATATGAAGGTCATTATGTTTAATATACCATATTTGTTCTCTCTTTATCATTTTGTGTCAATCTATCTTTCCCTTTTTGTTTTCTATCTTGTTACCTTTGTATAGTATTTTCTTTTTTTTTTGTTTCTATCTGCGTAGTTTTCATCTTATATCATAGGGTGCAACCTTGCACATTTTGGAACTTTATGTCGTGCAAACAAATTGGCACCTAAGCCTACGATTCCAAATTCTATGGGGAAGATGTCAAACCAAACCTCCTCATAGTACCCATCTTGAGTGAAGGACACCATCATTCTCTCAAAAACTCTATAGACTTCCCAAAAGTATAGTAAGAGCATGGAGCTTGAGGTATCCCGAGTGTTATGCCGCAAATTCCATTGGGGTAGACAATTACCTGTTATCTTAAAGGTCCGAGCGCACAAACCTATGACTTTGTACATCTCACACATATAAATATGTTAACCAATGGTTCTACCAAATATGACTATAATGCATCAATGAGAATAACCACATAAGCAAGAACAAAATTATATATACAAGTCTTTCCCACTAGGACCACAACATCTAAAATACAAGACACTACTATGTTAAACTTCACATTTGTCTACAAATCCTCTACAAATATATACATTTACTTATGGTCGAAACAAACCATCACCTTACTCTTAACTACTATACAATACCAAAACATATGTAACAGACTTAGAAGGACCCAAATTAATCTGGAGCTTACCAATAGCCATTGGATATCCTGTGCTCCTACTGAGAAGGGGTATTAGCTAAATTACCTATTCCTGTAGCATAAAATTCAGGTCCCCCATAAGGGGCGTCACTACAAAAATATGTACTGAATATGTAAGGTTGAAAGTAATTGCACATAATGTAAGAGCTTGATTAAATCATTTACAACTGTATAAAAGATTCTAGTAGACCACCTCTACATATACTTGTATGGTATGGTACATTACATTCTTTTTATTATTTTATCTTCAATACGTTGTAATCTTTCTATTCCATTAAATGCAAATGACCAGCTGATTAGTGGTAAATACACAAATTGGGATTGGGCCATGTTAGTCTTATGCCCCTGAGCTACAACCCATGCATAAATAGATTTGGATCGGCCCATACTAGGCTTTTGACTCTAAGTTGCCACCCACATATAAAGGTATTGGGATTCACCCATTCTAGGCTAACTCCCACGAGCTGCCACCTATTCTATTCAGATTTGTAATACTTTATTTTTTAGCTTTTAAGATTGTTACTTTATTGTCATATGTAAAACCCCAGGTGCTGGCCACTGAAAAATTCTGAGTTTTTAACTCACTGTCTTAACTACAACTTAATCTATGAGTCGCAGGTTGTCTTAATGGGTTGAAGGACCCAAGTTATTGGGTGTCCAGTGAGTTTTGCTTGAGTTACTGCCTTGGTGATGACGAGGTTATGAGTCGTATATCCCTCTTCCATATCCAAACTAGTATGATGCCCAAAGTGTTCTTCCTTGAGTACGACTAGACTCAACTAGTTGGAATGGCTCTATACGAGTTGTGAGGTACCAAACGTAGGGTGACCAGTGTGTACCCAAAAAAGTTTTTGTCTTTATTATAACTCGGATCCTACGAGTCGTATTGTGACACATAGTCACTGGCAATAATTTTTCATCTTTTAAATTAAGGGCATTTTTGTCATTTTTCTTTTTTCCTAAACATAACCTATGACTTGAAAACATTATTAGGACCAATTCCAATCCATAACACACCGAAATAACTTTTCTCTTTGCAAAAATTCTCTCAAGCAAGAGCACAAAGGTTTTCTCAAGACTGATTGTCTAAAGCTTTCAAGGGAAAATTCCCTAAAAAATTATGATCCTTTCAGGCCTTATCTCTTTCCCCAAAATATATTTTGTTAAAAGCATGTTCTTAAATGGTCACTCGTGTGTTTTGATTGTTGGATTTTTGGATATGGTTGAGGGTTTTGAATGATTGTCATTTAAGTTATGTTTTAAGTTTATATATGCATTGTTTATGTTTTAAATAGTGTTTGAAACTAATTTTATGCATGGGTGTGTGAATTGAATGGGAATTTTGTTTTTTCCTAAAGTTTGATGAGTTAATAATTTGAAGCTTTGAATAACATCATCCCTATCTTATGAAATAGGCTTTGAGAATGAGAATATGCATATTGAAAAGTATTTTGAAACCTTGCAAAATATATAAGAGTAATGGAAACTAAAGTGATTTTAAAGAGGTTTAGATAGCCATGAATTGAAAACTTTGGAGTCTTATTGGACTAGGGGTTAGAGTCCAACTTGGATAGATGATTTGGTTCCTACTTGGGACTTTGGATTTCAGTTGGCTAGTTGAGTTATAGTCCCACTTATCTGCATGGTTTGGTTTCTACGTGAAACTTTGGAGTTTCGTTGCCCAGTTAGGTTATAGTAGCATTGGCAAATTGATTGATTTGGAAAAAGTGAGATGTTATAGCAAGTTACAGGCCGTATGACGCTACTAGTTGATAATGGCTTAATGAATGACTATTTTCTTGATGATTGGAAATGTGTGAAAAATATTTTTATTACACTTTAATCAAGGTTGTGTAGTTATGTGGTAAAAGTAGAGGTACCAAGGGGCCAACACTAGAAACCACGATTGCCTACGCAGGGTTCTATATGACCGGGTGGTTCGAGTCCCCCATGTTATATGATTGAGTGCTTAAGTCAATCTTGATATATATCTGGAGGTTTGAGTACCCTATAGTGCGACATATATGTGATTATTCTCTAGTTTGTGCGGCCACACGCACATAGGGCTTTTTAACTTAGGGGAGAACTTGAACCATATAGCCCGTTTGTTCCTTATTATGACAGTTGAGCTACACTGTCTAAGTTTAATAATTTTTAAGTACATGCTAAGCCTTGTACCATATCCCAGCATTTGATATCTATGTGCGTGTATGTGTTTGTGTGTATGCATATGATCGTGTTCATTGGATTTTGATGAATTTTCAACTTTTTATCATGGAATTAATTTGCCCCTTACCACTAAGTTACATGCTAGTTCTCAACCCACGAATCATCTCTGGGCACTGTATCTCAATGCGATTACAGGGTCTAAAATGAATCCTACTTTTCTATGCAGGATTAAGTGGATCGTCTTGGTACGTTGTGGTAGAGTGGTGATATTGCATTCTCTGAAAGAAATTGATCATTCCATTGATTTCCTACCATGAACTAGAATTAAAGACGTCACATTAACATTATCATTGTTATTTTCATTGCCAATGTCATTGTTAGAGTCGTGGGCATGTCCTGAAGTAGGTTGTTTTCATGGTATAGAGGCTTTGTGGATAACTATGGATGGTTTTGGATGTTGACACATACAGACTTTTGAGTCACTATTTACTCTATCATGTAATATGTTCGAAACTCATCCACTATTAGATGTTTGTATGTGTTTTGTATAGTTACACAAAGGGAGTGGTCCCGGGACCTCAGCGGACATGGGATACCCATAATGGTCATGCCCTTGTTTGGATTATGAAAACGATATAATCAGAGCCAAGGTTTGACATGACCTAAACCAGGGCCTTGTAATAATGGCCATCTCAATTCCAACAAGGACCGAAAATCATCCTGCTAAAGAATCCAACCAATCCACATATACCTGAATCGGATGAATTCCAAACATATACCAATATAAGGTGTTTAACAACACAAAGACTTTGGAATAGGTCCAAATCCATGAACAACCCAAACTAGTCTAACCGTCCAATGTCGAATTAAAAACCATAACAAAACCAAATAAATAACCAAGTCCATATCAATACCATAACATACCTAAGTCCACAGTTTGACCATACAAAGCCTCTAAAAGAAATCCATGATTATTTGGTCGGAACATGCCCATGACCATAACATAAACCAATGTTCAAGTATAAACCAATAAAGACATGAAAAATCAATGCAAGAAATGGAGGCTTCCGTGTATGTAAGCTCACTACTTCTAGTTAATACAAGTTGTACCCGATTCCAATCACTAGTAGAAGGTGTAAGAAAATGACCAACCCCTACATCGCGTGGGGATATAACATCAAAGAGGTTTAGGATTTTTAGTGCTATCATGTACCTCAAGGATAAGGATAAAATAATGAAAAAATTTTAAATCCAATCATCCAATGCACATAACCAATGCAATATATACATATACATATACATATAAACCATGTTAGGGTAGAGAAAAAGATTAGCATGAACTTTGAAATCATTAACCTTGGATGTGTAGCATAACCATCAAAGAAAAAGACACCCATGGGCTATATAGGCCTAGCTCTCCCCTAGCAGGAAAGTCCTCAATAAATGTAGCCACATGAACCAGAGAATATCCAAAACCGTATCTTTATATATGGGGGACTCGAACCACACAGCATAATCAAGGTGACTTAAGAACCAATACATATATTATGAGCAACTCAAACCACCCATTCACATATTCATTCAGGGGACTCAAACAACATGGTTACAAAGACACCCACACCAGCTACCACAGTTTCTAGTGTTAGTCGTTTGTACTCTACATTCATGGTTCGGCAACACATCCCGCTTTCAAAACCCAATTTAGAATTATCATTTCATATACACAACCATTAAACCAATTTCTTAATAAAGGCACTTCTTTGTTATCGTCATACCAACACCACTTGCAAGAGTACAACATGCCATTACCATTACCAATCGAACGATCATTCATTTGACCTTAGGACTCAAACCCATTGTCTAACAAAGAAACTTGCTTAATTCAAAGTTTAGAGACTCAAACCCATTGTCTAGTAAGGAAATCAATCAATTTAATGTTTAGGGACTCAAACCCTTTTTAGCCAATTAAACTAACAAGGTTACTATTTAAAACATTACATGGCAAACAAGGCCTTTACAATACCATTTACCAACCATACATATTCATTTGGCTAAGGCCTTAATTTACCAACCATACATATGTGTAAAACATCACCAAAAACTTGTATAAACATAATTTAAACCAAGAGTAAACAATATTCAACAATATGTATCAAAACCTTCAACATGGGTTTTCAAAACCACCTACTAGGAATCATAATCAATGTTTAAAACACATGATATTTGAGAACTAAAAATGAGGAAAGAGTCACATGACTAATTCCCGAAGATTCACAGAAGAAACTTTACCCTTGATCTTCTGGATGAACACTTGAGATAAACCCTAGCCCAATCTTCAAGAGAGAGTTTAAAGAGTGTTTTTGTAGTATTTGATCTTTGAAAAGTATGTTATGAGAGGCCACAACGTGTTATAAGACTTGGTAACTTAAGGGTTTCGGGGTAGAAAATGTACGAAAAACCCTCAGCATAAAAGCTAAAAACATGATCATAGAAGGGTACGACCACACCATCCAAATTGTACCATACTATGAGTGGCACCCACCACTCGTACCTTAGGCATCCACTTACACTCTAATGATATCTGATATATGAGTTCATAGTCCAACTCGTATCCTATGATATGATTGGTACCCCCTATACTATACCATAGGCAGAATCCTCTATGGTAGAATTAGGACATCATACAATTTAGTACTATACCCCTCGTACCTTAGCTCACAAAAAGTAAGATGTACACTCATACCTTGGACATAATTCAATACAAACCATACTTATCATCATATGTGTTGATATCCCTAAACAATACTCACATCATACGACTAGTACCTATAAGTCGTATGATGTCCAGTCGGCTCAAAATCAAAAATTTTCTAAGTATCAAAACTAAGGTGTTTCAATTCTCCCCTACTTTGATCATTCGTCCTTAAATGACGAGTAAAGGCAAACAGAAGCATGAGTTAAAAAAATATTACACATCATACTGACCTTTATGCAAATTAGAAAACAAAGACATAAAACAAGGATATTAAGAACAACACAGAACTCAAGCATAAATTTTCTGAATGTGGAACAAATGCAGTTACTTGGACTTCATGTCCTCTTTCGCTTCCTAAGCTCCTTCCTTAACCTCATGGTTCCACCAAAGGAACTTTACCAAATCCAAATCCTTTGTCCACAACCAACGAACTTGACGATCAAAGATCTCAATCGCGACTACCTCATAAGATAAGGAATTTATGATACCCAAACCATCCAAAGGAACAACCGATTATGGATCGATTTCCTATGCACTTTCTTAATATAGAGACATGGAAAAATTAATGAATGGAGCTCAAACAAGGAGGCAACTCCAACTCATAATCAATATTGCCAACCCTCTTGAAAACCAACTACAGAAAAACATACTGGGGGCATAACTCCCCTTTCTTACCAAATCGTATTACTCTTTTCATTATAGACTCCTTTAAGAATACCCAATCTCCAACCTTGAACTCCAACTCCCTACGCCTTACATCTACATAGGGCTTTTGGTGACTTTGAGTAGCTTTCAATCTATTATAAATCACCTTCATATTCTCCAAGGCTTGGTGAACCAAATCAGGGACAAAACACTTACCCTCACAAACTTCATACCACCCAATAGGAGTACAACATATCCTACCATACAATGCCTTAAAAGGAGCCATACCATTTCTACAATAGTAACTATTATTAAAATAAAATTCAATCAAATAAAAATAGTCGAACCAACTAACACCATAGTCAATCATCCAAGCACGAAGCATATCTTCCAATGTCTGAATGGTCCTCTCCGCTTGTTCATCCAATTTTTGGTGGAAAGCGATACTAAGGAATACCTTAGTACCCAAGATTTTCTAAAAAAACTTCAAAATATTAATGAAAATGAAGTACTATGTTCTAAAATGATAGAAATAGGAGCACCATGAAACTTTACAATCTCTGTAAGATACATCTTAACATAATCATCCATTGAATCACTAGTCCTCAACGGTAAGAAGTAAGCGGACCTAGACATCTTATTCATAATAACCCAAATGACCTAATTCTAATCACATTGATCTCGAGATAGAGGAAATCCACTAAAAAATCCATATTAACCATCTACCACTTCTATTTGGGTAACTCAATCTCATGATACAAACCCCCGGGTCTCATGTGCTCAACCATTACTTGTTGGTACAACGTCTACTTAGACACATAGTAAGCCACATCCCGCTTCATATTTTTCCACCAATAGAATTTCTTAAGATCATGATACATCATCATAGAACAAGGATGAATAGCATAACAAGATACATGCGCTTCAGCAAAAATCCATTCCTTAAATCCATCAATATCGGGAACACATAACCTGCCGTGGTACCTCAAGATATAATCACCACCTATCCCAAAGTCAACAAACTTCTACTGACACACGGTTCTCCTAATCTTTATCAAATAAGGATCCAATATTTCCTTTTCCTCTATCTTAACAACAAGAGACGATTGTGACACCTGATGCACAAACACACAACTATTCTTGGTGTCCATGAATTGATCTACGAGACTATCCAAATGGTGAATATCATTTATCAACTCCCACTTATACTCATCCACATGAGTAAAATCCAAATGGATAACCTACTAAGAACATCAACAACTATGTTAGCTTTATGGGATGGTAGTAAAGACCAATACTATAGTCTTTCAGCAACTCAAGCAACCTCCATTGTAGGATATTTAACTCTTTATGAATAAACACATAATGTAGGATCTTATGAAAAAAAAAGATATCAACATGAACCCCATAGAGATAGTAACACAAAATCTTTAATGGAAATACCACAGCTAATAACTCCAAATCATTGGTAGGTTTGTTCTTCTCATGAACTTTCAATTGCCTAGAAGTATAGGTCACCACCCTAAAATGCTACATAAACACACAACCAATCCTAATATAAAAGCATCATAATACACTACAAAGCCCTCATTTCCCTCTGCTATGGTAAAAACTAGAGTTGAAGTCAACTTATCCTTCAACTTCTAAAAACTACCCTCACATGCATCCGACCACAAGAACTTGACCTTCTTTTGGCTCAACTAAGTTAATGGGCCATCTAGAGTAGAAAAACTTTCCACAAATCTCCTATAGTAACCAAAACATGACAAAGAAGAACTTGGCATACAAACACTGATCCTTCATGGTCTACAAGTTGATTAAATAAGTCATCAATCCTAGGAAGAGTAATTTATTCTTTATAGTCAGGTTATTCAGCTATTGATAATTAATATAGATCCAAAGGGAACCATCCTTCTTATGTATCAGGAACATAGGAGTACTCAAAGAGACACACTAGAATGAATAAATATTTATCTAAGAGATCCTTTAATTGTTCCTTAAGCTCTTTCAACTCAGCCAGAGTCATTGTATATAGAGGGATAGAGATTAGATAGGTGTTTGAAATGAGATCAATACCAAAATTAATTTCCCTATCAGGATCTCCACAAGGAATATCATCAAGAAAAACCTCAGGAAACTCATCCACCAAAGGAATGGATTCTGCTGAAGGACCTTTCGAGTTAAAATCTTTAACCCAGACCAAATGATACAAACACTCTTTGGAAATTAACTTTTAGGCGCTAATATATAAGATGAACCTCCCCTTAGGCACTAAAAAACCCTCTTCCCATACAATGAACAACTCATTAGGGAATTTAAACATAACCTTATAGGTCCAACAATATAGAGAATCATAGCATGAATGCAACTAATCCATTCCTAATATGACATCAAAGACAACCATATCGAACTCTATTAAATCCATTAAATTTTCTCTACCACTAACAAATACTGCACACCCTATAGAATCTATTAGATAATAATAGAGACACTAATAGGGGTAGATATACAAAAAGAATAAAAAATAAACTCTGCAACAAAACCAAAATGCATAACTACAAATAGGGTCACATAAAAAAGAGTGGACCCTAGAACAAGTAAATAATACACATCAGGGAGAAAACTTTGAACATACCTATAACGACATTGGAAGATGCCTTAGAATCCTTGTGAGATGTAAGAGCATATAGTTGATTTTGTCTAGTGCTGATATAAGAGAAAAAATAGATGCAGAAGCCGCACCCCTTTGGTTCAGGAGCAGATAAAGAGGTAATCCAGACCTTGTTAACCCCAGAAGCCCTTCTAAAATGATAGTCACACTATGTGATTAATTTGACCATAATTAAAATATCTTTCCTTCCCTTTTTAAGAGAAACCATGATGCGATCACCTGAAAAATTCATAAGAAGGGTGAGATAGAGTCGAGTGAGTCCCACTAGCCTAAGATTAGGCACCCTCTGCACAGGACTTACTATCATCCTTTGACCGATGATCACCCAATGAGTTTGGGTAAGGACCATTATTTATGGTGAAAAAACCAGAACTCCCATACTTCTTCTTAGGCCACTTACCACCATCTTACCACTTTGCTTAAAAGTTCTAAAATTCTACCCTTGCCTCTTACTAAACTCTGCTTTCTTTCTTTTCTGTTCCTTCACTTTCTGCATGTACACCACAAACCTAGAGATATCTATTTCCATAATCAACAAAGAAGCCTTACTCATAAGGATTAACTTATACGATAGACTCAAAGCTAACATATGTATACTAGATAGAGGATGAAATTTTAAGGCATACTTCTTGGCAGACAACCTACCTTACCTCAAATTCACAAACTCTTCCACTTTTTCCTCCCTCAACTCTTGAAGAAAGAAGCAGTCAAAAAATTTACTAGAGAAGTCCTCCAATAAGGAATAAACAGCAGCCTCGGCCCTCAATTGTTCCAACTCTTTGTACCACTAATACGCTACATCATTTAATTAATCAGCAGGAAATTCAACACCTTCAATCTCTAAAATATGTGAGATATAAAAAATCTTCTCCATTTCATTAATGAAACTTTTAGGATCCTCCTCAACCCTTGTCTAGTAAACATAGGTGGATGAAACCTTACAAATTGGCCAAACATTGTGGCCTTAGAAGATGGAGTAATAGGAATACCATGCTAAGACTATGAAGCTACCAACTGAGTCAACCAATTAATTGAGCTATATAACTCAGCATTAGTAGCCTACCCTTATGGTGACTAGGTATGAGCATCACCCTTAGGAGAAGGATTAGTGGGGACAGGTAGAACCCCACATGGACAGTCAGATGCAGCGACCCTTGATCGGGTCTACACTCTAGAGCTAGAGTGTGCCTAATAAACATTGTATCTATATAGGACAGAGGTGTTTGCATAAACATTAGATAGTCTTTGAGCCTTGATTTAGAAGACAAGAAAACAAAAACCAAAAGAATCTAACACATAGACTCTATAGCTAGAAATAGGACAATAAGAAAGTAAAACACTCCTAAATGTCTCATAGCCTCTCTCTTATAAGTGTGGTGTGCTATGCACCCATAAAAGAGTTTCTACTCGACATGACTTTATGGTCTCCTAATTGAGCATGAACATATACTCCGATACCAACTTTAGATGACCCAAATAAGGGCTTTATGGTAATGGACATCTCAAGAACAACAAAGTCTAAAATCACCCCGCAACCTAATCCAACCAACCAACATATACCCTGAGCCAGATGAATTTCAAATATATAATAAGATAAGGTGATTAAAAATATAAAGACTTTAGGATAGGTCCAAGACCATGACAAACCCACACATGTCAAACAATATAATGCTCAATAAGTAGTCATAACAAAACCAAAATAACAAAAAAAGTCCATATCCATACCATAACAGACACAAATCCCCAGTTTGTCCATACAAAGACCCTAATAGAAAGCCCACAAAATCTGATAGGGACATGCTCCTACCATAGAAAAAACAAATGTCAAAGTTTAAACCAATAACAACATAGTAAAAGTTAATGCAAGAAATGAAATGTGTACTTTTAGAATATTGAAGCACACCACTTCAAGTCAACACAAGTTGTACATGAGTCTAATCACTCAATAGAATCTGTAAAAATATGAACAATTCAAGCATTGCATAGGGATACAACATCGAAAATAGATAGTTATTTGATGTGTAGCATGTAACTTAAGGATAAGAATAAAATAATTCCAATTATTTATATGCAATACTCCAATGCATATAACTAATGCAATATATACATATACATATATACCATGCAGGGTTGGGAATAAAATTAGCATTAACTTTGAAATTATCAACCTAAGCTATGTAGCATAACCATCATAGTACAAAGCACCCACGGGCTATATGGGCCGAGCTCTCCCTTTCTAAAAGCGCCCTAGTGCATGTAGCCGTATGAACTAAAGAATATCCCAAATTGTATATGCCTATATAAAGGACTCAAACCTCTAGACATAATAAAGTTCAAATATGCACTAATACATGTATTATGGGGGACTCAAACCTCCTATTCACATATTCATTCGGGGGACTCAAACCACCCAGTCATAAAGACACCCACAATGGCTAGTGCGGTTTCTAGTGTTAGTCCTGCAGGCTCCATTTTCATGGACCGACTACATATCCCACTTTTAAAACCCAATTTAAAACCATCATTTCACATACACAACCATTAAACCAATAACTTACCAAAGGCACTTTATTGGTATCGTCATACCAATACCACTTATAAGTGTACAACATGCTATTACCATTATCAGTCAACTAATCATTAGTTAACCTTGGGACTCAAACCCAACATGTAAAAAAGACAACAACTTAATTAAAAGTTTAAGGACTTGAACCCATTGTCTAGTAAAGAAATAAATCAATTTAAATTATAGGGAATCAATCCCTTTGTAGCCAATTAAACTACCAAGGTTACCATTTAAATCATTACATAACCAACAAGACCTTTACAATACCATTTACCAATCATAAATATTCATTTGGGTAATGCCTTAGTTTAAAATACCATTAACATATGACAAGTTTATTATCTTAGTCATTTTAACAAATACTTTGAGGGAATACCATTACCAATACCAAAAACCAAAGTAAAAGCCATCATGTTTAGGGTTATCCATGACCCATTTGTAAAATCATAATTACTAAGCACCCATATGTGAAAACCAACACCATAAATAGTATAAATACAATTTAAGCTAAGAGTAAATAATACTCAACAATATACATCAAAACCCTCACCTTTGGTATATAAAACCACCATTTATGAATCATAATAAATTTTTAAAACACATGATATTTGAGAACTAACAATGAGGGAAGAGTCACATTCCTTATTCATGAAGATTTATGGAAAAAACATAACCCTTAATCCTCTAGTAGCCCAATCTTCAAGAGAGATTGTAAAGAGTATTTTTGGAGTGTTTGATCTTTAAAAAATGTGTTATATAGGACACGACATGCTATAAGACATGGGGACTTATGCATTTTAGGGTGGGATATGTTCAAAATACCCTTAGCGTAAAAGCTAAAATATGATAGCACAGGGTATAACCACACCACCCAAATTGTACAAAAACATACGAGTGTTACCCACTACTCGTACCCTAGAAATCAACTTGAACTCCAACACTATCTAACATACTATTCCAAGACCAAATCATATCCAATTATACAATTGGTACCCCTAAACTGTATGCCAGGTAGAATCCTCTAGGCTAGATATAAGACATCACATGATTTAGTATAAAACCCCTTGTTTCCTAGCTTATGAGCAGTAATTTGTCCACTTATTCCTTACATAGAATGAAACCCAAGACATACTGATCATAATATAAGTTGAGGACCCTAAACTATACCCATATCATATTACTAGTATCCACAAGTTGTATGATGTCCAGTGAGCTCAAAATCAAGAATTTTCTAAGGGTCAAAAATAGGGTATTTAAAGGTTTGGTGTCATTGAGTTTCCTTAAGTCCGTGTTAAGTAGAGTATCTTTTATGGGTTTATACCACACCACACTTAAAAGGGAGGGGCTCTAAGGCATCTAGAAATGTTCCCTTTTTGTGATCTAATTTCGAGCAATAGAGTCTAATGTCTTGAATTTCTTTTTTATCTTTTTGTGTCAATCTATCTATCCCTATTTATTTCATATCTTGTTACTTTTGTATAGTGTTTTCCTTTGTATTCATGTTGTTTATATCATTATCCTTTTAATCTCGTATCATTTGGTATTAGAGCCGAGCTTGACCTCATTCCCACAAATTCAATCTTGGGTCTATTTGTGCTAAATATAAAAAATCTAAAAAAATCACTATTCACATTTATTGCTTTAGTTCAAATTTTGAGTCTTTGATTTTATTATTTTCTTGTGTTTTTTTTGGTGTTCTATTATTGTTCCCTAATACTATTGGATTCTAAATTTTTAATTTGAACTTAATTGGTGGATCTACCAAAGTTGAGGAATTCAAGTTTGAAGATTAAAAGTTGGTGTTAAAATATGGAATTTTGTTTTTTAATTTGAGTAAAATTATTCTTGAAATATGATTAGGAGGTGGAAAATATCCTAGGTTGAAAATTTAATTCTATTTCGAGCAATGGTTGAAGAGTTATAGATTTTAAATTTCTTGGAGTTCATGGGAAAAATTAAAATATTCATCTTTAATTTACTTCAAAAGATGGTGTTTGAAGATCCTAAAGAATTTTCTAAAGAAGATCCAAAAAGTGGACCATTGGAAGTACAAAATGGTCCAATTTCGGCCATATTTGCAAGCTGTTAGGAAAATCTACCTTTGGGTTGCCTTGGACCTGCGTTTGGGATGCTTCCACATATCAAAAGTAGGTCAAACAAGTAAAGGAACTCCTCCTACATCCAATTTATGTCCACAATGCGCCAAAGCTTCTACCACATGTTAAAACAACCTGTTTTGCTCTTAGATTGTTCCTAGGATGCGCCAAGGCTTCACTAATTCTGCACCATGCATCTTTAATACAAATCACATTTTCTAAACTCAAATTTCTCACATTCAATCCATTAAATTCACCACTTTATTTGTCCCTTGAATTCATGATTCTTGACATAAATTAACAACTAAAAAGTTGATCTCTTTAAATAGTTTTATTAGTTATAGTCATTCTTCTTTTCTGTACTTTTTATTTGTCCTTTTCTTTTATTCATCTTTTTTTTATTTGTTTAACTTTAGGATTCAAGTCATTTATATTAAAATGAGTCATATATAGTTGCATCATACTTTTTCTCCCATACACTAAGAACCATAGGTGGAGCAACCTTTGATACCTTAGTGGAAGCAATAATGTGGTTGTGATAAGATAAAAATATGATGGGGCCATATGTCAAACATAAAAGTGAAATTTTCTGTCATCAATTGTCGATTGAAAAGGATGGATGGTATGCTTGCAATCATTGGGGAGAATTTAAAGGCCTCTTATCCTACTCCTCGACCCAATGTCCAAACTCCTTCAAACCTACCAAATACTAAAAAAGTTCCACAAATTGTTGTCCAACCACTCGAAATCAAATCTAACTAAGACATTCTAACATTGAGCTTTTGTTACTAACTGACCATGATACTAAAATTTTACCTAGGATCACTTATTTATTTGCGCAGGTTCATGAAAAAGCAATCTCAAAGGAAGATGCAAGAAGAATACCCTATGAAAATTATCTTGAAGACCTAATAGATTTCTTACCAAAGAATTCCAAGCTTTGAATGTATGAATCAATGTCCATAAAAGAGTTGAATTAAAGGACTAATCCTTTTAAAGGAAGTAAGAATGATACCATGATACAGTTAGGGCAGCCTCCACAGGTACACGGCCTTTCACACGAAGCCAAGCTCGGGAATTACAAAAACTCCAAGCTTTGTTCATGCAAATGGCCGTGTGTGAGTTGGTGATTGAACCAACCAAGGACCTAAACGTTTTTATGTGTGAACAGAGGTCCTAATGTGTAAATAACTACTCTCCAAGGTTGGCACAAGAAGCAAGGGCGGATGGGTCATTTTACCCCTTTGTTTGTAGTATAAATAGAACATGTTAGAGAGAGTTATAGTTAGTTTTTGAATGCTGAAACTTGTAACCTAAAAACACAAAAACCTTTCCTCTCTCTTCACTCTTTGAAGCCGCCCCTAGTATCTCACAAGTAGAGGGATACTTGTGTTGTCTCTTTGGCTAGAAACAAGGGTTTTGAGGTCGTTGAGTGCCTCTTGGTCCTCGTAAGAACTTGGTGTTTATATTCATTAGACTTAGGGTCCTCTCTTGATGTTAGGGTTCTTAGTTTCTTGAATGTTATATGTCAAGTTATCTATCTTTCTTATCTTGTTGTTGTTGTTGATCTTGTTATCTTAAAGTCTAGTGAAGCCGTGTGGGGCTCTTTTCGATTCACTAGCATCATTATCTATCTTGTTGTTCTTGTGTTGTAAGTTGAAAAACCGGAACTTAAAACTTGTCGTTCTTGTGTTGTTGGACTGAAATCCGAGCCTACTTGAAGCTCTCGGTGTTGTTGGTTTGATCTTGTATCATTTGGTATCAAAGCAAGACCGGTTGTGTTCCAACATAACCCATCTTGGGCTAGTTCACGGCTTAAACAAACTACTCCTAAAAGAAATTCTGAAAATCTGTCCATTAAAAGTTGAAAACCGAGAATGATGTTGCATGTTTAGATCTAGGTGTTATTTTGTTTGTTTAGTGAGTTTCTAGTGTTGGTTTTTTTCTCACCAACACTAAGGTGTCTAGATCCGAAAGTTGGGCTTGAAAAACTTGAACATTGTGTAGTGACTTGAAGTGGCCAAAAGTTGTATGTTGTTGATAACCAAAAAAAAAAAAAAGAAAATCGGTGGTTGTGTGTTTATGTGCTAAAGAAGTTGATGAAGTTTGTTGAAGTGTTCATCTTTTGAACTTATTCATCTTGTTCATCTTGTTGTGTGTTCAAGTGAAGGACAAGCTATAAAGTTGTTGTGAAAGATTTGCACCCATCACCCTTCAGTCTTGTCAATCACTTTCCCTAATTCAAGGAGCCTTGTTTTGTGGGACTTGTCAACCAAACCCCACTTTTCTTGAGTTTGAAAAGGGTGAAAGACTACAAGATTTTATTTTTCCCACCAAAACACTTTTCAAACTATAACAAGTTGTGTGAATATTAACACAAAACAAAAAAAAAAAAAAAAAAAAGAGAAAGAGAAAAACCGAGAGAAGAAGAATGTGTGGGACCATTGCATGTACCACGTCGCTATAAGCTCAACTTAGGATATTCTTTGGTTGCTAATTGTTGATCCTTGGTTTCCCTTACTTGGTCCTAGAACTAATTAACAAACTAGTACTTTCCTACTAGGTTGTCAACTAGTTCCTTGAACCGTTTGTTCGTGTCAACGATTATTTGAGTGCTTTTATTCGTTTGAACGAATTGTTGATTTTTGACTCTATTCCGGCAAGAATTCTTTGAGTCTTCAAACAAGAATCCATTCCGGATAAGAGCTTACTCATACCTTAACATCCCATGGTTACTAGCCAATTATACAACACTTGTGGAACACGAACTTGTGGTGAACTAAAGCGGCTAATACCTTGACAATGGAATGAGCTACGTCTCATAATGTGGATACTAATGCCCTTGATTCTATGAGGGTCACTCTTGAGGCCGTTACCCGGACACTTGAAAGGTTGAATTCGGAATTTGGGGCCGTGAGAGGGGACTTGGCAGCAATAAGGGGGGAAGTGTCGACTATTAGTGGGAGATTAGAACAAGTGGAGAGTCAAAGGAACTCTCGTACTTCTACTCCTCTACATGTATCTACCAATGGTCATGATAGGGCCTCCTCCACAACAATCACCCCCGAAGCAGTCCACCAAATGCTAAATGCACCCCAAGCTCCACTAAATACCGCAAGCCAAACTACCTATTTTCCTCCAAACCGAGACTCCACTAGACCAATACATTTCCAAGCCCTTCCAATTCCACAAGAGGGATTTGGACGCCAAGTACCTCCACTAAATCCGAACCCTCCATTCCAAGCTCCATTAAACCAAAGACCGCAAATTCCAAATCCTCCGAATCAAAACGGCCAAGGCCGGCCAGCCCACTTTGAAGGATACGGTAGAGAGGAGTATGAAGGAGGTGGAGCCTTTGATGATGCTTATATGAGGGAGGAGGAGTTAAGAGGGGGTCGAGGAGAACCTAGGGGATATCAGGGGTATGGAGATAGGGGAAACCGACACCAAGAGAGAGACGTAGGCATCAACACCATCAAGTAGAGCCTACCCCTTTTTAAGGGTGAAAGTGACCCCGAGACCTACTTAACTTGGGAATCGGCTTGTGACAAAGTTTTCCAAGTTAATGACATCTCGGAAGAATAGAAGAGTTGCTACGCTATAGCTCACCTCGAGGGCTATGCTAACACTTGGTGGGAGTATGTTAAACGATTTGGTAATGAATTAGTGGATGGGCAGCCACCACCGTGGTATCGGTTGAGGTATTTGATGAGACAACGATACCTTCCCGAGAGATATCGTCAGGAGTTGCTCGCTAGATTATATGGCTTGCGACAAGGAGGCAAGAATGTTATGGCCTATTTTGATGAGTTCCAACAACTCATGTTGAAACTTGATCATCGTGGGGAGCAAATCAGTCACGACATCATCCGGTTCAAGTGTGGGTTGAACAAAGAGATCGCCACTCATTTGACACTCCACCGGTTTGAAACCATTGATTGTATATTCCAAGCGGCCCTAGAGATTGAAAGGGAACTTAAGGAGAGATCATCCTTCAAGGCAAGGGTACAAACCCCCTCGGGTTGGCCCAAAAACAAGGACCAACCCGCCCCTACGAAGCTGCCCGAGTCCAAAACAGTCCCAAAATTCCCTCCGAAACCGGAGGCTCACAAATATCCCAACCCAAAGGGGTTCCAATGCTTCAAGTGCCAAGGTTGGGGGCATAAGGCCAATGAATGTCTTAACCGGCGCAATGTGATCCTACGAGAAGGGAAGATGTACTACCTTGGTGAGGAGGTGATTTCCGAAAGGGGGGAGGATGAGGCCGAGCCTCAAGATGGAGAGGAAGCTGAAAATGGACCGAATGATGATGGATTAGATGATAGTGAAGATGTATATCCACAAGAAGGGGAGTGTGTGGTTCCAAACTTTGTGGTTAGACGTGTCATGATTAGTAAGGCGGTAGATGACCCGAGTCAAAGGGAAAATCTATTCCATACTAAGTGTCTTGTAAAGGGGAGTGTGTGCACCTTGGTAATTGATAGTGGTAGTTGTACAAATGTTGCGAGCCATGCTATGGTCAATTTCTTGAAGCTACCAACTACTCCACATACTAGTCCTTACAAGCTACAATGGTTGAACGATTGTGGTGAATTAAAGGTCACGAGGCAATGTGTGATTCGGTTTAAGGTGGGAAACTACCACGATGAAGTGCTTTGTGACGTGATCCCAATGCAAGCATGTCACTTGTTGTTAGGTAGGCCATGGAAATATGATAGGTCTACTAAACACGATGGGAGGTCCAACCGGTATACGCTTGAGAAGGATGGCCGAAAGGTCACACTTCACCCTCTTTCACCCTCCCAAGTAAATGAGTGGCATCAAAAGATGAGAGAGTTAAAGGGAAAGGGGAAGGAATCCGGGAAGGGAAAAAAGGAGGGGGATGCCATAGGTGAGGAAGTAGGGACATCCGAGGCTGTCCCAATGACAAGGGAGATGGAAAACGTAGTGATGTTGGCTAGGAAGAAAGAACTCTTCATGGACCATGATGAAAACAAGCCGATGTTACTTTTGGCCCATTGTTTTAATGCTAACCCCACTAATTCTCCATTTCCCCTTTGATTTCTTGTGTGTTGCAGGAGTATGAAGATGTATTTCCGCAAGAACTTCCGCAAGGATTGCCCCCACTTCGGGGAATTGAACACCAAATCGATTTGGAGCCGGGTTCACAACTTCCAAACAAACCGGCCTATAGGAGCAATCCCATGGACACTAAGGAGCTTGAAAGACAAGTTGAGGAGTTTCTCAACAAGGGATACATCAAGGAAAGCATGAGTCCGTGTGCTGTTCCGGTACTTTTGGTACCAAAGAAGGATGGAACTTGGCGCATGTGCGTCGATTGTAGAGCCATCAACAAAATCACTATAAGGTATCGTCATCCAATCCCTAGACTAGATGATATGTTATATGAGCTACATGGATCTTTTTTGTTTTCTAAAGTGGACCTTAGGAGCGGCTATCACCAAATTCGCATGCAACCCGGTAATGAGTGGAAGACCGCATTCAAGACCAAATTCGGTCTATATGAGTGGCTGGTCATGCCCTTCGGCCTTACCAATGCTCCTAGCACATTTATGAGGCTAATGAATCATGTAATGAAGCCTTATATTGGAAAGTTTGTCGTGGTTTACTTTGATGATGTGTTGGTGTATAGTAAGTCTATTGATGATCATGTAATGAATTTGAGATGTGTGTTTGATGTGATCCGAAAGGAGAAGCTATATGCCAACATGGAGAAGTGTTCTTTTGGTGTTGATAAAGTTATATTCTAGGGTTTTGTCGTGAGCTCAAGGGGTATGGAAGTGGACGATTCCAAGATTGACTCTATACGAAGTTGGCCGACCCCTAAAACTATTGGAGAAATCCGAAGTTTCCACGGGTTGGCAAGCTTTTATAGGAGGTTTGTCAAAGGATTTAGTTCCATAGCAGCCCCCTTGACCGAGGTAATTAGAAAGGACGGACCCTTTAAATGGGGTGATGAGCAGGCTAGGGCTTTCGAGGCCTTGAAAGCTACGCTCATCTCGGCGCCTTTATTGCAATTGCCCGATTTTGATAAGATGTTTGAAATAGAGTGTAATTCTAGTAAGGTTGGCATCGGGGCTGTTTTGATGCAAGAAGGTAAGCCTGTTGCTTATTTCAGTGAAAAGCTCAAAGGGGCAACTCTTAATTACTCAACTTATGATTTGGAGTTGTACGCCCTTGTTAGAGCCTTGGGAAATTGGCAACATTATTTGTGGCCTAAGGAGTTTGTGATACGAACGGATCATGAGTCGTTGAAACACCTTAAGAGCCAAGACAAGCTGAATAGGCGTCATGCTAAGTGGATTGAGTTCATCGAGACTTTCCCTTATGTAATTCATTACAAAAGGGGAAAGGAAAATGTTGTTGCCGATGCCTTGTCTAGGAAGCATGTGCTTGTTGCTACCTTGTCTTCGAAGTTGATGGGTTTTGAGAGCTTGTGGATTTTGTATCCCGAGGATCCTACCTTTGCTCCTATTTTTAGGGAATGCGAAGAGTGGGGAAGGGACCGTTGGCTTAAGGAGAGTGACCATTCCTCCTACTCTCGGTTTGATGGGTATTTGTTCAAGGGGAGGAGGTTGTGTGTTCCTTCTAGTTCTTGGAGGGAATTATTCGTGAGGGAAGCCCATGACGGAGGCCTCATGGGTCACTTTGGGGTAGACAAGACCCTCGGAATCTTAGAGGAGAACTTCTATTTGCCCAAAATGCGCAAAGACATCACTAAAATTTGTAGTCAATGCGTGGCCTGCCGGAGTGCGAAATCTCGTCTCCTACCTCAAGGATTATACACCCCACTCCCTACTCCCCTTAGGCCTTGGTTGGACATTTCGATGGATTTTGTTTTGGGGCTGCCAAGGACTAGAAAGGGCCGAGATAGCATTTTTGTTATTGTTGATAGATTCTCTAAAATGGCTCATTTTATTCCATGTGCTAAAACCGAGGATGCTCGTAGTGTAGCTTCATTATTTGTTGCACATGTTGTAAAGCTACACGGGGTACCAAGGACTATTGTGAGCGATAGGGACTCCAAGTTCCTAAGTCTCTTTTGGAAGTCCATGTGGGGTAGTCTTGGAACGAAGTTACTTTTCTCCACGTCTTGCCACCCACAAACCGATGGCCAAACGGAGGTAGTAAATAGAACCTTGGGGTCTATGCTACGTTCTATGGTTAAAGGTAAACTGACTTCATGGGAAGATCACCTACCCTTGGTGGAATTTGCATACAACCGGGTAATACATTCGAGCACGGGAATGACTCCCTTTGAATGTGTTTACGGCCTGAATCCCCTTACCCCTTTAGATCTCACTCCTTTGTCTAGTGATCTCATGACCAGCTTAGATGGAAATAAAAGAGCCGAGTCAATGAAGAAAATGCATGAGACGGTGCGGATCAAGCTTGAAAAGAAGAACCAAGAGATTGCAAAAAGGGTAAACAAAGGAAGAAGAAGGCTTGTGCTTGAACCCGGAGATTGGGTGTGGGTGCATCTTCAAAAGGATCGGTTTCCAGCTCAAAGGAAGTCCAAATTGCTGCCCAGGGGTGATGGTCCTTTCCAAGTACTTGAGAGAATCAATGACCACGCCTACAAAATTGACGTTCCACCAGAATATCAAGTGCACAACACTTTCAATGTTGGTGATCTCTCCCTCGTGGATGCGGTTGAAGATGACCAAACGCTGAATTTGAGGTCAAATTCCTCTCAAGATGGAGAGGATGATACGGTTAGGGCAGCCTCCACAGGTACACGGCCTTTCACATGAAGCCAAGCTCGGGAATTACAAAAACTCCAAGCTTTGTTCATGCAAATGGCCGTGTGTGAGTTGGTGATTGAACCAACCAAGGACCTAAACGTTTTTATGTGTGAAGAGAGGTCCTAATGTGTAAATAACTACTCTCCAAGGTTGGCACAAGAAGCAAGGGAGGATGGGTCATTTTACCCCTTTGTTTGTAGTATAAATAGAACATGTTAGAGAGAGTTATAGTTAGTTTTTGAATGCTGAAACTTGTAACCTAAAAACACAAAAACCTTTCCTCTCTCTTCACTCTTTGAAGCCGCCCCTAGTATCTCACAAGTAGAGGGATACTTGTGTTGTCTCTTTGGCTAGAAACAAGGGTTTTGAGGTCATTGAGTGCCTCTTGGTCCTCGTAAGAACTTGGTGTTTATATTCATTAGACTTAGGGTCCTCTCTTGATGTTAGGGTTCTTAGTTTCTTGAATGTTATATGTCAAGTTATCTATCTTTCTTATCTTGTTGTTGTTGTTGATCTTGTTATCTTAAAGTCTAGTGAAGCCGTGTGGGGCTCTTTTCGATTCACTAGCATCATTATCTATCTTGTTGTTCTTGTGTTGTAAGTTGAAAAACCGGAACTTAAAACTTGTTGTTCTTGTGTTGTTGGACTGAAATCCGAGCCTACTTGAAGCTCTCGGTGTTGTTGGTTTGATCTTGTATCATACCAGATGAATTAGCTCCACTCTTTTTGGATCTTTGATCACACGTAAGTATCCAAGACTTAGTAGTTCTAGAGGAGCATACACTTGATTGGAGAATAAAATGGGAAGGAGCTACATTAAATGATGTCATTCAATAGAGTAAGGATTAACACAATATTTGGCAAATAGCTTGGGCCTCGAAGGGCATAGTAATATGGTTATTTTCACTTTTGGGCCATGTTTGAGCCCATAGTCATTCGTATTTGGATTTTGGATCACTTATGGGCCCAATTATCATTTAGGGTAACTTTTGGGCTAAATTTTTATAAACGTACTTGGCCTAGAAACAGCTAGGACACTGTTCAATTTTAGGAAGATGATTTTGAATGTGAATGTACAAACTTGCATTTGTTTTTATTGAAGCTTTTTGGGATCTTTCTTTGATGTGAGAAAATTTAGTTGTGAGTGATTTACTTCACTCCAATTCTTTTAAAGGTATTGGTGCCTCTTGGTATTAGATAGGAATGTCGTTGGTTTTAACATACACTTTTATTTTTCTTTCTTTATCACTTTGTGTCAATTTATATTGCCCTTTATGTTTACTATCTTGTTACCTTTTTTATAGTGTTTTCCTTTATTTTGTGTTTCTTCCATCTTTATAGTTATCATCTCATATCATTTGGTATATGATTTGAGCTAGATTTTGTCCTACAAAGTCAATCTTGGGTTAATTTATGTTGAAAAATAAAAAATTACAAAAAAAATCACTATTCATGCTTTTGGCCTTTGGTCAAATTTTGAGTCATTTATTTTGTTGTTTTCTTGCGTTTTTGGTGTTATATTCTTGTTCCCTAACACTATTGAAGTCTAAATCTTGAATTTTGGCCTAATCGGAGTTAAATCCGATGATCTATCATTGTTGAGGAGTTCAAGTTTGATGATTGAAAGTGGGTGTTAAAATCTTGAATTTTTTGATGAAAATTTAATTAAATGATACTTAGAATGTGATTAGGAGGTGGAAAAGATCTTAGGTTCAAAATTTTATCGCATTACAAGCAAGGGTTGAAGAGTTAGAGATATTTATGTTCTTGGTATTCTTAATAAAGATTCAAATCTTTAGCTTGAATTTTCTTCTAAAGTTGATGTTTGATCATCCAAACATGAAGAAAAGGTGTACAAACGTGTTGTTACAAAGAACCTTTTGAAGATCATAATTAAAATTCCAAAGAAGAGACAAAAGGGGGGCCATTTTTAAGCTATTTTACGAATCTGCTTTTGGAATGCCTTGGACCTGTAATTGGAATGCTTCCATATATTAAAAGAAATTCAATCTAGTGACATAACTTCTCCTGCATCCAAGCTCCATTAGCAATCGCCTAAGCTGCTACTGCAGATCAAAATAGTCCATTTTTCTCATGGACTACGCCTATGGTGCGCCAAGGCTACCCCAATTCTTCACCATACATCTTATACAAAAATAAAGTTTTCTAAACACAAATTTCTCAGGTACAATCCATTAAATTCACTACTTAATTCCTCCTTTCATTTCTTGATTCCTGACCCTAATTAACAACTAAAAACTTGATCTCCTTAGTTGTTTAATTAGTTCTTGTTTGTTATTCTTTCTTGTCCTATTTATTTGTGCTATTCATTAATTTATATTTTTTTCCTTACATGATTAAAGACTAGATTAGGAAGGAGATACCTATGATGAAGTAATTCGAGGGAGTAAGGAGCAATATCATATTTGGCTAATAGCTTATGTTTCGAAGAGCATAAGAATTTGACTATTTGGGCTTTTGGGTCACTTTTGGGCCCAATTAGAATTTAGGGTAACTTTTGGGCCAAGTTGTAATAAATGTCCTTATCCTATAATTAGTTATAACCCTGTTTATTTTTAGGAAGATGATTTTGAATGTGAATGTATATACTTGCAAGTGTTTTTATTGAAGCTTGTTGGGAGCTTTCTTTTAATGTGAGAAACTTTAGTTGTGAGTGATTTACTTCTTTCTCAATCTTAGTAAGAGATTAGTTCCTCTTGTAATAGTTAATAAGGTCGTTGGGTATAACATACCCTTTGGTTTTCCTCTCTTTATCATTTTGTGTCAATCTATCTATCCTATTTTATTTTCTATATTGTTGTCTTTGTCATGGTATTTTCCTTTGTTTTTGTGTTATTTCTATCTGCGTTGTTTTCATCACGTATTATAGGTTTACACCTTCAACATTTTGGAAATTTATGTCGTGCAAACCAATAGGCACCTAAGCATAAGATTCCAAATTCCAAGGGTATGATGTGACACCAAACCTCGTCATAGTACCCATCTCAAGTGAAAGAAATCATCATGCTTTTAGAAACTCTTTAGGGTCACTTGTTGCCGTAAAGGCTCGAGAGCACCAACCTATGACCTTGTTTATCTAAGCTATGTAAATATGATAATCAAAGGTTCTGCCAAATTGATATTATGCATCAAGGAAAATAGCCACATAAGAAAGCACAAAATTATTTATACACTTCTTGTCCATTAGGGAACAACATCGAAAAAACAAGACACTACTATGTTTAACTTTTTATCGGTCCACAAATCCTTTAAAGATACATAGATTTACTTAAGGTCGGGACAGACCCCGCCATACTCTTAACTATTGTACAATACCATAATATATGTAATAGACTTGAAAAGACCCAAGTTGATCTGGAGCACACCAATATATGCTTGATATTTTGTGCTCCTACGGAGAAGGGGTATTAGCTAAAGCACCTATTCCTACAGCATAAAATTTAGGTCATCCATGTTGAGTTACAACCATAATCTTAGTATTAGTTATCGTTACATATTCAGTCACACATTCATTAATCAGTTCAATCATGTATTCCATGCATTAGATATGCATGTCCATCTTATAAACCAAGTCTATCAACAATCCTTAGCTTAATCAATCTTATTCCAGAATGAATGTTCTCAAGGGGGGGATATTGTAACACCCCATACTTTTACCTAGCTTAAAGTCATCCCAAAAATGTCAAAACTTTCTTTAGAGATGAATAGACTTGTATACATATTTAATTTTTAAGTTTTTGAATTTTCATTTGTGGGAAATTGAATAAGCTTTCCATCGATACCAAATTCGCCCAAATCCGACATCCAGACAAAGAGTTAGAGCCATTTTGTAAGATGGTGTACCACTTGGTACTCTAGCGCGTCATGGAGGCAATTCAAATGGTATGTGTCATTTTCCAGTGAGAGAACATGATACCAACACATCACGCCACTAGCCTTTTTCCTAATTTTCAGTTTCCAGTGAAGTACCACAATACCGACGCGTCGCACCACAACTTATTTTCACATTTGTCAGCTTCCAGTACACCAACGCAATCCCACCGCATTACAGTGACCTTCTAAGTTGCATCCAGTTTTTAATTTTCAAGTGCCACAGCGAGATACCATTGTGTTGTGCCAAGGGCCCAGATCGGGATTTTTCAGTTAATTTCTAGATTTAAATTCTGATTTTTAAATCATTCCAGGGGTATTTGAGTCTCTTTCCATGGCCCTAGTAATCCTTTAACATGAAAATTAACCCTAATCAACCTAGTTACACCATTATTCATTTAGTTTTTCCCCAAATTAAATCATTCCCTCTCAAGAGGCAAAAATCCTAGTTCAAGAATCAAGGTCAATCCTCAAGAATATCTCTATGAACCTTAAAGAACTCTTCTTCTCAGGTATGTTAGGTGTTTATCTAGGTCTTTCTTTCATCTATAGAGTCCAAGAATCCCTTATTAAATATACAAGATCTCAGATTTATGATTTCCATGTTTGAATTAAATTTAATTCATGTTCATGATAGTAGTTGGACTTCAATCCATTATTTAAGTGCAAGTTTCATTAAATTGAATAGCATGTGTGATAAATATGTGATTATCTTAATAAAACCTTGAATTTACAAGGTTATTAAACTGTCTATGATGTTAATTGGGTTTTAATTCATTATTATTATATGATTCGTGCAATTAGATTAGTATTTTATGGGGAATTATATGAATTGCATGCTAAAGCCATAGAATTGTAAGTTGGGCATTGTAGTTGCTATGTTTACATGTTATCCCTGATTATGTGCACGAAGTTGTAACAAAGTGATAAAATCATGGCATGTTAGTATATGAACAAGCTTATGCCCTAAAAATGTTTGATAAAATGTCTCTATAGATGATATATGAACATGTATACATTCTTTTGATTTGCGAGATCATGTAATGCTTTACTTTTCATGCTATCGAGTCCTAGGGGTATTTAATGACCAATCATATAGATATTTATTGAGAACCATTGTCAGTTACTGAATAGTGTTACTCTTGTCATGATCAATAGTACTCTCAGTTAGATACAGAACTTAGTAGAACTCAGTTAGTTATAGTACTTATAAAACTTAGTGAAATCAGTCTAGTATAACAGTTCAATGATTATTCTATTGGGAGTAGTATTTAGCACTGAACGAGTACAGGGATGACGGCTTCCCCGTCAGATATATAGATTCGTTGCGGTGGTCCCTTTAATCTAGAACTACGTAGCTAGCATAGGATGAGAATTCACCCATTAGATTATGATTGACTACCTCCCAGGGGTCACCCATCAGATTAGGCTTGGCTCCACCCAGGTGTCACCCTTTAGTCAGGCTTGGCATCCTGGTTTTATAGTGTTAGTATATGTGGCACGGTATTAGCACACTTTTAGGTGGGGTTACAGTTTGACCCCAATCAGTTCAGAGAGGGGTATGTCAGTTAGATGATTACCTCTTAAAGTTTTAGTTTTAGTCTTCAGTTTAGACTTCAGTTAAGTTTTACAAAATTAAAACTGTCAAACATAGTTAATCAGTATCTGTAATTCAGTTACCAGTAACTTTAGATTATCAATTACTCAGTAACAGAACTCAACACTTAGCTTTAAAAAAGCTCAGTTATGGTATACATATATGCACAGTATTGCATACTTAGTATTCACAATAGTTTCAGTTATCCACGTACTCATATTTAGTTATTCTATATCATTTTGTCAGTTACTGTTCATGCATATGAGCCCTTGCATTCATCTTTACCTAATCTAGCATACCAGTGCATTCCATGTACTGACATATATTCTTTCTTTGCTCTATGATGTATCATATCATAGATTTGGATGTTCAGGTTTCCTGATCCCGCTTAGAAAGATCCAGTCAGTAGTCATAGATTTAGTAGTGAGTCCTCATCTATAGAGGATATGCTTTTATTTTAGCATGTTAGTTATTTAAGTATCATAGTAGACGGAGTTAGTTGGGCGCTTAGACTAGAATAGATCAGACAGTATTTTAGATACAGGTGTTTTATTAGATGTTTTTATTTATCATTATTCCAGATTTTGAACCTTATGGTATTTCATAGTGTTTTTCGGCATTTATTCAGTATTATTGTTCAGTGCTTATAGAAGATATTAGTCATGGGTTAGCTTGTGGTCCTTTGGGGTCGTAAGCACCGTGTGATGACTAGAGGTAGTCTCGAGAAGTTACAAAGTTGGTATCAAAGCCTAAGGTTCCAAAAATTCCTAGTGAGTCTGAAAGTCGCATCACGTAGATCTTTTACATGGGTATGAAGCGTGCCACACTTATAGAAACGAGGCTATGAGATGTTTTAGGAAAATTTTCCCTTCTTTCAATATTCATGTTGTATGAGTGAGCCTGAGCTTACGTTAAACTCTCATTCTAACTTATCTCTTCCTTATGGTTTAAGAATATGACTTCCAAAGAAACTAATGAAAGAAGTAATGAAAATCGGTCAGCACCTAATGCCATTCACGCAGATGCCCTGTACGAGCATATCTCTCATGTAGAATTCAGAGTTGCTTTCACTACTTTAGCAGTTCAGTAGTTGCTCAAAACAACCTGTAGGTTGTTGTCCTATCTAGGCTTACGATTTATATTGAGGAAAGCAAGGGGGAGAAGTGTCGAAGAAAAGATACTGAGAATAAGAGAGTCAGGACAAGTGGTTTTAGTACAAAGTCAAAAGGCTGTAACCATTCCTAATTTCATCCATAATCTTCAAATCTAGCTCTATAATCATTTAGTGCACCAGTACTAAAGTTCACGAATAACAGTAATGATGGGGTGCTAGGCTAAAACACTAGGTTAGTATGAACAGTGGTTGTACCTATCTTCTTTGTGAAGAGTGTGGTAAACATAACCTAGGTGTATGTAGATCCTAGCACTGATGTATATTTTGATTGTGGAAGGCCAGGCCACAGGATGTAGGAGAATAAAGTAATGGTTCAGAGGGGAAATAATTTGCGTCAAAATGGTCAGTCTAGCCATCCTTCAGCTCAGTCCGGTAGCCCAAACCAGTAGGGTGCCACTTCCAGTATCGCCAGTTGGGAACACCCAAACAGGCTTTATGTACTTTAGTCAAGACATGATCAAGAAAATTCTCCTGATGCAGTCACTGATATTTTACAGATCTCCCATTTACATGATTATACCTCATCAGATCTAGGAGCTCCTTCATATTTAGTAACTCTTTGCATAGCATTCTAATTTAAGGTCAGATTAAATATTTACAAGAACATTTCTTATTGCCTACCTTACCTTCACAGGTAAACCTATTCCAGCTAGGTGAGTATACAAAAATTTGTTGATAATAGTATTCTAGAAAATTCCTTCAGTTAAGTTCAGTACTAGAGTCATTCAGATTCAGTTGCAAGGTGAACCATTCCTTTAATGGAGGAGTAGTAGTACGTCAGTTTCAGTTAATTTAAGTTTGAATCTCTAGATTGAACTAGTAAAAAGAGAATTTGAGAATTCTAAGTTAGATATTGTTGAGGTTATTATATGATGATTTTTGGGGCAATAGAAAGATATGATTTATGTATCAGAAATAAGTACAAATAGTGGGACTTACATTATCATGAGTAGTACTTCAAAATGAATTTAGTGTTTATGAGCAATGTCATATCTTAGACTGTAGAGTAAAGTGGTCTCAGTTCGATTTAGAGTTTATTAACGGGTTTACCGACTTAGAATAACAGATTAAGCAAAGGGGGATATGGTAGGACAGGTACCCTACTCAGGCCTTCAAATTTTAGTAGCAAGGTCCGTGCGTATAGAAAAGCAGTGGGATATGTTGGCACCTAACCCATCCTTACCGTAGTGCAAAGTTTTTTACTACAGTTATCACAATATCTATTCATGCCTTACGTGTCAACTCTATGATCATACCTCATATTTGAGCACCCTATCAAAAAATCAGGTACGCTTGGAGTTTCTCGTAAAGGGAGTTCTAGATCACTTAGAGTTACGAATCCTATTCCATGAATACAGAAACTCCAACCAAGGTCACACAACTCATGGCTTAGGTGCTCATCCTTATAGCATACTCAGTTTCTATGGATCATGCTACACTCCTAATGACCAGTTAAATTTAGACTATGTCATGTATATTTTCATTTTTGACCTCTTGGTAAATCAATGATGTAGGTATTCTATTCCTCAGGTTTTAGTTTAGTATCAAGTTCAGTATAGTGTCATTCATGCTTTAGGCCCCTATGTTTTATCCCTTCAGTGAACTCTCCTTATGAATTGGTGTAGTGATGAGAAATTCCTTAGAGGGGAGAGAATAGGGTAGATGTTTCATGATTAAGGAAAGATTAGTGCATGCAAGTTTTACCCGAAGTTGTAGTTATGAAGATAGGCTTGAAAGTCATATTAGTGTGCGGGTGAATAGCTAGCAAGAGGCTGTATATTGTTATTAGAGAAAAATTAGAATTCTTCCTGAGATAAGAATTTGAGAAAATTTAGATTGAGAGTGTACATTTAAATCCTCAATTTGTGCCATCCCCATCATGTAGCAATCAGAACTCAGTCATAGTCTCATTTAACATTAAGTTCCAAACTCCGTCTCATTTCATGTTTGCCTGACTATTGCGTACAACTACCAGTCATTCAATTGTCAGTATTTCAGTATTTCACAATCATGTTATGCGCTTTGTTTTGTACTCCTAGATAATACCATTCCTAAGAATTCATGCTTAGTTATCTCATGTTACTCAGTCAGTCTCTTCCTTATATTGACAATACTCTACAACTTCAAACCAGTTATTCAGACTAAGTACAGTTAAGTCTCATATGCCATTATTCTGCTATTAGCCATGTTATGATTTCTTATTTAGACATTTTGCTCATCTCATGCCAACATCCCTTTATCTCTAAGGCTATTAAAACTTCCAAGAAAGAATGTTGAAGTAATACTATTGTTAAGTATATGTTTTCAGTATGAGTTAGTTCATAAAGACAACAATTTAGTTTAGCAGTAAAGCGAACAAATTCAGATAGTTTCTTATCCTTCCATATAGTCGTCCTATCCCAAAATAGAACATCCTAGTATTTGCTGGTTTATCTTAGTTTATATAACATTCCCTAGTTGAAGATCAAAGATGTTCAGTCACAATTCAATTCATAGGTGCCTTATTCATCGTCTCATGTTTTTCCTTAGTATATCAGCAAAGTCAGCATTCTCGAGGGACATAGTGTCCCAAAGGGGAGATGCACTATAATCCCTATGCTATTATGCTCTAAACCTTCCATTTTTTTCCCCATAATGAATCCAGTTAGAGTAATAGGTCCTCACAGATGACCCTCTAATTCCAAACCCAGCTGTAAGCTTTGTACTCAAGGGCCCAGTTCAGTTCACGATATTCAGTTCGTGTATCACGTCTCAGACTCGTTCATGTTATCATGTTCCGATTCATACATTTTCAGTAAATGATCTTAGGCTTATCAGTGTTCTTAGCTTAAGGTAATAGTTTTTCGTAGATCTATTCAGTTCCATGTTTAGTTATAACTATAATCTTAGTATCAGTTATCGTTGTATATTTATTCACGCATTCATTAAATAGTTTAGTCATGTATTCCATGCACCATACATGAATGTATAGCTCATAAAGTTAGTCTATCGGCAGTCCTCATCTTTATCAGTCTTATTCGAGTATAAATATTCCCAAAGAAGAGATATTGTAACACCCCGTACTTTTACATAGCTTAAATTCATTCTAAGAATTTCAAAGACTTGCTTTAAAGATGAATACACTTTTATACAAGTTTAATTTTAAAGTTTTTGACTTTTAATTAGGTGGGAAAATGAATAATATTTCCATCGATATCAAATTTGCCCAAATCCGATACTCGAACGATGAGTTAGAGTCATTTTAGTAAGGCAGTGTACCACCTAGTACTCTAGCACGTCACAGAGGCAGTCCAAATAACATTTGTCATCTTTCAGTGAGACAACGTGATACCACCACGTGCAGTACCACCACTTCACACCACTAGCCTTTTTCCTAATTGTCAGCTTCTAGTGAGGTACTAGGATACCAGCGCGTTACGCCACAACTTATTTTTATACTTGTCAACCTCCAGTACACCAATGCAATCACAACACATTGCGGTGAAATTCCAAGTCACATACATGGGGTAACACAATTCCACCGTATTGCGTTGATGGTAAAATTCCCAGTTTTCCACTCTCAGGTAACACAGCACGATAGCACCGCTTCTCGGTAATGGCCCAACATAGGATTTTTCAGTGAATTTCCAGTTTTCAATTCTAAGTTTGTAAATCATTCTAGGAGTATTTGAATCTTTTTCCATGTCCCTAGTCAACCTTTAACATAAAATTCAACCCTAATAAACATAGTTACACCATTAGTCACTCCATTTTATCCAAATTAAATCATTCTCTCTCAAGAGGCAAAAATCATAGTTAAAGAATCAAGGTCAATCCTCAAGAATCTCTCTAAGAACCTTCAGAACTCTTCTTCTCAGGTATGTTAGGTTTTCATCTATGGGTTCCTTTCACCCATAGAGTCCAAGAATTCCTTTTTAAACATAAAAAATCTCAAATTTATTATTTCTATGTTTGGATTAGATTGAATTCATGTTCATGATAGTAGTTGGGCTTCAATCCATGAATTGAGTGCATGTTTCAATAAATCGAATGGAATATGTGATTATCTTGATAAACCATTGAATTTACAAGGTGATTAAAATGTCTATGATGTTAATTGGGTTTTAATCCATGATTATTATAATATTCGTGAAATTAGATTACTATTTTATGGGGAATTTTATGAATTGCATACTAAACCCATGGAATTGTAAGTTGGGCATTGTAGTTTCCATGTTTATATGTTATCCATGATTATGTGTACCAAGTTATAATAAAGTGATGAAATCATGACTTGTTAGTATATGAACAAGCTAATGCCCTACAAATGTTTGATAAAATGTCTCTATAGATGATATATGAACATGTATACATTGTTATGCTTTGCAAGATCATGTGATGGTTTACTTTTCATGCTATCGAGTCCTGGGGGTATTTAATACCTAACTATTTAGCTATTTAATTAGTGCTAGTTTCAGTTACAGAATAGTGTCTGTCTTATCATAATCAATAGTTCTCTCAATTAGATACAGAACTCAGTAGAACTCAGTCAGTTATAACACTTAGAAAACTCAATATCAATCTATTAAAATAGTTCAGTGTCTATTCAGTTGGGAGTGAGATTTATCACCGAGCGAGTGTAGGGATTACGACTTTTCCATCTGATAGGCAGAGTCATTGTAGTAGTCGTTGTAATCCAGAACTGTATAGCCAGTATCGGATGCGGAGTTACCAGTCAGATTAGGCTTGACTACATCGCAGGGGTCACCCATCATATTCGGCTTGGCTTCGCCCAAGTGTCACTCGTAAGTTAGGCTTGACATTCTTGTATTCTAGGGTTAGTAACCATGCATAGTATTAGTACCATTCCAGTTGGGGTTACAGGTTGGACCCCAATCAGTTCAAAGAGGGTCATGTTAGTTAGATGATTACCTCCCACAGTTTTAGTTTCAGTCTTTAGCTTAGAGCTCAGTTCAGTTTTAAAGAATTAAGACTGTCAGACACAGTCAGTCAGTATCAGTAATTCTGTGATCATTAACTTTCTATTATTAGTTACTCAGTAATAGAACTCAATACTTAGCTTTAGAAAAGCTCAAATATGGTATACATATATACACAATATTTCATACTTAGTATTTACAATAGTTTTAATTATCCACATACTCATATTCAGTATTCTTTATCATTCAGTCAGTTATTGCTCATGATATGAGCCCTTGCATTCAGCCTCACCTCATCTAGTATTACAGTACATTCGACGCTCTGATGCATATTTTTTTTTGTGTTATGATGTTTCTTATCATAGGTTTTGATGCTAAGGTTTCCCCACCGCACTTAGACAGATCCAGTTAGTAGTCATCAATTTAGTAGTGAGCCCTCATCTATCGAGGATATGCTTTTATTTCAACATTCTAGTTGTTTTAGTATTGTAGTAGACGGAGTTAGTTGGGGGCTTGTACGATCAACTACATATTTAGACAGTTCAGGTAGAGGATTTAGGAGTAGACTAGTTCATATTCAGCCTATTTTTCTGTATTATTCAACATTATTGTTCAGCGCTAATAGTAGATATTAGTCATGGGTTAGCTTATGGTCCTTCGGGGTTGTAATAACCGTAAGACGATTAGAGGGCATTCGTAGGTCATTAAAAACTTGGTATCAAAGCTTAAGGTTCAACAGAGTCTTAGGGAGTCTGAAAGCCACATCACGTAGAGTCTTGTGCATGGGTGTGTTGCTCGTCATACTTACGGTTAAGATATTTTAAGAAAAGTTTCTCTTCGGTCAGTATTCATGTCGTTTGTGTGAGCCTGAGCTCAAGTTAAAATCTTAGTCTAAGTTATCTCTTCCTTAAGCTTCAAGAACATGCCTTCCAAAGAAGCTAATGAAATATGTAATGTAAATTAGTTAGCACCTCATCTCGTTCAGGCTGATCCCCTAGATAAGCATGTCCCTCATGCAGAATTCAGAGTTGCTTTCACTACTTTATCCTATTTTGTAGTTTCTTACGACAGCCTATAGGTTGTTGTCCTATCTAGGCTTCAGGTTTATATTCAGTAAAGCAAGAGGGAGAAGCATATAAGGAAAGATAAGGAAAATAAGAGAGTCTGGACAAGTGATTTTAGGACAAAGTCAGAAGGTGCTAACATTTCAAGTTTCATCCAAAATCTTCAGTTCCAGCTCCATCATTAGTTAGTGCACCAGTACTAAAGTTTGGAATGACAGTCATGATGGGATGCCAGGCTAAAAAGCCCAGGGTAGTGTGAACAGTGGTCGTACCTATCCACTCTGTGAAAAGTGTGGTTAAAATAACCTAGGCGTATGTAGAGATGGCAACGATGTGTGTTTTGGATGTGATAAGCCAGGGCACAGGATGTGGGAGTGGAGAGTAACGACTACGAGGGGAAAAGATTCGCATCAGCAGGGTCAGTCCAACTGTCCATCAACTTAGTTTAGTATCACAAACCAGCAGGTTGTCACTTCTAGTGCCACCAGTGGGCAACGCCTAAGATGGCTTTATGTACTTCAGTCAAGACAAGATCAATAAAATTCTCCTGATATGTTACAAATCTCCCATTTACATGCTTATACCTCATCAGATCCAGGAGCTCCTTCGTCTATTGTAACTATTTTCATAACAGTCCAATTTAAGGTCAGGCCAAATACTGAAAAAAACATTTCTTAGTTCCTACCTCACATCCACAGGTCAACCTATTCCAGCATGCTTAGTATACATAAATTTCTTGGTTACAGTATTCTAGAAAATTCCTTTAGTTGAGTTTAGTAATAGAGTCGTTCAGTTTAAGTTTCTTGATGAACCAGTACTTTAATAGAGGAGTACTGCCTCCGTTTCATTTGATTTAAGTATTAATCTCTAGATTGAACTAGTAAAAAATGAAGTTCAGAATTCTAAGTTAGTCAGTGTTGAGGTTGTTATATAATGATTGTTAGGGCAAAAGAAAACTAAGAATCATATATCGAAAGAAAGTATTAGCAGTGGGCCTTACATTATCAGGAGTAGTCTTTTAGAATGAGTTTAGTGTTTAAGAGCATTTTGATATCTCAAACTCTAGATTAAAGTGGTCTCAGTTCGATTTAGAGTTTATTAAGGGGTTCACAGACTTAGAATAATGTCTTTAATCTAAGAGGGAGATGGTAGGACAAGTAACCAAGTGAGGCCTTGAGATTTAAGTAGCGAGGCTCGTGCATGTAGAAATGTAGTGGGAGATGTTGACACCCAACCCATCCTTACCCCAGTGCATAGTTTGTACTACAGCTGTCATGATATTTATTCATTTCTTACATGTCAGCTCTATTATCATAGCTCATATTTGTGCACCCTATCAAAAAATCATATACGCCTACAGTCCTTAGTACAGGGAGTTCTAGATAACTTAGTATTATGAATCCTATTCCCTGAATATAGAAATTCCAACTCAGGTCACACATCTTATGACTCAGGTGCTCATACCTTACACTATACTTAGTTCCTATGGTTTATGCTACGCTCCTAATGATCAGTTAAATTTAGACTATGCTATGTATATTTTTAGTTTGGACCTCTTGTTAAATCCATGATGTAGGTATTCTTTTCCTCGGGCTTCAGTTAAGTATCAAGTTCAGGTATAGTGTCCATTCATGATTCAGGCCCCTATGATTTAACCCTTCAGTGAACTCTTATTATGAAATGATATAGTGATGAGAAATTTCTTAGAAAGGAGAGAATAGGGTATATGTTCATGATTAAGGAAATATTGGTGCATGCATGTTTTACCCAAAGTTGTAGCTATGAAGATAAGCTTAAAAGTCATGTTAGTGTGTGGGTGAATAGCTAGTAAGAGGTTGTATTTAGTTATTAGAGGAAAAAATAGAATTCTTCCTCAGATAAGAATTTGAGAAAATATAGAATGTGAGTTTACATTTAAATCCTCAATTTTTGCCAGTCCCCATTATGTAGCTATCAGAACTCAGTCATAGTCACAATCAGCATTGAGTTCCAAACTCAGTACCATTTCATGTTTGCCTGACCAAAGCATATATTTACCAGTTATTCAGTTATTAGTATCTCAGTATTTCAGAATCATATTATGCACTTCGTTTTGCATTCCTAGATATTACCATTCTCGTGAATTCATGCTTAATTATCTCATGTTACTCAGCTAGTCCCTTCATTCTATTCATAATACTCTACAACTTCAAACTAGTTATTCAGACTAAGTACAGTTCAGTCTAGCATGCCCAGTATTCCGCTTTTAGCTATGTTGTGATTTCTTATTCTGACATTTTACTCAGCTCATGCTAAGATCCCTTTCTCCCTAAGGCTATTACAACTTCCTAGAAGGAATTTTGAAGGAATACTACAGTTATGTATATGTTTTCAGTATAAGTTAGTTCATAAAACCAGCAATTTAGTTTAGCTATCAGGCAAACAAATTTGGATGATTTCTCATCCTTCCATCTAGTCATCCTATCCAAAAATGGAACATACTAGTATTTGCTGGTTTAGCCCAGCTCATGTATCATGCTTCAGTTTAAGATCCCAGATATTCAGTCACAATTCAGTTCGTAAGTGCACCATCCATCATCTCATGTTTTTCCTTAGTATCTCAGGCAAGTCAGCATTCTCGAGGGACATACTGTTTCAAGAGGGAGATGCACTATAACCTCCAAGCTATCATTTTCTATTCACGTACCAAATCTAGTTGAACTAATGGGTTTTCATAGTTGACCCTCTTGTTCCAATCACATCTGTAAGCTTTGTACTTAAGGGCTCAGTTTAGTTTACGATATTCAGTTTGTGTATCACGTCTCAGACTTATTCATGTTCTCATGTTCCCATTCATACATGTTCAGTAAATGATATTAGTCTTATCAGTGTTCACATCTTAAGGTTATAGTCTTCCTTAGATCAATTCAGTTCCCTGTTCAGTTACAGCTATAATCTTAGTATCAGTTATCATTGCATATTCAGTCACACATTTGTTAATCAGTTTAGTCATGTATTCCATGCGTCATATATGCATGTCTAGTTTATAAACTCAATCTATCAGCAGTTCTCTGTTAGATAAAGTCTTATTCGAGGAAGAATATTCTCAAAAGGGAGATATTGTAACACCCCGTACTTTTACTTAGCTTAAATTCATCCTAAAAATGTCAAAGACTAGATTTAAAGATGAATACACTTTTATACATGTGTAAATTTCAGTTTTTGACTTTTTATTATGTGGGAAATTTAATAATCTTTCCATCAATACCAAATTCGGACAAATTCGACCCCCGGGTGAAGAGTTAGAGTCATTTTAGTAAGATAGTATACCACCTAGTACTCTAGCACATTGCTGAGGCAGTCCAATTAGCATTTGTCATTTTTCTATGAGACAACGCAATACCACCACATCGCACCACTAGTCTTTTTCCCAATTGTCTATTTCCAGTGAGGTACCGTGATACCGGCACGTCATACCATAGATTATTTTCACATTTGTCAGCTTCCCATATACGAATGCGATCCTACCTCATCACGGTGAACTTCCAGGTCGCATACAAGGGGTAACGCAATTCCTCAACATCACATTGAAGGGCCAATTCCCAGTTGTTCACTTTAAAGTGACACTACGCGATAGTGCCGCATCACACCAAAGGTCCAAATCGAGATTTTTTAGTTAATTTCCAGTTATAAATACTGATTTTTCAATCTTTCCAGGGGTATTTGAGTCTTTTTCCATGGCCTTAGTATACCTTTAACACAAAATTCAACCCTAATAAACCAAGTTACACCATTAGTCATTCAATTTTTCCCCAAATTAAATCATTATCTCTTAAGAGGCAAAAATCCTAGTTCAAGAACCAAGGTCAATCCTCAAGAATCTCTCCTAGAACCTTCAAGAACTCTCTTCTCAGGTATGTTAGGTGTTTATCTATGGGTTCATTTCACCCATAGAGTCCAAGAATCCTTTTTTAAATATAAAAGATCTCAGATTTATGATTTCCCATGTTTGAATTAGATTAAATTCATATTTATGATAGTAGTTGGGCTTCAATCCATGATTTAAATGTAAGTTTCATGATGTCAAATATCATGTGTAATAAATTTTTATTTATCTTTATAAACCCTTAAATTTACAAGGTGATTACAGTGTCTATTATATTAATTAAGTTTTATTCCATGATTATCATAAGATTCATGAAATTAGATTAGTCTTTTATGGGGAATTATATGAATTGCAAGCTAAACCCATGTAATTGTAATTTTGGGTTTGTAGTTTCCATGTTTATCTGTTATCCATGATTATGTCCACAAAATTGTAATAAAGTGATTAAATGTTGACATGTTAGTATATGAACAAACCTATGCCCCATAAGTGTTTGATAAAATGTCTCTATAGATGATATATGAACATGTATACATTGTTATTCTTTGCAAGATCATGTGATGCCTTAATTTTCATGCTATTGAGTCCTGGGGTATTTAATACTCTACTATTAAGCTATTTATTTAGAGCTAGAGTCTGTTATAAAATAGTGTCTGTCTTATCATGATCAATAGTATTCTTAGTTAGATATAGAACTCAGTAGAACTCAGTTAGTTATTGCACTAAGAAAACTCAGTGAAATCAGTCCAGTTTAGTCTAGTATAATAGTTTAGTTTCTATTCAATTGGGAGTAGGATTTAGCACCGAGCGAGTGAAGGAATGAGGGCTTCCCTGTCAGATAGGTAGAGTCATTAGCAGTTATCCCTATATGCCAAAACTACATAGCCAGTGCAGGATGAGGAGTCACCCATCAGATTAATCTTTACTAAATTTCAGGGGTCACCCGTCAAATTACGCTTTGCTCCGCCCAGGTGTTACCCGTCAATTAGGATTAGCATCATGGTTTTCTAGTGTTAGTAACTGTGGTGCGGTATTAGCACCCTTCCAACTGGGGTTACAGTTAAGACCACAATTGGTTTAGAGAGGGGAATGTCGGTTAGATGATTACGTCCTACAGTTTTTATTTTAGTCTTCAGTTTAGAACTTAATTTAGTTTTATTGAATCAAGGCTATCAGACATAGTTAGTCAGTATCAGTAATTTAGTTATTAGTAATTTCAGATTATGAGTTACTCAGTAACAGAACTAAGTACTTAGCTTCAGAAAAGCTCAATTACGATATACATATATGCACAATATTTCATACTTAGTATTTACAACAGTTTCAGTTATCTACGTATGCATATTCAGTTATTCTATATCATTCAGTCAGTTACTGTTCATGTTTATAATCCCTTGCATTCATCCTTAGTTCATCTAGCATATCAGTATATTCCACGTACTAACGCATACTCTTTATTTGCGCAATGATGTCTCCTATTATAGGTTTGAATACTCAAGTTTCCCGACCGCACTTAGATAGATCCAGTCAGTAGTCACAGATTTATTAGTGAGTCCTCGTCTATAAAGGATATGTTTCTTTTTTTCCATTTTAGTTATTTTAGTATTATAGTAGATGCAGTTAGTTAGGATCTAATCACATCAACTCTATGTTCAGACATTTCAGTTAGAGGCTTTCAGACTAGACTTGTTCAAATAGAATTTAAGATACATGTGTTTTATCTGATGTTGTTATTTATTATTATTTTAGATTTTGAACCTTATGGAAATTCAACATATTTTTTCACATTTATTCAGCATTATTGTTCAGTGCTCACTGCAGATATCAGTCATGGGTTAGCTTGTAGTCCTATGGGATCGTAAGCATCGTGTGATGACTAGGGGGTAGTCTCGGGTCATTACAACTTGGTATCAAAGCCTAAGCTTTAACAGAGTCCTAGGGTGTCAGAAAGCCGCATCACGTAGAATCTTGTTTATGAGTGTGTAGCGCACCACACTTATGGCTAGGAGGCTATGAGATGATTTAGGAGAAGTTTACCTTCTTTCAGTATTCATGTCATGCGAGTGAGCCTGAGCTCAAGTAAAACTTTCAATCTTATTCATCTTTTCCATATGTGTCTAGAACATTCCTTTCCAGAGATGCTAATGAAAGAAGCAATGAAAATCAGTCAACACCTCAGCCCGTTCAGGCAGATACCTTAGACGAGCATGTCTCTTATGCAGAATTCAGATCTTGTTTGACTACTTTAGCCTATTCAGTAGTTGATTAAAACAACCTGCAATCTATTGTCCTATCTAGGCTTGGGTTTTATATTCAGCAGAGTAAGAAGGAGAAGCGTAAGAGGAAAGATAGGGAGAATAAGAGAGTTGGGACAAGTTGTTTTAGTCCAAAGTTAGAAGGTGGTAATCATTCCCAGTTTCATCCAAAATCATCAAATCCAGCTCCATCATCATTTAGTTTTCCAGTACTAAAGTTCAGGAATGACAGTCATGATGGGGTTCCTGGCACCAAAACCCAGGGTAGTATAAACAGTGGTCGTACCTATCTGCTCTGTGAAGAGTGGTAAAAATCACCTAGCTGTATGTTGAACTGGTAGAAATGTATATTTTGGATGTGGCAAGCTAGGCCATAGGATGTGGGAGTATAGAGTAACGACTCAGAGGGGAAAAGATTTACGTCAACAAGATCAGTCCAATTGTCCTTCAGCTCAGTTCGGTAGCCCAAACCAGTAGGGTGCCACTTCTAGTGCCGCCAATGGGAAATGCCTAAGTAGGATTTGCGCATATCAGTTAATATAAGATCAAAAATATTCTCCTTATGTGGTCACTGGTATGGTACAGATCTCCCATTTACATGCTTATACCTCATCAGATCCACGAGCTACTTTATTTTTTGTAACTCTTTGCATAGCAGTCCACTTTAAGGTTAGATCAAATCTTGACAAGAACATTTCCTAGTGCCTACCTCACCTTTGCAGAAACCTATTCTAGCTAGGAGAGTGTATAGAAATTGCTTGATTACAGTATTTTAGAAAATTCCTTTAGCTGAGTTCAGTAATAGAGTCATTCAATTTTAGTTTCTTGATAAAGCAGTCCTTGAATGGAGGAGTAGTACCTCAGTTTTAGTTGATTTAAATTTGAATCTCTAGATTGAACTCGTAGAAAAAAAGTTGAGAATTCCATATTAGTGTTGAGATTATTATATAAAGATTGTAGGGGCAATATAAAACTAAGAATCATATATCAGAAGGAAGTACTAGCAGTGGGCCTTACATTATCAGGAGTAATCCTTCAGAAAGTGTTTAGTGTTTATGAGCATTGTCATATCTCATACTCTAGAGTAAAGTGGTATCAGTTCGATTTAGAGTGTACTAATGGATTCACAGACTTAGAATAAAACTTTCATCTAAGGTGGATATGGTAAGAAAAGTAACCAATTCGGGCCTTCTGATTTTAGAAGCAAGGTCTGTGAGTGTAGAAAAGCAGTGGGAGAGGTTGATGCCTAACCCATTCTTACTTCAGTGCAAAGTTTTTTATTACAACTAAAATGATATCTATTCATGTCTCACATGTCAACTCTATAATCATTGCTCATATTCGTGCACCCTATCGAAAAATCATATACACCCACAGTCCCTAGAATAGAGAGTTCTAGATCACTTAGTATTACGAATCCTGTTCCATGAATATAGAAACACTAACCTAGGTTACATAGCTCATGACTCAGGTACTCATACCTTACAGTATACTCAGTACTTATGGCTCATGCTATGCTCCTAATGATCAATTAAATTTATACTATGTCATGTATATTTTTAGTTTGGACCTTTTGGTAAATCCATGATGTAGGTATTCTATTCCTCAGGATTCAGTTAAGTATCATATTCCGGTATAGTGTTCATTCATGCTTCAGGCCGCTATGTTTTAGCCCTTCAGTGGACTCTCCTTATGAAATGATATAGTGATGAGAATTCCTTAGAAGAGAGAAAATAGGGTAGATGTTTATTGATTAAGGAAGGATTAGAGCATGCATGTTTTAGACGAAGCTATAGTTATCAAGAAAATACAGAATATAAGTGTACATTTAAATCCTCAATTTGTGCCAGTCCCTATGATGTAGCTATCAGAACTCTATCACAGTGTTAGTCATCTTACAGTTCCAAACTCAGGCCCATTTCATGTTTGCCTGACCAAACCTTACAGTTACAGTTATTGAGTTGTAAGTATCTTAGTATCTCAAAATCATGTTATGCGCTTTGTTTGGAATTCCTAGATAATACCATTCCTGCAAATTCATGCTCGGTTTTCTCATGTTACTCATTCAGTCCCTTCCTTATATTTATAATACTCTACATCTTCAAACCAGTTATTCAGAATAATCACAATTCAGTCTCATATGCCCAATATTCCTTTATTAGCCATATTCTGATTTCTTATTTAAATGTTTTGCTCAGCTCATGCAAAGATTCCTTGCTCTGTTAGGCCATTAGAAATTCCTAGAAGAGCTGTTAAAGGAATACTACAGTTAAGTATATGTTATCAGTATGAGTTAGTTCATAAAGCCAGCAATTAAGTTTAGCAGTCAGACGGACAAATTCAGATAGTTTTCTTTCTTTCTATCTAGTCGTCCTATCCTAAAATGGAACATCATATTATTTGCAGGTTTAGCCTAGTTTATGTATCATGCCCCAATTTAAGATCCCAGATATTCAGTCACAATTTAATTCATAGGTGCCTGTGCATCCTCTAATTCTTTTCCTTAGTATTTCAGCTAAGTCATCATTCTCGAGGGACATAGTGTCCCAAGTGGGAAATGAACTATAACCCCCGAGCTATCATGTTCTAAAACTTCCATTTTCTCTTAGTGCAATGAATCCAGTTGGATTAATGGGTCCTCACAGTTGACCCTCTAGTTCCAATCTCAGTTGTAAGCTTTGTACTCAAGGGCTCGGTTCAGTTCATGATATTCAGTTCATATATCATAATTCAGTGTCATTCATGTTCTCATGTTCCTATTCATACATGTTTAGTAAATGATTTTAGGCTTATTAGTGTTCTCAGCTTAAGGTAATAGTCTTTCTTAGATCAACTCAGTTACTAGTATATCGTAGTATCAGTTATCGGTGCGTATTCAGTCACACATTCATTAATCAGTTTAGTCATATATTCCATGCATTAGATATGCATGTACAGCTTGTAAACTTATTCTATGAGCAGTACTCAGCTTAATCAATCTAATCCAAGGATGAATGTTCCCAAGGGGAGATATTGTAATACCCCATACTTTTACCTAGCTTAAATTCATCCCAAAAATATCAAAGAATTGCTTTAAAGATGAATACACTCTTATACATATGTAATTTTCAAGTTTTTGACATTTTTTTGTGTGGTAAATTGAATAAGATATCCATCAATGCCAAATTCTCCCAAATCCTACACCCGGGCGAAGAGTTAGAGATATTTTAGTAAGACAGTGTACCACCTGGTACTTTAGTGCACCGCGAAGGCAGTCCAAATGGAATATGTCATTTTCCAGTGAGACAACTCAATACCACCACATAACACCAACTAGCCTTTTTTCGAATTGTCAGTTTCCAGTGAGGTACCGCGATACCGGTGTGTCGCGCCGCAGCTTATTTTCATATTTGTCAGCTTCCAGTACACGAATAGGATCCCACTGCATCATGGTGAACTTCTAGGTTGCATCCAAGGGTCAAATTCTGAGTTGTCTACTTTCAAGTGACACGATGTGATACCACCGCGTCTCGCCAAGGGCCTAGATCGGGATCTTTTAGTTAATTTTTAGTTTTAAATTTCAAATTTTTAAATCATTCAAGGGGTATTTGAGTCTTCTGTCATGGCCCTAGTCAGCCTTTAATTTGAAATTCAACCCTAATAAACCTAGTTACACCATTATTCATTCAGTTTGTCACCAAATTAAATCATTCTCTTATTCATTCAGTTTTTCACATAATTAAATCATTCTCTCTCAAGAGGAATAAAAACCCTAGTTCAAGCATCAACGTCAATCCATAAGAATATATCCAAGAATCTTCAAGAACTCTTCTTCTCAAGTATGTTAGGTGATAACGCTCAATCTACAGCTCTCGTAGGAGTGTAAAGCGGTCGTTGTCAAATATATAACCCAACTGGGTTGGGTATCGATCCCACGGGGAATAGCTTGGTCAACAAGTAAGCAAAGATTACTAGAATTTTAGTGCAAGTCTCATAAAAAGGGGGGAGTTTTGTCGTGAAAGTAATGTAACCAAAGTAATAAGGTAAAAACGGAAAATAGCAAAGTAAAAAGAAAGAATGTTTAGTAAAATGTAAAACAATGAGAATTGAGAGGTTGGGGTTATGTCCACCTTATGATTTGTACGTCTCTATTTGCTATGAGTTATGTGGAATTCAGACATGCATGTGCTTATAGAGAATTGTATTCGATGGTAAATCCAAGCGTCTTTCGACCTAAACAAGGACTATTTCACTTTAACTCTTTCGAGCTTAAAGCGTATCTAACGGTACAAATTCTCCAAGAGGTTAATCCAGTTAGGGCACTAACTTTTTTATAGGGGATGGGACCCTATTACCTTGACATTATCTCTTTTCCATACATATAACTTTTCTTCCGAACAAGTTAATGCTATACTGGTGTATTCTATGCGTCTGCAGCCACAAGAATTTGCATTAAGATGAAGAGAATAATGATATAAGCAACACACGTGTTACGAATTCACAAACTCATATCCTTAGATAGTATCTCATAAGGCTTCCATAACCCCAATAAAGAAGTTTAGCTATTCATGAGTGCGATCGAAATCATAATAGACATTATCATTATACCACAATAAAAAATCTCACGTGCAGTATGGTGTGGTATGGCGTTAGGCGTGAATTCCTTGCAAAATAGCGATTCTCTTGTTGTAAAATTAAAAGTTGAATAGATGAAAAATAATGTCAACAATGAATTAATAAAGAAAATTGTTTTGATGGATGGATGGATGGGAATTGATGGAATGGGGGAATGAATGAAAATCTCTAGCAAAATAGCGTATTTATAACACCCATATCCTATTCCTACTAAGCTACTGCATTACTTAACCCATTCCTACTGGGTTACTGCATCATTATCCTAATCCTAATAAATTACTCCTAGTCCCCAAAGTCTTTAGAATTGCTATTTTTGCCCAGGACAAATTTTCCATGCGCCACTTTTGGTCCTTGGCATCCAAGCTTTCCCTTCCTTCTTTCGTGAAGCTTTCTTTGGCGTCAAGTTATCCATAAAATGCTGAAATCTGCATCATTTATACCTGAAAACTTGCTAATCACGTTTGTTAGCTCACTTATAGGAAAAAGGACTAAAAGTGCATGAATTATGTAATTTGTCCTCAAAACTTGGCTAAAATATGGGTAAAATATAGCACTATAGGCGTGTAAATTCGCCTATCATCAACACCCCACACTTAAAGCTTTGTTCGTCCTCGAACAAACTATCATGCCCCTCTAAACATCGACTTAGGGTTTCACAGTAACAACGCAAAATATTCATCAAGACAAGCATAACAATTATCAACAAAGAGTAGTTTTCTTATTATTAGTAGAAACAATTCAACCTCTAACATAGACTCGTGATGGTGGTCAACTCATATTCAAAAGTTAAGGCATAAAGAATCATACACGACTACCCAAAACTCATCAACCATGTGTGTCTCACCATTTGTTACCCATAATCACTCACAGACATAGTATATTTGTCAAAACATGGGTATCAGAGTATCCTTGCTCTCACTCTCACAAAGAATTCATATGCTGCAACTGATGACCATAGGCTTTCCCTTAGTGTAATGCTCCACTAAATACCAGAATGCTAAGCTTAAGATCAAATAGGTTTTCTACAGGTTGTAATGTAGGCTAACGGACGGGTAGGACTATTTTGGCCAGAAATAGTGACTATGTTCCTAAGCACTTTAATACATCACATTATGCCATTAATACTTTATTTTCAAACAACCTTTCTTCTTTCTTTTATTCTACCATATTTCTCCTCTTTTGTTTTTCAATTTTAAACATAACTAACTTTTTAGTTTTCCTTTCCTTTGTCTTTTCATAACACACCTCTTATGATAGCAATTCTTTTTCATAATAAATTCAAGCACCAATACATTCTAAAGCATCATACTCATCCAATTTCCTCTTATTTTGTCACATGACTTTACACTTTAAAGCACTTAGGAATTTGGATCAAATTATGGTCTTGAAAAAATGGATTAGGCTTACATAAGAGGTTGTCAAAGAAAATAGGCTAAAGGCTTAAAAGGGGTTAACTAAGATAATGTCCACGGGTAGGTAAAAAGAAGGTAAACAATCATAGGTTGCCAAAGAAATGCCTAAATCATCTCCTAAACTTGCACGCTTTATTTTCGCTTTACATACATACCAGGCAAGTTCTAGCATCAGCCACAAGCATAGAATATACTATATCCTCACACACACAAGGCACATGGTCAACTTTATTGGGAGTAGTATAGACTCTTGACCCAACAGATGAAGGAATTAAACCACACAATATCACATAGTGAGTCACAATTAGAGCCTAAACGTCTCAATAGTCATGATTTTAGCACAAACTCTTGTTATAATCTCATGCTGCCTATTAGAATAATTTAACTACTAAAAAAAATCTTTAACTAAAAAAAAATGAAAAAAACTAAGCAAAAACAAACTAAGCTAAGTAAACAAACATAAATGCAAATGCGGATAAAGGAGTATAGCATGCAAATACCATCCCCACACTTAGACGGGACACACTACCCTCAGTGGAAAATAAATACGAATAACCTGGTCAGTCGGACTCCTCCTCTATGTCGGGGGTCATACCCCCTTCGTCGGAATCATCATAGGAGTCGTCGTCATCAGAATTCTCCTCCACGTCGGAGTCTAGCATTCGTCGATCATCATCGATTGGCACATCGTCATCAAGAGGTTCCTCAAAATATGTACCTACTCCACACATCTCCCTTGCATGTACATTCATTGGATAGTCATGATCCATCTGTTGGAGCTCTGCAGCAGTTGGAACACGACCTCCGCTCATCATTGTAAACCGAGTCATGCCATAAAGATGGCAAAAGAAACTCTCATCTCGAGCATGCCTTTCTGAAGTTGTAAGGTTGACGCCATGCGTAATTTCAGCATCCTTAACCTTCGTGAGGTCAACCTTCTTTGGGTTGTGTGGGAGTTTATGATCAGCCGGTTCCTCTTCGATGTCTTCCTTCCTCAATATTGCGGTCAACAGGTTGCCAAAACTAAAGTGGGACCTCTTGTGTAGCATAGCTTTCCGCATTGTAGATCGAATAATTGCCCATATGTTGATAGGGACATTCGTCATCAATGTGTATACCAAGCACACTCTATCTCATGTTATCTTGGTGTACTGGGTCCCTGGAATGAGGCAAGAGTTGACTATGCTCAACCATATCCTTGCTTCCCTATTCAAAGGAGCATATGGGAAGGTGTTGTGTCGACCGGTGTCTTTGTGTCTACTCCACCGTGCCATGGATCTTGTTCCACAGAGTGTGTGTCGAATGGCTCTATATGGAGGTCTACTGTAAAGCTCTTTCAATGGTGATGGATCAACAGCAGGCAAGCCAAGAAAGGAGTTGAAGAAATCCGCATTGAGTTGCAAAACTTGGCCCCGAATCTTGACCTCGCTTCCTGTGGTTTTCGGTGACCAGTTGGCATAGAATTCTCTTGTTAAATTGATATTGCATTCTACCATGTCTCGGAAGATGAAATCAAGATGTAACGCCACAATCTTGGCCAACATTCGCGGTTCTTTCTTTGCTAGGGTTTCCTTGTTTATCAAGTCCACATGAACATATTTCTTCTCTTTGTTGATCCTATACCATTCCTTTGCTTTCTCCTCTAAAACCTATTTAATTCCGAACATGCAGCGTGGTAATTGCATCGAGGATGATTCTCCTTGCTCTTTTCGGCCACTTTTCTTGCCTTTTTGTGAAGTGGTAGCCTTATCTTTGCCTTGTCTTGCTTTGGGTGCCATTGTACCTGAGATTGATTGATGCCTTTGGATGATGTTCTTATGAAGAAAAAGAGCAAAAGGAAAATTTTTGAGAGGATTTGGAGACTATAGGCGGCGCTTATGCTAGGTTTCCAATGTGTTTTTTGTTCAAGACTAAGTCTCTTATTTATAGGGGAAGGTTGGGTCGGGTTTTGACCCATTTAAAATCGGATTTGGAGACAATAAGTAACCATAGGCGGCGCCTTTTGCTTTGCCTATGCTTGGTATAGGCGGCGCCTTTTGCAAAGCATTGTCTAGCATAGGCGGCGCCTATGCCATGGCATTCCTAGGCATAGGCGGCGCCTTTCACTTAGCATATGAGATTCAGAGACAAAAGGCATTGGCATAGGCGGCGCCTATGCTATGGAATACTTGGGCATGGGCGGCGCCTATGCTATGGCACACTAGATTCCGAGAGCTTAGGCCATAGTATAGGCCTTGCCTTGTTCGTGGCCTAGTTTTACATAGGCCTAGCCTTGTTCGTTGGCTATATTTTCATAAGTAATGCCCAATCCATAGCCTTTTGCTTCTTCATTCCTAACTTACCACCTTTAACATGTAATACGTCCAAATCAAAATTTGAAACCGACCTTCTCGTTTTACACCTCTTTGCACCTACATTTACTCAAAAACAACAAAGACGATTAGAATGATGGGTTGCCTCCCATCAAGCGCCTTAGTTTTAGTCGTGGCACGACTCTTCTTTTTGGATTTTTATTTATCAAAAGCAAACAATTAGTAGAACGAAAGAAAGAAAAAAATAAAAAATGATGGGTTGCCTCCCACCAAGCGCTTGATTTATTGTCGCGGCACAACATAGCTATCTCGATTACTTAGACTTCATCGAGATAGATGGTAGATCATTTTCTGAATGGATTCAGATGACAATGAGTCTTACTTGTAGGCATGCAATCGTCTACGAGATGATCCTTGTGCAAGCCTATCCCGGGAGGGATACCAATTATATCATCAATAGTCCAACCCATGGCTCTTTTGTATCTCTTCAGAGCAGAGATAAGAGACTCTACGTGTTGTTCACTTAAATCATCCGCCATACTTACCGAAAGTATATTTCCACTTTCCAAGAACACATACCTTAGATAATCGGGGAGCTCTTTCGATTCTAGCATTGGTGGCTCTTCAATGGAAGTCTTCGCTGTTGGTGACGGTTGATTCTTAAGATCAAGGTTCGGCTGTTTAGGAATATGAGAATAGGACCCTATATCTGTTAGAGCACATATAGTTTCTTCATAATCTTCATCATCCTTATGCTCAACATTTAGTAGCGCAGCAGATAATGGCTCAACAGTAAGCTGTTTCGCTACAGATAATGCTTTCTTATCCTCATAATGAACATTAGCTACAGAGAACACATTCATATTGCTGGGCTGCTTCATTGCTTTGCATATATCAAAACGGACCACTTCGTCATTCAATCGAAATAAAAGCTCATTAGCTCTCATGTCAATAAGCACACTTCCTGTTGCAAGGAAAGGGCGTCCCAAGATTATGGGAACTTCAGAGTCCTCCTCACAATCCAGAATTATGAAGTCTGCCGGAAAGATGAATGAAGAAACCTTTACCAATACATCACTCAAGATACCCACAGGTTGTTTTACCGACCTATCAGCCATCACGGGCCTCATATTAGTTGGTGTCAGATCGCCTAACCCCAACTTCTTATAGATGGATAATGGCATCAAATTGATGCTAGCACCCAGATCACACAATGCCTTAGCAAAATTCAAAGATCCAACAGTGCAAGGAATAGTGAAGGCACCAGGGTCGGCCTTTTTCTGAACTAGTGATCGGGTAGCAATAGCGTTGCAATGATGAATAGTATCTTTCAATTCATAGCTTGCTTCCCGCTTCTTTGTCAAAAGATATTTCATAAATTTCGCATACCCAGGCATTTGTTCTAGTGCCTCTACCAACGGAACATTAATGGTCAGCTGCTTTAACATATTCATGAATTTGCTGAACTTTGTATCATCCGCAATCTTCTTCAATCGTTGAGGAAAAGGAGGTGGTGGATAACGAATCATTTTCTCCATGACTTTCTTCTCCTCTTGCTTCCATTTTTCAGCCTTTTTAGGCTGCAACATACTTGGTGTGACGTCACGGATGTCGTGGGTAGTTTCTACGGCAGCTTCTCCTTTTACCTTATCATCGATGTCTGCTGCCTCGTCAACCACTTGCTTGCCTTTGGATGAAGTTTCCAGCACCTTACCACTTTGGGTAGTAATAGCCAAGCATGATCCGTCATTCCTTGGATTTTGCACAGTGTCGCTAGGTAAGGTGCCAGCCTTTCTTTGATTGAGTGCTGCTGAAAGTTGGCTCAATTGCTGCTCTATTTTCTTGATTGAAGTGGAATGTGAGTCAACCAATTGCTTCATTGAGGACAAATCATTTATTATCTCCATTACTCCCGCGCTGGTTGCTTCCACTCCTTTCAACAATTTAGCCATCATATCTTCCATGCTTCCGGAACCAGATGTGGTGGTGTCACGTCTTCCTGGGGGAACGTATAAACCACTCTTTTCATTCTTGTTCTTCCAACTTCCTTGGTCCTTGTTTCCAGATTTATCATAATAGTTCCGACCTTGGTTTCCTTGGGTATTACCTCGGAAACCCCCCTGATTGTTCAAGTAGTTGGCCTCTTCTTCCAAATCATATTCGTCTCTTCCTTTTGACGCAATAGCTTTGACTTTTTCGGTCTTCCTTGATAATAGATGCTTTTTAAGAAGATCCACTTGTGTTTTTATGTGCGCCATATCTTTATCACGTTCTTTTTCTCTTTTACTTTGGACTGTAGACATGCCAATAGATAAAGTGGGGCTTGCTACCTCAGAATCCTTGGTATGCCAAGCTCTACTTTGCTTCATCATACGATCTTGCATATTGCTTGCTTGACCAAAGGTGAGGTCCATAAAAGATCCTCCAGCCGCATTATCCACCACTGGTTTAGTTATTGAATTCAAGGCTCTATATAGTATCTCCATTAGGTGAACATTAGTCATATGATGGTTCGGGCACCGCATTAGCTTTTTCTTGAACCTCTCCTATGTTTCATGAAGGGCTTCAGTTGGAAGCTGCCGAAAGTTGCTGATTTCATCTCTCAATTGTGCTCTTTTGGATGGCGGAAAGAATCTTTCTAGGAAAGCATCTCTCAATTGCCTCCAATTTGTAATAGAATCAGGAGTCAGCCCATTCAACCATAGAGTTGCCTCCCCAGACAGAGACAATGGAAATAGACATAATCGAATTGCATTCTGACCAACACCAGGATTGTCAAATGACTTGCATGTAGAAATAAAGTTGATGAGATGCATATTCGGATCATCGCCTGCTAGTCCACCAAATAATCCCTTGAGTTGCAATAACTGAATCATGGTCTTGTGATGTTGAACTTAGCTCCGGGTGCCAATGGTGGAGGAATAATGGCTCCTGTGGCTCCGGCTCCATCAAGATCATCATCATCATCGTCGAAAGCTGGTTGCATAGCTAGGCGTTCAGGCCTAAACCTAGCTTGACGATCTCTTCTGTTGGCAGGTGTTGCAATCTCAGCAGCATGCCTAGGGTTTAGTAACTCGTCATCACCTAGGTCCTCGTCGTCAGGATTTATTGCTCGCCCAGGGTTATCAATATTTTGTTGATGCACTTGAGCAGCTGCTAGAGCAGCAAGTCTCGCCTGTTCCTGTTGAGCATCCATCCTTTCAATTTTGTGTTGTGCCTCCATTCTGCCAATACGTTGTGGTTCAGGATTTATAGGTAATAACGGTTGACCAGAACTTCGAGTATGGGGCATGCACCGAATAAAAACTTGCAGAAAACAAAAAGAAAAACTAAAAGTAAAAGTACGAGAGTCATTGACCAAAGGATCTAGTAATTATCACAAGCTTAGTTGACAACCGTATTCCTCGGCAACGGCGCCAATTTTTGCTAACGCTCAATCTACAACTCTCGTAGGAGTGTAAAGCGGTCGTTGTCAAATATATAACCCAACTGGGTTGCGTATCGATCCCACAGGGAATAGCTTGGTCAACAAGTAAGCAAAGATTACTAGACTTTTAGTGCAAGTCTTATAAAAAGGGGGGAGTTTTGTTGTGCAAGTAATGTAACCAAAGTAATAAGGTAAAAACGGAAAATAGCAAAGTAAAAAGAAAGAATGTTTAGTAAAATGTAAAACAATGAGAATTGAGAGGTTGGGGTTATGTCCACCTTATGAGTTGTACGTCTCTATTGGCTATGAGTTATGCGGAATTCAGACATGCATGTGCTTATAGAGAATTGTATTCGATGGTAAATCCAAGCGTCTTTTGACCTAAACAAGGACTATTTCACTTTAACTCTTTCGAGCTTAAAGTGTATCTAACGGTACAAATTCTCCAAGAGGTTAATCCAGTTACGGCACTAACTTTTTAATAGGGGATGGGACCCTATTACCTTGACATTATCTCTTTTCTAAACATATAACTTTTGTTTCGAACAAGTTAATGCTATACTGGCATATTCTATGCGTCTGCAGCCACAATAATTTGCATTAAGATGAAGAGAATAATGATATAAGCAACACACGTGTCACGAATTCATAAACTCATATCCTTAGATAGTATCTCATAAGGCTTCCATAACCCCAACAGAGAAGTTTAGCTATTCATGAGTGCGATGGAAATCACAATAGACATTATCATTATACCACAATAAAAAATCTCACGTGCAGTATGGTGTGGTATGGCGTTAGGCGTGAATTCCTTGCAAAATAGCGATTCTCTTGTTGTAAAATTAAAAGTCGAATAGATGAAAAATAATGTCAACAATAAATTAATAAAGAAAATTGTTTTGATGGATGGATGGATGGATGGTGGATGGATGGGAATTGATGGAATGGGGGAATGAATGAAAATTTCTAGCAAAATAGGGTATTTATAACACCCATATCCTATTCCTACTAAGCTACTGCATTACTTAACCCATTCTACTGGGTTACTGCATCATTATCCTAATCCTAATAAATTACTGCTAGTCCCCAAAGTCTTTAGAATTGTTGTTTTTGCCCGGGACAAATTTTCCATGCGCCACTTTTGGTCCTTTGCGTCCAAGCTTTCCCTTCCTTCTTTCGTGAAGCTTTCTTTGGCGTCAAGTTATCCATAAAATGCTGAAATCTGCATCATTTATACCTGAAAACTTGCTAATCACGTTTGTTAGCTCACTTATAGGAAAAAGGACTAAAAGTGCATGAATTATGTAATTTGTCCTCAAAACTTGGCTAAAATATGGGTAAAATATAGCCCTATAGGCGTGTAAATTCACCTATCATCATTAGGTGTTCATCTATGGTTTCCTTTTTAACCCATAGAATCCAAAAATATGTTTTTATATATACAAGATCTCATATTTATGATTTCCATCTTTTAATTAGATTGAATTCATGTTTATGATTGTAGTTAGGCTTCAATGCATGATTTATGTGCAAGTTTCATGAAATTGAATAGCTTGTGTGATGAATACATGATTATCTTGGTAAACCCTGGAATTTACAAGATGATTAAAGTGTCTATGATGTTAATTGGGTTTTAATCCATGATTATTATATGATTCATGAAATTAGATTAGTATTTTATGGGGAATTATATGAACTGCATGTTAAACCTATGGAATTGTAATTGGTTATTGTAGTTACCATGTTTATATATTACCATGATTATGTGCACGAAGTTGTAATAAAGTGATGAAATCATGACATGTTAGTTTATGAACAAGATTATGCCCAACAAGTGTTTGATAAAATATCTCTATAGGTGATATATGAATATGTATACATTGTTATCCTTTGCAAGATCATATGATGCTTTACTTTTCATACTATAAATTCCTGGGGGTATTTAATACCTAACTATTTAGCTATTCATTTAGAGCCAGTGTCAGTTACAGAATAGTTTTAGTCTTATCACAATCAATAATAATCTAAGTAAGATAAAAAAACTCAATAGAACTCAGTCAGTTATAGACCTCAAAATACTTTGTGAAATCAACCCAGTTCAGTCAAGTACAACAGTTCAGTATCTATTCAGTTGGGAGCAAGATTTAGTACTATGCGAGTGCAGGGATGAAGACTTCCCAATCAGATAGGCAAAGTCGTTAATATCTGTCCCTGTACTCCATAAATGCGTAGCCAACACAGGATGAGGAGTCACCCATCATAATAGGCTTGACTACCTCCCAGGGAACACCCATCAGATTAGGCTTGGCTATGCCCAGGTGTCACCCATCAGTTATGCTTGAATTCATAGTTTTCTAGTATTAGTACCTGTGCCACAGTATTACACCCTTCCACCTAGGGTTACAGGTTGGAACCTAATCAATTTAGGGAGGGGCATATCAGTTAGATTATTACCTCCTATAATTTTATTTCCAGTCATCAATTTAGAACTCTGTTTAGTTTATAGAATAAAGACTATCAGGAATAGTCAATCAGTATCAGTAATTCAGTTATCAGTAATTTTAGATTATCACTTACTCACTAACAGAACTCAGTTCTTAGCTTCAGAAAATCTTTGTTATGGTATACATGTATGCACAGTATTGCATACATAGTATTTACAACAGTTTAAGTTATCCACCTACTCATATTCAGTTATTATATATCATTCAGTCAGTTATGTTCATACATATGAGCCCTTGCAATCAACCTTACCTCATCTAGTCTACTAGTATATTCCACATACTATGCATACTCTTTATTTGTGCTATGATGTCTCATATTATTGGTTCGGATGCTCAGGTTTCCCAACTGCGCTTAGATAGATCCATTTAGTAGTGGTATATTTAGTAGTGTGTCCTCATATGCTTTTATTTCAACATTTTAGTAGTTTTTGTATTATACTAGATAGAGTTAGTTGGGGTAGTATCCCATCAACTCGATATTCAGACAGTTTAGTAAGAGGTTTTCAGACTAGACGAGTTCAGACAGTATTTTTAATATAGGTGTTTTATCAGATATTGTTAGTCATCATTATTAAAGATTTTGAACCTTATGACATTTTAGCCTATTTTTCTGCATTTATTTAGAATTATTGTCTAGTGCTCACAGGAGATATAAGTCATTGGTTAGCTTGTGGTCCTTTGGGGTTGTAAGCATCATGTGATAACTAGGGGGTAGTCTCGGGTCATTAAAAAATTAGTATCAAAGCCTAAAGTTAAACAAAGTTTTACGTAGTCTTAAAGTCACATCACATAGAGTCTTCTGCATGGGTTTGTAGTACGCCACACTTATGAATAGGAGGCTATGAGATGTTTTAGGAAAAGTTTCCCTTCATTCAGTATTCATGTCGTGTGAGTAATCCTAATCTCAAGTTAAACTCTCAGTATAACTCATCTCTTCCTTATGCTTCCAAAACATGCTTTCCATAGAAGCTAAAGAAAGAATCAATGAAAATCAGTCAGCACCTCAACCCGTTCAGGCAGATCCCCTAGACGAGCATGTCTCTCATGCAAAATTTAGAGCTGGTTTGACTACTTTAGCCTATCTATAGTTATTCAAAACAACCTATAAGATGTTGTCCTATCTAGGCTTGAGTTTCATATTTAGCAGAGCAAAAGGGAGAAGAGTAGGAGGAAAGATGGGAGAATAAAAAAGTCGGGACAAGTGTTTTTAAGCCAATGTTTGAAGGCAATAACTGTTACCAGTTTTGTCCAAAATCTTTAGTTCCAGCTCCATCATCAGTTAGTGCGCTAGTACTAAAGTTTAAGTATGACAGTCATGATGGGATGCCAGGGTCCAAAACCTAGGGTAGTGTGAACAGTCATCGTACCTATCCGCTTTGTGAAGAGTGTTGTAAACATCACCTAGGTGTATGTAAAAGGGTAGCAATGTATATTTGGATAAGGAAAGACAGGACATAGGACGCGGGAGTGTAGAGTAACGGCTTAGAGGGGAAATGATTTTCATCAGTAGAGATAGTTAAACTATCCTTAAGCTCAGTTTAGTAGCCTAAACTAGAAGAGTGCCGTTTCCAGTGCCCCCAGTAGGAAATGCCCAAATAGGTTATATATATTTCAATCAAGACAAGATCAAGAAAATTCTACTAATAAAGTCACTGGTATGATACAGATCTAATATTTACATGCTTATACCTCATAAGATCTAGGAGCTCCTTCGTCATTTGTAACTCTTTGCATCGCAGTCCACTGTACAGTCAGATCAAATCTTGACAAGAACATTTCTTAGAGCCTACCTAACCATCACATGTAAACTTATTCCAGCCGGATGAGTATATAGAATTTGCTCAATTACATTATTCCATAAAATTTCTTCAGCTTAGTTTAATAATAGAGTCATTCAATTTTCTTTTCTTGACGAACAATCATTGAATAGAAGTGTAGTACCTCAAATTCAGTTGATTTAAGTTTGAATCTCTAGATTGAACTAGTAGAAAGAGAAGTTGAGAATTCTAAGTTAGTCAGTGTTGTGGTTGTTATATGATAATTTTTTGGGTAAAATAAAGCTAAGAATCATATATCGAAAGGAAGTACAAGTAGTGGGCCTCAAATTATCAGTAGTAGTCCTTCAAAATGATTTTAGTGTTTATGAGCATTATCATATCTGAGACTCTAGAGTAAAGTGGTCCTAGTTTGTTTTAGAGTTGATTAACGGGTTCACAAAGTTAGAATAATGCTTTAATCTAAGTGGGAGATGGTAGGACAAGTAACCAAGTCAGTCCTTCAAATTTTAGAAGAAAGGTCCTTGTGTGTCGAAAAGCAGTAGGAGTGGTTGACGGCCAAACCGTCCTTACCTCTATCCAAAGTTTTGTACTACAACTGTCACGATATATATTCATGACTTATATCTCACTTGTATGATCATAAATCATATTCTTTCACCATATCGAAAAATCATATACGACTATAGTCCCTAGTACAGGGAGTTCCAGATCACTTAGTGTTACAAATCCTATTCCATGAATATCAAAACTCCAACCCCGGTCATGCAGCTCATGACTCAGGTGCTCATACCTTATAGTATACTCAGTTCCTATGGCTCATGCTACGCTCCTAATGATCAGTTAAACTCATACTATGTCATGTTTATTTTCAGTTTGGACCTCTTAGTAAATCCATAAGTTGATATTCTATTCCTCAGGCTACATTTAAGTATCAAGTTCAGTTATATTGTCCATTCATGCTTCTGGCCCCTATGTTTTAGCCTTTAAGTAAAATCTCCTTATGAAATGATATAGTGATGAGAAATTCCTTAGAAGTGAGAGAATAGGGTAGATGTTTGATGATTAAGGAAATATTGGTGCATGCATGTTTTACCCAAAGCTGTAGCTATGAAGATAGGCTTAAAAGTCATGTTAGTGTGAGGGTGAATTGCTTACAAGAAGTTGAGAAAATACAGAATGTGAGTTTACATTTAAATCCTCAATTTGGTTCAGTCCCTATCATGTAGCTATTAGAACTCAGTCACAGTCTCAATTAGCATTCAGCTCCATACTTAGTCCCATTTTATGATTGCGTGACCAAAGCATATAGTTACAAGTTATTCAGTTGTCAGTATCTCAGTATTTTAGATTCATGTTATGGCTTTGTTTTGCATTCCTAGGTAATACCATTCCCACGAATTCATGCTAGATTATCTCATGTTGCTTAGTCAGTCCCTTCCTTATAGTCATAATACTCTACAACTTTAGGCTAGTTATTCAAACTAAGTATAGTTCAGTCTTGCATGCCCAGTATTCCACTATTAGTCATGTTGTAATTTCTTATTTAGATTCCTTGCTCAGCTCAAACCAAGATCCCTTACTCCCTAAGTCCATTAAAACATCCTAGAAGTAATATTGAAGAAATACTACAGTTATGTATATGTTTTTCGTATGAGTTAGCTCATAAAGCCAGCAATTCAGTTTAGCAGACAGGAGGACAAATTTGGATTGTTTCTCATCTTTCCATCTAGTCGTCCTATCCTAAAATGTAACATTATAGTATTTGTAGGTTTAGCCCATTTCATGTATCATGCCCTAGTTTAAGATCCTAGATATTCAGTCATGATTCAGTTTGTAGGTGCCCCATACATTGTTCATGATTTTCCTTAGTCTCTTAGCCAAGTAAGAATTTTCTAAGGACAGTGTCCCTAGGGGGAGATGCACTATAACCCCCAAGATATCATGTTCTAAACCTTTCATTTTCTCTTCGCACAACAAATCCAGTTTGAGTAATGGGTCCTCACAGTTGACCCTCTAGTTCCAAACTCTGCTGTAAGCTTTGTACTCAAGGGCTCAGTTTAGTTTACGATATTTAGTTTGAACATCATATATCAGACTTATTCATGTGCGCATGTTTTTGTTCATACATATTTAGTAAATGATCTTAGGCTTATTAGTGTTCTTATCTTGAGGTAATAGGGAATCCAATAGGGAATACAGTGCTAACTAATTATTGTGATTGTTATTAGACTGTTCATCTAAGGCTCTAAAATAAAGGGAATTTGGAAATGTTAACGGTATTCTTTTGTAGTGGTCGCTGTCAAATATAGAACACAACTGGGTTGGATGGCGAATCCCACAGGGAATATAGTGCTCACTTAGTATTGTGATTGTTATTAGACTATTGATCTAAGGTTCTGAAATAAACGGGGTTTGGAAATATTAATGGTATTCTTTTGTGTTTGTGCTACACAAAAATCCAGATACAGAGAGTAAATGTAGATGTAATTTTAATTATAATGAATTAACTAGAGTAATGCTCACCAAGATATTCAAACAATTAGGGTTGGGAGTTTGTGTTCGAAATCTAACTTTTGTATTCAATTGCAAAAATTATTGAATTCTAAGGATTATCCTTATGTTTCTAAACCTAATAAGTATTTCACACTTTACTTCTCTCGAACATAAAGGATTTATGCGTTATTCAATAACAAACTTATGAGGGTGATCCTGTTAAGGCATCAACCCATTAACGCTAAGGGTAAACTTATGGAGTTCATGTTAATCACTTATTTTCCCAACATCTACTTTCTTGTCAGACAAGTGAAGTTTATGGGCTCACTTCTCAAGTTTTCTACCAAGAGATGTCATTAAGATGAAGAAAAATTCATGCAATTTTGATAGATGTTAAAAATCAAACACATTAACAACAGTAAAATAGTTCTCTACATCATGGCTCCCATAAACCTAGTTTGGGGAATTTAGCTACTCATCTCCACATAAGAAATCAAAGTTATATTCATGTTTATAAATAACTTCAGAAAAGTACTTACAAAAGTCACAATATTATTCTTCACAATATTTGATGGGAAATATGAAAACTAATAATAAACTCTCAATCACTCGATTCAAATCCCAATGAAAGGTAATACAATGCTCTCAATAAAGGAGAAAGCATGCAACTAAAGAAAAAAAGATTAGGAATAAACCCTAATACTTGGTATTTATATGATTCCAAAATTGGGTTTTTAAAATTCAAACTCAGATCCTCCACATTTTGGTCGATGGATCGAGTGACGGTCCATCACAGATCTGACGATACGTTGCCTGCACCATCACTGGGTGTCTAGTGACTCCATGTTCTGCTTCTGTGCGACGGGTAGTGCGACGACCTATCATAAGGTTGATAGTCCATCGCCCTGACTGTCGCAGGACTTCCAGTGATGATGCATTATGTATTATGTTGACGGTTCATAACGATAGTTCATTGGAAGGACAACAGTCCATCGCCTAGACCGTCGTAGGATGATCCATCGCCTAAGCCGTCAGTGCTTAATTTGCCTTTGTTTTGATTAAATTGTCCAAGTTATCCTTCACACTCAGTCCTTATCCTAAAAGCACTAAAATTCCATGTTAAATACAACCATGGTTGCTTGAAAACACACAATTATCCTAAGGAAAAGTCCTAAAATATTTTGTCAAAAGCCGGAATATCAACACCCTAAAAATAAGGCAATTGCTTGTCCTTAAGCAACTCAACACCATGATACATATATGAATAACATCATGATGGGCATTTTATAGTAAAACCAACACAATCATTCCACTACCCATTTGGTTATGCCATCTCAACACACATGGATCCACTACTGGCATTAACTACTAATCAATACATTCATAGCTACTAATACAATACCCTAAAGAACTAAAAAGAACAAATATAACTCAACATGCCCTCACAGCCAAAAAAGTCCACCTCACATCGCACAGTTCAATCATGGACAAAACTAAGCTTCTCACTATCAGAAAAGAAGTTTCCAACACAGTTTACACCTATAAGCTTGCCCTTATCATCTAATGTTCTCTTAAGATTGGCTCGCTAAGATCAAGTAGGACTTGTTAAAGTTTGTAATGAGGTTTTAGGCTAGGTGAAAGTTATTCAGTTGGGTAAGTGACTTAAAGTACAAGAATTTTACTATCTTTACCCTTTTTTGTATCTACTTACCTGAATTAAGGACCTTCTCTTTTATTCCTAGTTATTTATCAGTGCTCTTGCGATACCCCAACTCCCCCCCCCCCCTCTTTTTTTATTGATAACATAGCATAAGCCACCCTCAACTTATGTTGATGTAGAATATTGAGGTACACAATATCTATTTAGATTGCTAACTAGACCAGGGTCAGATGTTACCCCTCAAATTACTTTCAACTCAACCTCCTAGGCTACTAACAATCCAGTAGTTGGCACACTTAACTTAGGCAATTTATCTATGTTAAAGTGCAAAATGTCCATGATTAGACCAGGGACAAAACTAAATGTTTAACACCATATAGAGAGTGAATCAAACTTATTTATATAGAAAAAATAGTACCACAGCTTAAAAGGGTTGACAAAGGGAACACAATGTTTTTGGTGGGTCTATCATTTGGCTTAGTGGATAACAATACTAGAAGGCCTACTATCCTCTCTTATAGAGTCAAAAAATACAACTACATTTGATGAATAGGGCAAGTTCTAGGTGTAACACTTATGTCAGAACTACACGAATGCTCACCTACACAGGTACTAAGTGAACTTCTATCCTACTAATTTATGGGATCCAGATCACATTGCTATGCTTTGCCTTATTACTAACTTCACAAATGGTTTTACAACACTTTTCCACTTGGTAAGAGGAATTAATTATACAAAAAATGAAAAACTCAATTTTACCACTAGCAGTTGTCATCCACATATGTTCAATAGGGTGCCAACAGGAATGGAACTTTTATTTCATGATATCATATTACCAATAACAAAAAGAACATTAAAATGAAAATTCAACACTTATACATGCCGATAATATCATCAACACAGCCCCCCTCCCCCCACCAGACAAGAACATCCCACCCCCACAAAAAAAAATTGTCCTCAAACGCATAAAATTGTAAGTACAAAGGAGGGGAAAATACTTTTTATACCTCTTATTAAATTTGAGGCGTCAGTGAAGTGAGGGGAGGTGCAAGCGTCCTCAGTAGGTGGAATGTTGACTCCCATGGTGGTGGGAGTACTCAAAATTTCTCCCTCCAGTGTCAGCAGTAGCACATCTCTAACAAGGTCTAAAATTTACCCCTTAACTGTGGCTGAACTATTGGATACTCCAGCTACTTTATATTGAAGCCTTTTCTACTACTTCTCTACCTTTTTCCTTGATTTATTTACTACTGGCCACATCTGGTAATCTTTGAATTGTTCAGGTGACATGGCTACCAATCATCACTTCTTCTCTTTTTTCTTAGCAGCTTTCTCAGTCTTCTTGTCTGCTTGTGCTACTTTCTTACCTTTCTTCTTGATCAGATGCCTAAATAAGTCAATGAGACTCTCATTCTCATCACTAGAAATTTGGACTTGATTAAAGATGGTCTATCGTGGCTGCTGATTTATCTTGTCTACATCTGCCCAGAGTCGTCTAACCTCCTCTATGACTTGAGAAAAATTTGCGATGGACATTGTATCGAACTTCTTGTTGATTTGCTCCTCCATGTTGTCCATTCGCAGCTGGATGTTTTCTAAAGGGTGCAATGCTTTCTCTATAATCCGCTCAACAAAAGGTTTGAAATCTTTCCCCTATATTGCCATGTGATTTTCAACCTTTTTGACAGCCCATATAGTCTTTGCTATTTATCTCTTTCAAGCTTCATTTAGACATTTTATTGAACACCTTGCACACATTTAGGTCAAGCACAAGTTTTCTTGGCATTTTCAACATTAATCCACTACTCATTTTTCTTTTCTTGATCCATGGGCTACTCAGACTTCATCCATGATCTTTATCAAGTTTCAACTCAGTTCAGGCCCACACATAGAAACTTCAAGATCAAATAATGTTTCTTTACCATTAAAACCTTCTCAAGATTTCTTGATTCTTAAAATTAAGTGGCATAAAGAGTAAAGAAAATTTCATACCTTAGCATTGCTGCACTTGATTCTAACCTTGACTTGCACTCAAAACATAGGAAACTGTATGATAATTTAGTTTTGAGGAGAACTTTTGTTGTTTGCAAGTGAAAAAACAATGAGGGGATGAAGTTTAAATAGAAGACGGAAAAGGGAAGTGTAGGTCTTCATAGAGAATGAAAGGTAGTAGGTGCTTTGAATAATGCAGGGGTTACTGAATCGCTTCAAATTATCTATTTAAAATCATTTGGGTCGGATAAGAATAAAAGAGTTGGCTATTTAAATTGATCCAATCCAACCTTCTGAAATAAGTTTAAATTCGATGGTTAGTTTGACAGTCCATCGAATATGAGATGGTCTGTCGGTTGACCCGTCATCCCAATCCAGTGAGCATAGCTTGTGACTCCTTAGCGATGGCTCATTCGATGGTCTATCCAACTTGAAATGGTCCGTCAGTTAAATCATTGCTCCTTTAACAGTTTGTTGGTTTCTGGACATTGTTGCGATGATAAGCACGATGGTAAGTCGAGCCCTCGATGGTCTACCTGGTGACCCATCGATCACCTAAAACTTCTGCTGATTGTTTTTTCCCAACTCTTTTATACCTACACACTTCCACACACCCTTAAGCTTGCACAAATAAACAAGACAAACAGAGAAATAACCTAAATTAATGGTAGACAACAACACAAAGTGGGTTGTCTCCCACTAAAGCCTGATTTATCATCGCGGCATGACTTGGTTATCTCGATAACTCAAACATCATCGAGATAGAGAGTAGCAATACTTTTAATCGAGTCTTTTGGACTAATATAAAGTTTGAATAGTTTCCCGTTGACTTTGAACAAAACTTCCATCTTCATTTTCAAGTTCAACTACTCCAGATGAGTAGACTTGACTCACTTTAAATGGGCCTGACCACTTGGACTTAAGTTTTCCTGGAAACAATTTGATTCTGGAGTTGAACAGAAGCACTAAGTCACCTTTCTAGAAATCTCATTTTTCAATCCTGAAGTCATGATAGTTCTTCATATTATCCTTGTATAGGTCTTCCCTTTCATAAGCCCCAAGATGGAATTCATCCATCTCATTCAGTTGTGCCAATCTTAGCTCTACTGCCTCCTTCCAATTCAGATTTAATCTTTTGAGTGCCCTCTAGCTCTATCGGTAAGTGTCATGCTTTGACAAAGATGTTTGATAGGGTGACATGACAATGGGTGTGTTGAAAGTAGTCTGATACACCCAGAAGGCATCATCGAGCTTTCAATACCAATCTTGTCTACTAGCGTTCACCGTTTTGGCTAAGGTGGATTTAATCTCCCGATTCAAATCGTCCACTTGCACACTAGTTTTTGGGTGATATGGCATTGCTAATCAATGCTGTTTTACTCTATATTTTTCCAAGGCAGCTCAAAACACTTTGTTGTAAAAATGAGATCCTTCATCACATATAATAGTACGTGGTAATCAAAAGTGAGAGAAGATGTTCTTTTTAAGAAACGCAACAACTCTGTTTCCTTTATTATTAGCCAAGGGATGACTTCAACCCATTTCGATACATAATCAACATCAACTAGAATGTACTTCATCCCATACGAGCTTACAAAATGGCCCATGAAATCTATGCCATAGACGTCAAATAATTCTACTTCTAGCATCTTCGTCAAGGGCATGTCATACTATTAGGAGATTGACCCCTTCCTCTGATATTATTCATAACTTAGCACGAACTCATGAGCATCCCTGAATAAAGTTTGCCAGTAATAGCCACTCTACAACACCTTTCTAAAAGTTCAATCACCTGCTTGGTGACCTCCAATTGGGCAAGCATGACATGCTTCCAATATACTTAATACATCTACTTCTGGCATATATCTCCTAGTAATATTGTCAGCATACCACCAAAATTTGATACGGCTCATCCCAGAAGTAATATGTCATATCATGAAGGAATTTCTTCTTTGATAAAAAGAAAGATTTTCCAGAATCAACTTGCTCACCACATAGTTTGCAAAATCAGCATACCAAGGAATTTTCTCCATAACAACAGCCAAGATCTATTTATCCGGAAATGCACCATTGATCTCCATTCAATCTCTAACTGCTTGCTTACATTCCATCCTAGATAGATGATCTGCAACTTAGTTTTTACAATCGTTCCTATCTTCAACTTCAAAGTCAAATTATTCGAGACACAACACCCATCTAATCAACCTTGGTTTTACGTCCTTCTTAGCAATCAAATATCTCAAGGCTGCATGGTCAGTGTGGAACACCACCTTGGTTCCAAGCAAATAAGCTGAAAATTTCTCAAAAGCATAGACTACAGCAAGGAGTTCCTGTTCGGTGATGGTGTAGTTCTTTTGAGTTCCAATCAACGCTTTGCTGGGATAATATATTAGATGAAATAATTTATCCTTCTTTTGCCACAACACAGCTCCAAGGGCAACACAGCTTGCATCATACATGATCTTAAACAATTTTGACCAATTCTGTGCAACAATGATAAGGGCTTCAACCAACTTCTTTTTAAGGAATTCGAATACCTTCAAGCAATCATCATCAAAGTAGAAATTATCTTCCTTCTTCAAAAGTTTGAAAAGTCGTTTTGCAATCTTTGAAAAGTCTTATATAAACCTCCAATAAAAGCCAGCATGTCCAAGAAAACTACATACCCCTTTCACCGAGATAGGATGTGGTAACTTCTCAATAACTTCTACTTTGGATTGATCGACCTCTATCCCTTTTGCTGAATTTTTGTGCCCGAGAAATATGCCCTCCTTCACCATGAAGTGGCATTTCTCGCAATTAAGGAAAAGATTAAACTCCACACGCCTCTACAAAGCCCTACTCAAATTTGCCAGATACAACTCAAATGAATCTCCAACCACAGAAAAATCGTCCATGAACACCTCCAAGGTGTCCTAAACATATCTAAGAAAATAGACATCATACACCTTTTGAAGGTAGCGGGTGCTTTACATAACCCAAACGACATCCTCGTGAATGCAAAAGTTCTATACGGGCATGTGAACATCATCTTCTCCTGATATTCAGTAGCAATACATATCTGATTGTAGCCAGAATATCTATTCAAAAAACAATACCACCCTCTTCCTACCAACTGATCAAGCATTTGATCCATGAAGGGCATAGGGAAGTGGTCCATTAAAGTCCATGACTTTAGTCTGTGGTAGTGCATGCAGACTTTCCAACCAGTCTTAGGAATAAGAAGAATCAACTCATTATTTTTATTTGCAACAACAGTCATGCCCTATTTCTTGAGCACACATTGAAATGGGCTTACCTATTTACAGTCGAAAATAGGATAAACCACTCCTGCATCCAGCCACTTAATAATTTCCCTCTTAACCACCTCTTGCATTGGTGGGTTAAGTTGGCATTGGTGCTTGATTGTTAGAGTATAGTCTTCATTACGTTGTATCTTATGAGTCCAAATGCCAGGGGGAATGCCAATAATAACAGTAATAGTTCAGCCTATTGCTCTTTTGTACCTCTGAAGCACCGACACCTATTGTTCACCCAAATCAGATGAAATAATCATGGGTAACATGCTTTTATTAGCCAAAAACATGTACCTTAAATGCCCTGGCAGCTCTTTCAATTCCAACACTGGTGGCTCTTCAATGGATGGCTTCACTGGTGGTGTTGGTCGATTATTAAGATCAAGATCTAGCTTTTTAGGAGCATAAGATTATGATCCCATTCCTGTCAAAGTACAAACAAGCTCTTGCTACTCTTCAATGCCTTCACAATAAAAATTCATAAGCATTGTAGCTAAAGGCTCGACAACAAACTTCTCCTTTATTGGCACCTCCTACTTATCATCATAATATACCTCAATAATTAAGAACACACTTATTTGTTTATGCTTCTTCATTGATTGGCACACATTAAAGCACACCACTTCATCATTCATCCTAAATAAGAGCTCATTAGCTTGCAAATCAATCATTACACTTCCAGTAGCAAGGAAAGATCAACCCAAGATTATAGGCACCTCGACGTCCACCTCGCAATCCAAAATTATGGAATCCACAGGAAATATGAAGCTATCCACCTTCAGCAGCACATCATACAAAATACCAGCAAGTTATTTTACCGACCTATCCACTATCACAAGTCGCATGCTGGTGGGTATGGGATCTCCCAAAACCAACTTTTTATAAACAGTTACTGGTATCAAATTAATGTTTGCTCCCAGAACACATAAGGCCTTAGCAAATTCTAGAGACCCAATCGTACAAGGAATAGTAAATGCTCCTGGGTCTGCCTTCTTATGCACCAAGGACCTTGTAGAAATAACACATAAATGATGGAGATTATCCAACGATTCATAGCTCACCGCTCTTTTCTTCTTTACGAGATCCTTTATAAATTTAGCATATCCTGGCATTTGCTCAAGTGCTTCTACCAAAGGCACATTTACTGTCAATTGCATCAATATTGCCATTAATTTACTAAACTTCGTGTCGTCAACCTTCTTTTTCAATCTTTGAGGGAAGAGAGGTAGTGGTTTTAGGAGAGTCTTCACCACTACTTCTTTTTCCTTCTCTTTTTTCCTTTTCCAACTCATAAACAATTTGATGATTGGAAGAGGTATCAGTGCCATCCATATTTTTAGTCTCTATTGGATTACCTTATTAAGGATCAACATCTTTATTCACAGCTTTGGCCAAAGAAGGGTCTGATACAACCTTACCACTCTATAGGGTAATAGCCATGCATGATCCATCATTTTGAGGGTTTTGGATTATATCACTAGGCAGTGTTCCATACTTCATCTGATATAATACTATTAATAGTTGGCTTATTTGTTGCTCTACTACTTGATAGAGGAAGAGTGCAAGTTTACAAACTCACTCATTTATGATAAATCGCTCTTCATGGTAGTCACTCCAAAGTTGATAGCTTCAACTCCCTTCAATAATTTGTCCTTCATGTCCTCTATGGGCATCTTTCCAGAGCTAGTTGCAGCACTATCTCTGCTTCTGAACAGTACATATATCCCACTTCACTTAGCCTTACCTTTTTAATTTCCTTTCTCCTTATCCTTGTAACCATCTTTGTCGTAGTAGTTACAACCTTGATTTCCTTGGATATTTCCTTAGAAACACCCTAATTATTCAAATAGTTAGCCTCTTTTTCTAAATAAGAATCATATATACCTTTGGCTGCAACTTCTTTCACTTTTTCAGTCTTTGTAGATAATAAATGATTGGTTAATAGATCCATCTACGTTTTCAAGTGTGACATGTCTTGATCATATTCTTCCTCTTTCTTATGTTACTCCGTAGTCATGCCAATAGACACAGCAGGGATTGGTACCACAGAATCCCTGGTATGCGAAACTCTACTTTATTTGGTCATCTGATAAAGCATCTCCAAGGCCTCCTAAAAAGTGAGATCCACAAATGATCCCCCTGCAGCATTATCAACAACTAGTTTTGTAATAGAGTTCAAAGCCTAATAAAGAGTCTCCATCAGATGAATATCTATCATATTATTGTTCGAACAATATATTAGCTACTTTTTGAACCTCTCCCATGTCTCATGAAGGGCTTTAGTTGGAAACTTCCTAAATTTCCTGATCTCATACCTCAACTGTACCCTTCTAGAAGGCAAAAAGAACCTTTCTAGGAAAGCCTTTTTCAATTGCCTCCAGTTGGTTATTAAATCGGGCGTCAGCTAATTTGTCCATAATTTTCCCTCTCTAGACAGAAAGAACAAAAATAAACACATGTGGATGGAATTCTTTCCTACTCCTTGGTTATCAGAAGACTTGTAGATAGTGATAAAATTCACTAAATGCAATTGGGATCATCTCCTGGGAGTCCACCAAAAAACCCATTCAAATAAAGGAGATAGATCATTGTACTGGTTATAATTAAATTTGCTCATGGTGCTAGAGGTGGAGGAATAATAGATCTAGTGGCACTAGCTCTATCCAATCCATCTTCATTATCATTAAGATCAAATTTAATAGCTTGCTGGTCAAGTCTCACCCTGAAAGAATGTTTCTGTTCATATTTCTATTCACTGGTGCAACTACATTCTCTACACACCTTCGATTAGCATGATCTATAAAGTCATCATCTCCCAAATCATCAAAATTAGGATTAGGATGACGTGCCTACTGACCATCATTCTACAGATTTAGTTGAGCTCTAGCCAACGCAGCTAGTCTCTCAGTATCTTGGGGTTCTATCATTCTGCCAGTAAGTTTTGGTTTCATATGTATTGGTAATAACAGTGCACCCGATCTGCCTGTACTTGGTATACACAAAAAATCCCCTACACAAACAAAAACAACAAACAAAAAGTAAAATTTGGGAAACTTGACCAAAGGTCAATTAACAGACAAAAACATAATTGACAACCGTAATCCCCAGCAACGACCCCAAAATTTGATACACCAAAATTACACCTCTCTTATGAGAGAGTGAGCGATCGCTATCAAATGTAGAACCCAATTGGGTTGCATGTTGAATCCCACAGGGAATACAATATTCACTAAGTATTGTGAATGTTAATACTGAGAGTAAATGTTGATGTAATTTCAATGAGAACGAATTAACTAGAGTAATGCTCCCCAAGATGTTCAAATAATTAGGGCTGTGAGTTTGTGTTTGGAATCTAACTTATTATTCAATTGCAAAAATTATTGAATTCTAAGGATTACCCATATGTTTCTTAACCTAATGAGTATTTCACCCTTTATATCTCTCAAACTTAAAGGATTCATGCATTATTCAATAATACTCTCATGAGGGTGATTCTCTTAAGGGATCAACCTGTTAACCCAAAGGATAAACCTATGTAGTTCATAGAAATCACTTTTTTGCCCAACCTACACTTTCTCGTCAAACAAATGGAGTTTATGGGATCACTTCTTAAGTTTGCAACCAAGAGATGTCATTAAGATGAAGAAAGATTCATGGAATTTTGATAGATACTAGAAATCAAACACATTCATAACCCCAAAATAGTTCTCTACATCAAGGCTCCCATAACACTAGTTATGGGAGTTTAGCTACTCATATCCATATAAAAAATCAAAGTTATATTGATGTTCATAAATAACTTCAAAAAAGTACTAACAAAAGTCATAATATTGTTCTTCACCAACTTTGATGAAAAATATGAAAACTAATAATCAACTCTCAATCTCTAGATTCAAATCCTAATGAAAGGTAATACAAAGCTCTTAATAGAGGATGAATCATAAAACTAAAGAAAAAAAGATTCGAAATAAATCCAAATACTTCGTATTTATATGATTCAAGAACTGGTGTTTTAAAATTCAAACTCACATTCTCCGCATTTTGGTAAATGGGTCAAGCGATGGTCTATTGTAGGTCCGACGGTCCATCGCCTGCACCATCACTGGGTGTCTAGTGACTCCATGTTCTGCTTCTGAGAAACGGGTAGTGTAACGACCCTTCTCAAGGTCGACAGTCTATTGCAAGGGTGACGGTCTGCCGCCTGGACCATCACAGGACTTCTAATGATAACGCTTTATGTATTATGGTGATGATTCACACTGTTGATTCATCGCTAGGTGGATGGTTCATCGCCTGGAACATCGCAGGACGTCCAAATTCTGTGCCTTCTACTTTTTTGTCAACGTTTTAGACCAATAGATCATCGAAAAATCAACAGTCCATCGCCTGAGCCGTCGCTGCTCAATTTACCTTTGTTTTGCTTATATTGTCCAAGTTATCCTTAAAACTCAGTCCTTATCTTGAAAGCACTAAAATTCCATGTTAAATACAACCATGGTTACTTGAAAACAAACAATTATCCTATAAAAAGACCTAAAATATTCTATCAAAAGCCGGAACATCACCTAGTTACACCATTATTTATTTTATTTTCTCCAAATTGAATCAATCTGTCTCAAGAGGCAAAAACCCTAGTTCAAGAATCAAGGTCAATCCTCACGAATCCTAAGAACCTTCAAGAACTCTTCTTCTCAGGTATGTTAGGTGTTCATCTATGGGTTTCTATCACTCATAGAGTCTAAGAATCCCTTTTTAAATATACAAGATCTCAAATTTATGATTTCCATGTTATAATTATATTGAATTCATATTCATAATAGTATTTGAGCTTTAATCAATGATTTAAGTGCAAAAGTCATGTAATAGAATAGAATGTGTGATGAATATGTGATTATCTTAATAAACCCTTTAATTTACAAGGTAATTAAAGTGTCTACGATGTTAATTGGGTTTTAATCAATGATTATTATATGATTCTTGAATTTAGATTGGTATTTTATGGGGAATTATATTATTAAATGCTAAACCCATGGAGTTGTAATAAAGTGTAGAAATCATGACATGTTAGTATATAAACAAGCTTATGCCCTACAAGTGTTTTATAAAATATCTCTATAGAATATATATATATATGTATACATTGTTATAATTTGCGATATCATGTGATGCTTTACTTTTCATGCTATCGGGTCTTGGGGGTATTTAATACCCGACTATTTAGCTGTTAATTTAGAGCCAACGTCAGTTATAGAATAGTGTCACTCTTGTTATGATAAATAGTACTCTCAATTAGATATTAACCTCAGTAGAACTCAGTTAGTTATAGAGCTCAAATAACTCAGTGAAATTAGTCACGTTTAGTCCAGTACAACAGTTAAATGTCTATTAAGTTGGTAGTAGAATTTAGCACCAAGAGAGTGCCGGGATGAAAGCTTCCCCATCAGATTGGCTGAGTTGTTAGCAGTAGTCTCCATACTCCAAAACTTTGTAGCCAGTGCAGGATGAGGAGTCACCCGTCAGATTATGCTTGACTACCTCCCAGGGGTCACCCGTCAGATTAGGCTTGGCTCCGCACAGGTGTAACCCATCATTTAGTCTTAGAATCCTGGTTTTCTAGTGTTAGTACACATGAAATGGTATTAGCACCCTTCCAGCTGGGGTTACCGGTTTGACCCCAATCAATTTAAAGAGGGGCATATCAATTGGATGATTACCTCCTATATTTTTAGTTTCAGTCTTTAATTTATAACTCAGTTCAGTTTTATGGAATCAAGACTGACAGATACAATCAATTAGTATCAATAATTCAGTTATCAGTAACTTTAAATTATCAGTTACGCAGTAATAGAAATTAGTACTTAGCTTCACACTAGCTCAGTTATGGCATACATATATGTACAGTATTGCATACTTAATATTTACAACAGTTTTAGTTATCTGCATACTCATATTCAGTTATTCTATATAATTCAGTCAGTTACTGTTCATCCATATATGACCTTGCATTCATCCTTACCCCATCTAGTGTACCAGTACATTTGACATACTAATGCATACTCTTTCTTTGTGCTATGATGTCTTATATCATAGGTTCGGATGCTCAGGTTTCCCGACCGTGCTTAGATAGATCTATTCACCAGTCGCTGATTTAGTAGTAATTCCTCAACTATTGAGGATATGCTTTTATTTTAGCATTTCAATAGTTTCATTTATATAGTAGATAGAGTTAGTTGGGGGCTTGTCCCATCAACTCCATATTCAGAAAGTTCAGTCAGAGGATTTCAGCCTAGACTAGTCCAGAAAGTATTTCAGATACGGGTGTTTTATCTAATGATGTTATTTATTATTATTTCAGATTTTGAACCTTATGTCACATTTGCCTATTTTTCCGCATTTAATCTGCGTTATTGTTCAATGGTTGATAACGCTCAAACTATAGCTCTCGTAAGAGTGTAAGCGGTCGTTGTCAAATATAGAACCCAACTGGGTTAGGTGTCGAATCCCACAGGGAATAATCAGTCACTAAGTAAGCAAAGATTATTAAACTTTTGGTGAAAGTTTCGTAAAAAAAGGGGGGGGATTGTAGCGTGAATTTAAGAGTATCAAAATAGTAACGTAAGAACAGAAAATAGAAGAGTAAAACAGATTGCTTGGTTGGTTTTGATCAATGAGAATTGAGAGTTAGGGTTATGTCCACCTTATGAGTTATACGTATCTATTGACTATGAGTTATGCAGAATTCAGAAATGCATGCGCTTATAGAGAATCGTATTCTATGGTAAATGCAGGCGTCTTTCGACCATCAAGGATTATTTCACTTTAACTCTTTCGAGCTTAAAGCGTATCTAATGGTACAGATTCTCCAAGAGGTTAATCCAGTTACGGCACTAACTTTTTAACAGGGGTTGGTGCCCTATTACCTTGACATTATCTCTTTTCCTGACATGTAACTTTTCTTTGGAACAAGTTAATGCTATACTGGCGTATTCTATATGTTTGCAACCACAAGAATTTAAATTAAGATGAAGAGAATAATGATATAAGCAGCATACGTGTCAAGAATTCACAAACTCATAGCAATAGATAGTGTCTCATAAAGCTTCCATAACCCCAACAGAGAAGTTTAGCTACTCATGAGTGCAACGAAAATCACAATAGACATTATTATCATACCAAAATAAGAGTCTAACGTGATGTATTCTTTTATAGTGCTTGTGGCGTGAATTTCTTGCAAGTAGCGTTTCTCTTGTAGTGAAAATTTAGACGTCGATGAAGTAATAAGAATTAATTGAAAGAGAATGAATTGAAAGTGTTGAATGAATAATAAAAAGTAATTGATTGAAGAAGTATGAAGTCTGAAAAACTTCAGCAAAATAGGGTATTTATAATACCCATATCCTATTCCTACTAGGCTACTGTGTACTTATCCTAATCCTAATAAGTTACTGCATCATTATCCTAATCCTACTAAGTTACTACTGATCCCCAAAGTCTTTGGAAATGCTATTTTTACCCGGGACAGGTTTTCCATGCGTCACTTTTAGTCCCTAGGCATCCAAGCTCTTCTTTCCTTCTTTCGTGAAGCTTCCTTTGGCGTCAAGTTATCCATAAAATGCTGAAATCTTCATTATTTATACCTGAAAACTTGCTAATCACGTTTGTTAGCTCACTTACAGGAAAGAGGACTAAAAGTGCATGAATTATGTATTTTATCCTCAAAACTTAGGTAAAATATGGGTAGATTATAGCACTAATACGCCTATCATCAACACTCCACACTTAAAGCTTTGTTCACCCTCGAACAAACTTTCATGTCCTTCTAAACATCTACTTAGGGTTTCATAGTAACAGCACAAAATATTTATCCAGACAGGCATAGCAATTATTAACAAAGAGTAGTTTTCTAATCACTACTAGAAACAATTCATCCTCTAATATAGACTCGTGATGGTGGTTAATTTGTATTCAAGAAGTTAAGGCACAAAGAATCATACACGACTACCCAAAACTCATCAACCATGTGTGTCTCACATAAGATATTACCCATAATCACTCACAAGTTTTGGATTTTTAGAAACATAGGTACAATATTCTCCTTGCTCTCACTCTCACAAAGAATTCATATGTTGCAACTGATGACCATTGGCTTGCCCTTAGTGTAATGCTCCACTAAATATCAGAATGCTAAGCCTAGGATCAAATAGGTCTTTTAAAGGTTGTAATGTAGGCTAAGGGACGGGTAGGACTATTTTGGCCAGAAATAGTGACTATGTTCCTAAGCGCTTTAATACATTACATTATGCCATTTATGCTTTCTTTAAAACAACCTTTCTACTTTCTTTTAATCTACCACCCCTTCTCACCTCTTTTGTTATTCACTTTTGAACAGAATTAACTTTTTATTTTTCTTTTCATTTTTCTCTCTTTTTTTATAACATACCTTTATAATAACCATTCTTTTTCATAACGAATTCAAGTACCAATTCACTTTAAGGCACTACTCTCACCCAATTTCCTCTTATTTTGTCACATGACTTTACAATTTAAAGCACTTAGGAATTTGGATCAAATTATGGTCTTGAAAAAATGGATTAGGCTTACATATGAGGCTGTCAAAGAAAATAGGCTAAAGGCTCAAAGGGGATTATCTAGGATGATGTCCATGGGTAGATAAAACGATGGTAAACAATCACAGGTTTCCAAAGAAATGCCTAAATCATCTCCTAAACTCACACTCTTTATTTCGCTTTACATACATACCAGACAAGTTCTAGCATCAGCCACAAACATAGAATATACTATCATCTCACACACACAAGGCACATGGTCGACTTTATTGGGAGCAGTATAGACTCTTGACCCAACGTATAAAGGAATTAAACCACATAGATATCACACAGTGAGTCACATTTAGAGCCTAAACGTCTCAGTAGTAATGATTTTATCACAGACTCTTGTCACAATACCATGCTGCCTATCAGAATAATTTTATGCAAAGTTTTTAACAAAAAAAAATTTTGATTACTAAAAAAATAAAACAAATAAACAAATAAACATAAATAACAAAATGCAGAGAAAGAAGGATAGCATGCAGGTACCAGCACCCCACACTTAGACGGGACACACTGCCCTCAGTGGAAAATAAATAAGAAGAACCTGGTTAGTCGGACTCCTCCTCTATGTCTGGGGTCATACCCCCTTCATCGGAATCATTATCAAAGTCGTCGTCATCAGAGTTCTCCTCCACGTCGGAGTCTGGCATTCGGCGATCATCGTCGATTGGCACATCATCCTTAAGAGGTTCCTCAAAATATATACCTACTCCACATATCACCCTCGCATGCTCATTCATTGGGTAGTCATAATCCAGCTGTTGGAGTTCTGCAGTAGTTGGAACACGACCCCCGCTCATCATGGTAAACCTCGTCATGCCATATAAATGACGGAAGAAGCTTTCGTTGTGAGCATGTCTTTCTGCAGTGGTAAGGTTGACGCCATGCGAGGATTCAGCATCTTTAACCTTTGTGAGGTCAACCTTCTTCGGGTTGTATGGAAGCTTATGATCAGCTGGTACCTCTTCGATGTCCTTCTTCCTCAATATTGCAGTCAACAGATTGCTAAAGCTGAAGTGGGACCTCTTGTGCAGCCTAGCCTTACGCATTGTAGATCGAATAATTGCCCCAATGTTCATAGGGACATTCGTCATCAATGAGTACACCAATAACACTGTATCTCGTGTTATCTTTGTGTACTGTATCCCTGGAATCAAGCAAGAGTTGACTATTCGCAACCATATCCTAGCTTCCCTATTTAAGGAAGCATATGGGAAGGTGTTGTGCCGACCGGTGTCCTTGTGTCTGCTCCATCGTGCCATAGATCTTGTTCCGTACAATGTCTATCTAATTGCCCTGTACGGAGGTCTGTTATACAGCTCTTTGAGTGGTGATGGATCAACAGATGGCAAACCTAGAAAAGAGTTGAAGAACTCCGCATTTAGTTGAAGGACTTGGCCCCGAATCTTTACTTCACTCCCTGTAGTTTTCGGTGACCAGTTGGCATAGAATTCTCGAGTTAGATCGAGATTTCACTCTCCCATATCTCGGAAGATGAAATCAAGATGTAACGCCATTATCTTGGAAACATATGTGGTTCTTTCTTTTCTAGGCTTTCCTTGTGTATCAACTCCACATGAACATATTTTTTCTCTTTATTGTTCCTATACCACTCCTTTCCTTCCTCCTCTAGGACCCATTTGATTCTGAACATGAGGCGAGGTATTTGCAGTGAGGAGGATTCACCTTGCTCTTTACATCCCCTTTTCTGGCCTTTTTTTGAGGTGGTCGCTTTATCCTTTGGTTGTCTTGCTTTAGGTGCCATTGTACCTGAGATTAAAATAATAGTAATGTTAGCTTGATCTCGGTGGATCCAATCAATAAACAAGTAGTAGTGGCACCACCCCACACTTAGTTTGTTGGCACAAACTAGTTAAGTGAACGTTGTCGATTACTCAGACTTCATCGATATATGTTTAGGTGGTACGTTCCAACAATATAATCAGTGCAGTCATACTTTTCTAGTCATCTTAACTATCCTTTTCGATTCTATCTCAATTAATCTTGACAATACTTTCATGTTTGGATTGATGTACCCTTTTGAATAAGACTACTACATAGAGATTGTGTCAAGTTATGGCATAGAAATAATCAACATCTCATGTTTGTAGTTAACTATGACTTTTCATCTCAATGAACTAGTCATTCTAACATGAAATCTTTCAAGTTACAAGATTATGCAATTTTCTTGACCATGTCAATTCCGCAAAAGTATGACAGCGTATCAAAATCAAATCCAAGTTGGAAACAAGTCAAGACCATCCTTACGTATCCTTTCACTAACATAATTGTATCACAACAAATCAACCATATTCAAATCACCAACACTACTTCAAGATTTAACAATTTATTATAGGCATAGTAGTGTAGTACTTACGGAATATAAAAGAAGAGAAAAGAAGTACTTACTTGGTTGATGGCCTCGGAAGATGTTCTTGCAAAGTAAAAGAGCAAAAGGAAAATTTTTGAGAGAATTTGGAGAGGTAGGCGGTGCTTAGGTATGGTTTGCAATGAATTTTTGTTCTAAGACTAAGGTTCTATTTATAGGACAAGCTTGGGTCAGGTTTTGACCCATTTGGAATCGGGTTAGGAGACCAAAAGTGACCATAGGCTGCGCCTAATGCTTTGCCTATGCTTGGCATAGGCGGCGCCTTTTGCAAAGCCTTTTTAAGCATAGGTGGCGCCTATTCTATGGCATTATTAGGCATAGGCGGTGCCTATGCCATGGCATATGAGATTTAGAGACAAAAGGCTTTTGCATAGACGGCGCCTATGCTATGGCACTCTAGAATCCGAGAGCTTAGGCCATAGCATAGGCCTTGCCTTGTTCGTGGCCTAGATTTACATAGGCCTTGCCTTGTTCTTTGCCTATATTTTCATAAGAAATGCCTAACCCATAGCCTTTTGCTTCTTCATTCCTAGCTTACCACCTTCAACATGCAATACTTCCAAATCAAAATTTGAAACCAATCTCCTCCTTTACACCTCTTGTACCTACATTTACTCAAAGACAACAAAAACGATTAGAACGATGGGTTGCCTCCCATCTAGCGCCTTAGTTTTGGTCATGGCTCGACTCTTCTTTTTGGATTTTTACTTAGTAAAAACAAATGCAAAAGAAACGATAAAAAAAACCCCGATGAGTTGCCTCCCATCTAGCGCTTGATTTATTGTCGCGGCACGACATAGTTACCTCGAGTACTTAGACTTCATTGAGATAGATGGTGGTCATATAGTTTATCAAGTCAAGAGGACCGATATATGGTTTTACTCATTGGCCATTCACCTTAAAGACAATACCATTATTGTCTTCTAGCTCAACTACTCCAGACGAGTAGACTTGGCTAATTTTGTACGGACCCGACCATTTGGACCTTAACTTACCTAGGAATAGCTTTAGTCTGGAATTGAAAAGAATTACCATATCACCCTATTGAAAGTTTCGTTGAACAATCCACTGATCATGATACTTTTTCATCCGCTCCTTGTAGAGGTCTGATCTTTCATATGCATGTAGACGGAATTCATCCATCTCATTCAGCTGCTCCAACCTCAAGTTCATAGCATCATCCCAATTCAAATTCAGTTTCTTTAACGCCCACAATGCTTTGTGCTCGAGCTCAATGGGTAAATGAAAAGCTTTCCCATAAACTAGTTGGTACAGGGACATGCCAATTGGCGTTTTGAATGCATTCCTATAAGCCCATAGTGCATCGTCCAGCTTCCGAGACCAATCTTTCCTATTAGCATTTACAGTCTTAGCAAGGATTTGCTTGATCTCTTGATTGGAAACCTCTACCTGTCCACTAGTTTGTGGGTGATAAGGCGTGGCTACCTTATGTTGCTTGACACCATATTTTGCCAACAAAGATTTGAACAGTTTATTGCAAAAGTGAGTTCCTCCATCGCTTATGATAGTACGTGGTACACCAAAATGAGAGAAGATGTTTCTCTTTAAGAATGCAACAACACGCTTTCCTTCATTATCAACCAATGCTACTGCTTCGACCTATTTTGAAACATAATCTACCGAAACTAGGATATATTTCATTCCAAACGAATTCACGAATGGGCCCATAAAATCAATACCCCATACATCAAAGAGCTCGATTTCAAGACTTTTTGACATGGGCTTTTCATGATGCTTCAAAATTGTGCCTTGTCTCTGAAATTGGTCACATCTTCTCACAAATTCGTAGGCATCTCTAAATATCGAAGGCCAATAATAGCCGCTTTGCAATACCTTTCTTGCTGTCCGACCGCCTGCATGGTGTCCACCAACTTGTGAAGCATGACTTGCTTCCAAGATACTTGGCACCTCCTCATGAGATATCTAGCGTCTGATCACACCATCCGTGCATCGTCTAAACAAATATGGCTCATCCCAGAAGTAGTGTCTTACATCATGCATGAACTTTCTTTTTTGATGAAATGATAGATTCGCAGGCATCACATTACTTACCACAAAGCTTGCAAAGTCTGCATACCATGGTAAATCTTCCATCATGGTGGCTAAGATCTCTTCATCAGGGAATGCATCATCAATCTCTAGATCAGGCTGCGCTATATGCTTGTTCTCGAGTCTAGATAGATGATCAGCCACTTGGTTTTCGCAACCTCTTCTATCTTTTACCTCGAAGTAAATTTCTTGCAGCAACAATACCCATCAATTAGCCTTGGTTTTGTATCTTTCTTTACCATCAAGTATTTCAGAGCTGCATGGTCTTATGAACTACCACTTTGGTTCCCAACAGATAAGCACGGAACTTTTCAAACGCATACACAACCACTAGAAGTTCTTGTTCTGTGACAGTATAGTTCTTCTGGGCTCCGTTCAAGACCTTGCTCGCATAGTAGATTGGATGGAATAACTTTTCTCTTCTTTGGCCTAGTACAGCACCCAAAGCTACCCCGCTGGCATCACATATGACTTCAAACGGTAGAGGCCAATCTGGTGCTACAATGATAGGAGCTTTAATTAGCTTCCCTTTGAGGCGTTCGAATGCCTTCATACAATCTTCATTGAATTCAAACTTTGCATCTTTCTCCAAAAGTTTGCATAATGGACTAGCAATTTTCGAGAAGTCTTTGATAAACCGCCGATAGAAGCCTGCATGACCGAGGAAACTACGAACTCCTTTGACCAAAATTGGGGGTGGTAGTTTCTCAATACTTCGATTTTAGCTCGATCCACCTCAATTCCTCTTTCGGAGATTTTATGCCCAAGAACAATACCTTTTTTCACCATGAAGTGGCACTTCTCCCAGTTTAGCACCAGGTTGAATTCAACGCATCTTTGCAATGCCATACTTAGATTTGCCAAACACAATTCAAACAACTCACCCACAACTGAAAAATCGTCCATGAATACCTCCAGCGTGTCTTCCACCATATCAGAAAAAATGGACATCATACAATGCTGAAAAGTGGCAGGTGCGTTACATAGCCCAAATGGCATACGTTTGAAGGCAAACGTACCATAGGGGCATGTAATCGTTGTCTTCTCTTGATCTTCGGGGGCGATACATATCTGATTATAGCCGGAATAATCGTCTAAGAAACAAAACCATCCTTTCCCTGCTAATTGATCAAGCATTTGGTCAATAAAGGGCATTAGAAAGTGATCTTTAAGTGTCCACGAATTCAACTTATTGTAGTACATGCATACGCTCCACCCTGTGACAGGTCTGAGTGGAATTAACTCATTTTTTTCATTCGCAACTACCGTCATGCCACCTTTCTTTGGTACACATTGTACCGGGCTTACCCATTTACTGTCGGAGATTGGATAAACAACCCCCACATCTAACCACGTAATAATTTCTTTCTTCACTACCTCTTGCATAGGTGGATTTAGAAGCCTTTGATGCTCAATAGTGGGTATGCAATTTTCTTCAAGCTGAATCTTGTGTGTAAAAATCCCAGGCGGAATACCAATGATATCAGCGATGGTCCAACCGATGGCTCTTATGTACTTTCGTAGAACCGTGATAAGAGCTGCAACTTGCTGCTCACCCAAATCTGCCGCCACAATAACTGGGAGTGTGTTACCGCTTCCCAAGAATGCATACTTTAAATGGCTAGGCAGCTCCTTCAATTCTAGCGTGGGTGGTTCCTCAGTAGATGGTTTAGCTGGTGGTGTTGGTCGGTTTTTGAGATCAAGGTCCAGCTTCTTGGGAGCATGAGGATATGACCCTAATCCTATTAGAGCACAAAGAGTTTCTTCATAATCTTCAGCATTCTTATGTTCAACATTCATAATCACAATCGCCAATGGGTCATCAATAAGTTGCTCCTCTATAAGTAATTCTTTATCATCATCAAAATAAACATCAGCTACCGAGAACACGTTTAGATCTTTGGGTTGCTTTATTGATTTACACACATCAAAGCGGACTACTTCATCATTCATCCGGAATAGAAGCTCATTAGCTTTTAAATTAATAAGCACACTTCCTGTTGCAAGGAAAGGGAGCCCCAATATTATGGGAACTTCAGAGTCTACCTCACAATCCAAAATAACGAAGTCCGCCGGAAAGATGAATGAAGAAACCTTTACCAATACATCACATAAAATACCAACTGGTCATTTTACCGACCTATCAGCCATCACAAGCCTCATATTGGTTGGAGTAGGATCACCCAACCCCAACTTTTTGTAAATGGATAGTGGCATCAAGTTGATGTTGGCTCCTAAATCACATAATGCCTTGGCAAAATTGAAAGATCCGACAGTGCAAGTAATAGTGAAGGCTCCAGGGTCGGCCTTCTTCTGAACTAGTAATCTGGTAGCAATTGCACTACAATGATGAACAACATCTGTCAACTCACCACTTGCTGCCCGCTTCTTTGTTAAAAGATCCTTCATAAATTTTGCGTAGCCAGGCATCTGCTCTAGTGCCTCAACCAATGGAACATTAATGGTCAGCTGTTTTAACATTGACATGAATTTATTGAACTTGGTATCAGCAGCCTTCTTCTTCAGTCTCTGCGGAAAAGGTGGTGGTGGAAGGGGAATAGTTTTCTCCACGACTTTCTTTACATCTTGCTTCGGATTGGCAATCTTTTTAGGTTGTGGACGCTGAGGGGTGACGTCTTTGACGTCTTCTTCAGCTTCTTCAGCGGCTGCTGCATTATTTGTGGTATCATCGGCCACTTGCTTGCTTTGGGATGAATTTTCCAGCACCTTACCACTCTTGGTAGTAATGGCCATGCATGTTCCATAGTTCCTTGGGTTTTGCACTGTGTCTCTAGGTAAGGTGCCAGCTTTTCTTTGATTTAATGTGGCTGAAATTTGACTCAATTGTTGCTCCAGCTGTCTTATTGAAGTGGAATGTGAGTCAACCAATTGCTTCCTTGAGGCCAAGTCATTTATTACCTCAGTTACTCCCGTGCTGGTTGCCTCCACTCCTTTCAATAGCTTAGCCATAATATCTTCCATGGACATATTTCTAGACCCAGATGCAGTGGCGTCACGTCTTCCTAGGGGAACATACAGACCACTCTTGTCAGTCTTGTTCTTCCAACTTCTTTGATCATGGTCCTTGCTTCCAGATTTATCATAATATTTCCGACCTTGGTTTCCTTGGGCATTGCCTCGGAAACCCCCCTGATTGTTCAAGTAGTTGGCTTCTTCTTCAGAATCAGATTCCTCATTTCCTTTGGACGCAACTGCTTTGACTTTTTTGGTCTTTCCTCATAATAGATGCTTTGTAAGAAGATTCATCTGTGTTTTCATGTGCGTCATATCTTGATCACATTATTCTTCTCTTCTCCTTGGTTCTGCAGTCATGCCAATAGACAAAGTGGGGCTTGCTACCTCAGAATCCCTGGTATGCTAAGCTCTACTTTGCTTTGTCATCCGGTCTAGCATATTACTCGCCTAAATAAAGGTGAGGTCCATAAATGATCCTCCAGCCGCATTATCCACCACTGGTTTAGTTACTGAATTCAAGGATCTGTATAGTATCTCCATCATGTGGACATTGGTCATGTGATGGTTTGGGCACCTCTTAAGCTTCTTCTTGAATCTCTCCCATGTTTCGTGGAGGGCTTCAGTTGGAAGCTGACGAAAATTGCTGATTTCATCTCTCAATTGTGCTCTCTTGGATGGCGGAAAGAATCTTTATAGGAAAGCATCTTTCAATTGCCTCTAATTAGTGATAGAATCAGGAGTCAGCCCGTTCAACCATAGAGTTGCCTCCCCAGATAGAGACAATGGAAATAAGCGTAAACGAATTGCATTCCGTCTAACGCCAGGATTGTCGAATGACTTGCATGTAGAAATAAAGTTGATCAGATGCATATTCAGATCTAGTCCACCGAATAATCCCTTGAGTTGCAGTAACTGAATCATGGTGCTCGTGATGTTAAACTTGGCTCCGAGCGCCAATGGCGGAGGAATAATGGCTCCTGTGGCACCATCTCCATCAAGATCATCATCATCGTCATCGAATGGTATTTGCATGGCTCGGCGTTCAGGCCGAAATCTTGCTTGACGATCTCTTCTGTTTGCCGGTGTCGCCACCTCAGCATCACGCCTAGGGTTTAGTAGCTCATCATCACCTAAGTCCTCATCATCAGGATCTGCTGCTCGCCCTGGGTTATCAATATTCTGTTGATGCACTTGAGCAGCTGCCAACGCAGCTAATCTAGCTTGCTCCTATTGAGCAGCCCTTTTTTCAATGTCACGCTGTGCATCCATTCTTCCAGTAAGTTGTGGTTCAGGGTTTATGGGTAATAATGGTTGTTCCGAACTTCGAGTATTTGGCATGCACTGAACAAAAACCTGCAGAAAACAAAAACAACAACTAAAAGTAAAGTACGAGAATCTTTGACCAAAGGGTCTAGTAATTATCACAAACTTAGTTGACAACCGTATTCCCCGGCAACGGCGCCAAAATTTGATAACGCTCAAACTACAGCTCTCGTAAGAGTGTAAGCGATCGTTGTCAAATATAGAACCCAACTGGGTTGGGTGTCGAATCCCACAGGGAATACTCAGTCACTAAGTAAGCAAAGATTATTAAACTTTTGGTGAAAGTTTCGTAAAAAAAGGGGGGGATTGTAGCGTGAATTTAAGAGTATCAAAATAGTAACGTAAGAACGGAAAATAGAAGAGTAAAATGGATTGCTTGGTTGGTTTTTATCAATGAGAATTGAGAGTTAGGGTTATGTCCACCTTATGAGTTATACGTATCTATTGACTATGAGTTATGCAGAATTCAGACATGCATGCGCTTATAGAGAATCGTATTCTATGGTAAATCCAGGCGTCTTTCGACCATCAAGGATTATTTCACTTTAACTCTTTCGAGCTTAAAGCGTATCTAATGGTACAGATTCTCGAAGAGGTTAATCCAGCTACGACACTAAATTTTTAACAGGGGTTGGTGCCCTATTACCTTGACATTATCTCTTTTCCAGTCATGTAACTTTTCTTTCGAACAAGTTAATGCTATACTGGCTTATTCTATATGTTTGCAAACACAAGAATTTAGATTAAGATGAAGAGAATAATGATATAAGCAGCATACGTGTCAAGAATTCACAAACTCATATCAATAGATAGTGTCTCATAAGGCTTCCATAACCCCAACAGAGAAGTTTAGCTACTCATAAGTGCAACGGAAATCATAATAGACATTATTATCATACCAAAATAAGAGTCTAACGTGATGTATGCTTTGGTAGTTCTTGTGGCGTGAATTCCTTGCAAGTAGCGTTTCTCTTGTTGTGAAAATTTAGACGTCGATGAAGTAATAAGAATTAATTGAAAGAGAATGAATTGAAAGTGTTGAATGAATAATAAAATGTAATTGATTGAAGAAGTATGAAGTCTGAAAAACTTCTGCAAAATGGGGTATTTATAATACCCATATCTTATTCCTACTAGGCTACTGCATACTTATCCTAATCCTAATAAGTTACTGCATCATTATCCTAATCCTACTAAGTTACTGCTAATCCCAACAGTCTTTGGAAATGCTGTTTTTGCCCGGGACAGGTTTTCTATGCCTCACTTTTAGTCCCTAGGCGTCCAAGCTCTGCTTTCCTTCTTTCGTGAAGCTTCCTTTTGCGTGAAGTTATCCATAAAATGCTAAAATCTTCATCATTTATACCTGAAAACTTGCTAATCACGTTTGTTAGCTCACTTACAGGAAAGAGGACTAAAAGTGCATGAATTATGTATTTTTTCCTCAAAACTTAGCTAAAATATGGGTAGATTATAGAACTTTAGGCGTGTAAATACGCCTATCATCAGTGGTCACAAAAGATATCAGTCATGGGTTAGCTTATGGTCCTTTGGGTCATAAGAACCATGTGATAAATAGGAGGTAGTCTCTGGTCATTACAAACTTTTTATAAAAGCCTAAGGTTCAACAAAATCCTAAGGAGTCTGAAAGTCACATCACATAGAGTCTTGTGCATGGGTGTGTAGCGTGCCACACTTATGGACAGGAGGCTATGAGATGTTTTAAGAAAAGTTTCCTTTCTTTCATTATTCATGTCATGTGAGTGATCCTGAGCTCAAGTCATTCTCTCATTCTAACTCATCCCTTCCCTATGCTTCTAGAATATGCCTTCTCGAGAAGCTAATGAAAGAAGTAATGAAAATCAGTCAGCACCTCAGACCATTCCAGCAGATCCCCTATACGAGCATGTCTCTCATGCTGAATTTAGAGCAGCTTTCACTACTTTAGCCTATTCAGTAGCTCTCAGAACAACATGTAGGTTGTTGTCCTATCTATACTTATGTTTCATATTCAGCAGAGTAAGAGGAGAAGCATAGGAGATAAGATAAGGAGAATAAGAATATCGAGACAAATGGTTGTAGGTCAAAGTTAGAAGGTGGTAACCATTCCCTGTTTCATCTAAATCTTCCATTCTAGCTCTATCATCAGATAGTCCACCAGCCATAGGATACGGGAGTATAGAGTAACCGCTTAGAGAGAAAAAGATTTATGTCAACAGGGTCAGTCCAACCGTCCTTCAGCATAGTTCGGTAACCCAAACCAGTAGGGTGCCACTTTCGGTGTTGCCAATGGGCAATGCCCAAATAGGCTTTATGCACTTCAGTTAAGATAAGATCAAGAAAATTCTCCTGATGCGGTCACTGGTATGTTATAGATCTCTTATTTACATGTTTATACCTCATCAGATCCAGGAGCTCCTTTATCTTTTGTAAATATTTTCATTGCAAACCACTTCAAGGTCAGATTAAATCTTGACAAGAATATTTCTTAGTGACTTCCTCACCTCCGCTGGTAAACCTATTCCAACCAGGTGAGTATATAGAAATTTCTCAGTTATAGTTTTCCAATAAATTCCTTCAGTTGAGTTAAGTAATAGAGTTATTCAGTTTCAGTTTATTGATGAACCAGTCCTTGAATAGAGGAGTAATACATCTGTTTTAGTTGATTTAAGTTTGAATCTCTAGATTTAACTAGTAGAAAGAGAAGTTGAGAATTCTAAGTTAGTTAGTGTTGAGGTTATTATATGATGATTGTTGGGGAAATATAAAACTGAGAATCATGTGTTGGAAGGAAGTATGAGTAGTGGATCTTTCATTTTCATGAGCAGTCCTTCAGAATGAGGTTAGTGATTTTGAGCATTATTCTCAAATTGTTGAGTAAAGTGGTCTTAGTTTGATTTAGAGTTTATTAAAGGGTTCATAGACATAGAATAATGGCTTTAAGATAAAGGGCAAATGGTAGGACAAGTAACCAACTCAAGCCTTAAGATTTTAGTAGCAAGGTCCGTGCATGTAGAAAAGAAGTGGGAGAGGTTAACAACAAGCCCATTCTTACCTCAGTGTAAACTTTTGTACTACATCTTTCACGATACCTATTCATGCCTTACATGTCTTCTCTATGATCAACGCTCATATTCGTGAACCCTATCAAAAAATCTAGTACACCTACAGTCCCTAGTATAGGGAGTTCTAGATCACTTAGTGTTATGAATCCTGTTACATGAATACAGAAACTCCAACCTAGGTCACATAGCTCATGAGTTAGGTACCCATACCTTATAGTATACTTAGTTCCTATGGCTCATGCTACGCTCTTAATGATCAGTTAAATTTAGACAATGTCATATACGTTTTAATTTTAAGACCTTTTTGTAAATCAATGATGTAGATATTCAATTCCTCAGGCTTCAGTTAAGTATCAAGTTCAGGTATAGGGTCTGTTCATACATCAGGCCCCTATGTTTTAGCCCTTCGGTGAACTAAGTACCAAGTTCAGGTATAGGGTTTATTCATACATCAGGCCTCTATGTTTTAGCCCTTTAGTGAACTCTCCTTATGAAATGATGTAGTGATGAGAAATTCCTTACAAGAAAGAGAATAAGTTAGATGTTTCATGATTAAGGAAAGATTAGTCCATGCATGTTTCACCTGAAGCTGTATTTATAAAGATAGGCTTGCAAGTCATGTTATTGTTTGGGTGAATATCTCAAAAGAGGTTGTATTTAGTTACTGGAGGAAAAAATAGAATTCTTCCTAAGATAATTAATTGAGAAAATATAGAATGTGAGTGTAATTTAAATCATGAATTTGTACCAGTCCCTATCATGTAGCTATCAAAAATCAGTAACAATCTCAGTCAGCGTTGAGTTCCAAGCTCAATCTTATAACATGTTTACATGACCAAAGCGTACAGTAAGCAGTTATTCAGTTGTTAGTACTTAGTATTTAAGAATCATGTTATACGCTTCATTTTAAATTCCTTGATAATACCATTCCCTAAAATTCATGCTTGGTTATCTCGTGTTACTCAGTCATTCCCTTTCTTATATTCATAGTATTCTAGAGCTTCATACTAATTATTCAGACTAAGTACAGTTCAGTCTCGCATGCCCAGTATTCCACTATTAGCCATGTTGCGATTTCTTATTTAGACATTATTCTTACCTCATGCCATGATCCCTTGCTCCCTAAGGCCATTATAACTTCCTTGAATTAATGTTGAATGAATACTATATTTAAGTATATATTTTCAGTATGAGTTAGTTCATAAAGCCAGCAATTTAATTTAGCAGTCAGGTGGACAAATTTGGATAGTTTTCAATCCTTCCATCTAGTTGTCCTATCCCAAAATGGAACATCCTAGTAGTTGTGGATTTAGCCCACTTCATGTATTATGCCCCAGTTTAAGATCCCAGATATTCAGTCATGATTCAGTTTGTAGGTGCCCCGTGCATTGTCTTATGCTTTTCCTTAGTATCTCAGCTAAGTCAGCATTCTCAATGGTCATAGAGTCCTAAGGGGGAAATGCACTATAACCCCTGTGCTATCATGTACTAAACCTTTCATTTTTTCTTTGCGTAATGAATCCAGTTGGAGAAATAGGTCATCACAGTTGACCCTCTTGTTCCAATCTCAACTGTAAGCTTTATACTCAAAGGCTCAGTTTAATTCATGATATTCAGTTCGTGTATCATATTTCAGACTCATTCATGTTCTCATTTTCTCATTTATACATGTACAGTAAATGATCTTAGACTTATCAGTGTTTTCATCTTAAGGTAATAGTCTTCCTTAGACCTACTTAGTTCCATAGTCAGTTACAAGTATAATCTTATTATCAGTTCTAGTTGCATATTCAGTCACACATTCATTAATTAGTTCAGTCATGTATTCCATGCATCAGATATGCTTGTCTATCTTATAAACAAAGTCTATCAGTAGTCCTCCGCTTAATCAGTTTTATTCGAGAACGAATGTTTCCAAGGGGAAGATATTATAATACCCCGTATTTTACCTAGCTTAAATTCATCCAAAAATGTCAAAGACTTACTTTAAATATGAATACCCTTGTATACATTTTTAATTTTCAAGTCTTTGAATTTTCATTGTGTGGAAAATTTTATAAGCTTTCCATCAATACAAATTCACCCAAATCCGACACCCAAGCGAAGAGTTAAAGCTATTTTAGTAAGACAGTGTACCACTTTTTACTATAGCGCATCACAGAGGCAGTCCAAATGGCATCTATCATTTTCCACTGTGACAGCACGATACCATCATGTCATGCCACTAGCCTTTTTCCCAATTCTTAGTTTCTAGTGAGGTACCGCAATACCTGCGCGTCGCGCCACAACTTATTTTCACATTTGTCATCTTCCAGTACACCGACACGATCCCACCGCATCGCGGTAAACTTCCAGGTCATATCAAAGGGGTAACTCGATTCCACACTATCGTGTTGATGGTCCAATTCACCTTTTTAATATATTGTATATATATAAATAACCTATTAGGGAAAAAACTAGCTTAATTCCTCCCCTTCCCTTCATCCTCTTACTGGTGACAATCTTAAATAGGGGCATTATAACTTGTTACTATCCTTTAGTCTCTTTCCTATTGTATGTAATTGCTAGATAGATATGTATATGAAATTACCATTATCCTGAGCCCAATTAGCATGAAAATCATCCAGCTGATTGCCTACCCTATGTATATGTTGGAAAATTATCTTCCTCTCTGCAACTAGCTTCCATATCTGATGCATATGCTTGCAATGTTTAGTTGCATTTAATATAGCAATAATTTTTGCTTCCATGCTATTTGTGTTTTCAATCACTACCCCTTCTGCATAAATTAAGTCACCTCTATCATTTCTGACACAAAAAGTATATGAACTACTTCCTGGATTTCCCTTTGATGATCCATCTGAATTGTACTTTACCCATCCGATCTAAGGTAATTCCCACAAAACTGTAGTTACTCTTATTGAAGGTTTTAATTGAGAAAATACTTTAATATACCTGGCCAATCTATGGAGAAAACACTATTAGGTTTCCTCACTCTTAAAACCATCCTCATGTTTCTGGTGATGTTAAAAATAAACTTGTGAAATTTGCTATCTTTTCGTTCATGTTTTTTTCCATTCCTTCTTTTCCAAAATTCCCAGATGATAAAACTAGAAGAGCTTTGAAATATACTTTCTCCCTGGGTTTAACAACTTTTTTCCACTATTGAGTAATTGATTCTCTCATACTAGCTCATTGAATATGAATACCTACAAAAGTAGCAAAATAGGACCAGGTCCTATTAGCAAAAAAAGATCTTCTGAAGACATGAGACAATGTCTCATATTTTGGATTAGTGCAACACCAATAGCTTGATAGACCCTCCAGTCCCCATCTTTTTATATTTTCCTCCACATAAATCTTCCTCTTCCATAATCTCCACATTAAGAAAGATATCTTAAAAGGTAATCCTTTAATCCAAATATCTTTATATGTAGCATTCTCCTCTTCTTTCACTCTCACATAGTGCCATGCTGTCCTAACATTAAGTCCTCTTTTAGTGTAAATACTCCAAATTGCAATATGTACTCCTCCTTCTTGATTTGGTGGTCTTATCTTCTATACAATATGTTGAGCTACTGCTTCAAAAAATAAATCCATGATCAATTCCTCATTCCATTACCCACTAATAGTAAGATCCTTCACTTTTTTGTATCTGCTATATTCTACAATATCCTCCAGAACGTATAAACTCCCAAGCTCATTGCAATTATCATGCCAAATGCTAGTATCCCCTTTACCACTTTTCCACAGGTTATTATGATCAACTAAATCCCTAACTATCAATATCTTTTTACAAACCTGAGATCCTTTACCTACTTTCCATATTATCTCATTGGGATGTTTATTTTTACAATACTTATACAATATGTAATTGCTCCAAATTGTTTTTGTATTTCTAAACATCTACTATAACTTACAAATAAGAGCACTAAATATGCATTAAGCCATCTGAATCCTAATCCTCCCTCAGTTTCTGGTAGACACGTATTATTTTATTTTACCCATTATCTTCCCCTTCCTCTTATTGTGTTACTCTAAAAAAATAAGCAAAAGCTCTATGCAATGCATTTAGTATATTAAGAGGTGGATTCATAATAAAAAGATAATGAATGGATACACTTTGAAGGACATGTTTAATTAGAAATGATCTACCCTCATAATATAGCAATTTACCTTTCCAACTTAACAACTTACTTTTAATTCTACCCATCAAAATCTTTTAGTATTCTTTCTTTTTTCTTTTATAGTAAATTGGGCACCCCAGATAAGTAAATGGAAATTCCTACCTCAAAATCCCTGTAGCTACCTCAGCCATGACTATTGAACCATTTGAGACTCCTCTATTAAAATAAAGATCACTTTCAGAAACGAACTCCTGAGCCATCAGTACGTTCTCATCTATACTTTTAGCCTTGTACAAAACTAGTTTGCTCTTCAGAAATAATGTCTGGTAGAAAATCGTTAATTCTTTCATGAACAATACTTAAAAAAAAATTTCTCTAAAAATTACTAAGGGAAATTGGTGTCATATCTGAAAAGGTATTCACTATCAATTTTTTTTATAGTAACACCAAATTGGTATGAGTAATATATCTTGGCAATTCAAAATAACTAAGGAAAGAAACCACAATTTGATGGATGTCCATACCTATTATATCCTAAGCTACTTGATAAAATACTCATGTCATACCATCTGGTCCCCCTGCATTATATTTGTTAAGTCCCATTACTGCCTTCTTTACCTTCTCTAAGTTAGGTGGTTTTTTTAACAAGTCATTTTGTTCCCAAGTTATCAAAGTTGGCAATTCATCTAGCATTGAGAACTCAATATCTCTCTCTTGTTTGGTAAACTATTTTTGAAAGAAATCATTCATCTAGCATTGAGAACTAAATATATCTCTCTTGTTTTGTAAACTATTTTTGAAAAAAATCTTCTACAGCCCTGCCAATATAACCTTATTCTTCTATCCACTCTCCATCTCCATTCTATATTCTTAATACCTTGAGCCTTGATCTTCTACCTTTAATAATAGTATGAAATAATCCTATTTTTCTCTCACCATCTTTGAACCATTCAAGTCTAGATTTTTGTCTCAAAAATTCCTCCCCCCTTTTGAGCTACAGCGGTAACTCAGCTTGAGTCTTCTGCAAGTTAGCTCTATTATTTGCTGAAGGTTCCTCCTCAAACTTTTTCTCCCTAACTTTTAAGACCTCCTCCAATATTGTAATTTTCAAAAAAATATTACCAAACTGTGTCTTATTCCAATCTGCTAATGTTGTCTTGGTTCTCTTAATTTTTTTGCTGATAGATGTAAAAGTTATTTCCTTCTACATCCTGCTGCCAGTTCTATCTTACCACCTCCAAGAATAAATCTTATTTCAACTAGAAATTTATAAATTTAAAGGATGTAGTTACATTCTTCCTAATTGTACTAAAATTCAACAATAAATAAGCATGATCAGAACCACCTCTGACTAAGTGTTCTACCTTTATTACTGGAAATAATTCCATTATCTCCTCATTTCATAACACTCTATCTAGTATTTTGAATATGCATTCTCCATCTGTTTTTCTATTCCACAAAGTATATCTTCTTTCTTTGTATCCATTATCTTTTAGATTATACACATGTATATAGTAGTTAAAGTTAGTTGTTTCTAGTTCAGTGACTGGTAATCCTCCTAACTTTTCCTCTTCTTTCGTTATGACATTAAAGTCACCTCCTACAAGTTAGGAATCCTTTATAAATTAGCCAAACTTCCCAAGGATTCCCATAGTACCAACCTTTCAATAGAAGAGCATTTAGCATAGACCAAAGTAACATAAATAGTAACCCCTCCATCTTTGTTGTCCATATAGAGAGTCAATTGTTTTTCTTTATTACTAATTATACTGTATTCTACTCAGAATCTAGAAATGCCCAAATCTTATAAGATATATCAGCTATAGCATATTGTATCCCTAGTTTTCTTTTATAATCCTCAATATTTGAGCTTTCCTAAAAAGGCTACATGAGGCCTATGAAACAAAAGTAGTACCTTCTGTGCATTGTAATCAGCCTTGTAAATGCTTTTGGGGTGTGAACTGATCTTATATTCCATATCAAAGTGTTCATTTTTTACTTGATTTGATTACCTGGCTTCTTCTTTTGATTGTAGATTCTGGTATCTTTTTACTCTGCTTTCTTTGTTTTCCGTATTTTGAACTCAACATTTGGACCTTAGTTGGAGACAAATATGTTGCATTTGCTATCTGCTCAATATTATCTTCTAAGTCCTCCTCTTCTAAATCAACAATACTGGCATTATATATCTCTATTTATTTACCCACTTCCATTGCAATGGGAAGTACCCCTTCTATTATCAGATCATCCTCTAGGTTAGTCTTCTATTCAACCATCATTAGTTCATTACTGCCTCAATTTGATTCTTCCCCTTTTGTCCTTTTTGTGTATCCTGTTGATTGTTGTGATTCTGATGACCTGCTTGCTACTCTATTTAATTTGGGCTATTGTATTCTCATCTCATCCCTGGTTTGAAATGTTATTATCATCATGCTCTGTTTGTAATGCCTAGTCTATCTTGCCAAAATTTTTATTCACCCAGTCCTTTGTAGATTCCCTTGTATTATCTTCACTGTTAACTGTAGTTTGTGCTATTTCCCTTTCTTCAACATCTTTCAATGCTTCAAAAGTATTAGAGATAGTTATCTCCTTATGTTCTTGATCTATTTCTCCTATTACATGACCATATCTGTCTTTTTATACTTTTTTTTTCTCTATAACCACTGATGCTTGTTCTCCATATTACTTACGCCTTCTATGTTTTGTACGTTTTGTTGACTCTTCATCATCTCCTTATTTTGTTCCTTATTATTCATTTTCTAAGCTGGCCTTATTAATTATAGATTCACCTTCCAACATGTTGTTTCATCATGACCCAATAAAGAACACTCTTTATAATATCTAGGCATATAGTCATAGTGGATATTGACCCATTTTTACTTTATAGCACCTGTATCTACATTCTCTTTATTTATCTTAACCCTTCTCGATTGTTTAGCTATCAAATCCACCTCTACTGTTACCCTTGCACAGCTAGGCCTTATTTTATTATTGGTATCCATATCAGTGTTAGAGGCTTTCCTACTGCTGCAACTATAGAAAAAATAGCCTCTTTGTCAAACAAATTAGAAGAAAGATCTGGTAATGAGATCCATGTAACTCCTATTATAGTTTCAGTATCCTATTTAAACCATGTATCCCATTTAACTGTTCTCATCTTCCAGTGCATATCTTTAGCCATAATATAGTAAGATGCTTTGGATAATAATTATACATAATCATCCAATCAATTTAATGTAATAAGTACATGCCTTGCATCCAATGCTCCAGTTGTACACTCTTTTTTTAATTCCACATTGTACTGGTTTAATTTTTTGTAGTTCTTAGATATCTTAATCTCCATAAGATAATTTACCGATGATTAGGTACTGTAAATTTTATTGTAAAATCATGTTTCTCACTTTAGACGACTTCCACATGATACTTGATTCCCCATGTACTATGTTGACTAGTTTTGACGGCACCTTGATAGTGTCAAGCATGGACTTCTTAGTCTTAAGAATATTTGCATATGATTTTTCCTTCCCTTAAGTTATCTGTAATGTAGTTTCAGAATGAGATAATTGCTTCTCCAGTTGGTTAACCCCACAGGAATTGATTGCCATATTAATCTATATTAACTCAGATGGATGAGATTTGCAAATAGCAACATAGGGTTTCTCTTACTATAATTTGATTCAAAATGGACTATTACATAGCATCCATCAAGATTCCAGAACAACATTTACACATGAAGCAACAACGATTCATGAAACAATTAGAACAACCAAGTATATGGAAGAAGAAGAAGAAGGATAAAAAGAAAAGAAGCATCGGTGCACATGAGTCATTGCTAAAATACATTTCAGTAAGGTTGGTTACTAGTTAGTGGAATAGACTAGGTTAGTGGGTTTGCTGGTTTGGGCTTAAGCTTTAAAAAGCAAAGTCTGATATATAAAATAATTTTGACTTAAATGTTACAATAATTTAGTTTTTGGTTTAACCTAAATGCCTGGACCCTATAGCAAAAATCAAATTGAAACACAAATTTATATAAATAATAAACCAAAATTGAACCAAAATATAAAAAATCACGTGGATCAATCAAATTGATAATTGTTATAATTTTGTTTTTCCATGTCTACATAATTTTATCACTTGTCTTTTTCAGAATTATATGCACTTCTACCACATTCACATCTCAAATGAAGCATATCAATATGGTGGGTTTCATGAATTATCATCAAAAGTCTAATTTTATTTTCCTTATTCATTCTTACATCAATACTGCATTGGAGCTTAAGTCCAATCTTGCCCATAAAAAGGCATGTTAAGCTATAATTTAGTGGGAGTTGAATTCAATCAAACGAATTACCCTGTTGGTGTGATAGGACTAGAATCCACCATCTTACCATAAATCAATGACACACTAGGACAAAGTATAACATGACTCACCCTCGATTTTTTCAAAAATATTTCCACTGTCATTGATTATTGACTTGAAAAAATTTAATAATAACAAGACTTTGATAGTTTCTTTTTCACCTCTAATGGCTATAAATATAAAAAAGATTCTCAAAATAAGAAGCTGCAAAAAAATAAACATAAAAATTTTCTTTTTTATTCTTTGATTATTTTTTGAAACATTTAATATTGTTAGCATAACATAAACCAATAAAATATTAACATAAGAGTAAGTCAATCTTGAGACCAAACAGTGCTTTGGATAATGGATAACAACATCATCCAAAACTAACAATAGTAATTATGTCTCATTGATATTGTTGATGATATATATAGAAGTATCACATAAGATCTAATATTATTGCAATATACCTAAGACTGTTTAGGATCTTAAAAGGCACACTGATTGCCTAATATGCTTTATAGTGGGCTATTATCATTGAAATGCTCGAATAGCCATGTTTAAAATATATGAAATATGTAACACCCTTGTTGTGGATTTTAGCATTTTTTTATTATGGCCATTTTACCCTTCCACATAGTTGATATATTTCTCATAGGAGTGGTGGCGTGTATTGGCATGGCCCTAAGCATTCAAGAGTGATTTGAGTGAGTTTAAGGTTTTGTGAAACCTAAAGTAAATAATTTGACTTTCACCAATATTTTGTGATTCGAGCATTAGATGGTGATTCATTCAGTTCCATTAGATCTAGAATATTAATTTTGGATTACTACCATGGTTGGTTTAGGTTCTGAGCTATTATTTAAATTTTGGCCACATTAATGAGAAAATAATTAAAATAGTGCAAGTGGGTTTCTAGGGGGATTAACTCGTTTCTAACAACCTCTTTTTTATAAATTCAATGGTTCAATTGAATCTGAAATATTGAAATTATGCTAGTAGTATTTTTGGATTATTTTTACAGGCTTGATCGAATCTTGAGGATCCATTCGGAGTCCTTTTAGTCATATATATTTTAGCTGGTTTTTGGTGAAACCGTCTAAGCGGCTATAATAATCCTTTTCACAGTTATAAGTAAGTCTAAATTGAAAATATTGGGTTAAGGTTTTTCCCAAATTAAGAATTATAAAATTCAAGCTAGGAGAGTCTTGGAAAAAATCCAAGCGTGGTATGGTCTAAGATAATTCTTTAATGGAATAGTTAAAGGCTGTATTATTTGAGTTAATTTTATGATAGCTAATACGATAATAATTATGTAGAAACTTTTGTAAGTTAATTAGAAGAGTAGAACTCCCGATATCAATTTTGACGTAAAAGGGTTGGTTGGGAATGCCAAAATCTGAGGGTGTGCTGCAAAAAAAGCAAAACTTGGAGAAATCTTAAGTTTTTCCCTTGCCTACCATTCTATAGTAGGTGGTAGGTTGACATCACTGCACTACTATCGAAACAATTCCCCCCCCCCCTATAGCAGAAATTTTTTCACAATAGCAAGAGTTATGTTTGGTCAATCCACCATAGCCGGTGAATATCACTATACTGATGTCGCTCCAGTGAGAGAGGGAATGATTAATACAAAACATACCCCAAAATGTCATTTTAATTTGATATTAGTCTAAGTTGTAGGAAAGGTAATTTGGAGTGATTTACACCTAAATATCATTGTATTTCTTTATAAAGGTTAGTTATTCCCTTTTATTAACTAGTTTTTTGACTATTAGTCCTTTGAATCACTGGTTTTGAGTTTTGGGAATGCTTTACCTTGACCTAGGTGATATTTTGGGGCAATTGGGTGAATTTAGTAGAAAATCATTAGGGTTTGGTTAAAACCCATTAATTTACAACTGCATGCTTAGAATTTACCATTAAATTTATAAAATTTATAAAATTAAGATGGAATGAAGAAAAAAACCCCTAAAATGCAATGAATGATCAAGAATTTCAGCTTCGGGTTATGGGGTTAGTTTTTAATCCATCCATGTACTAGGTCATTATCTGAATTATATCATGTTATTATTTTTCGACCACAACCAAGCCAAAGTTACACAAAAAGTCAAGGCTCAAGCTTAATAGAGCTATACAAGCTTGGATTGAGGTAGGTGATGGTTTGACATAGTTAAGCCCAACTTGATTCGTGTGTGCATGTTAACTATTTCTTCATATACTTGTTACAATGCATGTTCAAAGAAACTAAATAGTTGTATGATATCACAAGTGTTATCACATGTAGTGAGGTAATATTTAAGCTTGTTGGTCTAACAAGTGTGATTGTTGTTCTAATTCTACTTGTGATTATTGTGATATCTATTGATTATTATGGAATGCATACGTATTTTGCACATATTCAAGGGATTGGATTATATAAGGTCGACAGACACTAGATGCCTAGCAGTTTTAGTACATGGATAAGAGCTTGTACCATGTAGGTCATGGCTAGTGGGCAACCATAAGACCCTTCGCATGTGTATTCAAGGTACTGATGAGAGTGACGTTTCCTTAAGTGGGTGAGGTATATATGTTGACTTGTTATATTTAGTTCCTTGCGTGAACAAGACTTTACAATATTATGGTCATTGTTGTGTTGAATTGAAACTTTGAGTGATTCATGCTAAATTAAAAATTATTGGGATATCTCTTTCTTGTCTATTTACTTGTGTAATTAAGACATGGTTTAGCATATTGTTTATGAGTCATAGTTTTTTTACTTGGATCAATGCTGGAAGTCAAAGTCTTGACTTGAGTTATTAACTATATTAACTTGTATTCAACTGAACTCTGTGGTATTGTTTGAAAGGCTAAGTGTCATATAATGGAAGTATAGTAAAGGTAGGTATTCGTAGTTGTTTCTTGTGTACAAAGTTATGGTTGCTTATTCTTATTTTGTGTTGACCGATGACCCTATTAGTACACTGTAGTTTCTTGTGTATAGATACTACACATGCAGATATTTTGTTAAGGGATGATTATTTTTCGGTGACTGCTTCTAGACTTCATCTTTAGAGAATACTGTATCATGACTCAAGTGTGAGTGATGTCACCCAAACTTACACCTCCACAAAGTATAAAGTGGTTGAAATAAAATATATAAATCCAACTAGGTTGGGATCGATCCCATAGGAAATAGGTTAAACTTGTATCTCAAACTTATTGTAGTCGAGCGATGCAGAAAAGTAAATGGGGGGTTTGGATAAAACAAGAAAAGGTAACAAACTTTAGATGTCGTTGGTTTGTATAACAATCTAAAACGAACACTAGGACTGTGTTTCCCTTGGCTTCTTAACTATGTAAGTTTCTTATACTCGGCCCGACTATTTCAATGCTACGCACGGAAAATCTGAAAAGATATGTAATACCAACTATCTTGTAGACTCATTGGTATACCTCGTTGTTTACCTTGTGAGTCTCATAGTATCACCTTACTAATCCTATCTTTAACCCGAGTTTAGCATACACCTTTTGAATCTAAGCTATTAAACGAGGGTTGGTAGACTCGAATAATTGTTGTTCTCTTCTTTTCAAAATATTGAACTCATTTATAAGGATGAACTCAAATATTGGCAAGTCGTTAGCTTCTTCAGTAGCAAAAGAAGAAATCAATCACGAAGAAGATGATAATACATATGAAGATAACAATGATTTAAGAAAAGCTTGTACTTCCCCAACTTCATTAATCTGTCAAAGTTCCCACAAACCGAGTTAAGAAAATTATCTCCTCACAGTTATAGAACGACCCATGGAATTCAATGTAGAATGCATGTAATTAATTGCACATGATGAAAGATAAATTCAAAATCTCAGATTAATTAGAAAACCAAAGACCAAGAACAAGAGTATCAATGATGTCGTAGTGCGTGAAAATATCAACAAAAGGGTATTTATAGTATCTCAAAATAATAAAGGGAACCTAATTAAAATAAAATAGGAAAACTAGGTCGGCAGTAGTCACGCCTCTACAAACTAGTCGTTAGGACTGGCAACAACTCATTGGCTACTGTTGTAGTTCTTTTCTGCTTTTAGTGGTCATGACTCATTAGGTGTCATAACGAGTCATATACTGCAAGTCTTCATCAATCCAGTAGATTTTAAATTTCAAATTTTTTGAGTCTATTGTTAGAATGACTTCTCACCAGGAGTCGTAGTCAGTCATTACAACTCGTGGTCTTTATTTATTACTACTAGAGCATTTTTTGTCAATCTTTAGGACTTTTAGCCATTGTGCTCAGAACGACTGAACACCACGACACGTAGTCACATATAACGATTCCTGGTCATCTTTACTTCCCTCGTGCAACTCAACTTTTGCCATTGTTAATAACACTATTCTGGAAATGAGTCGTCAGATGACTACACAAATCATTGTCTGGTTAGTACTTTAACTTTTCAAAGCTTTTTCATCCTTTTGTAGTCAATCACCACTTTCAACCTAATTTACCTGGAGCATACACAAAAAACACATCATATATGATAAAATGACAAGAGTAAATGCATATTTTTCACCATTTTAAGAACCAAAAGTGTCATGAAACCATGGACCATCAACACCCTAAACATATAACATTTGCATGTCCTCAGGAAACAACATAAAACAAAATAAACACGATAGTTAACTAGGAAGCTCCTTAGATACGTTTGGCAGTCGATTGTTGACTTTGTTCAAAACACCTTACCCCCTACTATTTTTGAACTTTTCCAAACCCAACTGTTTTGTATTAATGAAGTGCAACCATGTGATAGAAGGAAATCAAATGACAGCATTACATTAGAAACAAAAAATCATGTATATATACAAGTCACACTACCCGAACAAATAAGTAATCTAACAACATGATCCATGTACCCTCACAATCAAAGAAGTCCCAATCACTCAGATAGATCAAACATATTAATATTGGAACAGTAAGGATCCATCAGTGTGCGCTGAATGTCATAGGCTTACCCTTATTTTATTTAGCTTAGTTTTTAGACAGTCGAGTAAGGATCACTATAAGACTTTATTTGACTTGTAATGTAGGCTTAGGGCTGGTATGGTACATTTGGGAATTTTCAGCGACTAAGCCTTTTTGGCACTATAATTACTTTGGGGTCCACTCATTTACAAACTTTTCTTTCAATCTACCCTTATTTCTCTCTTTTAATTCTTTTTCTACTCATTCAGGCTAGGTGTGGTTTCTTTTTTCTCTTCTATAGCAATTTCCCTTTTCTCTTTTTCTTTTTGATTTTATTTATCTACCATACCCAACCCTATTTTCTTTTTTTTCTATTTGCACACTCTCTTCAAACCCACCTCTACTTGCTCACCCATATGATAACCCCCCACAACTTAGGCAATTTTCCTGAGTTGAGGTGCATAATCTCTAAGGAGGACCAAGGACAAAACAAGATCATTACAATTTAAAATGGGAAGGTCAATTGGTGAAAACAAAAAAAATAGGCCTATTAATGTTGAGAATTGAGATCAAGGGATTATCATTGCAATTGGTTGGTTATTTTGGCTAAGTGGACTTATTTCAAAAGGTCCTATGATCATTTCCTAACTGACTATACTACAACCTAGGCAAGACTAATTGGGTAAGTTTAGGATTTCACACACATGGGGAACTAGGTAACATCTCACACACACATGGTATATGGTCACATCGCAAGTTACTATCTATTTGGTTCATGCATTTTTTTGCCATAATTTTTATGTTTCTAATCCTAATACCATGACAATGTTCATAGAGGTCACATGTATACACATACCATACAATTGTAAAATAAATTTTTAGGAGTGGTGTCATTTTCTCAAGCGATTTCACAATTTAAGCACAATCACACAAAATCTATCAACTGGCTTTTCTACAAATTTTCTCCCTAATTAAACACTAACACAGACGTCACAATCAAACACAAAATAAAAAAATTACGAAATAGTTTTATTCTAGATTTTTTGGATTGATATTCATTCTTCGACTGACGTGAAAATAAGTACGACAACAAAAAGCCATGGTGGTAAGTGGTACACCCTACCCTAATTAAGAAACTATGCATTGTCCCTCAGTATGGTACTAGCATATATAATTAAGGGCAAAGACATACCTAGGTGCACTAGGTGCCTACTAAGGCAGTGTTAGCTTGTGGGGCCTCTGAATGGGCAACAATCTAATTAGTAGTGGTCCCTATAGTGTCTGGGATACTTAAATTAATATTAAAATAAACAATAATCGGTGTGCTCAATAGAACTTATGGGGTAAGAACTGTGCTCACAGTCAAATCGACTACATCAGGAGTTATCTAACCCATAACTCAAGAACTACCAGCTCCTATTGCCATCTCTCAAACCCTGATTCAGTGATTCTGCTTGGGATATATAATGGTTGCTTTTGTAGCCTCAATCTTTTCATTCTGTGTTTTCTTTCTTCCTCATTCACTATCATCAATATCAGCCATGATATCTTCACCTCAAATACCCTAAATATCTTGTATCTCCTCCACCTCATTGATCTCCTCAATAATGGGTATCAAAGGAAATGATCTGTCATGCAGGTCCTTCACCTCTTTCTAGAGTGCGACTACTTAATATGTATGCCCGCTAAATTTGAGGATTGTCTACCTTCTTGTCTCTGACTGATCCACTACTCAAACCAATCAAATCGAATCAATATGTTTCTTATCTCACAACAAATCTCATTCTGCACCGATGTATTAAACCCCTCCTAATAAGCTTTATCTCTACCTCCACAATACCTAAACTCTTTCTTTCCTTATCTAAGAATGAATATGGCACTAAAGCATAGTCGGAGAGGGCTATTCTGGAAGTAAATGGAGGTGGTTCCGCACTCGGTAGTGTGGTTAGAGTCTTAAAAATATATGTTGGATATATAGTGGTATGAGGCTCGGACTAGGCAGTCTTAGTAGGGGTTTCAGCAGTGTCCTTAAACCCTGTAGCATCAATCTTATGCCCTCTGACCGAAAGTGCCTCGCTAAGAAATACTTCTCCCATCTCTGCGGCCTTGTATATAGGGTTTAGATCATCATTAATTAACCCTAATTCTGTAGTATCTCCTAAAAGGAGGAACTAGTCAACCCCTAGAATCTCTAGCAATCCCTCATCTGAACATATTTGTATCACTAAATAAAGGAATGCTAGGATTGTGTTGGTGATCACCTCTCAATCACAAATCTCTAGTAATCAATTGGGTCCACGTCAATATTGTAGCCTACCATAATAAAAGATACCAAGGTTGTGTGGTCTTGACTAAGCATATTATCCCCATATGTGGGACACAACCTGTGGTGTACAAGTGCCTTCCAAAACGTTTAGGCTATCCTTAGTAATTCATTATGAACCAGGTCCTACACCTCCAACTAGGCAAATAATATCCTCTTCTTTAATCATAATAAGACTAGCCATCCATCGAAGTGAATCAACTTATCAACTGTGCCAATTTTCTTTCTCTTAATTTTTTGCATCTTATTTGTGCAAAACTTAATCTTAAAAGCATTTTCTAATGGGCGGAACTCTGGACCATATCACATTATGGATATGTTTCGAGTCGAGATGTTTACCCGAACACCTCTGATCATCATGTCTATTAATAGATCACTACCCCTCCAAAATACCCTCGTGGATATAATTGCTTTGACTCTATTTAATAGGTGGCATAGAAATCGTGAACTAATGTCTGTATGTACTGTCTGAGAGCTGTGGTAATCCACTTAAAGTGGTAACGTCTGCACTTGGCATTGAATTTCAACATCTCAGACATACCTGTGGGGGGTCAGCCTTCGCTCTAAAAAGATCCCTCTTTTTGTCTTTCCCATGGAAGGGTTTATGGAACTATCTTGGCTATATAAGGTTTTCATTCTGGGGTACCCCACCGATTAATTATGGGCACTCGAGTAGGCTCTATAGAAAGTGGAATAATAAGTGGTGGTAGTGGAAGAGAGGGGGAAGGGTACTTCAACTAGGGTGTCACTCGAGTCGCTCTCACTCTTTTCTTTATTTTTGGACTCGTCAGCCTTTGAACCATCTTTTCCTCTATTATAATCCACCTAAGGACCCAATTCCTTCTTTTCTTCATCATCTTCACTGTCATCTTTAGACTGGGATGGTGAGTGAGGTTGTGACTAGCTAGGATATTTCATCCTTGGCCTTGACCGAGGTGGTATGAATTCTATTTTATCGTCTTTGGCCTCCCGAGGTAACTACTTTATTGGCATAACCTGCTCCTTCAATGGGTATTCTTCAACTGTGTCACTCAACTCATCAATGTCCTCATTCATAAGGAAATAATTGGAGGGATGGGCTTGCTTCTTGGGAGTGTGCTTCTTGGTTGAGTCATTCTTTGGTTCCATGGTACCTAGAAGAAGCAGACATATTAGAACATCCTAGGAAAAAAAGAAAAATAAGAAAGATAAGAGCAGGAGTTACAGGGACTGAGTACCCTATGACTTAGGGTATGAGTTCTGATTCTGGTTAAAAGCCGTTATGAGATTCACAAAGTAGAAGAACGCCTAAACATTATTCACTTATCAACTAACGAGTCCTTCTAATGAGTTGTTATGTTTGACAATGACTCATTACCAACACTCGTTGTTTGACCAAAACTAATTCACCCAAGTCCAACACCCGAGTGAAGAGTTAGAGTCATTTTATTGAGATAGTGTATCACCTAAGCCTTTAGTGCATATGGAGACAGAGAAAATGGCAATTATCAATTTCCAGAGTTTCTCCACAATAGTGGAATGTCGCGCCAAACTTCCAGGTTATAGAAAAGGTGGCAACATGTAGCTACGCATTGCGCCACCGTGCAATTTCCCATTTGTCATTTTGTAGTGACTTGGTGCGATAGTGGTGCGTCGCGCCAAGCATGAATATTGGGAAATTTTCTTAGAAATTAAATACATTTCCTATGGTTATAAAGGTCAATTTCCCAACCTATATAAGCCTTATAACATGAGATTTGGCCATAATTCAGCAGTTTATACTTAATTAATCTCAAAAATTCTCAAAAAAAAGCCCAAGGGTTTTCATAGAAGGTCAATTCCAAGGGAATTCACCATAAAATTTCAAGAATATCTCCATCAATATTAGTAGAATCACAAGCTAAGGTCTGCATAGTGTTCATTAATTGACTCCTTTCATCTATGAAGTCCAAGAATCTCCTTTTTAAATTCATGTTATGGATTTTCTTTATGAATTTCATGATTGGATTGCTCTTGTTCATGTTGATATTGACTAATTGCTTTCTAATCCATGTTTTGTTATAAATTGAATATGTTATCAATTAGTAATGATGTAGATTCATGTAAACCTAGGATTAAAACCCTTGGATGATGAAATTAGAGATAAATCATGATATTTGTTTGTTGTATAATGTTGTTTACACATTCTATTCCTATTATGTGTATGATTAAATACCTAGATTAAGGAACAATGCCCAACAAGTATGATATCATAAAATCCCCTAGTATGTACAAGCATATGCATATCACATGTTTGATGAAGTGCTTCAATATATGAATTATGAATTGTGTTATTGGCGATGTGTTCAAGTAACCCATGCTATGTTAGTTTCTTCTCATTCAGTCCTGGGGGTTCTTGTACCCGAATAGTTAGCTGTGTGCCTAGAGACATGTCATCTTTTTATGATCGCCTCAGTCAAGCTATGATCCATAGAACTCAGTCATCCATGTGACTCAGGAAATTTTAGAAATCTCAGTAACTTTAGTAGCTCAGTAATCTCAGTAACCTCAGTACTCCCAGTCAATCTTAGTAACTTTAGTATTCTCAGTCAGTCCTCAGAAATCAGTATATTCCGTCAGTCAATGAAACTCAGTAAATTCAGTTTAGCTCCACTAGATAGTACCACTAGTATCAGTTCAGTTCAGTTCAGGCAATCAGTTCAGTTCAGTATCTTTTAGATAGGAGTAGGATTTAGCATCGATTGAGCCTAGGGATGTAGACTTACCCGCTAGATAGGACTGAGATCCCTAGAAGTAATCTATAAGTTCCAGAACTACATAGATTAGGACTGACTCCACAACAGTTATCTTTACCAATATTGTGTTAGTGACACCTTTCTAGTTGGGGTTACAGGTTGGACCTTAGTTAGCTTAGTAAGGGGCATGTCGGTTAGATGAATATATCCCATAATTTCAGTAACAAAAATTAGGACTGTCAGATACAGTCAATTCAGCTCAGCAATACATATTTAGAACTGTTACAGTCAATCTTTTTTCATTATAAATAGACTACGAGATCACCCATTGGATATGACTGATCTCAACTATGGTCAATCAGTAGCAGCATAATCAAATTATGATATCACCCACTAGGTAGGACTGATCTCAGACTATGTCAAACCTTCCTTATTATCAGTATACTCAGAGATCCCCCGCTAGATAAGACTGATCTCAGATTCAGTTACTCAGATGCAGTATGGAACTCATCTAGTTACACCAGATTTAGGATAGTTAGACACAGTCACTCATATTATTAGTTATCACAACATATGTAATCGGTCTTCAGCTTTAGGACTGTCAGATACAGTCAACAAGACTAATTCTTTTTAATTAAAACTATTAGACATAGTTATCCATGTATCATTAACATATTATAAGTCTTTTAGTATTCATTAATATAGTATTCAGTCGTAATACGATCTCAGTTACAGTTACGTAGTCATGCATGTATTCTCATATTCATGTTAGTCAGTCAGTTATATTTGTTCATGTAAATGAACCCCATGTATTTAGCCTACCTCACATGCATAATAGTACATTTAAAGTACTAATGCCTTCACGGAATGGTTTTTTATACCATAGGTTTAGAGGCACGAGATCCAGATTAGTAGTAGATTCAAGTCTCAGCAGTCAGAGTTAGATGTGAGTCCTCATCTTTTGAGGACATGATGATTATATTACTATTTTAGTTTTTAGTTTATTTCAGTAGATGGATTTAGTTGGGGACATGTCCCATCAATTTCTTATTCAGGCAATTTAGAGGGTTTAAGACTACAATATGTCAGGCAGTTATTTTAGATTTGTTCTGGTATTGTTATACCATTTTTAGACATTGTGTTATCAGATGTTTGTTCAGTATTAAACCTTATGGCCTTTCAGTTTATGTTTCCATATAATCATGCAATATTATGCAGTGTACAGGTACAGATATAAGTCATGGGTTAGGTTGTTGTCCTTTAGGGTCATGAGCATCGTCTAGTGTTTTGGTTCAGAAAATTGGGGGGTTATAAACTTGGTATCATAGCCTAAAGTTCAATGGAGTCCTAGTAAGTATGAAAGCCGCATCTATTATAGTCTTATACATGTATGTGTTGTGTGCCACACTTATGTGCAGGAGGCTACAGGATGTTTTAGGAATAGTTTCCCCTTTTTGAGTATTCATGTCATGCCAGTGAGCATAATCTTACGTCAATCTCTCAGTCTAATCTATTTCTCTCTTTCTTCTATAGAATATGCCTCCTAAAAGCGGAAACGAGAATCAGTTAGGCCCTGATCCCGAAGAACCTTTGGGCGATCATGTTTCTCATGGAGAATTCAAGACCACATTCACTACTCTTTCTCAGGAAGTCGCTGCTCAGAATAAACGACCAGCTGTCATTCCGGCCAACCCAATGGCCAATTCACCTCCAGCCAGAATTTTGGACTTCTCCTGAATGAATTCTCTACCCTTTTTTGGGTCTAAGACAGACGAGGACCCTCAAGAATTCCTAGATCAGGTTCAAAAGGTGACTGACATCATGAGGGTGACTACTCTTGAGAGTACTGAGCTAGATGCATATCAGTTGCTAGATGTGCCTCATACTTGGTTCAAACAGTGGAAGTCAGAAAGAGAAGATTATTCTGGGCCTATAGAATGGGATGAATTTGTCACTACATTATTAGAGAGGTTCTTTCTCCTAAATCTTAGACATTCTATAAGGTTCTAGAGTTCATCAACCTCAGATAGGGAAATATTATAGTGAAAGAGTATTCACTTAAGTTTACTCAATTAGCTAGATATGTCCCTCATGTGGTTGCATACAGTAGGTCCAAGTTGAGTAAGTTTGTATTAGGGGTGAGTGATGGCATGGTTAATGAGTATAGATCCGACATGATGAATAGTGACATAACTTTAGCCAGACTTATGACCCATGCTTAGCAGATAGAGGACCAAAAGATTAAGATGAAGGAAAAGCAGAATAAAAGGGCAAGGACAGGTAGTTTGACCTTAGCTCAGCCTAAGTGGTGGTAGTCGTTCTCAGTATAGTCATAGGTTTTGAGTCCTAGCTCCATCTTTAGCTTGTTTACCAGTACCCAAGTTTGAGAATAAATGTCATGATAGGTTGCTAGGATCCAAGGCCCAGGGTAGTGAGACCAGGAGTCTTACTTATCTACCTTGTGGAGAGTATGGTAAGAATCACCTGGATGTATGTAGAGCAGGCAGTGAGGTATGTTATAGATATGGTAAGACGGGCCATAGGCTGTGAAAATGTAATGTAAGGGCTCAGTAGGGAAAAGATTTGTGCCAGCAGAGCGTCACTTCTAGTACCACTAGTGGTCAGCGTCAGAACAGGTTTTATACTCTTCAGACTCACCAGGATCAAGAAAATTCCCCTAGCATAGATTCGGGTACGTTATAGGTTCTTCCTACTCATGATATGCATTGTTAGACCTCTTGCACTTATTTTAGCTTAAGATTTTCAGCATGAGTTGTTCAGTTATAAATCAGTCTGTGGATGCCTTAGGCATCACCCCAGTATCTTAGTAAGGTAAGTATTCTTAGAGGGATATAGTGTCCCAAGGGGGAGATACCCCATTATTCCCCAAAGCTCTCATGTCTTAAATTCAGTTTCCCTTCGCATAAAGAATCTAGTATAGAGTAGAGGGTACTCATAAGTTGACCGTCAAAGTCCCAACCTCATCTATGGGCCAAGTATTCAGAGGCTTAGTTCAGTTCATGAAATTCATTTTTTATATTGTGTTTCAGCCTCAGTCATATTCTCAGGTTCAGTTCATGCATACTTCTACCATAATCATAGGGTCATTAGTGTTTTTCAGTCACGTAATAGTTTTCTTAAACTTACTCAGTTAGGTTCTCATATTTCTATTCATGCATGTTTAGTAAGACGATCTCATATTCATTAGCATTTTGGTTAAGATAAAAGTTCCCCTTAGTCTTACCCAGTTTCATGTTCAGTGTTCATTACAAACTTGGTATTCAGTTCATACTCAAAACCCCATTACAAACTTGGTACTAAGTACCCTTGCATATTCAGTCATGCATTCATATATCAGTTCAATCATAAAATTATGCATTAGACATGCAGTCTCACTACAGGAAATTCAGTTCATTACCATATTCAGTCATGTATTTATGAGCCAATTATTAGTCATGCATCAGGTTTGCATGAATTCATCTTATTAGTCATGCATCAAATATGTATGTTCAGTATGTTATATTTTGATATTCATTCATGTTAGTCATGAGATCATGTTTTAGTTATTCATGTTCAGTATTTATGTTAGTTTATGTTCTTCCCCTCACTCTCAGTCTAATTCTAGGACGAATATCCTCAAGGGGGAGATAATGTAATACCCTGCACTTTTCCTAGCTTGAAAAGTTTCCATAAGAATGTTAGAAGATTTCTTTGAAAGATGAATATACTTTCGGTGGGGAATCTAATAAGCTTTCCATCGATACCAAATTCACCCAAATCTGACACTCGGGTAAAGAATTAGATCTTTTTAGTGAGATAGTGTATCTCCTGAGCCTTCAACGCATTGCAGAGATAGCTTAAATGGCAATTGTCAATTTCCAGTGTTACTCCATGATAGTAGTGCATCGAACCAAACTTCCAGGTCATAGACAAGGTGGCAACGCGATAGCTATGCATCGTGCCACCGTGCAATTTCCTTTTTGTCACTTTCTATTGACTTGGCGTGATAGTGGCGCATCGCGCCAAGGATGAAAATCGAGAAATTTTCTCAAAAATTAAAGACGTGTCCTAGGGTTAAAAGGGTCAATTTCACACTATTTAAGCCTTATAATACCAGATTTGGCCATAATTCAGCAGCTTATACTCAATACTCTCAAAAACTCTCAAGAATAAGCCCTAGGATTTTCATAGATGGTTTAATTTCAAAGGAATTCACTATCAAATTTCAAGAATATATCCATCAGTCTTTTTAGAATTACAAGATGAGGTATTCATAGTATTCATTCATGGACTCCTTTCATCCATGAAGTCCAAGAATCTCTTTTCTAAATTCAAGTTTTTGATTTTCTTTATGAATTTCATGATTGGATTGCTCTTGTTCATGTTAATAATGACTAATTTAATTCTAATCCATGTTTGCAGATAAATTACATATGTAATCGATAAGTAATGATGTAGATTCATGTAAACCTAGGATTAAAACCCTTGAATGATGAAATTAGAGACGAATTATGATATTTCATTATTGTATAATGTTGTTTAAACATTCTATGTCTATTATGTGTATGATTAAATGAATAGATGAAGGAATAATGTGCAACAAGTATGATATCATAAAATCCCCAAGTATGTACAAGCTTATGCATATCACATATTTGATGAAGTGCTTCAATATATCAATTATGAATTGTGTTGTTGGTCATGTGTTCAAGTAAGTCATGTTATGTCAGTTTCTACTTACGAGTCCTAGGGGTACTTGTACCCCAACATTTAGCTGTGTACTGAGAGCAATGTCATGTTTTCAGGATCTCCTCAGTCAAGCTATGATCCATACAACTCAGCTAGTCATGTGAGTCAAGAAATCTCTAAAATCTCAGTAATTTTAGTAGCTCAGTAATCTCAATAACCTAACTATTCCCAATCAATCTCAGTAACTTCAGTATTCACAGTCACTCCTCAGAACTCAGTATATTTCATCGGTCAACAGAACTTAGTAAATTCAATTTAGCTCTGCTAGAGAGTACCACTAGTATCAGTTCAGTTTAGTTAAACAGCTCAGTTCAGTTCAGCCAATTTGTTCAATTCAGTGTCTTTCAGATGGGAGTAGGATTCATCACTGAGTGAGCCTATGGATGGGGGCTTACCCTCTAGATAGGACTGGTATCCCTAAGTTCCAAAACTACGTAGCTAGCGTAGGTACGAGATGTCACCCGTTAGATAGGACTGACATACTCAGGGGTCACCCGTTAGAGAATTTAAATGTATAGGACTAATCCAAGGGGTCACCCGCTAGATTAGGACTGAGTCCATTGCAGTTATCTTTACCAATGTTATGGTACAGATACCCTTCCATCTGGGGTTATAGGTCGGACTCCAGTTAGCTTAGTATGGGGCATGTCGTTTAGATGAATACATCCCATAGTTTCAGTTACAGGAATCATGACTGTCAGATCAGTTAATTTGGCTCAGTAATATATATTTAGAACAGTCAGATATAGTGGTACAAAATCAAACCAACAACACCAAGAGCTTCAAATAGGCTCGGATTTCAGTCCAACAACACAAGAACAAGAAGTTAAGTTTCGGTTTTTTCAGCCCACAACACAAGAACAACAAGATAGATAACAATGCTAGTGAATCGAAAAGAGCCCCAGACGGCTTCACTAGACTTTAAGATAACAAAATCAACAACAACAAGATAAATAAAGATAGATAACTTGACATATAACATTCAAGAAACTAAGAACCCTAACATCAAGAGAGGACCCTAAGTCTAATGAATATAAACACCAAGTTCTTACGAGGACCAAGAGGCACTCAACGACCTCAAAACCCTTGTTTCTAGCCAAAGAGACAACACAAGTATCCCTCTACTTATGAGATAATAGGGGCGGCTTCTATGAGTGGAAGAGAGAGGAAATGTTTAGTGTTTTAGGTTACAAAAATCAGCATTCAAAAACTAAGGAATAACTCTCTAACATGTTCTATTTATACTACAAACAAAAGGGGTAAAATGACCCATCCGCCCTTGCTTCTTGTGACAACCTTGGAAAGTAGTTTATTACACCTTAGGACCTCTCTTCACACATAAAAAAGTTTAGGTCCTTGGTTGGTTCAATCACCAACTCACACACGGCCATTTGCATGAACAAAGCTTGGAGTTTTTGTAATTCCCGAGCTTGGCTTCGTGTGAAAGGCCGTGTACCTGTGGAGGCTGCCCTAACCGTATCATCCTCTCCATCTTGAGAGGAATTTGACCTCAAATTCATTATTTGGTCATCTTCAACCGCATCCACGAGGGAGAGATCACCAACGTTGAAAGTGTTGTGCACTTGATATTCCAGTGGAAGGTCAATCTTGTAGGCGTTGTCATTGATTCTCTCAAGTACTTGGAAAGGACCATCACCCCTTGGCAGCAATTTGGACTTCCTTTGAGCTGGAAACCGATCCTTTCGAAGATGCACCCACACCCAATCTCCGGGTTCAAGCACAAGCCTTCTTCTCCCTTTGTTTACCCTTTTTGCAATCTCTTGGTTCTTCTTTTCAAGCTTGATCCGCACCGTCTCATGCATTTTATTCATTGCCTCGGCTATTTTATTTCCATCTAAGCTGGTCATGAGATCACTAGACAAAGGAGTGAGATCTAAAGGGGTAAGGGGATTCAGGCCGTAAACACATTCAAAGGGAGTCATTCCCGTGCTCGAATGTATTACCCGGTTGTATGCAAATTCCACCAAGGGTAGGTGATCTTCCCATGAAGTCAGTTTACCTTTAACCATAGAACGTAGAATAGACCCCAAGGTTCTATTTAATACCTCCGTTTGGCCATCGGTTTGTGGGTGACAAGACGTGGAGAAAAGTAACTTCGTTCCAAGCCTACCCCATATGGACTTCCAAAAGAGACTTAGGAACTTAGAGTCCCTATCGCTCACAATAGTCCTCGGTACCCTGTGAAGATTTACAACATGTGCAACAAATAATGAAGCTACACTACGAGCATCCTCGGTTTTAGCACATGGAATAAAATGAGCCATTTTAGAGAATCTATCAACAATAACAAAAATGCTATCTCGGCCCTTTCTAGTCCTTGGCAGCCCCAAAACAAAATCCATCGAAATGTCCAACCAAGGCCTAAGGGGAGTAGGGAGTGGGGTGTATAATCCTTAAGGTAGGAGACGAGATTTCGCACTCCGGCAGGCCACGCATTGACTACAAATTTTAGTGACGTCTTTGCACATTTTGGGCCAATAGAAGTTCTCCTCTAAGATTCCGAGGGTCTTGTCTACCCCAAAGTGACCCATGAGGCCTCCGTCATGGGCCTCCCTCACAAATAATTCCCTCCAAGAACTAGAAGGAACACACAACCTCCTCCCCTTGAACAAATACCCATCGAACCGAGAGTAGGAGGAATGGTCATTCTCTTTAAGCCAACGGTCCCTTCCCCACTCTTCGCATTCCCTAAAAATAGGAGCAAAGGTAGGATCCTCGGGATAAAACAACCGCAAGCTCTCAAAACCCATCAATTTTGAAGACAAGGTAGCAACAAGCACATGCTTCCTAGACAAGGCATCGGCAACAACATTTTCCTTTCCCCTTTTGTAATGAATTACATAAGGGAAAGTCTCGATGAACTCAATCCACTTAGCATGACGCCTATTCAACTTGTATTGGCTCTTAAGGTGTTTCAACGACTCATGATCCGTTCGTATCACAAACTCCTTAGGCCACAAATAATGTTGCCAATTTCCCAAGGCTCTAACAAGGGCGTACAACTCCAAATCATAAGTTGAGTAATTAAGAGTTGCCCCTTTGAGCTTTTCACTGAAATAAGCAACGGGCTTACCTTCTTGCATCAAAACAGCCCCGATGCCAACCTTACTATCATCACACTCTACTTCAAACATCTTATCAAAATCGGGCAATTGCAATAAAGGCGCTGAGATGAGCGTAGCTTTCAAGGCCTCAAAAGCCCTAGCCTGCTCATCACCCCATTTAAAGGGTCCGTCCTTTCTAATTGCCTCGGTCAAGGGGGCTGCTATGGAACTAAATCCTTTGACAAACCTCCTATAAAAGCTTGCCAACCCGTGGAAACTTCGGATTTCTCCAATAGTTTTAGGGGTCGGCCAACTTCGAATAGAGTCTATCTTGGAATCGTCCACTTCCACACCCCTTGAGCTCACGACAAAACCCAAGAATATAACTTTATCAACACCAAAAGAACACTTCTCCATGTTGGCATACAGCTTCTCCTTTCGGAGCACATCAAACACACATCTCAAATGCATTACATGATCATTAATAGATTTACTATACACCAACACATCATCAAAGTAAACCACCACAAACTTTCAAATATAAGGCTTCATTACATGATTCATTAGCCTCATAAATGTGCTAGGAGCATTGGTAAGGCCGAAGGGCATGACCAGCCACTCATATAGACCGAATTTGGTCTTGAAGGCGGTCTTCCACTCATCACCGGGTTGCATGCGAATTTGGTGATAGCCGCTCCTAAGGTCCACTTTAGAAAACAAACAAGATCCGTGGAGCTCATCTAACATATCATCTAGTCTAGGGATTGGATGACGATACCTTATCGTGATTTTGTTGATGGCTCGACAATCGACGCACATGCGCCAAGTTCCGTCCTTCTTTGGTACCAAAAGCACCGGAACAGCACACGGACTCATGCTTTCCTTGATGTATCCCTTGTTGAGAAGCTCCTCAAATTGTCTTTCAAGCTCCTTAGTGTCCATAGGATTGCTCCTATAGGCCGGTTTGTTTGGAAGTTGTGAACCCGGCACCAAATCAATTTGGTGCTCAATTCCCCGAAGTGGAGGCAATCCTTGCGGAAGTTCTTGAGGAAATACATCTTCATACTCCTGCAACACACAAGAAATCAAAGGGGAAATGGAAGAATTAGTGGGGTTAGTATTAAAACAATGGGCCAAAAGTAACATCGGCTTGTTTTCATCATGGTCCACGAAGAGTTCTTTCCTCCTAGCCAACATCACTACGTTTTCCATCTCCCTTGTCATTGGGACAGCCTCGGATGTCCCTACTTCCTCACCTACGGCATCCCCCCCTTTTCTCCCTTTCCGGATTCCTTCCCCTTTCCCTTTAACTCTCTCATCTTTTGATGCCACTCATTTACTTGGGAGGGTGAAAGAGGGTGAAGTGTGACCTTTCGGCCATCCTTCTCAAGCGTGTACCGGTTGGACCTCCCATCGTGTTTAGTAGACCTATCATATTGCCATGGTCTACCTAACAACAAGTGACATGCTTGCATTGGGATCACGTCACAAAGCACTTCATCGTGGTAGTTTCCCACCTTAAACCGAATCACACATTGCCTTGTGACCTTTAATTCACCACAATCGTTCAACCATTGTAGCTTGTAAGGACTAGTGTGTAGTGTAGTTGGTAGCTTCAAGAAATTTACCATAGCATGGCTCGCAACATTTGTACAACTACCACTATCAATCACCAAGGTGAACACACTCCCCTTTACAAGACACTTAGTATGGAATAGATTTTCCCTTTGACTCGGGTCATCCATCGCCTTACTAAACATGACACGTCTAACCACAAAGTTTGGAACCACACACTCCCCTTATTGTGGATAGACATCTTCACTACCATCTAATTCATCATCATTCAGCCCATTTTCAGCTCCCTCTCCATCTTGAGGCTCGGCTTTATCCTCCCCCCTTTCGGAAACCACCTCCTCACCAAGGTAGTACACTTTCCCTTCTCGTAGGATCACATTGCGCCGGTTTGGACATTCATTGGCCTTATGCCCCCAACCTTGTCACTTGAAGCATTGGAACCCCTTTGGGTTGGGATATTTGTGAGCCTCCGATTTCGGAGGGAACTTAGGGACTGTTTTGGACTCGGGCAGCTTCGTAGGTGCGGGTTGGTCCTTGTTTTTGGGCCAACCCGAGGGGGTTTGTACCCTTGCCTTGAAGGCTGATCTCTCCTTAAGTTCCCTTTCAATCTCTAGGGCCGCTTGGAATATACCGTCAATGGTTTCAAACCGGTGAAGGGTCAAATGAGTGGAGATCTCTTTGTTCAACCCACACTTGAACCGGATGATGTCGTGACTGATTTGCTCCCCACGATGATCAAGTTTCAACATGAGTTGTTGGAACTCGTCAAAATAGGCCATCACACTCTTGCCTCCTTGCCGCAAGCCATATAATCTAGCGAGCAACTCATGACGATATCTCTCGAGAAGGTATCGTTGTCTCATCAAATACCTCAACCGATACCAAGGTGGTGGCTGCCCATCCACTAATTCATTACCAAATCGTTTAACATACTCCCACCAAGTGTTAGCATAGCCTCGAGGTGAGCTATAGCGTAGCAACTCTTCTTTTCTTCCGAGATGTCATTAACTTGGAAAACTTTGTCACAAGCCGATTCCCAAGTTAAGTAGGTCTCGGGGTCACTTTCACCCTTAAAGATGGGTAGGCTCAACTTGATGGTGTTGTTGCCTACGTCTCTCTCTTGGTGTCGGTTTCCCCTATCTCCATACCCCCGGTATCTCCTAGGTTCTCCTCGACCCCCTCTTAACTCCTCCTCCCTCATATAAGCATCATCAAAGGCTCCATCTCCTTCATACTCCTCTCTACCGTATCCTTCAAAGTGGGCTGGCCGGCCTTGGCCGTTTTGATTCGGAGGATTTGGAATTTGCGGTCTTTGGGTTAATGGAGCTTGGAATGGAGGGTTCGGATTTAGTGGAGGTACTTGGCGTCCAAATCCCTCTTGTGGAATTGGAGGGGCTTGGAAATGTAGTGGTCTAGTGGAGTCTCGGTTTGGAGGAAAATAGGTAGTTTGGCTTGCGGTATTTAGTGGAGCTTGGGGTGCATTTAGCATTTGGTGGACTGTTTCGGGGGTGATGGTTACGGAGGAGGTCCTATCATGACCATTGGTAGATACATGTAGAGGAGTAGAAGGACGAGAGTTCCTTATGTAGAAGGACGAGAGTTCCTTTGACTCTCCACTTGTTCTAGTCTCCCACTAATAGTCGACACTTCCCCCTTTATTGCTGCCAAGTCCCCTCTCACGGCCCCAAATTCCGAATTCAACCTTTCAAGTGTCCGGGTAACGGCCTCAAGAGTGACCCTCATAGAATCAAGGGCATTAGTATCCACATTATGAGACGTAGCCCCTTCCATTGTCAAGGTATTATCTGCTTTAGTTCACCACAAGTTCGTGTTCCACAAGTTTGGTATAATTGGCTAGTAACCGTGAGATTTTTAAGGTATGAGTAAGCTCTTATCCGGAATGGATTCTTGTTTGAAGACTCAAAGAATTCTTGCCGGACTAGAGTCAAAAATCAGCAATTCGTTCAAATGAATAAAAGCACTCAAATAATCGTTGACACGAACAAACGGTTCAAGGAACTAGTTGACAACCTAGTAGGAAGGTACTAGTTTGTTAATTAGTTCTAGGACCAAGTAAGGGAAACCAAGGATCAACAATTTGCAACCAAAGAATATCCTAAGTTGAGCTTATAGCGACGTGGCAGCATGTAGTGGTCCCACACGTCCTTCTTCTCTCTTTTTTTTCTGTTTGTGTTAATATTCACACAACTCGTTATAGTTTGCAAAGTGTTTTGGTGGGAAAAATAAAATCTTGTAGTATTTCACCCTTTTCAAACTCAAGAAAGTGGGGTTTGGTTGACTAATCCCACAAAACAAGGCTCCTTGAATTAGGGAAAAGTGATTGACAAGACTAAAAGGTGATGGGTGCAAGTCTTTCACAACAACTTTATAGCTTGTCTTACCACTTGAGCACACAACAAGATGAACAAGGTGAACAAGTTCAAAAGATGAACACCTCAACAAACTTCATCAACTTCCTTAGCACATAAACACACAACCACCGATTTTTTTTTTTTTGGTTATCAACACATACAACTTTCGGCCACTTCAAGTCACTACACAATGTTCAAGTTTTCAAGCTCAACTTTTGGATCTAGACACTTTAGTGTTGGTGAGAAAGAAACCAACACTAGAAACCCACTAAACAAGCAAAATAACACCTAGATCTAAACATACAACATCATTCTTGGTTTCAACTTTTAATGGACAGATTTTCAGCATTTCTTTTTGGTGTAGTTTGTTTAAGCCGTGAACTAGCCCAAGATGGGTTATGTTGGAACACAACCGGTCTTGCTTTGATACCAAATGATACAAAATCAAACCAACAACACCAAGAGCTTCAAATAGGCTCGGATTTCAGTCCAACAACACAAGAACAACAAGTTAAGTTTTGGTTTTTTCAGCCCACAACACAAGACCAACAAGATAGATAACAATGCTAGTGAATCGAAAAGATCCCCACACGGCTTCACTAGACTTTAAGATAACAAAATCAACAACAACAACAAGATAAAGAAAGATAGATAACTTGACATATAACATTCAAGAAACTAAGAACCCTAACATCAAGAGAGGACCCTAAGTCTAATGAATATAAACACCAAGTTCTTACGAGGACCAAGAGGCACTCAACGACCTCAAAACCCTTGTTTATAGCCAAAGAGACAACACAAGTATCCCTCTACTTGTGAGATAATAGGGGCGGCTTCTATGAGTGGAAGAGAGAGGAAATGTTTAGTGTTTTAGGTTACAAAAATCAGCATTCAAAAACTAAGGAATAACTCTCTAACATGTTCTATTTATACTACAAACAAAAGGGGTAAAATGACCCATCCGCCCTTGCTTCTTGTGCCAACCTTGGAGAGTAGTTTATTACACCTTAGGACCTCTCTTCACACATAAAAACGTTTAGGTCCTTGGTTGGTTCAATCACCAACTCACACACAGCCATTTGCATGAACAAAGCTTGGAGTTTTTGTAATTCCCGAGCTTGGCTTCGTGTGAAAGGCCGTGTACCTGTGGAGGCTGCCCTAACCGTATCATATAGTCAATCCTTGTCATTATAAATAGACTACGAGATCACCCATTAGATAGGACTGATCTCAACTATGGTCAATCATTAGTAGCATAATCAGATTCAGTGATCACCCGCTAGGTAGGACTGATCTCAGAATATGTCAAATTTTCTTTATTATAGTATACTTAGAGATCCCCCACTAGATAGGACTGATCTCAAATTCAGTTACTCAAATATAGTATGTAACTCATGTAGTTCCATCAAATTCAAGACTGTCATATATAGTCACTCATGTTATCAGTTATCAGAACATGTGTAATCAGTTTTCAGCATCAAAACTGTCAGATACAGTCAACCAGACCAGTTCTTCATAATCAGAACTGTTCGACACTGTTATCCATGTATCAATAACATAGTATCAGCCCCTCAATATTTAGTAATATAGTATTCAGTCCTAACATGATCTCAGTTACAATTACGTAGTCATACATATATTCTCACATTCAAGTTAGTCAGTCAGTTATATTTGTTCATGCATATGAACCCCATATGTTTAGCCTACCTCACTTGCATACCAGTACATTCAAAGTACTGACGCCTTCATGCTATGTGTCTCATACTATGGTTTTAGAGAAACGAGCTCCAGATTAGTAGTAGATTCTAGTCTCAACAGCCAGAGTTAGAAGTAAGTACTTATCTTTCGAGGACATAACTATTACATTACTATTCCAGTTTATTTCAGTAGATGGAGTTAGTTGGGGATATGTCCCATCAACTCCTTATTCAGACAGTTTAGAGGCTTTCAGACTACAGTATGTTAGGCAGTTATTTTAGATTTTTTTTGGTATTGTTATACCATTTTCAGACACTGTGCTATCAGATGTTTGTTCAGTATTGAACCTTATGGCCTTTTAGTACATGTTTTCACATTATTATGTTATATTATGCAGTGTACTGGTACAAATATTAGTCATGGGTTAGCTTGTGGTCCTTCGAGGTCATGAACACCATGTAGTTTTCTGGTTCAGAAAATTAGGGCGTTACATTGAGAGATGAAAGATTTTTAACATTTCTGATGCTTGGGGGATGACCTTTTGTTTTATGTAATTGGAGTGGTTAAGTCAATGAAGGGCCCCCTAAATTAAGCTTTTTCAATACCTATAGGGTTTTATGCTCAAGTTCAACTGGAAAGTGTTATTCCTTTCTGTACATAAGCTAGTATAGGGAGGCATCTATAGGAGTCTTAAAAGTTGTTCGATAGGCCCAAAATGCATCTTCCAACTTCCTAGTCTAGTAAGTCCTATTAGCATTCACAGATTTTGACAATATGGAATTAATCTCTCTTTTGGATACCTCAACCTGCCCGTTCACAGATTTTGACAATAAGGGGTTTCCACCTTATACTTTACACCATATTTTTCTAGTAGGGCCTTCATAAAATGAATGCAGAAATGCCACCCGCCATCACTAATGATTGCACATAGAGTGCCAAATCAAAAAAAGATGTTTTTTTCAAAAATACGATTACACTTCTACAATCATTTCCTGAACGAGCCCTTGAAGTCAATCCCGCAGATATCAGACAACTCAAAATCCAAGATAGGTGCCATGAAATATTGCCTTAATGTTGCCATTGGTCACATGATTGTTTGAAATTCAAGAATCTTTGAATATCAAAGGCTAATAATACCCAAAATGCAAGATTTTGTAGGTTGTGAAGGTTCCAACATGATGACCCCAACTATTAATACATGACAAGCCTCAAGGGTGCTCATCAACTTCACCTCAGGAATACCTCTACAAATTGTACCATCTGCACAAATTCAAAACAGGTAATTTTCATCCCAAAAACACATCCTCACCTCATGTATAAACCTCTTGCATTATTGGACAAATAAGTCTTTTGAAATAAGATCACTTTCTATAATGTTGGAAAAATCAGTGAACTAAGTGATTAATTCTTGAGATACTTCCAAGACCTGCTCATCTGGGAAAGTATCATCTATGTCAATCTTATCCCTTAATTTCTACATTGACTCATGCTCAAGGCAAGCCAAGTGATGTAGAACCTAGTTTTTTTAACCCTTCTGATCTTTTACGTAAAAGTTGAATTCTTGTTGCTAGAGGATCCAATGTATCATTATAGACTTGGCATCCTTTCTCACCATAAGATAACTCAAAGGTATATGATCTTTATGGATTATGACCTTGGTCCCAATCAAGTAAGACTGAAACTTCTGTAAAGAAAAAACCATCGCATGTAACTCCTGCTGAGTAACTGTATAATTCTTTTGTGTGGTGTTTAATGTCTTGTTGGAATTATATATTAGAAGGAGTTTTTTCACGCCTCTGGAAACGGAAAATAACCAAGGATACTACACTAGAATCACACATGACCTTAAATGATAAAGACCAATCAGGGATACAATGTTTGAGGATGGCACTAACTACTTCTTTAGGCACTCAAAATCCATGAGACATACATAATAAAATACAAATAAAATATCTTTCTCTAAAATCTTGAAAAGAGAATTATTAAACTTCGACAAGTCCTTGATGAGTCTCCTATAAAAGCCATCATCACCTAGAAAACATCAAATACCTTTACAGAAACTAGTGGTGGCAACTTTTCAATCATTTCAATCTTCGCTCTATTGATGTGGCATGAAATCATGACACTTTCGATACTTAAAAAAGTGAATTTATAGGTGAAATTAGGTTGTTTTGTTAGATATAATGAACTTTGGTGTGAATTGTACGTAAAACAAGATTATAACATTATTTGAACAAAAAGAGGAGAAACTAACCTGAAAAAAACCAACTTCGATAAGTATATAAGTCATACCTTGAGTCATAAGCTTTGATACGACTCATATGTTGAATAATATGAGAAATAGAACCAAAACTCAAATTGAGAAACATAGTATAAAGAAAATACTACTCAAGTATCCCATTCATAAGATAGAATAAGAGTCGTATGTTGAAGCCATGAGCCTAACAAAATCTAAGCTACTATCCAGGAATTGAAGTATCGGAAGGATACGAGTCGAAAGTCTGAGTACGACTCATATTGGGATGTCGTATACCAACCAGTATTAAAGACCATAAAATACTAAAGTCCCAGGTGGATCCAGATCAAAGATAAAAGTTGTATGTATAGTTAAGACTCATAAGCCGAAGTCATAATATGAACAGAGAATTGAAGCAATGGTAAGATCAAACACTAGAATGGTTATGAAAAGGTAGGTATGACTAGTAAGCTAAGGATATGACTGAAAATCGAGTAGTACTTTGATGCAAGATCAAACCAACAACACAAGAGTTTTCGGATTTCAGTCCAACAACACAAGAGTAACAAGTTTTAGTTTCCGGTTTTAAGCTTACAACACAAGAGATAGTTTCGGTTTTTAAGCCACAATCCGAGAACAACAAGATGGAAATCAAATGCTAGTGAATCGAAAGAGCCCCACACGGCTTCACTAGACTCTCAAGATAATAAAATCAACAACAACACAAGATAAAGAAAGATAGATAACTTGACATATAATATTCAAGAAACTAAGAACCCTAACATCAAGAGAGGACCCTAAGCCTAATGAATATAAACACCAAGTTCTTACGAGGACCAAGAGGCACTCAACGACCTCAAAACCCTAGTTTCTAGACAAAGAGACAACACAAGTATCACTCTACTTGTGAGAAGCAATGGACGGCTTCTTGGAGAAGAAGAGAGAGGAAATGTTTTAGTGTTTTAGGTTACAAATTTCAGATTTCAAAAAACTAGTGGATATCTCACTATCATGTTCTATTTATACTACAACAATATGAGTAAAAAGACCCATCCGCCCTTGCTTTGTTGTGGCCTCCTTGGGGAATTAATTTATTACACTTTAGGCCCCTCCTCACACATAAGGACGTTGAGGCCCTTGCTTGGTTCGGCCAACAACTCACACACGGCCATTTGCATGAACAAGGCTTGGAGTGTTTGTAATTCCCGCGCTTGGCTTCGTGTGAAAGGCCGTGTACCTGTGGGGGCAGCCATAACCATATCATCCTCTCCATCTTGAGAGGAATTTGACCTCAAATTCGGCATTTGATCATCTTCAACCGCATCCACGAGGGAGAGATCTCCGACGTTGAAGGTGTTGTGCACTTGATATTCCGGTGGTAGGTCAATCTTGTAGGCGTTGTCATTGATCCTCTCAAGTACATGGAAAGGACCATCACCCCTCGGCAGCAATTTGGACTTCCTTTCAGCTGGAAACCGAACCTTTCGAAGATGCACCCACACCCAATCTCCGGGTTCAAGCACTAGTTTCCTTCTCCCTTTGTTTGCCCGTTTTGCAACCTCTTGGTTCTTCTTTTCAAGCTTGATCCGCACCGTCTCATGCATTTTTTTCATTGCCTCGGCTCTTTTATTTCCATCTAAGCTGGTCATGAGATCACTAGACAAAGGAGTGAGATCTAAAGGGGTAAGGGGATTTAGGCCGTAAACACATTCAAAGGGAGTCATTCCCGTACTCGAATGTATTACCCGATTGTATGCAAATTCCACCAAGGGCAGGTGTTCTTCCCATGAAGTCAATTTACCTTTAACCATAGAGCGTAGCATAGACCCTAAGGTTCCATTTACTACCTCCGTTTGGCCATCGGTTTGTGGGTGGCAAGACGTGGAGAAAAGTAACTTCGTGCCAAGCCTACCCCACATGGACTTCCAAAAGAGGCTTAGGAACTTGGAGTCCCTATCACTCACAATGGTCCTCGGTACTCCGTGAAGCTTTACAACATGTTCAACAAATAATGAAGCTACACTAGGAGCGTCCTCGGTTTTAACACATGGAATAAAATGAGCCATTTTAGAGAATCTATCAACAACGACAAAAATACTATCTCGGCCCTTTCTAGTCCTTGGCAGCCCCAAAACGAAATCCATCGATATGTCCAGCCAAGGTCTAAGGGGAGTAGGGAGTGGGGTGTATAACCCTTGCGGTTGGAGGCGAGATTTCGCACTCCGGCAGGCCACGCATTGACTACAAATTTTAGTGACGTCCTTGCGCATTTTGGGCCAATAGAAATTCTCCTCTAGGATGCCGAGGGTCTTGCCTACTCCAAAGTGACCCATGAGGCCTCCGTCATGGGCCTCTCTCACAAATAATTCCCGCCAAGAGCTGGCAGGAACACACAACCTCCTCCCCTTGAACAAATAGCCATCAAACCGAGAGTAGGAGGAGTGGTTATTTTCCTTGAGCCAACGGTCCCTTCCCCACTCTTCGCATTCCCTAAAAATAGGAGCAAAGATAGGATCCTCGGGATATAACATCCGCAAGCTCTCAAAACCCATCAACTTCGAGGACAAGGTAGCAACAAGCACATGCTTCCGAGACAAGGCATCGGTAACAACATTTTCCTTTCCCCTTTTGTAATGAATTACGTAAGGGAACGTCTCGATGAATTCAATCCACTTAGCATGACGCCTATTCAGCTTGTCTTGACTCTTAAGGTGTTTCAACGACTCATGATCCGTTCGTATCACAAACTCCTTAGGCCACAAATAATGTTGCCAATTTCCCAAGGCTCTAACAAGGGCGTACAACTCCAAATCATAAGTCGAATAATTAAGAGTTGCCCCTTTGAGCTTTTCACTGAAATAGGCAACGGGCTTACCTTCTTGCATCAAAACAGCCCCGATGCCAACCTTACTAGCATCACACTCTACTTCAAACATCTTATCAAAATCGGGCAATTGCAACAAAGGCGCCGAGATGAGCGTAGCTTTCAAGGCCTCAAAAGCCCTAGCTTGCTCTTCACCCCATTTAAAGGGTCCGTCTTTTCTAATTACCTCGGTCAAGGGGGCTGCTATGGAACTAAATCCTTTGACAAACCTCCTATAAAAGCTTGCCAACCCATGGAAACTTCGGATTTCTCCAATAATTTTAGGGGTCGGCCAACTTCGTATAGAGTCTATCTTAGAGTCGTCCACTTCCACGCCCTTCGAGCTCACAACAAATCCCAAGAATACAACTTTATCAACACCAAAAGAACACTTCTCCATGTTGGCATACAACTTCTCCGTTCGGAGTATATCAAACACACATCTCAAATGCATTACATGATCATCAATAGACTTACTATATACCAACACATCATCAAAGTAAACCACCACAAACTTCCCAATATAAGGCTTCATTACATGATTCATTAGCCTCATAAAAGTACTAGGAGCATTGGTAAGGCCGAATGGCATGACCAGCCACTCATATAGACCAAATTTGGTCTTGAATGCGGTCTTCCACTCATCACCGGGTTGCATGCGAATTTGGTGATAGTCGCTCCTAAGTTCCACTTTAGAAAACACACAAGATCCGTGGAGCTCATCTAACATATCATCTAGTCTAGGGATTGGATGACGATACCTTATAGTGATTTTGTTGATGGCTCGGCAATCAACGCACATGCGCCACATTCCGTCCTTCATTGGTACCAAAAGTACCGGAACAGCACACGGACTCATGCTTTCTTTAATGTATCCCTTGTTGAGTAGTTCCTCCACTTGTCTTTCAAGCTCCTTCGTGTCCATAGGATTACTCCTATAGGCCGGTTTGTTTGGAAGCTGTGAACCCGGCACCAAATCAATTTGATGTTCGATTCCCCGAAGCGGGGGCAATCCTTGCGGAAGTTCTTGCGGGAACACATCTTCATACTCCTGCAACACACAAGAAATCAAAGGGGAAATGGAAGGATTAGCGGGGTTCGTATTAAAACAATGGGCCAAAAGTAGCATTGTCTTGTTTTCATCATGGTCCACGAAAAGTTCCTTTCTCCTAGCCAACATCACTACGTTTTCCCTTTCCCTTGGTGTTGGGATAGCCTCGGATGTCCCTACCTCCTCACCTATGGCCTCCCTTCCCTTTTCTCCCCTCTCGGGTTCCCCCCCCTTCCCTTTCAATTCTCTCATTTTTTTATACCACTCATTTACTTGGGAGGGTGAAAGAGGGTGAAGTGTGACCTTTCGGCCATCCTTCTCAAGCGTGTATCGGTTGGTCCTCCCATCGTGTTTAGTAGACCTATCATATTGCCAAGGCCTACCTAACAACAAGTGACATGCTTGCATCGGAATCACGTCACAAAGTACTTCATCGTGGTAGTTTCCCACCTTAAACCGAATCACACATTGTCGTGTGACCTTCAATTCACCACAATCATTCAACCATTGTAGTTTGTAAGGACTAGTGTGGGGTGTAGTCGGTAGCTTCAAGAAATTTACCATAGCATGGCTCGCAACATTGGTACAACTACCACTATCAATTACCAAGGTGCACACACTCCCCTTTACAAGGCACTTGGTATGGAATAGATTTTCTCTTTGGCTCGGGTCATCTACCGCCTTACTAATCATAAAGCGTCTAACCACAAAGTTCGGAACCACACATTCCCCTTCTTGTGGGTAGACATCTTCACCATCATCTACTCCTTCCTCATTCGGTTCATTCTCGGCTTCCTCTCCATCTTGAGGCTCGGCCTCAACCTCCCCCTTTTCGGACACCACCTCCTCACCAAGGTAGTATACTTTCCCTTCTCGTAGGATCACATTACGCCGGTTCGGACATTCATTCGCCTTATGCCCCCAACCTTGGCATTTGAAATATTGGAACCCCTTTGGGTTGGGGTACTTGTGAGCCTCCGGCTTCGGAGGAAACTTAGGAGCTATTTTGGGTTCGGGCAGCTTCATAGGACCGGGTTGGTCCTTGTTTTTGGTCCAACCCGAGGGGGTTTGGACCTTGGCCTTGAAGGTTGATCTCTCCTTAAGTTCCCTCTCAATCTCTAGGGCCGCTTGGAATATACCGTCAATAGTTTCGAACCGGTGATGGGTCAAGTGAGTGGAGATCTCTTTGTTCAATCCACACTTGAACCGAATGATGTCGTGGCTGATTTGCTCCCCACGGTGATCAAGTTTCAACATGAGTTGTTGGAACTCGTCAAAATAGGCCATCACACTCTTGCCTCCTTGCCGCAAGCCATATAATCTAGCAAGCAATTCATGTCGGTATCTCTCGGGAAGGTACCGTTGCCTCATCAAATACCTCAACCGATACCAAGGTGGTGGCTGCCCGTCAACCAATTCATTACCAAATCGTTTAACATACTCCCACCAAGTGTTAGCATAGCCCTCGAGGTGAGCTATAGCATAGCAACTCTTCTTTTCTTCCTAGATGTCATTAACTTGGAAGACTTTGTCACAAGCCGATTCCCAAGTTAAGTAAGCCTCGGGGTCACTTTCACCCTTAAAGATAGGTAGGCTCAACTTGATGGTGTTGATGCCTACGTCTCTCTCTTGGTGTCGGTTTCCCCTATCTCCATACCCCCGGTGTCTCCTAGGTTCTCCCCGACCCCCTCTTAACTCCTCCTCCCTCATATAGGCATCATCATAGGCCCCCTCTCCATCATACTCCTCTCTACCGTATCCGTCAAGGTGGGCTGGTCGGCCTTGGCCATTTTGATTCGTAGGAATTAGAATTTGTGGTCTTTGGTTTAGTGGAGCTTGGAAGGGAGGGTTCGGATTTAGTGGTGGTGCTTGGCGCCCAAATCCCTCTTGTGGAATTGGAGGAGTTTGGAAATGTAATGGTCTAGTGGAGTCTCGGGTTGGAGGGAAGTTGGTAGACTGGTTGGCGGTATTTAGTGGAGCTTGAGGTGCATTTAACATTTGGTGGACCATTTCGGGAGTGATGGTTGCAGAGGATGTCCGATCATGACCATTGGTAGAGACATGTAGAGGAGTCGATGGCCGAGAGTTCCTTTGACTCTCCACTTGATCTAGCCTCCCACTAATAGTCGATACTTCCCCCCTTATTGCTGCCAAGTCCCCCCTCATGGCCCCAAACTCCGAGTTCATCCTTTCAAGTGTCCGAGTAACGGCCTCGAGAGTGGCCCTCATTGAGTCAAGGGCATTAGTATCCGCATTATGAGAGGTTGTTCCTTCCATCGTCAAGGTATTAGCCGCTTTAGTTCCCACAAGTTCGTGTTCCACAAGTGTTGTATAATTGGCTAGTAACCGTGAGATTTACAAGGTTTTGAGTAAGCTCTTGTCCGGAATGGATTCTTGTTTGAAGACTCAAAGAATTCTTGCCGGACTAGAATCAAAAATCAGCAACTCATTCAAACGAATAAAAGCACACAAGCAACCGTAGACACGAACAAACGGCTCAAGGAACTAGTTAACAACCTAGTGGGAAGATACTAGTTTGTTAATTAGTTCTAAGACCAAGTAAGGGAAACCAAGAATCAACAATTAGCAACCATAGATTATCCTAAGTTGAGCTTATGGTGACATAGTAACATGCATCGGCCCCACACGTTCTCCTTCCCTTCGGATTTATATACTTTTTTTTTTGTCTTGAATTAATACTCACACAACTTGTGGTAAATGGAAAAGTGTTTTGGTGGGAAAACTTAAAATTTTGAGGTCTTAACTCTTTTTCAAACTCAAGAAAGTGGGTTAGGTTGACAATTTCCACAAAACAAGGTTCCTTGATTTAGGGGAAGTGATTGACAAATCTACAAAGTGATGGGTGCAAGTCTTTCACAATCAACTTTATAAGTTTACCACTTGAGCACACAACAAGATGAACACTCAACAAGATGAACAATATGCACAAGTTCAAGAGATGAACACTTCACAAACTTCAACACTTCCTTAGCACAAAATCACACAACCACCGATTTTTCTTTGGTCTTCAACAACATTCAACTTTCGGCCACTTTAAGTCACTACACAACATTCAACATTTCAAGATCAACCTTGGATCTAGACACCTTAGTGTTGGTGAGAAAGAAACCAACACTAGAAACTCTCTAAACAAGCAAAATAACACCTAGATCTAGGTATACAACATCATCCTCGGTTTTCAACTCTTAGTGGACAGATTTCAAATTTTTTTTTTTTTGTAGTTTGTTTAATCCGAGAACTTGCCCAAGATGGGTTATGTTGGAACACAACCGGTCTTGCTTTGATACCAAATGATGCAAGATCAAACCAACAACACAAGAGTTTTCGGATTTCAGTCCAACAACACAAGAGTAACAAGTTTTAGTTTCCGGTTTTAAGCTTACAACACAAGAGATAGTTTTGGTTTTTAAGCCACAATCCGAGAACAACAAGATGGAAATCAAATGCTAGTGAATCGAAAGAGCCCCACACGGCTTCACTAGACTCTCAAGATAACAAAATCAACAACAACACAAGATAAAGAAAGATAGATAACTTGACATATAATATTCAAGAAACTAAGAACCCTAACATCAAGAGAGGACCCTAAGCCTAATGAATATAAACACCAAGTTCTTACGAGGACCAAGAGCACTCAACGACCTCAAAACCCTAGTTTCTAGCCAAAGAGACGACACAAGTATCACTCTACTTGTGAGAAGCTATGGACGGCTTCTTGGAGAAGAAGAGAGAGGAAATGTTTTAGTGTTTTAGGTTACAAATTTCAGATTTCAAAAAACTAGTGGATATCTCACTATCATGTTCTATTTATACTACAACAAAATGAGTAAAAAGACCCATCCGCCCTTGCTTTGTTATGGCCTCCTTGGGGAATTAATTTATTACACTTTAGGCCCCTCCTCACACATAAGGACGTTGAGGCCCTTGCTTGGTTCGGCCAACAACTCACACACGGCCATTTGCATGAACAAGGCTTGGAGTGTTTGTAATTCCCGCGCTTGGCTTCGTGTGAAAGGCCGTGTACCTGTGGGGGCAGCCATAACTATATCATACTTATTGCCGACTTAACTTTACCTTTCCCATTTTTAATAAGATTTTTATGTTATTTTAAGATACTATAAATACCCTCAGGTTTATCTTATATTAGGTTATGCATAGTGACAATTTTTTACGCATAATTACATACTTTTAAAATTATTGTTATGATTTGAGGGTTTTAATCAATTAAAGGCTTTGGAGTTTAGTCATCTTACTCTTGTGCAATTGATTTTATATGTTCTTTATTGATAATCACGGTTTCTTGCATAAACATAAACAGTTGATCTCCTTAGCTAGTGTAGTAGGAACCCTAGCAGATTAGCTACCTAGAGAAAGTATGACACACATCAATTTTAGGTTTTATGCATTTATCCTAATTCTTCTTTACTATAATTTATTTTAAGTAAATGCAGCATCTCAAGATAAAAGTCTATATTCATATTATTGTGATAATCAAGAAGCTTGTCATTGGGAAAAAAAGCTTTGGACTGGAATTTAGGATTTACACCTCCACTTTATAGTCCCTTCATTCCATCTTATCACTTCATCTTATAACCAAAGATCAAGTGAGCTGAGGCCATAGCAAGGGACAATAAGAAAACACTCAGCGATGATAACCAAGTCTAAGGATGAAATCTATCTTCGCGCTCAAAAGATGACTGATAATACCTATCTTGTAGGCATTGCATACAGAACAAAAAGGCAGTGGGTTGATCATGAGAATTCTATAGAGCTAAAAATCGAGGGGGAAAACAGACCTAGGATTCATTTTCTATTGATTACAACTCAAAAGCACTCAAGAATTTGTTACTCTTTACTATTGATTATAAAATCCCCCCATTTACTTTCCTGCACTACTCGAAGATTAAATCAAGGAAAGAAACTACTCACAGTTTCTTTGTTTGATCGACCCTAACCTAGTTGGGTTATTATATTTGCATCGACCAAATTATACTTTCGATTGAGGCATAGTTTTGGGCGACATCAAATTTTTGTGTCATTCCTGGTAAGACAGTTTGAGTAGTTAATTGAAATGGTGAGGTTCTTGAGTTTTTAATTTCCTATTTTTTCTTTGACATACATCGGTGTATGCCAAGAACTAGGAGTAGAGGCAATCCCTTACTCCCCTTTAATCCAAAACCATAGAGAGTCCTTTAAACACTGAGAAGGATGCTAGGAAAAGTTCACAATAGGGTGAAAGATCCCTAAACTATGGATCCAAATGTATAACTACCGCATGATCCATTAGATATAAAGAATATTGTAGACATACAAACACAAAAACTATTAGAGTGAGAACGTAGAGAAGCTGAAGAAGCTGCACTAGCTGCTGAAGTGGAATTAGCATAGCAAAGTGGACTAGCCAGACCTAGACAAATTATTGATCATCGAGTTTAGAGAGGTAGAGTTCCATATATTCAAGCATACCAACACTTAGATCCATATGATACGGATGATGAAGACATGGGTCATGTTGACCCTGCTGAGACAGTTGCTATTGTTCCTTCTAATTTATCCGCTAATGTGAAGTTTGATATTACTTGTTCTATCTAAAAGGTGCATTTTTAGGAGAATCTTAGGATGATGCGAACATGCAGCTTACAAATTTTCTTAGGCTCTGCAAAACTATAACCTCCCAAGGTTGATCAGGAAGTATTGACATTGAGGTTATTCCAATTTTCTTTAATTGGAGAAGCATCTCTATGGCTAGGGAAAATAACAAAAGGATCTATAACTACTTGGAATGAGTTAAAGTAACAGTTTCTGAGCATATGTTTCCCTCCTATACGAATGCTACAGCTGAAGGATAAATTTATAATTTCAGACAACTACCTATTGAATCGATATACGAAGCTTGGTGCCAAACCACATAATCAGAGGATCTAATTTTTCATAAATCTTCTATAGATCACTAAATGATTATTTGAGATTCATAGTAGATACTATTTATAGAGGATCATTTATGCATCTTCGTTGGCATGCTGCAGCAAAATTAATTGATGATATTGCAGTCACCAATAAAGAATGGCATATCAGAGATTCTAATCGTGGTGGTAATACATATTCTATTACAGCAACAAACAAATATAGAGCAGGCAATGATATGGTTACACATATGGCAGAACTTTCGTCTACATCAAAGCTATTCGAGATTGAATCTGAAGAAAAGACAAACTATCTTGATCGTAGATTGGAAGATTTTTTAGCCCAACAGAAAGAGAATCATTTTTAAAAATATAATAATGATAGATACAGAGATGGGTAGAGATAAAGATGGCGATTGGCAATGTAAGGATAAATATAAATAGAAGAGTGACAAGTACATTCCACCAAGAAGCTGAGATAGTCTATAGTTGAGGCTCTATTGTCTATGCTAGTCAAGGGACAAAAAATCAAGAATATTCTCTAAAAGATATCAAAATAGATCTGTCGGGACTCAATCAAAAAGTTGAATCACATGCAACAATAATCAGGAAGTAAGAGCAATAGTTTGGGCAAATGTCAACCATAATAAATCAGAGACAACTTGGTATTCTTCCAAGCAACATAGTGGTAAATCCTAGAAATAATAGTCAATGCCATCCCATTACTACTTAGAGTGGTAAGGTTACAGCAGATCCACCTGTACCCACTGTTGATAAGTAAAAATAGAATAAAAATGATCCATTTGATATAGGGAGTAGTAGTAAGCTGAATAAAAGAGAAGATAAGGCTATAGATCCTGAGCTGAAACCCATTCTTAGACCACATCCTTCCTATCCATAAAGAATGAAAGGAGATAATAACAGGGTAAGTATTAGATATTTTTATTCTATTAAAAAGAGTTATCAGTCAACATACTATTGGTCAAAGAATTAGAACAGATGTCTGGATATGTAAAGTTCATGAAAGATCTAATTATAGAGAAAAGAGCAGTAGGTTATGAGACGATTGGCAATGTCCATCATTGCAGTGTTATAGCCACTAGATCATTGGAAGAGAAGAAAGAAGATCCTGGCCTAGTCACTATACCTTGCACTATTGGATCTTTCAACTTTGTATGTGCATTGTGTGATTTGGGTGCTAGTATCAACCTCTTGTCATTTGCAGTCTTCAAGTAGTCGGGTTTGGATGCTCCAAAACCCACCACCATTAGGCTATTCATGAAATATCAAAGTGTGAAAAATCAAGTCTGTATCCTTTATGATGTCTTAGTAAAAGTAGTTTCTTTTATTTTTCCTGCTGACTTTGTTGTGTTAAGATTGTGAGGTGGACTTTCAAGTTGCAATTATTTTTGGCATACTTTTATGGCTACAGGTAGAACATTGATTGATCTAGAGCTTGGACATCTGATGTTGAGATTCAATGATGAAAAGGTGATATTCGACATATGAAAATACATGAAATATCCTAATGAGTTGAGAGTGATAGTTGTTAGTAATGTGTATGATAACGAAGAATATTCATTTCAAGATGATGATGTTATAACTTTGTAGGATGATGGTTCAGATATAGTTTCCTGTTGAATAAAGACAAGGTCTTGAGGCACTTACAATTGTGATCATGAATTTTGACTTTCAGGAAAGAGAAAAAAGTGAGGAGCTTGTTGGTGCATTGCATGGTAATAGTTACAATTTTGCACCAAAGAATCTTGATCTAGATTTTGAAGAATAAAACAACTCCACCTGCTCGGCCATCCATTGAGGAACCACCAATGTTAAAATGATGGCCCTCCCATCTCATTTGAACTATGTATTTTTGGGGCCAACAACACTTTGTCGATCATTTTTGTAGCTAAGCAGAGACAGTCAAAAGTGGAAGCATTGTCATTAGTTTTACATAATTTTAAAAGGGACATTGTATGGACAATTGCAGATATTATGGGTATTCCACCAGGTTTCTGTACTCACAAAATTTAGCTCGAGTCTGACTGTGTTCTATCTACTAAACATTAGCGATGACTTAATCCTCCTATAAAGAAGGTGGTAAATAAAGAAATAATCAAGTGGATGGATGGTGGTGTGGTGTTTCCTATTGCTGATAGTAAGTAGGTTTTCCCAGTTCAATGCATTCTAAAGAAGAGTGGAATAATTATTGTGCTGAATGAGAAGAATGATTATTTCCTATGAGGCCGGTCACTGGATGAAGAGTGTGCACGAATTATAGAAAGTTTAATGCATGGAATTAGAAAGACCATTTTCCAATGCCATTCATGGATCTGTTTATAGACAAGTTAGTAGAAAAAGGATTGTACTATTTTCTTGATGGGTACTCAGGTTATAACCAGATTACTATAGAACTGGAGGACCAAGATAAGGCTACTTTTACATTTCCTTATGGGAACTTTTCATTCAAATGAATGTCATTTGGGCTATGCAATACCCCAGCCATATTTAATAGATGTATGATATCCCTTTTATCCGATACGATTGAAGACACAATTGAAGTTTTTACAGATGTTTTTTTGGTAGTGGGTGACTATTTTGAGGATTTTCTCTTGCACTTGGCAAAATCTCTACAAAGATATGAAGAATCCAACTTTGTTCTCAATTGGGACAAGTGCCATTTCATGGTTAAAGAAGGACAAGCTTGTGCACAATATTTTGAAGCAAGTTATAGAGGTTTATCGAGCAGAGATTTAAGTGATTGAAAAATTACCTTATCCAATTTCTATGAAGGGAATTAGAAGTTTTCTAGGACATGTAGGTTCTTATAGAAGACTTATCAAGGACATCTCAAAAATTACAAGCCCTCTTGGCAGGATTCATTAGAAGGAGGTAAAATTTAATTTTTATGATGCATGCATGAAGGCTTTTGAAAGACTTAAAGAGAAATTAGGGACTACAACAATCATTGTGTCTCCTTATTAGTCCTTTCCTTTTGAGATCATGTGTATTGATAGTGAGTTAGACTTAGGGGTTGTACTAGGTCAACGGGAAGAAAAGATCCTTTATCCTATCTACTATGCTTGTAATACACTAAATCCTGCTCAAAAGAACTATATTGTGATGGAGCAAGAGTTATTTGCAATGGTTTATGCCTTTGAAAAGTTTAGGTATTACTTGTTTGGGACAAAGGTGAATTTTCACATAGACCATACAGCATTATGGTTCTTAATGGCGAAGAAAGATGAAAAGTCGAGGCTTATACATTGGGTGCTGCTATTGGAAGAATTTGATTTTGAGGTAAAGGGCATCAAAGGAACAGAAAATCAAGTTGCGGATCACTTTTCTAGACTAGAGGAGGAAGATATGCACAAGGTTGCTAAGGGATTGGAGATTGATGACAATTTTCCAGACGAGGAGATATTGGCAGCTACCCAAGATTTAATTTCATGGTTTGCAGATTATGCAAATAACTTAGCAAGTGATCTAGTCCTAAAAGATATTTCATATAATAAAAGGAAGAAGTTCATGCATGAGGTAAGAAATGTTTTTGGGGATGAAATTTATCTGTTTAAATTTTGTACAGATTTCATCATTAAGAAATGAAAACCTGAAGTGGAAATAATGAGCATACTAGAAGCGTATCACTCATCACCAGTTAGGGGTATTCACCCGCACAGCCCATAAGATCCTACAATGCAGCTACAATTGGCCGACTATATATGAAGATTCTCATGACTATGCTACTGCTTGTGATCAATGTCAACGACAAGGTATGATTACTAGAAAACGTGAACTACCTATGACCCCTATCTTAAAATTGTAAGTGTTTTATTTGTGGGGCAGAGATTTCATGGGACTTTTTGTGAGTTTGTATGGCATGAAGTACATACTGGTATCTGTTGGTCATGTTTCAAAATGGGTGGAAACAATTGTGCTTCCTAATAATAAAGCAAAGAGTATCACGACATTTTTGAGAACTAATATCTTTTCTCGATTTGGTATACCATGAGCTATTATTAGTGATGGAGGGTCACATTTTTGCAATTATCTATTCAAGAGTCTGGTTGAAAAATATGGAGTCAATCAAAAGGTGGAAACACCTTTTCTTCCACAGACTAGTGGTCATGTAAAAGTATCTAATAGAAAAATCAAGTCCATAGTGGCAAAGTTTACCAATGCCAATAGTACTGATTAGGGCAAGAAGATTAGATGATGCATTATGGGCTTATCGTATAACTTACAAAATTCCCGTAGGTGCTTTACCCTATCAGCTTATGTATGGAAAACCTTTTCATTTACCAATTGATCTTGAGCATAAGACACTATGGGCATTGAAGAAGATAAATTTAGAAAGGAAGAATGCAACTGAGTCAAGGTTGAATAACATCAATGAGTTGGTTCAATTCCGATTCAGGGCATATGAAAGTTTTGCAATTAACAAAGAGAAGATAAAGTTGTATCATGATCGAAAGATCGAGAAGAGGGTATTTGAGAATGGTGATCAAGTGATACTATATAACTCTAAGCTTCACAATTTACTAGGAAAGCTGAAGTATAGATGGAATGGTCCATTCACAGTTTCAAAAGTCTGTCCCTATGGTACCTTAGAACTACAGAAGGATGGTTCACAACCATTCAAGGTAAATGGTCACAGAGTAAAGCACTATATGGGAAATACATAAGAGGTGAATGAAATAGCTAATATTTACCTTGATGAAGTCTAAGTAATCAATTCAATTCTATTGTGCCATGATGTTAAATCAAGCGCTACATGGGAGGAAACCCATGAGGCTAGTTGGTGAAATCAGAGTATCCAACTTAGCAAAGTTGTGTGGTGACATTAAATCAAGTGCTTTGTGTGAGGAAACATATTTTTGTACTTATTTCATATAGAGGGTAATTTTTTTGTTCAATGTATAGGATTAAAGAATGTATAATAAAATCTCGAGAAGAAAAAAGGCATCACACAGTCTATTTACGAATAAAATATAAATTGTATTTCTCATGAGTATGAGTTGTATTGAGCTGGGAGAAAAATTAGAATTAGGTATTAAGTTCTGGGATGCATACAACTTATGGTATAAGTTATATCCCTTAGGTATGGTTTGTGACTGAGAGTCATATCCACTCTAGAACCCAGGTAATATCCCAGGGCTATAAGAGTCAACGAAAGGACCTGTAAGCCTGGGTACGAGTCATACAGACAACCCGTACCCTTGCTTACTAGGTAAGTTCTTGGGTATTACCCGACCTAGACCTATGATTTAAATGGGAAATTTATATCCGATAGGACACACAAGAACTCTAACTCGCACCCACAAAGTTTCACCCTAAATTTTGAACTTCAATCTACAAAATCAAGTTGTTTAAACTTAATATAAATACCATCTACTCCGAATCAATCACTTGGTGTGATTTTAACTTAAACTTGAGGCCACTGAGATAAAAAAATTAAAATCCTCCACTCTACACTGACCAAGAAAGTTTCTCAACTTATTTCTATTGCAGTACAAAGTAAATTGAGTAATATGTGCTATGGTAATCATAAGATAAGTATAACTTATGCATATAGTGGGTTGTTGATAGCATAATTTAGATATTTGTGTTGAAAAATGAAAATGGGAATGATTAATGTTTTAAAAAAGTAATTTTGTGTGCTTATGTGTTTAAAATGTGGGATATAGCTGAATAAAGTAGTGGGTAGTTTGGGAATTTCATCAAAGTCAAACTTTGAAAGTTGGACTTCTATGTTGCAGTGGATACGTGACACCTTACGACTCATACACACCAGTACAAGAGTCATAATAGTACTCGTACCCAATGACAACATGGAAATCTAATGAATTCAAGATTTTGGAATGGATACGACTCTACCATACGAGTCGTATCTAGACTTTATGACTAGTACAGATTAATTATACCTACCTGGCATGAAATATAAATGAACCAAAGTTTTTGTCTAGCTTACAAATATTGGTCAGAAGTTTTAACCTAATGATATGACTGGTAAGGAGGAGTCATAAGCTAACCAGTGAATAGCGATCTGATATTGTCTAGGATACGACTCAACTATATAAGTTATATCCGGTGGATACGAGCAGTAACCACCATTTGTACCTAGTTCAGAAAAGGCACATCAAACTTTAGTTTTTAATTTTTCATTTTGTTTCTTTATTTTGTTATTAAAATTATTGTATTTATAGGAAATATTACTCCAAAGGATGCTTCCTTATCCAAAATTGTGGCAAAGAAGGGGAATAAACAAACACCAATGTAGAATGAGGAAATTAAATTCTCCAAATTTGGTACAATCTCTGAAAGAAAAGAATATACCGAGACCTCATCCAAGAAAGTACTCATAAAGGAAAGGCACCATCTAAGGCAAAGGGGAAGAGAGTAGTTCCCTAGGATTCTGATACACCACCAAAAAGTCCGAGAAGAAAAATGCAATTATCTCTCCAATACACATAACACAGCCTATGGATGATAAATATAATAATGATGATGATAAAGTTGAATCCAGTTTAGTAGAAGAGAGTTCAGATGAGGGTCGGGGTCCTAAGGTAGAGGCCCCCCTAATAGAGAGATAATACCCCTACTCACACTGGCCCCTATTTAACATAAGGTTATCTCAGCTACCAAGAGTAAAGATTAAAAGAGTATTGCTTGAAGAGAGTCGGATGACTACTATGTGTATAGCCGAACTCCCCAATTTTGTAGAATAATTAGGAAATTATAGTTTTTATTAGATGATGCGAGTGTTGGGATGATATACTGAGGTCCTCGTCTATTTGTTCTATGTCCCATATAAGGGAGACTTAATGAGGCAGCATCCATAGGGAATGCTGTGGAAGGGAGGTGAACCTGTTACCTCTGTGATAATTCACGGAGTTTGAGTTGATATATCAACCCAAACTATTAGAAAATTTTCGTATGGCTCGACATATCATGGCCCTGCCAACACAACTAAAATAGAGTACAGAATGGCTAAAATGAGGAAGATCACCAACTGGATGTTGGGTACGGATGATAAAGTAGTAATGGTTTGATGTATTGTGGATCATATAGCTTTGAATAAAGTGCATAATACCTAGGTTAAGGGATATATTTTAGAGTCTCAATAGATAAATGAGGGTACCCTCAACATTAAGGGTATGGCTTGGTTGACTGTAGCTCATCAAAATCTTTGTCCAACTACAGGTGATAATGTTCTGAGCCTGTTTTGGGCTACAATGATAGTAGGTTTTATAATTAGGTATGCATTTGACATTGGTGAGTTCGTAGCTTATGAGCTTAGAGATAAGGTTGTTGTGGAGCTGAAGGCGTTGCTAGCCTACCCTTATATGATCATGCAAATATGTTTAGTTGTAGAAGTATTGGAGATCTCAAATATTGAGGAATGAGAGAGGCCTATCAGACTTTTAATATTGGACTGATTCATGATGTGGCCAACCCATTGTCCAGTCCTAGAAGGTAGCCAATGGATGTTATAGTGGAACAGATACCACTGCTACTGCTGAGGCCACTAATACAACTTTATGGACTAAGACTGCACCCATAGATGAGTAGGTACTTCCAATGCCCCCATCACCAGTGCAGTTAGAGCCACCTAGGTTGTGGGGTATACAACCTTGGGTAATGTTAATTTTTCAGGCTGAATGGGCAGAGGTGGTGACCTACTTAGCAACGTTTACTTCTAAAGTAAGTTATATAGATGGTGGAGTAGGAAGCTGGGGGACTCGACAGTTAGAGACAAAGGATAGAAGTGTCCAAGAGTGCTTACATATATTTGACTTGAGGATTACTCAGCAGGTTGGTAGTGGACAGGCTCCATATATTGTCGATATCAAATCATGATTGTTGAGATAAATAAGATGGTCACAAATTTGTATGAGAGGCCAATAGATATTGACCCTATTGTAGAGACTTTGATTCCCATAGTTGAGGTATTATATACTTGGGCAGTACCAGTGGATGAGCAAGCTGAGCAAACCAAGAAAGAGAGAAGATAAAAGAAGAGAAATGGGAAGAAAGACAAGAAGGAAATGAAGAAATCCAGACTTGATAGTATCAAGAATAAGCATGTCCGACAGATATAGGTCTGAGACATAGCTAAGGGGTTGATTTTGTGCCCCCGTTGGATAATGATCATGTCCCAATTGGGATAATTGATGAGGAGAGTTGGACCCACCTTAACGACCCATATTCTGGGGTTCATTCTCATAGCCTTAACTGCTTAGGTATGATTTTTATCCCTACAATTGTTATATTTTAATCATTGAGGATAATGTAATTTTTTCAAGTTGGGATTGGGGGTACCAAAAAATTTTGGAGGAGTTTGAAATTTTTTCAAACATAGCTAAAACCAAAAGTCTATTATAGCTTACAGATCTAAGGCAGGCATCTATGATAGAGAGTAGATCAACAACTCTATGGTTGCGGATATTTTTTATTTTTTGATGATGATTTTTATGAATTTTTGAAAAGTTGGGATGTATTTAAAGATTTTTTACTTTGATTTTGATGTATTTTTTGTGTTTGATGAAACTCTCCTAATTTTGTGTTGATATCTGAAATGAGATTGTGAAAACTGGTGTGAACTTTGTTGAAAAATTTTAAATATTGAGCCCTATCGAAATCTTTGTTATATGAATTGTGTGATTTATATAGTTGTGTGAGACTATTAAGTATATGCTAATTGCATTAGGAATATGGATAGTACAGTTCAAGACAAAAACTTTTGCATAATTGGATAACAAGTACTTAGTAATATGGCCCTGGGCAATTGTGTGTGTATGGTTTACTTAGTTCCCAGTTGTGTAGGAATCTAGAACTTGGCTGGTTTCTTTTGCCTTGGTATAAGGATGGTTAGGTAGGAAATGACCATAGGACATTTTTGTGTGAGTCGACTTAATCCTAAAATTCCTGAAACAAATAAAGAAATCAACTTGATCTAAATATTTGTGCTTTAATAGACCAATATTCTTGTTACACCTATTACCCTCCCATTTAACTTACAATAAAAAATTTTTGCCATGGTCCTCCTGGGGACACTGTGCACCTCGACTCAGGTAAATCACCTAAGTTGAGGGTGGATATTATAGGGGTGCGTAAGAGAAAATCTAGAAGGAAAAAAGTATGTACAAGGGAAATAGTTGAAACATGGGCAGGAATGATGTAAAGAAAAGAAAGAAAAGTACAAGGTATAGAAAAAGCAGAAGAATAAGAAAAAAAAGTAACGATAAGTACTTGAAACAACACCTAGCCCAAGTGGACTGTGTTCTGAAAAAATAGCATAAGGGTGGAAATAAAAGAAGTCCTCAATAGTGGACCCCAAAAAGAGCGTAGTGCACAAAAGGCTTAGTCACTTTTAAAATCCATGAGTATAATACTAGCCCTAAGCCTACGTTACAAGCCAAACAAATCCCTATAGTGATCCTACTGTGACTATCTCACAACTTAGTTAAAGAGCATAAGGGAAAGCTTATGGCATTTTATGTACACCGGAGATACTTCTTTGTGAAAGAGAGAGTTGTTTCTATATCTCTGAATAGATAACTCTATCCATGAGGAGTAAATAGGATTTCATTGACTATGAGTGCATATGGGTTATATTGCTAGGTTGCTAGACTGTTTGATGTATGTAAAGCAAGTATATGACCAAGTGTCTATTGCTAATATAATGACATCATTAGATTCTTTCCTTGCTAATGTAATGCCATCATCAGATTCTTTCATGTTTTTACTTGTGAGGAATCTTTATACACAAGTATGAGTTGAAACGTTGAAAATTTAGTGGGGAACAACAAGATTTAGAATTGAATCCCAAATCACTTCCATGTTTTATTTGATATCTTCCTATTTTATGTATTACCTCTGGGTTAGGAAATATTATTTTGTTTTGTTTGCTAGAGGATATGCAAAAGTCTAAGTTAAGGGTGTTGATATGGCAGGGAAATTTGACACTTTCAATGCTTAAACCGTGAATTTATGCATGAACTTAGGTTGTTTTGTTAGATATAATGCACTTTGGTGTGAATTGCAGGTAAAACAGGTTTGTCACATTATTTCAACTAAAAGAGGAGAAAAAAACCTGAAAAAGACCAACTTTGATCAATATACGAGTCAGTTCTTGAGTCGTAACCATTCGATATGACTCATATGCTAAATCGTATGAGGAACATAACAAAAAGTCAAATGTAGAAACCAAGTATGAAGAATATACGACTCAAGTATCCTAGTCATAAGGCAGGATACGAATTGTATGCCAAAGCAGTGACCATAATAGAATCCATGTTACTATACAGGAATTGAAGTATCAAAAGGATATGACTTGGATGTCTGAGTACGAATTGATAGGGATGTCGTACACCAACCAGTCTTCCAAAACGAAAAAGTCAGAAGTCCTACGTGGATACAGATCAAGTAAATAAGTCGTATATGTAGTTATGAATCATAAGTCGAAGTCACAATCTTAACAAAGAATTAAAGCCATAGGAATATTAGGCACTTGAATGGTTATGACAAGGCAGGGTACGATTCATAAGATGAGGATACGAGTGAAGACCGAGTTGTACCAATTGCTGACTTAACTTTACCTTTCCCATTTTTAATAAGATTCTTATGTTATTTGTAGATCCTATAAATACCCTAGGTTTTATCTTTTATTAGGTTACGTGGAGGGACATTTTATTACTCATAATTACATACTTTTACAATTATTCTTGAGATTTGAGGGATTTATTCTATTAAAGAATTTGGAGTTTATTTAACTTACTCTTTTGCAATTGATTTTATGTGTTCTTCATTGATAATCATGGTTTCTTGTATAAACGTGAGAGACTAATCCCCCTAGCTAGGGTTATGGGAACCCTAGCGGATTAGCTACATAGAGGAAGTGTGACACACATTTGTTCTAGGGTTTATGCATGTATCCTATATCTTCTTGACTATAATTTATTTCAAGTAACTGCAGCATCTTGAGATAAAAGCTCGTATTCACATTTTTTCAATAACAAATAAGTTTGTGATTGAGAAAAAGCTTAGGTTAGTAATTTGGGATTTTTACCTCGACCTTATAGTCCCCACATTCCATCTTATCAATTGATCTAATAACCAAGGATCAAGAGAACTGAGGTCATAGTAAGGAATAACAAGAAAACACCTAGCAACGATAACCAAGTCTAAGGGTGAAATTTATCTTCGCGCTCATAAGTCGAAAGATAATACCAATCTTGTAAGCTTTACATAAAGAACAACTGGGCAGTGGGTTGATCATGAGAACTCTACGGAGCTAAGAAGACAAGGGGAACACAGACCTAACATTCATCTCCTATTGATTACAACTCAAAAGCACTAAAGAATTGGTTACTCTTTGTTGTTCGTATATAAATCCCTCATTTACTTTCCTGCATTGCTCGAGGATTAAATTAAGGCAAGCAACTGCTCATGTTTTCCCTATGGGATCGACCCCAACCTAGTTCTGTTATTATATTTACATCGACTGTATTATACTTCTGATTAAGGTATAGTTTTGGGAGACATCATCTGTCCACCTCAATACCACTTTTTTTGATCTTGTGCTTGGGAATAATACCTTATTTTACCCTAAAATGGCACTTTTCCCAATTCAACATAAAGTTTCACTCCCCACACCTCTATGAGTGTGGTGGGCAAATGGTCCAAACCAGCAACAAAAGAATCCCTAACAACTAAAAAATCATCTATAAAGACCTCAATCATGTCTTCTACCATGTCCAAAAGATGGACATCATAAATCTCTAAAAGGTAGCAGGAGCTTTGCATAATCCAAACGACATCCTCTTGAATGCAAAATTCACAAAAGGGAAAGTAAAAGTAGTTTTTATGGTCCTCGGGAGTAATTGAAATTTGATTGTAAATCCAGTACCCATCAAGAAAACAATACCAACCCCTACCAGCTAACCTGTCAAGCATTTGATGCATAAAGGCATAGAGAAATAGTCCTTTGGGGTCCAAGTGTTAGCTTTCTGTAGTCTATATACACTAACCAACCAGTAACAGGTCTTATGGGCACAAGCTCATTCTTCTCTTTTTGGACTACAATGATCCCACCTTATTTAGCAATGCATTGAACCGGGCTAGCCCATTAGTTATTCCCAATAGGGTACACCACTCTAGCATCCAACCACTTAATAATTTCTTTCTTCACAACATCCTACATAAGAGGATTCAAGTGACGTTGATGCTCAATATTGGGAATGCAATCTGACTCTGTTGTATTTTATCGATACAAATATCTAGTCAGATCTTCACAATATCTTTAATGGTCCATGTAATGGCCCTCTTGAACTTTTTTATTACTGATAATAATGCCTCAACCTCTATCTCTACTAAGTCAGATGAAATAATAACCGATAAGGTGTTTTGACCCCTATGAATGCATATCGTAGGTGATATAGGAGGGCCTTCAATTCAAAGATTGGTGGCTCCTCAATAGACGATTGGGTTGGACGAGTGGTTCTATTCTTCAGATCAAGATCAAGCTTCTTTGGAGCGAAATTGTATACACCTACCATTTGGTCATATTATCGAAGTTCATGATCACCACTACTAACGCCTCAACTCCAAGTCTCTCTTCAATGGGTATAGTGACTACATCAACATCATCATCAATGGTATCTAGCATAAACACCACCCACATATCATCAGGCTGCCACATCTACCAATATACATTAAAAATTACCTACTTATAACTGAGCCTAAACTTTATCTGTCCCTACTCCATATCAACCAATGCCTTACTCGTAGGTAGGAAGGGTCTGCCCAAGATGATAGGGACTAGGAAGTCCACCTTATAGTCAAGAATCACAAAGTTATCTTGGAAAATGAAGGATGGAACCTTCACCATAAAATCACAAAGAATACTAATCGACCTCTTGATAGTGAGGTCGGCCATCAATAATCTCATCGATGTTAGCTTGGGTGCCTCTAACCCCAACTACTTATGCACTACCAATGGCATCAGATTCATGCTAGATCCCAAATCACATCAAGATCAAGTAAAATTGAAGGACCCAATAGTATATGGAATAGTAAAATCTCTTGGATCCTCCTTCTTCTCTACTAACAATCTGGAAGCAACAAAATTACAATTATGCACATTATAAGAGGGCTTAAGATCGTCGTCCCATGCTTAAAGACTAAGTCTTTCATAAACTTTGAGTAGCTTATCATTTGATCCAATGCCTCTGCAAAAGGGATATTTACATAATGTTCCTTCAATGTCGAGAGAAACTTCTTCTATTTCTATTTCTTTAGTTTCCTTCTTAACCTCTAAGGAAAAGGAAGGGGAAGTCATAGAATTGTCTTGGATACTGCTTCATCAACCTTACCCTTACCTTTACTCTTCACAACAACATGATTAACACCTATTGTTTTCTCTAAATCTATAGCAGGTGTCTTATTAGCCACAACACTATCATTTTTTGGTACATCAATAGTAGGAAATAGTGAATAATTAGTGGACTAACCACTCTGAGTGGTGAGAATGAGACAATGACCATCATTCATCAGATTTTAAATAGTGTTACTTAGAAGGGTACCCAACAATCTCTGATTTAAAGTAGCAGACATATGCTCAAATTACTTCTCTAACTACTTGATCTCAGTCCCATGAGACTCAACCATCTAGGTCAGACCTGAGATATCAGCTTTAATCTCCTTAAGGCGTGTTTCCTGATTTTGTTGACCATTAAGTTATTTAGACAACATCGCCTCCATTCTCAATTAAGTATCATGGCTGCCCAAAATAATATACCTATCTCCCTTGTCCTTGTATTCATTCTTCTTTCCCCAATTACCATCATGCTCCCTACTGCTATATCTGAGTTTATCTTTATAAAATTTTTGACCTTGGTTTCCTTTCCCTTTGGCTCAAAAACCATTTAATTCTTCATCAAGATACTTAGTCTCCTTTTCTAAGTCAAACTTATATGATCTTAAGGTTTCACCCTGTAAACCTACTATATTTAATTATCAAAATTTACAATTACAAACTATTTCAGCAACAACCCAACATCAGTTCTAAGATGCACAATCTCTTACACTTAAGAATCATTACACAATCTATAGTCACAAAATCCTCAATGGCATAAGTTACAACACCCATCTCTACCTCCCAAAAATAACACCCTCGATTGGTGAGAGAGAACTGGTGTAGAATATCAGATGCTACTTCCCAGCATAAATGCATGAAATCTTCTCCAGTGATTGTATCTAAAATAGATCTGGAAATAATAGTCTTTGCTCTATAAAATATTTCCAGCAAGTTTGTCCATGAAATGCGATGATTGTGTACCATGCTCAACCTTTTCTTAAACATCAATCATCCCTCATAAATTCACTCAGAATGTTTTTGCTTGAAGTTATATATCTCATATTTTAACTACAATTTTTAGTCGAAGGATATAAATGGTCCAAGAATTACCTACGCAACTCATTCCAAGTGGTAATCGATCCTCGAGAAAGTTCCCTAAACTCAATAAATCTTCTCCAGTCAAGGAAAAAGGGAACAACCTCAACCTAAGTGTCTCTTAATATACCCCAAGTATAGTATAATAAGTACAGATCCCAAAAAAAGTAAAAAGATGTATATTTGTGTCATACATAGGTAGACCTGCAAACACACCTTTTAGATTTAAGAGCTGGATCATCGTATTGGTTATGTTAAACTTAACACCCAGCGATAAAACAGGAGAAATGATGGCTTCTATCTTGGTCAGCTTAATGTATTCTATATCCTCATCATCATCATATGGTTGTAAGTACTGGTATACTAGGATCACTTGAGCTCGACCACCTCAAACTCTATTCAATTACAACCGAGTGTTTCTAGATGTTCTGCTTCTTGTCTCTACCTATTAAGTATTGCCTCCCAAGCTATACGTTGGGCTTCTATATCTCTCCTTTGATTATCAACTAATTTTTCTAATAATTGCACTATTTGTTTATCAACAATGTTCTAAATATCCCTAGGAGAAGGGAGAGGAAAATCTTGTGTTCCTTCCCGAACACCATCAAGAATATTATCAAGAATTTACTTTGTCATCATACATGCTGACTTATGAGGTAGTTCCAGTTGAGATCTTAGATCTTTAAGATCGTCAGTTGTAGATGAAGGATGTGGCTTCAATAAAGGTTCTTTGGAGGAGCATATGGTTGAAGAAGCTACTTGGGAAGCGGAAGAGTACATGACGTCCAAGTATCCACATTTGTTCCTCATTACGAAAATTCATTCTGAAGATATGTGTCCTTCACTACATCTTTGTTATAGAACTTAGTTAAAGAAAAGATTGATTTCCTTGTATCTTTTTTTCTAATTTGGGTAGAGGTTGACTATATGTGTAATAATGTGTTAACACGTGCTCGTCTTGCCTTACCCGTCTTTTGAGGATGAACGATCCTAGTGGGGGAGAATTGAAACACCTTGGCTTTGGACCCTTAGAAAATTTCCTAAGTTGAGAATTTTGGACATCATAAGACTTGTTCTTACTAGTTGTATGGTTTGGTACAGTTTAGTGTCTCTCCACTCGAATGGAAATTAGTGTGCTTTTCTTAGGTTCTATTTATGGTACAAATGCATCATACTAGTCATATGTTGGATACTAGAAGTATGATATCAAACAGCATGATTCCCTATATCTTACCTAAATGATTTTATTTTTCCTAGGGTATGATTTTGAGGGTACTTGTAATATGATAGGATATGAGTTGGCCGTTATGGTTATATATTGGTCAGTATTGTGGTCCAAAGTGATGCTTATTGTACTAGTGGTGGGTACCACTCGTATGATAGGGTATGGTTTGGGGAGGGTATGATTCCCTATATCTTACCTAAATGATTTTGTTTTTCCTAGGGTACGATTTGAGGTTACTTGTCATATGATAGGATATGAGTTGGCCATTGTGGTTATATATTGGTCAGTATTGTGGTCCAAGGTGATGCCTATAGTACTAGTGGTGGGTACCACTCGTATGATAGGGTATGGTTTGGGGGGGTTCGTACCCTCTTGCAACCATGTTGTGATCCTTAGAAACAATCCTTGCATTCCAAAACTACGTAGCTAGCTTAGGATGAGACATCAACCTGCTAGTTGAGGGTTGGTAAGGTGTTTTAACCCGCCAATTGGGGGTACCACTATTCTCCTTAGAGTACCTGCTAGATAAGGGTAACTCTTCAGGTTGTCCTTGCCTGTGGTACGGTACTGACACCCTTCAAACTAGGGTATGTTGGTTGGATGACTACCTCCTACAGTCTCAGTTTCATTCTTCAGTATAGAACTCATTTCAATTCTATAGAATCGGTACTGTCAGATACAGTCAATCAGCATCAGCAACTCAGCTATCAGTAATCTCAAATTATTAGTTATTCAGTATCAGAACTCAGTGCTCAGCTTCAAAGAAAGCCCAGTTGTAGTATACATTCACATATATGCACAACATTGCATAGTCATTATTTACAGCAATTTTAGATATTTATGTACTCTTATTCATTTACTCTATATCATTCAGTCAGTTATTATTCATGCATATAAACCATTGAACTTCAGCCTTACATTATCTAGCATACTAGTACATTCCATGTACTGACACGTACTCTTTCTTTGCACTATGATTTCTCATATCATAGGTTTGGACGCTCATGTTCCTGACCGTACTTAGTTAGATTCATTCAGCAGTCCTAGATTCAATAGTGATTCATCATCTACTGAAGATCTATTTTATTATAGTATTATAGTAGATTTAGTATTTCATTAGTTGGAGTTAGTTGGGGATTTGTCCCATCAACTCCATATTTAGACAGTTCAGTTAGAGGGTTTTTAGAGTAGACTTTCAGACAGTATTCAGTTTTACAGATTGTTATTATAGTTGATATTCTTTATCATTATTTTAGATTTTGAACCTTATGGCATTTTATCCTATTTTCCACATTTATTACAATATTACTATTCAGTGCTCAAAATAGATATCAGGCATAGGTTTGTTTGTAGTCCTTTAGGGTTGTAAGCACCACGTAGCATCTGGGGTATAGAATCGAGGCATTACAAACTTAGTATCAGAGCCTAAGGTTCAACAGAGTCATAGGAAGTCTGAAATCTACATCAAGTAGAGTCTTGTGCATGGGTGTGTAGCGTGGCACACTTATGGACAGGAGGCTATGAGATATTTTAGGAAAATTTCCTTTCTTTCAGTATTCATTTCGTGCATGTGAAAATGAGCTCATGTTAAACTCTTAGTCTAATTTGTTCTTTCTTTTGTTTATAGAACAAGCCTCCCAAAAATACTAATGAAAGAAGAACTATGAATCAGTCAGCACCTCAGCCCGTTCAGGCAGATCCCCTTGATGAGCATATCTCTCATGCAAAATTAAGAGCTACATTCACTACTCTAGCCAATTCTGTAATAGCTTACATTGAATGGCTAACTATTGTTCAGGACAACCCAGTGGCCAATACTGTTGCAACCAGGATTTGGGACTCACTCAAATAAATCCTCCTCTATTCTCAAGATATAATTTAGAAAAGGATCCACACGAGTTCCGCGATCAAGTTTAGAAAGTCACAAATATTATGGGAGTGACTTCCAGAAAGAGTGATAAGTTAGCTTCCTATTATCTACAAGATATATCTAATACGTGGTTTAAGTAGTGAAAGGTAGACAGGGGCACAAATGAAGAGCCCATCGAGTGGGAAGAGTTTACTACTATTTTTCTAGATAGATTTTTTCCCTTAGAGCTGAGAGAAGCCAAGGTGTTACAATTCATCAATTTTAGGAAAGGAAACAAGAGTTTGAAAGAGTATTTACTCAAGTTTATTCAGTTAGCCAGGTATGCTCTCCATGTAGTAGCAGACAATAGGTCTACAATGAGTAAGTTTGTTTCTGGTGTATCTGAATTTATAGTTAAGGAGTGCAGAACTGTTATGTTAATTAAGGAGATGGATATATCCAGGCTTATAGTCCATGCTCAGTAGATAGAATGAGCAAAGAATAAAAAGAGAGCAAGGGAGAATAAGAGAGATATAATAGGTAGCTTTAATTTGTCTCAGCCTAAGTTAGAGGGCGGTAACCGCTCCCAGTTTCATCTAAAGTCTTCCGTTCTAGCTCCATCCTTATCTATTGCTCCACTCCCCAAGTTCAGAAATGGTAACAAAGATAGGGTGTCAGGCTCTAAATCTTAGGGTGGTATCAGCAGTGCTCGAACAAATCCTCTTTCTCAAAAATGTGGTAGAAACTATCAGGGTGTCTGTAGGGCTGGCAGTGATGTTTATTTCAAGTGTAGCAAGCCAGATCACAGAATTAGAGATTTTCCTCAGTTAGGTTCCTAGGGTTGGTTTAACTATCCCTCAGTTTAGTCCAGTCACCCAAATTAGTAGGGTGGGCCTTCTAGTACCACCAGTGGGCAATATCCAAGTAGGCTTTATATACTTTAGTACAAACGAGATCAGGAAAATTCTCCTGATGTGGTCACTAGTACATTACAGATCTTTCATTTACATGTTTATGCCTTGCTAGATCCAGGAGCTTCTTTATCTTTCGTAACTCCTTATATAGCTATTAACTTTGGAGTTAGTCAAGAAATCCTAGCATAGCCTTTCTCAGTTTCTACCCTAGTGGGTAAATTTATCATAGCCCGGTGGGTATGCAGGAACTGTCCGATTATAATATGGCAAAAAGTTACATTATCAGACCTGTATAGCTAGAGATAATAGATTTCGATGTTATTCTCGGATGGATTTTCTCTATTCATGTGATGCCTTACTTGATTGTAGGAACCAAATAGTTCATTTTCATTTTCCAAATAAAGCAGTCCTTGAATGAAGGGGTAGTACTACATCGCTTAAGGTTCAGTTGATTTCATACCTTAGAGCAAGAAAAATGATATGTAAGGGATGTGTCTATCATTTTGTGCGAGTCAAATACTCTAGTTCAGAGACTCCCAGTCTTGAGTCAATTCCAGTAGTAAATGAATTCTTAGACGTATTTCCCAAAGATCTTCCTGGATTTCCCTCCCATAAGGGAAATTAACTTCGGAATAGACCTTCTTCTAGACATTAACCTATATCTATTCTGCCATAAAGAATGGCTATAGCAGAACTCAAAGAGTTAAAAGGACAGTTAAAGGATCTTTTAGACAAGGGGATCATTAGACCAATATTTCCTCGTGGGGTGCACAAGTTTTATTCGTGTGTAAGAAACATGGTTTCCTCAGAATGTGTATAGACTACGTTAGTTGAACAAAGTCATAGTCAAGAATAAATATCCACTTCCCAAAATTTATGACTTTTTTGACCACCTTCAGGGTGCCAGTTATTTTTCTAAGATAGACCTCAGATCAGGATATCATCATCTCAGAGTCATAGAATGTGACATTCCTAAAATAGCTTTCTAAACTTGGTATGGCAACTTGGATTTCCTATTCATGTCCTCTGGTCTAACGAATTTCCCAGTAGCATTCATGAAATTAATGAACCACGTGTTCAAGCAGTACTTGGAAAAGTTAGTTATAGTCTTTATCAATGACATTCTTGTCTATTCCTATAGCGAGGATGATCACATAGATTACCTCAGAATCGTACTTCAGATTGTCAGTGCCCATCAGTTGTTCACAAAATTTAGTGAGTACAAATTTTTGCTATGTTTAGTAGCATTTCTTAGTCATATTATTTTTGGTGATGGCATTAGAGTTGATCCTAAAAAGACCGAAGTGGTGAGAAACTGGCCTAGACCTATTTCTCCATCAGATATCTATAGTTTATTGAGTTTAGCTGGATATTACCATCAGTTTATTAAAGGGTTTTCATCTATTTCGTCCCTCATTTCCAGGTTGACTTAGAACAAAGTCAAGTTTCAGTGGTCAGATTCTTGCGAGAAGAGTTTTTAGGAGTTGAAGACTCAACTCACCTTAGCCCCAGTTTTGACTCTATCAGATCTTTCAAACGGGTTTGTTGTGTACTGTGATGCATCCAGAATAGGTTTTGGTTATGTCCTCATGTAGAGAGGTAAGGTAATAGCCTCTTTCTCTAGACATCATAAGCCCTATAACAAGAATTATTTGACTCATGAACTTGAGTTAGCGAGCAGTAGTTATTTCCTTAAATATTTGGAGACATTATTTGCATGGGGTACATGTTGATGTGTTCAAAGATCACAAAAGCTTGCATTATGTCTTTTCTCAAAAATATTTGAATTTGCGTTTGAGAAGGGGTTAAAGTTATTAAAATATTACGATATAAGTGTTTTGTATCTTTCAGTCAAGGATAATTTAGTGTCTGATGCTCTCAGTGGATTATCTATGGGTAGCATTGCTCATATTGAGAATTATAAGAAGAAGTTAGTTCAGGAAGTTCATCAACTTAGTTCAGGAAGTTCATCAACTTGCCCGATTATGTATCCACTTAGTCAATTTAGCAGAGGGTAGTGTATGGTTACAGAACAATTCATAATTATCTCTAGTTTTTGAGGTAAAGAAAAGTAGGATAGAGATATCTATCTAGTCAAGATGAAAGATTAAGTGAAAGATCAGAAGGTAGAATTTTTTCCCAAGGGTAAGATAGTGTGTGCATTGTCAAGATCGGCTATGTGTGCCAAGTGTAGATGATTTGAGGCAGTAAATTCTTACAGAAGCGTATGGCACGCGTTACTCGAGTTATCCAGGGGCCACGAAGATGTACTGCAATTTACAAGAAATCTATTAGTGGAGTAGGATGAAGAGGGATATTGTAGAGTTTGTAGCTAAGTGCTCTACATGTCAGCAGGTTAAGATTAAGCATCAGAAGCCTAGTAGGTCCATATAGGAGTTCAATAATCCCATGTGGAAATAGGAAGAAATAAATATGGACTTTGTGATGGGTTTGCCTCATACTCATCATCAGCATAATTCTATATGGGTTATCATAAAAAGGATGACCAAATCAGCTTATTTTTTGCTAGTTCGTACCTCTAAATTAGATGAGGACTATGCCAAAATCTATATCAGGGAGTTGTTCAGGTTATACAGAGTCCAAATATCCATCATCTCAGATAGAGGTACCCACTTTACCTCTTACTTCTAGAAAGCATTCCAAAAGGGTCTTGGTACCCAAGTTCATCTCAGGACAACCTTTCACCCCCAAATAGATGCTCAAGCAGATAGGACTATTTAGACTCTAGAAGATATGCTTAGAGCATGCATTGTTGATTTTAAGGATAGTTGGGATGACCACTTGCCTTTGATTGAATTCGCTACAATAACACCTATCATTCTAGTATTAAGATGGCTCTATTTAAGGCTCTCTATGGTAGGAGATATACATCTCCAATCGGTTGGTTTGAGGTAGGTAAAGCAACAATCGTAGGACCTTACTTCGTGTTTGATGCCTTAGATAAGGTTTTGTTGATTATAGAAAGGCTTAGCGCAGCCTAAAGTAGATAGAAATCGTATGCAGATGTGAGGAGAATGGATATCGAGTTTGAGATATGTGATTCTATATTCTTGAAAATCTCTCCCCTAAAATGGGTAAAGAGGTTCGGTAAGAAGGGAAATCTCATTCCTTGTTATGTCGGTCCTAACAGAATTCTTAGTGATTTCAGAAAGGTAGCTTTCGAGCTTGAGTTGCCTTCAAATCTAGCTTCAGTGCATCTAGTATTCCACATCTCCTTTCTAAAGAAATGCATTGGTGACCCAGCAGTCATAGTTCCTTTAGAGGATGTAAATATTCTTAATAATCTCTCTTTCTAAGAGGTTCTATTCCAGATTATCGATCATCAGATTCACAGGCTGAGAAATAAAAAAATTCCCTTCGTCAAAGTTCTTTGGCGAAATCAGTCCATTGAGGGAGCTACTTGGGAAGCAGAAGCAGATATCCGGACCAAATATCCTCACCTCTTCTTTGCTAATTTAGATTCACCTTAAGGTAACAGTCTTCCTTGGCTTTACTCAATTCTATTTTCGGTTACAGTTATAATCTTGGAATTCCTTACCGTTGCATATTCAGTCATCCATTCATAAATCAGTTCAGGCATACTCTCATGCATTAGAAATGTATGTTAGTATGAAAATTACGTCTGTCAGTAGTTTTAGTCCTATACTTATGCATCAGAATTGATGTTCAGTATGAAAAATCAGCTTATCAGTAGCCTAAGTTATGTATTCCATACATCAGATATGCATATTTAGTGTATAAACTAAGTCTATCAGTGTTTCTCATCTTAATCAGTCCCATTAAAGGATGAATTTTCCTAAGGGGGATATATTATAATACCCCATATTTTCTTAGCTCATTTTAACTCTCAATACATGAGTTATTCTATATAAATTTTTCTAAATACTAACTAATTTTAGGTTTAGAGTCTGCCATTAAAAGGAAAATTCAGTCATCTTTCCAACAATATAAAATTTGCCCAAATCTGATACCTGGATGAAGAATTATAGCATTTTTAGTAAAGCAGTGTACCACCAGGAACATCAACGTGTCGCGGAGGCATGCCAAATAGCAATTGTCAAAATCCAGTTCTCATTGCGATCATGGTGCATCGCGCCAAGAAGAATTTTCAGAATTATTCTCTTCCTGTTTTCCAATGCAATACCACCGCGTCGCGCCAAGTCTCCAGTTCACAATTGTTAAATTCTAGTTACACGGTGCGATAGCACCGCATCACACCAAAGGCCCATGTCGGAAATTTTTGATGAAAATTAAAATGTCGTCAAGGGTAAAATTAGTCTTTTCCCATGATTTTAGTATACCCAGATATGGGATTTAATCCCTAAAAATGTTTTAAAGTCATTCTTTAACCAATTTCCCACAAATTAAATCATTCTCTCTTAAGAGGCAAAAACCCTAGTTCAAGAATTCAAGAAGAAGCTGAAGAATTTCTCAAAGAATCTTCAATAATTAACATTCCAAGGTATGTTAGGTGTTCATTCATGGGTTACTACTTTCACCCATGAAGTCCAAGAACCCTTTTTAAACTTAAAGATCTTAGATTTATGAATGTCTTGCTTGAAATTTATTGTATTCTTGTTCATGATAGTAATTGGGTTTCAATTTATGATTAATTATAAGTTTACACGAAATTAAAATAGTCTATGTGATGAGTTATATGAATTGCACACTAAACTCTTGAATTTGTAATTGGGTATTGTATTCATGATGTTCATATGTTGATTATTATCTTATAAAATAATTCATTATCCCCAAGTATTTACTAAAATGCCTATGTGATGTAAATTGTGGAATCATGACATGTCATTATGTGATCCCAATCATTATGAATAAGTGGACATTGTTATGCTTTAAAGATCATTCTATGCTTTACTTTCACGCTATCAAGTCCTGAGGGTATCTAATACCTAAAAATCTAGTTGTTTACCTAGAGCTACAGTAGTTATTAAATAGCCTCAGTAATGTCACGATCAGTAGTACTTAGTCAGTTATAGAAATCAGTGAACTAAGTCCAGACAAGTTAATCAACGCGATAAGTAACTGTTTAGTCAAATCTAGTACAGTCTAGTAATCATTGTATGATCTATTCAATTGGGAGTAGGATTCAACATCGAGTGAACCCAAGGATAAGGATTCACCTGCCAATAGAGGGTATTATCCTTAGAAACAGTCCTTGTATTCTAGACCTACGTAGCCAGTGTTGGTTGAGAGATAAACTTGCCAGTTTAGGGTTGGTGAGGTGTTTTAACATACCATTTGAGGGTACCACTATTCTCATTAGAGTACCTTCTAGATGAGGGTAACTCTTCATCTTATACTTACCCATGGCACAGTACTGACACCCTTCCAACTGGGGTTACAGGTTGGACCCCAGTTATCTTATTTAGGGCATGTCAGTTTGATGATTACTTCCCACAGTCTCAATTTCAGTCTTAAGTTTAGAACTCAGTTCAGTTCTACAGAATCAGGACTATCAGATACAGTTAATCAGTATTAGTAACTTAGTTAGCAGTAATCTCCAATTATCAGTTATTTAGTATCAGAACTGAGTGTACAGCTTCAGAGAAAGCTTTTTTATAGTATACATTCACGTATATGCACAGTATTGCATATTCAATATTTATAGCAGTTTCAGATAACTATTTACTCTTATTTAGTTACTCTATATCATTCAGTCAGTTATTTTTCATGCATATGAACCCTTACATTTAGCCTTACCCCATCTAGCATACTAGTACATTCAACGTACTGACAAATACTCTTTCTTTGCACTATGATGTCTCATATCATAGGTTCAGACGCTCAGGTTCCTAACCACACTTAGATAGATTCAGACAGCAGTCCTAGATTTACTAGTGAGTCCTCATCTATCGAGGATAAATTTTACTATAGTATTACAGTACCTTCAGCATTTAATTAGTTGGAGTTAGTTGGGAGTTTGTCCCATCAACTCCATATTTAGATATTTTAGTTAGAGGCTTTTAAGACTAGACTTCCAGACAGTATTTAGTTTTTTAGATTATTATTACAATTGTTATTCTGTATCATTATTGTAGGTTTTGAACCTTATGGCATTTCAATCTATTTTCTATATGTATTATAGTATTACAATTTAGTTCTCATGGCAGATATCAGATATAACTTAGTTTGTGGTCCTTCGGAGTTGTAAGAATTGTGTAGCATCTGGGGTACAGACTCAAGGAATTACATCTATCAATAGGTTTATAAAAATGTCTAGGAAAATAAACTAGTCACATATTAAATGATTTTTTGAACTCAGGCATTGGCCTAATTAAAATGAATGATTAGTAAATGGTTTTGTGAAGTCCTTGTTGGCCATGTAACGATTTAAATAGTAACCTTGGTGGTTTAATTGTCTAAAAGGGTTTGAGTCCCTAAACATTAAATTGACTTATGCCTTTATTAGACAATGGGTTCGAGTTCCTAAACTTTAAATTGAACAAGTGTCTTTATTAGACAATGGTTTTGAGTCCCTAAACATTAAATTGAATAAATGTCTTTGTTAGTCGTAGGTTGGAGTCCTAAAGTCAAATGAATGATTGGTTGATTGATAATGGTAATGGCATGTTGTACACTTGCAAGTGGTGTTGGTATGACGATGCCAACGAAGTGCCTTTGGTAAATAATTGGCATAATGGTTCTATATGTGAAATGATAGTTTTAAATTGGTCTTTAAAAGTGGGATGTGTATTCAAACTGTGAAAGTGGAATTAGAAGGACTAACACCAAAAACCACGCTAGCAGGTGCGGGTGTACTTGTGACCTGGTGGTTTGAGTCCCTCAAATAAATATGTAAATGGGAGTTTTGATTCCCCCATGATACATGTATTAGTGCTTAAGTCACCTTAATTATGTCGAGAGGTTTGAGTCCCCCATATAGTCATATACGGTTTAGGATTTTATCTAGTTCGTACGACTATACGCACTGAGGCCCTTCCAACTAGGGAAAAGCTGGGCTTATATACCCCGCGGGTGACTTGTTTTATGACGGTTATAATACATAACTCTTTTTAATAATCTCAAAGTTTATGCTAATCATATTCCCTTCCCTGGCATGGTATATATTTATATGTATATATTGTATTAGATGATTGGATTTGAACTATTGGCATTATTTTATCCTTATCCTTTAGCTACATGATAGTGCTCCAACTGCTAACCATCTTCGGTGTTGTATCAACTCATGATGTAGTTGTTAGTCATATTCTGACACCTCCTACTCAGTGATTTGACTCGAGAACATCTTTTATTGACTTCAAGTGGTGAGCTATAATACTTTGAAAGGCTCTATTTCTTGCTTTGAGTTTTCTTATGTCTTTATTGGTTTAGACTTGGACATTGGTTTTGGCTATGGTCGAGGGTCATGTCCCAACCAGATATTCTTGTTTGGTTTTAGAGGCTTTATATGAACCAAATATGGACTTGGGTATGTTACGCTATGAATATGGACTGTGTAATTATTTTGGTTTTGTTATGGTTGTTGGTTGGTAATTAGATGGTTAGATTTCTTTGGGTTGGTCATAGTCTTAGACCTATCCCTAAATTTTTGTGTTGTTAATCACCTTATGTTGTTATATGTTTGGAATTCATCTGATTCATGGTATATGTTAGTTGGTTAGATTGGGTATCGAGGTAATCTCCAGTCTTTGTTGGGCTTGAGATACCAATTATAACAAGGCTATGGTTTGGGTCATGTCAATTATCATAAGCATAATTTATACGAAATAGAAGTACGGAAGACATAATGAAATTTAAGGTGATCTTATAATATAAATATGATAAAAAAGTTGTCTCAATACAAAAATCAAATCTTATCTATGAAGCATCTACTAAATACTAACTGTCTATGCTAGGGCAAGGCCCCTGTCAGGACCAAAAACTAAAATAAGTCAACATGATTATAAATTCCCTCCGAAAGATGAATTGCTCAGTCCTTATATACGGAGGTTATGAATAAAGATGTTTTGAAACAAGAGAAGGCAACACCAGCTGAGGGTATAGTCTCTCATGACCCGAGCCACGTCCCTAAATTCAATAGACATTCTGAACCACGAAGGCTTGAGAGAACCCTTAGCATACTATCATAATCATAATTCGTAAAAAATAGAAGTGCGAAATACATAATGAAATTCAAGACGATCTTATAATAAAAACATGTCAATAAAGTTGTGACAATACAATAATAAAATCTCATTTACGAAGCCTCTCATAAATACTAACTATCTAGGGTGGGAAAAATCCCCCGACTGGACAATAAATTGAAAGACTTCAATATATGAATAAATTCCTTCTGAAATATGGATGGCTCACCAACTCGGTCATATCCCAATGTTCTGTTGATATGATAAACCATGGAACTATGCCTCAGAACCTACATTTTGAGACAATTTAGTCTCCACGAGGACGGTCAATACTTTGAATGTATTGGTATGCAGAACAATCCGAAAATAATATATATTTCATATGAAGTAATCGAGATCATTGTTAAAACAATTCAACATAATAGAGAATTAAACATATAGGCATACGTAGAAACTTTATTTTACCTTATACAATATAGACTCAACTCATTTCTTTAATTCTGAGCTACTGGTACACACTACAAATATAGTACCAATGGGCTATATGGGTCAGCCATTAACTCGTCGGCCAAGCTCTCAAATCGAAGTTTTCCACAAGGATTGGGTTCCTACATACTAGTCTAGTATACCAATTCATAGGTGAAAGTATACATTAGCCATCCGCATATAAGGACTGAGGCAATCATATCTCTCGAGTTGGGAAAACTAGATTTTTGACAGTGAGCCCTTTCTTTGGGTAACCGCCCAGCTCTCATTATTCCCAATTTTAGTCTCTTAAAATTATTATTCATGCTTACAAAAGTTCTTCTCTTATTCTATTAAGGAAAATTCAAACTAAGCTATCATCTTATCCAGACTTGTAATACATGTCATATCATATCGTATCCAGAAGCCTTCTTATTCAAAAACATATTATAGACTACCAAGATGATTTAGAAATAATAAAAGAGTTCTCTTCCAAAAAAGATGTACAAGTTAAAACAAAATAATTTCCTTTCAAGATATAACTCTTAGGTGGTCATTTCTTTCATAATCCATATAATTTGATGAGGAATAGAAACATTCTTGAATTGCATTAAGTGCTCTCTATAACATTACACTAGGACATTTCTTTTATAATCCATTAAAGTTTTATGATATACCAAAATCATTTTGAAACTCATTTATTGCTCTTTGAAAGTCATATAAGGAAATCAATGCACTAACTTAATCAACGAGCATTTGAAATATCAATCTTTCCATATTGATTTGAAAACCCACCAGAATTGTCAGTTACGTAATCATTATCACGAGAAAAAGGGTTCAGAGTTCGAACACTCAAACATTTCAAAACCGATAACATAAACACATAATTCAAATTTTATGTTTATTTTAAAAACCCTATATTAAATACATAATCCATATAAAAAGGGTTATGTAATTCTTGTTTTTCAATCAATCAACTTCAAAGCCATATCGTATACATAAACACATAATTTAGAGTATTGTAAAACGTAATTTTCAAGCCTATGAATGGTAGGATAGTTCTACATATCTTTGACAGAGAGAAATTTAATAATTATCTTGTGTTTGGAATCTATAAGATTTAGAATTGAGAAACCCTTCTTTATGTTCGTTGGAGAAAGGCAACAAGGATTTTTTTGACTTCTACTAGTGTAGGACGACTTTAGGGTTATAAAATGGATTGGGAGAACTATGAGGGGTGAATGGACCATTTTTCCCTAGATTAAATAAGCAAAAACTATATTTTTATTACTGGGAAGGGAGGATCATGTCGTGGACACAAAAGCATGGCTTTATCTATGCCTCATAACCCCAATCACCAAACAAGAGCTTTGCCCCACGCACCCTATCACACACCTTAGGTAGTACCTCACTAAAATGCCGATAAATTTTTACTCTAAACTCGGATTAATGAATGGTTAATTGAGTTGGAAAGAAGACTCAAAGGGATTTAATTTGATATATAATGATCCACATAACTCGTTATATACTAGGGGTAATAATCGCTAGAAGTTTACCAAGAAAAATCATATTTTAAAATTAAATAGGTAGGAAAGTCCTCAACTCAACTTTGAGCTAGGCAATATTTATGACATCAATCTATCTCTGAAGATCTTCTCACCATAAGGAATTATTATTCACACTTATTTCTAAATAATAAATCATTGCTTTTAGGTCTATATCGTAGGAAAGATGGTTCAAACTTTAGCCTAAAAGTGTAGGGTGTTACATTGCCCTTCCCCCAATGTCTTATTCAATATTTTTTTCTAATTGCGTTGGCCAGTATGGGAGCTACTCATACTGTGCCTACATTTTAATTACTAGGTACTTATTTAACTGTCTCTCTTCTTATATAATGGTGAGCCTTTTGGGACTAAGATATTCCCCCATCTAGTGCTAGGTCTTGTCATGGCTGAGTTCGAACAATTACTAAGAACAAAACCTCTTACTTTTATTGGTTTTGAGAATGATAATATGTTTGAGTTTATTTTACGATTCTTATGAGAGGTGGTGTATAATGGGTATTATGGAGAAACATTGTGTTAAGTTTGTGACCTTCCAACTACAAGGTGATGCAAAGCATTGGTTGAGGGAATATATGGAGTGTTGGTCTCCATCTTTACCTCTATTGACTTAGACTCAGTTTCACACTCCATTTTTTTATAAAGTATGTACCTCATCTTCTTTATAATCAAAAAGTAATGAGACTTTGTCCTTTGAGCAAGGAAATATGTTAGTTACAACCTTTGAGGCTAAGTTTAAAGTTCTACATATTATGCTACCAGTTACTTTGTTCATAAGAGGAGATGATTCAATTGTTTGTGAAAGGTTTGAACACTGAGTTGCAGTTTTAGTCTATGCATATAACTTTTTTCTAGAAAGACCTTCAATGGTGTTGCTAATTATAGGAGTCAAGTATGTTGGTCTCATTAAAGTTTTAGCAAAAAAGTACTAAAACATAGATAATTTTGGTGATTCTTAGTCTCAAGGTCATATCCATCAGACTTATCTACCTCGCCCTATTTAGTCAACTCTACCATCTTCTACAATGGGTCAATTAGGGGCCACTCAATATCCCTCAATTATGAGAAACCAAGGGATTGAAATTTATATTCCCCAGCTAGCAAGACTTTCTAAGATCGAGGTTGTTATACTTCCATTCTATAAAGCACTTAAAGAGAGATTTCCCCTAGAGATAGGTGTTTTTTAGGAGAAGCAATAAACTAGAATTAAAGTTCTTGCAAGTATAGATGATGAAGGTAATAGTATAGGTTGTCCACAAGGTAGATAGGGTAATCATCAAAAAGATAATAATGGAAATCAATGTGGTGGTAATGAATGGAGAGGCGGTATGTAGCTTGCTTAGAAAGTTGGATAGATTAATGATGGTGCTTGTTGTTATGCCTTCTCAGGAAAGAGTAAGCTTGAAGCATTTGATGTTATCAATACAGTTACTATTCTCATCTATAACCAAATGCTTAATGATTTATTTGATTTGGGTTCCACCTATTCATATGTATATGTTAAATTTACCTTGGTATTGGACTTGTTTTTTATTTACTTGTCTCTTATGTACATGAGTCTACATAGATTAGAGAGTTTGTGGTAGTGACCAATATGTATAGTACTTTTTCTATCTTATTTATGGATTTCAAGAATTAGGCAGATTTGATAATCTTAGATATGCTTGATTTTGGCATCATTCTAGGTATGTATTGTCTATCTCTATATATTGTTGTTCTAAATGTTAACGATAAGACTGTGACCTTAGAGATACTAGAGATGGATAAGTAAGAGAGAGACTGTGTGTATAAGTCAAGTCCTAAGAAAATTATATATTTTATTCAAACTAAAAAGCTAGTTTGGGGGGGGGGGGGGGTTGGCATTTCTACGATATCGTTGGGATGATAGTTTAGAGTCCACTTCTATTTAGACACTTTTCATGGGTTTGGAGTTTCAGAAATTGTATACCATGGATTTACCTGGCATGCCTCTAGACTAAGACATTGATTTGAAGCTGGGCACTCCCTAATTTATCTCCTTCACTATCGAATGGATCTGATTGACTTGACAGAAGTCAAAATTTAGTTGCAGGAGTTACTTAATAAAGGATTCATTCATCCTAGTGCTTTTCCTTAGGGTGCTCCAGTGTTGCTCATTGAAAAAAAAGTAGTAGCATGAAATTGTGTATTGACATCAAAGAGTTGAATAAGGTTACTATTAGGAATAAGTATCCTTTGTCGAATTTCAACCCTTACCTTGGACCCCAATTTCAACTATCTCCTCTCGATCTCAAGTTAATTAGATGTCATTTAATTGTTTTAAGTAGATAATACAAATAAGATTATTTTGACAATTAACTTCAAATCACTATTGTGATATCCTTTTCCCTATATGTAATGACCCTTCATGTCATTATTCATATTCTTGCCTATTTCTGCCGATAGAGCTTCTCTATAGCCGTCCCAAGTTATTAGTGACTTACGGGGACCGGTAGTTTGGTTACCTGGCAGTTTGTTTGGTTCTTCAAACCACTTTCTCAAATGGAAGTCTTCATTGGTCCTAATTGACCACTAAGGAAAAACTTTGGCAAAATAGCCTTGTATGTAAAATTCAACTTCGTTAATGTATTTGAAACATCGAAAACTATGGGGATTTATATCTTATCTATTCAAAACGAACCCCGAATACATCTCGTGCCATTGACTAAAGCTCAAAACCAAGTTCTAAGCTTCAGCCATACCTGGCATTGACTGAGATACTACAATCTCGATGGTCAAGGTGGGACCATGGTCCCACAACTGCAGCTAGGTGGAGGGCATGGCCGCGCTACCTAAGGCCTGAGAAAATCTTATTTAAGTGTTATCGTGGATGAGATTTTGGTGTTTTGCACCTCCTTCTTAAACCTTAAACCCTAATGGAGTGTAACGCCTTCTAATTGATTTTGTGGGTTGAATTGGAACCTAAACAACTTGTGAAATTGATTCTTGCTACAATCTAAGGTAATATCTTTTCTTGTTTTGTATTGATTTCATGATTTCTTATCGCAAAACCCCTAAATCATAGAGGCTCAAGTGTAGCCCCATATTTTATTGATTGACTAAGCTTGCTTGAGAGTTATGACTCCCTAAAGGTAGTTGAACAATGAGTTGGTTTTGGAAACTCATTTTCCAAAGGTGAAACCCACTTGGGGCTTCGATTTTATCTTGAAGCCATGTCACAATGGTTCTATAATGGGTATTGTTAATCTTATTATAATGCTTAAATTGTATTGTTGACAGCATATCTCGTGGAGAAAGGATCTTCAACAAAAGAAAAGGAAAATCTTATTGATTCATGAGTTGCTTAGACTCAAGGTAGGTTAGGCTTACTTATAGTTAGATTGAGCTTGATTGTAGTATAATTGTTGATATCTTTGATATTGGATGGGGTTTAGATCATAAATTATTGAATAGTGATAATTAGGATTAGTTGGTTCTTATAGGTTATTGAATTTGCAAAGTGATATGCTTGACCCTTAGTCTAAAACCATGGATAATCTACGTGTAGTTACATGAATAGTATGATAATACTCTAGTTGCTCTAATAGATGAGAATGGTGTTGATCCCTAACCTTAGGATTATGGTGACCTTGCCAGTACTTAGTTAGGAAATGACCTTGGTGTTGGATTGACTTAGGAGGAATACTTGAAGAAGGTTTCCCTGATAGGCTTAGCAAGGATTAATAAACCATTGCGATGTTATTTAGGTATCTTAGCCTAATTAGGGTAGATATTAGGCTTATGATGGTGGACATTAGCATTCTTGGACTATAGAAGTGGGACTTGACATACCTTAAGCTTAAACTATGAAATTCCTTAGAGACTTAGATGCTAGGTGAGTGTCTAAATTATGTCGTGGAGATTATTGATGGTTAAACCATGGTTGTTTGATTATATGTGTGTTCTATGGTTAGTTAATATGAATACTTGATGTATTATCATGTACTCATGATATGGATAGCCTTGGGAAAGTGACGATTGTGTATCTACCATATGAATACTCATGTTCATGGTTATGCTCATGTTTTTGGTAATGCTTAATAGTAAGGTAGGGTGATACATGTTCTCTTACATCCTTATTACCCTATTATTGTGGGCTTGTATTTGCTTATTGATTTAGATATATATATGTGTATGTATGTTGTTGCCTTGAGAAATGTGAAATGGCATGATGATTCCCGGTGAATCTGGAATAGGTAATGATTTATGATGTTTCCCGGTAAATCCGAAGGATATGTTGATGTATGATATTGCTCGATGAATCCAAATGATATGTTGATGTTATTATGTTCTCCGATGAATCCATAGGATATATTGATGTTATGATGTAGCCCGGTGAATCCGCAGGATATATTTATGTATTATTGATACCCGGTAAATCTAAAAGAGGTCATGATGTTACAATGATACTAGATGAACCCGAAGGATATGTTGATGATATGTTGATACAGAGTGAATCCAGAAAAGGTAAAGACACTATGACTCCATATGGGGAAAATTTACATAAATACATTGATACTTGTGAGGTTAGGCCGTGTGGGGCTAAACCTCTTATGTACTTGGGTCATGATGTCTTATTTCGTAAATAGTTATTCATTCCTTGTCCTTATTTACTAAATGAGAGGTGTGATACTTCTTGACCCTAATTGGTAACTAGAAGTAACTTCTGTCTATTAATGGGTTAAGGCTAATTGGTATATGAAACCTTGTGTAGGACCAAGGGCTTACCTAGCAAATGTATTTGATTTGGAATAATGGATGTGTTACGAAATTTCGCCTAGTAAAGTGGCTTATGTGATAACTAGTTATTTCTAATAATTGACTATGACTTGAATACTAAAAGTCTAGTAAATTAGTTGGCGGACCTTACTTTCCTAAAATATGGAATCTAGACCTTAAGTTAGTGACATGCCTAATGATGATGGGCTTAGTATTGCATGATGAATAACTAGGTTGACTTCTAATATCTAATGTTGGGGTGGCATAATTGATGGATTCTATAATGAGAGTACTTACTAAAAAATAGCATTGGGATAGACTAATAATTGATAGTAGTGGTAACTTGTAGCTTTTCTTTTTTGAATGGCTAGTAACTATAAGACTTCTAACCTAGTAGCTTACGGAAATATAGGTTAACTTGTTTAGACTCACATGGAATTTATTGGAAATTTAGAGGATGACTAATTATATGTTTATTCTATAACCATATTGGTTTCTTTATGATTACATTATGGTAATAAGCCATGGCGGAGTTGTGCTACGCGCGGCTTCGGCATTTATGGAGTAGTTGTGATTTATTGTATTATTTGTTGATCTTTTGTTTTACTCTCCAGTGTATGCTATGCCGTGATGAGTTCTTTGTATTGCATTCTTTTGTGTACTTCCCAAAAATATGGATGTTAAGGTAAGTTATTGCTCTTATGTTGTAAGGATGGTTGATGTTGTTTATGACTCATAAATGCCTTGTTATTGTGCATGTGAATTTATGCTACTTAATTTGTATAGCAATGTTGGGGTATATTGATATAGTGTGTCATGTTATTGCCTTATTAGTACAGTTATTGATACAGTGATATCAAAGAAGATTCAAGTTTGATCCTATATTTGACTTTAAGATTATTGTCTTACCTTAAATCATCTTTATATTTTAATTTAGCTCATTCGGATGATGATGCGTACTTTGCACCCGTCTTTTGGTACTCATACTATATCTGTACCTTTTTGTGCAGACCCAGGTTCTAGTTGTCGTCGTTGAGATAGTTTGTGCCGCGTTGACTATCTAGAGACAAAGTTAGCTCTTGGATTTTGAGTCGCCCTATTTCCCCTCTATCTTTATTTGTATTTGTTTTCAAGATAAATGTATAAGATTATTTAAGACATTTGAGACTTGTAATTGTAAATTCAATTGTTAAGTCTAGACACTCTTTTTCTAATACTATCAAGTCATGGGATTGGTAGTGAATATTGGTTGTCTTTAGTTGTGAAATGCTATTGTTTATATTTTTTTCATATATAGGGTCTGTGTTCGACATTTCTACTGAAGTAACCTATTGCATTAGCTCTGGGTTACGGTATCGGCTTACCTACCGGTGGGACGTGGTAGGTACCATCATGACTCGAAGTTCCGGTCATGACACAATTTCTACATCCCTCTCATCTTCGTAGTAAATATAGGTTGGATCATAACTTTTGCAACGTTAAGAAAGCAATAAACTCAACGAAAACCACAATGCATGCTACAACAACAATCTAGATGGACTGAACACTTCCCTACTTCATTACTCAACAAGATTTCCCACAACCCTAGCTAAGGGAATTAGCTGATCATTGTTGTGAAACGATCAAAGGATTTTATAATTGAAAGAATTCAAACAATATCACAATAACCAATTAGTAAATCCTAAAGTCTTTAACTGAATAATCAACCAAAATCAATACAAAACAATCCCAAGATCAAAATTAAATCCTGGAATCAAATATATGTTTGTAAGTATCAAGAGTTTTTCCACTAACTAAAAAACATCAAAAGGGTATATATAAAGTTCAAGGAAACCCTAGCAAACAACTCCAAAACACAGAAGGAATACTGAGGTCGGCAACCACTTACTAGGCCACCTACGATTGTAGATGGCACATATGGCCGTAGGTGGTCCCAGATAGGTGACCCTAGACAAAATCTTTTGAATACTTCTTTGGACTTGGATCTTCAATAATATATTCAATCACGTACGAATCGTAGATGGTACCTACAGCCGTAGGCGCCCTCCATAGGTGGCAGGGTTAACTTTTTCTGCTTATGATTCTCTGTTTCTCGACTCTTTTGACACATACTTTGGCACCTATGCACCATAGGTAGTACATACTGGTCATAGGTTCCAACTTTAGTGATCCGAAACATCAATTTTCACTGTTTTTCTTTAGAATAGTTCCCAAACCTTACTTCTTGCAAAACATAACACAAAACACGTTATATCCCTATCATATCTAACAAAATACCTATGTAACATGCATATTTTTATAAATTTAAGCATCTAAAATTTTATGAAACCATAGAACATCAACACACTCAACTTAGTACATTTTCATTTCCTTAGGAAACACAACATAAGAAAAACAATGACGCTTAACTAGGAGAAACCAAAGCTATCTACGACTTTCAATCATCAACTTTAAACTCAAAACATTACCCTTCCCCAATTATAGAACTTCAAAACCAACTATGTGTATACTTGTAGACAAAAATGTTACACAAGATAATCAAGATATGACATTATATTAGCAACAAATAACCACGCATATATATAACACACTACCCAAACAAGTAAGAAACTAGAAATACAATCCATGTGCCCTCATAACAAAGAAGCCACACTCACTCATATGAAATCATGCGTGTTAATGTAGGGAATATCAAGAGACACTCAAACTTAAAAGAGAAGTTACACCAATGTGCATCAAATACCATAGGTTTGCCCTTATTTTCTTTACCATAGATTTCAGAAAGTCAGGTTAGGATCATTATATGACTATATTCGGTTTTTAATGTAGGCTTGGGGGGCTGTACATTGAGGCATTTCTAGTGACTAAGCCTCCTTGGCACTATACTTACTTTGGGGTCCACATATCAACTAATTTTTTTATGCCACCCTTTTATTCTTTTATTACACATTCCAGTTGGGCGTGATTTCTTTTATTCTTTCTTTTTCTTTTTTTTCATAATTTTTATTTTATTTTCTTTTTGTTTTTGTACTAACCCAGCCTACTATCCTTCTCTTATTTATCCTTCTTCATATTCACTTCACATTACACACCCTTATGATATCCACCCTCAAATTTGGCAATTTTCATTAGTTGAGGTGCACAATGTCCAAGAAGGACCAGGTCAAAATAGGTTCATTGTAATACAAATGAAAAGGTGAAAGGTATAACATGGAAAATAGGCTATACATGCTCAAAAATAGGGATCAAAGGATAATTATTCACACATAGAAGGTCATTTAGGCTAGAAATGGACTTATTTCAAGAACAGACTATGATCTTTTCTAACTGACCCACCTATAACCTAGGCAATATTAACCGAACATATTTTGGATTCAACATACAAAGGGAACTAAGTAGCATCTCACACATATGGAATAGGGTCACATCACAACCAACTACCTATTCAATTTATGCACAATTTAGCTATGATTATGTAATACCCCATACTTTTTCCTCGCTAATTTCATCTCAAGAATGCCTACTATTAGCTTCTAAATCGAATGATTGTTATTCCATAAGGAATTTTCAAGATTTTCACTTTATGCCAAGTGGGAAATTCAATAAGCTTTCCATCAATATAAGATTCATCCAAATTTGATAACCGGGTCAGGAGTTACGACTATTAAAGTTCCCAGCATAAAAAACGTCATATTAGTCAGTGGCGCATCATGCCACAAGAGGAAATGGCATTTGGAAAATTCCAGTAGGGCCGCGATTATGGTGCATCGCGTCAGGGCCTAAATTTAGAATTGTTAATTTCCCACTATCTCAGCGCGAATTTCACCGCATCGCGCCAAAGTTACAGGTCACAAAGGAAGTGGGAACATAATGGCCCCACATTGCGCCATCCCTCAATTTCCTAATTGTTAAAATCCAGTGACACGGTGCGATAGTTTTGCGTCGCGCTAAAGTTCCAATTCGAAAAATTTTTACAATTTTAAAAGACACATCCAAGGGTTAAAAGGGCCAATTTCCTACCCCTAATTAAACCCAATAACACATGATTTATCTATTATTCACCCAAAATATACTAATTTCTCTCGAGTTTCACTCAAAAACAAGCTATGGTTTCTATTGGGGATTCGAATTCAAGAAGGTTTCACTGTCAATCCTCATGAAATCATGAACTAAGGTATGCATAGTATTCATTCATGTATTCCTTTCGTTTATAAAGCCCAAGAATCCCTTTTTCTAAATTCAAGTTTATGGATTTTCTTATGAATTTCATGATTGGGTTGCTCTTTTTCTTGTGGATAATAAGAAATTAAATTCAAATCCATGTTGGGTGATAAATTCTATGTGATTTAAATTATTATAGATATAGAGTCATGAAAACCTATGAATAAACCTTTCAAGAAGAGTTTTCAGGAGTTGAAGACTCGACTCACCTCAGCTCTAGTATTAGCTCTTCCAGATGGTCCAGACGGTTTCGTAGTGTCCTATGGTACATCCATAGTAGGTTTGGGTTGTGTCCTCTTGTAGTATGGTAAAGTCATAGCATACGCCTCCAGATAGCTTAAGCCTCATGAGAAGAATTATCATACTCATGATATTGAGTTAGCAGCCGTAATCTTTGCCTTGAAGATTTGGAGGCATTATCTATACAGTGTATATGTAGATGTGTTCACTGATCATAAAAGTCTTTAGTATGTATTTTCTCAGAAAGATCTCAATCTTCATTAGAGAAGGTGGTTAGAGCTCTTGAAAGACTATGACATGAGTGTCCTTTATCATCTGGGCAAGACAATGTAGTGGCCGACACTCTCAGTAGACTATCCATGGATAGTTTTTCTCATGTTGAGGACATTAAGAAGAAGTTAGCTCAGGAAGTCTATCATCTTGCCAGACTAGGCGTTCTCTTAGTTGACACAGAAGAGGGTGATATATGGGTTTAGAGTAGTTCAGAATCATCTCTAGTTTCCGAGGTAAAAGAAAAGAAAGATAGAGATCCCAGCCTTGTTAAGTTGAAAGAGTCAGTCCAGGATCATAGAGTAGAGGTTTTCTCCTAAGGGGGAGATAGTGTCCTTCGTTTTTAGTGTCCTCTTTGTGTTCCAGATGTTGAGGACTTAAGACAGAAAATTCTTATAGAAGTGCATAGTGTACTATTCATCCAGGGGCCACAAAGATGTACCACGACTTGTGGAAATCTATTAGCGGAGTGGGATGAAGAGACACATTGCAGAGTTTATGGTTAAGTGCTCTGTATGTCAGTAGGTTAAGATAGAGCATCGAAATCCTAGTGGATCCATGCAGGAGATTAGGAAGTAAGAAGTTGTGAACATGGACTTCATGAAGGGTTTGCCTTAAACTCGTCATCAGCATGACTCAGTCTGGGTCATTATAGACAGAATGACCAAATCAGCTCATTTCCTTTTAGTTCATACCTCTTATTCAGCCGAGGATTACACCAAACTCTTCATCAAGGAGTTGGTCATATTGCATGGTGTTCCATTGTCCATTATCTCAGATAGAGGTACCCATTTCACCTCTTATTTTTGGAAAGCATTCCAAAAGGGTTTTGGTACCCAAGTTTATCTTAGTACAGCCTTTCATCCTCAAACAGATGGTCAAGCATAAAGGACCATTCAGATGTTAGAATAATGCTAAGGGCATGTGCAATCGATTTCAAGGAAAGTTGGGATGACCACTTACCTTTGATTGAGTTTTCATACAATAAGAACTATCATTCCAGTATTCGGATGGCTCCATTTAATGATCTTTACGATAGGAGATGTAAATATCTAATTGGTTGGTTTGAAGTTAGTGAGGCCTTAGTCATAGGTCCTGACTTGGTATTCGATGCCTTAGAAAAAGTCCAGTTCATTAGAGAAAAACTCTAGGCTGCTCATAGACGACAGAAGTCTTATGCAGATATTCATAGAAAAGATTTTGAGTTTGAGATTGGTGATCATATCTATCTAAAAATCTCTCCCATGAGAGTTAAGAGATTCAGTAGGAAGCGAAAGCTCAGTCCCCGATATATTGGTCCCTTCAAGATTCTCAGCCTCTTTGGCAAAGTAGCCTATGAGCTTGAATTGCCTTTAGATCTAGCCTCAATTCATCCAGTTTTTCATGTCTCTTTCCTTAAGAAGAGCATAGGTGACCCATCATTTGTAGTCCCTATTCAGAGCATTGATGTTCAGAACACTCTTTCTTATGTATAGATTTTAGTCAAAATCTTAGACTATCAAACTCATAGATTGAGGAATAAACAAGTCCCTCTAGTTAAGGTTCTTTGACGAAATCAGTCTGTCGAGAGAGCGACTTGGGAAGCAGAGGTAGACATGCTTACAAAGTATCCTCACCTCTTCTTCGCCAACTCATATCAAGCTCAAGGTAACATTTCACCTTAAGCTTACACAGTTTTATGTTCATGTTCATCACAAACTTAGTATGCAGTTTCATACTCATGTTCCCATTATAAACTTGGTATCAAGTATAATTGCATATTCAGTCATGCATTCATGTGTTAGTTCAATCATGTAATCATGCATCAGACATACATTCTCATTGTGAGAAACTTAGTTCTTTAGAGCACTCAGTCATGCATTCATGAATCAATTATAAATGCATCAGATATGCATGTTTAGTTTTATATGTTCAACTTGTCAGTCATTTCGGTTATAAGATCATGTTCTAGTTATTCATGTTCAGTATGTACGTTAATTGTCTTTTTTCCCCTCTCAGTCAGCCTCATTCGAGTAAGAATGTTCTCAAGGGGGAGATATTGTAATACCTCATACTTTTTCCTAGATAATTTCATCACAAGAATGTTTACTATTAGCTTTTAAATTGAATGATGGTTATCCCATGAGGAATTTTAAATATTTTCACTTTTTATCATGTGGTAAATTCAATAATCTTTCCATCAATATAAGATTCGCCCAAATTTGATAACCAAGTCAGAAGTTACGACTATTCAAGTTCACATCATAAAACAGTGCCATATTAGTCAGTGGCGCACCGCGCCACAAGAAGAAATGGAATTTTCCAAATTCAAGTAGTGGCCCGAGATTATGGTGTGTCACGCCAAGTCCCAAATTTAGAATTATCTATTTTCCAGTGTCTCAGCATTATTTCCCTCGCATCGTGCTAAAGTTCCAGGTCACAAAGGACGTGGCATCGTGATGGCCCCTCATCACGCCATCCCTCGATTTTCTAATTGTTAAAATCTAGTGACATGGCGCGATAGCACCACATCACACTAAAGGTCCATTTTGGGAAATTTTTACAATTGTAAAAGACGCATCCAAAGGTTAAAAGGGTCAATTTTCTACCATTATTTAAACCCAAAACCACGTGATTTAGCTATTATTCACCCAAAATGTACTAGTTTTTCTTAAGTTTCTCTCAAGAACAAGCTAGGGTTTCTATTGAGGATTCGAATTCGAGAAGGCTTCACTATCAATCCTCATGAAATCACAAACTAAGGCATGCATAGTGTTCATTCATGGACACCTGTCATCCATGAAGCCCAAGAATCCCTTTTTCTAAATTCAAGATTATGGATTTTCTATGAATTTCATGATTGGGCTGCTCTTGTTCATGTGGATAATGCGAAATTGAATTCTACTCCATGTTGGGTGATAAATTCTATGTGGGTTAAATTATTATAGATATAAATTCATGCAAACCTATGACTAAACCCTTGAATGATAAAATTAGAATTGAACCATAATGTTTATTTATTGTACAATGATGTTTACATTATTATGCCTACAATCTGTTTGATTAAATGCCTAAATGAAGGAAAGTTGCCTAAATAGCATGATACCAATAAATCCCCATGTATGCACAAGTTTATGCCTATCACACATTTGATGAAATGCTTCTATAAATGTAGTATGGACTATGGTTCTAGTTATGTGTTAAAGTAAGTTATGCTTTGTCAGTATCGTTCCATCGAGTCCTGGGGTACTTTTACCTGAAACATTAGTCGTGAACTTAGAGCAAATGTCATGTTTTCACATTACTCTCAGCCAAGCTATGAATCCTTAGACTTCAAATAGTCTTATGACTCAGGAAATCTCCATGATCTCATAAACTCAATCAGTTGTCAGATACCAGTAGTATTTCGTCAGTCAACGGAATTTAGTATTTCAGCCCATGTTTAGTTTAGTAAATCATGTTCAGAGTCTATTCAGATGGGAGTAGGAATTAACACCGACTGAACCCAAGGATAAGAACACACACTATCAGATGAGAGTGTGATTGTTAGAAGTCATCCTCGTATTCCAAAACTATATAGCCAGCATAGGTTGAGATATCAACACTATCTAATGAGGGTTTATGAGGTGGATAAGCACTGTTAGATAAGGTTCCTACCATTCTCATATAGGGGACACTATCAGATGAGGGTCGCCCACAGCTTATCCTTACTATTGGTGCGGTATTGACACCCTTCTAATTAGGGTCACAGATTTCCCAACTCAGCCATAATGGCGTATCAAGGGCATATTAGTTAGATAACTACTTCTCATAGTTTAATGTTACAAAATTAGGATTGTCAGATATAGTCAATCAGTCTAAGTAATAGAACTTAGAAAGTTCTTCAAATTGTAGGACTGTCAGATACATTCAACTCAGATACAGTGTGGAACTCAGATAGTTCCATCAGATTCAGAACTGCTAGATATAGTCACTTATGTTATCAGTTATATTCAGATTCAGTAATCATGTTATCACAGTATTAGTGTCAGTTGTTATGTATCATACATGTATTCTCACGCTCATGATAGTTAGTCAGTTATTATTATTGTTCATGCATATGAACCCCATGCATTCATCCTACCTCACATGTATACTAGTACATTCAAAGTACTGACGTATTTGTGCTATGGTGTCTTATACCATAGGTTTAGAGACAGGACCTCCAAAGTAACAGTAGATTCCAAATATTCGCAGACAGAGTTAGAAGTGAGTCATTATCTTTTGAGGACATGATTATTTCCCTATTATCTCATTAATCTATTTATTAGTTGGAGTTAGTTGGGTACATGTCCTATCACCTCCTTACTTAGATAGTTCAGTCAGTTAAAGGATTTCTAGACTATAATATTTCAGACTTCAGTATGTTCAATTTTTTTTTAGTATTCTATTACCCCATACACATGTTATATCATTCATATCATGTTCAGTATTGAACCTTATGGCCTTTCAGTGTATGTTTCTGCATTATTATGTCTTATTATGCAGTTACAGGTACAGATATCAGTCATGGGTAAGCTTGTGGTCCTTCGGGGTCATGAGCACCATGTAGCATTTTGAGCACCAGGCTCGATGCATTATAGATTTTCATTTCCCTAATCCTAATGTCATAATAAGATTCACAATGGTATCACATATATACATAACATATAGTTCTAAAACAAAATTTTAGAAGGGTATCATTTTCCTCAAAAATCAACAAAAAAAGCTCCTAGTTGCATGTCTAAGAGGCTTAAATCCTGAAAATCTCACTAAGCATTGGGGACTTAGTCTTATTTTTGGCCTCTTAACTTTGAGGACTGTTAAATGGGTCTTCCCGACTCCGATACGTAGGTTTTTTAGTTAATTCATGTTCAGGGGTGTAGGAGTATGTCTTAGGGAAGTTTTGGATATTCTAAAGATTGGGTCGTTTTTGGATTTTGATTCCAGAACCTCACTATAATGGCGGCGTGTCATGGTGGGTATAGCAATGAGCCCTTCATCGTATCATGATAAACCTTTAATACATGTTCAAATTGTAAATTTAATTATCTAACCACTCAATCAAATTCATAAAAACATGAATTAAGAATTGATTAGGGCATTATATGCCCATTTTTTCTAATTTTCTTCTTAAAGAAACCCTAATCATTCCCCAAGTTCATCATTTTCATTCATTTCTGTTTAAGAAAACCAAGAAGTCAAGTTCCCAAATCCATGAACTTTCAAGAAAAGCATCAAGATTGTGTTTCTCTTTCAATCTTAAGGATTTAAGGTATGTGTGATGATTATCCATGGGACCTTTTCACCCATGGAGTCCAGGAATCCCCTTTTGACATCAATTATGAGTTTTTACATGTTTATGATGAATTATCCCCTAGAATTTGTTAATGATTTTGATTACAAGTTATGCTACAAGTGTTTTTCCATTGAATGAGCCCTTATATGATTTGAGTATTGAACCCTCATGTTAAATCCCTAAGTTATGGTTTTAGTATTGTAACTATGTGTTCAATCACATATTTTACCCATTCCCATGCTTAAATTCAAGACTCACGTATGTTTGATGCAATGTCAAAATATTGGATTTTTTGAAATAATATTTTATTATTGTTTTAAAGCTTCATTTGTCATTATTATTATTTTATTCATTGATAGTGGGTTATGAGCACTCGATACCCATTTGTTTAAATAATTTCAATATCTTCAAAATGAATTCAGATATACCATAAGCATGACATTTAGTCAGTTATTTATGATAAGTTATTTGCTCAGTCAAGTAATCAGTGTCATTAAGTTGGGAGTAGGATTTAACACTGAGCGAACTCAGGACTGGGGACTCACCTGCCAGTAAAGGGTGTGACCTTTAGTAGCACTTCCTTAGTTCTAAAACTACATAGACCATGTAGGTTAGAGATATCAACCTGTCAGATGAAGTTTGATAAAGTGTCTACCTTCTATTTGAGGATAATACAAATCTTATTAGAGCACCTTTAAGATGATGATAACTCATTATTCCTTTAGGAAATTAGTTTAATGGATCTACATAGCCATTATCAGTACTAGTGGAATGGTACTATCACTCTTACAACTAGGGTTATAGGTTAGACCCCACTTAGATCAGATTGGGGCATGTCCATTAGATGATACTTCCCACGGTCTCAGTTCAGTATTCAGTTCTGGATAGCTTTACCATTGCATACAGTTCATCAGTTATTAAGTCAACATATTTCAATATTTTAATTTATAGACTATTTCAGTATCATGTTATATTCTTAGTCATGCATTCTCAGATTTTACATCTTTCACGTATTTATGCATTTATTATCTAGTGCTATTCAGTCAGTCATTCTTTCATGTGCATGAACCTATTTTATTTCATCCTAACCTTATCTCATATACCAGTACATTCAAAGTACTGAATTCTTACTTTTTCGCACTATGGTGTCTTATATCATAGGTTTGGACACTCAGTTTCCTGACCGTTCTTAGATAGTTCAGCTTATCAGCAGCAACAGTTATGGTGAGTCCTCATATGTTAAGGACCTATATTCTTATTTCAATAATTTCATATTTCATTTTAGTTAGTTTAGTTTGGAGTTAGTTGGGTCCTATACCATCAACTCTGTAGTTAGTTTTAGAGGCTTTCGGATGTTTTCAATCATTCAGACAATTAGTCAGTTTATCAGTTTAGTTTTATTATTCTTTTTAGTATGTCATTAGACGTTCAGACTTATTATTTAAATCATACTTTTAGTATTTGAACCTTATGTCTTTACATAGTTGTTTTTGCATATATTCATTATTAGTATATTATTCAGCGCTCACATCAGGTACCAACTCATAGGTTAGCTTATGGTCACTTGAGACCGTAAGCACTGTTTTCATGACTAAGGGGTATCCTTTGTTCATAGAAAAACTTGGTATTAAAGCCTAAGGTTGTACATTATTTTAGGGAGACTTAAAACCATATTGAGTAGAGTCTTCTGCATGGGTGTGAATTACACCACACTTATAGACAAGTGGCTACACGATATTTTAGGAAAAGTTTCTCTTCTTTCAATATTTATGTCATACAAATAAGCATGAGCTCTATTTAAACTCTCTTTCTAATCCATCCTTTATTCCATTACATAAAATGCCTCCCAAAATAAATGATGGAAGTAGGAATGGGAATCAGCCCTCACTTTTGTCTGTTCAGGAAGATCCCCTAAATAAGCACATCTCTCATGCTAAGTTCAGAGTTACATTCACTACCTTAGCTCACTCAGTATCTTCTTGGAATAATTAGTAGGCTGTTCCGCAGCTAATTCAGTGGCAAATAAACCTGCATCTAGGATTTGGGACTTCACTCGAATGAATCCCCCTTTATTTTTGGGATCCAAGTCTTAGGAGAAACAGCAAGAGATTCTTGATATATTTTAGAAGGTGACTAATATTATGGTTGTCACCCCAAGTGATTGTGCAGAGTTGGCTACATATTAGTTGCAGGATATTGCTCTTATGCGGTATAAGAAGTAGAAGGAGGATAAGGGTGTACATATAGGGCCTGTAGAGTGGGAGAAGTTTACCACATCCTTTTTAGATAAATTATTTCCTTTAAATTTGAGGAAATCTAAGTTACTAGATTTTATTAATTTAAAGTAGGGTAATATGAGTGTGAAGGAATACTCACTTAAGTTTACTCAATTGGCGTGGTATGCTCCTTCGATTGTGGCTAATAATAGGTCTAAAATGAGTAAGTTCATGTCTGGTATATCTAATAGTGTGGTCAAGGAATGTAGATCTGCTATGTTGATTAAATAGATGGACATATCTAAGTTTATGGTCTATGCTTAACAGATTGAGGAATAAAAGCTTAAGGAGAGAAAGAGAATAAGAGGGATAGAATAGGTAGCTTTTATTTTTCTTAGCCTAAGTCAGAGGGTGTTAACCGTTCTCAGTTCCCTTAGAATTTTTCATCCCCAGCTTCATCTTCATCTAGTGTGCCAGTGCCAAAGTTCTAGAATGACAATCGGGATAGAGCACCAAGATACAAATCTTAGGGTAGTATGAATAGTCATTGTACTAATCCTCTATGCTAAAAATAAGGATGGAATCATCAGGGTGTGTGTAGATATGGTAGTGATACGTGCTTTGGTTATGGCAAGCCAAGCCACAAAGTTAGGGATTGCCCGAAGAGTGGTCAACAGGGTAAGTCCAATCGTCTTTCAGTCCCATCCGATCCCCCAACTCAACAGGGTGCCATATCTAGTACAGTCAGTGAGTAGTGCCAGAATATATTGTATGCACTCCAGTCCCGTCATGATCAGGAAAGCTCTTCTAAAATGGTTATGGGTATGTTATAGGTCTTACATATTTATGTTTATGCTTTGTTAGGTCCTTGACCTTCACTTTCTTTTGTGACTCCTCATATAGCAACTAATTTTAATGCTTGTCCCAAATCTTTAGTAGAACCCTACTTAGTGTCTACTCCAATAAGTGTCTCTATAATAGCTAGGAATGTATACAGGAACTGTCCTATCATAATATCCTAAAAAGTTACCTCAGTTGACCTTATGGAGTTAGAGATGATTAATTTTAATTTCATTCTCAGTATAGATTGGCTCCACTCAAGTTATGCCTCAGTTGATTGCAGATATAGAGTCGTTCAGTTCTAGTTCCCTAATGAACTAGTTATTTAATGGAGGGATAGTACTTCAATATTTAAGGGGCAATTTGTGTCATATCTTAAGGCAAGAAAAATAATATCTAATGGTTGAATGTATCATCTTGTTCGAGTCAAAGACTCTAGTTTTGAATCCCAAGTCTTGAGTTAGTTTCAGTAGTAAGAAAATTTCTAGATGTATTCCCTGAAGATCTTCTTGGAGTCCTCCTGAAAGGGAAATTGACTTCGGAATAGACCTTCTTCCATATACCCAGCCTATCTCTATTCCACCTATAGAATGGCTCCAACTGAGCTTAAGGAGTTAAAAGAATAATTGAAAGATCTCTTAGATAAGGGATTCATCAGGACTAGTATTTCCCAATGTGGTGCTCCAATACTTTTTATGTGTAAGAAAGATGGTTCTCTCAGAATGTGCATCGATTATTGTTAGTTGAACAAAGTCACAATTAAAATAATTACCCATTCCCCTGGATTGATGTCTTATTCAACCAACTTTAGGGTTCTAATTATTTCTCTAAGATAGACCTCAGATCTGGCTATCATCAGGTCAGATTTAGAGAGTGTGACAATCTGAAGATATAGATTAGATCTCGATATAGTAACTTCAAATTCCAAGTTATGTCTTTTAGATTAACGAATGCCCCAGCAGCTTTCATGGACTTGATGAACCGAGTGTTTAAGAAGTACTTGGACATGTTTATCATAGTCTTCATTGATGATATTATCGTCTACTCTCATAATGAAAATGATCACACCGACCATCTTAGAATTGTATTGTAGACTCTTAGAGCCTATCAGTTGTTTACCAGATTTAGTAAGTGCAAGTTTTGGATAAGATTAATAGCTTTTATTGTCCATATTATTTTCGTTGATGGCATTAGAGTTGACTCTCAAAAGATCAAAGCAGTGAGAAACTTGCCCAGAACCATCTTTTCATCAGATATTAGGAGTTTTACAGGTTTGGCTAGCTATTACGGATGGTTTGTTGAAGGGTTTTATTCTATTACATCCCTCATTTCTAGATTGACTCAAAATAAAGTCAAGTTTCAGTGGTCAGATTCTTGTGAAAAAAGTTTTTAGGAGTTGAAGACTCAACTCACTTAAACCCAGTCTTGGCTTTTCCAGATGGTTCAAATAGGTTTGTTGTTTACAGTGATACTTTTAGAGCTGGTCTTGATTGTTTATTGATGCAGAGAGGTAAGGTCATAGTCTATGACTCTAGACAACTTAAGACCCATAAGAAGAATTACCCTACCCATCATCTTGAGAAGTTAGCAGATGTTATTTTTGCCTTGAAAGATTTAAATCTTTGTTAGAGAAGGTAGTTAGAGTTGTTGAAAGATTATGAAATGAGTGTGTTGCATCATCCAGAAAAGGCCAATACAGTAGAAGACACCCTTACTAGATTGTTTATCGGTATTGTTGCTCTAGGATGATACGATAAAATTAGTTAAAGAGGTTCACCAACTTTCTAGATTAGGTGTTCGGTTGGTTGATTCAACTGGAGGTAGGGTTTGGGTTCAGAATAGTTTGGAGTCTACTTTGGTTGCCGAAGTGAAAGAAACACAAGATAAAGGTTCTAGTTTTGTTAAGTTAAAGGAATCTGTTAGAGATCAGAAGGTATAAGTTTTCTTCCAAGAGGGAGATGGTGTGTTGCGATGTTAGGGTAGGTTATGTGTGTCGAGTGTAGATGGTTTAAGGTAGTGAATCCTTGGAAAAATGAATGATACATGTTATTTTATTGACCCAAGAGCCAATAAGATATACCGGAGATTTGTGGGAAATCTATAATAGAGTGGTATGAAAAAGGGTATTACAGATTTTGTAGATAAATGTTGCAATTTTCAGCAGGTTAAAGTTGAACACCAGAGGCCTAGTGGTACAATATGGGAGTTTAGCATTCGTACTAAGAAGTGAGAAGAGGTGAACATGGATTTTGTGATAGGTTTGCCTCATACGCATTGTTAGCAGGATTTGATATGGGTTATTATAGATAGAATGACCAAATCAGCCCATTGCTTGCCAGTTCATACTTCTTATTTAGCTGAGGACTACGCCAAGTACTATATTAAAGAGTTGATAAGGTTTCATAGAAACCTATTTTCTATTATTCCATATAGAGGTACTCAGTCTACATCTTACTTTGGAATGTTTTTTAAAAAGGCCTTGGTATCCACGTTCATCTCAGTATAGCTTTTCATCCTCAGATAGATGGTTAGGTAGAGAGGACCATTTAGACCCTACAAGATATGTTGAGGGTGTGTGTTCTTGACTTTAAAGGTGGTTGTGATGATCACTTACCATTGATCGAGTTTTCCTACAATAACAGTTATCACTCAAGTATTTAGATGGCTTCATTTGAGGCTCTCTATAGGAGGATATGTAGATCTCCTATTGGTTGGTTTCAGGAAGGTGAGTCTGCTTTGATAGGACCAAATTTAGTATTTGATACAATAAATAAGGTTCAGTTGATCAGGGAGAGGCATAAGATAGCCTAAAGTCGGCAGAAATTCCATACATATATGCATAGGAAAGATCTTGTGTTTGATCTTGGGGATTCCGTATATTTAAAAATCTCTCCTATAAGGAGAGTTAAGATATTTGGAAAGAAGGGGAAAATTAGTCCCTGGTATGTTGGCCCTTATCAAATCTTGAGTCATTTTGGGAAGGTAGCTTATGAGCTTGAGTTACCTACAGATTTGGCATTAGTGCATCCAGTGTTCTATGTTTCCTTATTAAAGAAGTGTATTAGTGACCTAGCTAATATAGCTCCTTTAGAAAGAAAAAATGTTCAAGTTAGCCTTTCTTATGAAGAAATCCCAGTCAAGATCCTTGATGGTCAGATCGTAGACTAAGTAACTAAGAAGTTCCCTTGGTCAAAGTTCTTTGGCGGAATTAGTCTATTGAGGGAACCACTTGGGAAGCAGAAGTAGATATGTGTACCAAGTTCCCTTATCTTTTCTCTGTGAACTAAGACTCATCTTAACGTAATAGTTCTTCTTAGATTGACTCTTTTCCATTCTCAGTCCCATCTATATAATGACTCTCATGTCTTTGCATGTATTCACGAATTATATCAGTTCATATATGATGTTTCAGACTCAGCCATGTAAATCATATTTTCAATTAGCATGTCCAGTATATGATCTCAGTTTCCCTAGTATTTTTATCTTAATCAATATCATTCGATAAAAAATGTTCCTAAAGGGGAGATATTATAATACCCCATACTTTTCTTAGCTTAGTTCAGCTCCTAGTTGTATGTATAAGAGGCTTAAAGCCTGAAAATTTTACTTAGTGTTGGGGACTTAGTCATATTTTTGGCCTTTTCACTTTGAGTATTTCTAAATGGGTCTTCCCGACCTTGAGACATATATTTTTTAGTTAATTCATGTTCAAGGGTGTAAGGAGCATTTATCGAAGAAGCATTTTTATTTTTCTGACGAGGATTGGGTTGTGTTTGGATTTCAATTCTAAAACCTCACCGCGATAGTGGCGTGTCACTATAGGTATAAAAATGAGCCCTTTATCGTGTTGTGGTGACCTTTAATCCACGTTGTAGTTGCAAATTTAATTATCCGAGAGGCAATTTTGTCTTTTGCCCTCAATCCAACTTATAAAAATAAGAATTAAAATGTTTGTTATGGAATTATATGCCCATTTTTTCCAATTCTCTTCTCAAAGAAATACTAATCATTCCCCAAGTTCATTAATTTCATTCCTTTCTCTACAAAAAAACAAAGAAATCAAGTTCCCAAATCTAATAACTTCCAAGAAAAGCATCATTGCTTCTCTTTCAAGATTAAGGATTTAAGGTATGTGTGATGTTCATCCATTGACCCTTTTCACCTATGCAGTCCAAGAATCCTCTTTTGATATAAAATTATGAGTTTTTAAATATTTATGATGAATTTACCCTATGAAGTTTTTATTGATTTTTATTACAAGTTATGTTGTAATATTTTTTTGATGGAATGAGCCCTTATATGATTTGAGTATTGAACCCTCATGTTAAATCCCTAATTCATGGTTTTAGTATTGTAACTACGTGTTCAACCATATGCTCTACCCATTCCTATGCTTAAATTCATAACTCCCATACGTTTGATAAAATATCTAAATGTTGGGTTTTGAGCAATGATCCATCATTATGGTTTTAAAGTTTCCTATGTCCTTATTGTTATTTTATTTAGTGTTCCTTGGTTAAGAACACCTGATACCTATTTGTTTACATAATTTCACTATCTTCAAAATGAATTCAGATATACCATGAGCATTACCATTCAGTCAGTTATTTATGATCAGTTATTTGTTCAGTTAATTGTATTTTAGTCTAGTAATCTGTGTCATTCAATTGGGAGCAGGATTTAGCACCGAGCAAACTCAGGGATGAGGGCTTACTTGCCAATAGAAGGTGTGACCTTTAGTAGTAGTCCTTTAGTTCTAGTGCTATGTACCCAACTTAGGTTAGAGATATCAACCTACCAATTGAGGGTTGATAATGTGTCTACCTTCCAGTTGAAGGTAATACATATATCATTAGAGCACCTGCCAGAGGAGGGTGACTCATTATTCCTTTAGGACATTAGTTTAGTAGATACTCACAGCTATTGTTAGTACTTGTGGCATGGTACTGACACCCTTCCAACTAGGGTTATAGGTTAACACCCACTTAGCTCCAATTTGGGCATGTCAGTTAAATGATAGCTCCCACAGTCTCAGCTCACTATACAGTATAGAATTAAGTTCAGGTTTTTTTCACCTAGCATACAGTTCCATAGTTATTCAGTCACAAAATTCAATATTTTAGGTTACAAACTATTTCAATATCATGTTATATGCTTGGTCATGCATTCTCAGATTTTACAGCCTACACACATTTATGTATTGGTTATCTCATGCTATTCAACCAATGATTATTTCATGCACATAAAACTATGTATTTTTTACTAACCACATCTCTTATACCAGTACATTCAAAGTATTGATTGCATACTTGTCTTCATGCTACGACGTCTTATTTCATAGGTTTGGATTCTCAGTTTTCTAATCGTGCTTAGATAGTTCATCTTATTAGCAACAGTAGTTGGGGTGAGTCCTTATATGTCAAGGACCTGATATGTTATTTCAATATTTCCACATTTCATTTCAGTTAGTTCAATTTGGAGTTAGTTAGGGCCTGTCCCATCAACTCTTCAGTTAGTTTAGAGGCTTTTAGATATTTTTAGTGATTCAGACAGTTAGTCAGTTTATCAGTTTAGTTGTTTGATCATTCTTTTGAGATGTCATCAGACGTTCATACCTATAATTTAAATCGTACTTTTAGTGTAATATCCCGTATTTTGCTTGTACATGTTCTAATTTTATGGAACTTGGTATAGCCTTGTGGTATAGGTAAAAAATGAGATTTTTTATGCAAGTATTTAAGGTTTATATGGAATTATAGATGTTGCCCATATATTTTAATGTGACGCAATCAAGTAAACATTGATACAACTATTTAACTTGGAATCATAAGCCGGTATTTGAATCTAAAGTTTAAAGTGACCAAGTGTGTACAGGTTATAAGTTAGATTAAAGGGATCAGGAGCTAAAAATAGAATAAAATATCAAGGTGCTTTCTTGATTTAACTAAGCTAGTAGGTGAGTCACCTACGTAAGCCATTTGGACCAAATTAATGGACCCATGGCTATAGACCAGATTTGGGGCTATACTAATGTACTAATTTAGGCCCAAATTGAATAAAAGAGGAAGGAAAATAGAGAAATGGCCCGGTACATAAATCTCCCAAGGCTCAAATGTAATCGAACTCAATTAGGAAATTAAGCAAGTAGGTGCATCACCTATTTTGAGCCTTTTGAGCATCTTAATCTCTTTAAGTAGGTGCATCACCTACTTGGACCAATTTGACCAATTTTAAGGTCCAAAACGCAGCTAAGGAGGTGGCCAAAATAGGGCTTTTTTAAGAACAAGTTGCTAGTCATTTTCCCTCATTCTTAAGTCACAAAAAAAGATTATATTTCTTCAATTCTCACCACTTTCTCTAAAATAACAAGGAGCAGCCCTATTTTTCTTTGTAGGGTTCTTGAAGAAATCCTAACCTTTACAAGCCTATGTAAGTAAAAACACTTATGGTTTAGCTTAATTATCTCATGGAAGATTGGGAAAACATGCTATTCATGCTTAGTTTTAAGTCCATGGCAGAATATAAAGTAAGGTAAGTTCTCACTTTTTCTTTGTTATTAAGAGATCTCTTTTCTTCTTTGGTTTAAAGTGTGACAGAAAGTGAAAGTTGAAGTTCTTGAGGAATCAAATTTAAAGTATAATTTGAAGAATTGAGGTAAGGTGACTTCCTATTTTGTTCTTCTTATATATGAATTTGGTAAGGAATTATGGATGTGTTGTTATTGAGAACTCAAGAGATGATAAGTTCAATAATTGATTTCTACAATAAGAGAGATTTGGGGCTGTTTTGTGGACTGTTTTGTATGTACATGTTATGGGATACCAGGTTTATATTGGAGAAAGGTGTGACTAGTTTGAATTGAAATATTGAAGAAGGGTCTAGAGGTACACCACCAAACTAATTATTGCATATAATTACTGCCCAATTTGTTTTACGTATTGTTTAGAGGGTGTAATGAAGTAAATGTGGTTTATGTGAATCTTATAAGAACATGTATGGTATGTCTGTGTAATTGGAGGAGAAAAGGGTTAAAATAACACCCTTGATTGATAGATTAAGGGCTTACTGCTTGGTTACTATTTTGGTGAAGTTAAGTAGCCCGAATGTGTTGGTTGGTTGCTAATATTAGTTTACCATATGTTTTATTGTAGATAAGCAATCCAAAATGCTGGAATTCAAGTTGGGTTAGTATCGGAGTTGTACGACCAAGTATGTAAGGCATACTCTATTTTGCACTCTTTGGCATGAAATCGAACATTTGTTCCATCAAGTAAGTTTCCAAGGTTATTCAATTACAAGTGATACATAATAGCAGTGTATTAGTTCTCCATTAACTCAAATAAGACCCATGTGTTATTTTCAACTCCGAAATATTTCATTTGTGTGCCAACAGCTCCCTACCTCATTGTGGTTGTATTTAGTGCCCATTTACGTGTCTCTTATTGGTAGACTATTATTGTAGGGTACCATAATATTATGACTACCAAAGTAACAATCTGAAAGGTTAAATAAACTAAGTAATGCAATCTGTAAAATGAGTGGAAGCTCAGGGGCATAAGCCTAGCATAGGCCGATCTCGATACCTTTATTTATGGGTTGCAGCTCAGGGGAAAAAGCCTAGCATGGGTCAATCCCAATGTTCATATGCGGGTGGCAGCTTAGGGGCGTAAGCCTACCATGGGCCAATCCCGATTTATCTATTTAACACTGACCAGTTAGTCCTTTGAATTATATGTCTTACAAAAATTATGAAGTAAAAAAGGTAAAAATAAAGAAAAGAATGTAATGTACGTAGTCCCACGATTATATATAAAGGTTGTCTATTAGTACTACTTATACCCTTGTATCTGATTTCTATTGAGCTCTTGTATCATGTGTTGTTTCCTTCATCCTTACATATATTTAATATATATTTTTGTATGACATCCCTTTCAGGGGACCTGTATTTCATACTGCAGCACAGGTGCTTCTGTTAATACACTTTGCTAGTAGGAGCACAGGCTATTCAGTGACTATTGGTGAGCTCCAGGTTGATTTGGGGCTTTCCAAGTCTGTTCCAAATATTTTAGTATTGTGCAGTAGTCAAGAGTAGGGTGGGGGGTTTGTCCGGACCCAAACTAAGTCTATGTATCTTGTAAAGGCTTTGTAGACTAATGTAAATTTAAACATGGTAGTGTCTTGTCTTACAACCGTCGTGGCCCCAACGGCCAAGTCTTGTATATATAATTTTGTGCTTGCGTATATAGTTAATCTCATTGATGCATTACATCAGATTTGTCAGAACCTTTGGTTGTAATAGTTACATACATGAGAAGTACAAGGTTATGAATTGGTTCTCTCGGGCCTTCACGGCTACGGGTGCCTGTCCACCCCAATAGGATTTGAGGCGTGACATTTAGTATTTGAACCTAATGGTTTTACGCAGTTTTTTCTACACATGTTATTTATTAGTATATTATTTATTGCTCATAGCAAGTACTAACTTATGGGTTAGCTTGTGGTCACTTGTGATTGTAAGCACCATTGTCACGACTAGGGGGTAGCCTCAGGTCGTGACACCTAGATATTCAAAAATCACCTAATTTCATAAAAATACACACAATACAAATAAAACATTATACGATAAAAGATTTAACCTAGACATGTCGATTCTACAATAATACGGCGGCCAACAGGAAAAGAAGAAGGCAACAAAAACCTGCGCTGGCTATGATATACCCCTACCCCCAACTAAAATACTATGCACTATCCTCAGTGTATGAATCTAGTGAAAAATAATGGAATGAGGACATACTTGGAACACACTAGGCGTCCGCTTCATGCTCATCCCTATTTGGGGATATCTCAACTGCAAGAGGTGATGGTAGAGGTAGTGCACTACTAGAGGATTCAACTGCAGATAGCTTAGCATTCCTCTATGTATCAACAAAGTCAGTCTTCCTCAAATTATGTGTGTCCCATTTCAGGGTCTAATCAAATGAAAACTCAGGATCTTGTAGAACCTCATTTCTACCTCTCTTTGTCCCAACTATAAGGGTCGTCTTGTCATTATCTGTGAACAAGTCAAAACATATAGGTCCAAGTAGAGGTGTTGGTTGAAAAACTGGAGGTATAACTAGAGAGATGGATTAAATGTTGCTCTTAGTAAGAGAGTGTATCTCTGCCCGTAGTATGGCCACCTCCTCCCTAATCTCACCTAAATTAGGTGTCTCAATATCACTTAATCAGGCTAACACTCATCGCTCGAAAGCATCTATATGGGCATGCACCTCAATTCAGAACTCTAACATCCCAGCCTTATGTTTAGCTTGTAATATAGTTGTTGCTGCCTCTAGAGTTGTCTGGACCCAAGACCAGATTTGCCTATAAAATGATGCCACCTTAGCCTCAATATTCTCTAGTCGGGTGGTAGTAACACGCTAACTCTATACTAAGACCTGGAAGAACTCTCATGATATAACTACCACCCCTATGGCAACAGTTGTAGTAGAGGGGTGAGGGGGTACTAAAGATGTCCCAACTAGCTCTAAAGTGGAAGATGAGACTAAAGTAGATATAGTTGAGGTACTCTCACACTGAATGCTAATATTGGGGTCCTCTCTCTTCTCCTCTATCTCAAAATCCATACCTACATTAGTATTTTTACCCTTTCTATCTCTCAGCTCAGCAAAAACTGATGGGCCCTCGGACTAGGATAAAATTACTGTCAGAGGTGTACAGGATATATTGGAAAGGACCTTGTTTAATGAATCCTTGATCATATATGTCTAGCACACACCCGTCTCCTTGACCTTATGGTCAACTCCTGGAATCTCAGGTACGTTGGCCATATCACATAATAAATATACAAGGCAGGGAAAAGATAGTGTCTTTATATCACTGAATGCCCTCTCATGAAGTTTATATCTAAAAATGGATACAAAATCAATATCATAACCAGCCATCATTCTCGCAATTAGTGTTGCACGATCCCATTTGAGTAAGTTGTCCGCTGCAATTGGACATAAATAATACAACATAACTAGACACCAAAACTTTTATACAAAATTCAGCTCCACCTTCTTAATCAAACCTTGCCCTCGGCCCATAGAGCAACCACACCAAGAGATAAAATATAACTGGCGATCCATCTATCCAAACCTTTCTTCTCACTCTTATAATCAGTATCTTGGAAGGTGCATTTGTCATGAACCAATCTCAATCGTTGACCATAATCTGCTGTAAAGACAAGAGGTTTATAATTGTGTCTAAACAATACTCAGCAGATGGCCACCATTGATTTATTTACGATGACCCTTTTCACTAACGTCTACTCTTTCTAGGCTTATCTACCTTCCTACTGCCTTTTGGTGTGATTAATGCTACTGTAGCAGCATAGGAAGCATAGAGACGAAGGGTCATGATTGCGATACCTGGTAATGTCACTATTTGTAAACACATCCAAATAGTTCAAAAAAGCAAAGGCAAAAAGGATAGAGGACTGCTACCATAACACAAATTGGTCACAAATGGAAAGAGAAGAGGCGAATCAAGCTGGGACAAATTTATCAAAAACATGTAGCAGAAGGCTCACAAATGAGATGTTCAATGTATTGAACCTTCACAATAACTGCCAACCACTTGCGAATGTGACACATAAATGGACCCTACACCACAAGCTAGAAAACTAGCAAAAACATAAGTCCCCACGACTACGACTGCATGCTTAAGATTCATTTGAAAATCTGTGCACGCAAATGAACCACGCTATTTTACAAAATCCTATATTTCGGACTCAATAGAACCATCAAGACTTTCATCCAAGATTATTTTGATTAAATATAGGTTCCACACCTAGTTTTATTTTTTTTAAAATCTACCTAATAGCTCAAAATGAGTCTAAAAGCCTCGAGACCTGAACCAAGGGTCCCATATCCCATAATTAATATTTCAAAGTTGATGGTATTATCAAAAATTCCTTCTACGGCTATTTACTAGGAGTTTTGGTACGAGACTAATTCCTTAATAACGAAAGCTCAAAAATAGGGAATTAAGCCTAAAATCCAAATGAATATTTTGATAATTGAATAGACAGTTTTGACAAGTCATAAATGACCTGTAACCATTGTAGGAATGATCGTACTGCTAGAAATACGTGAAAATTGAGTATGATCCAGAAAGTCATCACAATTAATGACTCCGTCCATCCTATTTATGTTTCTCCATTTCTTTTTTGGTCTATCCCAAAAAGAATGTCATCTTTACTTATTTGGCAATTATTTAATGCCATCATTCCTATTTTATCCTTACTGGGTACCACTTACTAAGAAAAAAGAAACAAAAAGTTGACATTAAAGTGACTTTAAGAGGGTAAATATTGTAAACTTTACAAACTCATCATTTATTTCTTAAACTTGGTGTCCAGTCAAAAGGAAACACATAAAATGATACAGAGAGAGTATTTTATTAATGGTCCATTTCACAATGCGAGATGAAATTGTGAATTGAAATCATGAGATGAAATTAAAGATTTTCTTGGACATGCAATTTGGACTTTTTATGGTTTATGGTTTCTTATAAACATAAAAACTCATTATTGTGAAAACTATAAAAATTTCCCCAATTCTTTATATAATTTTACCAAATAAGCAAAATTTTATAGCAAAGTGTAATGTACTTTCGTAAAACTATTCTAAGAACATACAACATTTATTGATCAATTTTTTGTTCAATAAAAAAGGTAAATTAAATATAAGTTGTAGTTTACTACTCTTTAATACAATTCTCTCACATTGTTATAGTTATTGTCTTGTCCCCTCAATTTAATTTGAAACATTATTTTTTATCAAGTATTGGTTTGAATGGAGTAGTAATAAGTTTGATTGGTGAATGAATTTGGCAAATAATAAACCGTACAGTAGGATTTGACTTGACATTATAATATATTTTATGTTGGTGAGAGTAATGACTATATGAAATATAAAAAGTAATAATATGGACTACATATTTTATTACATATGAAATAAATCGTTGGTAGACATAAATGGTGGGTGTTTTCTTTACAAAGTATAAACCTGTGGGTTAATTTTTGCATTTGAAAACTCCCAAATCATGATATGAAATTACAAATCAAACATTTTGGAGAATTTAAGATTTTATCTCATCATATAAAATTATGAGATAAAATCAGCGTTAAATCACATGTCCAAACATAGATTTCATCTCATAATTTTAAATCACAAGATTAAATAGCATGTCCAAATGCCTACTATTTGGGGTTTTACCTGTAATGAGAGAAAATGGATTTTCCCCAATATCAAGCTCAATTTCAACTTGTTCATCAATAGGTTTTCAAATTTAGCACCCTTAGAATATGGGAAACATGATTCTCAATAAAATTACAATTGTATCATTTTTCATTCAAGGTTGATTTACAAACTATTTTTGGACATAAAATAAGAGAAGCTAATATGGGTATCATTAGACTCCTTTTGACATGTAGATTACGTTTTTGACAAATTTGACTTGTTTTGAGACTGCATATGTCATGACCCAATTTTCAAGTAGTGATGATGCCTTATCTATCCCACCAGTAGGTAAGCTAGACTATAGCTTAGAGTTAAAATCAATAGGCTAATTTGGTAGAAAAATGACATGAACACAAAAAATTTGCAAGTCGAGACTTACAACAATAAATCATGTAATAATAATGACAAAAAGAAAGATAGATAAAATAGCAATAACTTCCCACAACCTAGTAATGTCGATACAAGAGCCACTAACAAAAGAAATATGAGTACTGTAGTAGTCAAAAATACATTAGTCTAGAATAATAAAAGACTAAGCAAAAGTAGAGAAAGGAGAAAATGTCAACTCGAACTCCGAGAGCTCACCGTGTCTCTAAACTCTTTGGGGGCATTGGGTACTCAAATTCGCACCAAAAAGGTAAAGGAGTGTAGTATGAGTACCTACGCCATACTACTAAGTGTACATTATCGGTAGACTAAGCTAAATCATAATATAAGTACAATAAAGATGTAACAATAATAAGCTAAGTTAGAGGTAAGATGACAAATTTTGAATAATGATCCAAATAGTACATAAATAACCAGAACAATAATATTACAAAAGAAAGCAAAACTCCTACAACAAACTAGATCTCATTAGCCAGTAAGTGCAGAAAAAGTGAATAACCTATCACAAACTCCCATAAGACTTAAGGGTACAATCAAACAGAAGAATCAATTGGAATTATGCTAATAAATAGTATTTTGAAACCATAACCGTGAATCCGTCCATACCATAAATATATAATTAATAAGATTTTTATTAACAAACTCGAATAAAAAAATCATATCATTAATTGTCGAACTTGAACCTAAAACTCCAAAATCATAAATTTCCAGACTTGAACCAAAGTTAGCATTAACTCTCAAGTACTAATCTATCATAAGAATCATGTATTCACCCTATCCAAGATCCTAAATATACAATTTAAAAGGTATAAATTCCTATAAAGTATACAAGAAGCTAATGATAGTCTTGAATTAATGTGGGTCAGAGGGGCCTACTTCAAATCCCTGAAATCTATATTAAGGAAATTTCTATTTTGGACTAAGATAAGGTATCTAATTTTACTACTACATATTAAATAAGTCACATTGTAGTCCTAAGATATAAATTTCACCTAAAGCATGAGTAACTAACTCATTTACGCCTAATTTATGACTCTATAATAGGCTAAATAGTCTAAATTATACTAAATATGCCTCCAAGACCTAATTTCCAATCCATATCTAGCACATTATCATAAATATACTATAATTAAGCCCAATCTTTGAGACAGGAAAACCTAGCCTACCTGGACAACGAAGAAAGCTTGGTAAAATCCGCTAAATCATCGATTTCTCCTTCCGAGAAGCTTTTACACGTTGCACGCTACTAATATGATAATCTACTTATTAATAAAAGAACAATGATACCATATTACGTTTTTTAAGCTTCGGTCCAAAATCATATAAAATTCTCATAGGGGCTCGCTTGCGGAATAGAACTTTTAAAATTATCAATGTGTCCCTCTATGCTAAAGCAGTAAATTTTGGGATCAAATGATGGTAAAATCAACCCGCCAATAATCTAGGGACTTTGGGAATTATAGAGAATTTAATGATAAATTTAATGGAAACTTACCAAGAGTTCAAAGAAAAATGAGTAATTCAAGCTCACAAGCACCCTAAAATCACCTATTAATATTTCTCCCAAGTTTCCACACTCTCTAGGGTTTTCCACTCTTGAACATGCGTGAAAATTAAAGAAAGTTAGGCTAATTAGGGCATTTACTGGCTCCTAGGTTCCACTTAAGCAGATACTAGGCTGCTTAAACAATCACAGCTAAAGCATTGAACTCCCTCTAAAGTGGTGCCCACCTATAGCATACCACTTAAGTAGACAAGCCGACACTAAAGTGGCATGCACTTTAGAGGTCAGTATGTCGTTAAAGATCCTAGAAGGCTGCTTACACACCCTTCACTAAAGAGCCGAAAGGGCCTCTTTAGCGAATAGAGCAGATGAAGACTTAGAATATTTTTTCCAAGTGTCCACCGGCACATTGGGAATCATTCAAAATCCCTTGTAATTACCCTTCAGGTCATTTTCTATATTTCCATTTATTTTCACTTTAGAACTTTTCTATAAGTGCCCTAGATCACTTATGAATTCCTAGGACTGACAATTCGTTCACAAGGTAATTTCTTTATTTTTTAGAGTCAATTCTCTCTTTTGAAGTCTTTGATGGTTCCAAATGGGCACCGAGAAGAAACATCAATAAAAAAATCTTGTATACAAATTTTGACTATGCTAGCAACTCAAGAATATTGATTTTAGGCTAGGTAAACCTTTAATCTAGATCCCGAGGAACCAAAGCTTATTTCGACCTATTAGTCAAAAAGTTAAGAAAAAATATGGGTATGGGACCCACATTTGGTTGAAATAAGGTCGAATAGAAAATATGAGTGCACCATTGAGGCCAGAACATTGAATATGGTGTAGTTACATAGTTCATTTGCGTATATGGATTTCGAACGAATCTCGAGCACCCGGTTGAAGTCCATTTTGGACTTAGAAAAATCTAGTGCACCAAGTTTCTGGTATACCGCAATAGCAAAATTATGGTATGCGATTATGACTAGCCATTTAGGCATAGATACCAATATCACCTACCGATGGTCACAATCGCGACTCATATTATAGTGGGAAGATACCTCAATCGCGGTAGCTCAGGTCATGATTGAGACTCTCGAGTACCTGGACTGGGTTTAAAAGGACCTATTTTCTACGATTTAGCCATTCATCATCACTTCCTTAAGACCTAAAAACCCTAAAAAGTGTGATAGCTCAAAAATTGAATCTTGTTGGTGATTGGGAAGCTAGACTAACATTTATTTTGGCGATTATCTTTCTATTTAAGGTAAGAATTCATACTTTTCTAGGTGAAATTTCTTTATTTATTTCTCAGAACCCCTAAAACCTTAAGTCCTGATCTTTACATGCCCGAAAATCGAGCCATATCGTGTGGGAATCGCTAGTCTAAGTTGGACTTAAGATTGCCATTCAACCCGAGATAAGCATTTATTCAATTCATATGTGTCGGATGAACTCCGACAAAATATCAAAGTAGCGGAAAATAAAGATAATAGTCAATACTTAGACAATATATAACATTTAATTAATGACACCAATCTAGCCAATATACCCAAGTCCACAGTCATCCACAAAACCTCTGCAAATCCGATGTCTAAAATATGTCAGAACATCCCCCCGACAATATCCAACACTATGTCAAAATGAAATGTTTGCCTTATTGAGAATGGAAGCTCACCACTTCAATGTCAACACACGATCCACCTGAACACTTGGTAACTATATATAAAAAGAAGAAGAAGCTACAGAACCTAAGTCACGTAGGGACATAGCATCCAGAGATGGTTAGCGATTGGAGTGCTAGCATGTATCTCGGTGATAAGGATAAAATAGAGCATTAGTTCAATCCAAGTCAAACCATCATTTTGAATCACATTTACATTAGCATAGGCATATATGAAGAAACATATACACATGTTTATATATAGCATACCAAGTCATGAAAAGAGTCGTAGCAATTATTCTTAATGCATTCATTCATGAGACATGCAGTGAAGAACTTTCAACCTTTCACCTTACAAAGTCTAGAACATTAAACTTCTATGTTACATTAGTCAAGGGTATCCAAACCTCAAACCAACCAAACCAATTCAACCAAATTCATTAGTCAAGGGACTCAAACCACAAGCCATTCATTGGACTAGGGACTCGAATCACTAGTTATTTTATTGGGCTAGGGAATCGAACCACTAACCATTCCACTGGGAGAGGAACTCGAACCATAATCTATTCATTCGACTAAGGACTCGAACCGCCAGTAATTTTATTGGACGAGGGACTCAAATCACAAGCCATTCATTGGACTAAGGACTCGAACCACTCGTCATTTTATTGGGCGAGGGACTCGATCCATAAGCCAATCATTGGACTAGTGACTCAAACCACTAGTCATTTCATTGCCATTATTAGACGACATTTAAACTAGTAACCCCTTTTAGGTCATCCTTAACATCCATTCAATATGTTTCACACTTAAGGACTTGAACCATTTACCCACATCAGCACCATATGGGATCACATGGTTTTCATGGGAGTATTCATAGATTAAACAATTTATTAGGTCAATGCCTACATTCAAATCATCATTCAATTCAAATTATAGTCATCAATGCCCTTACAAGCCATTCAAGCTTCATTAGCCTTTCTATACCACACTTTAGTTCCACACACAATTCAAGTTCATGTTTTGGGAAATAAACCCCTTTCTTATCCATCTTCCAACAAGGTCATAATTTAACTAATTACATGGATAACAACATCATTACAATACCATTCATCAACCATTCATACTTTTGGGCCATTTCACTATCTAAAGTCATAAATTAATCCATTGCATGATTAACAATGTTCTTACCAACTATTTACCAAGCATTCATGTTCATTATGACTCAATACATGGCCAACAATGCCTTTACCAACCACTTAGAAAGTATTCACATTCATTATAACAATATCACATCCCATTTATGTTCACTACACCAATACCATAGTTCAATACACCATTAAAATATGACTAGACATTTCCTTAAGACATTTTCATAAACACCTTGTGTGCATACCTTTACAAGGCCAAATTCATGGTAGAATTCATTAATATTAGGGTTAATCAAGACCCATTTGTTAAACCACATACAAAAAAACCCACATATGCAAACCACCACCAATATCATATATAATCACAAGTCTAAGTAGGAGCTAACATTATTCATTATTTGGCAACAAACCCTTTTTATTTGATTTCAAAATCCGCATATACACTTACTAATTCAAGTGTGAAATACTTGGTTTTTGAGTTATTTAACAAGGGAGAGAGGTACATGCCTTAAACAAGATGATCCACCAAAAAAAACATGACTCCTCTTGCCCTCAAGATGAACTCCCTTGAAACTCTAGCCTCCAAATCTTCCAAAGTGTTTGAGAGAGTGTTTTGAATATTTGATCCACTCAAAATGTATTTTATGAGGCGATATACACTTATATAGTGAGGGGACATAGGGTTTTGGGGTGAGAAAATGACCATAGGGCCCTTAGATAAAAGCTGGAAAATGGCTGCGATGTTGGGTACAACTCACTTGAGTTAACTGTACCCTAGGGTACGATTGCTACCCTAACTCATACCCTAGGGTCAACCTAGGTCATATACACTGATCATGGTATGAATTCAAGCACCATACAACTTACCTAGGTATGACACTTACCTTTGTGTATGATTGAGGGGAGCCTAACTCATATAGAGGACAGTATGCTACCCTCTTAGGCTGCTCAAGGTACAAGAGGGGAGGTCAGAAAGGGTATGACTCATACATAAGGGTGTGAGTGACACACCTAACTGTATCTTTGTCAGAATGCACCATTCAATAGACTTTTCCTAAGGTCCAAAGCCTAGGTGTTTCAGTTCTCCCCCACTTGGATCATTCATCTGGGAATGATAGGTAAGGCAAGTACAAACACAATTTAACACATTACCATCCATCCAACCAACCTTTAAACAAGTTAGAACAAAACATACAACAAATATCATGATCATTATTGATTAACTATTCATTACTTTGGCTTTGGGATTCAAACCTATCATTTATTAAAAATACTTGATCAATTCAAATCTTAGGGACGTGAACCCATTGTATACTAGCGACATATATCAAATCAAGAAGATTAACATATACCTTGATCACGACTTTTGAAATGGGAGAAGAACGCGGATACTTGGACTTAATGTCCTCCTCAGCCTTCTAAGTAGCTTTCTCAATCTATTGGTTCCTCCATAGAACCTTCACCAAAGCCACTTCTTTCATTTACAACCGGCGAACTCGCCAATCCAAGATCCTCATCGAGATCTCCTCATAGGACAAAGAGTCTGAAATGCCAACATATTCTAAGGGAACAACCAAAGAAGGGACACCCACACATCTTCACAACATAAAGGCATGAAAAACTAGGGAAATAGAGTTTAATCTAGAAGGAAAATCAACCTCATAGTCAACATTATTGATCCTTTTCAAAATCAAATAGGAACCAACATAACAGGGACTAAGATTCCCTTTTTTCACCGAATTGTATCACTCCCTTCATGGAAACACTTTCAAGAATACCCAATCGCTAAACTCTAAATCTCTTCGCCTCATATACACATAGGACTTTTTGCGACTTTGAGCAGTTCAACCTCTCACGAATAACATTCACCCTCTTTAAGGCTTGGTGAACTAGATAAGGGATAATCAACTTTGCCTCACCAACTTTCTGCCACCCAATAGGAGATCGACACCTTTTATCATACAACGTCTCAAAAATGGCCATGCCAATACTAGAAAGCAAGTTTGATTCAACTTATAGCTTCCTAGAGACACACCACTATAAGTGAGTAAGTCTAGCTATGCTCTCCCACTTCTATGTTCAAGCCTATTCAAAGCTAAAAGGAGTTAACTTAATTCACCAAGCTATATTCCTTACATCCATTCCAAACACTACTCTGCTCCATTATAATTATCATAAGCAAATCACAAGTAGACAACATAGGAAAACTATAACCAACTATTATAGCCAAAAATACTAATATATGATTGAAAATTCAAAACCACAACACAACTATGACAAAAAACAATTCATAACAATCCTCTTAAGCACCCAACACGACTATTGGTATATCTACCAGCCGTATCATTCAAGCATACCGCTTTTATACCCCTTGGTATGATCTATCATTTTCAATATCTAACACCCTCTATTATTTTCATGAATGTTTTTGCCATCCACTTCTTTCCAAAACCTTAGTTCTAGAAGTTGCCCTAGAATCTCCCCTACTTACTGACTTCTACATTTCCCTATTTCAAAACATCCCCATGTTCCTTGAGCCTTTATCACCATAACACAAGAAGGGTCACAAAGGAACTAAAGCATAGGAACCACTTATGCCACTCAAGGATAGACCTCCTAAAGAGGCACAACACCATAGGCTTGAAGAGTTTCATAGTAACCATCAAGGGAATAAGTGAGACCCATACCGACACAACATACCAAAGGAGAAGTCCTAAGGACTGGACACCAAATGACACACCACTACATATACCATTGGTAACATAATGTAAGTGAAGACTCATATCCAGGGAACAAAATATATGCAAGATACGAACCTTAGGCATAAGTGCTAATAGAATGCATTCCATACTAGTGGAGCGCCCTCTCGATCGTGATAGGAGATAATCACTCGATTATGAAACCCAACCTTTCCTTGGGGACCACAACTAGAAGTAAATTTAAGATCAAAGTTTGACCTTTATCCCATTATGCCAATGAGTATAACACTCTGCTCTAATAGGTATTACCAGGGAGGTTCACTAGGAACACTTGGTCTACCTATATCTAAAACCATTCTATAAAGGAGGAATAAGAGTTGGAAAAACATTCAAAACAAGACCATTCCCACATTTAACCTCCCTATTCATCAAATCAAAGATTGCCACGGGGGAATTGGTCAAGCAAAAGGACATGAATAAGAACTCGTAGTGACCATACCGAGTTTTAAAAGTGGCCTTAAGGATATCCACTTTCAAACCTTAAGTCTATGATAACCCAGCCTAAGATCAATTTTAGAGAAACACTTTACACCTTAAATTTGATCAAACAAATTGTTGATTCTAGGGAAAGGATACTTATTTATTATGGTCGCTTTTTTCTACAAATAATAATCAGTATGCATACAAAGGAAGCCACCCTTCTTGCACACAAACAACATAGGAGCACTTCAAGAAGACACACTAGGACGCATGTCCGAAAAAAGATCACCCCAAAATTGATTTCATTATTAGGAGAAATACCAAAAGGGTCTCCAGGGAAAATATTGAGAAACTTATTACCACAGGGAAGAGCTCTAGGGAAGAACCTTCTGATTTAAAACCTTTAACTTGGACTAAATGATACAAACGCCATTTGAGGTTAACTTATGGACTTTAAGATACAAAATGAATCTCCCCCCATGCACCAAAGAACCACCTTCTTATGCAATGACTAGCTCATTAGGGAATATGAACATAACCCTCTGGGTCGAACAATCTAAGGAAGAATAAAAAGAATTTAACCAATCCATCCTCGAGACAATATCAAAAATAACCATGACCAACTTTATCAAGTCTACAAGAGCCTTTCTACCATTAACAGATACCACACACCCCCTATAAAATTGCTTAACAACCACAGAATCTCCTATCGGAGCTAGAAATAAAAAGGTATCTGAGAGACTCTCGGCACCAAAAACCAAGATTCACAGTCACATATGAAGTCATATAATAAATAGCAGAGTTAAGGTCAACCAAACAATACACATCATGAGAGAAAAGTTTCAACATACTCACGTCAGCATTTGAAGGTGGCTCAGGCTCCCGAGGGATAGCAAGAGCATCAAGATGGTCCTGACTAATGTCAAAGCTAGAAGTGGCATCCCTTGGTGCAAAAGCTAGAGAAGTGGAAACCGATACCCTTTTTCTAAGAGACAATCATTATGGGACTCTCCTGTTGTATGTGACCTAATTGACCATATTTATAACACTAAATTCTTCCTTCCTCATAACTACCACAGTGTTATCGACCACAAAACTAAAAATGAGGATTGGTAAGTGAGGATTAGGCCCCGCTGACTTAAAGTTGGGAACCTTGTGCCCTATGAGTATTATCCATTTGAAAATGCCCTCCTCCCAATGGGTTTAGGTAAGGAACACTAGATATGGAATTGAGGTTATGACCCATCTAATACTTCCTTTTGGACCAGTTTCTAGCAGCTTGAGCCAACAGAGAAAAGAAGTGATGGAACCCAGCATTTTGAGTTGACTAAGGAGAAGTGTCACCCCCAAAAGTAGGGTTAGTGGGAACAAGTGGAACCTCTTGAGGATAGTACGATTTCAAAACCCTTGACCGGTTCTAAATCCCAAAAATTGGATGAGGTTTGTTTATATTTCCCTCAATTGGGATAGAAGACCTCACCTGAATATCAGATCTTTTTGGATACATGATTTGAAAGATGAGGAAGCACATATCAGAGCAATCCAAGACCTTAGACTCTATATAGCTTGAGACTAAAACTTGAGAAACGAAAACATTCCTAAATGTCTTATAGCCCCTCTTTTATAAGTGTAGTGCGCTACACACCCATACAATAGACTCTATTTGACATGACTTTATGTACTCCTAACTGACCATGAACCTAGCCTCTAATACCAACTTGACACGCCCGAAAACTGGCATGTTGTATGGGAATCTCAAGCCTAACTTGGATCGAAGGTTGCCCTGTTAACCTAACCTAACCATCTATTCAATTCAAAAGTGTCGAATAAACTCTGAACAAATATCAAACTAGTAGAAATAAAGTTAATAGTCAATACTTAGACAGTATCTAACATTTCATTAATGACTACAATCTAGCTAATAAACCCAAGTCCATAGTCATCCATAAAACCTCTACAAATCTGGTGTCTAAAACATGTCAGAACTGGACCGGGACAATAGCCAACTCTAAGTCAAAATATATTAAGGCCTCATTTGTTTACACTTAATGGAGGTCTGAATCTGAATGGTTCAGACTTCAGACCATTAAGTGCATTTATTTTTTATTAAGGTTTTAACTCTTAATAGGTCTGAGTAGGTCTTAATCATTCAGATCTAGAACCAAGTCTTAATAGGTCTGAAGGGATATTCTGGTGTTGGATAATATTCACCACTCTATTTATAATCAACAGTCGCCACCACTAACCACCTTCACCACCATTACCATTTTCAACTACCACCCACTACCACCAACCACCTCCACTATCACAACCACTATCGATAACAAATACCACTACCAACCACAGTTGTCAACCACTACCACACCCACTACCTCTTTTATTCTAATTATATTCACCGTCACCATTGCTGTCAACACCACCACAATCAGCAATCCCTACTACCAACCAACTCATCTATCATAACTAGCACCACCACTAACTACATCACAACATCTACACATTCTTTGGCTGCCACCACCATTTTCACCAGTAACACTACCTCTACCACTACTTTAACCAGTACCATCGCTATAATTTATCTCTACTAAAAACCATCTCCACCATCACAACAAATAACATCTCCAACTAGCACCAACACATCATCAATCATCATGCATTCATATTTCACCCAACACAATCAACACCTTAAACTACTAACATCAAGCAATGTCTCATCACAATAGCCACCACCACCATCATAATAGTCACTACAATACCAACCATCACAATATCACCACCAACATTACTAATCACTAACATCAATCAGTGTGACCGTAACCACCATTATAAACCATCTCCACAATCACTAACAAACATAAAGATTTTTTTCAATCAAATAATAATAATTTTGTTGTATTAAATTACATACTCTTTTAATATATTATTAGTTTTTTATTTGAATTGTATTTTTTATTTTATTAGGTATACAAATAATTTTTTTACACCTTCAGATATTGAAAAACAAATAGTCTTAATCATTCAGTGTTCAGATCTAGAAACAACATCTTAATCATTCAAATGTGCATTCAGATTCAAACGTCTGAATCATTCAAAACAGAAATAGAGCCTAAGTCTATGACTTAAAGTAAAAGACTATGAAATGTATGCCTTCTGGAGAATGGAAGATGACCACTTCAACGTAAATACATGATCCACCTGAAGACTTGGTTGTTATGTACAAAAAGAAGAAGAAGCTTTAGAACCTATGTCGCGTGGGGACATAGTGTTCAGAGACGGTTTGTGGTTGAAGTGCTATCATATATCTCGAGGATAAGGATATAATAAAACATCAGTTTAATCCAAATCAAATGATTATATGAAATCACATTTACTTCAGAGGCATATATGAAGAGACACATACACATATTTATATATAGCATACCAAGACATAGAAAAAGTCATAGCAATAATTCTTAGAGAATCCATTCATGAGACATAGAGTGAAAACTTTCAATTTTGACCTTACTAATTCTAGAACATTAAACTTCTCCGTTACATTAGTCAAGGGGATTTGAAGCAAATCCACTTAACTGATTCAACCAAATTCATTGGGCAAGGTACTCAAACCACAAGTCATTCATTGGACTAGGGACTCATACCACTAGTCATTTCAATGGGCTAGGGACTCGAATCACTAGTAATTCTATCAGGCGAGGGACTCATACCACAAGCCAATCATTGGACTAGGGACTCGAACCAATAGTTAATTTTTTGGAAAGGGACTCAAACTATAAGGCTTTTATTAGACTAGGGACTCAAACCACTAGTGATTTTATTGCCATTATTAGATGACATTTGAATTGTTATCCCCTTAAAGGTCATGCATTAATATCCATTCAATTTATTTCATATTTAAGGACTTGAACCATTTACCCATATTAACACCATATGAAACCATAAGGTCTTCATGGGAATATTCATCACTTTATTAGGCCAATGCCTTCATTCAAATGATCAGTAACTTCAAATTATATTCATCAAGACCCATACAGGACATTCAAGCTTTATAAACCTTCTATACCACATTTTAGTTCCGCACATAATTTAAGTTCATGTTTAGAAAAATGAACCTCTTTCTTATCCATCAACCAACATGGTCATAATTTAACTAATTACATGGCTAACAATATTGTTACAATACCATTTATCATCCATTCATATTTATTGGGCCATCACACCGTCTAAAGTCATAAATTAATCAATTTCATGATTAACAAGGTTCTTACCAACTATTTACTAAGCATTCATATTAATTATTACTCAATACGTGGCCAATAATGCCTTTACCATTCACTTATCAAGCATTCACATTCATTATAAAAATATCATATCCCATTCATGTTAACTAGACTAATACCATAGTTCAATACACCATTAACATGTGACTAGACATTTCATTTAGATATTTTCACAAATACCTTGAGTGCATACCTTTATCAAGGACAAGTTCATGGTAGAATTCATAAATATTAGGGTTAAACAAGACCCATTTTTTAAACCACATACAACAAACCCCCATATATGCAAACGACCACCAATATCATATATAATTACAAGTCTAAGCAAGAGCAAACATTATTCATTATTTTGCAACAAAACCCTTTTTATTTTATTATAAAATCACCATGTACACTTAGTAATCCAAGTTTGAAATACATGGTTTTAGATTTAATTAACAAGGGGGGAGATAAACTCCTTAAACAAGATGATCCACTAAGAAAAACTTAACTCCTCTTAGACATAATATGAACTCCCTTGAAACCCTATCCTCCAAATCTTCCAAAGTATTTGAGATAGTGTTTCAGATGTTTGATCCACTCAAAATGTTTTCTAGAATCCCATATACACTTATATAGTGTGGGTACTTAGGGTTTTAGGGTTAGGAAATAACTAGAGAGAACTTAGTTAAAAAATGAAAAATGGCCACAATATTTGCGATTCACTTGAGTCAACCATACCCTAGGATACGAGTGATACCCTAGCTCATACCCTAGTCTCCACCTAGGTTATCTATATTGATCATGGTATAACTTAAAACCTTGATTCATATCTAGAGGGTACAAATCATGCCCTAAACTGTACACAACACTCGTACCAAAAATAGTCCACTTTACACCAAGTGTCAACACCATACGACTTACCTAGGTACGACTCGTACCTTAGTGCATGATTGAGGAGAGCCTAACTTGTATAGTGGATAGCATGCTACTCTCCTAGGCTACTAAAGGTACAAGTGGGGAGGTCATAGAGGGTATGACTCATACACAAGGGTACGAGTGACACACCTAACTGTATGTTGGTCAGAATGCACCATTCAATAGACATTTCATAAGGTTCAAACCTAGGTGTTGCAAATTTTAGCCGTAATTTAGCTTGGTTTTAACCCATTTTTTAGGATAATGGTTCCTTGAGCTTGTAAGAATTTGGGGTTGGTTTCAGAAATGCAATTTCCATAAGTAGAAACCATATGGATTTTTGTGTGATTTTTGGACCTAGTGCATTATGGTGTAATATGGGTATCATTATTCTCCTATCAATTAGTAGAATTTGTTTTTGATAGCTTGGCATCTTGAGGATGCTTCTCAAAAGAAAAAAGTGGTGTTTTAGCAGTTTGTTGAGCTTTCTTTAGCATCAAGGTAGTTTAGGTTTATCCTTATTAGATTGAGCTATCTCATAGTACTTTTATGATATTGTGTTAGATATGGGATGGTTTTTTGGTGTTGGATTGATGAAATGGAAGACTTGGGTTAGTTAGACCATTTAGGCTATTTTGAAACCATAGAGTTGAAACACTTGATTTGATTCTTTATGCCTTAGGTGAATTAGGCTTTATGTATTATCTTTAGCATAAGAAATACTTATAACACCCATGTTATGTAAAAATACTTTAGACACCCATGCTCAGGGTAAGTTGGCCTTCGTTTCATCATTAGGTAAGGTTACCTTAGTTACTATATTATCCTAGGTGTTGTGTTTGAGGATAATCTCTACCTTAGGGCTAATTGTGGGTTGTTATACATTCAAGAGTGGATTTAGATAGCTTAGCCTAGTCCAGAGAAGAATTTGACTTAGAATGTATTTCAGTGATCCAGAAGTGGGCTCTTTGAATAGCCTTAAGTCAAGATTGATGACTAGTTCTCTTGAAACCCTTATACGCTCTTAGAATACCTAGAGAATGCCCTTTTATGCCAATATTGAGGAGCCATGGTAATTGAATATGGTAATAAAGAAATTAGAAGTAATGACCAAGGACTAATGAGTATATTATGGATTTCTCTATGACTATGCTATAAATCATACTTAAGAACTATCAATGGTTCCAATGATAAACTATCTTTTATGCTGATGATAAGCCATTAAATATACTATGGATAGGTAATGCTCATGATATTTCTTATGATTATGATCTTGCTAAGAAATTATGCTATAATAATGGTAGAAAACATCCCTATTATTGATATTAGCAATTGTTCCATGACTTATGTCAGAATTCATGCTTATTGATTATATAGGAAGATATGCTATTAATCAATAATGCTTAACTTACACGTCAATTTTAAGTTCAAGGCGGTCGTCATCAATATAATTACACAACTTTGTGTCGGTGGTTGAATCCATGAGGAAAAATGTGAGTGAAGATTAAATGAGTTTGAAAATTAAGTTACTGTCTAAACTCAAACCTAAGATACAAGTAATTAGGGAATTCTTAATGTTCAAGGGTATGATTATTTTTAGACTTCTCAAGGACTAAATTGGGGCTATGAATAATTAGAGTATAATAAATTAGAAATGGATCTTGGGATTATGCTTACCTAGGGGGGAAATTATGCATGGGAGCATGATGATTTGGTACAAATCTAATCCTTAATGATATGGTAGGCTAGGTTGAAAGTCCTTGAGGCTATTTTGTCAACAAAGTCTCAAAGATGTCACTTATTGACTTTTCTATTACCTAACAAGTGTGTCAATTAAAACGACCAAATACCTCAATTGGGTATCCCTATTTCTAGGATGATTTATGTCTAAGGTAGTGAAAATTAGCAAACTATACCCATAAAATGTCTACTATTGCCTTGGGTCCCACATCCATCTTTCAATGATGATATGGGTTCCAAAAGTTCACTCAAACCTTTCTATCAAGGATGGATTGAGCTTTCAAGAGTTTGATATTTTCACCCACAAACCCATGTGGGTATTTAGGGCTTTCACCCACAATCCTAACCAACTTAATCATGTCATGGTAGAACCCATCATCGATAAACTAGCATACACACAAAGGAATCACAACCAGTACACAACTTTACCCTATTCTAACATAATCCCATGAGGAAGAGCTACCTAAACATAAGGTTAATAAGCAAGATATACCTAAAATCTCCATCAATTTGATTTATTAAAAGATAAAGAGAATGCAAACTGTAAGCCTTAGGATTCAAAAAATCTTCAATGGAAATTGTCAATCCTCTACTTGAAAGCTACTCTAATGTATACTTCACCTAAGAATTAGTACTATAGTTATCTAGTAAAAGTTGGAAACTAGATAGTGGAAAAATTCTATAAAGGTCAGATCTCCCCCAAAGAGATAGGGTTGAGCTTCTTAAAGGAAATTTGTGAATTAGTTGTGTGCATTTACATCTTTGTCCTTGGGTTGTATTCCCAGTAAGCCTCGATCGTGGTAACTTATCCGCGATAGTGGCTACTATAACCCGGTCAAAATCTTGTGATCACGGTCCTTAGACCACAATCGTGGTAACGAAGGCTCGTTCTGCTCTAGGCCTTCCAACTACACTTCTTTTTTGTCTCTTGATCCTTTTTAGTTCAAGTCCGCATCTTTCCATCCCATAACTTGTATGCCTGCAAAATTTGGATAGTAGTGTATTTAATCACACATATGTCTCATTTATACATTTAAACCATGGTAATATGCACGAATGTTGAGTTCAAATGATTAGTAAATTCATCACTCATCTACACCCCCAAATTAAGGCTTTGATTATCCTCGAGTAACACTATCTCTTACACTGAGATCGTGCACATGTATGCTCAACTACATGACCCAATTATAACAATGACTTCAAGCTTAGTTAATACCATAATTTATCTTTTCGAACATGGGCAAAACTATTTTAACGACCTCCCTCAACATGAAATGAAATGTTCAAATATGCAAAAGACTTCAAAAAGAAACCATACAACAATCACTAATACTCTAGAAGTGACTCACCTTTGACCTCAACCATAATATACTCCTTTTGCCTCAATTTTTGGGAGATGATAAAGCCAGTCACCTCAACTTATTTACAAGCCTCATCATAAGAAAGACAATTACACACACCAAGTTATCAAATGTGCAACAAGGAATTTAAGTACAAAACAAGATCTCTCTCTCTCAAGAACTCTCAATGCTAACAACTACCATGCCATAGGCTTGCCCCTATTTTCAATCACCACTACAATGAAAATACATGGTTGGAAATCACGAAGGGATTTTTGACCTTGTAACATAGGTTTGAGGTCGGGTAGTATATTATGTAGGAACAAAAAGTCTATACACTTCTTAAACATCTACATCACACTATTCTATCCAACTTTTGCTCATGGGCTACTTCTTTTTGTATTCACTTTTTACACATGTGCCAACTTTAATTTCCTCGGTTAACTCATTTTCTTTTATTTTTTTCTTGCACTCTTTGATCTTATCTTTCCTTTGTTGGATCCTTTCACATTTCTTATTCATTTGTTCTAGATGCTTAACACTCATTTACAACTTCGTGGCTCAAAGTTACCTCTTTCAATCTTCCACACACCCAACTTAGCCCTTTAGCCTTAAGTTACAACTTTAAGTTTAATGAGGGTAGGGTTCAAAAAAGAGATAAAAATATAAAACATCATCGCTTGCAATGTGTTTGCCAAAGAAAGGTCTAATGGATCAAAGTTAGCGACTAGGGATAACATCTATACAAGGGTAGGCTTTTTGGGTTAAAATGGACTTCCAATATCATAAAGATGACCTAAGATCACTTCACTAGCAAAGTACAATGCAAATTAGCCTTGAGAGACTAATGGTGAAAGTTATAGATGGTACAACTAAACATAAGATTTAGGAAAATAAGCTCACCACACATGGCATGCAAATTTTCTAAGGGGTTTCAATTTCCCCTCTCGCTAGAGACAAAAATAGAGTATCTACCAATCTTCACAAGCCAAAATTTTTGGAGTCACAAGAAGTGTAAAAGAACTATTGCTAGTTAATTCGCGTCCATACCTTTGATTTTTTAAAAATTTTGGACGGAGAAATGGGGTTTTCTTTTCATTTTCACCATGCATAATTTGCTAAATATGGCATCAACCAAACCTTCATCTCACATTTTGGCTTTTGTATGAGAAAACCATATGGCCACTCAGATTTCTCCATAGGTGTAAGTGCGATCCCAAATTTAAAATGCCACAGGTACTCTGACTTTCCTTGCATTTATGACCTTAATGACACGGGTACTCAGACTTTCCCTACATTCATTACTCAAAACACAAGCACAATGCTTTTTTTCCCTTAAGAATGTTGTCACTCAACATATCATAGGAAAAATCTCATCCAACGTCATCACAACTAAAATTAAGATAAAGTAACATAGAAAATCTAAAAACAAACCAAATAACTAATCAATGAAATGTAGGCACCATCAGAGTGCCCAAATAATGCAACACAAAAACAAAAAAAATCATCCAAAATGTCATTAAAACATCAATAAAATATCTAAAATACAAATTTAGGGATAGTCACCCCCAACTAAAAAATAGTAGTGACCCCACTGCATAATTAATAAAGTAAGAGAAAAAGTTCTCCCTAAATCTGCATCAAGCGCTACTCTCTCCTGCTAAATCTACACCATCACCACAAGCATCAGTACCTGACCACTCAGCAAAGGCCTCATAATCACTCTCTACTCTGGAAGAAAGTAGTTTGTCATGGGGTTTCATGACTTTCCACAAGCCCTTGACCCTTTTCCATATATGGCTAAAGAACTTGCCTCTTCTTCTCCCTTTTCTTCACTTTCATAAGAGGATCGAAGTTCCCTATAAGACTCCACCAGTTCTTAGTATGCCCTCTTAATCCTTGTAACTATGTCTCCCTATTAATGCTACTCATCCTGATATTTGTCATAATCTGAGCGGGACACATAAGAGTGCTTCCTAGTGAAGGGTTCTCCCAGCCCCTGAGAAAATCCTAATACCAGCTCCTTGATGACCATAATATCAACACCCATATACTCCATAGGCCCAGCAATGTATGGTCTGCACGACTCTGACTCAATAACTATTGACTTTCCAAAGTCAATCTTTTTTTCTCTAGTCAGGTGCGCCCTTACCCTGAATCTTTATTGGGAAGATGTAGGGGTTTGGTTTTACCTAGGTATCTATTTGATACTCCTCTACTTTGGTCTTCCTGCAAAACTCAGTATTAAGAGAAGGAAAGAGAATAAATGTACCACCCGGACTATTGAAATGCCTTCATTATGAAATTATAATCTGGCCCATGTTTAGAGAAATGTTGGATAAGATACAAGAAACCATTCTAGCTTGCATACCTGTGATAGCAGTCAAATGTGTACATAGAGAAACCCAATTGCAGATGATAATCAACCAAATACTAGCCTCTTCTTGGAAATCATTCAGGGATATGCCTCTCTTAGTAGCATCCCAGGGAACCTCTTTGCCAGGGCTCAGTATGTTATCCATACAGGTCCCTGGATCATATCCCTTAGCTTGAAACTCAGTCATATATGCATCTAGGAGCACATATATGTCATTGATCTTCTCCACTCCAAAGTGAACCTCCTTTTCTTTAATTCTCTTACCTAGTGATCGTTAATAATACAGGGGTCCGAGGCAAAACATATCCACCCAGTAATTTCTCTGGCACCTTGTCCATGGAAATACCCCTCTCCAAGATTATATTTGTCTTTAGGAGGTCACTGTAGCAAAGGTTGTGACACTATGAAGCAGATATGGTCATAATCCTCTATTTTGTGGTTAAGTACCTCTAAGAAACATACACAAACCATTATTAGAAAATCAACACCAAAAGCATGCTAGGTTAATCAACTAAACTCCTCTGGTTATGTCATAGTGGATTTTGGGGTGAAAAATAGGCATGCAGAATTTTTGGTCTAAGTTGGAAACTAGTATCGGTTATAGTAATCATTGAGCCTTGACCGTGAATGCAGTATCTGGTACCATTTTCGACCAAATCTTTAACAGAACCAAATGCTAGATTTTAACCCCAAAATGAGTTCCAAAAACCCAATAGAGCATCATGGTCATGAAACTCAAACCCTAAGTGTTTGATTGTGCTCTTGAAAAGTGAAGAAATCTATGATGGATTCATTGAAGTGTTCAATCAAATACATAGTGTACACACTAATTATAACCTACTTACACCAAATTTTGGGTACTCAATACTTCCCCATCAGTGTGTAAACCAACTACAACAGCTAACCACAAAAATAACCAGATACTGGCATGGATTTTGCATTAGAAGAACTATTTTAGTCCTACTCCTAAAATATAAGTTCCAAAACTAAAACAATATACAAATAAGGAAGTTGGTACCACTTAGCGAGTTACAAAATGAGAATGGGGTAAGCACAACTTAGACACTCAACACACAGTTAAATTTTTAGTGTATTTTGAAAAAAGGGTATAGGAGTGAAATACCAGTTGGATGGTCTTTTAAGTTGCATTAGTTTTAATTGCGATACAATTTCTACAATTGTGAACACTCGACCATAGAAACGTGGTGACATGGGCCATGATCACAGTACCTGAGACTAATTTTTGGGTACTCTGCACTCCCTTACTTAGTTCAAAACACAATAATTTCACACTTTCTTTTTTGTCAATTTTTATCAACACTCCTTCTAGTACTACAACTTCATAGGTTATGCAAAAACAAAACTAAAATCTATTCTATCATGCATAAATAAAGGATACATGCCACTTTCATGGAATGATGGGTTACTTCCCATATTTGGTGGCAAGACACCATCCCTACTGCCAATTTTGTTTCTACTTAGAAGATTTAAATCTCTGTCCCAACTTTTGCTCACTATTCATTTAGCGGTAGAGGGACAGAAGATTCAGATCTTCCAAGATAAAACATAATAGAAATAAAGACATGGTGATGCGCCTTCTATATCGATACTTTTAAGACTTGAGCCTTTTACCCAATTTCATATCAAATTTCCGATTTGGCTTCTTGGGTAATGTGGGAATAGGTCACTAGTTAACTATCAAAGTTGAGCTCCTTTACCTTCAAATTGTGGGGTTCTCAAGTACCCTTTTTGAGTGTCAAACTCCAAAATATAAGGATAGTGCTCAGTTTCCCCGTAATTGTCATTTGCTTAGGTAGGTGGACTCTCATCATATCCACTAAGCTCAATATTGAAAAATGGCTCAAATGAGGTCTAACCCTTAATTATGGAATTGCATCCCTATAGGTATCCTCACCCTGAAATGGATAAAAGTCTTTATAAGTAATTTGCTTGGCATCTTCTTTTGTCTCTAGCACCATTTCCTCAATTTTGGCATCTTCAACTATACTAGGTTTGGTTTGTTAGGAAATCAACAATGACTCCTCAATTTCAAGCTACGTAAGAAGAATGGGTATATTCGTGGTACTTGCAAGATCAGCCTCCTTACCTATTTCTTCAATTTTTTCTATTTCCCATCTGAATGCCTTATTGGATCGATATAATTCATGTATATATAACACCCTAAATCTGGTACCCAGAATATGACACATTGCTCAAGTCCTCAGAGGACCACACGCTAACCCATGACTGATATATGTACCTGTATACTACATAATATACTGAGTAATGCAGAAACATAAACTAAAATGCCATAAGGTTCACATAACTGAAGTAAAACATAACATCTAAATAGGGTATGAATACCCAAAACAACTAGAATAACTCTCTGAACACAATAGCCTAGAAAGCCTCTAACTGACTGAACTGTCTAAGTAAGAAGTTGATGTGAAATGCCCCCAACTCACTCCAACTAATAAACTAATTAATGAGATAATAGAGAAACAATAATGTCCTCAAAGGATGTGGTGGACTCACTACTAACTCTGACTGTTGATATCTGGAATCTACGGATGCTCTGGAGCTCGTGTCTCTAAACCTATGGTATAAGACACCAAAATGCAAATGTGTCAGTACTTTGAATATACTGGTATGTATGTAAGGTAGGCTAAATGCATGGGGTTCATATGCATGAATAATACTGGCTAACTGACTAATATGAATGAGAGAATACAAGCATGCATACATAGTAACTATATCTAAAATTCTAATAACATTAGTATGCTGATGACTAACATGACTAATGACTAAATTTTGATAACTAATAACATAAGTGACTGTATCTGACAGTCCTGAATCTGATGGAACAAGCTGAGTTTTGTACTGTATCTGAGTTGACTGTATTTGACAACCCTAAATTTTGAAGAGCTATTTGAGTTCTATTACTGAGATTGATACTGAGACTGTGGGAGGTAGTCATCTAACTGACATGCCCTAAATAATGCATTATAGCTAAATTATGGTCCAATCTGTGCCCTGATTAGAATGGTGTCAATACCGCACCACTAGTAAGGACAAAATGTGAGTGACCCTAATATAACAGGTAACTCTAGTAAGAATGGTGGGACCCTCATATATCAAATTAAGCCACCTGATTTACCCTCATATAGCAGGCTATGATGTCTCAACCTATGTTGAATACACAGTTATGGAATGCAAGGATTGCTTCTAACAATTACACCCTCATATAACAAGTAAGTTCCCATACTTGGGTTCGCTCGGTGCTAATTTCTACTCCCAACTGAATAGAAACTAAACACGATTTACTAAACTGAATATGGACTGAGTTACTACTTTTGTTGACTGACGAACTACTACTAATATCTGACAACTGACTGAGTTTATGAGATCATGAAGATTTCCTGAGTCGCAAGACTTTCTAAAGTCTAAGGATCATAGCTTAACTAAGAGTATCGTGGAAACATGACATGGCTCTAGGCACACAACTAATATTTCGGGTAAAGTACCCCCAGGACTCGATAGAAAGAAACTAACAAACCATGCCCTACTTGAACGCATCACTAACTTCATAATCCATAATACATTTATTGAAGCATTTCATCAAACATGTGGTCTTCACAAACTTGTACATACATCGGGATTTCTTAATATCATGCTAGTTGGGCATTTTTCTTCATCAAGGCATTTAATCAAACACATGGTAGGCATTGTATGTGTAAACAACATTATACAACAATTAAACATTATGATTCAATTCTAATTTCATCATTCAAGGGTTTAATCATAGATTTACATGAATCTACATCTATACTAATCAAATCCACATTAAATTTCTCCCCTAACATGGAATAGAATTCAATTACTCATTATCAACATGAACAAGAGCAGCCTAATCATGAAATTCATAAAGAAAATCCATAAACTCAAACTTTTAAAAGAGATTCTTGGGATTCATGGATGCAAGGATTCCATTAATGAACACTATACATACCTGGGTTAAGTTTCTTGAAGTTCTTAAACTTGAAGAAATTGAATCTTTTAGTTCTTCAAGAAGATTTGTATTTCGTGCTTGGAGATTAATGTTAGAGAGAAATTCCTAGTTTTATTGTTGTGAAAGAATGATGAACAAAATAAGCTAAGGTTGGATATAATTGGTTATATAAACGGGTGGTAAAATACCAAAAATACCCCTTTAAAAAATGACTTAAAAAACCTGAATGGGACCTACGACGGCTCGTGTAATGGTCTGTCACTGGCTAGACGGTCCGTCGTTCTGACCATCACACGTGGACCTGAATGGTGTCTCACTACCTTGGCTACGACGGCTTAGGAAATGGTCCGTCGCAAGTTCGACGGTCCATCAACCTGTCCATCGCACCTTATCTAGAAGGTGGCCTCACTGTTTTCCTTGCGATGGCCTAAGCAATGGTCCATCACTAGTACGATGGCCCATCGTCCTAGGACGTTGCTCCTACACAAAAGGTAGTCACACTACCTCACTACGATGGTTATGGGAGACGTTCCTTCACTAGTTCGATCGTCCGTTGGCCTCACTATCGCAATTGGAAGGTTTTACTTCCTTTTGTATTTTGGCCATAACTTTCTCCTCCGATGTTGGATTTTGATGAAAATAGTATTGTTGGAAAGATAATTCAATTTCCCCTATGACGTAAAGTGAATCTTAAAAATATCACATGTACAAAAGTAAATTCATCTTTCAAAGAAAGCTTCTAACATTCTTAGGACAAATTTCAAGCTAGAAAAAAGTATGGGGTATTACAATATCTCCCCTTGAGAACATTCATCCTCGAATGACACTGAGTGAGGGGAAATAATAACCAACATACATAATGAACATGAATACTAAAATATGATATCATGACTTACATGACTAATAACTAAATATATCATACAGAATATACATATCTGATGCATGTGTAACTGATTCCTGAATACATGACTGGGTGTTCTAATGAACTAAGTTTCTCACAATGAGAATGCATATCTAATGGATAATTATATAACTGAGTTGATACATGAATGCATGATTGAATATGCAATGGTATGTAATACCAAGTTTGTGACGAACACTGAACATAAAACTGTGTAAGCTTAAGGAGAACTGTTACCTTGATCTTGATCTAAGTTTGAAAAGGTAAGGATACTTGGTACGCATGTATTCTTCTGCTTCCCAATTAGCCCGCTCGACGGACTGATTTTTCCAAAGAACCTTAACAAGAGGGACTTCTTTTTTCCTCAATCTACAGTCTGAAAGTCTAGGATTTCAATTGAAATCTCTTCATAAGGGAGGTTGTTCTGAATATCTATGCTCTGAATAGGGACTACAACTACTGGGTCACCTATGCACTTCTTGATCAAGGAGACATAGAAGACTGGATGAACTTAAGTTAGATCTGAAGGCAATTCGAGCTCATAAGATACCTTGCCAAAGCGACTGAGAATCTTGAAGGGACTGACATATCGGTGACTGATCTTTCCCTTCTTGCCAAACCTCTTCACTCCCTTCATGGAAGAGATCTTTAGATAGACATGATCACCAATCTCGAACTCAATATCCTTTCTACGAATATCTGCATAAGACTTTTATCGACTCTTAGTATCCCGGAGTCTTTCTTTGATCAACTGGACTTACTCTAATGCGTCGAAGACCAAGTCAGGCCCTATAACTGAGGCCTCACTAACTTCGAACCAACCAATTGGAGATCTACATCTCCTACCATAGAGATCTTTGAATGGAGCCATCTTAATACTGGAATAATAGTTGTTGTTGTATGCAAACTCAATCAAAGGTAAGTAGTCATCCCAACTTCCCCTGAAATCAATTACACACGCCATTAGCATATCTTCTAAAGTCTGAATGGTCCTCTATTCTTGACCATATTTTTGAGGATGAAAGGCTATATTGAGATGAAATTGGGTACCAAGACTCTTTTGGAATGCTTTCTAAAAATGAGAGGTGAACTTGGTACATCTGTCTGAGATAATAGATAGCGAAACACCATGCAATCTGACCAACTCCATCATGTAGATTTTGGCATAATCATCGGCTTAATAAGAGTTATGAACTAGAAGTAAATGAGATGATTTTGTTATCTTGTCTATAATGACCCAAACCGAATCATATTGACGATGAGTTCGAGCCAAACCCATCACAAAGTCCATGTTCACTTTTTCCCATTTCCAAGTAGGAATACTGAACTCCTGCATGGACCTATTAGGATTTTGATGCTCTATCTTAACCTACTGACATGTAGAGCAATAAGCCACAAACTCTGCAATGTCTCTCTTTATCCCATTACACCAATAGATTTCTCGTAGGTCACACTACATCTTTATGGACCCTGGATGAAAAGAGTAGCGTGCACCATGCACTTCTGCAAGAATTCACTACCTTAAGTCATCTACACCTAGAACACAGAGACGACCCTAACAATGCAGAACACTATCTCCCCCTTGGGATAAAACCTCTGCTTTCTGATCCTTGACTGACTCTTTTAACTTGACTAGGCTAGGATCCCTATCTTGGTTTTCTTTCACCTCAGAAACTAGAGATGATTCTGAACTATTATGAACCCATATGTCACCCTCCTCTATATCGACTAAGTGAACACCTAGTTTGGCAAGCTAATGGACTTCCTTGGCTAACTTCTTCTTACAGTCCTCGACATGAGCAACACTATCCATAGACAGTCTACTGAGAGCGTCAGCCACTACGTTAGCCTTGCCTGGATGATAAAGGCTGCTCATGTCATAATCTTTTAAGAGCTCTAACCACCTTCTCTGATGAACATTTAGATCTTTCTAAGAAAAGACATACTGAAGGATCTTATGATCTATGAATATATCTACATAAACACTGTATAGATAATGCCTCCAAATCTTCATGAAAAATACTACAACTGCTAACTTAAGATCATGAGTAGGATAATTCTTCTTATGGGCTTTAAGCTGTCTGAAGGCGTAGGCTATGACCTCACCATGCTTCATGAGGACACAACCCAAACCTACTCTGGATGCATCATAATACACTACGAATCTATCTGAACCATCTAGAAGAGCTAGAACTAGAGCTGAGGTGAGTCGAGTCTCCAACTCCTAAAAACTCTTCTCGCTCGAATCTGACCACTGAAACTTGACTTTCTTTGGAGGCAATCTGGACATAGGGGATGTAGTAGAAGAAAATCCCTCAACAAAACATCTATAATAGCTAGCCAAACCTAGGAAACTCCTGATATTTGATGGAGAGACAGGGTGAGGCCAGTTTCTTACTGCTTTGATATTTTGAAGATATACTCTAATGCCATCACCAGATATTATGTGGCCAAGGAATGCTACTGCTCTTAGCCAAAATTTGCACTTATTGAATTTAGAAAATAGCTGATGATCTCTGAGAGTCTAAAGTACTGTTCTGAGATAGTCTGCATGATCTCGCTCACTGTGGGAATAGACCAGAATATCATCTATGAGGACTATGATAAACATATCCAAGTACTGCTTAAACACATAGTTCATCAAGTCCATGAAATTTGTTGGGGTATTGGTGAGACCAAAGGACATGACTAGAAATTTAAAGTGACCATACCAAGTATGAAAAGCTATTTTTGAGATGTCACATTCTCTGACTCTGAGCTGATGATAGCCGAATTCGAGGTCTATCTTGGAGAAATAGCTATCACCCTAAAGTTGGTAAAACAAGTCATCTATTATGGGAAGAAGATACTTGTTCTTGATCGTGATCTTATTAAGTTGACAGTAGTCTATACACATTCTAAGAGAACCGTCTTTATTGCGCACGAATAATACTGGAGCACCTCACAGGGACAAACTGTGCATGATAAATCTCTTATCTTAGAGATCCTTCAACTGTTCTTTCCATTCTCTGAGTTTTTCTGGTGCCATTTTGTATGGAAAAATGGATATAGTCTGAGTGTCTAGAAGAAGATCAATGCCGAAGTCTATTTCCCTTTTGGGAGGAATTCCTGAAAAATCTTTGGGAAAGATATCTAAATATTCATTCACGATTGGGACTGATTCAAGACTAGGATTTTCGAAACTAGTTTCCTTAACTCAAACAAAATGATAGACATATCCTTTAGATATCATTTTCCATGCCCGAAGGTAGGAAACAAGTTGACCCCTGAAAGAGGATACACTACCCTTCCACTATAGGACAGGTTTATGCAAAAACTGGAACTAAACTATTATATTTCTGCAGTCGACTGTGGCATAGTAGGAATGAAGCCAATCCATGCTGAGAATGACATCAAAATCAGTCATTTCTAATTTGACTAAATCTGCTGAATGACTTTCTGAGATATCATAACCGGGTAGTTCATGTATACCTGCTGGGCTATGATAGTTTTACCCAGTAGGGTAGACACTAAAAAGGGCTCTGCTAGAATTTTGGGATTGATTTCGGAATCGCCTGCTATATAGGGAGTAACAAAAGACAAAGAAGCTCCAGCACTTATCAAAGAATAAACATTCACATGAAAGATATGTTACATACTAGTAACCACATCAAGAGAATTTTCCTGATCCTTTCATGACTAAAAATCATAATGACGATTTGGGTGTTGCCCACTAGTAGCACTGGAGGTGGCACCCTACTGATTTGGGTCACCGGACTGGGCTGAGGAGCGATTCTGCTGACCCTGAGGACCTGGCTAAGGACAGTCTCTGACTCTGTGGCCTGGCTTGCCACATCCAAAACAAATACCAGCTCTACAAATACCCTGTTGGTACTTTCCACAAGTCTGGCAAAGAGGATAGGTGCGGGCACTGCTAACACTGCCCTGGGACTTAGAGCCTGGCGCTCTATCTTTGTTACCCTTTCAAAACTTAGGAACTGGAGCACTGGCTGAATAAGGAGATGGAACTGAAGACTTAGGATGAAACTGAGAATGGTTTCCTCCTTCTGACTTAGGCTGAACAAAGTTGAAACTACCTATCTCGCTCTCTTATTCTTCTTCTCCTTCATCTAGATCTTATGCTTCTCTATCTGCTGAGCATGAGTCATGATCCTGGATAAAGTCATGTCACTATTCAGCATGGCGGATCTACACTCATTAACCACACTATTATTCACCCCTGAAACAAATATACTCATCCTTGCCCTACTATCTACAACACATAATGGACATATCTAGTTAATTGAGTAAACTTAAAAGATACTCTTTCACTGTCATATTGCCCTGCCTGAGGTTGATGAATTCTATCACCTTATCTTCTCTAAGCTCTAAGAGAAAGAATCTATCAAGGAAAATAGAAGCAAACTCCTCTCACTCAACTAGCCCTGCATCATCTGCCTTCTTTGACTTCCACTACTTGAACCAAGTATGAGCTATATCTTGTAACTAATATGTAGATAGCTCAACACTCTCACTAATAGTAACCCTCATTATGTCTGTAACCGTCTTCACCTGATCTAGGAACTCCTGAGGGTCCTCGTCTATCTTAGACCCAAGAAAGGATGGAGGATTCATTCAGGTGAATTCCCAAATCCTACCTGTAGCAGAATTGGACTCTGGGTTTGCCGAAATGATAGTTGGTCATTCATTCTAAGCAGCAAATGACTAAACAAGGGTAGTAAATGTGGCCCTAAACTCCGCATGAGAAATATGTTCGTCCAAGGGATCTTCTTGGACAAGCTGGGTTCTTTTCTTGGGAGGCATGTTCTAAAATAAGGAGAAGAAATATATTAGACTGAGAGATTAGATTAAGGTTATGCTTACTGGCACGACATGAATACTAAAAAAGGGAAACTGCTACTAAAACATCTTATAGCCTCCCGCACATAAATGTGGCATGCAACACACCCACATATAAGACTCTACTAGATGCGGCTTTCAGACTTCCTAGGAATCTCTTGAACCTTAGGTTTTGATACCAAGTTTGGAAAACCCCGAATTTGGTACCAAGAATGCTACATAGTGCTCGTATCCACAAAGGACCACAAGCTAACCCATGACAAATATTTGTACATATATATTACATATTATACTAAATAATGCGGAAACATGAACTGAAAGGCCGTAAGGTTCGCATAACTGAAGTAAAACATAATATCTAAATGGGGTATGAAATACCCAAAACAACTGGAATAACTGTCTAAACATAATAATCTGGAAAGCCTCTAACTAACTAAACTATTTGAGTAAGGAGTTGATGGGACATGTCCCCAACTAACTCTAACTAATAAACTAATTAATCAGATAATAAACAAATAATTATGTCCTCGAAGGATGAGGACTCACTACTAACTCTAACTGCTGATATCTGAAATCTATTGGTACTCTGGAGCTCGTGTCTCTAAACCTATATTATAAGATACCATAGCACAAATGCATCAGTACTTTGAATGTGCTGGTATACTTGAGGTAGGCTGAATACATGGGGTTCATATACATGAAAATACTGGCTAACTGACTAATATGAATGTGAGAATACATGCATGCATACATAGTAACTATATCTGAAATTGTGATAACATATGTATGTTGATGACTAACATGACTAATGATTGAATTCTAGTAACTGATAACATGAGTGACTGTACTGACAGTCCTGAATCTGATAGAACTAGATGATTTCGATATTGTATCTGACAGCCCTAAATTCTAAAGAACTATCTAAGTTCTTTTACTAAGACTGATACTGAGATAGTGGGAGGTAGTCATCTAACTGACATGCCCCAAATAATGCATTACAGCTGAATTGGGGTCCAATCTAGGCCCTGGTTTAAAGGGTGTCAATACCGCTCCACTGGAAAGATAACATGTGAGTGACCCTAATATAACAAATAACTCTAGTAAGAATGGTGGGAACCCTTATATATCAAGCTAATCCACCTCATCTACCCTTATATAGCAGGATATGATATCTCAACCTATGTTGGCTACATAGTTCTAGAGTGCAAGGATTGCTTCTAAGAATCACAACCTCATATAATAGGTGAGTTCCCTTTCTTAGGTTTGCTCGGTGCTAATTTCAAATCCCATCTGAATAGACACTAAATGTGATTTACTAAACTAAACATGGACTGAGTTACTAACTTCCATTGACTAACGGAATACTACTGATATCTGACAACTGAACTAGTTTATGAGATCATGGAGATTTTCTAAGTCACAAGAGTATCTGAAGTCTAAGGATCATAGCTTGACTGAGATTATTATGGAAACATGACATCGCTCTAGGAACACAACTAATATTTTTGGGTACAAGTACCCCCCGGACTCATTAGAAAGAAATTGACAAAGCATGACCTACTTGAACACATCACTAACTTCATAATCCATAATACATTTACTGAAGCATTTCATCAAACATGTGATTTGTATAAACTTGTACATACATGGGGATTTCATGATATCATGCTAGTTGGGTGTTTTCCTTCATCTAGGCATTTAATCAAACACATGATAGGCATAGGATGTGTAAACAAAATTATACAACAATTAAATATCATGATTCAATTCTAGTTTCAACATTCAGGGGTTTAATCATAGATTTACATGAATATACATCTATACTAATCAAATCCACATAAAATTTATCCCCTAAAATGCAATAGAATTCAATTACTCATTATCAACATGTATAAGAGCAGCCCAATCATGAATTTCATAAAGGAAATCCATAAACTTGATCTTTGCAAAGGGATTCTTGGGATTCATGGAAGAAATGAGTCTATTAATGAACACTATGCATACCTGGTTGAGTTTCTTAAAGTTCTTGTACTTGAAGAATTTGAATCTCTTAGTTCTTGAGGAAGATTTGGATTTTGTTCTTGGAGATTAATTTTAGAGAGAGAACTCTAGTTTTATTATTGTGAAAGAATGATATACAAAATAAGCTAAGGTCGGGTATAATTAGGTATATAAACGAGTGGTAAAAGACCAAAAATACCCCATTAAAAAAATAACTTAAAATAACTGAATGGGACCTGCGACGGCTCATGCGACAGTCCGTTACTGGCTCAACGGTTCGTCATTCCGAACATCACATGTGGACCTGAATAGTGTATAACTGCCTTGTCTACGAAGGCTTGGGAGAAGTTCCATCGTAAGTTCAACGGTCCGTCAACCTATCTGTCGCACATTATCTAGAAGTTGGCCTCACTATTTCACTTGCGATGGCCTTAGCGATTGTCCATCTCTAGTCCGACGGTATGTCGGCCTAGGCCATCACTCCTAGGAAGAATTTAGTCACACTACTTCACTGCGACAGTTATGGGAGATAGTCCATCGCTAGTCCGACGGTCCATCAGCCAAACCGTCGTACCTGGGCAATTTTACTGCCCTCTGTATTTTTTTCATAACTTTCTCCTCTGATGTCAGATTTTGATGAAATTGGTATCGTTGGAAAGCTAATTCAATTTCCCCTATGACAAAAACTAAAAATCTTAAAAATACCACATAAACAAAAGTGGATTCATCTTTCAAAAAAAGCTTCTAACATTCTTGGGATAAATTTTAAGCTAGGAAAAAGTATGGGGTATTACAGTATGTCCTCTTTCAACGTAGTTTCCCCTTCTAAAAGATTTTGAAGAATTGCTTCAACACCATTGTACCCGGTATGTTTATCTTCCTTCTTCACACCATGAAACCTGTCAAAATCATAAAAAGAACTAGCAAACTCATTAGCATAACTAAAGGGAGGCAAATTTGGATAATCACTCCAATTTCCATCTCGACCACCATACAAAGAACAATTATACTCCCAATAGGATCAAGGTAATGCCTCTATCTCTCTCATGGGACCATATCTACAATCTTTCCAAAAGTGGGTTCTATCACAATATGGAAATGGATCATCAAGATAAAATTTCCAACTACCAAAATCATATTTGTCCCAAGATGCCATAGTTACTATTAAACAAAAATAAAAAGCTACCTAACACAAGAAGCAAAAAAATCACACACAAATATTTACAAGTTTGAATCCAAGAAAGTAGGCTAGAATTTCAAACTAACTCAGTAAGCCAAATTATTCCCCAGCAACCGTGCCATTTTTTATAATGCTCAACTTACACAAAGTACAAGGCGAATGTCATTAATATAATTACCCAACTTTTAGTTGGGGTCGAATCCATGATGATCAATGTGAGTTACAATTAAATAAGTTCAAAATTTAAGTCACTTGCAAAACTCAAACCTCAGATACAAGTAATTGGGGGATTCTTAACGTTCAAAGGTAAGATTGTTTTTAGACTTCTCAAGTACTAACTCAAGGCTATGAATAATTAGAGAATAATAAATTAGAAACAAATCTTGGGATTATGCTTTCCTAGGAGGAAACTTATGCATGGGATAATGATGATTCGATGCAAATTCTAATCATTAATCATATGGTAGTCTAGGTTGAAACTCCTTGAGGCTAGTTTGTCAACAAAGTCTCAAAGATGTCACTCATTGACCCTTTGGAGTACCTAACGAGTGTGTCAATTAAAGCCACCCAATACCTTAATTGGGTATCCCAATTTCTAGGATAATACCCAAGTTATAGTCAAAATCATAATCACCCTTATGTCTACGATAGTGAAAACTAGCAAATAATTCCCATAAATTATCTACTATTTCCTTGGTTCCCACATCCTTCTTTCAAGAATGATATGGGTTCCAAAATTTTACCCAAATCCCTCTCTGGGGATGGATTGAGCTTTCAAGAACTTGGGATTTTCACCCACAAACCCATGTGGGTATTTGGGGCTTTCACCCATAAATTTCAACTAATATAATCAAGCAATAATAGAACCCATTATCAACAAACTAGCATATACAAAAATGAATCACAACCCACACACAATTTCACCCTATTCTAACATAATCCCAAGAGGAAAAACTAGCTACACATATGGTTAATAAGCAAGATATACCCAAAATTCTCCATCAATTTGATTTATTGAAAGATAAAGAAAATTCAAATCGCAAGATTTAGGATTCAACAAATCTTCAATGGAAAGTTCTAATCCTCCACTTGAAATCTACTCTAATGTATTCTTCACCCAAGAATTAGTACAATAGTTATATCTTCAAAGTTGGAAACTAGATCGTGGAAAATCTCCACAAAAATAGGATATGTATGATAATGCAATGATACCCGGTAAGGCCTAAGGATGAATACATTGATGTGACTTCATGTATATCTACCAATTCGAATCCAGTTATGCCTTATGTATGGCTATTATATACATATACATACTTATATGTAGTTTGGGTATGATGTTGATATTAGCAATGTTGGTTATAGCCCAAAAGTGATAAAATTTTATAAAGTGGTATAGTTGATGATCAGTTGATAAGAGATGGTTAGCTAATAACTAGTGGTTAGTGAGTAAAAATGATAAGGTTGCAAAACGATAGTAATATTATAGAATGTAGGTACATTGTCAAATATTGGTAAATTGTGATAATGTTTGTAAATGGTTGATTGATGATAATTGTGGAGTGATCATTAAAATTAGTTATAATGATTGGTTGATTACTTTATTTTATCCTTGAGTGTACTCTCTAGGCATATGGGAGTCTGTGATGAGTTATTTACTTTTCTGCACCAATTGGCATATGGGAGCCAATTTTGTAGTTATGTTTGCTTGTATTGATATTTTATTATAAGTTATTATTCCAAATTATTTATTTACTATGTACGAAGATATTGGCATATGTTGGTGCCTTATGTTATATTGTTAATCCGGTTGAATTACTTATTATGTAACAGTGCTGGAGATAATTTAGGTTCATTTATGTACCTTGACTTATTTATATTATCTTGCAATTTATCATACTTATATCATGATTTATCTTAATTGGTCGATAATGCCTATTGAGTACCCATTTTAGTACTCATACTACACTTCTATGCCTTTTTTATACAGATCTGAGTACTAGATGTTGAGGTTGGCCGTTGATCGTGTTGTGTTAATATTTTTGGTGATAAGGTGAGCTCTTGGAGTCATTTTCACCTATTTCATTCTATCTTTTTATATTCATCCTTCAGTTATCGAGACAAATATTGTTGAATATTCTATACATTTGAGTTGTATAATTATTAGATGCTCTTATATTGGCTTTACTAGGTCGTGGGATGATATCTTTTATAGAGTAGTTTATCTATTTAGAACCCTTAAATATTGATGAATTGTGTTTCTTGAGATTCACCTATGTTGGGCATTTCCTACCGAACTAATCCAATGTATTGACTCCAGGTTATGGTTTGATTACCTACTGATCGAATTTAGTAAGAGCCATCATGACACATAAATCAGGTCATGAAATCTCATATATGAAAAGAACTATGCTACCCTATCAAATTCAATGTTTCAAACTCAATAGAATAGTCAAAATTTCCATCTGAGGTCATTTCAATGAAAAGTGGGTTCCATACTCATGTCATTTTTATCAATTTTTGACCAATAGTCTAGAATGAGTTCAGAAGTCTTGGGACCCAAACCAAAGGTCCCCATAGCCTAAAATTGGCATTCCAAAGTGTTAGAACTATCATAAATGGCATACAAGGTCATTTAGATAAAGTTATCATTTGGTAGTCAATTCTTACAAGCGAAGACTTCAAAATAGGAAATTGGCTCTAAAAGCCAAACGAACTAGTCGATAACAGAACCGTCAGCTCCATAAAGTCATAAATGACTTGGGGTAGGTATAGGTAAGATCTAAATGATGAAAATAAGAAAAAATCTAGAAAATGACCTAGAGGGTCATTACAATATCCACTACTAAAAGAACTTTTGTCCGCAAAAGTAAAGGGATAGGATGCACCTAAGCCCTCGAATAGGTGAGGATATTGGGATAACATCTCACTCTCGATATCCCAAGTAGCCTCCTCTACTAGGTGGTGTCTCTACTAAACCTTAACCACTAAAATCTCTATAGAGAACAACCGCTTGGAATTCCTAGCTAATATGAACATGGGCTCCTCTACAAAGGTCAATCGCTTATCCTATTAATTGAGTCCACCAAAGCACATGACTCATTGGGAATATATCATTGAAACATAGAAAAATTCAAAACTGGATGAACAATAGAATAATCTAGGGGTAAGTCTAACTCCTCATAAGCCACCTCTCCAACTATGCCAAAGATCTCAAAAGGTCCAATATATTTGGGGATGATCTTTCCTTTCCTCTCGAACCTCATCACACCCTTCATGGGCGATACTAAAAGAAATACATGGTCACCAACTCCAAATCCCAAGGCATAAATCCTATTATCTGCATAAGCCTTCTGCCTACTCTAATCTACCCTCAACCTATCCTAAATCACTCGAACTCTATCCAATAACTACTACAGCAAGTTAGTACCACAGAGTCTAATCTCAGAGGTATCAAACCATCCAATTGGAGAATGACATTACCTACCATATAAAACCTTAAATGGTTCCATCTCAATACTCGAATAGTAACTATTATTATATGCAAACTCTGCCAATGCTATGTGTTTCTTCCGCTAACCACCCAAATCCATAACACAGGCTCGAAGCATATCCTCAAGAATTTGAATAGTCTGCTCTGAATGCCTATTAATTTGAGGGTAGAAGGTTGTGCTAGGATCCACCTTAGTACCAAAATCCTCCTAAAAAGCTCTCTAAAATCTAGAATGGAAAACCAAACCCTAATCTGAAATGATCGATATAGGAAATCCATGCAAACAGACTATCTCTTAAATACAGACATGCTCAAACCTCTCATTAGTAAAGGACATCTAAATAGGGATGTAATTTCCTGATTTGGTCAACTGATCCACAATGACCCAAATACCATCAAAACTACAGGAGGTGTGAGGCAGACCACCAACAAAATACATGGTTATCCATTCTAATTTCCACTTAGGAATGTGCAATCTTTGAATCAAGAGACTAAGTCCCTAGTGCTCTACCCTTACCTACTGACAACTTAGGCAAGAAGCAACAAATTGCACCCTATCTCTCTCAAACCACTCCACCAAAAATGTTACCTTAAATCCTTATATATATTAGTTATATAATGGTGAATAAAATATCTAGAGTTGTGAGCCTCGCGCAATAATGAGTGAATTAAGTCTCCAACTTTTGAAACACAAATGCGGCCATTAAACCTCATAATACTCTCTGAATCTATGGTATCCCACATAGACTCACCACTTAATGCCTGATCATGGATGTCACAAAGTCTTATATCTTTAAACTTGTGACTCTATACTTGTTCAAATAAGGTAGACCTCACCTTAATAGTATCAAGAATCCTCCTAGGTTCAGAAATATCAAGTCAGATCGTCAAGTTGGCTAAGGACTAAACGTCCCATGCCAACAGCCTCTAAGTAACTAAGATAGGAGCCAACCTACCCATACTTACTATTTTCTGCCTCAAGGTGTCTACTGCCATGTTTGTCTTGCTCAGATGATATAGGATAGAGATGCCATAATCCTTAAGCAACTCTATCCATCTGTGCTTCCTAGAATTAAGCTCTCTCTGTGTCATGAGATATTGAAAACTATGATGATCAGAGTAGACCTCACAATGCATGTCATAGATAATGCCTCCAAATCTTAAGCACGAAAACTACCACTGCCAACTCTAAATCATGAGGGGGTAGTTACGCTCTTGCACCTTTAGCTGCCTCGACACATAAGTAATAACTTAACCCTAATTCATTAACATATAACCTAGCACAATATTGGAAGTAATAAAAAATAGGGTGAATCCCTCACCCTCAACACAAAGAGGCAACATAGGAGCTGAAGTGAGAAATCCCTTGATCTTTCAAAAGCTCAACTCACACTTTCAAACCATACGAAAGAAACCTTCTTTTGAGTCAAGTTGATCATCAGCACTACAAGAGTAGTCAGACCCTCAATGAACCACCTATATTAACTAGGAAAGCTAATAAAGCAACTAACCTCAGAAAAAGATATTTTCCTTTCCCAATCATGATTCAATAGTCTCAATCTTCACTAGATCTACAATAATTCCATCCTTAGACACCTATCTCCAAATTTTCTAAGTTTTGAATGAATTTTAAGGAATAGGGGACTTATTGATGTTTTAATATAATGATTCAACCCTTGGAAAGGTTAAATGACATTGTTTTGGTGTTAAAAATGGAGAGAAAAGACCAAACAACCCCTCAAAAATCATCTGGAAAACTCCTGGAAGTAGTGTCGATGGCTTAGGCTATGACTTGTCGAGTCTGGCTAGGAGTCATAGCCTGAGTTACACTATTATGATGATGAGTCACCGGACGACTCATAGTGTCCTAACGACGAGTCATCGTCACTGGAAGCTTTGACAATGCTTTAGTAATTTGACCATAACTTCTTACTCCAATGACGTATTAAGGCAAAACTAATAGCGTTGGAAAGCTATTTCAGTTATCTATCTTTTGGTAGATCTTGAGACCAAAAAATCTTTATAATCCAAAAGTTATACTCATTTGAAGTTGACTATAGCAATATTCTTCACAAGAATTCAATCGATATGGGATATTTTGACTTGTCTATAAGCAAGGAGTTATTTGATGCTTCAATATATGTCAAAATCACTTATCAAACTACCAAAACATGATGTTTAAATTTTTTCATAAACTTAAAGCTTGGTTCTAATACTGACTTGGATTTTTAAGGTTTTACAGTCTACTAACCTAAACATAAGAAATAATCCCCATCAGCTCATGACCAATAGATCCCTATCACACAATCGGGGGTAAGCCTAGCATGGATATAGTAACAATCTTGGAAAAATAATCCAAGAACATGTAAAGAGAGATAACTATTATATGCAAAAAATCATATCAAAATCCACCATGTATAAATAATAAGATGAGCCTGAGTATCAAACTCTCAAACAGTCACAACATATGATCTATAAACCCAATCCCCTACTAGAGAATCACCCAAGGAGTAGATACACATAACATAATAGATGAAGTGTCCTAAGATAACTCTAACGAAAAGTCATAATAAGAAAATATATAAGAATACATGGATCTTGGATTAAATAAAGTAAAATCCAATTGATGGTATACTAAAATCATACCAATAATAGTAGAATCTAAAGACATTGGCTTGGGTCTAGTAGGTATGGATTACAACTGACCACACCCGCCACCACTAGGCATTTGATTGATCTTCGATCCTAAATGTCTGAGTACCTTTAAAAACACCTTGAGATCACCGTAATGACCATGAATACTACCTCTAGCTTGGGGAGGTATTGCCCTAATTGGTGAAATACTCTAAGCTAAAGGAATCACCTCTCCATGACTTGTGTACTCTCTCAAGAAATAGTCAAAGGCCTCACAACCATAATATGCCATGTACTATACTAAAACCAAATGATCCAACTAACTAAAAATAGCCACTACAACTAGAAAAAACAAAAGATGAACCCTTTGGAGGATGTCTATGACTCTAGCCAAAATAATCACTATAATTAGACTGGATTGGTAATTTGAAGTGCATCATAAAATGGCTAACTAGACTGACCCTAATGCTGATAAGGCTGACTCAAAGGGTACCTACTTGAAGAACCATAACTTATGAACTATGAGCCACTATGTCTCCTACTAAAAATAACCTGATATCGCTACCCCCTTAGGCCTCATGATGCATCTTCTCTAAAATCTATGCATGATAAAAAAAATATAAATAAAGGATCTACAGTAAGCAAACTTTTTGTAGCCATTCAAAGAGGAAGTCTCAATCCCCAAAAAAAATACTATACGTATTCATACTCGATCGTAAAAAAGATATAGCATGCTTATCCAACTCATAATATTAAGCCTCATACTTCACAACAGTCATGGAGCCATACTCTCACCTTGAGAATAAAACACATAGATTATCCCTAATACTATGAGGCCTATAATTCTCCATGAAAAACTCAAAGAACTAAGACAATGTCAATAAGGGAGATCCAGCTAGCCTAAAATTAAAATGACCTCTCCACCAGTGTTGAGCAGCTAAATCTAATTCAAAAGTATGTAATACATACTGCGAGTCTCAACTTGGCCCTAATAATGGAGCCTATCCTCAAAAGAAACCAAGAACTTATAAGCATCCTCACCCAGTTCACCAGAAAACTTAGGCGGTGTCAATCTCAAGAATCTACTTAGCAATTTCTACTCCTCGATAGATATAGCATGTTGGGAAACCATTAGTTGAACAACTACCAGTTTAGAAACTATTTTGGTAGGAGGGACCTCAACTCTGGGAGCCGCAACTAAATTTTATGCCCTTGCCTCAATACTAATCTAATTCATTTATTGTGCACCATCATATGGTGCACCATATGATCCCAAGATCTAATCCAACGTATCACTAAGATATGAAAAAGAAATAAATATTGGTAGAGCCTTGGATAGTCCCTATATCACCTCTATCTTAGGAGGAAGAATTTCTATCCCAAAAGTAGAAATAACATCTATTGAATGCCCCCTATCCTCGTCTCTGACTGGGACTGTATCTCTTAGGTTTCCTCAACCTCTAGGTTATCCATGAACTATGACAAGATCCTTAGTCTTCACAAACTATGATAGGATCCCTAGTTGTAGACTTTAGAAACCAACTCACACTCATAGCACTAAATGAGTGAAAGAAGCTAAGAACTTCTAAGAATTTTATCGAGCCTACCAAAGATAAGAAATGAATGTCATCATTTCAATTCACAGGACTCTACTAGACACTTACTCTTATACCAATAATATTGGTGGACCTATCTCTCTGATACAAATTTGTCATGTATCGATTTTCAAATCATGATGGTACCTACTCTATGCCACTAGAAGGTAAGTCACACCTAATGTTGATTTTATTTATGCACTTTAGTAGGGTTATCCTAGCTTTTAGCCTTGCTTTTAGGATAATTTGGGTTGTTTTTATATTAATAATGATATAATTAAGCATCTAAGTATTTAAGTTTGTGATTTCAGTGTTTAAAGATGTTTTTCTAACAATTTTGTACTTAATTAGATCATTTAGATATAACCGAGAAAACTAGTTTGACTAGATTGAGTTGGGTGTTGTTCTAGTCTATCGCGATGGATTCTAATGTGTTGTATGAGTTCCTAATGGTTTGAGTGTGCATTTAAGTGTGGAAAAACTTGTATATAATGTTCAAAGTTGAGATGGATCAATACAAGAGTTGAAACATTACGTTAAAGATCAATGTGGGCAAGCCTAGTCTTACCTCAAGTTTTTAGTTCACCGCTCTTTATATTGTGTTATTTTGAGCTCTAATGCATGGTGTATGTTGATGTAGGATGCTTGATGAGTTTATTTTGATGATATATGAAGAATATACAAGCTAGAAAATTAATTAATATGACACCACAAAACCAATGATGGAAGAGGAAAGCACAAGGTGAAGCTTAATATCAAAAGGGTACTTTCCAAAGAGCCCACGCAAATTAGCCATGACGCCGACCTATCCCTGGAGGACTGAACAATGACTTGCACTGCTCTCTCCACTTTAATAATCAAATTTTTGTATTTCTTAATCCATAGGAATCCACCAACACGGCGCGCACCATATCCTACACATGGCAAAATTTCCCTCTATAAATAGAACAATTTGCACACTTTGTAAACACCTTGGACAATTTTTAAACGTTTTGGACTTAGAGATGGTCTTCTAAACACTTATTCTAGGGTTTATTCCTCTTTACTTTATCTTTTTAATAGATCATATGTTTAATTATTTGGATTATGATTATGTCGACTAGTGGCTAAATGCCTCCTTTCCTGGGTTAAAGCCAAGAACATGACTAATATTTCTATGAATAGATTTGGTTTTGTTTATATATCATCTTTGGTTGTTTTTTACCCTTTTTATCATTATTTTAAGGATTTACGATCCTTAAAATACATATATTATCGACCTTATGATCTTAGAAGGGGGAATAGGAAGATAGAACGAGGGGGTAAATAGAATAGGGTTCTTATTCCATTATAAAAGGGGGAATTTGATCTAGCATCTAGGAAAGGGATGTCCCTAGAAGCCTTACTTGGTTCACTATAGGATGAAATATAAATGCATTCAGCTTAGTTCTCACATCCCTGATCAATGATGTAGTTATCGATCTAAGTTAGATAGGTGGCTAAAGGTCGAGAGAGCCTGATCATAAAATCAACCCCGTGAATCAAAAACCAAGATAAGCAACTTAACTGAGGAATTTTGATGGCATAGTATGATTGTTTATAGTGCTTTAGCCCTTGGTTTTTTTCCATTGATTGTTCAAAGTCTTTAATTTTATGCATTGTTTACTTGACATTTAGTTTTATAACTTTCACAACTCTCTTGGCTACGTTGCCTCATTTTGATCATAATAGTTGTTTAACACAAGTCTTTGAGGTATCAATACTTGGCTTTTAAAAGGGCTACTTTGCTACTTGTGAGGCCATGTACACTTGTGTGTACACTTGGTCATAATAAGTTTTTGGCGCCATTGCCGGGGACTTGTAAATTGGCAACTTTTTTTGTTTTGGTTTTACTTTTTAGATTTATTTGGTGCTTTATGCTTCTCCTTGGTATTGAATTTGTTGTAAATAGGTTGACAAATTAGTAGGCTGGCACGGGATAAGGAATTGGTCGAACAAAACCCCAAACATGAGCAACTGTATCATCAATTAAGGAGAAAAGCAAATCTTTTCCACCAATTCCCACAACTTTACGACGAACAAGATGATCTTGCTCTCATGGATGAAGAACAACCATCCCACAGGACAGTTCACGAAGTGGAAATCCCACTACAGCAAATTTAACCTCCTCTTTACAAAAATTGGCTGCTGGAGGTAATTTTGAGCTTAAACAGAACATGGTGCAGATTTTGATCAGTAGTTGATAGTTTATGCTTTCACATAACGATCCATAAGTCCATCCATGGAATTTTTGGAGATCAGTGACACATCCATCCCAATGGGCGTGTCAACTAATTATGTAAGGCTGATACTATTCCCTCTTTCACTGTTAGGGGAAGCAAAAAAGTGGTTGAACCTTGAGCCGGTAAATTGGGATGACTTAGCCAGGAAATTTCTCATTCGATTCTTTCTATCTGGTAAGATTTCTAGACTATGTAATGTGTGCTTCAAACAGAAGTTAGATGAGAATTTGTATCATACTTGGGTGCAATTCAAAGCACTTCTTCCAAACTGTCTGCATCATCAGCAGTCCAATAAAGTATTATCTCACACTTTTGTTGAAGCACTTGACCATATCATAAAAATTTTGCTAGATTCAACTATAGGTGGTCAATATTTGGACTTAACATATAAAGAGCTTTATAGCTTGTTGAACTGGATTGCACAAGGAAATCCCGAGTGGCATTCAAATGCAAGAAAATCCATAAAGAAGGTTGCATGTGTATTTGAGGTGGACTAATTTACTGCTATATCCGCCCAAATTTTTGCACTGCAAAATCAAATAAGCAACATAAAGTTGGGGGTTGTACAGCCTGCAGCCACAGTTAATACAGTCCAACAAACTATAGGTTGGTGTGAGGTTTGTGGTAACAGTGGCATTCAGCAGCTATGTGTGCTGCAAATCCTGAGTCCGTGATGTTTATGGGCAATGCTAAAAGGCCAAATTATAGGAATGCCTACAATCAAAAGTGGTAGACTCAGCCACTAAATTTCTCATGGAATAATCAGCAACAATATCAGCACCAGCAGGTTCATAATAATTAGGCCACAACCCAGAATAACAATGTGGAAGAGATGCTAAAGCAAATTATTACTACTCAAGCATAATTGATAGCAGATATAAAGAGCCAGCAAAGAGCATGGAGTTGCAAATTGGTCAGTTTGCTAAGCACAAAAGACCAGGACTCAAGGTGGTTTTCCAAGTGATACTAAAAATCCCATACAAATAATGGCAATCACTATAAGGAGTAATAAAGAGCTGAATAGATAACCTCTAAAGAAAACTAAGATGGTAGATACAGAGTTGAGTCACCCACGGGTATCAAAAAAATTGCTAAAAATTTGAGAAAATCTGACTACTCAAAAACAAAAGTGGTTGAATAGGTGAAGGAAATATTACCATTACCTTTCCCATAGAAGCAAATAAAGGCAAAGGAGGATTCATGCTTTAAAAAGTTATTTGACATGTTCAGAGATCTTTATACTAGTCTTCCTCTTTTAGATATTTTGCAGTGAATGACCAAGTATGCTAAGTACTTGAAGGATGTGTTATCTAATAAAATTAAGCTGTAAGATATGGAGGCAGTAGCACTCACTGAGGAGTGTAGCTCTGCGGTGATGTAGAAGATGCCTAAAAAGCTCAAAGACCATGGGAAGTTTACTCTCCCTATTTAAATTAGGAATAATGAGGTGGTCCAAGCACTTAGTGACTTAGGGGCAAGCATTAATTTGATTCCCTTTCCCTTGTTCAAAACTTTAGGCTTGGGGAAGCGGAGACCGATAGGATGTTCTCATCAAGGTTGGTAAGTTTATCATTCCTGCTAACTTTATTGTTTTAGATTTTCAGGCAGATGAACTAATACTAGTCATCTTGGGACATCCATTCTTGGTGATGAGAGGAGCTTTGATAGATGTCAGAGAGGGCACACTCATAATGAGGGTAGATGATGAAGAGGAAATTTTTAAAGTGTACGCTTATCATACTATCCCACTACAAAGACTTGTGCATGATTATTGTGATTGAAGGGAATATGTGTGGGGTGGTGGAGCCTATTCCACAAAAGACCTCTTCGGACTTCCTTATTAAGCTTTCCAATCCTTTAATACCTAAGCCAAACATGATACAAATTGATGAGCCTGGAAAGGATATTGTCAAAAAGACTATTGACCTTGAGAGTTCACACTCAAAAGGTCAGAAATGAATAAGAAGATGGCCTCCAAGTAGGAGGAAAAGGATGAAGGAGAATGGATGAGTTGTAGTTAGGCTGTGTCGCAACACTAAATCTAGCGCTTCTTGGGAGGTAACCCAAGTTAAGGTATGTTTTATTTTTAGTATTTTAGTTTTTACTTTACTAATTTTTGTTTTTGTTGAGTCACAGGTTGATGGAAAGTCGGAGTACCGAAAAACCTGAGCTAAGGAGCATGTGGAAGACTTAGTGTGGGGTCCTTGGACCCTCTTAATGTGTAAAGATGCTACTAGGTAGGCCTAGAGGACTCAGGGAGTATTTCTATCTATACTTTTAAAGTATATTATGGGGATAAATTAGATTTTTAAGTGTGGGGTAGGGAAATTCTCATTTTTAGGGTAATTTAAAATTTTTGTTAAGAATAAATGTGGGATGTTCTTGTTGGTGCTATGTTTTACTACATCATGCAAGTATTTTGGCTGTAAAAAGCATGTTGATTGTCTGAATTACTACTTTTGAGACTCCTAGTCTTATGTTTATAACTCTTGTACTAGTTGGCTTAATATTGAATTCATGTGATTGTTGGTTAAGCATCTATAATGATCCTACTTGAGTTGAGCATGTTCCATGTGTGTGTAAGGTTTTTGTGTATTCTTTGTTGTATATGATGTCTAGAACTTTTTTGGTGTGTAAACAAAGTGAAATAAAGAGTGTGGGTTTAGAATATGATGTAGGCATTTCTTTGATAGCCAAGTTTTATACCTTCTTTTTACCTACCCTTGTGCATAATCTTAGTAAGTGCCATTGAGCCTTAAGCTTTTTCTTTGCAGCCTCATATGTAGCCTAATCCCTTCTTTGAAAGACCTTAATTTGATCCAAAGATCCTAAGCACTTTAGTGTAAAATTAATTAAATAGTCTAAAATATAAGAGGATAAAAGGTGAAAGTGAAGCCCCAAAGTAGTGGTTATTGGTAGGTAAAGGTGATGCGTTGTGGTTTGGAGTGAAAAAAATTATGCTTAAAATTGAATCTTGAATTAATAGAAAATACTCCCACCATACTGTACGTTAATGATCTTAATGAGATAGTGTAAAATAAAAAAATTATAATGGTAGTCGAGGTGAAAGCTGGTTGTTAGAGATTGATCTTAATTGTAGAATGTGATGTATTAAAGCGCTTAGGGAAAATAGTCACTACTACTGGCCAGAATGGTTCTCACTCATCCCTTAGCCTACATTACAACCATTAAATACCTATTTGATCCTAATATTCATCATTCTGATATTAGTGGAGAACTACACTAAGGGAAAGCCAATGGTTCACTATGTGTAACTTGTGAATTCTTTGTGAGAGTGAGCAAAATTTAATTCTTGTACCTATTCTGTTATAAATTGTATTTAGGTGAGTATTTATGGGTAACTCTCTTGTTATAAGGGCACATGTTTAATGATATTTGGGTTAATTGTATAATGTATTGAATTGAACAATCTTTATGAGTTTGCCAACAAGGTAAGTCAATTCTTGAGTCTAGGATATTTTTAAGTAGTGTTCTGGAACTATCAGTTGCGTTGTAACATGCTTAGTATAGAAACTTGTATTTTATGTAGTCATTGTAGTAATAACTTGAGGTTCTTTCATGTAGGATAAGTGTAGAGTCTTCTCATCTTATGATGCTTAGAGTAAAGAGTTGTTTCAGGACGGACAAGGCTTTAAGAGTGGAGGGTGATTTTTGGTGTATTATGCACTTTAGTATGGCTATCCTAGCTTATTTAGCCTTGTTTTGAGGACAATTAGGGTGCTTTATGTGATAATAATGATATAATTGTGCATCTAATTTTTTAAGTCTGTGATTACAATGTTTAAAGGTGTTTTCAAATAAGTTTTTACTTAATTGGATCATGTAGAGTTCAACCGAGAAAACTAGTTTGACTATCTTTACCTAGGTGTTGTTCTAGTCTATCGCGATGGATTCTAATGTGTTGTATTAGTTAATAATGGTTTTAGTGTGTATTTAATTATGGAAAAACTTTTTTATAATGTGCGAAGTTCAACTGGATCAAGCCAAGAGTTGAAACAATAAGTTAAAGATCAATCTGGGCAAGCCTAGTCTTAGCTCGTGTTTCTAGTTCACTGCTCTTGATATTGTATTGTTTTCATCTCTAATCCGTGGTATATGTTGATGTATAAAACTTTATGAGTTGATTTTGAGGATATATGAACAATATACAAGCTGTAAATATAAGGAAAATGACACCCCAAAACAAATGATTGAAGAGGAAAGCATACGGTAAAGCTTAATGTCAAAAGGGCAATATCCATAGAGGCGACGTGAATTAGTCGTGATGCAGAATCTAACTGGTGGAATAACCAATTACCCATGCTTATCTCTCCACTTTACTAAGCAAGTCATCATGTGGCTTATTCCATAAGTAGCCACCAACGCGATGCTCACCATATCCCCCACACGGCAAAAATTTTGCTCTATAAATAGAAGACTTTGCAAACTTAGTAAACACCTTGGACAACTTTTGAATGTTTTAGGATTTGAGAGTGGCTGCTCAACACTTCTTTTAGGGTTTATTCCTATGTACTTTAGATTTTGAATAGATTAAATTATGTATTCAATTATTTTGATTATGATTATGTCGATTGGTGGCTAAACACCCCCTTTCCGGGGTTAAAGCCAAGAACATGACTACGATTGCTATGAATTGATTTGGTTTTGTTTATTTATCATCTTTGGTTGTTTTTTTACCAGTATATATATATATAGACCCTTAGAATACATATATTATCGACCTTGTGATCTCGAGAGGGGGAATAGGAAGATAGAACGTGGGGGTAAATAAAGTTGGGTTCTTATTCCTTTATAAAATAGGGAATTTGACCTTGAATCTAGGAAAAGGATGTACCTAGAAGCCTTATTTGGTTCGCTATAGGATGAAATATAAATGCGTTCAGGTTAGTTGTTACATCCTGCTCAACGATGTAGTTGTAGGTCTAAGTTAGATGGTGGTTAGAGGTCGGGAGACCATGATCATAAAATCAACAACCAAGATATGTAACTTAACTGATGAAGTTTGATAGCATAGTATGATTGTTCGTAGTTCTTTAGCCCGGTGTTTTCTTCCATTGATTATTCAAAGTCTTTACTTTTGCGCATTGTTTACTTTATATTTACTTTTATAACTTTCACAAATCCCTTGGTTATGTTGCATCATTTTGATCTTAATATTTGAACTAGAATTTGATAGTTATTTAACACAAGTCTCTGAGGGATCGATACTTAGCTTGTAAAAGGGCCACTTTACTACTTGTGAGGCCACATATACTTGTGTGTGCTCTTGGGTGTGACAACACCATAGCCCAAAGCTAAAAATGATGGGCTAATTTGGTAAGAAAATAAAATAAATGAAAGAAATTTACAATTAAAGACTTACATTGATTAATTAAGTAATAATAATAATAATATGAAAGAAAGATAAATAATAATAATATCCCATGACCTAGTAGTATCGGTAAAAGAGCCACTAATAAAAGAAATATGATTACTGTAAAAGTCAAATATACATCAGTCTCGAATAATGAAAAACTAAGCAAAAGTAGAGGAAGGATAAAAAGGTCAAATTAGGCTTAAAGGGCTCATCCATCTCTAAACTCTAGTCAGCACGATCGCAGTATCAACAGCAGCAACTAGTACTTGAATTTGTACCAAAAAAGGTATAGAAGTGTAGTATGAGTACCAAATTAATGGGTACTCTATAGGTATCATCGGCTGGAAGAGCTAAATAATAACATAAGTATAATAAAGATGCAAGATAAATAATCTAAGTCTAGATAAGAGGGAAAACCTAGAATAATGCTCCAAATATTGTATAAATATAACTGTGATAGAGGTGATTTCAGACCCTGGAGGCAGCAAGCCTCCGCAATAGGGGAATGCCACAGAGGTTATTGTGGGGACTAATCTCTATGAAATGAATGTTTTCTTTCGTGATAGGGTCCGTGACACAGAGGCTGGACCTCCGCAATAAGGTTTGTGCCATGGAGTTGTGTATTTTTCTCCTATTAATTTTTATCTTAAAAAGATAAGGGGTAGAAGGGTTCTTTCACTCATGCAAGATTTTAATCACTATAAGGGTCTATTTTTAATAGTTTTCATCCTACAAAGTTCATTCTTACTACCCCCAATCAGTCTCTCTCAAAGTCCCCTTTTCGACTCAAGGATAGGTCTTACGGAGGTGATCATCTAGGGTCCTAAGGGAGTTATTTTCTTCAAATTTATTGGGAATTAAGGCATATATCTCTTTCCCTTGAACTTATATTTTCTTCAAGGCATGAAATTTGTTATTACTTATGGTTTTAATAATGGGTTTTTAACTATGGGTTGAGGGTAGTGAATGTATTAAATTTAAATGCTTTTCCAAGGTTTATTATGTAAAATTCATATTTAATTAATGTTTATGAACTTTATTGGATACATGGTAATAATAATTAAATAGAGGGGTCATGGTTAATCCCCAATTTAATGATTTTGCCTTGGTATATGGTTTGGAAATAATGTACCCTCAAACCTATTTTTGAAATTGTCAATGAATTTGATTTTGTCACCTGATTTGGTTTGGCTTATTTTGTGAAACTAGTGCATGGTATAAATGGCTAAATGGTTAAGGATGGTTTTGAAAACTTTGTGAGATATAATGGAATCCCCCAAGTGAATGATTTATGAAAACCTTGTGGGGTACAAACGAATCTCCTAAGTTATTTTTTATAATAGAGTTTGTAGGGTATGAAGGAATCCCTTAAAGATTGGTTGATGGCATTGCTTGCAAGCTGTAGATGGTATGACTATAACACTTTTATAAATGACTCCTGGAATTCGGTAAATGGGTTACATGTTAAATGTTTTAATTGTTTATGTAACTAAATCGGAAAGATGTGAGTCCCAAATACTGATACTAGAAACTCACATTTTCTGACATGATGTTTGGCCTTGATGACCATGTGCTGGTAGGTATGACAAAATCCCCAAAATGTATACATATATAATTATTTCATAGTTTTAAAAGGGTACATCAAAATCCCTGACCTTCTATGATATCTCCAGTTTATACGGCTAACATGTACTGGGGCCCGATCAGGGAGTTACAACTGGATCAATATAGCCCATGGATAGCTTTATGATGGTTAAGCTATACAATACAGGCTAAAGTTTTAAAGTTCAAGCAAAGCCTTGTTCCCTTTACCAACACTTGATATATATATATATATATATGTATATCTATAAATATATATCCACGTGTTGGATATGATATTGTGCATTGGTTTTAGTGGTTTCTGCATTATGGATCATGGAATTATTTGTTCCCTTATCCCTGATTTATATGCTAGCGCTATAATTGCTAACCGTCTTCAGATGTTACATCCTCATGCAATACAGGAACTGGCCATACTTCTACTCCTCCTACACAGTGACAAGGTGTTCGTGTTTAGTTTATGTGTTGACTTGAAGTGGAGAGCTTCCATCACTTGAAACACTTTATTTCATGTTTTTGTTTCTTATGTTTTAGACTTTATTTCATATTTGTTTTGGCTATGATCGGCGGCATCTCCCGATAATTCATTTATACTCGATTTTGTTAAAGGCTTTGTGGATACTATGGACATATATTGTGAATGTTTTGCATATTTTCCCAATGCAGATTCTTCTTGGATTTCTTATTATATTTTATCTTACATTGCTATTCATTTACCGCTAGGAGTTCTTGGTTATAATAGAATAGGCTGAGGGGGTGGTCTTCGGTCCTCGGTGGACTTAGGATACCCGTTATGGCCATGCCCTGGTTTGAGTTGTGTTAAACTTGGTATCATCGCCTAGGTTTAGGTATCCTGGTGTGTCTATAAAGCCATGTCAAGTAGAGTCTCTTTTATAGGTGTGGCGCATGCCACGCTTATAATGGAGAGGATACGAGGAATTTAGGAATGTTTCCCTTTTCTTGTTGTCTTACTTTTGGCTATGGAGTGTAAGGTATTGTATATATCTAATTACCATTTATTGACTTTTAGATCATGCTTCCCACATGATCGGATATCAGTAAACTCTCTTATCTTGACTGAGGACAATGTTGATAGAGCACTTTCTACTCATAGGTACAAACCCAGTCTAGGGCCACTACTTTTGACTCTTCTCATGGAGTTCTTCCAAACTCCATAAGTCCTTCTCTATTTGTGGCACTCATACTCATAAACCTCAGGAAGATATGACTAATGTTAAGTTTTGCTAGTCCATTCATCTATTGACCCAACAAGTGACATCTTAGTCACTGACCCAGCTAGTGACATCTAAGTCATGTCAGACGAGTTCTGCTAGTATTATTATGAGTTCTTCAAAGGCCACAAGAGTTTTCCAGTTTATAAGGTTAATCCCTCTGACTTTCTATGGTACTATTGTTGAGAAGGACCCTTAAAGATTTATTAATGACATAGAGAAAATCTTTTGGGTCATGCATGTTACAGAAGTAGAAGGTATGGAATTCACCACTTATAGTTAAAGGATATAGCTTACCAATGGTAGGAAGAGTGGGAGTAGCTTAGGTGTGATGTTGATGAGTCCACTTTGTGGGATAATTTCTCTAGTGCTTTTCTCGACTGCTTATTTCCTAAGGAGTTGAAGGGGAGAAAACAGAGGAGCTTGTGAATTTAAAGAATGGCAAGACATCAGTAAAGGAGTATGCCTTGAAATTACAAGAGTTGTCTCGATATGTTCCTGAGCTAGTGTTTAGTATGAGAGCTAAAATGAGAAAATTTGCTTTTGGGTTGTCTCGTGAATTGATTTCGGAGAGCAAGGATGCCATATTGAACAAAGATATGGAAATCTCGACTTGTGGTATATATACATTAGATTGAGGAGGATAAGAAGATGTAAGTAAAAATGATAGAGAGGCAAAGTAATAAATTTTAGTATTTAGATTAGGATGTAGGTCAGAAATAAGGTGGTAGAGATGGTAGGAAGTGTCTGAGAAGAAGTGAGGTAACTTGGGTTCCAATTTTACGACTAGTTCACCTTATTCGAAACCATCTAGGATCTTTAATTTCAGAGTGGTGATGGTTATCATGATTAAGGTGCCAAATCTCATGCCATTGAGGCCCAATCAGCTCCATTATATCTTCTTTATAGATTTTATGGTCGGATGCATCATGGTTTCTGTGATGAGGGGAAGAATTAGTATTTTAGTTATGGTCAGATTGGTCATCTGCAGTGGAATAGTCCTTCAAAGGTTGCTTCTAGGGATAATAAGGTTCCTACTGCTACTTTATCAACTCCTGCACCAAAGGGTTCCACTTTTTGCTCAGACACTGGTCAGAATCACTTGTGTGCTCTTAATACCCATCAAGAGTCTGAGGCATCACCTGGTGTCATCATTGGTATGTTTAAATTTTTTTTCTCATGATCTGTATTGTTTGCTTGATCTGGGGTCTACCCTTTCTTATGTTACCCCATTTGTGGTTGTGCATTTTGATTTCGGTCCTGAGTGTATTTTGGATCCCTTTTTGTTTTCCCCCTGGTGGGTAACTCTATGGTTGCTAGGAGGGTCTCTTGGGATAGTGTAGTATATGTTGGTTGTAGGGAAACTTTGGTGGATCTATTTGAATTAGACATGCTAGATTTTGATATCATTCTGGGGATGGATTGGTTGCACTCATTCTATGCCTCTTTTGATTGTCAAACTCGTAAGGTCATTTATAAATACCTTAATGATTCAGTTATTGAGTGGGAAATATGTCCTTAGTTCGTAAGGGTAGGTTTATATCATATATTAGAGCCAGAAAATTTATTTCAAAGAGTTGTCTTTATCATTTTGTCTGGGTTAAAGATCCTAACTCAAAGGGTCCTTCTTTACAATCCATTCCTATGGTTAGGGAGTTTTCTAAGGTTTTCCCTGATGATCTTCCTGGTGTTCCTCCTGATAGGAAACTTAATTTTAGGATTGATTTTCTTTCAGATACTCGTCCTATCTCTATCTTTCTTTATAGAATTGCTCCAGCTGAGTTTAAGGAACTTAAAGAGATGTTAAAGGATCTTCTTGACAAAGGTTTTATCCGCTCTAGTATGTTTCTGTGGGGGCACTCCCATTCTCTTCATGTATAAAAAGGGTGGTTCTCTTTGGATGTGTATTGACTATCGTCAGCTGAATAAAGTAATGGTGTAGAATAAGTACCCTCTTCCTAGGATTGACAATTTGCTTGACCACCTTTAGGGTGCAAAGTAATTTTCCAAGATTGATCTTTGGTTAGGTTACCATCAATTGAAGATTAGAGATGTGGATATCCTTATGAATGCCTTCCGAACCTAGTATGGTCATTTTAAGTTCTTGGTGATGTCCTTTGGTTTGACTAATGCCTCGACAGCATTTATGGACCTCATGAACTAGGTATTCCATCAATTTTCAGATTTATTTGTAATTGTGTTTATAGATTATATTTTGGTATATTTAAAGAGTGAGGTGGATCATGTCAATCACCTCCATATTGTGTTGCAGACCTTCAAGGATCGACAATTATATGCTAAGTTTTTGAAGTGTGAGTTTTGGTTTAATGTTGTTACTTTTTTGGGTCATGTTGTTTTAAGTGAAGGGATCATAGCAGATCCATAGAAGGTTATGGTGGTTAAGAAGTGTCGTAAACCCATGACTCCAATTGATACACAAAGCTTCTTGGGTTTTGCAGGTTATTATAGGAGGTTTGTGGAGAGATTTTTGTCAACTATTGTACCTTTGACTAAGTTGACTCAAAAAAAGGTAAAGTTTCTATGGTCCGATGCTTTTGAGGGGAGTTTTGAGAAGTTGGAAGATAAATTGACTTTTGCTTCAGTTTTGACCCTGCCCGGGTGTAGTGATATCTTCGTGGTTTATTGTTATGCATCCCATGTGGGACTTGGTTATGTATTAATATATACTGGAAAGGTGGTGGCATGTGCTTCTAGACAGTTGAAAGTTTATTTGAGAAATTATCCAACTTATGATTTGGAGTTATTGGTTGTGGTGTTTGCATTAAAGATTTGGCAACACTATCTATATGGGGTTTATGTTGAAATCTTTTTTAGATTATAAGAGCCTTCAGTATATTTTCAGGAGGATTTGAATCTCAAACAGAGGAGATGGCTTGAGTTGCTCAAGGACTATGGCATAAGTCTCCACTATCACCCAGGTAAAGCTAACGTGGTTGCTAATGCTCTTAATAGGTTATCTATGGGGATCTTTTCTCATGTGAAAGAAAGGAAGCGGGATTTAGGGAAGGATGTTCATTGCTTGGCTTATCTTAGAGATCTTCTCTTAGACTCGGAGGATGGTAATGTGTTTGTGCAAGAGGTGGCAAAGTCATCTCTTAGTGCAGAGGTAAAGGAGAAGCAGGTGTTTGATCCTATCTTAATGATTGGTGGTAATGGTATCTTGAGGTACCAAGGGAGGTTATGTGTCCTTGATGTTGATGGGCTGCGAGGTACAATTTTGGTTGAAGCTCATGAGTTGCATTATTTGATGCATCCTGGTTCGACGAAGATATATCATGACCTTAAGAAGATTTATTAGTGAAATAATATAAAGAGAGATGTAGCTAATTTTGTAGCAAAGTGCATGGTGTGTCAACAAGTAAAAGTGGAACACTTGACTCCTTGTGGATTGTCTCAAGCTATTGAGTTGTTTGTGTGGAAACAGGCAGTGATAAAAATGGAATATTTTACCGATCTTCTGTTGTCTCGAAACCAGTTTGATTCTATTTAGGTCATCATGGATAGGATGACTAAGTTTGCACACTTCTTTCCTGTTAGGACTAATTTCTCTGCTGAGGATTATTCAAGGTTGTTTATTCAAGAGGTTGTGAAGTTGCATGGTGCTCTAGATTCCATTATTTTTTATTTTTGTAGCCAATTCTCATCTAATTTTTGGCTGTCATTTCAGGGAAGGTTGGGGATTATGGTGATTTCGTAGTATCGCTTTCCACCCGTAAATAGATGGACAAGAGAAAAGGCCCATTCGGACTTTAGAGGATAAGCTTTGTGCTTTTGAAATTAACTTTTGTGGTAGTTGGATTGACCATTGCGTCTTGTAGAGTTTGCAAACAATAAAAGTTATCACTCTAAGATTGCTATGGCTTCACTTGAGGCGTTGTAGGGTAGTAGGTGTAGATATCCTATCAAATGGTTTGAAGTTAGTAAGGAAAGGTTATTCGGTCTTGATTTAGTTTATCAAGTAAAAGGTGAAGGTAATTTGGGAAAGGCTTAAAATTTTCCAAAGTTGCCAAAAGTCCTATGCAAACGTGAGGTAAAAGAAGTTAGAGTTTGATGCGGGTAGTTAGGTATTCTTAAAGGTGTCTCCCATAAAGGGAGTGATGTGTTTTGGGAAGAAGGGGAAGCTCAATCCCCATTATGTTGGTCATTACTTAAATTTGAAGAGAGTAGGAAGTGTTTCTTAAGAGTTAGAGTTGTCTGCGAGCTTGGGTTCTATTCACCATGTGTTTCAGTGTCAATATTGAGAAAATGTGTGGGTGATCCCTCCTTGTTGGTGGCTATTGAGGATGCTGGTGTCTCAGATTCCCTGTTTTACAAAGAGGTCCTAGAGGAGATCTTGGATAGTAAAGTTCGTAGGTTGCATACTAAAGATGTTCCATTGGTAAAGGTCCTTTGGAGTAACAAGTGTACCCATACCCAATCTCCTTCCTCAAGTGTACCCATACCCAAGTCTTCTTCTACCCTTGTTCACTCTTCTTTCAACCTTTTGTTTCTTCTTTTCAAGCTTTAACTGCACCTTCTCATGCATTTTGTTCATTGCCTCAGCATTTTTGTTGCCATCTAAGCTATTCACAAATTCACTAGGCAAAGGAGTTAAATCCAAAGGGGTAAGGGGGTCCATGCCATAGACACACTCAAAGGGAGCCATTCCCATACTTGAGTGAACCACCCTATTGTATTCAAATTCCACCAAAGGTAGGTAGTCCTCCCATGAAGTCATTTTACCTTTAACCATAGTCCATAGCATAGAACCCAAGGTCCTATTTACTACTTCTGTTTGGCCATCGGTTTGTGGGTGGCAAGAGGTTGAGACAAGCAACTTCGTACCAAGCCTACCCCACATGGACTTTGAAAAAAGACTTAGGAACTTTGAGTCCCTATCACTCACTTTACTCTTTGGGATCCCGTGAAGCTTTACAACATTCTCATCAAATAAAGAAGCTACACTTGGGGCATCCTCGATTTTGGCACAAGGAAAGAAGTGAGCCATCTTAGAGAATCTATCAGCAACAGCAAAAATTCTATCTCGACCCTTCCTAGTCCTTGGAAGCCCCAAAACAAAGTCCATGGAGATATCTAACCAAGGGATAAGGGTATTGCGAAGTGGGGTGTACAATCCTTGAGGTAGGAGATGAGATTTCACACTATGACAATCCATACATTGGACACAAATCTTAGCAACATCTTTGCACATTTTCGGATAATAAAATTGCTCCTCTAAGATACCGAGAGTTTTATCAACCCTAAAATGTCCCATGAGGTCACCATCATCTGCCTCCCTCACAAATAACTCCCTCCATGAACTAGAAGGAACACACAATCTCCTCCCTTTGAATAAATAACCATCAAACCGAGAGTAGGAGGAATTGTCATTCTCTTTGAGCCAACTGTCCCTTCCCCACTCTTCACATTCCCTATAAATATGAGAAAATATAGGATCCTTGAGATACAACATCCATAAGCTCTAGAACCCCATCGACTTCAAAGACAAAGTAGCAATAAGCACATGCTTTCTAGACAACGCATCAGCGACCACATTTTCCTTCCCCATTTTGTAATGGATTACATAATGGAAGGTCTCGATAAATTCAATCCACTTACCATGATGCCTATTCAAATTTTATTGGCTCTTAAGGTGTTTCAACGATTCATGATCCATTCATATCACAAACTCCTTAGTCCATAAATAATATTGTCAGTTACCCAAAGCTCTAACAAGGGCATATAACTCCAAATCATAAGTCGAATAATTAAGAGTTGCCCCTTTGAGATTTTTACTAAAGTAAGCAACGGGCTTTCCTTCTTACATCAAAACAGCCCCAATACCAACCTTGCTTGCATCACATTCAACCTCAAACATTTTATCAAAATTGGGTAATTGCAACAAAGGGGGCGTAATGAGCAAAGCTTTCAAGGCCTCAAAAGCCTTAGCTTGCTCTTCACCCCACTTAAAGGGTTGGTCCTTTCTAATAACTTCGGTTAAGGGGGCTGCTATGGAGCAAAAACCCTAGACAAACCTCCTATAAAAGCTTGCCAACCCATGAAAACTTTGGATTTCTCCAATAGTCTTAGGGGCCAGCCAACGTGGTATAGAGTCTATCTTAGATTCGTCCACTTCAACATCCCTTTAACTTACAACAATACCCAAGAATACCACTTTATAAACTCTAAAAGAAAACTTCTCCATGTTTGCATACAATTTCTCCCTTCGGAGCACATCAAACACACATCTTAAATGATTCACATGTTCGTCAATAGACTTACTATATACCAACACATCATCGAAGTAGAGAACCACAAACTTTACAATATAAGGCTTCATCATATGATTCATTATCCTCATAAAAGTGCTAGGAGCATTTATAAGGCCAAAGGGCATAACCATCCACTCATATAGAGCAAATTTAGTCTTGAATGCGGTCTTCCACTCATCACTGGGTTGCATATGAATTTGGTGGTAGCCATTCATAAGATCAACTTTAGAAAACACACAAGAACCATGGAGCTCATCTAACATATCATCTAGCCTGGGGATAGGATGACAATACCTTTTAGTGATTTTGTTGATGGCTCTGCAATCGACGCGCATGCGCCAATTTCCATCTTTCTTTGGTACCAAAAGCACCGGGACATCACACGGACTCAAAATTTCCTTGATTTCTCCTTTGTTGAGAAGCTCCTCAACTTGTCTTTCAAGCTTCTTAGTGTCCATGGTATTTCTCCTATAAGCCGATTTGTTTGGAAGTTGTGAACCCAACACCAAATCAATTTGGTACTCAATTTCCCGTATCGGGGGCAATCCTTGCGGAAACTCTTAAGGAAATACATCATTAAACTCCTGCAAAACAAGTGAAATGGAAGGGGAAAAAGAAGAATAAAAAGAAGAAAAATGGTTAGTGTTAAGTGCATGGGCTAAGGGGAGCATCGGAGTGTCAATGTCTTGATCCTTGAACAAGTCTTTCCTCCTAGTCAACATAAACATGGGTCCTTTAGCCTCAGGACCCTTAGAATCCGAGATCTCACCATGTTATTTGGTGGAACCCAAGGCCTCACCACAAGGCACCTTCTCGGTTCCCTTCCCTTCTTCCCCTTTTCTTTCAATTCCCTTAACATTTGGTGCAAATCACTCACTTGAGATGGTGCAAATGGTTGAAGTGTGAACCTTTTACCATCATGCTCAAGAGAATAATTGTTTGGCCTCCCATCATGCTTTGTAGACTTGTCATATTGCCAAGGCCTACCAAGTAGTAAGTGGCATGCTTGCATGGGAATGACATCACACAAGACTTCATCTTTGTAATTTCCCTCTTGGACCGAATCAAGCATTGGCGAGTCACTTTCAATTCACCACATTCGTTGATCCATTGAAGCTTGTAAGGGCTAGCATGTGGATTAGTGAGGAGTTTCAGGAAGTCCACTATATGGACACTAGCTACATTAGTGCAACTCCCGCTATCAACTACTATAGTACATACTCCACCCTTGATTAGACACTTAGTGTGAAATAAACTTTCTCTTTGGATTGGATCATCAAGTGCCTTACTCACCATAGCCCTCCTTACTATATAGTTAGGAATTTGACACTCTCCATCTTGTGGCCAAGCTTTTTATTTTTCATATTCTTTATTTTTAACATCAAATAGTAACTCTCCACCTTGAGGTTCAACCTCATCATCATGCTCGGATTCTATCACCACTTCCTCTCCTAAGTAGTACATCTTCCCCTCTCTTAAAATCACATTTCTCCAATTCGGGAATTCACTTTCTCTATACCCCCAACCATGGCACTTAAAACATTGAAAACCTTTAGAGGATGGAGGAAGAGTATTCGGCTTCACCTCAAACTTTAGAGGTTGGTATGATACTTGCTTGTTTGGGACTTGAGAAGAAGAAAAAGATGTAGAAGACTTGTTCTTTTTCCAACCCAAAATCAAAGGACATACCTCTTTGTTTCTTGTCAAACCCGAACCTTGTTGGACTCTAACCTTATAAGCCGACCTTTCTTTGTTCTCTTTTTCAATCTCCATGGCATCTTGGAAGAATTAAATTCTAAACTAGTGAAGATTCAAACGGGAGGATATGTCCTTTTTCAGCCCAACCTTGAAGCGGATAACATTATGTTGCACTTGTTCACCCCTATGGTCAAGTTTCAAGACAAGTTGCTGAAATTCGTCATAATAGGCCATGACACTCTTGTTTCCTTGCTCTAGATTGTAAAGCTTGTCAAGAAGCTCATGCCTATAATGCTCCGGTACATATCTTTCTCTCATAACTCTCTTCAACATCTACCAAGGATGTGGTTGTCCATCAATCAACACATCATCAAATCTTTTGGTGTAATCCCACCAAGTGTTTGCATATCCTTCAAAGTGAGCAATAGTATAGCAACTTTTCTTTCGGAAAGGTCATTAACTTGAAAAAATAATTCACAAGTGGATTCCAATGCTAAGTACACTTCCATATCACTCTCACCTTTGAAAATTGGAATGCCAACCTTGATTGAATTAATGCCAATGTCTCAGATTCTTGGTTGATCACCATGCCCATGCCTTGCATCTTGCCCTCGAAATCTACCATAAGGTCCTCTTTGACCATGTCTTGCCCTCATTTCTTCTTTAAAATAATATTCATCATTGGTACTATCATAACCTTCTTGCTCCCCTCTACCATAATCCTTAATTTGGATGGGTGGGTTTCGGATTTGAGGTCTTTGGGGAAGTGGGTTTGGTCTTTGGTTATGTGGTACTTGAACTTGTGTCATCGGAGGTGGTGAATGGTAAGGTATTTGGAACATGGGATTTGGCATTTGGTAAGTGGAATTTTGTGGAGGTATTTGGTTAGGATTTGGGGGAGGAGTTTGAGTTCCAAGTCCCTCTTGTTGGACTTGGTTCATTTGGTGATGTAATGGCCTCTGTAGGGTCCGGTTAGGAGAGGTTTGAGATTGATTTAGTGGCTGGTTTTGTGGAACTCTTGGAGGGTTAAGCATTTGGTGGTGGGTCTCGGGTGTTATAGTCATAGAAAAGTTATTAGCTTGGACACTAAAGGATGCATAGTAGGGATTAGAAGTAGAAGGTTGTGAGTTCCTCCTACTTTCAAAACAATCAAGCCTTCCACTAAAAGTGGAGATTTCACCCTTCATGGTCACCATTTCACTCCTCATAGCATCCATATAACTCCTCATAGCATCCATGTTATCCTTTATTTTTCGGGCAAAGGCATCACTAGTACTCTTCATTTCTCGACCCAAGGCATCAATCCAAGACATCAAGGCTCCAATAACATCATTTCCCAAAGGTTGGGAAGTAGTTCCTTCGGATGCCATGATAAATTTACCTAAATAACCAAAAAAACAGCAAGCAAACAATCTACAAAATGAGAAAACAAGTTAGTTCAAAGGCCTCACTTCACTCACATTCAACCTCACCTCACACTTGTCCTCACAAGTGTTGGAGAATTGGCAATACTTGGCAAGTTACTTGAGAGGTGAGAAGCCTTAGATCGGAATTGATCTTGGTTATGAATCAAATAAAATGATGCACGACTTGAACCAACAAAATACTGCGATTTAAAAATGAGAAAAGCACACAAAAAACCAAAGACACGAAATAAATGAACTCTAGACTAATTACCAACCTAATAGGTACTTAATAGTTTGCTAATTAGTGATAGAATTAGCTTAAAAGAAACTACAATAAAAAATTAGAAACTAGGAAATCTAATTTTAGAGTCGAATTTTGGTTGACACAAGTGATGACATGGCACTACGTGGTTGGTTGTCACTTTTCAAAATGTCAAATTTCCCCAAACCTAATTTCGGCCAAACACCACTTTGATATGAAGAAAGTTTTGGATTTTGAGGGGCAAGTAAGTAATTTATGGTCCTTTCAAGTCTCAAATGGAAATGGAAATGTAATGGTCCCCCCTTTGTACTTGCAAGTGTATTTTGTTGTTCCCTTGTCCCCTCCTCCTTTTGGAAGAATGGAATATTCTTTGAATGTGCTTTTGGACCAAAAACTTTTCCACTCTCTTTCTTCCCTTTTTTGGATCAAACAACACCCTTCAACATTCTTCTACACTATGATATGAAGATCATGGATGAACAATATAAATATTCAAGTGTTGACCAAGTTTGACCACCAAGCAAATGAGCTCCGAATCTGATTTGTTTTATAGATCTAGGTTCCTTATGTCAAAACAAATCCAACCAACTAAAAATCAGCCACCAACCACGCTTAAATCACCAAAACAAAATCAGATCTAGCTCAAAAAGCTTCAAAACTCCATAGCCATGGTGGATCTAAGCTCAAACTCAACCAAACTTCTATCTAAAAGTAGATCTAGACACTCTAGGCACTAGAGAGCAAGGATCTAGTGCAAGGAACTTCAAATACAAAGTAAAAACTTGTAGATCTAAGTTCTAAATTCGGATCTAACACAAGACAACACTAGACAACATTTTTTTTTTGTATTTTCTGATTTTTTGACTCTTTTTGGTTGAGATTTTCTAAATAAGAACACTAAAATCAAGATTTAGGGATGTTGGAACAAACCCTAAACAAGGCTTTGATACCAAATGATAGCCTATAGACTACCAAACTCACAAAATAGATCCTAGAATGCAAAAATCAGCAAGTAAACAAAGAAAAAATCAACACACTAGAAGGAGATGAAGAAGAAGAATTGCATAAACATAAAGATAGTAGAAAGACCCTTACTTCCACTATGTGATTAACAAAATAAGATGTATCAAATCTTCAATCACACCTTACTAATGGAAGCTCAAACCACTCTCTTAGGTGACCTAAAGGACTCACACTTCCTCAAGCACACCTTTCTTGCCAAATAACCCAATACAAGTGTAAAACCAACTCCAAATGTATTAAGGTCCAAATTTAAGATTCAACCTACCATCTAGAGACTAGAAACTACAAGTTAAGAGTAATGTTCAATATCATCCAAAGTCTAATGAGAAAAATAAGCAAAGTGTCTATTTAAACTATTACATGATAAAAGACTCAAATACCCTTAATGAGGCCCTAAATGAGGTGCCTCTTAAGTGTGGATTTTAATTATGGAAAGTCCACAATAACCCTTCATTTAGGCACCAATGAGATGTAGAAAAGTAGTTCTTTCAAAGCTCTTCTTCACAAACCATCAAGTACCCTCCCTTAGTCGAATCCATCATACTCTCACACGTTTTCAAGTGCATAAACAATGATTGAAATTGTTGAATTTCCTTAGCCTGACTTCGGGTGAAAGGCCTTGACTTGACACTTGTATCAGTCAAGGGGTATAAGATATGGACAAAAATATTTTTCCTCAAGTAAAAGTTTTGTAAATATATCAGCAAGTTTATTTTTGCAATCAACAAATTGTAACAAGAAATCACCATTTTCTACATGATCACGAATAAAATGATGTTTAATATGTATGTCTTTAGCCCTAGATTGATGCACCATATATTTTTACAGACTAATAGCACTAATATTATCACACATGATAGGCACAGACACAAAAGATAAATTAAAATTTAGTAATTGATGCATGATCCATAAGATTTGAGTATCACAATTTACAATGGCTATGTATTATGCTTTGGTAGTTGATAGGGCGTATAATGTTTGTTTTTTATTGAGCCATGAAATTAGGGCATCACTAATAATTTGACATGTTCCACTTGTGCTTTGTATATAACTTTTGTCACCTACAAAATTAGCATCTAAATAGCCAACTAGATCAAAGTTAGAGTAGTAAGAATACATGAGTCTGATGTATTGTGTCCCAATGATATAGCAAATGATTCTTTTGAAGGTAGTTAGGTAAGACTCTTTATGAGTCAATTGGAGCCTTACACATTTACATATGCTGAACATAATATCTGGTCAACTTGAAGTTAGGTAAGTAGGGATCCAATTATTACTCTGTACATTTTTCATCAGCATCCTTCATGGTTGTATCCAAATCCAGATTTGTAGAAGGACTCATTGGAGTCCCAAAATCTTTTCCTTTTTCTATTTCATATTTTTTTATGAGATTCCTAGTATACTTAGCTTAATTTATGAATGTCCCTTTGGAGGTTTGTTTGATTTGTAACCCTAAGAAGATCATGTGTTCTCTCATGAGGCTCATTTCAAATTCTCCTTTCATCAGATTTGCAAAATTCTCACACAAAAAGATGTTGGAGCTTCCAAAAATATTATCATCTAAATAAATTTGCACAATAAGAAAGTAAGAGTCCATCTTCTAAGTAAAAAGAGTAGTACTAATTTTCCTTATTGAAAATTATTATTCAATAGAAAAGTACTTAGCCACTCATACGTAGCTTTTGGAGCTTGCTTGAAATTGTAAAGTGCTTTTGAAAGTTTGAACATATGATTTGGATAAGAGGGATTTTCAAATTCAGGAGGTTGCTTAGCATAAACCTCTTCATGAATGTAGTCATTTAGGAAGGCATATTTTGCATCCATTTGATGTAGTTTAAGGCATTTAAAAGCAAAAAATGCTAATAAGATTCAAATAGATTCTAGCCTTACTTCAGGAGCAAATTTTTCATCACAATCTATACCATCCTGCTAATAGTAGCCTTGAGCTACTAATCTTAATTTATTTTGAACAACCTTACCTTCTTCACTTAGTTTGTTTTTGTAAACCCATCTAGTTTCGACAACTGAGTAGTGTTTTGGTCTTTTAATGAGATTCCATACCTAATTTAGTTTAAACTGTTCTAGCTCTTCTTTTATAGAATCCAACAAAAATTCATCTTGAAGTGCCTTATCAACCTTTTTGGGCTCAATTTGAGACACAAGAGCAACAGATGTTTGCTTTCTTAGTAAAGCTCTTATTTGCATCTTATCATCTAGATTTTTTATGATGAATTAATTGGGAAAGATTGCATTGTGTGTCCATTCTCTAGGAAAGTTTATTTTAGATGTTCCATCAGCTTTGTATTGGTTGTAGTTGACTCATTAGTTAATAGCTCAGGAGTTGAATCTACTTTGACTCTTTCTGTACATCATTTGTCTTTTCTTCATCAAAACTCAAACTCATAGGAGAGTGATTAAATTTATCAAATACAATATGCGTAGATTCTTTGATGCATAAAGTTCATTTATTATAATCCTATAAGCACCACTAGCGGGAAAGTATCCATAAAAAATACCTTCATCACTTCAAGGGTTGAACTTTCCTAAGTTATTCTTGTCATTATTGTGGATGAAGAACTTGAATCCAAAAGGATGAAAATAGCTAATATTAGGTTTTTTATCTCTCCACAGCTCATAAAGAATCTATTTTTAGAATTAGTCTGATAGGCATCTATTTATGATGTGACATGTTGTGTTTACAGCTTTTACCCAAAAGTGATCTGGTAACTTATGTTCTAGCAGCATAGTTATTGTAGTTTCCTAAAGAGATCAATTCTTTAGATCCACCACACCATTTTATTGAGGAGATGAAGGATATGAGAAGTTTTGAGATTATTTGTTCTGAACATAGTATTCCTCGGAAGCTTTATTTTTAAATTCTCCTCCATGATCATTGTGAACATAGGTGATGAAATGCCCTACTTCTTTTTGCACTTTTATACAAAAATCTCAAGATTTGTAAAAGCCTCAAGTTTATGAGTAAGAAACATTACCCATGTAAAACAAGAATAATCATCAACAATAACAAAGACATATCTTTTTCCACTAATACTTGCGATCTTGATGGAGCCAAATAGATCTATGTGGATTGTTTGAAGAGGTTTCGTAGTAGAGACAATGTCTTTGGATTTGAATTATGCTCAAGTCTATTTACCCAACTGACAAGCATCACAGATATGATCTTTTTCAAACTTGAGTTTTAGTAGACCTTTTACCAGTTTGAGTCTAGAGAGTTTCTCAATAACATGCATGCTGGCATGCCCAAGCTTTCTATGCCACAACTAGCTATCTTTTGTTTGCACAGTGAGACAGGTTAGAGTAGCAAAATTTGGATTATTTAGAACATAAATATTATCAACACATTCACAAATAAGAGAGATATCTTTTTTGTATGTTTCATAGAGCATCTTTCAGCTTTGAAGAAGACTCCAAACCCTACATCACATAATTGACTGATATTGAGTAGGTTGTGCTTGAGTCCGTCTATAAGATACACTTCTATAAGTTCACATGAGGAGTTGATCTTTACAGAGCTGACTCCAATGACATCACTTTTGGCATTGTCACCAAATCATACTAATCTTCCTTCTATTTTCTCTACAGAGAAATTTTTTTCTTTGTTGCTGATTATATGTTTTGAATATCTGATATCAATGACCTATATTCCATCCTAATATCTTTTGTGGTTTTTCTTATCATTTGATTCCCCTTTTTATATAAAGAACATGTTGGTTATTTATGTTTCATCTTCATTTTAATCTTCATTACTCCAAGATCCAAAGTTGTTATTTTTTCTAGATGATCTTCTTCTTAATTTCAAATAATTGGGTTTAATATGGATTGTATTTCCATAGTAATAATAGTGATCATCATTCCTTGTGAAATCATTGTTTTTGCATCCTTGAGATCTATGTTGTCTTTGTTTCATGATCTGTCTTACTCTTCAATTTATGAGATCTATTCCTTCGCTATTAACCTCTTCCGAAAATTCTTTTTCACCAATTATTAGAGCATTGAAAGCCATTGATTTCTTCTTTTCTTCCTTATTGTACCTGTTGATATAATTTTGTTCATAGGTAATGAGATTACCTCATAGTTCATCTTACATCATGTTAAAGAGATCCCCATCTTCTAAGATGGAAGCTTTGGTTTCCCACACTTTAGGAAGGCTTTTGACAAGCTTCTAAACTTACAGGTTATGTGTATAAATCATCCCTAATGGTTTCATCTCACATACAATTTTGCTAAATTTGGCAAACATTGATTCCATATTTTTATTTTCTTTTATTTTGAATAACTCATACTCATTCACCAGAGCAGCGATTTTTGACTTTTTGACTTTGGTGGTCCCTTTATAGGTTACTTTCAATTTATCCCACATGTCCTAGAATTTGATAGTTTTACATTTGATATTTACTCACGCACTATTAAGAAACAATATTAGTGAGACCTACTCTGATACCAATTAAAATTCAAAAGGGGGTAAATTAAAAATTTCCTGAGTCAACTGGTCAAGTAATATAGTCGACTTCCCTACAGATAAATATACTCAAACATAATAGAATTTAGAATTAATGATGCAAATAAATAAATAATCAGATAAAATAATAACACAATAATTTATCCTGATTTGGAACACCAATGTGGTGTGTACTTCTAGTCCTCTTAGATTTCAAGAGTTTCCTTTTAATTCATCAAAGTGGTATAGGAATACAGATGTGTAGAAACAAGTTTTGAAGCTTATTTTGATATTCAGATCTTGTGACACAACTTTGACTATAATAACTAAGTTGATTGTAAGAAAAGAGTACAAATTTATTATCATGACTAAGATTGAGATAGACTCAGATCCTTCATGAAGTTTTCCATCATCTTTTGTATTTTTTCTTGGCTTTTATATTATCGAGCTTCCTCTGCTTCTTTTCTTCATAAGGAAACCCAAGGTATTTCTTCTCAATTATGGATTTGAATTGATTCCTTGATTGAGGAAGTTTGCACCCTATGGTATGTCCATATCAAATATATTTATACTTGGTGCCACCTTTCTTTCTCATAGCCATACATATCTATATCAGATATGCCCATGTAGAGGGTGTGTTATCCTTTCCTTTATCCTTTCTGTGAAAGATGTCCAACCATCCTTGATTGTCTTGTTCAGTGAGATCTTTAATTGATATGGTTCCATATTCAGTGTCATCCTCTTTGGATGGATATTCCTTGCCTTTTTGTGAGATATTATTCCATCATTAGAGATCTTTTATATCCTTTAAGTTGTCAATTATTGATTTATATTTAAGAAAACATATTACATAAGTATAGAAGGCTAATAGAAGGGACAAAAATATAACTTTTGAGGTTTGAAAATTAAATTTTTACACCGATAACATATTGTAAAGTAGGATAAAAGAATATAGATATAAAGCAATAAAGTAAGATAGAAACATAGAGATATGAGATATAAGAGTATTCTTATTTCTTCCAAGTATAAAAATTTATCCAATAGTGTCCCTTACGTCTCTATTTATACAGCCATATAGAGGATCATCAAAGGGTGTCATAAATATGAAACTAATCCTTGAGAATGTGGAAAGACAAAGGGGTGTAAAAGATAAATGAGGAAGCAGTGGAGATGTGGGTATAACTATACATATTGAAGAATAGTAGCGGGTAGATACATTTAGTGGACATCTACATAATAGTAGTATATTTTATAACATGTTAATAGTGAAATAACAAGAAAAAAAAGTTTTTAGGTACTCAAAATTATAAAAGAACAAATAATATAATTAAAAACTTACTAAGAATTAGATGGATTGGATTATGATCCATATTTTAGACAGTTTGAGTCCAACTTACTTCAGCTCAAGTAACTCTTGAACTAGTTATTATTAATCAACCCATTTTAACCAATCTAAATTCAGTCTAACCCATCAATTTGATACATCTAAAGTCAAGTATAATAATCCTACTTTATCTCTTTTGTTACATGTATTCTGCATAGTCCTCTACTATTAGGCTATGATTTATTCAAATGTGGCTTCCCTTTGATCGAGCATCCATCTGGTTATTACAATGCAGTGGTGATTTTGTTACACCTTCGTTTGGTAGAATACATTGGAGAAAATGGAGAATGGTCCAAAATATCTTTGACTAAATTAATAGAGGCTCGAAAATTTGCGTGTTCCGCCTATTGTATAATAATTCCCCTACATCAACCTATTGGATAAAAAATTTCCTTAAAGTTAAATTAAGCATAAAATTGTCCTTTCTTTCTTTTAATGAAAGATTATGCTTCATAAAAAAAAAATTAGATTAAATATGTGGCATTATTTTTATTGGTCCATATATAATTAGACCTAAATTCATTCACAATCCTACCTATTAACCCAAACCCAATAAAAATACTCAACACTTCTTTATCTTCCTCCAATTTATATTTTGCTACACCCTCGTGTTTATGCTCTTAATAAGCATCAGCGGCTCTAAATACTAGTACAAGGCATATTTATCAAAAACCAATTAGCATAAATATTTTAGCCATGAAGTATCATTCTTGATATTAAAAAGTTTTAATCTTTGAGCACTTAAAGTCTAAATTATGAGATTTACAGCTTCTGCTATCAATAAATTAAATAAGTAAGTAATTTACGAACAAAAATTCTAATCATAGTAAAACCAAAAATGAAAAAAGACAAAAACTATTAAAGAATGTTTCCTGCAGACGAGTAAAGGCAAGGAAAGAAAGTCATATTAAGAAACTAAGGGTTAAGATTCATTTGAATGTGAAAGAGAAAGAATGAGAATTGAAGGAAAAATTTAGGAATATGCAGAGTAACAAGAGCTGTTGCAAACATGAGTTGGGCAAAGATGAAGAAGTGTGGATCTTTTAATTGGCTTGAGTTAATAAATAGCATTGTTAGTAAATTTGGGTCTAATTACATGTGGACTAATATTAAAAAAAATTATTTATGTCACATAAGCTTCTATTAAAAAGAGGCATATTTTAAGGCTTAATTTTAATGTTCAAGGTATTTTTGATCCAAATAGGTGATGTAGGGGTATTGTTTTATCCAATAGATGGAAGAAGGGCATTTTTGAGTCATTTCTAATGCATTAATAACACTTTTGACCCTTTTTTGTAAAAAAAATAATAAATGTATTAGCTCTGTGTCGACTTTTACCTTATTTGGTACACTTTTTCAACCTATGTATAACTAATGAAAGCATTAGATACACACTCTAGTTCTTATTAAGGTTTGGATAACTAATACATAAAAATCCATGGTATTAGTAATGCAACGAGTTCTAATACATGTATTAGCATGGTTAAAGACATAATTTCTCCTCAAAACCTTTTCCACATCTTTTTCGCTATATTTGTGGAGGTTATTTTTCTAAACAAATATTTTTTAAAAAATAAACTAGGCAATGGATATTATTTTTAATACATCAAATCAAAAGCTGAATAAGAAAAGTCCTAGCATAGCTCATGCATGCGGTGTCAATGGTATGATTTGGGTGGTTATTTTCTAAAATTTATACCATATCAATTCTTTGGTAATTTTATTTTATATAACCAAAACTAGACTTTAGACTTTTTGAAATCATCTCATCCACTCAGATTTTCTTTGGTACTATTTGGTTATATATCTATATGTGTGTGTGTGAAGTTAGAACACGTTACCATGCATACTGTGTCTTACTTTGACAAAAACTCTCTAGACATTTATTATTAAAAGCTGATGAATCAATAAAATAAAAATAGAGATTTATCTCATTATTTATGATAGAGTAAAACAATATTAAGAAATATAATTTATTTCACACAAATGGGAAGAAATCAATCAACATAAAACTACAAAACTTAATCTACTTGAATTAAGTACCAATCCAAAAAATTTAAGTCGAGAAAAAGTATCTAACAAGTTGTATTTTGTTATCCAACATTGCTGGAATACCCTGTAGATTACTAGTTTCAACAATCAAGATGGCAGAACTAATTTAATCTCAATCGGATTTATATAATAAATAACAATATTACAAATTTTGGTGTTAATTTTTTTAAATGAAAGGTCAGGTGCCTATTTTATTTATCCAAAAAATAAAAGTTTTGTCCAATGACTAAAGCCCAAAATTGGCCAAACCCAAAATCCGAAATAAAGAAAATAGGAAATTGTAGACAAAGGAACAAATTATCTACATCAGAAAAGGGTAAAGTGGGCGAAAGTTCAATCGAACTCCATAGAATTAATGGTCGATATGGCTCCTCAACTCCAGTGGTGCTCTGGTTAGCTGTTGTGCCATGTTCTGATGAACTATGTTCTAAGTTATTGTGAAATACCAACTATTGAACTTGAGTGATATTTAGTTGGGCATCAAAATCTCTCACTAATGGCATGAATTCAATCTCATTGAAGACTTCTTTATCTCAAAATTGATAATTTCCATAAATACCTTAGAACAAGAACACAAAACTCTTCCCTTTTCAAGAAATGCGCCACACTAATGGATTTCCCAATTTTCCTTCTTTCCTATGCAGAATGAGCTCCCAAGGGCAAATACCACTGCAAAGAATAGAGGTCTAATAAGTGCATCCTCCTACTGCTAATTATCGAATCAAATCTTATATTTAAATTATGAACTCGCTATTCTTGTTGAATTGTTCCTTGAGTACTTATTATACATTTGTGATTAATGTTGTTTCTATTGCAATCATTTGTCCCTATATGCACGTTTGTCCTTCTATTTTGATATTTTTTCACTCAAACATTTGGTATACTATATCTCTTGTAAATAACCTCCATGTTATTTTCTTGATTTGCATACATTACCAGTGTTTTGGGCCTTCTCACAGAGGATATAGGTCATTTATGACTCTTGCTGAAATTTTTGGTTTAGTGATCAGACAGTTCGTTTGGATTTTAGGCTTATTTCCCGATTTTGGAGCCAACATTATTTAGGATTTGGTCTCAAACCAAAACTCCTAGTAGATAACTACGAACGAGAATTTTGATACCACCATTAACTCTAAAATGTCAATTTTAGGCTAGGAAAACCCTTGGTTCAGGTCCCAAGGCATTTAGACTCATTTTGGTCTATTTGGAAGAATATGTGAAAAATAAAACTATAGTTGTGGGCCTCATATTTAGTCAAAACAATCTCGGATAAAAATTTTGGTGGTTCCATTGAGTCCAAAACATCAAATCCGATATGGTAGAATATTTTGTTTGTACTCACGGGTTCCAAATTAAATCCAAACACAGATTTGAAGACCATTCTAGACTTACCAAAATCTGGTGCATCAGGTCACTGATATGATCGCATATGCGATTGTCTGATCTCTTTTGTGATCAATGTATACGTGACATTATTATCCTTAAGAAATATTGGCCATATTAGGTAGTTATCGCGTGCGTGAAGTCATAGTAGCATAAGCAACATCCACCCCTCCAATGCCATATCACGTACGTGATATCAGAGTCACATAAGCGATAAGGGTGTCGCTTAAGTGACACCTGTACTATTTAACCCTCTTTTTCCTCCCAATTTTCTATCACTTCTTCCGCCATTTTTGCTCTAAATTTAGAGCTCAAAGATAGGAAAAAGTAGGAAATCTCCACATAGTTTAAGGTAAGCCAACCTAACTTATCTTGCTCATTTCCCATTCAATTTTCATCCTAATTCATAGTATGAATTTTAGAATTTAGGACCTTAATTCCTCAACTTTGATGGTTGATTTGGGACCCGATTTGTACTTCATTTGTGATCAACTTTTGAGTACGACTTTCTTGTCCTTTGAGTGACCTTATAATAGGTTTACTTTTGGATTCCATTTGCGAGCCCTACAGACATGTTCTAAATAAAAAAATTGACCTGACCCTTTATATAAAAATATGGGTCTCGTTTGACTCCTAATGATGTGTAGATTATGATTGTTATAGCATAACAGAATTTTGATATCGCATAGTAAAGAAGGATATTTTATGGATGATTTAAGGATTTATGATTCAGTATTGAAGTAGACTTCTATCTACTCTTCTTCTTAAGATAGTGTTTGATATATGTTATTCGTTAAATAGGAATGTTAGGATGTGATTATGGTAGGACACTGCGACTTAGTCAAATTAATGAGTTAGGGGATTGAAGGGTAATTTACCCTTTAGTTGAAAAAAATTTTATACTTTTATAATCCTATTACCTTATTTATATATAGAGTTAATTCATAGAATGACTATGAAGTTATTTTATATATGGAATGAGATTTAGATATTGGAAGCATGATTAGTATGATTAGTCTTATTTTTTAATTGTTTAGGCTATCTTGTGACTGTTATCTTGGGTAGAGTTGACTTAGTTGCTCATATTCTATGAGGAATTGTTATCTTAGGGCTAATCATAGCTTATTTATTATCTAGAAGTAGATATGGATACCTTAGCATAGTCTGAGGTGTAAATTGCCAAAGTATGAATTTTGGAGATTAGAAGTGTGCCCCTCTGGCTCACCTTACGCCAAGACGTTTGTTAGCTCTTATAAAAGTACACGTATGTTAGCGTGCTAGGAATAGTTGAGGATAATGAACCTTTAGTATAATGTTAATATATTACTCAATGGATTATGATGGTTTTTCACTGAATCATGATGTTATGGTCATGTTGGATATATATATATATATATATATATATATATATATATATATATATATATATATATATATATATATATATTGGGCCAAAGGCTGTGATTATGATGTTCTGATTATTCTAAATATATTATTGGGCCCAAGTCTATGTTTACGATATTGTTTGGATTCCAAAAAGTGTTTATCCTTATAAAGGTAGTAGTCGCAGTCTATAGACATATTGATGTTTATAATGGTATTGTGTGGATACTAGTGATGGCATGCATAGATTTGGTACATTCATGATCACTTAGATAGTAAATAGTACGATTCTAACTGAAAATATGATTTTAGTAGTCTTTTCCTAATAGGGGATTTATTCTAACTTTTCACTTTTAAAACAGATATCTTTATATCATAAATTATACTATCTAATGAATAACTTATTAGTCTTCGAGATTGATAATGATGATCTTAAAGATTTGACCGAGTTAGGTTTTAGTCCATATTTTACTACTGCTATTTACAATGATCAAGGGAGATTCTAACCCTTTTCATACTCCTATGGTGATTTTGTCTAGAGCTTATCTCGAGCAACGGATTAATAATGATATTGATGATATGAGTTTAGATCAAGTTCAGTAATTGATGATAATATTGATGATATTTGTGTCAAGTTTGATGATTAATGATGATATTGATGATATAAGTTCTGGATCAGGTCTAGTTATTGATGATGATATTGATGATATAAGTTCTGGATCAGATCGGTTATGGTACTATAGACTATATCTTGGCATTAATTCTTTCATGGGTGTTGCCTATTACCAGTATGCCCTATATCTATCATCCTTACAAGGGTTTGCATAGGTATAGATATGAGTGTTGCTCACAATATATTATGTGGAGTTTGTACCTATCATCCTTATGGGGGTTTGCATAGGTATAGACTCGAACTATTGTTTGTTGAATGTTAATTGAACCTTCTGAGCCTATGATGGTTGTGGTTTATGAATGGCTCTATTAGGTATCATTTTTTCATACTAGTTAATTAACTTGTATTTTTATTATTATTGATAGTATGGTTACTTATGGCAGGTTGATTATTGGACAAGTATTGAGATTTAAGGTATAACTCTGAGCTTCTTATCTTACAGTTATATTATTACACATGATTGTCCATTGGATAGGCACAATGGTTTTTGACGTTTATACTCTAGTCCTTTTTTCACAGTTGCTTTATTATGTATAGTTATATTATGTTTGGACGTATGGACTAGAGACCCTGATTATTCTAGCACTAGTTCCTACTATGATTAGGATGCCTGGAGATTCTAGTATGACTACTTAGTTTGTACTCTTGAGTTAACCTTGTTTATAGGAATATGTATATCTATCTATATGTATCTATGGCATTATCGTATATCTCTTCCTTATTTTATTCATGTTGTATATTTATTTATTGGCCTTGTATACTATTATACATCCTCTTGTTACTCGTTATTCATATATTGAACAGTGATATATAGTGTGGTGTTGAGGTTCCAGAGTATGGCTAGAATAGAATAATTCATCCTTAAAACATTCTTAGCCTTATTATGTTAATCCTGAATATGAAATTGATAGTTTATCCTTATTATCTCATTAGCTTATTATGTAGCTTGTCAGATATTGGAGTCTAGCTTATTTTTTGCTTGGATGCTATATTTGCATTATCTTTGGATCTTGGTTGATAGTTTCCTATTGGATACCATGTGTTGGTACTCATATTATCATTTTGTAGCTTGCATATTATAATATAGGTTCTCACTGTTGTTATGTGCATTATGAGAAGAAGCTATGGTTTAGAGATATGTGATGAGCTCCTGACATTTGAAGTATTGGTATTCTCCTTCTTATTTACCAGACTAATCTCTATATTATATTTAGAGATAAGTTGTATCAATATATTTATTTGGTACTTTATTCTATAGTCTTATTATGTTAAAATCTCTTGTACTAATTCCACCAAATTTTTGAACTATCTTATGTGTTTTAGCCTTTTTATTTCATTTATTCCATATTCTTTATCTATTTTTCGTGGTAGTCCATTACTAGTATTTTGGACTATGGGTTGGCTTGTCTGCTTGTGTGTTATAGTAGGTGCCATCATGATCGAAGAAATCGAGTTGTAACAAATTAGTGTAAGAGCCGAAGTTTACGTATATGTCGGTATGAGAGCTAAATGTCTATTCAAGGACTACAGATCAGTGTAGAGACATTTGTAACCTATCTTTGGGTGGCTACAAAGCATTATTAGGAAATTCTATTCTTAACTTCTTGTCATGTATTAATATTTCTATGAGCCTCAAGTATGTTTTTTGACTCTATTATATCCCAGATAGATGATATGAAATTATCGATAGATGCAGAAAGGAAGCATGAATTTCTATAATCTTAGTGCGGCATCAAACTAGGGAGTCATGAATGGATGTCGATGATATTCAACTTTAGTTAGGGAATTTAGGGACAGCCTAAAATTTGGTAGAGTTCGCGACTGCTCTAGCCTTTTGAGATTAAGTATTAGGGATTCTGAGCCTCTTTTTGGATGCCTTACAACCAGGGATGGCATTTAGTTCATCGAGTAGTTTTTTGGATAGAGTTGGGTTTATTGGTGTTCATCAGGGTTTTGTAATAATCTCAAAGTATGAGATTGGGTCTCTTGAGTAGGCTAGGCATAGGCTATATCTTTCATAGAATGATATGGTGTGCGGATTTATTAGAGGGTTAGCATTGTCACTTTGTTTGGCATTAGAGCATTTGATAGTAGCTAGGTTTTTTTCTTATCAGGTTATTGATCATACGAGAGCCACAGAGATAGCATGTATTAGGATTTATGGGGTGGTACTAAGAGTCCATATTACTAGTACAGTGTTATTGGTATTTCATTACAAAATGAGGGTCCTCTCAGTGAGGGTCAAGTTTTTTACAACTTATCAATTCTGCATATAGCATTCAGACTATAGGTGACTATTAGGTCAGTCATGATGGTCATAATAGGCAGAGTTCTCATTGGATTTTTTTAAGTATTTGGTATGGGACTTTAGGTCGTAGTGGTAGCTTTGGATCAATAAGGGAAACACTCAGAGTATTTCAGAAGCATGTTATAATTGCAGTGAGATTGGTCGTTGGTCTAGAGAGTGCCCTAGATGTGAATTAGTTCTTAAAAAAAGTTAGAACATGTCCCCTGCCAGCCTAGAATTCCTGAGTTGCGTGATGATTTTGTGAAGGATGGTCATTGTATTAGAGAGTTCCCTCAATGATAATTAGTCATCCAGTTGGGGTCATCTCATGTTTTATGCCAGGTTAGGGCTTTAGGGGTTTCCTATAATTGTAGAAAGATTGGCCACTAGTCCATAGAGTGTCCTCGACATAGGATTATTGGTCATTCATCTCCTTAAAATTAGTCTCATAGTGTTGTGGCCCTGTCTATAAGAGATAGCGCGCTTAGAGCCTTAGTTGATGACGTAGTCAGTCAGTCCAAGTTTGGACCTATTCAGATTTGTTCTCCCTCAGACTCATCAGGCATGTGACTCCAAATTTCACTGTGATAGGTGTGCTTATATTTCCTACCTTTACATTTTTATTTTATGTGTACTGGGGTTCTCGTATCCGTCATTATTATATGTTTTGGTAGGTTTATATTGGTTGTTATATGACTTGATATAAAGTTTATGATTATATAACAACCCTATAGAAGATTTCTTTTATTAGTGCATGAAGTTGATTTGTATTGATAGTTTCTCTCTATGGGTGTAACATTTAGGTTTGAGTCTCATTTACCTTAGTGTATTAGCCTTATTGTGGCCCTAGCGTGATACATGTTATTGATTTTTATTTCAAGTACTGTTTATTCTTTATATTGATGTTTTTTTATTATTGTTATTACTATTGTCATTATTTGATAAAAGTAATCCTCTCTTGGTAGATGGATAGACTGTTAGTATCTGCTAAAAATTTTCCTTCTTTGCGATTCTTATTCATTGGCTTGGTAGCTAGCTTCGCTAGGTGTTTTCTCTTTTATAGCAAGGTGAGGTTGGTTGTTTTTCTCTTTTGTTAGATGTTTAGTGAGTTCTGTTACTAAAGGTAAGTTGACCTTTGTGGTCCTGTTTTAGTTCTAGAGTTGGCAATTGGCTATATCGCCCATTCTTGAGTTGGGGATTCTTAGACTTCCTTCCTAGGTAGTGAAATTTTTTGCATTTTCTATCTATCTCTATGTAGTCTATTTTTTAGGTTAACCAGTTTGGGGTCTATTTTTTTATTTTGGCTAGTCATGGCTGGATTGTGCTTTTGATGTTGATGTTGAGGAGTCTGGGATTTATCTCTTAAGTTTTTCAGGTTCCTCTCTAGGTGATGGTTTTCTCTTGGTATTGGTATGGAGTTAGATCATCCATTCTGTAGTGATATAGTTTTAGTCTAAGTGGAGTTAGAGAGATAAAGATAGGGAATCTTTTTGGTGACCACTTCTTAAGTTGACAAATTTGAAATTCTTTATCTTGAGTTGCTTGGTTCATTTCTAGTAGTAGTATTGACCTTGGCATTAGTATCGAGATTGGTACTTTCTTCCTCGGTGAGGTAATTTATGGGTTGATTGAATTATGATTGTCCTACTTGGGTGGATTAAGGAAATCCTCATTTAAGAATTTGTTCGGCCTACTAAGACTTGGTGGGGTGCTTATCCTTGGTGATACATGCTTGTGCATATTCTTTGTAGAGATGGAGTATTGGATTGATTAGTTTTCAGCTAAAGTTCCATTTCTCTAAGTTGCTAGATTTTATGCTATTACTAGTGCGATTTGCAGACTTGATGAATTCTTGAGAATGTTTTGGTAGTTCATGCCCTCTAGCAGATATGGAGTTGATTGCTTGTGTTTTCGGACGGTGATTTATCCTCCATAGTGACTTTGTTCTTCAGCTACATTTTGGTTTTTGTTCCAGCATGATTTAGTAAGGATATATTTGAGTTGAATACTAAGGTTGATTTGAGTATTTGGCCTTTGTTCAAGCTTGGCTCAAGTTTGGATTTGATTCCTTGGAATGGCAATTTGGAAGTTACTTTAAATTCGGAGTATGAAAGCTTATCAATCTTTATGTTTGGCTAGGGTAGTTAGGATCGAGCGATTCAGCCTTGGTGTCAAGAATTTACTTTGGAGTCGTAGATCTTGGGTGCAGCTTTTGTTTCAAATTTTTATCAATTGGGGTTTCACCTATAGGATGCTAAGGCTAACCCTTATCTACCTTGTTAATCTTTATCAGTTTGAATGGATTATGAGTTATAGGTGTTCAGATAATAGTCTGTGGACACGGTATTGGTTCCTTCAAATTTGACATTAGGTTTTCAGTTTTTGTTGATATTTTTGGATGAAATACTCAACGGGAGTAGTATGCTAGAGTTGTTTTTAGTATGGCATCACTCTAGATTGATGGGATATCCTAGAGAAGATCGCTCAGTGGTTAGTAGTTGTGCTTCGAACTCCTGGATTCAGATTCCATGGCCATTTGGGCCCATTTATAGCACTGGCATAGATTTTAGACCTTGGTTATCTCCATTTGTATGCCCAAGTAGTGTCTTATGTGCTTATTCTTATGTTTTCCATTATGGATTTATGGTAGAGATGCTTTCATTCTTTGGGTTTGCTGTGATGGGATTATGAGGATAGGACTCGGTAGAGTTTTTTTGTAGTTTAGAGTGCACAGCAGCTTTGGAAAGGCAAAAGAAGGTTATATTTGGATTTGGAGTTGGTTGTATGACTCATGCCTTGGTCTACCTTTAGCTTGGATGAGTCTTCAGTTGGTTGTGTTGATATCAGTATGGTATCAGAGTTTCTTGGTTTAGATTTGCATGCATCAGCCTTCCTCGATTTAGTCGATAGCCAGTAGGTGGTTGAGGTTAAGTTTTAGTTGTTGACAAAAAAAAAGAAAGTAGGATTAATAAGGGATACCTGTGGCAAAATCCCTTAGATGTGTTTTATCTTTATGAAGGTTATCTGGGAAGTCATTCTTGGAGCATGCGGGCCTAGTATCTCATACTTTTGAGCTTTTGAGATCTTTCTATCCATTGACTTTTGTGGATGAAATCCTTTAAGTAGTCGGTATTGTAATGACCCTTCAGGTCATTTTCTCAATTCGCATGTGTTTTCAGCATTTCAAGCCTTCTCACAATGCTACGGCTCATTTATGACTTGTCGGAACTATCGGTTTAGTGATCGTAGAGTTTGTTTGATTTTACACTTATTTTCCTATTTTAGAGTGTTCATTATTTAGGATTTTATTTCAGGATGAAACTCCTAGTAGATGACCTTCGATGAGAATTTTGGTAGTGTCATTAGCTCTAGAACGTCAACTTTAGGCTATAGGGATCCTTGGTTTAGGTCGCGAGGCATCCGAACTTGTTTTGGGCTATTGAACAGTTTATGTTAAAATGGATCTATAGGTGTGGGGCCCATATTTAGTTGAAAGGATTTTGGATGAAAGTTTCAATGGCTTCATTGATTCTGAAACGTTGAATTTTGTATGGTAGTATATTTTGTTTGCACTCACAAGGTTCCGAACGAATCCCAAACACTCGGTCGAAGATAATTTCAGATTTAGCAAAATTTAGTGAATCAGGTCACTGATATGACCACGTATGCGATGGTCTGATCACTTTTGTGATCATCAAATACGTGAAATTATGTTTCTTAAGCGATACTAGCAATATTGGTCATTTATCGGGTACGTGATAGTCAGAGCCACGTAAAAGACTATCGTGCAAGCGACACCTAGCACTATTAAACCCTCTTTCTCCAGCCAATTTTCTATCACTTCTTCCATTATTTTTACACCAAATTGAGAGCTCAATGAGAGGAAAAAGAACAAAATCATCCACATAGGTTAAGGTAAGCTAACCTAACTCATCTTGGTCATTTTCCCTTCAATTTCCTTCCTAATCTATGGTAAAATTCTTAGAAATTAGGGCTTTAATTCCTAAACATTGAGGTTTGATTTGAGACTGATTTCAGCTCCATTTGTGCTCATCTTTTGAGCACAACTTCCTTGTCCTTTGAGGGACCTCATGATGGGTTCAATTTTGGATTCCATTTTTGAGCCTTGTGGTCCCGTTCTCAACCTAAAATTTTACCCAATTCATTATATAGCAATATAGGTCTCCTTTGGCTCCTAATGAAATATAGATTATGATTTCGATAGCGTGACAGCATTTTGAGATAATGGCATGAAGATGAATATTTTATGGGTAATTTAAGGAATTGTTGTTCGGCATCAAGGTAGGCTTTCGTCTAATCTTGTTCATAAGATGGTGTTTGATATATTTTGTATGTAAATAGGAATGTTAGGATGTGGTTATGGATAGGACACCGTGAATTAGTCTAATTTGTGAGTTGGGGGCTAAAAGGGCAATTAACCCCTAGATATTGGTGATGGCATGCATAGATTCGGTACATTCATGATCACTTATATAGTAAATGGTACGATTCCAACTGAAACTATTATTTTACTACTCTTTTCCTTAAAACTGATTTATTCCCACTTTTCACTTTTAAAACAGATTTCCTTATATTGAAAATTGTACCATCTTAATGAATAAAGTATGAATCTTCGAGACCAATAAAGATGATCATAAATATGTGACCGAGTTAAATTTTGATCCATAGTTTCCCTACTACTATCTACCATGGTCAAGGGAGATTGTGACCCTTTCCACACTCATATGATGATTTAGTCTAGAGGTTATCCCGAGCAATGGATTTATTGATTTATACTCATTTAGACACGATTCTAGTCATGCACTCATATATATACATACATATATATTTATGGTTTTGAATTAATAGTTGATTAATGATGATATTGATTATGTGAGTTTTAAATCAAGTTTGGTTATTGATGATGATATTGATAATGTGACTTCCAGATTAAGTCCAGCAATTGATGATGATAGTGATGGTATGAGTTTCGAATCAGGTTCGTCAATTGATGATGATATTAATGACATAATTTATACACTAGGTTACTTTGCCACATTTAAATTGGTTATGGTACTGTAGACTATATCTTGGCATTCATTCTTGCATGCGCATTGCCTATCACTAGTATGCCCTATATCTATCAGCCTTATAGAGGGTTGCATAGGTATGAGACTAAGTGTTGCTCAAAGTATATTGTGTGGAGTTTTTATCTATCAACCTTAAGGAGAGGTTGAATAGGTATAGGCTTGGACTATTATTTGTTTAGTGTTGATTGGACCTTCTGAGCCTGTGATGGTGGTGGTTGATTAAAGGCCCTATTAGGTATTGTTTTTCTAAACTAGCTGATTACCTCATATCATTATTGTTATTGCTACTATGGTTAGTTTTGGCGAGTTGATTATTTGATTAGTATTGAGATTTGAGGTATGATTTTGGTTCTTTTACCTTACAGTCATATTATTACATATGATTGTCCATTCGTTAGGAACTCTGGTTTTAGACCTTGATACTCAGATCCATTTTCTTTATGGTTTCTTTATTATGGATAAATATCTCATGTTGTGACGTATGGATTAGAGACCCTGAATATTCTAGCACTAGTTCTTACTATTATTAGGAGGCCTGGATATCCTAGTGTGACTACTTAGCTTGTACCGTTGATTTAACCTTGTTTATAGGCATATGTATATCTATCAATATGTAGCTATGGTATTACCATATATCTCTTCTTTTATTTATTCATGTCGTATATATATTTCTTGGCCTTGTATGCTCTTATATATCTTCTTTCGCTCGTTATTCACATATTGGACATTTATATAGGTATAGTGTTGAGGTTCCTAATTATAATCTAGAATGGTATAATTCATCCTTAATACCTTTTTAGTCTTATTATGTTAGTTTCCTGAATGTGAATGGGATAGTTTATGCTTATTGTCTCATTATCTTATTATGTAGCTTGTTGGATATTTGAGTGTAGCTTACATTCTTGCACATAAGCTATTTATATTTTCATTATCTTTGAAGCTCCATCAGCAGTTGACTAGTGAGTACTATGTATTGGTACTCAGACTACACTTCTGCAGCCTGTAGATCATAATACTAGTTCTCATCGTTGTTTTATGCATCATTTAAAGCAGCTATGGTTTGGAGAAGCATGGTGAGCTCCTAGAATTTAGAGTATTGCTATTCTCCCTCTTATGTACTAGATTATTCTCTATGTTGTATTTAGAGATGAGTTGTATCAGTATATTCATTTGGTACTTTATTCTATAGACTTATTATGTTAAAAGCTCTTGTACTGACTCCATTAGGTTTTGGGACTATATTATGTGTTTTGACCATTTTATTTTATTTTTGTGCATTCATCTTTCATTTCTCTTGGTAGTCCGTTACTAGTAGTTCTGAACTACAGGTTGGCTTACCTATTGGTGGGTTATGGTAGGCGTCATCATGACCGAAGATATTGGGTTGTGACGTCTCTCCAGTTGTATAATGTTTTTGTATTATTTGGAATTTCATGTATTCATCTAAATTAAAGCACGTCTATACCTGCAAAACTGAAAATAAGTTTACTGAAAAAATTCGCTAATTGGTTCCCTCTTTGAAAACATACATGACCTTTACTGGCTGATTACTTATCAAGTGCTTAGTATTTTAAACCTCCATAGCTATTGAACGAGTCACTTCCCATGAGCCTTTACTTATTTTCTTAAGAGAAAATAAATTTATTTCCAGTTCGACTGGTAACAGATTTTGACCAATACAATACTCCACTCCCAATGTCATGCACTCATCTCATCTTTAAGGCTTGAACCATCTTCAATTTTTCTTAATTCTGCTAAATTTAATTCACCTTCTCTATTTAGAATGCAAAAGGTACATGCACTAGGGTCGGGGTTTCCCCTTCTAGCACCATCCGGATTGCATTTATACTGACCTATTGCTGAATATTTCCACCTCATAAGTTGACTTTAAATATATAATACCCCGCAAAATTTCTAAGCTTAATTCATCCTTTTAGTCTTGTCATGGGGTCTCAGACTTAGAAAATTATAGCTAAGTTCCCAGACTAGCTTATTTTTGGCCTTCAAAAGTTGGAAATCACATTTTGTTACCTTAATGTCCCTTAATGGTCCATATTTTTATTGATTCATGATTAGAGAGGTCAATAGACGTTCCCGAACAAGTTTCAGATTTTACGAAACTCGTTTAGACCTCGTTTGGTGTCCTAAATTAGTGGACCAACACGATCTTGGCGCGCCTCGTCGCCTATCGCATTGGTTAACATTGTTGCAGGGACTGTCAGTAGAAACTACTGAGGCTTAGCGCAATCATGGCGCGACGCGTCAAGTATCGTGTCAAAGCCATCGACGTGCTACATCGCCAATCGCGTCAATGCCTAATTTTCAGTCATTAAATGTCCGCGTCTTTAAGGGAACAAGGGTCAATTTCCCACCCCTATATAAGCCTATAACACGAGACTCAGCTAGGTTTTCACCAAAATATAGTTATTTCTCTTAAATTCCCTCAAAAACAAGTCTAGGTTTTCAATTGGAGGTTAGATCCAGGAGATTCCACCGTTAATCTTCAGGAAACTTCCATCTAAGGTATGTAAAGTGTTGATTCATGGGTTCCTTTCACCCATGATGCTCGAGAAACCCTTTCAAAAATATGAATTTTGAATTTCCATGTTATGAATTAAATAATATCCATGTTTATGTTGTTGTATAATTACCAAGTTGAAATCTTTAATACATATAATGAAATTATGTTAACATGTGGTTGGAATTCTTGTATTTGAAGTGAAAATTATTGCCACGATGTATTATTTTAATGTTCATGCCTAAGCCTCAAGTTATGCATGCAAGGTGTTTGCTAAATACCTAAGAGAATAAAGAATTATACTTTATGACTCAATTGTGACCAAATTGATGAATTCAAGCTTTACCTTTATGTTCACCATGACCTCCATGTTATTGTTATGCCTTGTAATGGTTTGGTGGAATGCTCATGAGATTAGACTTATGAAATTATGACATGTTTATATGTATTCCTACTCATGTGTAAGCTTATGACATACAAATACTTCATGAAAATCTCCAACTTTGTACTATGAATTGTTGACCATGGTCATGTCTTCAAGAAGTGTCATGTCTTGTTAGTTTCATGCTATCGAGTCCTGGGGGTACTTGTACCCGATAATTTAGTTGTGTGCCTAGAGCCAGTATCAGCTTCATGATAACCTCAGTCACGCCATGATCAATAGTATTCTCGGTCAGTTTCAGAACTCAGTAGAATTCAGTCAGTTACATGACTCAGGAAAACTCAATAATCTCATGAACTCAGTCAGTTAACGAAATTCAATAATATTTTGTCATTCCACGAAATACAGTGAACTCAGTCTAGCTTATCTCAGTATAATCAGTTCAGTGTCTATTCAGTTAGGAGTAGGATTCAGCACCGAGCGAACCCAAGGATAAAGGTACACACTCACAGTAGAGGGTGTGAATTTAGGGGTGGGCATATTTTGGTTTAAACCAAAAAAATTGAAAAAAAAAATAGAAATTTAATTTTGGTTTCGATTTTTCGGTTTTTTGGATTGAATTCGGTTTGTAATTGTAAAATTTTGATTTTTTGGTTCGCTTTTTGTTTTTTAAAAAAAAAATCGATTTAATCGAAAAACTAAAATTTTATAACTAAATAAATAAGATATATTTTATTTTATATATATTATATATAATAAAATATAATATATTATTATATTATATATATATAATATTTAGTAATTCACATTCACAATTAACATTTAACAGTAAATTCGCATACGCCGCGGGCTGTTTATAGGTTGTTTTAGTGGCTCAAATATTTTATGGACTATTTTGGTGACTTTGGACTGTTTTATGGACTATTTATGCAAGGTTATATTATATTTATTGATTAATGACGTTATGTATTATGTTAAGCTTATAATTATTTGATTTCGTTTCATCCATGTTGAGTTATTTATAGTTATTTATATTTGGGAATGAAAAATAGGTTTGAAAAAAAAAATTTCTAAAAGAACCCATCAATTTTAAATGCTCAGTTATGAAAAAGAGAGGCTAACTACTTTAATATTTCAAACCGAAATAAAGATCCAAAATAACCAAACCAAATTTGTAAAAACCAAACCAAACAGAATTTATTTCAGTTTGGTTATGGATGTCATTTTTGTCAATCCGAAAACCAATAAACCGAGCCAATATTAAAAACTCAAACCAAATCGACCGAACGCCCACCCCTAGGTGTGATCCTGATATGGGTGTACAAAGCTGTCCAATACGTTCTCGACCATTCACACGAAGTCAAGCTCGGGAGTTGGTACTTGATTTGCCAAAGAGCTTCAACGTTTTTAAGTGTGAAAATGAGCCTTGAAGTGTAATAAATTACACTCTAAGGGCACCCCATGACTGAAGGGTAGGAAGGTCATTTGTCCTTCATTTTGTGTGTAGTATAAATAGATGCTATTAGGGTTATTTTCAGCACTTAGTTCATTCTTCATATTTCACAACAACAAGTCTTGCAACATTGAATATTTCTCTCTCTCTTGTTCTTGAGAGTAGAATCTGAAATCTGTCCAACAAGTGTAGTTACACTTGTGTTGTTTCTTGGCTAGAAACTTGAGATCTTGAGGTCCATGAGTTCCTCTTGGTCTAAGTAAGAACTTGGTGCTGAAATATTTTGGTCTTAGGGTCCTTTCTTCAAGTTAGGGTTCATAGATTCTAAGATATCTTTGTGTCAAGTTACTATCTTTCATTTTGTACTCTTGAAGCTTTGCAGTAACTTAGTGAAGCCGTGTGGGGCTGATTTTCGATTCACTATAGTTACTGCCATTTGTTGTTCTTGTTGTTAACATTGTACTCTTTGTAATCTATCATCTTGTGTTGTTGAACCATTGTTTGATGTTATTGTTATCTTCTTGTTCTCCTTGTGTAGCTACTGTTTTGGTGTTGGTATTCCTTCAAAATTTCGTGATTATTGTTGTCTTCACATATTGGAGTTGTTATCTTTAAGCTCTCGGAATTGTAGTGTGTTTGGACTGATTTTGTGGCAGATTTGATACGCTCCAAGATAGTAGTGTATCATTTGGTATCAGAGTCATCTTTGATTTTGTTCTAACAAGATCAATCTTGGGCTTGAGACTTAAAAACTACAAAAAAAAAAAAATGAAATCTGAAAATTCCAGAAATCGTCAAATCTGCTACCTTTGTGTTCTTGGCCAAAAATTGTGATGTGTTGTTGTATGGGCCGAAATTTTCTTATTTTTTTTAGCTAGATCTTGTAGTATTTTGCTTGTATAGAGTGTTTCTAGTGTTGGTTTCTTTCTCACCAACACTAAAGGTGTCAAGATCTAAAGTTTGAGCTTATAATATTGACCATAGTTGTGGTGCCTTGTGGCTGGCTGTTTGTTGTTACTTGTTCTTGACAATTGGTGGTATTATGTTATGTTCTTGAAGAAGTTGTTGTTGTGTTCCTGAAGAAGTTGTTGTGTTCTTGAAGGTTGTTGTGGTGTTCATCTAGTGCTTCATCTTTTCTTACAACTTAAGACAATCAAAAGGGCAATATAGATTCAAAAGGTGAAGATGAAAAGATGTAAAGCTTGTTGTGAGAAACCTTGAACCCAACACTTCCTAGACTAGACTTCTACTTTTTCAGCTTTTCCTCATTCCAAAGACCTTGTTTTGTGGGACTACTTTTTCTTGTTTCAAGAACTTTGTTTTGTGGGACAAACCACTTTTTCTTGTTTCAAGAACCTTGTGTTGTGGGACAAAATACTTTTCCTTATTTCAAGACTTATGTTTTCCCTACCAAAAACCAATTGTCACCCTTTCCAAATAGTGTGAAGATTTAAAATTTCAGAATTGGTGCTTAAATTATGTGGGACCAAGACCCTTTGCATGCTGCCATGTCACCCATTAGCTACTGTTCACGTCACCCATTGCCTACTGTTTACATCATTAATAAGCTCAAATTTAGGTTTTCTAGTTTCTAATTGTTGATTCCTAGTTTCATTACTTGGTTCTAGAACTAATTAACATGCTAGTACACTTCTACTAGGTTGTCAATTAGCCCTTTTGAATGCCCTTAGTTCGTGTCCACGTTTAGTTGGGTGCTTTTTATTCGTTTGAATACGTTGTAACTTCTTAACTCCAATCCGTCGAGAATTCTTTGAGTTTCAAACAAGAATCCATTCTAGACAAGAGCTTTACTCATATCTTAAGGATTCACAGTTACTAGCCAATCTACAACATTTGTGGAGCTCAAGTATGAGTGAACCGAGAGAGTGTGAGTAAGGAGGGGTTTAACGCTAACTTGTTTGCTGATTGTGTAGGTAACACCTTTACATGGAAGGAAGCCCATCCCAAAGTGGGGGTGCTACTGAACAAGACACTATGAAGGCCACCCTTGAGGCCATTACCAGAAGTTTAGAGAGGTTGAACACGGAAATTGGGGCAGTGAGGGGAGAATTGACTACGATAAGTGGGAGATTGGAGCAAGTGGAGAGTCAAAGGAACTCTCATCCATCCACTCCTCATCATATTCCTTCAATTGGGCATGAAAGAACTTCATCCACAACTATCTCACCAGAAACATTGCACCAAATAATGAATCCACCTCTAGCCCCACTAAATGCCCCAAATCATACCATTACTTTCCCTCCAAACCAAGAAGCAAATAGACCACACCATTTCTAAACTCCTCCAATTCCACAAGAAGTATGTAGCCGTCCATTACCTCCAATAAATCTGAACATACCCTACCAAACTCCACCAAATCAAAGACCACCACCTCCACAAATACCAATGCCTCCAAATCAGATTCCAAATCACCAAAATAGACCATCTCACTTTGAGGAATATGGTAGAGAGGAGTATGATAGATATGGAGCCTTTGATGATGCTTACATGAGAGAAGAGGAGCTAAGAAGGGGCCGTGTTGATCCAAGGAGGTACCGAGGGTATGGAGAACGGGGAAATCAACACCAAGAAAGAGACGTAGGCATCAATACCATCAAATTGAGCTTACCTATCTTTAAGGGTGAAAGTGACCCGGAGGCCTACTTAGTTTGGGAATCAGCTTGTGACAAAGTTTTTCAAGTTAATGATATCTCGGAAGAAAAGAAAAGTTGTTATGCCATAGCTCATTTTGAGGGTTATGCCAACACTTGGTGGGAGTATGTCAAGCGTTTTGGTGATGAATTAGTTGATGGGCAGCCACCACCTTGGTTTCGGTTAAGGTACTTGATGAGGCAACGGTACCTTCCCGAGAGTTATCGCCATGAATTACTTGCTAGATTGTACAACTTGCGTCAAGGCAATAAAAGTGTAATGGCATATTATGATGAGTTTCAGCAACTCATGTTGAAGCTTGATCATCGTGGGGAACAAATCAGTCATGACATCATCCGGTTCAAGTGTGGGTTAAACAAAGAGATTTCCACTCATTTGACACTTCACAAATTTAATACCGTTGAAGGTATTTTCCAAGCGGCTCTTGAGATTGAAAGGGAGCTTAAAGAGAGGTCGTCGCTCAAGGCAAAGGGACAATCCATCTCGGGTTGGCCTAGAAGCAAGGACGTGATTCAATCCTCTTCGGGTTGGCCCAAAAACAAGGACCAACCCTCCACTACAAGGCTGCCCGAGCCCAAAACAGTCCATAAAATTCCTCTAAAACAAGAAGTTCACAAGTATCCAAACCCAAAAGGATTCCAATATTTCAAGTGCCAAGGTTGGGGGCATAAATCCAATGAATGTCCAAATCGACGTAACGTGATACTGCGGGAAGGGAGATTGTATTACCTTGGTGAGGAGGTGGGTCTTGAAAAAGAGGAGGATGAGGCCGAGCCTCAAGATGGAGAGGAAACTGGAAATAGACCACTTGATGATGATGATGATGATGATGATGGTGGTGGTGGTGAAGCTATTTACCCACAAGAAGGGGAGTGTGTTGTTCCAAACTTTGTAGTTAGACGTGCTATGATTAGTAAGGCAATAGACAACCCTAGCCAAAGGGAAAATCTATTCCATACTAAATGCCTTGTAAAGGGGAATGTGTGCACTTTGGTGATTGATAGTGGTAGTTGTACGAATGTCGTTAGTGTTGCTATGGTAAACTTTCTGAAATTACCAACTACACTTCATACTAGCCCTTACAAGTTACAATGGTTGAACGAATGCGGTGCATTGAAGGTCATGAGGCAATGTATGATACGGTTTAAAGTAGGGAACTACCAAGACGAAGTGCTTTGTGATGTGATACCAATGCAAGCATGTCATTTATTGTTAGGTAGACCTTGGCAATATGATAGGTCTACCAAACATGATGGGAGGACCAACCGATATTCACTTGAGAAGGATGGTCGAAAGGTCACTCTTTATCCTCTTTTGCCATCACAAGTGAATGAATTACATCAAAAGATGAGGGAGTTGAAGGAGAAGGGAAACAAACCCGAAAATGGTGAAAAGGAGGGGAAAACCGTGGGTGGGGCAGTAGGGACTTCCGGGACTGCCTCAACGTGAAATAGGCAAGAAAACATGGTGATGTTGGCTAGAAAGAAGGAACTTTTCTTAGATCATGATGTGGACATGCCTATGCTTCTTTTGGCTCATTGTTTTAATACTAACCCCACTAATTCTTGTATTTCTCCTTTGATTTCTTGTGTGTTGCAGGATTACGAAGATGTATTTCCTAAAGAACTTCCGCAAGGATTGCCCCCACTTCGGGGAATTGAGCATCAAATTGACTTTGTGTTGGGCTCACAATTGCCAAATAAGCCGGCTTACAGAAGCAACCCTACGGACACCAAAGAATTGCAACGTCAAGTTGAGGAACTCCTCAAAAAAGGGTATATCAAGGAGAGCATGAGTCCGTGCGCAGTTCCGGTGCTACTGGTGCCTAAGAAAGATGGAACATGGCGTATGTGTGTGGACTGCCGATCCATCAATAAGATTACAGTAAAATATCGTCACCCTATCCCTAGGTTAGATGATATGCTTGATGAATTGAATGGTTCGTGTTTATTTTCCAAGATTGATTTAAGGAGTGGCTATCACCAAATAAGAATGCAACCCGGTGATGAATGGAAAACTGCCTTCAAGACTAAATTTGGTCTCTATGAATGGATGGTTATGCCATTTGGCCTAACAAATGCTCCAAGTACTTTCATGAGGTTAATGAATCATGTGATGAAGCCATTTATTGGAAAGTTTGTTGTTGTTTACTTTGATGATGTCTTGGTCTATAGTAAGTCAATTGATGAGCATGTGATGCATTTACAATGTGTGTTTGATGTCCTTAGAAAGGAAAGGTTGTATGCAAATCTGGAGAGGTGCTCTTTTAGTGTTAATGAAGTTGTTTTCTTGGGTTTTGTTGTTAGTTCAAGAGGGGTCGAAGTGGATGAATCCAAGATAGATGCTATCAAAAATTGGCCAACCCCGCAAACCATTAGCGAAGTAAGAAGCTTCCACGGGTTAGCTAGTTTTTATAGAAGGTTTGTCAAAGGATTCAGCACCATAGCCGCTCCTTTAACCGCGGTCATTCGAAAAGACCAACCCTTCAAGTGGGGTGAAGAGCAAGCTAAGGCTTTTGAAACCTTGAAAGCTATGCTCGTTTCCGCGCCTTTATTACAATTGCCCAACTTTGATAAGACATTTGAAGTTGAGTGCGATGCTAGTAAAGTGGGCATAGGGGCTGTTTTGATGCAAGATTTAAAACCCATTGCTTATTTTAGTGAAAAGCTCAAAGGAGCAACTCTAAACTACTCCACGTATGATCTAGAGTTGTATGCCTTGATTCGAGCTTTGGCCACTTGGCAGCACTATTTGTGGCCCAAGGAGTTCGTGATCCGAACGGACCATAAATCCTTGAAGCATCTTCGGGCACAAGACAAGCTTAACAAGCGGCATGAAAAATGGATTGAGTTTCTTGAAACCTTCCCTTATGTTATTCAATACAAAAAGGGTAAGGACAACGTAGTAGCCGATGCTTTGTCTAGAAAACATGTTCTTGTGTCAACATTATCTTCAAAATTAATGGGATTTGAGAGTTTGAAAGAATTGTATCCCGAGGACCCTCACTTTGCTCCTATCTTTAGGGAATGCGAAGAAATGGGTAGGGACAAGTGGGATTCAGCTAGGGGTTCAAATCCCTATGCCAAGTTTGATGGATACTTGTTTAAAGGTAGACGATTGTGCGTACCCTCCAGTTCTTGGAGAGAGTTATTTGTGAGGGAAGCACACAATGGCGGTCTAATGGGTCACTTTGGGATCGAAAAGACCCTTGGAATATTGGAGGAGCAATTCTATTATCCAAAAATGCACAAGGATGTGGCCAAGATTTGTGGCCAATGCATAGATTGCAAAGGAGCCAAATCGCGGATCCTACCTCATGGGTTGTACACCCCGCTACCCACTCCTTTACTCCCTTGGATTGATATATCTATGGATTTCATGTTAGGGTTTCCTAGGACTAGACGAGGTCGGGATAGTATCTTTGTTGTGGTCGATCGGTTTTCTAAGATGGCACACTTTATTCCATGCTTTAAATGTGATGATGCACCTAGTGTGGCCTCTTTATTTGTTGATAATGTTGTCAAGTTGCATGGTGTTCCAAGGACCATTGTGAGTGATAGGGACTCTAAGTTCCTAAGTCACTTTTGGAAATCTATGTGGGGTAGGCTTGGAACCAAGTTGTTATTCTCTACATCTTGCCACCCACAAACTGATGGTCAAACGGAAGTGGTAAATAGGACTTTAGGTGCTATTCTACATTCCATGATAAAAGGAAAATTGACTTCTTGGGAGGAACACCTATCATTGATTGAGTTTGCATAAAACCGTGTCATACACTCAAGTACGGGACTGACTCCCTTTGAGTGCGTATATGGCCTCAACCCCCTTACCCCTTTGGATTTAACTCCTTTGTCCAGTGATGTTATGATTAGCTTAGATGGCAGCAAGCGGGCAGATTCAATGAAGAAGTTACAAGAGAAGGTGCGGCTTCGACTTGAGAAGAAAAATCAAGACATTGCGAGGAGAGTCAACAAGGGAAGAAAGAAACTCATTCTTGAACCGGGAGATTGGGTATGGGTTCACCTTAGAAAGGATAGGTTCCCATCTCAAAGAAAGTCCAAACTGATGCCAAGAGGCGATGGTCCATTCCAAGTACTTGAACGGATCAATGATAATGCCTACAAGATTGACCTTCCCCCGGAATACCAAGTACACAACACTTTCAACGTGTGTGACCTCTCACTAGTGGATGCAGTTGAGGATGACCAAATGCTGAATTTGAGGTCAAATTCCTCTCAAGATGGAGAGGATAATATGGGTGTACAAAGTTGTCCAATACGTTCTCGACCATTCACATGAAGTCAAGCTCGGGAGTTGGTACTTGATTCGCCAAAGAGCTTCAACGTTTTTAAGTGTGAAAATGAGCCTTGAAGTGTAATAAATTACACTCTAAGGGCACCCCATGACTGAAGGGTAGGAAGGTCATTTGTCCTTCATTTTGTGTGTAGTATAAATAGATGCTATTAGGGTTATTTTCAGCACTTAGTTCATTCTTCATATTTCACAACAACAAGTCTTGTAACATTGAATATTTCTCTCTCTCTTGTTCTTGAGAGTAGAATCTGAAATCTGTCCAACAAGTGTAGTTACACTTGTGTTGTTTCTTGGCTAAAAACTTGAGATCTTGAGGTCCATGAGTTCCTCTTGGTCTAAGTAAGAACTTGGTGCTGAAATATTTTGGTCTTAGGGTCCTTTCTTCAAGTTAGGGTTCATAGATTCTAAGATATCTTTGTGTCAAGTTACTATCTTTCATTTTGTACTCTTGAAGCTTTGCAGTAACTTAGTGAAGCCGTGTGGGGCTGATTTTTGATTCACTATAGTTACTGCCATTTGTTGTTCTTGTTGTTAACATTGTACTCTTTGTAATCTATCATCTTGTGTTGTTGAACCATTGTTTGATGTTATTGTTATCTTCTTGTTCTCCTTGTGTAGCTACTGTTTTGGTGTTGGTATTCCTTTAAAATTTCGTGATTATTGTTGTCTTCACATATTGGAGTTGTTATCTTCAAGCTCTCGGAATTGTAGTGTGTTTGGACTGATTTTGTGGCAGATTTGATACGCTCCAAGATAGTAGTGTATCAGATCCTTAGAAGTAATCCTTGCATTTCAAAAATATGTAGCCAACATAGGTTGAGACATCAACACTGACAGTTAAGGGTAGATGTGGTGGACTTACACTGCCAGTTGAGGGTCCCATTGTTCTCCTTTGGGGACACTGCCAGATGAGGGTCACTCACAGCTTGTCCTTACCGGTGATGCGGTGTTGACATCCTTCCAATTGGGGTTACAGACTGTACCCCAACTCTATACAAAAAAGGGCCATGTCAGTTAGATGACTACTTTCTACAGTCTCAATCTTAGTCTCGGTAAAATAACTCAAATAGTTCTTTAGATTCAGGACTGTCAGATACAGTGACTCAGTTTAGTACAAAACTCATCTATTTCCATCAGAATCAGGACTATCAGACACAGTCACTCAGTTAATAGTATATTAGTTATACGAAACTCACATTATCAGTATTTAGACTCAGTAGTCAGTATTATCACAATCTCATTTACAGTTACGTATTCATGTATCTGTTCTCACATTCATGTTATTCAGTTAGTTGGTATTGTTCATGCATATGAGCCCCATGCATTCAACCTACCTCACTTTGCATACCAGTACATTCATACGTACTGACGCATACTTTTCTTTGCGCTATGGTGTTTTATACCATAGGTTCGGATGCTCAAGTTCTCGACTGCACTTAGCCTCAGATTTAGCTAGCAGCAGTAGATTTTTAGTGAGTCCTCATCATTCGAGGATAGCATGATTATTTCATTACTTCATTATTTCAGTTTTAGTAGACGAAGTTAGTTGGGGACATGTCCCATCAACTCTATAGTTTTCAGACAGTTTAGAGGCTTTCAGACTAGAATGTTTAGACAGTTTATTTCAATTTTGGTATTGATATACCTTTTTTCCAGATGTTATGTTTTATTAGATATTTGAACCTTATGGTCTTTCAGCCCTTTTATGTCATATTTATACAGTATATTATGTAGTGCTCAGTTACAGTTATCAGCCACGGGTTAGCTTGTGGTCCTTTGGGATTGCTAGCACCGTGTAGCGTTTTGGGTATCAGATTCGGGGCGTTACAAAATAATTAGATTGTATTCTTCCAGAAACTTCACAATCATAGGCTACTCACTTGGTATATCCTACATCCATGAACATCTGACTTTAGCCATTAGATGTAGATTCCTATTAATCTCCATAGCTATAGCATGCTTAGACATCTTTCCACCATGTTTGTTCTTGTTTATCCTCTTCTGCACTTGCCATATGATAAAAGATGGAACTACTCTATGCAAAGGTCTCAATTTAGCTAATGGTGATTTTGATTTACGAAAAAAGGTCCCTACACCCCTGAAGCTCTTGCAAATACATTCCATAAACTATTAGAGTCGGGGGATTCAATAAATAAGTTATTAATGGTTTCCTATATATTGTTGTTGTGCCGTAGTAGGTAACCTTATCCAACAGCTTAATCTTCACTAGAACCTCTCCAATAGGAATTCTATGTTTCCACAATCTCCACATTAGGAAGGATACTTTGAAGGGAATTCCCTTTTCCCAAATATTAAGAATCATCTCCTAGGGGTCTTTTCTTTGCCTAAAGAGTTCCCAGGTTGTTCCTACTAAAACTTTACTTGTTGAATTGGGCATCCACCAGGGTATATCTTATTCTTAAGTCTCAAGAACAACTCTAAGAGTTTCTTGAATATGACTGAACACCTCATCATTTAACAGCTCTCTCATTACTTCAAAGTCCCAATTACCTTGATGCACCAGTTGACTGACTTCGTCAAAGGCTTTAAACCTAATAACGTAAATCCCAAACCAGCCTCCTCTTTAGGCAGAAAAATATCATCCCAAGAAACCTAATGTTTTGCTCTTCCTTCTTTCTTGAAATTCCATAGAAATTTAGAGAAAGTTCTGTGGACATCCTCAAAAACACATTTGGAGGAATGTTCATAGATAAAATATAGATGGGAAAACTTTGTAAAACATTATTTATTTAAACAAATTTTCCACCAAAAAATAACAATTTGCCCTTCCATGCATGTAACTAATTTTGGACATTCTTTATAAGCTCTGCAAAATGTTGCTTCTTCTTTTTTGCATGCCCAATAAGGCATCCCGAATACATTAAAGGGAATCTACCTCTCTGAAAGCCAGTAATCAACTCCCCATCTTGAACAGCAGTCCTTGTAGTTTAAACTATAAAAAAGACTATTTTCTTTGTTGGTTTTTTGACCTGATTCATCCTCATATATTCTAGTATCTCCATTATCAACTGTAAAGAAACTCTATTTGTATTAATAAAAAGTATTGTATCATCAGCATAGGCCATGTGATTTAGACAATAACTCCATTTAGGCATTCTAAAACCCTTAAATCATTGTTGAATAGATTACTAAGAGCCCAGACCTAGATAAAACATCAACAGATAATATGAAAAGTGTTGGGGATAAAGGATCTTCATGTTTAACACCCCTCGTGGAGTGAATGAACCCATGAAATTTCCCATTAATCATAACAGAATACCAATTGTAAGCCAAAAGTCTCCATATTTTAACCTCACCAATCTATCTAAGACTATCTTTTCTAATTCCTTGATCAACAAAAACCCATTCAACTCTGTCATACTCCTTGGTTGGCCATATCAAGATTAATAACCATGTTGGCTGGTTTTTCTCTCTTTCTAATATCAGTAATAATTTCCTGCACTTGCAAAACATTCTTAGTGATTTTTCTTCCCATCATAAAACTAGATTGAATTTGTGATACAATTTTAGGAAATAGAGCTTCTAAACTATCATTCAATTGTCTTAAGATCACTTTATTAAGAAATTACACAAACTAATTAGTTTTAAATCATAAATGTCTGAATGACATCTTTTCTGGAAGTAACACTAAGTTAGTATGCATAACTTATTTTAATAAAGTGGATCCTTTAAAAAAAAAAAAGGGGTTGAACAACCTCCAAAATGTCTTTTCCGACAATGTCTAAACATGTTTGATAAAAATGGCTTGTGAACCCATCTGGACCACATGCACTATCTCCATTCAACTCATAGACTGCCTTTGTGACCTCTTCTTCACTAGGCAAAGCATTCAACATGTTATTTTCCTCTTCAGTAATCATGGAAGAGATATGCTTCAATAAATACAACTCATTTGAATATGGAAACCCTAAGAATTTTCCCTGTAAAACCATTCTACCTCCTCTGCAATTTGTTCATCACCTTCTTCCCAAGAGTCATCACACCTTTTTATTATTTTTAGATGCAATTATTTTCTTCTACCTCTAATCAAAAATGAAAAAATTTAGTATTTTTATCACCTTTAGTGGACCATTGAATATTATTTTTATGCCTCCAAAACTCCTCCTCATAATGAATGTATTGTTTGAACTTAGCTTGAGCCTTTTGCAATACTACCCTATTAAATGCAAATGGGTTTTCCTAAAATAGATCTGCCTTAATTTATCCCCAAATGTTTCAATATTCCACCTGGACAAAGTTTACTTGGTAATCTTTGTTTTTCTTTAATCTGCTAAAGGTATCACCATTATCAGTATTAACCCAAATTTCTCTAATGACATCTTTGAAATCCTCCTTCTCTGCTCAAATCTTAAAAACCTAAAAGGTTTTGGAAATTATTGCATCTCCCCTCCCCAAGGACATTAGAACAGGTTCTGGCCAAGTGTTGTAACTCCACATTGTCATACACATCAATAACAACCTAATTTATAACAACTCTTACTAATCTCTTAAATATACACTACACATTAGCTCTACCATTCCACCAAGTAAAAGGACTACCAATGAATTGGATATCGAAAAGGTCATAGGAAGTAATACAAAAAGCAAAATCTTTTTATTCTTAAGGATATACAAGAAGACCACCAATCTTCTCCTCCTCACCCAATTTTACATTGAAATCACCACCCACTAGACAAGGCATAGAAGTAGACTAGCTTAATACATAGAGGTCATCCCAAAAACTCAGCCTTTCTAAAGCATAACATTTAGAATAAATCATGGTAATTATCACTTGTTTAACTTCCAACATAGTTAATTAAAGAGTAAGCTGATGTTTAAAGGCAAATATTAGATCAACTTGAATATGCTCTTAAACAAAGACCCAAATTTCCCCATTAACATAGAAATTTACATAATGCATGCCCAGACTACTTTTAAATTTCTTAATGTGTCTTGTATCATGGAAAGGTTCCATTAGAGAAATCAAACGAAATTTATGATGGGTAAATAACATTTAAACTCTGTGAAGCATAACCCGAAGTTAGATGCAATACGCTAACTTGGTAGAAAATAGACTAAAAACCAGAAATTAACAATTAAAGACTTAAATAGCAATAATACATGTATAAAGGTCTAATAGATAGATAGAAAATAAACAATCATCCCAAGACTCGGTAATATGAATATAAGAGCTACTACAAAGGAACTATAAGTACTAAATAGTCAAATATAGTCCTTCTCAAAAAGGAAAGACTAGACATAGATAAATAGAATAAAAAGAGTAACTTCAAGTCCAAGAGCTTATCCAACCTCCAAAATCCACCATACACGAATGTGGAATCATCGGTGGTAACTAGTACTTAATTTTGTACCAAAAAGGTATAGAAGTGTCGTATGAGTTCCAAAACCATGGGCCTACTGATCTAAATCAGAATATAAATATGATGTGATACAAGATATAATAAGTTAAGTCAAGATAAAAAGGCCGAACCTTGAAATAAGCTCTAACACCATTGTGCATAAATAAATAAATGCATACGAGATAATAACATAAAGATCATACCATATAACTATAAGATTGGCCCCAATAAGTACAAAAATATAAATAACCCAATGCAGGCCCCCATAATCCTGAAGGGTACAATCAAGGAAACTAAGAAACTGAATAGTTGTAAATCACCAAATTACCATGTCATAACCAAGAGTCCATCTGAACCGTATCATCTCATACATAATTCCTAATGTTCAAGAGGAACTAGAAATTAATAGTATCATCATCATTACTATTATTTTTTTAGCTTCAACCAGAGCTCATATTATCAAGATCATTATCAACTGTTGGACTAAAATTAGAACTCATATTGATAAACCATATCAATGAAGCATATAACCAAGCCATACTAATAATCTAACACAACAGATTATACCAATACTGTATCTAATAATTCATGCCCATAGGCATGTCAATATTCATAATAATAAGTTATTTCAATAATCATATCTATGCGCTATTAATCATATCTATAAACCATATCATATCTATGATCCATTAATCATATCTATAAGCCATTAATCATATCGATAAGACATTAATCAAATCTATAAGACATATAATATCTATGATTTATTACTCATATTGATAAGCCATTAATCATATCTATAATCCATTAATCATATCTATGAGGCATTAATCTTTTCTATAAGCCATATTCATATATAAGTTGTTAATCATTAAGCATGTTGATAAGCCATATTATTAATCATATCCAAATGTCATATTAATTATCATATAAGTCATCTCAATATGACTTATATATATAAGTCATATCATTATTCATGCCTGGAATTAGCATAAATCTTCTAATATCTAAGCACAACCTCATTAAATATAACTAATCTCCTTAATTCCTATGATGAACCTTTATAAGGCTATGCTATACATGAATAAGTCTACAAATCTAACACAAGTATTGGACTAAGGTGGACCAGAGGCACCCACTCTAATCTCTAAAATCCATTCAAGGAAAAATCTATCTAAGGATAGACTAAGGTGCCTAAGTTTATTTCTGGATGTAAAGTAAGCCATAAATAATCCTAAAGGAGAATCCTTCCCCAAACATGAATGATCAAGTCAACCCACCTAAAATAATAGAAATTAAGGCAATTTATCTTAACTTAATTATCTAAGTCCAATTTTACCCTAAACATAAATGGATAAGGGAATTTTACCTATCTTGAGTAACTAAGGAATTTTCATTTTAAACATGAACCATGGAGCCTAATTCACCTAAGGTATGAATAACTACGCTAATTATATTATATCCTAGGATTTGGACCCTTGAAAAATTCCAAAGTTTGGACCCTTTTTGACTTAGTACGACTACAGGAAGTCATTCATACCCTTGGTTACAATTTGTAGGGTTCTTAGGTGGTCCAATCGTACCCTAGGTAGTAAGGATGGCTTAGCTACTGCCCAAGGTATGACCCATATTGATAAAAGTTGTATGGCAGCTTACGAGTGGTATAGTACAAGTCGTATGGTTCATATTTGAGTTGTCTAGTGTAATCTGTCCACCATACTATTGGTGGATAGATTGAGGTTATCACTCGTACCATTAGGTATGAGTTAGAGAGGGTGATTTTTATACAAATCAATAAGTGAGGTCTTGGTAAGGGTGGATACAAGTTGGGATACAAGTTGGGGTATCACTAACACCCTTGAATATAAGTGGTAAGAGGTAGTGGTACCCCTGGACGAGAATTGTTTTAATATTAATTCAAGGGTGGTTTGGATATTTCCTACTCCTAAAACCTTATGTCATCATGTTACATAGCCCTATATGGCCTTCCATATCACTTATAAAAGGATCATAACACATCAAGTACTCTCTCAAACTTACTCTTGGGAGATTGGAGGCTAGGGTTTCTCAAGTGTTCTACAAAAGGCTCAAACTTTCAAGTACTCTCTCAAACTTTCGTGAATATTTATGTATAAGGCATGTACTCCTTCCCTCATTATTATTTAAAAATAAAGACGTGTATAGTTTTCTAAATGTTGGTTTGTGAATCTATAATGGTGTATTTCAAAATATTTTTTAGGGTCATTATGCATATGGTTTGGTATTGGTTTAAACTATATTTGTACATGTTTTTGGTAATGGTTTACATGTGTGGTTGTTTTTTGTTATGGTTTAACTAATGGGTCATTAGTAACCCTAATTATAGTAGTTTATATATTGGTTTTGGTGTTGATAAAGGTATACCCTCAACATGTTTGATAAAATACTTCAAAGAATATTTTTACTCTATTATTGAACTTTCATTGGAACTCTTGCATGGCTTGGTTTGGTAATGGAACTCTAAATAGTTTTGGATGGTTTTTTTAATAGTTTAAATGATATAAATGCTTTAAATGATTGACATGGTCTATAATGGTTTGGAATGGTGTAAAAGGTAAAGGTTTTGGTGGCCATGGCATGTCTATTTTGAAAACCTTGTGGGATACATGGAAATCACTCAAGTGAATACATTAATTGAATTAGTTTAAATGGTTTACAAAGGTTAAAGTCTTATTGGTTTTTCTTGTGGAGTACATGAAAGTCTCCCAAGAGGTTAATATGGTAACAGAAAGGGCACTTGAGAGTCTTCTATACCTAAATGGTTTGGCTATGGATATTACTTTCAAGTAATGGGGTGATATAACGATACCACTAATATTGGCCTTGGTAAATAAATGGATTTTGGTTGGACATGGCTTTAATTTAGGCATTAATCATAGTATGTGTAACTAAGTCATAAAAGGTGGAGGTTCTGGGGGAACCAAACCTAGAAACTCATATTTGTCGATATGAGGGGTGTTTGATGGCTACGTGCGAATGTCATATTTTATGATGGAGGGACATACTAGTCATCCCATGGGATATTTCTTGGATGTGTGGCTACACGCACTATGACTCTTTTAGCAGAGAGAAATAAACCCATACAACCCATGGATGTAATTAAATGGCAATGTTACACAGCCTAGGTAAAGGTTTTAATGGCATGCTAAACCTGGTTCCCAAACCCGACATGGTTATATATATATGTGTATGGTTTTATTCATTGGATGGTTTTTACTTGCCTTTTTAAATGGCATTATTTTATCCTTATATTGAGTGTTTGCTAGTATTTACCCACTAACCTTTTTACTGCCAGCTGTATACCCACGCTATGCAGGAACCGACCATTCTATTCTTCTTACTTAGTAATCAAATTTAGGATCAGCCCTTGGATTAAAGTGGCGATCTTCCATAGTTTTTTGAAGGTGCCTATTTCATATCATAGTTTACATTATATAATTTTTATCTTTCATACACTTTGGTTTTAGCTATGGTCAGGGGCATGACCCGACTAGGTATCTATAGTTTGTTTAGAGGCTTTGTATGGACAACTGTGGACTTGGGTATGGCAGGGATGGTTTATGTTATTTATACATACATTGGCTTATTATTAAACATGCTTTTGGCTTATGGTTTCTGCATTACCTTGGTTGGTTATTTGGTGGTTGGACTTGATTGGGTTTGTCTTGGTTATAGAATTATCCCAGAGTCTTTATATGGTTGTACATGCTATTTTTTTATATGTTGGAATTTAGCCAATTCAAGGTACATATTTAGGGGTTGGGTTGGATAATGGGGGCAGTTCTCAGTCCTGGTTGGGCTTCGAATTGCCTATTATGCCTAGGCCCTATTTGGGTCATAACAAGTTGGTATCATATCTCTAGGTTTTGGTGTCATAGGGCATCCATAAATTTGTGTCGAGTAGCGTCTTGCTTATGGATGTGACATTCACCACAGGTACAATCAAGAGGTTACAAAGCATCTAGGAATGTTTCACTTTCTTGGTTATTCTACTTCGGGCTATGGAGTCTTGGTTCATTAAACTATTCTCCAAATATTCTTTGGTTTACTCTTTGGATCATGCCTTATCAATGATCTAAAGGTTCTTAGAATCTCACCTGTCCTACTCTAGGATAACATGGATGGATCTAGTCCAATTCATGGGGCATAGACCTGGTCAAGGGTCGCAACTTCTATTTTTTCCCTATGGAATCTAACTGTTCTCCACTGATCCTATCTTGTAATATTGAACTCATTCTCTATTACCTTAAGAAGGGGTTACTAATACCGATTTTACTCACTCTACTAGTCCATTGATCTAAATAGTAGCAACGTCATCATGCCAGTACAATCTTATTATATGGAAAGAAATAAGGTAAAGTTGGAAATAGGCAAGGAAAAGAGTCATAATTTCCTGGATAAATAAGAATATTCCATAAGGGTTTCCACTTGGTTAAATTAGGTATTGGGTATTACTTTTGTCTCTAACATGGGTATGTTGAAGACTCTTTCCTCTATAGTGTATGTGGTTTATTTGGTTTGGTTTTCTCTCTATTATGTGACCCCATGTGTGATTATGTATTTTGATTTTGGTCCCAAGGGTTGTTTTAAAACTCTCTTGTTTCTCTATTTCTACCTTGGTAGGTGATTCTACGATTGTTAAAAAGTCTTTGGGGGTGTGTCATATCTACTGGTAGTAAAGAGACCTTGGTGGAATTATTTGACTCGGATGTGGTGTATTTCAATGTCATTCAGGAATGAATTGGTTGCACTCATGCTATTCATTATAAGATTGTCCAGTCTATGAAAGTTGTGTTTAGGCTCCATGGTGAGTCGGTTATGGGAAGGGAGGATGGTCTTTTACTAGCTATTACAGGAAAGGTTATATCATATCCTAGAACTCAGAGGTTGGTCTCCAAAGGGATGTCTTTGTTTTTTGGTATGGGTTAAAGAATTCTAACTCGGAAGTTCTTTCTTTGCATTTTGTTTTGGTGGTAAATGAATTTCCTGAGGTATTCTTGACGACCCTCATGGTATGTTTTAATGTGGAGGTTGGTTTAGGATTGGTCTTGTTTCGAACACTTGTCTAATTTTAATTCCTTCTTTATAGAATGGTCCCAATGGAGTTAAAGGATCTTAAGGAGAAATTAAGGGATCTCTTAGGTGAGGGTTTCATTAGTCTTACTGTTTTTCTATGGAGTATTTTTATTCTTGCATGCATAAAGAGGAATGGTTTTCCCTGGGAATGGATAGGTTATTGGTGGGTGACTACGAAATTAGGAGCGTCCTTCTTGTGGGGTGGACCTTATGTTGATATTCCCTTTTATATGGGGTACTTTGGTAGTAGTACATGGTGGTTGACAGATCCTAGGCTTGAATCTAGGTGCTTCATCCTAGAAAAAATGAGTATGTCAGCTCGAGAATAGCAATGCAAGAGTTGTACAGGTAAATTTATAGGTTGGATGAGATTAATGACTTGAGGAATATAATAGTGGAAATGTTGTTACTTAGGCTGGAGATTCAGGTTGAATGAATGGATATGGATTGGGGGTCTAGTCAATTGATAGCTTGGGTGCATCCTTGCCCTATACCTGTACTTTTTTGTTGGCATGAAATTGGCATATAAATTCTTGATTTTGAATATGGATTTTGGGCATAACTGAGGATTTTTAGATGATTACTCATTTAACTAATTTTTGATAGATTATGATGCATTATTCATGCTTTATTAATGTTTATTAATAATATGGGATGCATGGGAATGGTAAATGAATTTTAGGATACTATGAATTCCCCAATTACTTGGTTTTAGTTTTGAAGATTATATGTCCTCAAATCATTTATGAAAATACCATTGAATATGATTTTTTCATATGATTTGACTACTCTTAAATCTTTGCATTTCATAAATGGTTAAAGAAACATGAATTGGTTTTGGTTGGATTCAAATGATTTTTTAAAGGCCTTGATGACCATGGTTTGAGTTTGAAATGGTCTTAGTTTCATTAGAAACCTAGGAGTTAATTTGGTTTAATTATTTTTGCATGTATATGCTGGGCTCTAGGTAGCATTTGGTTGAATACAATTTTTAGGTATGGGAGAACCAAATGTCCCTTGTGTACATCTTTGGTGATACCCATTAGATCAAAGTATTGTGTTTGTGGATGAAAAGGGGTGAAGATTGGTAGTTAGTCTTAAATTATTTCTAGCAGTTGACTTTAAGGGAAGGTCGGGTTGCATATTCTAGTGGTTCTCTTCTACCTTGGTTAAGAGAGTTCCCTACTAGTATTTTGTATATTTTTATAGTGCTTATGCCTAAGGATAACTTTTGCATACGCCTTGTTCCCTAAATATGAGTTTTGGCTTTACATTACATTACTCATGGTATAGGTGGTTGTGTTTCATTTGGTGTCCATTTCTAAGGACTCCTTTTTGTGGTATGGTTTGGTCTGGATGAATCTTCATTAGGGTCTAAGTGGTTTCTATAAAGTACTTCGTGTCTTTGATGTTGTGTCATGTTTCAGGAAGTCTTTGTTTTGACTTAGGTTGTATGGATAATTCTTATACCTCGGTTCCTTAATGACGCTTCTTATGTTTAGCGTAGTAGTGGCTTGGGAAGCATGGTGATGTATTATAATGGGGAATGTAGAAGTCTCAAAGTAGGGGAAAGTCTCAGGTGAATACTAGAGTTAAGGTTTTGGAAGGTAAGGTAAGGTTGTTTTCATGAGAAATGATTAGGGGAGAAATAGGTTGTGAAAATCCTTTGTGAATTTATAAAGGGTGCTAGATCTTTTGATGGGTAGATTATACCGTGGCTGTATAAGTGGTAGGCTTGAATATTGTGATTGGTAGATGTACCTATAGTTGTGTTGGGTAGCTAAAAGGTTTGGTGAGGCATGGTTTTACCAATTGTCTTCATGGAATAATAGTAGTATTGAATTTGAGTGTTCAATTATAAGTTAGGGGTTTTGGTTATAATGGTTGGAAATAGTAGGTCCATGTCTTTTACTCGTGGTTTTCTTATAATAATGGGATGGAAGCGGAGTAGTGTTTTGGGATAGATGTAAGGAGTAGAGCCCGATGGCCTAGGTTAACTCCTTTTTGTTTTGAATAGGCTTGAACATGGAAGTGGTGGTGTATAGTTAGACTTAAGCTCTCGTAGTGATGTGTCTTGGCAAATTCTAAGTTGGATTGGACTTACTCTCTAGCATGAGTCCATTTATCCGGTAATATGATGTGTGTTGGGGGAAGGGTCCTTGGTTGGTTGGTTCCTTTGGTTGGTATTGGTATCTTGGATTCTCAGCTCTTTAAGGATCTTGGATCGGTAAGTTCACCAGTTGTGAATGAAAGGCATGACTTCGGTAAAGGTTCTGTGGTGGAACTAAAAGTCCTAAAAAGCCAATTGGGATGTAGAAGTGGACATGGAGTCCAAGGATCTACATTGGTTCTTTGCTCTAGAAATTCATGTGTAAAGTGTGTGTTCTTCAAACACATACTTGTTTTCTAACTTGGTTAAAGGAAAGGAATGGTTCTTCCTGCATCTTTGGGGTGTAAATCATTCTTGGTGTACGTAATGATCTTCTCATCTTAGTTTAGTTCTTGTCCTCTACTTTGGTAAGAGAAAAGTTTGATGTGTGTTGGTTTATTACCCCATGCTTGTTCTTACCCTTGCCCATCATTTGAGGATAAATGATCCTAGTGGGGAGAATGTTATATCCTAGGATTTGGACCCCTAAAAATTTAAAAACTTTGGACCTTTTTTGTCTTAGTACGACTCAAGGGAGTCACTCGTACCCTTGGTTATGAGTCGTAGGGTGGTTAGGTGGTCCAATCGTAACCTACGCAGTAAGGATGGATTAGCTACTTCCCAAGGTATGACTCATATGGGTAAGAGTTGTATGGGAGCTGACGAGTGGTGTAGAACAAGTCATATAGAGCATATTTGAGTTGTCAAGTGTAATCTGTCAACCATACGGTTGGTGCATATGATTAAAGTTACCACTCAGACCCTTAGGTATGAGTTATGAAGGGTGAGTCATATAGAAACCAGTGAGTGAGGTCTTTTCATGGGTGATACAAGTTGGGATATAAGTTAGGGTGTCACTCGTACCCTTTGATACTAGTGGTAGGGGGGAGTCATACCCCTAGATGGGAATTGTTTTAATATTAAGTCAATGGTAGTTAGGACATTTCCTACTCCTAAATCCTTATTTTCTCACATTATATAACCCTATATGGCCTTCCATAACACTTCTGAAAGGATCATAACACATCAAATACTCTCTCAAACTTACTCTTGGGGGATTGGAGGATAGTGTTTCTCAAGTGTTCTTCAAAAGGCTCAAAGGTCAATATTTCTTCCATGAATATTCATGTATAAGGCATATACTTCTTTCCTCATTGTTATTTAAAAATAAAGGCATGTGTATTGTGTTTTAATGTTGGTTTGTGAATCTATAATAGTGGATTTCGACAAATTGTTTAGGGTCTTTATGCGTATAGTTTGGTATTGGATTAAACTATGCTTGTACATATTTTTGGTAATTGTTTACATGTGTGGTTGGTTGTTGGTTATGGTTTAACTAATGAATCTTGATTAACCCTACTTATAGTGCTTTATACATTGGTTTTAGTCTTGGTAAAGGTATGCCCTCAATATGTTTGATAAAATGCTTCAAAGAATGTTTTTACTCTATTATTGAACTTTCATTGGAACTCTTACATGGTTTGGTTTGGTAATGGAACACTAAATAGTTTTGGATGGTTTTTTTTGCATGGTTTAAAATGATATAAATGCTTTAAATGATTGACATGGTCTTACAGTGGTTTGGAATGGTTTAAAAGGTAAAGGTTTTGGGATGGTGGGTCTATTTTGAAAACCTTGAGGGATACATGGAAATCCCTCAAGTGAATGCTTTAATTGAATTGGTTTAAATGGTTTACAAAGGCTAAAGGCTTATTGGTTTTGCTTATGGAGTACATATAAGTCTCCCATGAGGTTAATATGGTAAACAGAAAGAGCACTTGAGAGTCCCCTACACCTAAATGGTTTGGCTATGGATATTACTTGAAAGTAATGGAGTGGTATGACAATACCACTAATATTGGCCTTGGTAAATAAATTGATTTTGGTTAGACATGGTTTTAATTTGAGCATTAATGGCGGCATGTATAACTACGTCGTGGAAAGGGAGGTTTCAGGGGAACCAAAACTGGAAACTCATATTTACCGATATGAGGGATCTTTGATGGCCACGTGCAAGTGTCATATACTATAATGGAGGGATGTACTAGTCATCCTATGGGATATTACCTGGTCATGCGGATACATGCACTGGGACTCTTTCAGCAGGGGGATATGAACCCATGCAACCCATGGTTACGGTTAAACGGCAAGGTTACACAACCCAGGTAAATGTTTTAATGGCATGCTAAACCTGGTTCACTTTTCTGGCATGGTTATATATATATGTGTGTGTGTGTATGGTTGTGTGCATTGGATGGTTTCTACTTGGCTTTTTAAATGGAATTATTTTATCCCTAAATTGAGAGCATGCTAGTGTTCACCCACTAACCCATCTACTGGCGGTTGTATACCCACGCTATGCTGGAACAAGCCATTTTATTCCTCTTACTTAGTGATTGGATTTGGGATCATCCCTTGGATTGAAGTATTGAGGTTTCATAGTTTTTAGAAGACATCTATTTCATGTCATGGTTTAAATTAAATAATTTTAGTCTTTCATACACTTTGCTTTTTGCTATGGTCGGGGGCATGTCCTGACTAGGTACTCTTTGGTTGGTCTAGAGGCTTTGTATGGACAACTATAGACTTGGGTATGGTAGGGATGGCTTATGTTATTTATACATACATTGGCTTATTGTTATACTTGCTTTTGGCTTATGGTTTCCGCATTGGCTTGGTTTGTTATTAGGTGGTTGGACTTGATTGGGTTGGTCTTGGTTATAGACTTATTCCTAGAGTCTCCACATGGTTGTACACGCTATCTTGATATATATTCAGAATTTAGCCGACTGAAGGTACGCGTTTGGTGGTTGGGTTGGGTAACGAGGGCGGTTTCCAATCCTGGTTGGGCTTGGGATTTTCCATTACGTCTAAGCCCTAGTTTGTGTCGTGACAAATCACTTCCAAACTTACGATTTCAAGATAGCCAGAATGGTTCAACTAATTCAAATGATCCCATTCATATTCCAACTCCTAAATCCCACCCCATATCTAGTATAATATCATAATCATACTACATGATAGCTCAATCTATGAAGAAGGTAATCCTAGCTTACCTAGATGTCAAAGAAAAGCCTGAATTATTGCTAAATCACTAATTTTCCTTTCTGAGAAGCTTTCTCAAGGTTCCACGCTATCAAAATCACAATCTACTCATCAAAATTAGAACAATAATATCCAGATTGCACTATTGTGCTTTGAGTCAAAAATTACATACAAAATTCACGTGGGCCATTTACGAAATCGCACATTTGAAACCAACACAATGTCCCTCTATGCCAAAGGAATCTTTATCATCAAAAATGGGTAAGGAATATTTATCATCAAAAATGGGTGACTTCTGAGCTATAACAGTGCTAAATTCAAGTTGCCAAACTTCTAGGGATTTTAGCAAAAGTATGGAGAAATCAACCATGAAATAATGGAATCTTCCTGCAAATTCAATGGAAAACCACGTAAATGTATGATACTAAAGCTCCATAATTGCCCACAATTGATTCTCCCAAGAACTCCAACTTTTTAGGGTTTAAGATTCTAGAGAATGGATGAAAATGGTGAAATCAGGCTAAGTGAGTATTTATACCTTTTCCAGGTGCATGGGTATCGCTTAAGTGATACTTGTTCCTAGCATGCATGTCGCTTATGCAATTAGTAGATCGCTTATGTGATACTGGCTTCCTGGTAAAGTGTCGCGTATGTGACACTATTATCGCTTATGCAATATCTCTGCCACATCCAAGCAATTCTCTTAAGCGACAAAGTGTGTTGCTTAAGCAATACTTGTTGGGTTTTAGTAAATTGCTTAAGCAATCAAAGGCATCATTAAAGCTATGCACCAACACCAACTGAGACTTGGAGAAATTTCATGTCTCTGCCAACCCCTCGAGATTTATCTAGAATCCCGTATGTGCAAATGGATATGATATCGCATAAAATTTGAAGTTCCAAACTCAATGCACAGTCAAAATTTCCATCAAAGGTCATTTTTAATAAAAAGTGGGTCCCACACCCATTTGCCATTTTACATAACTTCCGATCAGTAGCCCAAAATCTGCTTAAAAGGCTCGAGACCCGAATTAAGGATCCACCTAACAAAAATTCAGCATTCTAGAGCTATTGAAATAGTCAGAATTAGCATATTAGATCATTTAACTAAAGTTTTCACCCAGTAGCCAATTTAAACCAGTGAAGGCTTCAAAATAGGGAATTAGCTTTAAAAACCAAATAAACTGCCCGGTAATCAAATTATCAGTTCTAACAAGTCATAAATGACTTTGGGCATCTATAGGAAAGCTCTAAATGGTGAAAATGAGCAGAAATAAGGGTCATTAAAATATCTACTACTAAAAGAACTTTTGTCTCCAAAAGTAAAGGATTATGATGTACTTGAAGTCTTAAATAGATGAGGATACTAGGCCTTTATCTCACTATCGATTCCCCAAGTATCCTCCTTTACTCGATGGTGCCTCCACTATACCTTAACTATGAATGTCTTTAGTGCACAACCGCCTGACAGCACCAACCAAAATGAGCATAGACCCCTCCATAATGGTCAATCACTCATCTAACTAAATTGAGTCCCATTTAAGCACCTTGAGATGGGTCAAGAATGTATTGCTAACTCATAGGCTACCTCACCAATTGTACGAAGAATCTCAAAAGTTCCAATAGGTCTGGGGTTGATCTTGCCTTTTTTCCATAACCTTATCACACCCTTCATGTTTGATACATAGAGAAATACTCGATCACCAACTCTAGGTATCAAGGAACAAATTCTATGATCTGCATAAGCTTTCTGCTATCTTTGAGTTGCCCTCAACCTATCCTGAATTACCCTAACTCTATCCAATAAATCCTGAAGCAAGATAGTACCACGGGGTCTAACCTCGAAAGTTTAAAACCATCCAATTGGGGAATGACATCTCCTACCATATAAAGCCTCAAAAAGTGCCATCTCAATACTCAAATCATAACTATTATTGTATATGAAACTTTGCCAAGGATAAATGCTACCTCTACTGATCCCTAAAATCCATAATATGGGCTCAGAGCATATCATTGAGAATCTGAATAGTCTGCTCCAACTGCCTATCAGTCTGAGAATGGAAAGTTGTACTAAAATCTACCTGAGTGCCCAACTCCTCCTAACATTCTCTCCAAAAGCTAGAAATGAACACTGAACCTAAATCTAAAATGATAGATATAGGTATACCATGCAACTAGACTATCTCACTAACATAGATACGAGCTAACCTCTCTACACTGAAGGACATCTGAGTAGGAATAACGTGTGTTGGCTTGTCAATCGATCCACAATGACCCAAATACCATCAAAACCATGGGAAGTACAAGGCAACCCACTAAAAAATCCATTGTAATTTGCTCTTATTTTCACTTAGGAATGAGCAATCGATAAATCAAACCACCAGGTCATAGATGCTCGGCCTTCACCTACTGACAACATAGTCAATGATCTTAAAGTTAGCCAAATCTCTCAACATACCACTTCACCGATAATATTGTCTCAAATCTCTATACATATTAGTTCTACCAAGGTGGATAGGATATCTGGAGTTGTGAGTCTATGCAAAGTTGACTGAATTAAGTCATCAACCTTTGGAACATAAATACAGCTATCAAATCTCAAGACACCCTCTAAACTTAGGGTATCCCTCTTGGACTTAACACTCAACACCTGATCACGAATGATGCAAAGTCTCTTATCCTTAAATAGGCAATCCTAAATATACTCAAATAGAGAGGACCTCATCTCAACACTAGCAAAAATCCTCCTAGGGTCTAAAATATTAGGTCATACCATCAAGTAGGCTAAGGGAAAAATATTTCGCTCCAACAGCCTCTGAGAAACTACAATACAAGCAAAGCTACCCATACTCACTATCATTTGGTTCAAGGTGTCCACTGCCATATTTTTCTTGCTCGGATGATACAAAATAGAGATGTCATAATCCTTAAGCAACTCCATCTGTAAGACCCCATATAATTTACAATATTTTATTTTTGACCCTCTTGTGTGAGTAATGTGAATTTTGTCTTGAATTATGCTTAGAGATATTAAAAGGGTATTTAAGAAAAGTTTTGAAATTTTTGGAAGGGATTTGGGGTCATTTTGGGATCCCAAAGCAATAAGTCTCCATGATAGTAGTGTGCCACAACGGGTAACCTCTATGATATGGGTATGTCATGGAGGCTACCCTTCATAATAGAGCATGACATACTTTTATGTAAATTTCATCCAATTTTTATTTTTTCCACTTGGGGTTAGGGGTTTTTGGTCTTTTTACCACTTAAATGACATATAAACACTTGGGTGAACCTTTTCCTTTAGTTTTCAAGATCAAAAACATTACTTTTCTCTTCTTTAATCCCAACCGAAGAAAGATCAAGACTTTTACAGAGAATTCAACATTCAATCCCAAACCTTTGAATTTTCTTCAATTTGTTCTATATTTCAGGCATATTGCTCATCCCTAGCTTATACTATTACATTATATCATCTATTTAATCAATATTCATGTGTTTTAATTGATGGGTTTGAAATTTGGTCGAGGGGTGATTGTGATTACTTGAATTGCTTTGCCATTGTTAAAATGGATTATTCATGCTTTAATTTATGATTTTTAGGACTGAATGGTGCATTGTTTTAAGGTTGGAATGGGATCCCACATTGGATAAATTTTGTCTTGATAATGGCATTAACCTCAACCTACTGTACAATATTAGTTTTGAATATAGTTGTTCACATAATTTAACTTGGTTTCAAACCCATTGCATTACATTAAATTATAAATAGATATAAATATATTTGGATGGCCTTGGTGGCCATGGCTTAGATTTTAAATGGAACTTCAGAGTAAGTTTGGTTATTGGACTGGTTTGGCATAGTTGAATTAGCTTGAAAGCATACTAGTATGATAATATCATATTGGTAAATGCCTTAATAAATGACTCCTGGGTTAATGGTTGGTTTGTGTACAACTATTTTTAATTTGGGCTTAAAGGAAATTATGTATCTTTCCATGAAGGAGTAGGTGCAGAGGGGATCAAAATTGAAAACCACAATTGCTGGAGTTGGGGGTCCATGTGACTGTGTGCTTGGTGTACACAATATATTTATGGAGGTCTATAGACTTGGTGTCTTTAGCCTTTCCATGGTTTACTCAATTGGTGTGGCTAATATGCACTTAGCCCTTCTAGTAGGGGGAGCTGACCTATATAGCCCATGGGTGCCTTTAAGATCGAGTGAGCTTCATAATATAGGTTTATACTTTAAACTCTCATGTTCATGGCCCTTGTCCCTATCATGGCATCATATATATATGTATATGAATGTGATGCATATGGGTTATGACTGAATTTTGGTAGTTGCATTATCTTATCCCTGCTGCTAAGTTACATGTTAGTACTTGCCCCATTGACCGTCATTGGATGCTACATCATTTCATTATTTAGAGTCCAACGGCTTTTTATTATTCCTGTGCAGTGTTAGGTGATTTGGTACTCCTGTAGATCAGTTGTGAAGTGGTGACCCTCCATATTTTGAAAGGTCCGATCATTTCATTTTTTTCTTGTTTTAGTACTTCTTATTGGATTCCTTTTTTGTCATAGTGGGGGGCATGTCCAGACTTAGTTTGATATTTTCATTTTAAAGGCTTTTGTGGACAAGTATTGGATTGATTATTTGTTTTGATTCTTAGAATATTTATTTGACTAATTTGTCTTTCTTATTACTATTTAGTTGGTTTCCGTTATATTCTTGTAATCTGCTCTTGAGGTAAGGCTAAGAGGGTGGTCTCCGGCCCGTGGTAGGCTTGAGAGACCTATTGTGGCCAAGTTATGGGTATGTAGCGCGCAACACTTATATAGAGGGAACTACAAGGAATTCAGGAATATTTTCTTTTTTTATTTTATATTTTGGGCTATAGAGTCTAGTTACCTTGAATCTTCTCTAACTCTTGGTTTACTCATATTTTAGATAATGCCTCCCCGAAGATCTAACAATCGTAGAAACTCTGTTGGAACCTTTATCCCAACTAGGGAAGATGTGGAGGGAACTCACCCTATTTATGAGGTACAGACCTGGTCTAGGGTCTCTTATCCTGACTGAGTCACTCCATGTAGGGTCCATGAATCCTTACTAGTCCTTTTCAGGATTCTAGGTCTGGTAATACTTATGCTCAGTAACCTCAAAAACATATCTCTAATGCAGAGTTCCTTTAGTCTATTAGCATATTTGCTCAGTCGGTGGCATCATAGTCTCACCGGTCTGATCATGCTAGCAGTTTTGTTAGTTTATATGAGGTTACTTGGGTTGGTCAGTTTATGAGGTTGAATCCCCCAACCTTTATAGGCTATAAGGTTGAGAAGGATCCTCAAGGGTTTATTGATGAGATGAAAAAGATTTTTAGGGTTATGCATGATACTAATTCTAAAAGTGTAGGGTTTACTGCCTATCAATTGAAAGATATGGATTACCAATTATATGAGGAGTGGGAAGCAATGAGTGTTGATGATGCTAAACTAATAGTATGGAATGAGTTTTTAGGTGCTTTTCTTGATCACTTCTTTCCTTAAGAGTTAGGGGAAGCTAAGGCCAACGTGTTTGTGAACTTGAAGAAAGGAAGGATTAGTGTGAAGAAGTATGACTTGAAATTTTAGTGACCATCCCATTATGCTCTGGAGTTGGTATCTAATATGAGATCTAGAATGAGGAAGTTTTCTTATGGCTTTTCCTGTGATTTTGTGTTGGGGTGTAAGGCCTCTATGTTAAATAATGATATAGATATCTCCAGGTTAGTGGCTTATATACAGCAAGTAAAGGATGATAAAACAAAATAGGTAGAGATTGGAGAAAGGTAGAGTAAGAAGTTTAGATATTTAGAGCAGGGTGCAAGTTAGTAAAAAAGTGGGAAAGATTGTAGACAGTGGACCAAGAAGAAGAATTAGGTAAATTCATATTTGACGGCTAGTTCTCCTTATCTTAAGACTTCTGGTGATCTTCGTTTTTAGTCAAGCATTGGTCCTAAGGCACAGGGTTCCCAGCCTTAGGTTAGTCGAGCTCAGTCATCTTCACCTTACCCTTCATGTCGATTTCTTGGGAAGCTTTACTAGGGATATTGTAAGGAGGGGAGGAACTTGTCTTTCAATTGTGGTAAGCCTGGATATCTACTGCAAAATTGTCCCATAGCTAAAGTTACCACTAAAGCTAATAAGGTTCTGGTTGCCACTTCTTCGGCTCCTGCACCTAAGGGTACAACTTCAGGTACGGGCAATGTCTCGAATCATCTCTGTGACCTTACTACTCATCAGGAATCTAAGGCATCCCAAATGTTACTACTGGTACATTACAGCTCTTTTCTCGTGATATTAATTGTCTTCTTTATCCAGGTTTTACCTTGTATTATGTGACCCCTTATATAGTTGTACATTTTAGTTTTGGTCCTAAAAATATTTTTGACCCCTTCTCTGTTTCTACTACCATAGGTGAGTGTATTACTTCTAGAAGAATCTATAAGGGTTATGTGGAGTCCATATTTCATAGGGAGATGTTGGTGGATTTGATTGAACTTGATATGGTGGACTTTGATGTAATCTTGGAGACGAATTGGCTCCACTCGTGCTATACTTCTCTAGATTAGACCCAAAGGTCAGTTTCCATTTTCCTAATGAGACAGTGATTGAATGGGAGGGATTTTCCTTATTGCCCATAGGGAAGTTTATTTCCTATCTTAGAGCTTTGAAGTTGATTTCCAAAGTGTGCCTGTAACATCTAGTTTGGGTTAAATATTCTAACTATAAGATTCTTCCTTGCAATTTGTCCCTGTCCTTAATGATTTCATAAATTTTTTCACGATGATCTTCTTAGAATTCTCCTGATAGGAAAATATATTTTGGGATTGATCTTCTATCGGATACCCATCCTATTTCTATTCCTCCTTATAGGATGGCTCTAGCTGAACTAAAGGAGCTAAAGAAGCAGTTAAAGGATCTTATTGATAAGGGTTTTATCCATCCTAGTGTTTCCCCATGTAGTGATCCTATGCTTTTCGTACAAAATAAAGATGGGTCTTTTCGAATGTGTATAGACTACCATCAGTTGAATAAGGTTATAGTGAAAATTAAGTATCCTCTTCCTAGGATTGATGATCTATTCGATCATCTTCAGATACCTAGGTATTTCTCTAAGATTGAATCTGTTAGGGATTTCACTAGTTAAAATTTACGGAGGTTCATATTCTCAATACTTCTTTGTAAATCCGGTATGGCCATTATGAATTCTTAGCTATATCATTTGGGTTGACTAATACTCCGACTGCTTTCATGGATCTTATGAATCAGGTGTTCAGGCTGTTTATGGATTTTTTTGTTATAGTTATCATAAATGACATTTTGGTGTATTCTAAAAGTGATGAGAATCATGCCAATTACCTCCAAATCATGTTGTAAACTCTTGAGGACCAGGAAATATATGCAAAATTTTATAAGTGTGAATTTTGGCAAAGTGTTGTGACCCTTCTTTGGCATATTGTTTGTAGTGAAGGGATGAAAGTGAATCCATAGAGAGTCAAGGTAGCTAAGAAATGGCATAGACCTATGACTCCAATAGACATTAGGAGATACTTTGGCTTGGTTGGATATTATAGGAGGTTTATGGAGAGTTTCAAATCTATTGGAGCTCCACTGACAAGATTGACACAGAAAAAGGTTATGTTTTTTTGGTCCGATGCTTATGAAGGCAGTTTTAAGAAGTTGAATGATAAGTTGACTTCCGATTAGTTTTGACCCTACCCAAGGGTATTGATGGTTTTGTGGTGTAGTATGATGCGTCTCGTGTGGGACTAGGTTGTGTTTTTATTTGTGATGGTAAGGTTGTAACCTATGTTTCACGGCAGCATAAGTGTCACGACCTAATTTATGAATCATGATAGCACTGATAACACTCAACTTACTCCCATGATTGAGTGGTGAGGCAATCATTGTCAAACAACCCCACTAGAGTTGAGGTCGAATCCACAAGGAGCGAATTATAGGCTTCAAATCTTATGAGTCTCCTAGTTACTAGAAGTTTACCCGAAATGATAATAAATAAGACATGTCAAATAAAATAGGGAGATTTTGATTTGGAGATGGTTTGAAAACTAACAAAGCATGGATATAACACTTTTGATTTGAGATTTATAATAGAGAGTGTCTTGGGATCATGCCTACCTAAAGGCAAAGTGTATGGGTAAATGATGGTTTGACATGAGTTTTTGTTATTGATCTAAGGATCGGCTAGGTCAAAAGTCATTGTAGTAAATCTTTCAATAAAACTACAACGATTTCACCCATTGGATCTTTCAAGCACCTAACAAGTGTGTAATTTGTAATCACCCAACACCTCAATCAAATATCCATATTTCTAGGATGATACTCTTGACATGACTTACACTCTCATCACACTTATTTCTAAGATTGCAAAAGATAGTAAACCATACACTTAATTGTCTACCATTACTTTGTCCCCCTATAACCCTCTTTCAAAGATTTTATGGGTTACCTCAAGTTCATCTTAATTCCTCTTTCAAGGATGACAAAGGGTTTCTAGAGTTTGGGGCTTTCATCCATCAAACCCATTCGGAGATTTGGGGTTTTCACCCATCAAATTCCAACTAATAAGCTCAAGCAATGTTGGAATCCATACTTAACTAGTAAAAATCATGCAAACCCATCAACACCCACACACAATTACACTTTAGTTCAACATAATCCCAAGACTAAATTGCTTAGCTACTCATGAAGAATGTAGAGAGAAATGTACCATGAGTATTATCCAAAACATTTATTATTCACAAATTCACTAAGAAATTAAGCCTCCAAGATTAGTTACACTCTTGCACAATTAGGGTTTCCTTCTTTCAAATCAAAAATAGTTATGAGGTAAGAAATACCCAAAGAAGAAAGGTTTTTTGCTTATATATGGTTTGGTATTTGTCTAAGTGCCTTTACATATCTGCCCATGGGCATATTCTCACTGAACCGTGATCTGACAAGACTGTCTACAATCGCGACCATGCAACCATAGTTGTGTGCTTTGATTGCGAAGAGAATTAGGAGATTTCTTATGAGTTGTAATTCCGTACAAGTTAGGGATCTATTCATCCTATTTTCCATGTGTCTATTCTTAAAAAGTGTGTGGGCGACCCTTCTTTGATAGTTCCTATTAAGGATGTTGGTGTTTTGGATTTGTTGAATTAAGAGGAGGTATCAGTGGAGATATTGGATAGGAAAGTTCATAGATTGAGGACAAAGGACGTTGCTTCTGTGAAGGTTCTTTGGAGAAATCAAAAGATAGAAGGGGCTACATAGGAAGCTGAAGAAGATAGGAGAGCTAAGTACCCATTCTTATTTCCCGCATTATATGAAAATGCCTAAGGTATGGTTTTCATTCTCCCTTTTTTTGTATTTTAAATTTGTCATTTGATCCTGGTGTATTCTTACTATTATCATGCAAAAAAGTCCTAACTTCTCATCTGAGGACAAATGATTCTAAAGAAGGAATAATGTAAGACCCCATAAAATTTTGATCATTTTATTTTTGACCCTCCCGTGTGCGTAATGTCAATTTTTATATGAATTATGTTTAGGGGTATTAAAAGGGTGTACTGGGGAAATTTTGAAATTTTTGAAAGGGGTTTGGGGTCATTTTCAGTAAGCCTCTATGATAGTAGCGTGCTATGAAGGATAATCTCCATGATAAGGGAATGGTATAGAGGCTACCCTTCTTGATAGCGATGTGCCATGTTGCTATGTAAATTTTGTCAAGTTTTTGTTTTTTCACTTGGGGTGAGGTAATTTTGGTGGTTTTACCCCTTAAAGACTTATAAAAACTTGGGTGACCATTTTCATTCAGTTTTCAAGATCAAAAATATTACTTTTCTCTTTTTTACTCCCAACCCAAGATAGCTCAATGGTTTTACAAAAAATTCAACATTCAAGCCCCAACATATGAATTCTCTTCAACTTTTTCAATATTTTAGGTATGTTTCTCATCGCTAACTTGTATTATTACATTTTTGCATCTATTTAATCAATATTCATATGTTTTAATTAATGGGTTTGAAATTGGATTGAGGGGTTTTGATTGTGATTACTTGAATTTCTTTTCCCATAGTTAAAATGGATTATTCATGCTTCAATTTATGGTTTTTGGGACTGAATTAGTGCACTGTTATAATGGTCGAAATGGGATCCCACATTGGATGAATTTTTGCTTGATAATGGCATTAACATCAACCCACTTTACAATCTTAGTTTTAAATATGGTTATTCACATAATTTAACTTATTTTTAAACCCATTGCATTGCATTAAAGGATAAATGGATATAAACAGTTTTGGATGATCTTGGTGGCCATGGCTTGGATTTTAAATTAAACTTGAGAGTCAGTTTGGTTATACGGACTAGTTTGGCATAATTGAATTAGCTTGCAAGCATACTGGTATGATGATACCATGTTGATAAATTCCTTTATAAATGACTCCTAGGTTAGTGGTTGGTTTATGTGAAACTATTTTTATTTGGGCTTAAATGGAATTGTGTAGCTCGCCATTAAGGAGTAAGTTTCAGAAGGATCAATACTGGAAACCACATTTGTCGGCGTTGGGGTCCATGTGACCGTGTGTATGGTGCAAACTATATTTTGGGAGGGCTATAGCCTTGGTGTCTTTATCATTTTCATAGTTCTTTCTTGGTTTTTTCGGCTAACACGCATTGGGGCTCTTCTAGCATAGGGCGATGGACCCATATAGACCATGGGTGCCTTTAGGACTAAGCAGGCTACATAGTTTAGGTTAATACTATAAACCCTTATGTTCATGTCCTTTTTCTCTATCCGGGCATCCAATATATATGTATATGAATTTGTTGCATATGGTTTATGACTGGATTTTCATAATTTCATTATATTATCCCTACCTCTAATTTACATGCAAGTGCTTGCCCCACTGTTGTCCCTGGATGATGTATCATTTCATGAAGTAGGGTCCAAGGGCTTTGCTATTGCCCCTCTGCAGTGTAAGATTATTTGGTACTCTTGCATATTAGTTGTGAAGTGGTGAGCCTCTATCTTTCGGAAGGTCCAGTCATTTCACTTGTTTCTTTTATTTGTTAGTAATTCTTTCTCGATTCCTTTTTTCATAGCCAGGGCCATTTCTCGACGTAGTTTGGTATTCTAGTTTCAAAGGCTTTTGTGGACAAGTATTGGGTTAATTGTTCATTTCAATTCTTAGAATCTTCATTTGAATTATATTTATTATTAATGTTTGGTTGGTTTCTCCTATATTCTTTTATTGTGCTCTTGACTTAAGGCTAAGAGAGTGGTCTCTGTCCATGGTGGGCTTGAGATACCCATAACAGCGATGCCCGGGTTTAGGTCATGACACCATCCATCTACATTGCCTAGCATTAAGATCTCTTTGGGTCATAAGATACTTTAGGTGCACACCACAAAGACAATGCCTCCAAATCTTAAGTGCAAAAACTACCACCGCCAACTCAAAATCATGAGTGGGGTAGTTTTGGTCGTGTACCTTCAGCTGCCTCAACGCATAACAAGACCCTGTTGCATCAATAAACAACCCAAACTAACACTTGAGGCATCATAATATATGATGAATCCTACAATAACAATAGAAAGAGCTAAAATAGGAGCTGAAGTGAGAAATCCATCCGAAAACCTCCTTTCAAGCCAATCTGGTCGTTAGTGTTGCAATTGTAGCAAAACTCTCAATGAACACTCTATTATGGTCATCATAGCTATTGAGGACATCATGCAAGGACAAAACATGAAGAACCCGATTATGGTCACATTGAGGGCATGCGGACATGCATAGGAGACCAACGTTGAGTCCACAATAGGTCAATTTTGTGTGTGGAAGGTTGATTAGGAACTTGGGTTGATGAGACATCCGAGAGTCCAAGTGATTAAGAATAATTGTGAAGGCCAAAATGACACAAATGATGGCATATTTTGAGGAGTGAAGAAGAGCTTGAAACATTCCATGACCATTCTATCTTTACATTCCAAAGCCGTCCATCCCCTTAAGGGTGTATTGGTCATTCTATGCCCCTTTTTTTAAACTCCATAGGCGCCCCTTTCTCATTAAGGGTATTTTGATCCCTTAACTTTGTAACAGATTATAAATAGACTTATTGTAGGTTTAGTTCATTAGTTTTTGTTGAATATGGAATATTGAAAGAATAAATCTTCTCTCTCTAGAGAGAGAAAGAGAGACTGAAATCGTAACTAGGGCATATCAAGTGTGGATTTACTTGTGTTGCATTTTGTATTAGAAACTTTGGTTCTTGATGAGATTGACATCCCTTGTAATTCCCTGAGACTACACCCTACACGCCACATGGTGCTTGGGACCACAAGTGATCCCAAGCTAACCCTTGTACTGGTATAACTCGTGAGCAACTGAATAATATACATAAATATTGAAGAAATGAGCTGAAGAAAAGACTTTAGTTGAACATCTTCAAAACAAAACTATTAAAATGATTACAACTCTGGTTATACAAAAAAATTGATATTAAATACATCAAGTATACTGACTGTCTATGAAGCCTCTACTAGTATTGACTATAGGTAGCCGAGACAAGACCCCCAGTTATCCCGAATCAATATTACTGAATACAGAAAACAAGATGCTACTAAAACTCTGATTGAATCAAGCCCTCGAATTAAAAGGACTCATTACCTACTGGCTGGAAACTGTAAATTGTCTGATTATGATATGCGCACTGCAACTTATACCTACATTATGAGACAATGTAGCATATAGACATATATGTGGATCAATACTTTTGGAATGTACAAGGTATATAGGGGTGAATGCATAGGTAAAACAATATTTGAATATTTAAATAATGCATGTTTATTGTAAATGGCTCACCTTAGGCTTAAATAAGACAAAAAGTGTAAAGTCATAAACATGAGTAGTGAAGCATAAGTATAAACTTTGTGAGCCATAACATTTAGTTCTAAAAGATTTACTCTTAAACTTTCTGAGGGAGGTTCTTCTAACCGACATACACCATTGAGTTATCAAAGAGTCCAACATCTTACCCAAGTAAGGAAAAGCTCACGTTAGGGAAAGTCGTCCTACCCTTGCCATCGGAATAGAACCTAATCTAAAGTGATCACTATCTGTAACTTTATCCATATTGGGAATAAGCTCAACCTATGTTAGCTCATAGTTATGGGTCATGTGACGTTAGACTCATACCCAACTTGGTGCTAAATACTACTCTCTTATTACTTAGTGCCCATATTGTAGGAAATCCACCTTAAAACTAACACAAGGGATTATAATGAAAACCAGTTATGCTTGTCTTTACTATAAGCTATGTTCAAAATAACAATTATGGATTTCATATCTTAGTTGAGGATCAAAGATCCATTCTTGCTTTAAATCTGAATATAAGTTTGTCGTAGAATGCTTACAAGCATAATCTTCTTGAAATTCGAATACTTAAAACTAGGGCTTAAAAACCATGATACTCATGTCAATTCATAACAAAAAATCATGCTAAATATGATTCTTGAAATACTTCAACAATAACGAATCAAGATAATGCCATCTCATTCATAACATAAATCTTGTAAGTTAAAAACATAAACATAAGCACTTCTTGATATACTACAAACTTTAAATTACATGATAATCACATGCTTCAAGAATATAGAAACTTGTGTATGAGTCCTACTTCAAAACAAGTAAATAAACTCTTAAAATCATGTAATTTTGGGCACAAAGGTGAAAGGATACCCTTGTTCATAACCCCACATACCTTAATAGGCTTGATTTGATGGAGAAAGCTTGACCTTGAAAGCCTTGGAGATGATCTTTAAATCTTTTATTTGGATTCTTGGACTAGAGAACTTAAATTCTTGCTTATCTTGAAGAGATGTAACTTGAAGTTGAAGTTCTTGGGAGGAGGTTAGGGTTTGTTTTCAGATAAGAAGGCTTTCTTGGAGAGAAATTATGAATAATGGAGCAAATAATGCTCCTTGAGAGCTTTAATTTGGTGTTATGGATGAATTTGGGTGGGGTAAAATGACCCATTTTCCCTTAAAATTATGGAAAATAGGGGTGGGAGATAGAGCGAGCGTCGCGGGCTAATCGCGTGCCCTCATTGCCTCTCCTACAAAAATGGCTATAACTTTTCTCTCGGGTATCAGATTAAGGAAAAATTGGTATTATTGGACAAATAATTCAATTATCTACAATTTGGTGGGTCTTGAGATGAAAAATTCAACGTATATCAAAAGTTATAAATGTTCAAAGTAGACCCGTATAGAATCAAATACCAAACTTTAGAGAATCAAAGGTTCTTAGGTCAATTTTGTTCGAAGTGATTCCTATTAACATTTTTCACCTCAAAAGCACTTCAAAAAACTAGGTTAAGATAATGACATATGAATTCGAAAGTAAATCATGGGATTATAGTTTACACATGTAAGAACGATACTTTAAAGTCTAGCCTAAAAATACGGGGTGCTACATTATCTCCCCCTTGGAATCATTCGTCCTCGAGTAATGGATAAGAACTAGTTGAAGTCTTAGAAGTATGGAATAATGTAAACATGATATGACTGCTAAGAAAGGATATAACTGAGATGAAACATTAAAAACATCCATCATGAAACGATTTATAAGCTGACTAGACTTTACTTACTATAAGGTGTTGATTCATGCTGAGAGTTTAGAACTCACTTGAATGTTCATGATATGATCTTACATATAGAACTGCAAAGTGATAACTTATGCAAGAACAAATCATGAGACAACGAGACTTAGATCATACAAGGGGTATTACACTGTCTGGGCTAAAATACTTGTAAAATTGAGATTATACACTGAACACTTATGACCTGAGTCATGACTAAATAGCTGAATCTGAAACATGATGCATGGACTAACATGAATTTGCAACTTACATATATGTGAAAAACTACCTCATATAATATCCACATTCATGAAACTTCGGCTAGTAAGACTAGACGGAAAGATGGAAAATAATATGAGCTTATTTGTCTGATTACTAAACTTGAATTGTTGGCTACACAGACTGAATCATACTGAAAGTTTACACTCAACTGGAGTATTTCTTCAACACTCTTTCTAAGAAGTCTTAATAACATTAGTGAGCAAAGAAGCTTAGGCATGATCATATCTTAGGAAAGAATATTATTATGGCTATAACTCTGTAACATGGAAAATAGGCCTATGAAACATAATCTAGGATAGAACATCTAAGTCGTATGCAATGCAACTGCTAATATTCAAGCTTAGCCACACTTCTCAAATACTCCCTCAACTACACTACTCCCCTTAAATTCCTTCTCATATGGGTACGTATAACTACTCTAGCCAATGTCTGAGTTGAACTACACACTCTCACCATGTTCAAGCCTAACTAAAAATCTCAAGGCACTATACATAACACTAGTCTGGCCATGAATTTAATACCTCATGTGTTTTCATAACTTCTTACCTCATGAATAATTATTACCACTTCAGCAGCTATATTCAACCTCTTACTAAACATTCACTAACATGCAATGCATTCATCCACATATATACAGACATGACATTCAAGTCTATCTTCATAACCACATGTGCCCTTCTAAACAAACACCCATACAAGAATACTCCTTATATCCTCCAAACCTCTATCATTAACAACCTTCATACACTACCCCAAGAAAACACACACAAAATTTTAACTAACCATGACGTGACTAAAGGCTAAAAATTAAGGAGGCCACAATGGAGCACGCGCAGTGGGCTCTGGTCTGCCGAACTGGAGCACGTACTACAAGAACCCTTACCAGTGGACTAAGGCATGCGAAAAGGGCTTATCCCTATAATGATACTATTTTGAATGTCCAAACACACCCTTATGCTGGTTTAAAAATCCCGAAACTCACCTGAGTGTACTGTTGACCAACCCGATCATGAATCAGCTTAAAAATTAATGTTCCGATGTTGGAAAGGTCAAAAATAAAATTATCAAAGTTTGGGAGCTTTAGAAATGACTAAGTCCCAACACTTAATAAAATTTTCTAGGTCTTGGACCCCTTTTAACATGTAATAGTAAGCTGAAATGAGTTTTGTCAACAAGAAATGTTTATTCTCTCCCATCTAGCAATTGCTCATCACTATAATAGATAGACTAAAGACTACAAAACATACAAAATTGGTTACTAAGATGAAAATTCCAGCAACCAAATAAAGAGAAAACAACACATAGAATGGAGATGAAGAAGAAGAATGCTTGAAATTAAAGGATAGATAGAAAGACCCTTACTCCTATTCAATGATTAGTACTAGAAGATGTTTCAAAATCTTCAACACACCTCACAAATAAGAGTTCAAACCTCTCTCTTAGGTGACCCAAAGGAAACACTCTTCCTCAACACCTTTCTTGCCAAATTATCCAAAACAAATGAAACCCTAACTTCAAATGTTCTTGGACCAATTTTTAGATTCTAAGAGCTAAAACTAGACACTAAAAACTATAATATAATATTAATATCCAATTTCATCAAAGTCTAATGAAAAGAGAAGCAAAATGTTCTATTTATACTACTAAATGCCAAATGACAAAACTACCCTTAATGAGCTAAGGGAATTGGGCGCCTCTTGAGTATTTCCTTGGAGTGCAAAATGTCTTCATTAACCTTCACTTGAGGTGCCTATTGAGTGCATAAGTTCCCCTCCTTCCTTCTCTTGGCCAAGGCTTCAAAATACTCTGAAAAGTCTTCAATTGCTTGCCAATTCCGAAGTCTTAACCCTTAGACAATACCTTGTGCTCTTGATGCTCATTGTGCTTGTATCATCCTCTCCATATTGAAGGAATTTGTCCTCAAATTCAGATCTTGCAAAAACCAAAGAGAGAGCAAAACAAACATAAAATCCTCTTGGTAGGAGGGTTAGTATTAGTACCACACTTATATCATCAACCTATGGTTGCTCACACTTGACATACATCCACCTATCCTTAGTTTTTGACATAAAAAGATTAGCATAAAGGATACCAAAGACATGAATAGCATCAATATCAAAAATAAGTGAGCATGACCAACAACTATAACCTTCATATCTCAAGAGTATTTCAGGATCAAATGGGAGTAGAAGACAAGGGGTTAATCCGACGTGACCTACTCCTTTCACTAGGCTACAAAACACATAATCATCATTATTAAAGAAAGGAAACCAGCCACCAAATTTACTACATCTACATAATACCAATTCAAAATTAACATGGTTATCATCATAGGCAAAGAGGTAGTATAAGAAAGAATCAAGTGTGAAGACATCATGCCGAGGGGGTACACTTTTAAAATACAACCAGCAATCCCTTATTTTTTCCATGTAACATTTAGTATATGCATCTTAAAGGATAGGGCTAAGGTAAACATCAAGAGACAATAAGCTCAAGCCAAAACAATCCCTTCCCCATCCCACTTACACCGGGATCAAATGGGTGAAGTGGCCAAGGGAATAAATCGAGGCTACTCATTAAATGTACTAGGGTATCACACTTACCCAAAGCATTATCAAAGAAGGAAACATGTACTTCTACACTAGATGTACCCAAAATCACATCACAACTTTTTAAACTCAAAGGAGTATAGAATGTACCCAAGTTACCTTGGTTTGTACAAGGGCAGCCCACTAGTGTGTGAATACTCTTGTCCCTTTGTAATGGAACCTTATTCAAGTTATAAGTACTAGTACTAGATGGACACAAATCATTCTTACGAAAAGAATTGATTTTGTCATCTAAACGATCAACTAGTGTTTGCATACTCACAACAAGAGTTTGGTCCTTATGCAACACAACAACACCAAGAGTATCACAAAATAAAGATTCACACACTTCTTTACTAAGAAAATCCAAAACTATACCACTTTGTCCACTACTAGCCACATCACGATATTTTAAGTTCAAAAAGGTGTAGAAGATATCTTTGTTACCTTGTAGACCATGGGAAGTCTGTTCTTCACTTGGGTTTGCATTATGGCAGTCTTCATTCTCCACATTACAAAGGATTATGTCAAGTTTTCCCTTTGGAATAACTTCTTCATCACCTATCCCAAAATTGGGACTTTCGGCCAAGGGCTTAAAGGGAACTTTCTTAGGCTTCTCCTCGGGACTTCTAGGGTCTTAAATCTGCACATGAGAACAGAAAATACTACGTAAAATGCTAGCATTTGGGTTATTGAATAATATGGGTCCTTTAAGAACAAGATCCACAATCAAGCATTTTTTTCCCTTTCCAACCTCACTACCCATGGTTTCCCCTTCCTTTTCCCTTCTTTCTTCACATTCTTCTTGTACCTCACCATTCATTTTCTCTCCATCTTGAGGCTTGGCCTCACTCTCTTTGGTTTCTAACTCATGGAGAGGAGTCATTGGATTTTGTAAAGTATAGGATCTTTGGACTTGAGGTGTTTGGAATTATGAAGTTAGCCTTTGGTCAAGTGAGTTTGGAACTTGGGGGTTTGAATTTTGTGGAGATTTTGGTGGATATAGTCTATCAACCCTCTCTTTAATTCTACTCATGTCACCCCTCATTGATCCATATCACCCTTCATATCTCTTCTCAAGGTATCATGACTATCTTTCATTTTTTGACCAAAGTCTCAACCTAAGGCATCAATTCAAGCCATCAAGGCTCCAATAGCATCATTTCCCAATGGTTAGGCAGTAGTACCTTCGGATTCCATGGAAAATGTACCTAAAAAGTGGAAAAAACATCAAGTAAAACAACCTACAAAATGAGCAAACATGTTAGTTCAAAAAGGCCTCACCACACTCACACTCGGATCTTACCTCACACTTCGTCTCATAAGTGTTGAAAACTTGGCAATACTTGGCAAGTGAATGAGTCGTGAATATGCTTTGGTCCAGAATCGATTTTTGTTTGATACAACTCAAATAAAATGATGCACGGACTTGAACCAACAAATTACTACGAATTAAAAATGAGAAAAGTACACAAAAATTGAAGACACAAAATAATCGAACTCTAATCTAATTACCAAACTAGTAGGTACTTACTGGTTTGCTAATTAGTGAAAGAACAACAAAATTAAAACTAGAAACAACAATTAAAAACTAGGAAATCTAATTTAGAACTCAATTTGGTTGTTCACAAAAGTGATGATGTGGCAGCTTGTGATTGGGCGTCACTTTTTCAAATTTTTTTAACTTCCAAATTCTTGTAGTTTTGACCAAGTATCTACTAAAGAGAGTGTTTGAACGAAATTTGGTGAAAAATGGAGGATTGGAGCCTTTTTTTTGTAAGTTCAAATGGATTTGAAATCAATGCCCCCCCCCCCCACTTGTACTTTCAATTGTACTTTGAATATTCCTTTTGTCTCTTCTTCTTTTGGATATCTAGAATATTCTTTTGTACAAATAAATTTTCACTCTCTTTCTTTATTTTTGTGGATCTAACACCCCTTTTGAATATTCTTCTTTAACAAGCTATGAAGATGGTGAAGAACAATATGAATATTCAAGAGTTGACCGAAGTTTGACCACAAGGCAAATGAACTAACTTCAATTTTTCTTTTGGATCTAGGTTCCTTGGATCAAGGCAAGCTCAAATAACACAAAATCAGCCACAAACACACCACAAAATGATATGCACCACGATATCCCACCTCAAAAAGCTTCAAACAAGGCACAACAATGGTGGATCTAGCTCAAAAACAACCAAATCTTGTTCCAAATGTAGATATAGACTCCCTAGGTGCTAGGGAACAAGAATCTAGAACTTGAAACCAACAAAACAACACAAAAACATGTAGATCTAAGATTTAAAAATCTGCCCAAACACAAAAACGGGTTTATAATTTTTTTGTGAGATTTTCGATTTTCTACACTCTTTTTTCTTGAGATTTTCTTAGATCCAAGACTTAGGTTTGTAGGAACAATCCTAAACAAGGATTTGACACCAAATGATAGCCTAAAGACTGCCAAACACACAAAATTGGTTACTAAGATGAAAATTCCAGCAACCAAATAAAGAGAAAACAACACATAGAATGAAGATGAAGAAGAAGAATGCTTGAAATTAAAGGATAGATAGAAAGACCCTTACTCATATTCAATTATTAGCACTAGAAGATGTTTCAAAATCTTCAAAACACCTCACAAATAAGAGTTCAAACCTTCCTCTTAGGTGACCCAAAGGAAACACTCTTCCTCAAGTACACCTTTCTTGCCAAATTATCCAAAACGAGTGAAACCCTAACTTTAAATGTTCTTAGACCAATTTTCAGATTCTAAGAGCTAAAACTAGAGACTAAAAACTACAATATAAGAGTAATATCCAATTTCATCAAATTCTAATGAAAAGAGAAGCAAAATGGTCTATTTATACTATTACATGCCAAATGACAAAACTACCTTTGATGAGCTAAGGAAATTAGGTGTCTCTTGAGTATTTCCTTGGAGTGCAAAATGTCTTCATTAACCTTCACTTGAGGCACCTATTGAGTGCATAAGTTCCCCTCCTTCCTTCTCTTGACCAAGGCTTCAAAATACTCTGAAAAGTCTTCAATTGCTTGCCAATTCCGAAGCCTTAACCCTTAGACAATACCTATATTTTTCTAACATAGTAACTGTCATCAATAACTTTTTTCCTACTTCAAGTAAACAAAAATTCACCTTAACTGATAACTCCTTCTCTACCTTTCACTAAACTAAAATATAAGGATATATCACCTCTCTACTAACTCAATCATATGGAAAAGTTCATCTATATACATTTGATTAATTGCCATTACGACCTTTCTTGTCACTACACTTCTAAACCCATACTTTTAACTATAAAAATGTTCTATTAGTTATAAATCATAACACTCTATAAATCCCTCGAATACAAACTCTATTTAACAAACTAAGTTTATACTATCTCCTCTAATGAGCATTATCTAGATTAAAAGGGTTAATAATGAATCTAAATACATAACGTATGCTATCTTATCTGCATAACTCAAATAGATAAGGACATAAGCTTTTGACTTAAGGGACTTATAACACACTAGCGAGCTCCTCTCAAGCCCTTTGTATGACTTTTAAAGTTACTATAGTAAATTTGAGAGAATCATCTTGGGAGGAATTGGAACCTGCTAATCATATTATCTCAAGAATAAGTCATAGATGAAGGATTATGGAGTAACACATAAATCGATAAAAATTTCAGAGAGAACAACTTTAGAGCACAACCTATAGTATAAAGAAGTAAAATATTTCTTAAATGCCCTATAGCCTCTCAAAGAAAAGTACAGATATCTCTTTACCAGTCCATAAGACTCTACTAGACATGGAATCATAAACACCCTAAGAAACTTGAAATTTGTGCTCTGACTATATGGGGTTGAATACATAGGTTAAACAATAGTTGAATATTCGTATAAACTTTCAAATAATGCATGCTAAGTGTAAATGACTCACCTTGGCCTTGAATAAAACAAAAGTTGTAAAATTATAAATATGAGTAGTGAAGCATAAGTATAAACTTTGTGAGCCATAACACTTAGATCTAAAAGTTTTACTTTTAAAATTTTTTAAGAAGGTTCTTCTAACTGACATACACCATGTGAGCTATCATGGAGTCCAACGTCTTACCCAGATAGGGAAAATCTCACGTTGGGAAAAGCCGTCCTACCCTTGCCATCGGAATAGGACCTAATCTAAAATGATCACTATCTGTAACTTCATCCATATTGGGAATAAGCTTAACATATGTTGGTTCGTAGTTCTGGGGCATGTGACATTAGATGCATATCCAACTCGGTGCTAAATACTACTCCCTTTTACTTAGTGCTCATGTTGTAGGTAATCCACCTTAAAACTAGCATAAGGGTTTATAATGAAAACAATTTATGTTTCTTTTTACTATAATGAAAACAATTTATGTTTCTTTTTACTGTAAGCTATGTTAAAAATAACAATTATGGATTTCATATCTTAGCTGAGGATCAAAGATCAATTCTTTCTTTAAATCTGAATACAGGCTTGTCATATTGAAAGCTTACAAGCATAATCTTCTTGAAATTTCAATACTTAAACTTAGGGCTTAAAACTCATGCTTTAAACTTATGTTAATTCATAATAAAAACTTCATACTAAATATGATTCTTGAAATACTTCAACAATAACGAATCAAGATAATGCCATCTCATTCATAACACAAATCTTGTAAGTTAAAAACATAAACATAAGCACTTCTTGATATACTACAAGCTTTAAATTTCATGATAATCACATGCTTCAAGAAAATAGAAACTTGGGTAAGAACCCTACTTCAAAACAAGTAAATAAACTCTAAAAATCATTCAATTTTAGGCACAAGGGTGAAAGTATATCCTTGTTCATAACCCCACATACCTTAATAGGCTTGATTTGATGGAGAAAGCTTGACCTTGAAAGCCTTAAAGATGATCTTGAAAATTTTTCTTCAAATTCTTGGACTAGAGAACTTAAATTTTTGCTTATCATGAAAAGATGTAACTTGAGGTTGAAGTTTTTGTGAGGAGGTTAGGGTTTGTTCTTAGAGAGGAACGCTTTCTTGGAGAGAAATTATGAATAAAAGGGCAAATAATGCTCCTTGGGGGCTTTAATTAAGTGTTATAGAAAATTTTGGGTGGGGGAAAATGACCCATTTGCCCTTAAAAATACGAAACCAAAAGCTGTAAAATAGGGATGGGCGATAGAGCATGTGTCGCGGGCTAATCGCACACCCTCACTATCTCTCTCATGAAAATGGCTATAACTTTCTGCTCGGGTATAGGATTACAGCGAAATTTGTATCATGGGGAAGCTAATTTATTTATCTACAATTTAGTGGGTCTTGAGTTAAAAAATTAAACATATATTGAAAATTACACACGTTCGAAGTATACCCTTGTTGAATCAAATACCAAACATTGGATGAATCAAAGGTTCTTAGGTCAACTTTGTTCTAAGGAATTCCTATGAATATTTTTGCACCTCGAAAGCACTTCACACACTTTAAAGTCTAGCCTAAAAATATGGGGTGTTACATCCCTCTTGTGTCTACATAAGAGTGTGGTGTTACAATTGTAAGTCTTAGGGGTTCTAATGTTTGATACACACTTTAGTTCCTACGTATTATAATAGTGTATGTCTCACTACCTATCCTTTCTTTTATTGAAAAATTATTAGTGTTGTTTTTGTTGTCTTGTGTTCATCTTGTGTTGCTTGTTCCTTAGTGTTGTTATCTTCTTTGTATCAATACATGAATAAGTCTACAAAGCTAACACAAGTCTTGGCCTAAAGTGGCCTGGAGGGGCCTACTCTAATCCCCAAAATTTATTTTAGGCAACATCTACGCTAGACTAGGCTAAGGTATCTAAGTTCAATACTGGATGTCAAGTAAGTCGTAAATAGCCCTAAAGTAGTAATCCTTCCCCAAACATGAACGATCAAGTCAACCCACCTAAAATAATAGCAAGTAAGGCAAATTTCCTTAACCTAAGCATCTAAGGCCAATTTCACCCTAAACATTAATGACTAAGGCATTCACCTAGCTTGAGTAACTAAGGCATTTACAGTTTAAACATGAACCATGTAGCCCAATTCACCTAAGGCATGAGTAACTACACTAATTACTTTCAAGTTTATGATTTCAAGATAGCCTAAACGGTTCAACTAATCCAAATGTTATCATTCATACTTTCAACACCTAAATCCCACCCCATATCTAGCATAACATCATCTCATACTATGATATAGCTCAGTCTATGAAGAAGCTAAACCTAGCCTACCTGGATGCCGAAGAAAATCTTAAAGAATCTGCTAAATCACTGATTTTCCTTTCTGAGAAGCTTTCGCAAGGTGCCACACTATCAAAATCGCAATCTACTCATCAAAACGAGAATAATGATACCTATATTGTACTATTTTGCTTTAGTCCAAAATTACGTAAAAATTTCATGTGGGCTCCATTTATGAAATCACACATTCGAAACGAAAACAACGTACTTCTATGCTCAAGAAATATTTACCCTAAAAATGGATGAATTTTGAGCTAAAACGGTGCTAAAATCAAGTCACCAATTTTCTAGGGATTTTAATAAAAGTATGGAGAAATCACCCATGATAATAATGGAATCTTACGTAAATTTGATGGAAAGCTGCGAAAATTTATGATATTAATGCTCCACAATCACCCATAATTGATTATCCTAAGAACTCCCATATTTTAGGGTTTAAGATTCTAGAGAATGGGTGAAAATGGTAAAACAAATTGAGCTAAGCGGGTATTTATACCCTTCCCATATGCACGGGTATTGCTTAAGAAAACTTCGGGTCGCTTAAGAGATACTTGTTCCTGGCACGCCTTTCACTCACGTGTCAGTAAATCGCTTATGCGACATCACTCCCTAAGAAAGTGTTGCATATGTGACACTATTATTCTTACGCAATAGCCATGTCATTGCCAAGCCATTCGCTTAAGCGACAAAATGTGTCACTTAAGCGAGACTTGTTGGGGTTTGGTAGATTGCTAAGTGATCGTAGGCATCGCTGAAGCGATGCACCTGCACCAGCTGAGACTTGGAGAAATTTCAAGTCTCCACCAACCCCTCGAGATTCATTCAAATACCGTATATGCAAATGGACTATGCTACCCTATCAAATTTGATGTGCAGGACTCAATGGTGAGGTTAAAATTCCATTCGAGATACTTTTGAATAAAATATGGGTCCCACACCCACTTGTCATTTTTCTTAACTTCCAACTAATAGCCCAAAATGAGTTTGGAAGCCTCAGGACCCGAACCAAGGATCCACCTTACCTAAAATCAACGTTCCAGATCTATTAGAACAATTAAAATTGGTATACAATGTCATTTAACTAAAGTTTTTGCCTAATAGCTAATTTGAATCAGTGAAGACTTCAAAATAGGGAATTGGCTCTATAAATCAAATGAAATGCCCGATAATCAAACTCTCAGTTCCAGCGAGTCATAAATGACTTGGGGTAGCTATAGAAAAGTTCTAAATGGAAAAAATGTGAAAAATACAGAAAATGACCTAGAGGGTCATTCCATTTAGTAAGTTACTGTCACTGCTTTCTTCTTCTTTATCCTCTATACTTATGATTGACTCCTGAGGGTTTTCAAAGTTCTCATCTTCTATAATATTGTGGGATATCAGATCATGAAAATTCTTCATTGGACTAATTTTAGTAGCCACTTCTCTTGAAGTAATCAACATTTTCTTCTCTTTCTCAACCTCTACTTGTGGGTGATGTTCTACCAAGGATGGATCACCTAACACATTACCAAGCAATTTGCTGACTGAATCTAATCATTACTCATAATCTGCAATGAGGTTCTTCATAAGTAGCTTCTCATAACTCCTTCAAAATACTAAGATCATCCTCTTTAGCTTCATGTATTATCAATTCTCTTAATGTACACTCCTGTTTCTCATGTCTAACTAATTCATTATATTTTGCAGGTTTATTTGTTGGACGCGTGTAAAATCTTTATCACCTACCGGGACCTGCCATTGTTATCTCCCTAATGTTGAGGCTGTTTTTTTTTGCTGTATTTCTTTTCCTTTCCCATTTATTGTATCAGTTGATTGTGTTCATTGTTCTATATGCTGGCTTCCTATTTGTAATCATTAGATCTTTCCCTTGAGGACTAGCATTAACTTTTTTATTAACTTTGTTAGATATATTAATCTAGATAGTGGTACGGCTTCCTTGCAAATGTTGTCTTGCACCTGTAACTCCTTGTAATGCAATATCTTAATGGGATTATCTTCTGTTTCCATTGTTGCTAGTACCCTAAAAGTATTTTCTATCACTACATCAGCCTTGATAAATTCCTTATTTTGCACCTCCCCCTCTTTAGTATCACTATTTTCAATATCCAACTCCTCTTCCTTGTGAACTTCCCTCTTAAATCTTCTGTTGGTAGGTTTGCATATAGGAGCTCTTCTTTGACTTCTTCTATCTCTTACAACAACAACATTTGTCTCACTTGCAGCATTGTTATGTGTTGTATCCTTTTCTTCCTGTTCATGATAAGCCTTTTTAAGTCAAGATGTAGGGTCCTACATTCCTCTTCTTCATCTTCATACAGTATGCACGTTTTGCAATACTTCAGGATGAAATCATATTGAATCTTCACTCTTTCTACCCTCGATTCATTTTGTTTAGTACTAACCACTTAATCTCATTCGCCTCAGGTAATTTAGCTAGTAAATCAACCAGGACCTTCAGTCTAGCACAACTAGGCCTTCTTTTTTTATCATAGCCATATCCAATTGAAGGGTTTTCAACTGCAGATGCGATTGAAAACAATGATTCTTTAACAAAGAACGTCAAAAGCAAATTTAGAAATGAAATCCAGTCCACTACTTCCGATGTTTCCTTAGTAGGTTTGAAGTTTGTATCATACATAAATGGCCTCATTTGATATGTAAATCCATCCTTGGCTACTATATAGTACACACTCTTCGAAAAAAATCCTTCATGAGATTCAATCTCAACAGCAAATGTCTATTACATAACAATCCTATCTTGCAGTCCCCTTTGATATTACATTGTTTTGGGATTTGAATTCTCAATTCATATAACTCTGGCCATCCGTAGGAGAATTTTCAATAATAGCATATTGAAGATTTTCAATGATATTCATCTTATCAACCTCATCTCCAATCTATGTCACCCGAGGAATCCATTCTACATATTCAAGTTTGTTTCAAAGGAATAACCACTTCCGCCTCCAGAATTGTAGCGGTAATAGGTTTATCTTTCACAAGATCTTCGTATTTCATCTTTCCATCCTTATTCATAGAAGGAGCTACTGTCTATATATGTCTATTCACCGGCTCATCATTAGGCAAATGTGTGCATTCAATAGGCAAAGTTAGGGTCTGCGAATTCGATTTGTAAAGATTAGGGAGAGTAGACATGACGTAAGGAAACATATCTGGCCAGCCTTGTTATGAGCCTGGCCATCAACAGGATTGATCATGCACCACGGTCAAGCAATTAGGGTTTATCGAATAAGGTCAAGTAGAGCCGTCTTTTTTTCCTTATAAGTAACTTATATTTTAATTTTTTATTACCACTTATAGTCAATTATCGCTTCCATCACCCTGAAGCAAAAAATTTAATATTATTAAAACCTATCCTAATTATATATATATATATATATATATATATATATATATATATATATATATATATATATATATAAATCGTTGACACTCCTATCAGACATAACTAAAACTAGCGTTACTAATGCATTATAATTTACGTTATTCTTATACACCCAACCAAACAATCCGTTAGAGATCTAGGAGTCAATCAGTGAACATCGTATCCATACTTACTTCCCCCATACACAAAAATGTAATTCTTGTATTTTACTTTGTTGGCAACAACTTCATGGTTTTAGTTTTTTAAAAGAAAACATAACGATCCTGGTTCAAGCAGAGGCCGATCCAGAATTTTAAACTTGTAAGTTTCCAAGGGCTCCTTTCCTACCACTAAGTTATCTCTTGGTTTAGTTATGGGTTCCCACCTATTAATATTTATAACTTTTGGCAATTTTTCTATGTAATTTTAAGTCTTACGGTAGCGGATGTGGGTTTCCGAAAACCCACACCTTCTACTCTACATCCGCCACTGGGTTCAAGTCTTCAAACATCACGGTAAGAAAACCTCAGTCAGAAGGATGTCCCAACAATACTTTAGGAAGCTTGTTTATTATGTGAAATTGGTGTTGATCTAGAAAGCTGACTGAATTTTAACTATGATTCTTGGATATCCAAGTAAACAAGTGTAATATAACTTTGCTGTTAGTTTCCTTTTGTTTTCAATTAAAAAAAAGATTTTGCTTTGCTCAATTATTGGAATTTGTAACTGGCATTATAATGTCAAATCAAACACGTTTAGGGATGGGAAACGGCGCCATGCAGTTGTGGGGATAACCGCGTAAACTTGCAAAGATTTCAATCCACCCCGCATAGTCTAATACTAGATATCGATCTATGTTATTTTCTAGTCTCAATTTATGTAATATAAATAAAATTTTAATAGTTAATTATATTTTAAATATTTTTTAAATATTTTAAATTGTTAGCTATTGTAATTTATAATAATTTTTTGATATTGTAATTTACTATTTTAAGTTATTAGCTATTATTACTTATAATACTCTCTTTTCCCAAACTTTTGTAGCATTAATAGTCCATTATATTTTTTAAAATAATTTAAATTTTTAATTATTGTGATTTATAATATTTTTTCTTTTATTCTAATTTAAATGACATTGATATAATTTCGAGAGTCAATCAAATATCACGATTGAAGTAGTGAAGCAGACATGTCTTCAATGACTTATAATAACTTATTAGAAGTGATACAATAAAATTACTACAAAAAAATAGTTGTGAAAAAAATTTAAGAGAGCCTCATATAAGATGTCAAGTTAATTTAAAGTAAATATTACATATATAACGGCATCTTTACTAGTATTTACTAAAAATCTCAACTATTTTCAAAATTTCATAAAATCCCAACTTTTAGCCTTTAATGATACATATAACTTAAGTTAGATACAACCTACAGATACATGTTTTAATTAAACTAAATTACACGTTTTAAGGAATGTAACGGATAAACTAGCACTAAAACAGCAATTAAGCTAACTAATTATGGTAAAAATAAAATAATGTCCCACAATATATGTTAATTAGTTTGTCATCCCACCATTCTAAACAAGGACCTTTCCATAATCTAATTGCATAACTTTTCTAGAAACTTTCAAATTGCAAAAAGTTCATACGACCTATTCAAAAAAATCAGACGGCCTTTTTTTTTATTTCTTGATTTTTTTTTTAGTAATAGCAATGAATATTTCAGTGTTGTTACGTCATTTCGACATTTGGGTTAACGATATCAACTACGAGAGCTATAAGAGCGATGGAATTGTGGTTAGTGAACATGTATCTTACTATAAATTGATTTCGACAATTGTTGTAGAACTGAAAATTGATGAAAGCAGGAAAGGAATTAAGGCTCGCTACATAATTGATGGTAATGCGACACCATTGTTGATTCGTAACGAGATGGGTGTGAAGCTTTATATCAAAATTAAGAAAAGTGAGTGTGGTTTTGAGACGTATCCACTTATCATTACTACATTAGATAAGTCTGCTAGTGAATTGTTGTTTGATGGAAGAGTAAGGTGTTTGAAAAATCCATCCAAAAAAATTACAGAATTAATTAGTTATAAATCTAATTGTTCTGCTCCTTTGCCTTTGTTAGATATGAAGGGGAACAAGATCACTACTGATTGCAAACATAGTGATGTTAAGGTTGGGCAAATCTACAAGGACAAGTGTACTCTAATTTTAGTTATGGCAAGGTATGCAGTTGAGCATTTCTTCAATTTCTATGCGAAAAGATTGGACAAGAAAAGTTATGTTTCGTCTCTAACATATCAGTTGTGTTAATTATCTCTACTTTAATGAATTATGTATCTAATGTTACATAATTACTATTTTACACAAATTTATTGTAAGGTTATACATATTTCTGTGCACATGATATATTTTTTAATATTGTCTGAGGTTCTATAGTTGTGTTTAATTATGTATCTCGTTGTATTTTAATTTTATCTATATGAACATACGAAAGATACATATTAGTATTGTTATAGATACATGTTTTACACGTTTGTATAGTTTATGTATCTATTATTTTTTTCAGTAGATGAAGAAAAATATCCTGAAGTCTTGTTTTCATTGTTGCAGCTATGTCCTAAGATGTCGTTTGGGGGATTGTGTTTGGATATTTAAAGCATCATGTCGGTGGGGGACTGAACTCTTTAAAGTTAGATTTTTTCAAGATGTCCACACATGCCCGTTGAAAGATCAAGTTTTTACGCAACTTCAAGCTACGATTGGGTTTATTAGTAAATTTTGGTGCTCCAAAACTTGTCAATTATAAAAGAACTAGTTCCACCGAGGCATGTGCTAAGCCCGGGCCCAAATTCCGAATAGAAAAATAAAATATTAATTTATATCATATTTTAATCTTATAATTAAGCTTATTTAATAAAATATTAAACATGCTTTTTTTATAAGTATTCATAATTATTTGAGTTCATAATCATATAATTGGATAATTTAAATTAGAATATTATTTTTGAGAAATAAATATATTGCCATAGAATTAGATATACAAACAATTCTCGAAGATAAATAATTTTTGAAGATAAGTATATAAATAATTATGATTCAAAAAAAAATAATAAATAAAAAAATACGGTACTTTATGAATTTGTTGGTATAGGTAAAATAAATTTATTTTGATGAAAAATATTTTTTTTCTTCTTATAGAATTATTTAATACAACAAATATTTCTATGACTTCAAGTTTATATTAAAATAATTAAAATATTTATTTATTTATTGACTGTAATAAAAGGATTATAACTAACATTTTTGACACATTTTAAAAGTATTTAATAATGATAAATTTAATTATGGTTATTCGTTAGTATAAAATATAATTTTATATAAATAAAATCTTTGTTGATTACTTATGTTAGTCATCATGTACAATATAAACTTACAGGTAAAATTAAAATAAAATAAACTATACTTATTAATTGATAACTAAAAATTAAAATGGCAAATTAAAACTTATAAATAACATCAACAAATAATATTATGAAAAAAAATATTTTAATTCAATAATTAAGCGTATATCAGGATAGAAATTAAACAATAAAATAACTATTATGTATTTATAATTAATTGTTAAAATCAAATATAATTTGAAAGAAGTTCAACAACATTTTCAAAAAAATAAAGACTCAAATATGTATGATCTGCTTTGTGGGGCCCACTATCACCTTTTACATTTTTAATGGAATGTAAAAAACTTAAAGTTTTTAAAATTTACTAAAATATGTGTTAACTTACAAAGTAATAAAAACTTCAATTAAGAGTAAAAGAGAACAAAAGAATCATGTGAGGACTACCAAAAAATCATATTCTCTCTTATATATAATAGTAATACAGTCGTTATCGACTTAGTTGTAAAGACTATTTTTGGATGTTATCTCAACATCCCTTCGTCAAATTATATTGGACAATTTAGGTAATGTTAGATACATCCTACACATACATTTAGTTAGTAGACTAATTTGCTTAAATCAAGAGATGTAACGGTTAAATCTCCATTAATATAGAAATTAACCTAACTAATAATGGTAAAGGATCAATAAAATCCCACATAAACAGGTAATTTGTTTCTTATTCCATATTTTTAAACAAAAACTTTTCCATTATCAATTTTCAGATAGAACGACTTTTAATTTTTTTTTAATTCTGTTTGACAAACTTGCACATTAAAATCTTAGGCATTTTTTTAAGAAATGGTGAATATAATAACTATTTCAATTTAACAAATTCATATGAAAAGAGTTAGATTAACGATGCATGGTGGAAAAGTCAATAGATTGTACAAGTCAATGTTGTGAAATTAATAACAGATACAAGTTTAAATAGATTGTATCTCTTGTTAAATATATATTATGCACGGTGTAAAGCCTATGTACTATAAATACATGAATTACTTATCTGTATATATTTATTAAAAGAGATACATAATAATTTATTTGAGATAAAAAATAACTAATATGTATCTCATGTAACGTAACAAAAAAAAATATAAAAGCATTTCTTTGTAACATATAACTAAAACGTATATCAAAACAATAATATATCAGAAACTGCAATAGCCATATGTAAATAACCCTGATAAAGCAAAACTAGTTTAGAATCAAAAGAGCTAATGTATGTTTTTGTAAACATTTTAAAATTACGGTGGTTCAGCACCTCACCTCTTAAGCAAGAGGTTGGGGGTTCGATCTCTACCTCTGGTGAATGAAGAAAACTCTGTGGCCAGCTCCCTACCGCTTAGTACGTTGACTGTGGAATGGAGGATTAGTCTCACGGCTGCCGGCTGTGGGGATACCTTGGGAAACCAAAAAAAAAATATTTCAAAATAACCAACAGTTAAAGCATCTACTAACATCAACCAATCTTTTAATTTACAACCAAAAAAATTACTCAACATTCAGAACACGATCTGTTGCTTGGTCTCGGTGGATCATCATTCTCACTAAAATATCCACTCTCAGCTTTTAGAGACCCATACTTGCACGAAAGTGTTGCATATCTCAAACAATGGTCTTGCGCATCTATACTCGAAGATGATATGTCTAATCCCTCGCTTAGATACTCAACAAATACAACTACAAAAACACTACAATCCCTGCATAGTAATTACTAATTGAATTAAAAATACATAGATGCTTGTAACTGATAACCATAGATACAAATTGTATCAAATAAAGAAAATAGCAAGAGATACATACACCAGTATTAAGACAACTTTAATAGATACATACACGTACATTAACACAGAAACATAGATACAAATTGTATAAAATGTATCTGTTATTTTAAACCTATGTTTTACACACCTATAAAGTTGTATAAAAATTGCATAGATACATAAAATCGAATTAACACAAAATCATAGATACAAAAATATATAAAATGTATCTGTTGTTTTGCACTTATGTTTTACACCTACAAAATTGTATAAAATTTTTATAGACACATACACCAACATTAACACATAACCAATAAAACAACGGTTGAAATAATACGTATCTATTGGTTAGCTTATTTCACGAAAATCTAAACAACAGGAGATACATATAAATACATAAACAGTAAAACGTTGATTCAAGATAATATAATATGTATCTTATAAGCTTATAAACATGTAGCTATTATTACGTTAATTTCAAAAATACTTAAAAAAATAATAGATATATATAAATTCATCAACAAAGCACCAGTTATACAAGAGATTGAAAAACGTATAAAGCATGTCAAAATATATATCTCGGATAAATATTTTTCAGATCTGAACATGCAAAATACTTTGAAAGCTCCTCTTGAAATAACTTCAACAAGTCTTCTTCTTTTTAGCAGGAACTTTACTTCCAGAGCTTTTAGAACCTCTTTTTTTAGAAACTTGAACTTCTTTTTTGTTATCCTTCTTGAAATGCTTTTTCTGCAACTTCTTCATAATATATGGATCGTTTTTATGCTTGAATTTATTTTCGTCAAAACGATTAGATTCGTAGTCAAAACTACCAGGAACAAAGTAATTAACTTCTTCATTCTGTTTGATGATGTCTAATTGAGAGATTCCAAGACCAAAAGATGGCCCCGAATCTCTATTCATTATGTTAATTAAAAAAAAAGTAGATTGAAAAAACGATAATAAAAAACTCCATTCAACAATAACACTAAAAAATCACTTATAAAAACATTCCCCAAAAAAATTTTTTTGAAAAAAAATCGTCATACAGGATTAGAAGAAATTGAAAAAGATTTTAGGAGAAAAATTTACCTTAATTCAAAATTTTCAATTAGAGAAAGGGGACTTGAAATCAACCCCTGAATTAATGGAGTAGATGGTGGAAGAAGTTGTTCTTAATTTGGTAAAGAAAGGGCGTATAATGAGGGGCCTTTAACTTGTATCTCAACTTTTAGTAAAAGTAGTAAATGTTGGGATATAAGTAATATTTTTAAAGTGGAGGGATTTTTAGTAGTTTTGAAACTTAAGTTGTTCTTTTAGGTCATTTATCCTAATTTAAAACATCAATAATTAACTTATCATTTTTTGATTTATTTTATCGCTTTTATTGAATATTATTTTTTTAATACTTAGATGACTCATAATAGTGATTAATTATGGATGAAATAGTAAAATTACGATTGAAACAGCTGAAATAGACATGTCATAAATGTCTATTTTACTTTTTTTTATGAAATATTATTAATTTTTAGTACGTAAAAGACATATAATAATAAATTTGGGATAACATATTAGAAGTGATATAACAAAATTAATATAAAAATTAATTGTGAAAAATATTTAGACGGGTTTCATATAAGATGTTAAGTTAATTTAAAGCACAATAGTTCGTTTATCATTTTTTATTTATTTTATCTTTTTAATTAAATGCTATTAATTTTTTAATACTCAAATAAATGACTTATAATAATTAATTAGGAATGAAATAGTAAAATTACGATTGAAACAGCTAAAGCAGACATATCATAAATGTCTATTTTATATTTTTATTAAATATTATTAATTTTTTATTACTTAAATTATATATAATAATTAATTAAAGGTATAGTAAAATCACACTGGAAGCAGGCATGATAACCTTCACCCGCTTCCTTCACTCTTTTTTTATTAAATATTATTAATATTTTAATAATTAAATAACATATAATAATTAATTAGGAGTGATAATAAAATCACATGACTGCTTCCTTCACTCTTTTTTTATTAAATATTATTAATATTTTAATAATTAAATAACATATAATAATTAATTAGGAGTGATATAATAAAATCACATGACGGCCTTCACCTGCTTCCTTCTCACTACTCTATATTAGAATGTTGTTTTCAGTTGTTGTTTTCAGTCCGCCGGCCCGGCGTAAGCCGCCCGACATATAGCCACCCCGTATAATTCGCTACTTTTATTAATAAATTTAATATAGAAACCATTTTAAAAATATCATACTATGTTATCACTATTTTTAATACAGTCGATTGCTCGTTCGTGGATACTGTTCTAATAAGGTCTTATACTTTAGCAACATAGTATTACAAGCATTTGGATTTTCAATCACTAAATATAAGGGAATTGTTCCAATTTAATTCAATTCCATTCATAAAACGGAAAGTTTACTCTTCTTGAATGCTAGAAAAACACAGGATAAATGCAAAGATCAAGCTAGAAGATATGTAATTCTTTTGCTAACGTATTGGCGATTCATCGTGCTTTTAATTATCAAAGAAAGATGAAAAGAATATGAATATTTTCCTATAATCTATTCCCACAAGTTCTGAAAAAAAGTATTGCTGCTAGTTCGATATTCATTGGTAATACTGTTCTTCAACTTGACTTGACCACTACATGTAATCTATTACACTATTTTTAAGAACTAACCACAAAAATAATTTGGATCTAATTTTTGACGTCTTTCTATGTCCAAGGAAGCTACGTTAGGAATTTTTTTTTGCGTGTGTTTATACCCGCAACCCAACCCAACCTGTATCAACTTTGAAAAAAATTAGTTGAACGAACCCCCACCTCGCATAGTGCTAAAACCCACCCAGCCCAGCCCCATGGGCATCCCTAAACTCATTAAACCTAGTGTACTATCCTTCATCAGAGAGCCTCCCTTTTGGAGGGACAAAAAGAAGTCTTCCTTCACCACATTGGTTACGAGCAGAAAACCTACACACCACAAAATCCAATAAAAACTCTACACAACCATGCAGCAATGGCTCAAACGGTTCTTTCTTTCTTTCTTTCTTTCTTTTCCGCAGTTGAATGCAACATGGCAGTGGAACTCCCAAACATGCACGTTTTCAAGATCACATGCATATGTTTTCAACAACTCTAAAAACATAAATACCAACAGGATTCATGATCACAATATTTGCCACAAAGCTCTCCTGAAAACCCAATTACGCAATTAATAAGATTTGTAAAGGCAATTAGCCATACAGGGGATAAGAAGCTAGTGTTTTTAATGAAATGCCCCACCATCCAGAGGTATGTACGTCAAGGGAAAAACAAAAGAGTCTCAGAAGTAAGGGCTGTAACGCATCGGCGCCCTAGCCCTTGGAACCTTTCTGCAGCATAAATAAATGAAGCCATGTCACAAATTTAATCAAATACAGAAAGGGTAGCAAACACAACTTTGTTTATAAGTAATGATCTAAAACAAATAACGTTACCCGTATCCATAAGGAGGGAAAAAATAAGGAGCAGGCATGAATGGTGTCCGACCTCGAAATCCCATATACGGGTTGGGCCGCCTAGCACGGTACGGCTTCATACCAGGAACATTAGTCCTCTTTGCTGATACCTACACAACATTTGCAATCACAGATGGCAAAGGGTATGAAGACAGGCATGAAAGGTTTTATATTCAAATATAACGACCTTATAAGCAAACTGGATTTAGGGACTAACTGGTTGACCTTAAGTTGGCGGCCATGAAGTTCAGATTCATTCAGAAGAAGAGCTTCATGGACAGCTTCTGGTTCAAGAAACTCAACGTAAGCATATCCTTTAGGTTGCCCAAACTTGTTAGTTCGGATTGTAACTCTATTTACTGTCCCACATGCCTGAAAATGTTGCTGCACTTCCTCTGGAGTGCAAGAATAATCCACCTATAAAACAAGTTTAGCCTCTCAAACCGTTTGCCCCAAATAACCACGCACGAGATAATCTCAGACTGGATCAAAGGTCAACACAGCAGTGAAAAATCCAAACAGAATATCATAATCTAATCTCTAACTCCAAACTAGTATAAGTGAAGGCAATTTAAAATTAATCTAATGCTGATTCAGATCTAGAAAAAAAGCATAAATTGAAACATGCAGCTATGGGAAATGGGATCAAGAGAGCGAGAGCAAAATAGAAAAAATAACTAGTCATTCAAAAATGACCTACACCTTTTTCACCGATCTAATAGGAAGAAAAAGAATTAAGCATTCCACCAAAACCATTTCACTCTCACTTAGTTGCAATTAGTACACAAGGTACTTAGTTGTCGTTATATATTGGAAACACCTAATAATCCACAACTTTTCCATTTAAAAGTAAAAGAAACTACTTTTTACCTACATCCTTAGTTTATATTGGATCATTTTTCCACTATGTATGATACTTGTAAATGTAGTATGCCATATTCATCTGGTTTATTGTAATTGAAGTTGACACACAAAATGTTAACAAATTTTTTTTTCTTTCTTATGCATTTTGTACAACAGAAGGCCAAATACACATGCTATACAAACATTTCTTTTTCTCCTTTACCTAAAAAAGTTTCTTTTCCTCTTTTTTTCTAAATTAAGTTGTGAGTTGTTTATAATGTAAGTCAAAACAATCCAATCCTGATCAACTGAAAAGAGTTAACACTGTAATTAACAAATCTAAAAACTAAAAGGATGATTTTGTAAAAGAAAGTGGAAGTGTGAGACCATCTCGCCTAAAAGCTTTAAGATGAGATGGTCCCCACACTTCAAAACATGGTGTCAGAGCAGGTGGAAGTCAGGCGGAAGTCGTGGGTTTGACTCTGACTGCACCTATTATCAAAAGGATTACCACGTATTTATTTAACCCATGAAAAGAATCAAGTTCACATGTGAAGAGGCGTGTAGAAGACATAATTAAGTAAATAAAAATGCTCTTCCTAACAATTCAAACTTTTAGATCAAATGGTCATACATTTCACGTTCTTCTTGTTTCATCTTTTTTTCAGACCATCCTTTTCAATAAGAACATAACTAATCCAACCGCAATAGTTGACTACAACCTTTATAAACTAAACCAGAAAACACCTATAGGCTATACCAATACGACTTTGCCACACATCCACCAATTTCTTTCCTTATAACCTTAAGATGTCGGTTTATCGAATTCCTGGACTCCAAATTAGTTTTATTTTTGTCAAAGTAGTTTGTGATGCCAATAGAAACTTAGTTCATGTCACCCAAGGGTGTGTGGCCAAGTGGCCAGGCCAATGAAATGGTTAAGAACCGTTTGAATAGGAGTAAGAATTGGAATATTGCATAGAATCCTGCTTGAAAGAGGATTGTAATGTTACTGTACTAGTTGGTAAAGGAGTCCATAAATAGGGTCTCAATGTAATAATTCAAACAAGACAATTCAATACATTTTTCTCCTATATTTCTCACATTGTATCAGAGCGAGTTTGGTGACTTACTGGGAAGAAAAAATCAGTCACAGTGCGTCACTTTCCAGCGACTGTGAAGGCTAATTTGCGCCCTCATTTGTTTTGTAAGTGTTGTGCGAAAACCAACACTACCACGAGGTGCAAAACACTAAGGCGAGCAAACCCCAGTGAGCCACTCTCCATTCTGGTGAGCCACGCGCCGGCAGTAGTCTCAAATTTGTGTCACCATGCGCATAACGCGCCGGCGCTTCCAGCTATTTCTGGCCACTTTTCGTTGAGATTCTTTTTCTAGTAAGGTCGCCTCTTTATTCCGAGGTTGTCCATATAGTTATTTCTTAATTCCAACCAGTTTTCAGCAATCAAATCTTATTTTGCGATGACTGACCCCTTTTATTTCAGATTCCGGCAATATATTTCTAAAACCTTTGCTCCGTTTAGTCCTACAATTAAATATGAACCCTTAATGAGAAGATCAGAAAATCAAACATCCCAGTCCATGAAGAATCGACAAGGGGAGGTTGTTTTGGAAGATCTCAACCTAGATGTAGTTATTGTAAAAGGCTTGAACATACTCGTGACGTATGCTATTTTCGACCTAAATATAGTTATTGTAATAGGCTTGGACATACTAGTGGAATATGTTATTCTTTGCATAATTGACCACCTAAAAATGTTCATGTTGTACAATCTAACACCACAGGTAATCAACGGGTATATTTAACTGAAAAAGAATATAATGAGTATCTTCAGTATCAAGCAAGTAAGCAAATATCTCTACCAGTAGCCTCAATTGCACAATCTTCTACCATTGAACCATGGATTGTGAACTCTGGCGCTTCTGCTCATACTCCTGCTGATAAATCACTTCTATCAAATATTATTTATTCACAATCTCTTTCAATTCACTTTAGCAAACCAACGCAAAAGGTGTTGGAGAAGCTACTCCTCTATCCTCTGTCACTTAAAATTATGTTCTTTATGTCCCTAATTGTCTTTTTAATCTTGCATCGGTCAGTCGTTTGACTCCTGCCCTAAATTGTGGCATACTATTTCTTAAGGACTCATTTATCATGCATGACCGTAGTACGGAACAAACAATTGGTATAGGATATGAATCACAAGGCCTTTACTACCTTATCTCTCCTTTACTCCTCCATAGCATGCCCAATTACAGATTCTCTAATACAAGTCGGATTACTCCAAAGATTCTCACCCAAGGTAATTGACAACGCTTTAGAGACAAAGGAGTTTTGCGATCCACCATGATGAGAATTGGGGATGGTGGAGTATTGCGCTTTTAGGCATTTGGCATTTAGGGTCACTTTGGGTCCATTTTGCATTTAGGCTCACTTTTGAGCACATTTTGTAATAAATAGCCCATGACTATAAATAGCTACGATTTTCTTTTTTCTTAGATGATTTTTGATGAATGATACACTCGCAAGCGTTTTTGAGCTTGTTGGGAGCTTTGTTGAACTTTGTGAAACGTTGGTTGTGAGTGAATTAATCTCACCCAGTGTTTGTCGTAGTAGGTATAATGTTTGAGGGTCATTGGTTTAATATACCTTTGGTTTGCTTATATTTCCTCTCCTAGCGTCTATCTATTTATCCTTTCCTTTATTATCTTTCAAGTTCCGTACTTTGAGTTTGTTTCTGTATTTTTATCTGTAAAGAATAGATCTTGGGTTTAACTCAACCTCAAAAGCTAGCTCATGAGGGGAGGATTGCCCAAGTCCATATAAGCAGACAAATTACTCATCTCTTTTCCGACATGGGATACTTAACACTCCCCCGCACGTCCGGACCTCGTTAACTGGAGTGTGGACAATATAATATGGGGCCCAACATCGGTGAACAATGATTTGGGATGGACCTGGCTCGGATACCATGATAAAGAATGGATCTTGGGTCTAACTCAACCTCAAAAGCTAGCTCATGAGGGGAGGATTGTCCAAGTCCATATAAGGAGACCAATTACTCATCCCTTTTCCGATGTAGGATACTTAACATGTGAGAAATAGTGAAGAAAAATACTATTGAATTATGTATCTAAATTATTATATTGAGATCTTATTTATAGACACTACATTATTATACTTTTCTAAGTAGGATTTTTTATACTATTCCTACTCCTACTCATGTTCTAACACTCTCCCCCTCAAGTTGGTTCATACAAGTTATATGTACCTAGCTTGTTGCAAATGTAATTAATACGAGGACTGGTGAGTTGATCACTTGACATCACAAATTTTGTAACAATATCTCCGGAGAGTATCTTTTCACTAACAAAGTGACAATCGATCTCTATATGCTTAGTTCTCTCATGGAACACTGGATTAGATGCAATATGAAGGGCTGCTTGATTACACACACAAGTTCCATCTTACTGGTTTCTCCAAATTTTAGTTCTCTTAGCAACTGTTTAATCCAAACTAGCTAACAAGTTGTTGCAGCCATTGCTCGATATTCTGCTTCCGCACTAGATCGAGCAACCACACTCTGTTTCATACTCTTCCAGGACACCAAATTACCTCCTACTAAAACACAATATCCGGACGTAGAACATCTATCAGAGGGTGGTCCTGCCCAATCAACATCTGTATATTCAATGATATGCTCATGGCCTCGATCCTCGAAGAGTAGTTCTTTACCTGGAGATGACTTTATATATTGAAAAACACGAACTGTGTACCAATGACTATCACATGGGGAAGTCGTAAATTGATTTACAAAGCTCACAAGAAAAAAGATGTCAGGACTAGTCACTGTGAGATAAGTCAACTTTCTAACCAACCGCTTATACCTTCCAAGATCACTGAGTGGCTCCCTCTGTCCTGTTAAAAGTTTAGCATTTGGATTCATAGAAGTGTCAATGAGTCTACTATCCTATCATTCCTGTCTCCTCCAGAATGTTTAAGGCATACTTAAGATGAGAAATAACAATGATGTGGACTGAGCAACCTCAATACCTAGAAAGTAGAAAGTATTTCAGTTTGTTGAGGTCTTTGGTCTGGAAATGCTGAAAGAGATTTTGCTTCAAATTAGCGATATCATCTTAATCATTGTCGGTGATACGATATCGTCAACATGTTTGACTAAATAAATACACAAATTTGGTTTAGAATGGCGATAAAATACTGAATGATCAGCTTCACTACGAATCATGCCAAACTCCTGAATTATCGTGCTAAACTTCCCGAACCAGGCTCGAGGGGACTATTTCAAACCATAGAATGACCTGCGCAATCGACATATAAGGCAACTAGACTCTTCCTGAGCAACAAAACCAAGGGGTTTCTCCATAGACTTCCTCCTTAAGCTCACCATGCAAAAAAACATTCTTAATGTCCAACTGATAAAGGGGCCAATGACGAACGACGGTCATAAATAGAAAAAGACGGACAAGTGTTATTTTAGCCACGAGAGAGAAAGTGTCATTATAATCAAGCCTAAATATTTGTGTAGATCCTTTGGCAACAAGGCGAGCTTTAAGCCGATCAACCTAACCATCTAGACCAACTTTTACAACATAAACCCAACGACAACGAGCAGGGAAAAAACTCCCAAGTACCACTCGTATGTAAAGCAGACATCTCATTAATCATAGCATGTTTCCAACCTGAATAGGAAAGTGTTTCACTTGTAGTCTTAGGGATGGAAATAGAGGACAAAGATGATACACAAGCATAATGAGGTGATGATAAACGATGATAACTCAAAATAGTATAATGTGGGTTAGCATTACGAGTGGATCTTATACCTTTTTGAAGTGCAACTAATTGGCTAAGAGGAGGCAAGCCCGCAGTAGAGAAAGCTTCAGGCACATGACATGAATCATCTGGAACTAATGATGAATGCGGGCGGCGATGATAAGTTAAAAGTGGTGGCATTGCAGCTGGAGATGTAGAAGTAACGGCAGATTCTTCAAAGGTTAGTGTGGGTAGACTGGAGGTATGGCTAAGACTTCAGAGATATCAAGATAATCCGAAGATGTTATAGTAAGGTTTAGATTCAAAGAATGTCACATCGGCGGACATAAGGTAGCGACCCAGATAAGGTGAATAGCATCAATATCCTTTTTGAATTCGAAAGTAACCAAGGAAAACACATTTGAGAGTAAGAGGGGCTAATTTATCTTTTTCTGGGACTAAGTTTTGAACAAAACACGTGCTCCCAAAAACACGAGCGGGGATAGAGTAGAAATGTGATTGAGGAAATAGTATGGATAGGGAACCTGATTCTAAATTGACGATAGTGGCATTCTATTAATGAGATAGCAAGATACGAGGACTGCATCGCCGAAAAAAACGCAATGGAACATGGGATTCAATGAGAAGAGTGCGAACAGTTTCAATGAGATGCCTATTTTTCCTTTCTGCTATATACCATTCTACTGAGGGTGTATGGAAATGATGTCTGGTGAATAATTCATTGAAACAGAGAGAATACGTATTCTAAGGCATTATCACTACGAAAAGTACGAATAGAGACAGCAAATTATTTTGTATTTCAGCATAAACTTTTGAATATAGAAAATAACTCAGAACACTCTTTCATTAGAAAACCCAAGTGCATCATGAAAAATCATCAATGAAACTAACAAAGTAACGAAATTCGAAGGGTGAACTGACTCTACTAGAAACCCAATTATCAAAATGAACTAATGAGAAAATAGACTCTGAAGCACTCTCAATACTACGTGCAAATGTAGCACGAGTGTGTTTCCCAAGTTGACACGATTCACATTCTAATATGGATAAACTAGACAAAACTAGGCATCATCTTCTATAGCTTGGATAGACTCGGATGTCCTAAATGTTTATGAATAAGGTCTGGAGGGTCTGTAACGGAGCATGATGTGAAGGAATTTGATGAGGTAGGATGGTAAAGGCCTTGTGATTCATGTCTTGCGCCAATCGTCTGTCCCGTACAGCGGTCCTGCTTTAGAAAAGAATCATCAAAAAAAGTTACATTACAATTAAGGGCACGTGTCAAATGACTAACAGATGCAAGATTAAAAGGACAACCAGGGACAATAAAGAACATAGTTTAGAGTGAGAGAAGATAAGAGTTTGGCTTGTCCAACTCCTTTTGGTTTTGTTCGGATCCCATTGGCTAAAGTAATAGCTAGAAGAGATTATGAATAAATAATATCAGACAGAAGTGACTTGTTGCCAGAAATATGATCAGAAGCACCTGAGTCCACAACCCATGATCCAAAGGTGGGAGATTGTGCAGTTGAGACTATTGGTAGATATGTAAGCTCACTTGCCCGATACTAAGAGTGGCAACGGACCGGAACTGGTACCTTCGAACCGGTTTAACCAGAACTAGTACTGGTACCGACACAGCCTTACCAGAGTTTTTTGCCGGAACCAGTACTACCGGAACCCGAATACCAGATTTTTTGGTTGTTCCGCACCAGTCCGTTGGTTACCGATGTGGAACCGGGTCGGACTGGAAAGACGAACTTCACATTTTTTTTAAATTTAAATTATATAACATTTCTTAATATATCTTAAACTTAAAAAATATATTTTTTTAAGTTTAAGTTAATATAATATTTTTAATAAGTTTAATAAGTTAAATTATATCTATATTAAGTTTTAGAAGAAAAAATCAGACGTTAATTCCGGCGCCAGACCGGATCCGGTAAACCAAAACTGAAACTATCGAAAAAATTCACGATCCGCACCGGTATCGGATTCCGAACCATTGGATACCGGTTGCAACTGGTACTGGGACATTACGGGAACCGGCATAACCGGATCGAAACGAAAAATTCCGATTCTATTGCCACCCTTACCCGATACTGAAAATACTCCTGGTCAGATCAATTCAATTGTTGATCACTTGTGGTGTCAGACTGAGCAACATGGACATTTTTAAGTGGTAGACCATGCAAACAATAGCATATTCCACGAGTATGTCCAAGCTTATTACAATAACTACACTTAGGTCGAGAATAGCAAACATCACGAGTATGCCCAAGCCTTTTACAATAACTACACCTAGATCAAGATCTTCCAAATCGACCTCCCCTCCCCCTCGTTGATTCTTCATGAACTGTGATGTTTGATTTTCTGATATCATTAAGGATTCAGATTTAATCATAGGATTAAATTGAACAAAAAAGTCTGTCACGAAAAAATTGGGTCAGTCACCGAAAAATTGTTTAGTCGTCGAAAAATATTGAATTTGATTGCCGGAATCAAGAAATAGCTATCGGTACAGCCTTGGAATGAAGAGGCAACCTCACTGAAAAAGAAATCTAGCCGGAATATATTGCAGGCGTCAGCGCGTGACGCGCATGATGTGCAGATCTGAAACTTCCGGCGGCGCGTGGCTTGCCGGAGATGAGATTCGGTCATTGGGGTTTGCTCACCTGAGTGTTTCGCACCTCGTGGTAGTGTTGGTTTTCGCGCACAACACTTATAAAACAGGCGAGGGCTCAAATTAGACTTAACAGTCGCCAGAAATCAAAGCACAGGGACTATCTTGTCTTATTAAGCTTTCTTCTCAATAAGTTTCTCACCAAACCTGTTCTGATACCATGTGAGAAATAATGGAGAAAAATATTACTGAATTATGTATCTAAATTATTACATTGCGATCCTATTTATAGACACTACATTACTATCATTTTCCAAGTAAGATTTTGTATACTATTTCTATTATCACTCATACTCTAACCGTATCGTATCATTTTGGTATCAGAGTCGAGCTTAGGATTGTTCTAATGATTCTAGTCTTAGGATTGCTGCAACAAAAAAACACTTTAAGGAATTTTTCAAATTTTGATTTTTGTGCTTTCTTGAGTTTCTAGTCCTAGAATCGTGTTCTCTAGTACTATTTAAGTTTATATCCGAGATTTGAACTTGATTGTAGTATGAAAGACCCACATTTCTGAGTTTGAAGTTTGAAGAAAAATGAAAGCGGGTTCTTAGATCTGAAATTATTAGGTTGAAACTGAGGCTCTAAAGTTATTGGGGTTTGTTGTCCATAGTGTGGGGGGGCTTGGATTTCGAATTTCGTGTTTGGAGCTAAAATGAAAGAGTGGTGAATATTTTGGATCTTCATATTTTTCTTGGTACTCTTGAGGACAGTAAAATCTTCAAGATTCATCAAAAAGTGTTGTTTGACCCAATAAAGGGGCAAAAGGAGTAAAGATAAGCGTTAGTAGCAAAGGAATATTCCAAAAAGAGAAGGTACTATATGAAAGAGTACAAGAGGGCCCACAAGAAACTTAAATTTCGGAGGCTCCAGTTGTGCATCTGCACCCCATCTGCATGCGCAAGTGTGCCCACCTGCGGCCGTAGATGACCAATACAGGTTAACAATAGACATTTTATCTAGGACATGCAAACCCCACAAGCATGGGCATGTCGTGACATGTATCCACATCTCACCTCAGCGCATCTCATCTCAGCAGTTCCAAATCCAACTTCGCTCAGGTTCCAACATCTTAGTTTTCATTTCTTGATTCCTAAACTAATTAACAACTAGTAACTGGTCTACTTAGTTGATTGATTAGTCTTTTGAGTTCTTTGTTCATTGCCCTTTCTTTGTGTGCTTTTATCTTTCATTTCTTAGTTAACTTCTTTGATTCAAGTCCTTAAGTTTGAATCAAATCGCCCATCCTTCTCTTAACAAGAATCCATTCTAGCCGAGTAGCAAATAGACACTTCGTATGCCAGCGGGAACAAACAAAGTTCAGGACAATTAAAGTGCAAAAACACTAGTTGTTGTGAGTTTTGATTTCACTAACGTTAACCTTGTTTGTTAGTGTTAAGTGTCTTGTTGATAGGTACCATGGCATCGGGAGATGAAATTCAACCTATCTCGAGTGGGACCAATTTGATACCATATTAGAGGCCATCATGAGATTGCGACAAGGTATGGATGTGATGAATGAAAGAACGCCGGGCATGGAGAAGAGGGTATCGAACATAGATGGAAGGATGATGGATATGGATGGAAGGATGATAAATGTGGAAGGGCACCTCAACTCTTCAAATGCTACTCCTCAAAACAACCTCCAAGCATCTTCAAGTGGACACGCCTAAGAAACTTCCGCCACATCTCTCCTAGAACTCTACACCACATGCTCCATCCTTCCCCACAAGGAAATGTTCCCTTACCTGCCAATCAAACTTCGTCGAGTGTAGCACGACCACTACATTTAACCCACCCCAACAAATGCCCCAAAACCCACCATCTTAAGCCCTATCTATTCTCAATCCACCCTTTCAAACTCCACAAAACTATGCACCAATCTACCAAATGCCCCAAGGTTTAACCCTACAAGGTCTCTATACACCCTATTACTTACCCTGTCAAGTACCATATGGCAAAATCCTACCCTATCATCAAAGGCCACAAAATCTAAATCGACCCTACTAAGCTCCACTTAACCAAATGCCACCCAACCAAGCCATAAGAGTTCAATGAGTTTGTGGGACTCGTAGAAGGAGGTTATGGGTATGGTGCATAAGGAAATGGCCCAAGGAATCAAGGCGAATATAGAGGTCGCGACAAGGGCCTCAATTCTACCAAGGTCACCTTTCCTAGTTTTCAAGGAGGTAGTGATCCCGAAGGATATCTAGAATGGGAGTCGCAATATGATAAGATCTTCCAAGCTAATAATTAGCCCAATGCTAAGAAGACGAACTATGTCGTTGCTCAATTTGAAGGATATGTATTGATTTGGTGGGAATCTTCACCAATCGGCTAAGAGAATGCATGGGATTCTTCATGGAGGTCATTATCCACCAAATATGCTTGCAACGAAGTGTCATTCGAAGAGGTTTTGCCTAAAAAAAGAAGAGGTTAGCATTCCATTTTACCTGGTTAAGCAAGTTATGAATCCTTCCAATTCCAAGGACTCCCTCGAGAATTTTGGACTTGCAAATGATGATCTCTTGAATTTGAGGACAAATTCTCTTCAAGAAGTAGAGGATTATACAAGCCGGATTACTCCAAAGATTCTCTTCCAATTGGCGACGCTTTAGAGATGAAGAGGAGTTTTGCAATCCACTATGATAAGAATTGGCGATGGTGGAGTATCGCCCTTCTGGGCATTTGGCATTCAGGGTCACTTTTGGGCCCATTTTGCATTTAGCATTATTTTTGGGCCATTTTGCACCTAGGGTCATTTTTTGGGCTCATTTTGTAAAATAGCCCATGACTATAAATAGCCAGGATTTCCCTTTTTCTCTTCCTTAGATGATCTTTGATGAAAGAAACACTTGCGAGTGCTTTTGAGATTGTTGGGAGCTTTGTTGAATTTTGTGAAACGTTGATTGTGAGTGGATTAATTTCACGCGAGGTCATCGTACGAGTTAGGTGTTTGTCATAGGTTTAATGTTTGAGGGCCATTGGTTTAATAAAACTTTGGTTTGCTTACATTTCCTCTTCTTGAATCTATTTATTTATCGTTTTCTTTATTATTTTTTATTTCTGTACTTTGTGATTCTTTCCGTAGTTTGTATCATTTCATACTCCAGACATAATTCACAAATGTTTAGGACATCTTAGTTTGTTCAAACTACAAAAGAGGCTATCTTTTCCTTAGTTCACTTTGATATTTGGGGTCCCCACTTTGTGGGAATACACTGGGTATGTTGTTGTTGTACTCTGATACAAAGGGTCCTAGTAAAATCAGTTCAACCTCAGGGTTTCGTTATTTTGTTAGCTTCAATGATGATTATTCAAGAAGTACTTGCATTTTCTTAATGAAAGATCGCACTGAATTTTTTCCTATATTCAAGAGTTATTGTGCTAAAATACATCATCAATTCAATGTCTCTATTTGTCCCTTTCATAACGATAACAACTTAGAATATGTCCTCCTAATTTCAACAATTTATGACTCATCAAGGAATTATTTATCAGACTTCTTGTTCACATACCCGTCAACAAAATGGAGTAGCAGAGAGGAAGAATAGGCACCTCATGGAGACTGCTCGCACTTTTCTCATTCAATCCCATGCTCTATTGCGTTTTTGGAGAGATGCAGTTATCGCACCTTGTTATTTAATTAAGTGATGCCCTCATCTTTTATTAAAATCAAATTCCTTATTCAGTATTATTTCCCCAGTCCCCTCTCACTCTTCTCTTCGTGTCTGTGGGAGTACATGTTTTGTTCATAACTTCACCCCAGAAAAAGATAAATTAACCCCTCATGCTCTCAAATGTGACTTTCTTGGTTATTCTCGAGTACAAAAAAGGATATCATTGCTACTCACCTAATTTTCGTCGATGCCTTATGTTAGCAGATGTCACATTCTTTGAGTCTCAACCTTTACATCTTCTTCTTATCTTGATCATCCTAACATGTAAGGTCCTACCTACATCGAATTTTGAAAATCCTACAGCTACTTCGACATCTCCATCCATAGTGACACTAGTCTTACCCAGTGTTCAGGGAAGCGTGATGCAGAAAAAAGCAAGAAGGCTTTGCATCACACATTATGCGATACGCGATGCGATGCGACCGCATCATTAAAGTGAAGCGCAATTTATTTTAAAAAATACCTATAAAGCATTCAAACAGTAAGTTATAATGAAACAACTATATAATTAACAACAAAAACAATATAATTAACAACTATAATTAACCGAAAAGACCACAACAACTATATAATTAACAATAAAGACAATATATTTAAGCAAAAGTTGTAATGAAACACCAACAAAGTAGTTCAACAAAGCAAAACAAACCCCAAAAAAAGAAAAATCAAATCTAAATTAATAATGGTTCAATCTAAAGCTCTTCTAGTTCATTAAGATTGTCCAATTCTTTTATTCCTTGAGTATCAACATAATGCTCATTATCTTCAACTTCCTCATCTCCTGTTGAAGTAGCAACTTCTTTTCCCTTATTGTATGAGCTTGAAGTACTACCCCTTAAACCATAACGACGCTCATCAACTCCACTTGCCTCGGCAACAACACCCCAAGTGAAATTAGTATCTCCATCAAAAACTGATTAATCTTCAACATTCTCAATTCCAGTTAGCCATTCATTGGCATCACCAATGTCGTCCAAGCTAATTGGATCAAATCCATTGCAAACGTTGAAACAACGCCTCAAAGTTCTATTGTACTTTATGAACACCAAGGTACTGGGGCGCTTTAGAGTTGGTCTATTCCTCTTTTTGGTATGGATCTACAAATAAATATTGGCAAATCAAAAGTCAAGACATTTGATATATAATAGACTCAATATATTAAAGTTTTTCTTTAACTCTTACGTGTTCGAACATGCTCCAATTTCTTTCACACCCACATGCACTATAAGTTAGACCTAAAATTTTGATGGCGAACTTTTGTAACTCTGGAGTTTTTAAATCATAAAGCCTCTACCATTCAACTATTAAAGTAAAGTAATTATTCAAAATTAGCAACCATAAAGAAAAAACTTAAAGTGTTAATTTAATGGAAATATAACTACATAAGAGTCATTCACCTCATGACTTCTTGTCTCTTTTTGTCTTATGGCGGTTGCTATACCAAAAAGTCCCTCGGCATTTTGATAAGAACTAATTATCTTGCATATCTTCATCAACAACCATTTTCGCAATGCAAGTATGAAATCCCGTCATCAAAGTACGATTATAATAAATTGATAGATTCAAGATATTGCCAACTGCATGCAACGATCTGTGGAGTTGATCACTCCACCTTTTATCAATAATCTCAAAAATCTTTGCATATTTATGCTCCTCAGTGAAAAAACTTTTAATAGCCTCCTTCGCCTTACTCATTGCTTCATAAATGTAACCCATTGATGGTTTTCCCTCACCATCTACCAAACAAAGAACTGTAACCAAAGGGCCACATATTTTAAGAGCATAAGCAACATTATTCCAAAAGTGGAATGAAAGCATTATCCGTGCAGCTTCTTTTCCCAACACTTCTTTTGCAAACTTACACTTCTTTTGCAAACTTACTTTTATTTCATTCTTTTGAAATGAACATGCTTCTCAAATTTGTCTTTTGCTTGAACAATGTCTGTAAGGTCAAGAAAGCAGTAGCAAATCTAGTTTTGCCAAGTTTCACCAAGTTTCTTTGATTAGTAAATCTTCTATCATATTCAACAACAAAGGCCTTTGAACAATGTAAGATTGTACTTTATCTGCCTGGGTGAAAACACCTTCAAAAGGCCTTTATTTGAAAATATCCCCAAATATCAAATTCACACAATGGGCTGCACATGGAGTCCAATATATGTGAGGGAACACTCCCATTATCATAGAACCTGCCTTAACATTTTTAGATGCATTATCTGCAACCACTTGAACAACGTTCTCTAGTCCAATCTTCTCTATGGTACTCTTAAACGAAGAGAACATTTTGATGAAATCAGTGGACGAGTCGCTGGCATCAATTGACTCAAGAAACAAGCTTCCTCTCAGAGAATTGACAAACACATTTATGATCATTTTTTCAGTTCCCGCCGTCCACTTATCCATCATAATGGAACATCCGAACTTGTTCCATTCCACTCGATGCTCCTCCACAATTTTGTGTCAGCCACATGGAATGCAAGTGGGTGGCTTCATCCCCGAACCATATTGGCTTTTGGCCTCGATCATGTCTGCAAAATTGTCATAATTGACACAATTAAATGGCAGCCTTGCATCATACAACCACCTTGAAAAGGCTGCAACAGCACGATCCCTCAAAATTCCCTTGGCCACAGCCTGTAAAACTTTTTCCAAAATCATTTCCTGGCTTCAACGAAAAGAAAATATCTATTGGACCTTTTGTACCCATTGATCCATAACTTGAACAAACTGATGCATTTTGTAAGTGTTTTTGTGATTTTGAAGGAAGTGACAAATCGACAGCTTCTCCTTCCTCCATTTCATCATCATTAAGATCAGTAACTTGTGGAAGATCTAACAGTAGACTATCACTGTAGAAAAAAAAACAGAGTATAAGAAGAAGCAGCTCTGTTGAAAAAATATGATTTCAGTGAAAGAAAAAAAACATAGCATTGGTTGAAAATTCAAAAAAAAAAAAAGGGTATCAGTGTATGAAAAAAAAGAGCAAGAGAAGAAGGAAAAAACAGAGCAGAAGAAGAAAAAGGAAGCAGAAGAAGGAAAAAACAGAGCAGAAGAAGAAAAAGGAGGAAAGGGAAAAAAAGGATGAAGAAAGAAGAAGGAAAAAGAAGAAACTCACTTGTTGGTAGTTGGTAGTTGGTACTTGGTCGCAGCTTCAATGGAGAAAGAGTTGTTGCAGCACGGCTTCAGTGGAGAAGTGGAGAGGAGAGAACACGAAGTCAAAAAACCCTAAAAATTTTAATCGGTCTTTTCTTAAACTTCTAACCTTTTTTTTAATTTAAAAATTGCCCATTAAAAAAAAATCACTTCCAACCCTTTTTTTTAATTAAAAATTGCCCAAAAATAAAAAAAAATCCATAATGCAATCACATCGCATCGCATCACGCAACAGGGCTTGATGCACCCGCAATTCTCAGATTGAACCGCATCAAAGATGCGACTCACTGGGAGCCGCATCGCATCAGCTCATAATGTGATGATGCAGTCACATCTCTAAACACTAGTCTTACCTGCACTCAACTTTTGAGGAATTTAATATATCTTCTAAACTTCATCCTAAGTTGCTCGGACTCTCTAAAAATGTTGTCATACCTACGTAGGATCCTCTAAATATACACTACTTTTGAAGGATCCGACACGTACTTGATGACATTTCTGAGGAGTCCAAGCAACATAGACTCCATATACAGTGCCACCACTCCTGAATTATCATCATCGTCCATGTACAACATCAGGCTTAGATGATTCCCATTCTGCACCTGACCCTACACCTACTACAGACTTATCTCCTCCGATTGTACTTCGAAAAGGTATATGGTCCACTCATAATACTAACCTCATTATACCCTTTTAAGTTATCTTCATCTATCATCACCCCATTATGCCTTTATATCGTCTTTGTACTATGTCTCCATCCCCAAGTCCACAAAAGAAGCACTTTCTCATCCAGGATGACAACGGACTATGAATGACGAAATGCCTACTTTACATATAAGTGGTTCATGGGAGTTTATTCGTCTCCCTTCAGGTAAATCAACCATTGATTGTCGTTGGGTTTATGCAGTGAAAATTAGTTCGAACAGTCAAATTGATAGACTTAAAACTCACCTTGTTGCCTAGGGGTACACCCAGATATTTGGGCTTGATTATAGTGATACTTTCTCTCTCGTGGCTAAAATAACATATGTTCATCTTTTTCTATCCAATGATTGTTGGACACGGGACACTTTTTCCATTGGATATTAAGAATGTTTTTCTCCATGATAACCTTTAGAAGGAAGTTTATATGGAGCAACCACCTGGTTTAGTTGCTCAAGGAGTCTAGTCTGGTGTATCGATTGCGTCGATCACTTTATGATCTAAAACAATCTCCTCAAGCCTGGTTTGGAAAGTTCAGCACAGTAATTTAGAAGTTTGGCCTATGTTTTATCAACATTCTGCTCCAAATCTATGTATTTATTTGGTGTTTTACATTGATGATATCGTTGTTACTGGCAATGATCAAAAAGGGACGACCCGGTTCATATCTACTCCGTAGGTGTCGGGGAGGGAGGACCACCTGGCCTGACCTACGCGTCCTCACCCCAGCTTTTTGCTGGAGGGACGTTTCGAACCCCCGACCTAGGCACACCACGGCAAGCAAGCTTACCGCTGAGCCAAGGCCATCCCTCTAATGATACCATCTTGATCATTGTTACTGGCAATGATCAAGATGGTATCATTAGTTTGAAGCAACACCTCTTTCAACATAGCATTTTTTAGGTATTAAAGTTGCTCAGTCCAAATCAGGCATTGTTATTTCGCAACGCCAGTAAGCCTTAGACATTCTCAAGGAGACAAAAATGATAAGATGTAAACCTATTGACACTTCTATGGATTCGAATACTAAACTCTCGCCAGGATAGGAGGAGTCACTCAATGATCCTGAAAGATATAAGCATCTAGGTGGTAAGTTGAATTATCTCACAGTAACCAGACCTAACATTTCCTATCATGTGAGTGTTGTAAGTCAGTTTATAGATTCTCCTATGATAGTTATTGGGATGCAGTTGTTCTCATTGTGTGATATATTTAGTCAGCTCTTTGAGGATCGAGGTCATAAGCAAACCATTGAACATACAGATATTGTCTGATGCTGATCAGACAGGATCACCTTGTAATAGACATTCTATATTTAGATATTGTACTTTCGTAGGAGGTAATTTGGTGACCTGGAAGAGTAGAAAATAGAGTGTGTTTACTTGATCTAGTGCAGAAACAGAATATCAAGCAATGGTGGTAGTCACTGGTCAGTTAGTTTGGATTAAATAGTTGTTAAGAGAGTTAAAATTTGGAAAAATTAAGGAAATGAAACTTGTGTGTGATAAACAAGCAGCTCTTCATATTGCATCAAATCTGATATTTCATGAGAAGGCTAAGAACATTGAGATTGATAGTCACTTTGTGAGAGAGAAGATACTTTCTAGAGATATTGTTACAAATTAGTGAAATCTAGTGAGCAGCTTGAAGATATTTTCACCAAATCACTCACTAGTCCTCGTATTAATTACATTTGTAACAAGCTCGGTAAATATGACTTATATGCACCAACTTGAAGAAGAATGTTTAGAATATGAGTAGGGGTAAAAAGGGTCGGCCCGGTTCATACCCACTCCGTGGGTGTCGGGGAAGGGATGTCTAGGCAGCCTCACCCCAGCTTCACTGAAGGGCTGATTCGAACCCAGGACCTGGCACACCACGGTAAGCAATCTTACCGCTGAGCCAAGCCGTGGTGTAGGAATAGGAATATTATATAGATACCTACTTGGAAAAGGGTTATAATATCAGTGTCCTAATTGAAAAAAGATTCTAGCCTATAAATAGTATCTTAATGTAATAATTTAGATACAACAATTCAATACATTTTTCTCCTATATTTTCACAAGAACCATGAGGTCTTAGGTTTAAATCCTGGTAAAGACAAACACACTAGGTGATTTCATCCCATTTGTCCTAGCTTTGGTGGACAGAGTTACCCTAACCTGTTGCAGTAGGAGGTAGCAGGCTATGTTGCACCTATGACGGATCCTTCAAAGATGCACTTTGCACTTTTTGAAGGATCCAACAAGTACCCGCCGACATTTTTAAAGAATCTGAGCAACATAGGAGGCAGATATCTCGTAGAATTAGTCAAGGTGCGTGCAAGCTAGCTCGAACACAACATTTATCAAAAAAAAAATAGAAAATTAGTTAATGAATATGTGAAGATAAGACGGGAAGTAGGACTAGAAACATGTTAATGCCCCAAGATTTTGATGTAGGGGCAAGAGTATAGTACACAATGTGTGGGCTAGAGCTAGTCATGAGGTTGAATCAATCGCAAATAAAAAATCATATTTAAGCAGATAACAAATACAGGGGAACAGGTCCACTATCCAGCAAGTCTGAAACCATGCATCATCAGCTCTCGAGGATTTTTTCCGTTACAAAAATATGTTATTCACCCTCCTTTTCTCTTGCTTCTATTCACGTATGCTTTTCTTTACATAGGACTTGCATCCTTAGATTTGAAGTCTCATGGAATTCTGCTCAACCACCCCCCCCCCTCCCCCCCTTCCTAGAATTCTGCTCCTTGAAAGCACTGGGTCCCAAACACTTAAGACCATATAGATAGCTCCACTCATCCCAATAGGAATCAAAAACTATGTGTGCACTTTGTTCCTTTTTTGTGATTCTACTTTTTGATATATTTTACCTCCAATATGCCCTTCAAATTCTTCAATAGGCATACACTATACAAAATTATACAGATTATACATAACTATACATAATTATACAGATCAAAGCAAATATCAGTCAAGAAAGGTAAATAGCTTATGCAAACAAAATACATGGGCAAATTTTGGAAGATTGATTAAAAGGGATATTTTTAAATTGTAAATAGAGCACACACGGCAGTTGAAGATATCATGAAAAGTGAGAGTATTGGACCCACTTTTGCATAATGGCTCTCTTATGATTCCATATACCACTATATAGAAGCCAGAAAACAAATACTTGGATAAGCATCCATTTTAAGGGAAAAAGAAAAAAAAAAAAGGAGATATAGATCTTGTACACAGGTTCACAAAGACGTCAATAAGCGAGAGGATAAACTCAAAAGTATAATTTGTCATTTGCAATTGAATGTCATGCTTCAGGGAAAAACACAAAAAGCAGACACAAATACAGTTCATCTGTACAACAACAAAATACAGAGTGTAATCCCACAACAGTTCAGCTATGTAGAAAAGGCTAATACAAGATGATACTTAACGAAAAAATCATTAGTTTAAGGAAGGAAGAAGTCTCACATTTCCTACAAAGACAGATCGAGAATCCACTTCTTCCTTGTTTGCCCGGTTTGCAGCAGCAGCAGCAGGGTCTGCCTTAAATTGGGGAGAACAAATAAACAAAATGCAATAAATGGAGCAACAGATATGATGAGTATTTTATGCGTTCTTCATCCTAAGAAATAAGCATACCACAACTACGTGCAAATGCAAAAAGAATTTAAAACTTCATTGCACATCCCTTTTAAATCCAAACAAAATTAACTCTGGAAGACTATAAGCCACACATTAGCAAAAAAGAAAAAAAGAACAGAGCTATCTTTTGAAAATGTAGGTTAAAACTTCAATAAGTAAAGGAAGAGAGCGCAATTTAAGACTTGTTCAATTCAAGTTTAAAGGGTCAAGATATTCCCGACCAGCACTATTGAACGCGAGCACAGGTCTGTCGCTTTTTAAGGCTGAAGTGACCCAAAGTGAAAAACCAAGTGCATCTCCATTGAAACCGAGAAGCATGGTTGGGCTGGAAGCATAACCGAGAAGCATGGTTAGGCTGGAAGCATACGCTTTGTTTTTATTTAAAAGAGCTGGACTCTCTTTAGAAGAAAAAAAGCTGACCAGAACAACTAGATTTTTTTTCCCTGCTTGGCACACTGGACTGCTTGGTGCGACTTTCTTCTCCAGTAACCCGATTTTCTTCCTTCTTCTTCCTTCTTCCTTCTTCTTCTTCCTTCTTCTACTTCTTCTTCTTCTTCTTCTTCCATTCTCTTCATCGCTGGCTCTTTGTATGAGGTCACTTGACTCCTCTGTTTTTTCTAGCCTCACCTCCTCTGTTGTTTCCTCTGCTAGGGCAGACTTATTTTCTCTTTAGCAATCACTTCATTTTTTAAAAAATTCCAACAGACAGTGTGATAGGCAATAGGCAGCTCTTTGTATAAATTTCTGATTTTTTCTCTTAACAGTGACTAAAGTAGAAGAATAATATACAACAACAACAACAAACCCAGTGTATTCCCACATAATGGGGTCCGGGGAAGGTAAGATGTACGCAGTCCATACCTCTACCTCTAAAGAAGTAGAAAGGTTGTTTCCAATAGAACCCCGGCTCGAGACACGGAATACTACACAAATACATAGTAAAGCATGAAACAAGATGGCATAACATAAATACGACACCCACAAGTAATAGACAACAGAGAAAAGTAAACAGATTCATAATAAAGCATGAAACAAGGTATCATAACAAGAATAACACCCCCACCAAGTAATTCCCTACACTAGCGACCCAATCTGACCCTAGCCTTCTGCCCTAATTCGCGTCCTCCAGATCAACCTATCTAGGGTCATGTCCTCAGTAAGCTGTAACTGCTCCATGTCCCGCCTAATCACCTCTCTCCAGTACTTCTTCGGCCTACCCTGCCTAAAACCATCTAAAGCTAGCCTCTCACACCTACGAACCGGAGCATCCATGCCCCTCCTCATCACGTGTCCAAACCATCTCAATCGGACTTCCCGCATCTTATTCTCCATTGGAGTCACACCAACCTTCTCCCTGATAGTCTCATTCCAAACTTGATGCAAGATCCAACAACAACAACAAGAGTTTCGGATTTCAACCAACAACCACAAGACTACAACTTTTAGTTTTCGGTTTTTAGCTTACAACACAAGTGATAGTTTTCGGTTTTAAGTCTCAATCCGAGAACAACAAGAGATGCAACAATGCTAGGGAATCGAAACAAGCCCCACACGGCTTCCCTAGACTTTCAAGTTAAGAAAAGCAACACAACAACAACAAGATAATGGAAGATAATAACTTGACATACAATATTCAAGAAACTAAGAACCCTAACAACACGAAAGGACCCTAAGCCTAATGAATATTAACACCAAGCTCTTACAAAGACCAAGAGGCACTCAAACTACCTCAAAACCTTTGTTTCTAGCCAAAGAGACAACACAAGGATTCCTCTCCTTGTGAGATCTAGAACCGGCTTCTTGTGGAAGAAGAAGAGAGTGAAATGTTATCTTTAGGTTACAAATTTCAGATTTCAAAATAGACTAAGGGTTATCCCACTATCACCTTCTATTTATACTACAACAAAAATGAGCAAAAAGACCAAGACGCCCTTGCTTTGTTGTGGCCTCCTTGAAGACTTAAATTATTACACTTTAGGCCCCTCCTCACACATAAGGACGTTGAGACCCTTAGTTGGCTCGGCCAACAACTCACACACGGCCATTTGCATGAACAAGGCTTGGAGCGTTTGTAACTCCCGCGCTTGGCTTCGTGTGAAAGGCCGTGTGCATGTAGGGGTAGCCATAACCGTATCATCCTCTCCATCTTGAGAGGAATTTGACCTCAAATTCGGCACGTGATCATCCTCAACCGCATCCACGAGGGAGAGATCTCCGACGTTGAAGGTGTTGTGCACTTGATATTCCGGTGGTAGGTCGATCTTGTAGGCGTTGTCGTTGATCCTCTCGAGTACTTGGAAAGGACCATCACCTCTTGGCAGCAACTTGGACTTCCTTTGAGCTGGAAATCGATCCTTTCGAAGGTGCACCCACACCCAATCTCCGGGTTCTAGCACTAGCTTCCTTCTCCCTTTGTTTGCCCGTTTTGCAACCTCTCGGTTCTTCCTTTCGAGCTTGATCCGCACTGCTTCATGCATTTGTTTCATGGCCTCGGCTCTTTTATTCCCATCTAAGCTGGTCATGAGATCACTAGACAAAGGAGTGAGATCTAAAGGGGTAAGGGGGTTTAGGCCGTAAACACATTCAAAGGGAGTCATTCCCGTACTCGAATGTATTACCCGATTGTATGCAAATTCTGCCAATGGTAGGTGTTCTTCCCATGAAGTCAATTTTCCCTTAACCATGGAGCGTAGCATAGACCCGAGGGTTCTGTTTACTACCTCCGTTTGGCCATCGGTTTGCGGGTGGCAAGATGTGGAGAAAAGTAGCTTCGTGCCAAGCCTACCCCACATGGACTTCCAAAAGAGGCTTAGGAACTTGGAGTCCCTATCACTCACAATGGTCCTAGGTACTCCGTGAAGCTTTACAACGTGTTCAACAAATAATGAAGCTACACTAGGAGCATCCTCGGTTTTTACACATGGAATAAAATGAGCCATTTTTGAAAATCTATCGACAACCACAAAAATACTATCTCGCCCCTTTCTAGTCCTTGGCAGCCCCAAAACAAAATCCATTGATATGTCCAGCCAAGGTCTAAGGGGAGTAGGGAGTGGGGTGTATAATCCTTGAGGTCGGAGGCGGGATTTAGCACTCCGGCAGGCCGCACATTGACTACAAATTCTTGTGACGTCTTTGCGCATTTTTGGCCAATAGAAGTTCTCCTCTAGGATTCCGAGGGTCTTGTCTACCCCAAAATGACCCATGAGGCCCCCGTCGTGGGCCTCCCTCACAAGCAATTCCCTCCAAGAACTCGAAGGAACACATAACCTCCTTCCTTTGAACAAATATCCCTCGAACCGAGAGTAAGAGGAGTGGTTATTTTCCTTGAGCCAACGGTCCCTTCCCCACTCTTCGCATTCCCTAAAAATAGGAGCAAAGGTTGGATCCTCGGGATACAACATCCGCAAGCTCTCAAAACCCATTAACTTCGACGACAAGGTAGCAACAAGCACATGCTTCCGGGACAGGGCATCGGCAACAACATTTTCCTTTCCCCTTTTGTAATGAATTACATAGGGGAAAGTTTCGATGAACTCAATCCACTTAGCATGACGCCTATTCAGCTTGTCTTGGCTCTTAAGGTGTTTCAACGATTCGTGATCCGTTCGTATCACGAACTCCTTGGGCCACAAATAGTGTTGCCAATTTCCCAAAGCTCTAACAAGGGCGTACAACTCCAAATCGTAAGTTGAATAATTAAGAGTTGCTCCTTTGAGCTTTTCACTGAAATAGGCAACGGGCTTACCCTCTTGCATCAAAACAGCCCCGATGCCGACCTTGCTAGCATCACACTCTACCTCAAACATTTTACCAAAATCGGGTAATTGCAATAAGGGCGCCGAGATGAGCATAGCTTTCAAGGCCTCGAAAGCCTTAGCTTGCTCTTCACCCCATCGGAAAGGTCCGTCCTTTCTAATTACCTCGGTTAAGGGGGCTGCTATGGAGCTAAATCCCTTGACAAACCTCCTATAAAAGCTTGCCAACCCGTGGAAACTTCGGATTTCTCCAATAGTTTTAGGGGTCGGCCAACTTCGTATAGAGTCTATCTTGGAGTCGTCCACTTCCACGCCCTTGGAGCTAACAACAAAACCCAAGAACACAACTTTGTCAACACCAAAAGAACACTTTTCCATGTTGGCATACAACTTCTCCTTTCGGAGCACATCAAACACATATCTTAAATGCATGGTATGGTCATCAATAGATTTACTATATACCAACACATCATCAAAGTAAACTACCACAAACCGTCCAATAAAAGGCTTCATCACATGATTCATTAGCCGCATGAAAGTGCTCGGAGCATTTGTTAGGCCGAATGGCATAACCATCCATTCATAGAGACCGAATTTAGTCTTGAAGGCGGTTTTCCATTCATCACCGGGTTGCATTCTTATTTGGTGATAGCCACTCCTTAAATCAATTTTGGAAAATAAACACGAACCATTCAATTCATCAAGCATATCATCTAACCGAGGGATAGGGTGACGATATTTTACCGTAATCTTGTTGATGGCTCGGCAGTCCACACACATACGCCACGTTCCATCCTTTTTAGGCACTAGTAGCACCGGAACCGCGCACGGGCTCATGCTCTCTTTGATGTATCCTTTGTTGAGGAGTTCCTCAACTTGGTGTTGCAATTCTTTGGTATCCGTAGGATTGCTTCGGTAAGCCGGCTTATTCGGCAATTGTGAGCCCGGCACAAAGTCAATTTGATGCTCAATTCCCCGAAGCGGGGGCAATCCTTGCGGAAGCTCTTTAGGAAATACATCCTCATAATCCTGCAACACATGGGAAATCAAAGGGGAAATACAAGGATTAGCGGGGTTAGTGTTAAAACAATGGGCCAAAAGAAGCATAGGCTTGTTTTCATCATAGTCCATGAAAAGTTCCTTCCTCCTAGCCAACATTACTACGTTTTCCCTTTCCCTTGGCGTTGAGATAGCCTCGGATGTGCCTACCTCCTCAACCACGGCTTCCCTCCCCTTTTCTCCCTTCTCGGGTTCTCCCCCTTTCCCTTTCAATTCTCTCATCTTTTGGTACCACGCATTCACTTGGGAGGGTGAAAGAGGGTGAAGTGTGACCCTTCGGCCATCCTTCTCAAGTGTGTACCGGTTGGTCCTCCCGTCGTGTTTAGTAGACCTATCATATTGCCAAGGCCTACCCAACAACAAGTGACATGCTTGCATGGGAATCACGTCACAAAGTACTTCGTCGTGGTAGTTGCCCACCTTAAACCGAATCACACATTGCCGTGTGACCTTCAACTCACCACAATCATTCAACCATTGTAGTTTGTATGGACTAGGGTGTGGAGCGGTCGGTAGTTTCAGAAAATTCACCATAGCATGGCTCGCAACATTGGTACAACTACCACTATCAACTACCAAAGTGCACACACTCTCCTTTACAAGGCACTTAGTATGGAATAGATTTTCCCGTTGGCTCGGGTCGTCTACCGCCTTACTAATCATAACGCGTCTAACCACAAAATTCGGAACCACACACTCCCCTTCTTGAGGATAGACATCTTCCCCATCTTCTACTCCTCCCTCATTCGGTTCATGTTCGGTTTCCTCTCCATCTTGAGGCTCGGCCTCAACCTCCCCCCTTTCGGACAACACCTCCTCACCAAGGTAGTATACCTTCCCTTCCCGTAGGATCACATTACGCCGGTTTGGGCATTCATTTGCCTTATGCCCCCAACCTTGGCATTTGAAACATTGGAACCCCTTCGGATTGGGATACTTGTGAACTTCCGGCTTCGGAGGAAACTTAGGAGCTATTTTGGCATCGGTTAGCTTCATAGGACCGGCTTGGTCCTTGTTTTTGGTCCAACCCGAGGGGGTTTGGACTCTTGCCTTGAAGGTGGATCTCTCCTTAAGTTCCCTCTCAATCTCTAGGGCCGCTTGAAATATTCCATCAATAGTTTCAAACCGATGAAGGGTTAAGTGAGTGGAAATTTCTTTGTTCAACCCGCACTTGAACCGGATGATGTCGTGGCTGATTTGTTCCCCACGGTGATCAAGTTTCAACATGAGTTGTTGGAACTCGTCAAAATAAGCCATCACACTCTTGCCCCCTTGCCGCAAGCCATACAATCTAGCAAGCAACTCATGCCGGTATCTCTCGGGAAGATAGCGTTGTCTCATCAAATACCTTAGCCGAAACCAAGGTGGTGGCTGCCCATCAACCAATTCATTACCAAATCGCTTCACATACTCCCACCAAGTGTTAGCATAGCCCTCGAGGTGAGCTATAGCATAGCAACTCTTCTTTTCTTCCGAGATGTCATTAACTTGGAAGACCTTGTCACAAACCGATTCCCAAGTCAAGTAGGCCTCGGGATCACTTTCACCCTTAAAGATAGGTAGGCTCAATTTGATGGTGTTGATGCCTACGTCCCTCTCTTGGTGTCGGTTTCCCCTATCTCCATACCCTCGGTATCGTCTTGGTTCCCCCCGGCCCCCTCTCAACTCCTCCTCCCTCATATAGGCATCATCATAGGCTCCCTCGCCATCATACTCCTCTCTACCGTATCCATCAAAGTGGGCTGGTCGGCCTTGGCCATTTTGGTTCGTAGGAATTGGAATTTGTGGCCTTTGGTTTAGTGGAGCTTGGAAAGGAGGGTTCGGATTTAGTGGTGGAGCTTGGCGTCCAAACCCTTCGTGTTGGATTGGAGGAGTTTGGAAATGTGGTGGTCTAGTGGAGTCTCGGGTTGGAGGAAAAGTGGTAGATTGGTTGGTGGCATTTTGTGGAGCTTGAGGTGCGTTTAACATTTGGTGGACCATTTCGGGAGTAATGGTTGCGGAGGATGTTCGGTCATGGCCATTGGTAGAGACATGTAGAGGAGTCGATGGTCGAGAGTTCCTTTGACTCTCCACTTGATCTAGTCTCCCGCTAATAGTCGATACTTCCCCCCTTATGGCTGCCAAATCCCCTCTCACGGCCCCAAACTCCGAGTTCATTCTTTCAAGTGTCCGAGTAACGGCCTCAAGAGTGGCCCTCATTGAGTCAAGTGCATTAGTATCCGGATTATGAGAAGTCGTTCCTTCCATCGTCAAGGTATTAGCCGCTTAGTCACCACAAGTTCGGGTCTCACAAGTGTTGTATAGTTGGCTAGTAACCGTGAGATTTACAAAGGTTTGAGTAAGCTCTTAGTCGGAGTGGATTCTTGTTTAAAGACTCAAAGAATTCTTGCCGGACTAGAACCAAAATTAGCAACTCATTCAAACGAATAAAAAGCACACAAATAATCGTTGACACGAATAGACGGCTCAAGGAACTAATTGACAACCTAGTGGGAATTACTAGTTTGTTAATTAGTTCTAAGTCCAAATAAGGGAAACCAAGAATCAATCAATTAGCAACAAGGAATATATCCTAGGTTGAGCTTATAGTAATATGTTAGCATGCAATGGGTCACACGTTCCCCTTCCCTTCGGGTTTGAAGTATATGTATACCTTTTCTCTCTTTTTTTTTTTTTTGTCTTGAACTAATATTCACACAACTTGGAAGAAATTGAAAAGTGTTTTGGTGGGAAAACTTTAAAAATTTGAAGTCTTGACTTTGTTCAATCTCAAGAAAGTGGGTTAGGTTGACAATTTCCACAAAACAAGGTTCCTTGATTTAAGGGAAGTGATTGACAAGTCTACAATTTGATAGGTGCAAGTCTTTCACAATCAACTCTACAAGTTTACCACTTGAGCACACAACAAGATTAACACTCAACAAGAAACAATATGCACAAGTTCAAGAGATGAGCAATCACAAACTTCAACACTTCCTTAACACATAAACACCCCACCGATTTTTCCTTTGGCCTTCAATAACATTCAACTTTCGGCCACCTTACAACATGCAACTTTTCAAGCTCAACCTTGGATCTAGACACCTTAGCATTGGTGAGAAAGAAACCAACACTAGAAACTCACTAAACAAACAAAAGGACTCCTAGATCTAAGTATACAACACCTTTCTCGGGTCTTCAATTTTAGTGGACAGAATTTTCAGATTTTCAGAATTTTCTTCTCGGTGTAGTTTGGTTAAACCGAGAACTACTAGCCCAAGATGGGTTATGTGAGAACACAACCGGTCTTGCTTTGATACCAAATGATGCAAGATCCAACAACAACAACAAGAGTTTCGGATTTCAACCAACAACCACAAGACTACAACTTTTAGTTTTCGGTTTTTAGCTTACAACACAAGTGATAGTTTTCGGTTTTAAGTCTCAATCCGAGAACAACAAGAGATGCAACAATGCTAAGGAATCGAAACAAGCCCCACACGGCTTCCCTAGACTTTCAAGTTAAGAAAAGCAACACAACAACAACAAGATAATGGAAGATAATAACTTGACATACAATATTCAAGAAACTAAGAACCCTAACAACATGAAAGGACCCTAAGCCTAATGAATATTAACACCAAGCTCTTACAAAGACCAAGAGGCACTCAAACTACCTCAAAACCTTTGTTTCTAGCCAAAGAGACAACACAAGGATTCCTCTCCTTGTGAGATCTAGAACCGGCTTCTTGTGGAAGAAGAAGAGAGTGAAATGTTATCTTTAGGTTACAAATTTCAGATTTCAAAATAGACTAAGGGTTATCCCACTATCACCTTCTATTTATACTACAACAAAAATGAGCAAAAAGACCAAGACGCCCTTGCTTTGTTGTGGCCTCCTTGAAGACTTAAATTATTACACTTTAGGCCCCTCCTCACACATAAGGACGTTGAGACCCTTAGTTGGCTCGGCCAACAACTCACACACGGCCATTTGCATGAACAAGGCTTGGAGCGTTTGTAACTCCCGCGCTTGGCTTCGTGTGAAAGGCCGTGTGCATGTAGGGGTAGCCATAACCGTATCAAAACTCTATCCCCCTAGTCAGCCCACACATCCAACGCAACATCCGCATTTCCGCCACCTTCATCTTTTGAATGTGGGAGTTCTTAACTGGCCAACACTCCGCTCCATACAACATGGCCGGACGGACTGCCACCCTGTAGAATTTGTCTTTAAGCTTGGGCGGCACCTTCTTATAACATAACACCCCCGAAGCGAGCTTCCACTTCATCCATCCCGCCCCAATACGGTGCGAGACATCCTCTTCAATCTCACCGTTAACCTGAATCACGGACCCGAGATACTTGAAACTATCCCTCTTACCTACCCCCTGTGATTCCAACTTCACTACCACCTCATTCTCCAGCCTCACTCATTAAACTTGCATTCCAAATACTCTGTCTTGCTCCTACTCAACCTGAACCCTTTAGACTCAAGAGTTTGTCTCCACACCTCTAATTTATCATTCACACACCCTCGCGTCTCATCAATCAAAACTACATCATTTGCAAAAAGCATACACCAAGGCACCTCTCCTTGAATACGTCGCGTCAACACATCCATCACCAAAGCAAACAAAAAGGGACTAAGAGTAGATCCCTGATGCAATCCTGTCAAGATAGTGAAATGCTCTGAGTCTCCTCCCGCCGTCCTCACCTGAGTTTTAGCTCCATCATACATGTCCTTAATTGCTCTGATATATGCCACCGGAACTCTACTCACCTCCAAGCATCTCCAAAGCACCTCCCTGGGGACTTTGTCGTATGCCTTCTCCAAGTCGATAAACACCATGTGCAAGTCCTTCTTTCTTTCCCTATACTGTTCCACCAGCCTCCGTACCAGGTAAATTGCCTCCGTCGTCAAGCGGCCAGGCATAAATCCAAATTGGTTCTCCGAAATAGACACTATCCATCTCAGCCTCACCTCGACCACTCTCTCCCAAATCTTCATAGAGTGACTCAATAACTTCATACCCCTATAGAAGAATAATATGATCCATTTATATTTTGGTTTTGATTTTGCTCATCCTATACTTTCTAATTTTAAAATTGAAACATTTGCTAATATATATATAGTGTCTTTGTGCAAGGTTTATTTCGGTGTTTTTGTTAGAATTGTGCTTCTCTTACAGCATGGATTGGGGCTTGTCATTTTTCTCCTTTTCCAAAACACTATTTCCAAGCAAGAAGCACATGTCATACCGTTGCAGTTTATGAAGACCTACCAAGTATACTATTGATACAGCTTTCCGATGCAGCAAACAGAATAAAAAACATGATTATGAACACCACTTATATCAACACATCCAACTTAATTTATAACAACTCCACCCTTTGCTATACTGGACTCAGTTTTAAAAGCCCTTTGTCTGACGAGCTAATCTGCCTAGCTAGAGACTATCTTTTCGTAGTTCACTCTTTATGCAAAAGTTTCAAGTGCCCAAGACAGATCACTCACCATTTTATGTAAAAAAAAATGGTTCAAAATTAGTTTTCCTGCCTCATTGTAATTCTCAACAAGATATAAGGTAATAAGATCGATTAGCTACCTCTTCCAGTACATATGAAGCAAAATCATTTATACAACTAAATTATTGGGACTTGAAAAATGAAAAATAGCCATATAACGCATCTATTTTATGGATAAAGGAAAAGAAAAACTTTTTCAGTACTAATACAAATGTTTTACGAGGAAGTAATTTCATTTATATGCTCATCTTCAAATAGGTGACATGAATCACGTAATAAGATCAAATAAGCTACCTCGTCGCAGATATACATTACCATAAAAGCATTCTAAAGTTATCTACTGGAAAAATGAAAGAAACGTATTTTATGCATCAAGAAAGAAAGATTTCAGTAATAAGTGAAATTAAAGCAGAGAGAGAGGGAGACCTTGAACAGAACCCATTTCTTTTTCGAACTTGGCCTGCATTTCACGGAGAGCAACCGCTTCATCTTCCATCTCTTTTAACCTCTTCTTCATGTCATCCAATTCCTGTTTACGTACATTAATTAGGGTTTCACAAAACAAGAAAACAACTGAATAAGAAGAAGAATTAAAGAAAAAAACGAAGGGATTGAGAAGAACCACCACGCCGCCGTTTTCCCCCGCTCCCATCTCAACGTCGTCCTCCATGCTCCCTCTTTCACACTGCCCTCTTCTTTCTCCCCCTAAAACAAATTACCCCAAATTAATAGAAATTCAAAATTGTTATTTGCCCATATACATCACAGCCCCCTGAATGTTTCATCACTTCACATATAAATACCTCAATTAATATGATATTTGTATTTCAACACCTAATACAAGTTTAAAATGTACTCATTAGACCCTTCATAGATAATAATCAATCAAAACAATAAAGTGTGCGTACTTTACACTAGTCAAATAATATGGCAATGTAAGATTGTTCCCTTGTTTTCTTCTCTCTCATTGTTTTGGTGTACGTCAGTATGCTCTAAAGTGCCCCATAAAACTAATTATCAACCCTCTCCCTCATCCCCATCCCTATAAAAAAAGGAGGCAAATGATGGATCAGCTTGTTTGGAAGAACTAAGTTGTCTATTAAAAGTGTAGAGTTGTCATACATTCTTCTCCTTCAAAATGGTGATATTGTGGTTGAGTTGCTAAAGTCTGGGATTGAGAAGGAGATTGAAGAAAGGAGGAAAGTTCTTATTTTGTATGTAGTTTTAAATACCCCAACTATTGAAGCCTTTGGAAGATTCATAGCAAATCAGTAATATTACAATTAAGCTCCAAAATATTTTATTACAATGAAGGTTATTTTGTGATTAAATTTAGTCGTGTGGAAGATAAAATAAGGCCTTATGCTCTAGTCCACAAATGATCAATAATAGGCCAGTCTTACCAAACCTTGAATAACAAATTTTGACTTGGAAAAAGAGGGGTTGAGAATACTCCCATTATGGATAAAATTCCCAAACTCCTCTTTCAATTGTCAGATTGTGGATTCCTTGAGTACAATAAGCAATGGACTACGATAGCCCATATATACATATGAATGCACAACTAGATGGACTATCATAAGTTAGGGTCTTCGAGATAAATGTCATCCAAATACTAGCCCTCGGTGTTAAAATATTAGATCACTTGGAAAGATGTTTTGATTAATATGTGGCATATTAGTTGAATCCAGTGTACCCTCATATATGCTTACTCATTGGCCTTGATAATTTATGATCAGTCCATACATGGGAAGGTGGAGATATTGTACATGAATATTAACATCCTATTTGTGTGTGTTATTTGTATATGATATATGTAAGACCCCGCAAACTCCTCTTGTAGTCTGAGCTTTAGAGCGTGTTAAGTGAAGTGTAAATCCGGCCCTAAAAGATTTTGAAGTGACTTTCCAAGTGAGAAATATTTTGAAACATGTAGAATTTCCCTAATATCAACTTTTTGTTATAAAGAGAATTGAATAAGTTTTTCGTTGATACCAAATTCGTCCAAATTCGACACTCGGGCAAAGAGTTAGAGCCATTTTAGTGAGACAGTGTGCCACCTGGCACTTTAGCGCGTTGCGGAGTCAGCCAAATGACAATTGTCAAATTCCGGTGAGCCTTCGCGATGCTACCGCATCGCGGTGTCTTTCTAGTTTGCAACCAAGGTGGTAACACGAGTTCCACCACGTCGTGCCATCAAGCATTTTCCTAATTGTCCACTTTCCAGTAAGTTGGCACGATTATTGCGCATCGCGCCAGCATGTAAAATCGAGATTTTGTTCAGGTTCCATTATTTAAATTTCAGGGACCCTTTGGTAATTTCCCTAAAGCCCCAATCAGTCTCTACACGGGATTTAAAACCCCAATAGCTAAAGTTGCTCATCTATTCTCATTACTTTATCAAGAACAAAACACTCTCTCTCAAAGATAGAAAACCTTAGCGCTCAAGTTTCAAAAGCAATCTCAAGAATCCTTCCAAGAGTCTTTAAGAACTTCAAGAATCTAGAAAACTAAGGTATGTAGATGTTGATTCTTGGGTTCCTTTCACCCAAAAAGTTCAAGAATCCTTTTCTAAATTCAAGAGTATATATATTTAAGAGATTTTCATGATTTTTTTTGTAAATAGAAATTGAAGCTCATGTGGTTGATGAGTTTTAATTCATGACTTGATTTCAAAGATCCAAGCTTTAATCCTACTATGTAACGTTCATGATAAAATTCCTTCAAGTCGTATGATATTGATATATTCATAATAGTTTAAGTATAGAATCTGTGGTATAACCAAAGCATGTTCCCCATATGTTTGATAAAATGCTTAAGTAAAGAGAATAGTGTCTTTTTAGTATGTTAAGCATGAAATCCCCGATTATGTGATAACTAGTGCATGCCAAGCGTTTGTTGAAATGCCTTAGTAAATGTATTATAATAAGTTGCATGCATTCTTGTCCATGAGTATTCCTTATTGAACAACTATGAGATATCAGTACGCCTACCCTATACATTTACATGCCTATGACATTCAAGTGATTGACGAGATATCGTATTGATTGTATTGTGAATGATAGTCCATTGTCATGATATTCAAGTGTGATTCTGTCTTATTAATTTATGTTATCGAGTCCTGGGGGTATTTATACCCGAAAACTTAGTTGCTTGTCTAGAGCTGATCAGTCTTAATATAATTCAGTCATGCTATGATCCATATAATTCAGTCAGTGATAGAACATTTAGGAAAATTTAGAAATCTCAGTACTAGTTTAATCCAGCCTCAGACATCCACTTTCAGATAGAAAGTTGAATTCATAAGTCTTCCGTCAGATAACGGAACCAAGTGAACTCAGTCAGATCAATCAAGAAATATGATCAATAACAGATTCAACTTAGTATAAGTTCAGTTAAGAATCAGTTCAGAGTCTTTCAGCTGGGAGTAGTAACTAGCACCGAGCGAGTGCAGGGATGACGGCTTACCCGTTAGAGAGGTAGAGTCGTTAGCAGAAATCCCTGTACTCCAAAACTGCGTAGCCAGCGCAGAACCAGGAGTCACCCGTTATATTAAGGCTTGACTATCATACTGTCTTAGGCTTGACTTCTTGTTCAGGGTCACCCGTTAGAGAGGCATGACTATACCAGAGGTCTTTACTCGTGGCACGGTATTGACACCCTTCCAGCTGGGGTTATAGGTTAGACCCCACCAGATTAGATTTGGGGCATGTTGGTTAAGTGAGAACTCCTATAGTTACAGTTTCAATATTCGTCTTCAGAGTAGAACTCAAAAATCAGGACTGTCAGATACTATCATCAATCTTAGTAACAAACTCAGATAGTTCCATAGATTCATAAACCACCCGCTAGATAGGCTTGGTCTCACATAAAGTTATTTAGTATTAGTACCTACAAAGATCACCCGTCAGATAGGCTTGATCTCACTCTCAGATTCAGTTGAGTTTTCTCAATATCAGTTCCAGTGATCACCCATTAGTTAGGCCAGATCTCAAGCTTAGTAAATCTTAATCATTATTAGAAGATTTAGAGATCATCCTGCTAGATAGGTTTGATTTTAAATTCAGCCAATCCATATCAATTATCGATAGGCTTAGTCATCCAATTTATCAGCATTAATAAGTACGGATACCAGTTTCAGTAGCTTCCGATACATATAATCTCAGTATGTTCAGAAACCTTAGATTAACGGCATATTCAGTATCAGTTATCAGGTTCAGTCCCAATATGGTCAGTCACAGTATGCACATTATGTTAAGTAGTTACAGATTCTCTATGTATGCTAATCCAGCTCTTGTATATCATTCAGTTAGTTATTGTTCATGCATAAGCCTTTGCATTTAGCCTTACCTCATTTACATACTCAGTATATTCCTGTACTGACATATTTGTGCTATGGTGTTTTATTTGACGCCATAGGCTCAAAAACACGAGCCCCAGAGCACCCTTAGCAGTCCAGACTCAGTCAGCAGTAGTAGACATAGTAGTGAGTCCTCATCATCCGATGATGCTTCTTATTTCAGTACTTCATTAGATTCACTTTATTATCAATAGACGAAGTTAGTTAGGGATATGTCCCATCAACTCCATAGTTCAAACAGTTAAAGGCTTTTTCAGACAGATGTATTAGTATTCAATTTTCAGTTTGAGTAGTTTAGACATTTTGAACCTTATGGCAAGTTTTTGCCAGTTTTCCACATTTATTGTATTATATTATGCAGTGCTTAGGTACATATATCAGCAAAAGGTTAGCTTATGGTCCTTCGGGGTTATGAGCACCGTGTAATGACTAGGGGGTAGTCTCTGGTCATTACAAATTATATATCAGAGCCTAAGGTTCCATAGTGTCCTAGGGAGTCTGAAAAAGCCACATCTAGTAGAGTTTTATGCATGGGTGTGTTACACGCCACATTTTTGTACAAAAGGCTATAAGATATTTTAGAAAAAGTTTTCGTTCTTTCAGTATTCATGTCGTGCCAGTGTGCAAAAGCTCAAGTTGAACTCTCAGTCTAATCTTGGTTCCTCTTCTGTCTGCAGAGCATGCCTTCTAAGAAGAGAATAGGGAAGCAGTCAACCCCTCAACCCGTAGATCTCGAGAATGTGAATGTGTTACTTGCAGAGTTTTGGGCAGCTTTTCAGGCGCTAGACCTAGCTGTGACCACTAGTGTTCAGGGCAATCGTCAGGCTGCAGTCCCACCTCAGCAAAATGAGGGTTCAACCACAGCCAGAATTAGAGATTTCATAAGAATGAACCTGCCAAAATTCTTTAGGTCAGTAGTAGGTGAGGACCCACAGCTTTATCTTGAAGAAGTGAAGAAGATCATCTAGATTATGCATGTTTCTGAGGAAGAGAGTGTAAAACTTGCGTCCTATAGGCTGAAGGATATTGCTCATGATGGGGTAGTCATGTGGAAGAAGAGTAGAGGGGAGGATGCAACTCCCATAACTTGGCAAGTATTTTAGGATACCTTTCTAGATAAGTTTTTCCCCCTAGAGATGAGAGAAGATAAGGTAGAAGAGTTTATAAACCTAAGACAAGGCTCCATGATAGTGAAGGAGTATTGTCTTAAGTTTAACCAGTTAGCTAAGTATGCTCCTGATCTAATAGCTGACCCTAGAGAGAGTATGAGTAAGTTTGTGACTAGTGTGCTTGGGTTAGTGTTAAAAGAGTGTAGAACTGCGATGCTCAATAGAGACATAGATCTTGCTAGGTTAATGATGCATGCCTAGCAGATGGAGGTAGATAAATCTAAGAAGAGAGAGAGAGGTCTAATAAGAGGTTCAGAACAAGTAGTTACAACTTTTCTCAAGCCGGGTCATAGGGTGGTAATCGTTCTCACTATAGTCAGAAAACTTCATTCCCAACTCCATCCCCAGCTAGTGTACCCGCACCAAATTCCAGAGATGTCGTCATGATAGGGCGCCAGGTTTTAAAGTCCAGAGTAGTGTTAGAAGTGAGCGCACCTATCCGCTTTGTGGAGAGTGTGGCAAGAACCACCTAGGTGCATACAGAGCTAATAGTTAGGTATGTTTTAGATGTGGCAAGCCAGGCCATAGAGTGAGGCAGTGTAGAGTGCTAGCTCAGAAGAGTAGAGATTCGCGTCAGCAGGGCACCACTCCTAGTACCCCTAGTGGTCAGCGTCAGAACCGACTTTATTCACTTCAGACTCACCATGATCCGGAAGGATACCCTAACATAAATTCGGGTATGTTATAAGTCCTTTATATTTATGATATGCATTGTTAGATCCCTTACTCCCATGCGAGCTTATGTTTCAGCATGAGTCAATTAGTAACGCTAGCAAGTCAGTTTAACAGTCAGACAGCCAGATTCGTATAGTTCATTTTCGCATTTTTTCATCTATTCATGTTATCCGAAATCTCAGAAATGTAACTATTCTAGGGTAGCGAGTCCTAGTAGTTGCAAGATGAGTTCAGTTTATGAGTCATGCATTAGTTTCACCTCTCCGAGGTTAAGTTACGATCCAGTTCGTAGATGCCCTGTGTATCGCCTCAGTTTTCTCAAGTATGTCAGTGAAATAAGTATTCTTAGAGGGATATAGTGTCCCAAAGGGGAGATACCCTATAACTCCCCAATGTTTCCCATCCCTTAAACCCATTCAGTTTTATGCTCAGATCCTCATTATAAGCTTCGCATCAGATATCATTGCATAATCAGTCAAGTATTCATGCATTAGATATGCATGTTCAATTGAAAAGCTCAACTTATCAGTGTATTCAGTCATGCATTCATGAGAATAACACAGTCATGAATATATGCATCAGATATGCATGTCCATTATGAGAATTCAGCTTATGAGTAGCTTCAATCGTGCATTTCATGCATTAGATATGCATGTTCAGTATGAAATCTCAGTATAACAGTAGTTCCAGTTGTATAGTCATGTTTCAGATATTCTTGTCCAGTAAGTAAGTTCAGCCTGCTAGTATTCCTAGCTTAATCAGTCTCATTCAAGGATGAATGTTCCCAAGGGGGAGATATTGTAAGACCCCGCAAACTCCTCTTGTAGTTTGAGCTTTAGAGCGTGTCAAGTGAAGTAAATTCGGCCCTAAAAGATTTTGAAGTGGCCAAGTGAGAAATATTTTGAAACATGTAGAATTTCCCTAATATCAACTTTTTTTATAAATAGAATTGAATAAGCTTTCCGTCAATACCAAATTCGTCCAAATCTGACACTCGGCCGAAGAGTTAGAGCCATTTTAGTGAGACAGTGTGCTACCTGGCACTTTAGCGCGTTGTGGAGTCAGCCAAAATGGCAATTGTCAAATTCCAGTGAGCCTTCGCGATGCCACCCTGTCGCAGTGTCTTTCCTGTTCACAACCAAGGTGGCAACACGAGTTCCACCGCATCGCGCCATCAAGCAGTTTCCCAATTATCCACTTTCCAGTAAGCTAGCCCGATTATGGCGCGTCGCGCCAGCGTGTAAAATTGGGATTTCGTTCAGGTTCCGTTATTTAAATTTCAGGGACCCTTTAGTAATTTCCCCTAAAACCCCAATCAGTCTCTACACGGGATTTAAAATCCCAATAGCCAAAGTTGCTCATCTATTCTCATTACTTTATCAAGAACAAAACACTCTCTCTCAAAGATAGAAAACCCTAGCCCTCAAGTTTCAAAAGCAATCTCATGAATCCTTCAAGAGCCTTCAAGAAGTTCAAGAATCTAGAAAACTAAGGTATGCAGATGTTGATTCTTTGCTTCCTTTCACCCTAGAAGTTCAAGAATCCTTTTCTAAATTCAAGAGTATATATATTTATGAGATTTTCATGATTTTTTTTGTAAATAAAAATTTAAGTTCATGTGGTTGATGAGTTTTAATTCATGACTTGATTTCAAAGATCCAAGCTTTGATCCTACTATGTGACGTTCATGATAAAATTCCTTCAAGTCGCATGATATTGATGTATTCATAATAATTTAAGTATAGAATCTGTGGTATAACCAAAGCATGCTCCTCATATGTTTGATAAAATGCTTAAGTAAAGAGAATAGTGTCTTTTTAGTATGTTAAGCATGAAATCCCCAATTATGCGATAACTAGTGCATGCCAAGCGTTTGTTGAAATGCCTTAGCTAATGTATTATGATAAGTTGCATGCATTCTTGTCCATGAGTATTCCTTATTGAACAACTATGAGATATTAGTATGCCTACCTAATACATTTACATGCTTATGACATTTAAGTGATTGACGAGATATCTTATTGATTGTGTTGTGAATGATAGTCCATTATCATGATATTCAAGTGTGGTTCTGTCTTATTAATTTTTGCTACCGAGTTCTGGGGGTATTTATACTCGAAAACTTAGTTGCTTGTCTAGAGCCGAGTTAGTCTCAAGATAATCTTAGTCGTGCTATGATCCATAGAATTTAGTCAGTGACAGAACATTTAGGAAAATTCAGAAATCTCAGTACTAGTTCAATCCACTTTCAGATAGAAAGTAGAATTCATAAGTATTCCGTCAGATAATGGAACCAAGTGAACTCAGTCAGATCAGTCAAGAAATATGATCAGTAACAGATTCAGCTCAGTCTAAGTTCAGTTAAGAATCAGTTCAGAGTCTTTCAGTTGGGAGTAGTAACTAGCACTGAGCGAGGGTAGGGATGACTGCTTACCCGTTAGAGAGGCAGAGTCATTAGGAGCAATCCTTGTACTCTAAAACTGCGTAGCCAACGCAGGACCAGGAGTCACCCGTTATATTAAGGCTTGACTATCATACTGCCTTAGGCTTGAATTCCTGTTCAGGGTCACCCGTTAGAGAGGCTTGACTATAGCAGAGGTTTTTACCAGTGGTACGGTATTGACACCTTTATAGCTGGAGTTATAGGTTGGACCCCACCAGATTAGATTCGGGGCATGTCGGTTAAGTGAGAACTCTCATAGTTACAGTTTCAGTATCAGTCTTCAGAGTAGAACTCAGAAATTAGGACTATTAGGTACAGTCATCAATCTCAGTAAGGAACTCAGATAGTTCCATAGATTCATAGACCACCCGCTAGATAGTATTGGTCTCACATAATGTTATTCAGTATCAGTACCTATAGAGGTCACCTGTCAGATAGGCTTGATCTCAGTCTTAGATTCAATTAAGTTTTCTCAATATCAGTTCCAGTGATCACCCGTTAGTTAGGCCAGATCTCAAGCTTAGTCAATCTTAATCGTTATTAGAAGATTTAGAGATCATCCCGCTAGATAGGTTTGATCTCAGATTTATCCAGTCGGTATAAATTATCAGTAGGCTCAATCATCCAGTTTATCAGTATTAATAAGTATGGATATCAGTTTCAGTAGCTTCAGATACGTATAATCTCAGTATGTTCAAAAACCTCAGATTAACGGCATATTCAGTATCAGGTATCAGATTCAGTTCCAGTATGCTCAGTCATAGTATGGACAGTATGTTAAGTAGTTACAGATTCTTTATGTATGCTAATCCAGCTCTTGCATATCATTCAGTTAGTTATTGTTCATGCATAAGCCCTTGCATTTAGCATTACCTCGTCTACATACTCAGTACATTCTCGTATTGACAAATTTGTGCTATGGTGTTTTATTTGACGCCATAGGTTCAGAAGTACGAGCCCTAGAGCACCCTTAGCAGTCCAGACTCAATCAGCAACAGTAGACATAGCAGTGAGTCTTCGGTATCCGAGGATGCTTCTTATTTCAGTATTCCATTAGATTCATTTTATTATCAGTAGACGGAGTTAGGTGGGGATATGTCCCATCAACTCCATAGTTCAGACTGTTAGAGGTTTTTTCTGACAGATGTATTCGTATTCACTTTTCAGTTTGAGTATTTTAGACGTTTTGAACCTTATGTCAAGTTTTCTCTAGCTTTCCGCATTTATTGTATTATATTATGCAGTGCTCTGGTACAGATATCAGCAAAGGGTTAGGTTGTGGTCCTTCGGGGTCATGAGCACCATGTAAGGACTAAGGGGAGTCTTGGGTCGTTTCAATAAAGTACTAATTGACAAAACACAAGGTAGAGTTAATGATAGACTAGAGGTTTGAAGATAGACCCTAAATTCTAATATTTCATGTTGAGTGTAATTAATTAGATAGAGTACATGAAATATAAGTCTAGTAATGCATCACATAAGGTATATGTAGGAGTGAGGACTAATACATAAGTTGTCCCTGAGAGAGGAAACAAGGAGGGGACATAAATACTGAAAAATCGAACCATACTAATTTGGCTCTTTAGTTCAGTTTTGGTTCTTCCATTTGACTTCAATGCAATTTATCTAGTACTTTGATATTTTGGTAAGATCCTCGATATTAGGGTTATGAGTTTTTAAAAGTACCATAGAATCAAATGTTAATATTGTAACATAAGTTCAAATGTCCAATACAATAATAAATTTTCAACAGGCACAATCGATTCATATATTTCAACCCACTATTTCTAAATTTCCTAATTTATTAATAACTAAATTTCAAACCCTAACTCCCAACCTCACACCAGACCTAGGATCTGCACCCGACACTATAAATCTGTCCAAGCTCGGGATCTGACTCTGACACCTGACACCTAACCAGGGCTCGATTCAGACTCCCAATCCGAGAATCAACCCCCGCTCTAATGAATAGGCCCTAAACCTAGGACCCGATGTTAACACTAGCCTCAGGACCAAAATCCAACTCCCCACCCATGAATCGACCCCTAAGTCGGGATCTAACCCTAACTCCTAACCTCAACTCTCAACTTGAGACTCGACCCAGACTTCCGACCTCAACTATCGACTCCCAACCCAAGACCTAACCCATGACCCAACTTCTAACCTAAAACTCGACCCTATCTCCGAACCCTAAAAAGGATTCCAACTATTAACCAAAGATTCAACCCTGTTGATATAAACCGACCCCGAGCCTTGACGTAATGGGCATCCCAAGTCCAACTAGGCCTGGGGAACGTCCCCTGTTACCCAACCCAACCACTTATATCCAGCCTTAGATAAACTTAATTTTGAACATATAACAAGATAGCGCAAGTGTTCTCATTAAGACTCTGGGATAGGGTCACAATCATGACCGACCCAAATGAGTCCAACCATACCACAACAACCGCCCAACCATACTAAACTAAACCATAGACCATAAACCAAAAGGGAATACCTAAACATAATATGAAAATTAATCCCAGAATGTAATATGATGGAATAACCAACAATATCTTCCAATGATGTCATCCCACCGGCCTATTATAATACCAAGGCCGGACACTAATACCGATCTGGGACATACAACCCCCAAGAAGTACCACAAAGCCTCTATCCGAATGAGTAAATAGATTTGATTAGGACATGCCCCTACCATGGGCAAAACCAATATCCAAAGTAAAAGAAAAGTGTCTAAATAAATCTATAATATGAAATGATGCCTTCCTGATATGGTTATGGCTACCCCCACAAGTACACGACCTTTCACACGAAGCCAAGCGCGGGAATTACAAACACTCCAAGCCTTGTTCATGCAAATGGCCGTGTGTGAGTTGTTGGCCGAACCAACCAAGGGCCTCAACGTCCTTATGTGTGAGGAGGGGCCTAAAGTGTAATAAATTAATTCCCCAAGGAGGCCACAACAAAGCAAGGGCGGATGGTTGTAGTATAAATAGAAGGTGATAGTGAGATATCCATTAGTTTTTTTTGAAAGCTGAAAATTGTAACCTAAAACACTAAAACATTTCCTCTCTCTTCTTCTCCAAGAAGCCGTCCATAGCTTCTCACAAGTAGAGTGATACTTGTGTTGTCTCTTTGGCTAGAAACAAGGGTTTTGAGGTCGTTGAGTGCCTCTTGGTCCTCGTAAGAACTTGGGGTTTATATTCATTAGGCTTAGGGTCCTCTCTTGATGTTAGGGTTCTTAGTTTCTTGAATATTATATGTCAAGTTATCTATCTTCCTTTATCTTGTGTTGTTGTTGATTTTGTTATTTTGAAAGTCTAGTGAAGCCGTGTGGGGCTCTTTCGATTCACTAGCACTTGTTTTCCATCTTGTTGTTCTCGGATTTGTGGCTTAAAAACCGAACTATCTCTTGTGTTGTAAGTTAAAACCGAAAACTAAAACTTGTTACTCTTGTGTTGTTGGACTGAAATCCGAAACTCTTGTGTTGTTGGTTTGATCTTGCATCATTTGGTATCAAAGCAAGACCGGTTGTGTTCCAACATAACCCATCTTGGGCAAGTTCTCGGATTAAACAAACTACAAAAAAAAAAAAATTGAAATCTGTCCACTAAGAGCTGAAAACCGAGGATGATGTTGTATGCCTAGATCTAGGTGTTATTTTGCTTGTTTAGTGAGTTTCTAGTGTTGGTTTCTTTCTCACCAACACTAAGGTGTCTAGATCCAAGGTTGAGCTTGAAATATTGAATGTTGTGTAGTGACTTAAAGTGGCCGAAAGTTGAATGTTGTTGAAGACCAAAGAAAAATCGGTGGTTGTGTGATTTTGTGCTAAGGAAGTGTTGAAGTTTGTGGAGTGTTCATCTCTTGAACTTGTGCATATTGTTCATCTTGTTGAGTGTTCATCTTGTTGTGTGCTCAAGTGGTAAACTTATAAAGTTGATTGTGAAAGACTTGCACCCATCACTTTGTAGCTTTGTCAATCACTTCCCCTAAATCAAGGAACCTTGTTTTGTGGAAATTGTCAACCTAACCCACTTTCTTGAGTTTGAAAAAGAGCTAAGACATCAAAATTTTAAGTTTGCCCACCAAAACACTTTTCCATTTACCACAAGTTGTGTGAATATTAATTCAAGACAAAAAAAAAAAGGTATATAAATCCGAAGGGAAGGAGAACGTGTGGGGCCGATGCATGTTACTATGTCACCATAAGCTCAACTTAGGATAATCTATGGTTGCTAATTGTTGATTCTTGGTTTCCCTTACTTGGTCTTAGAACTAATTAACAAACTAGTATCTTCCCACTAGGTTGTTAACTAGTTCCTTGAGCCGTTTGTTCGTGTCTACGGTTGCTTGTGTGCTTTTATTCGTTTGAATGAGTTGCTGATTTTGATTCTAGTCCGGCAAGAATTCTTTGAGTCTTCAAGCAAGAATCCATTCCGGACAAGAGCTTACTCAAACCTTGTAAATCTCACGGTTACTAGCCAATTATACAACACTTGTGGAACACGAACTTGTGGGAAACTAAAGCGGCTAACACCTTGACGATGGAAGGAACAACATCTCATAATGCGGATACTAATGCTCTTGACTCAATGAGGGCCACTCTCGAGGCCGTTACTCGGACACTTGAAAGGATGAACTCGGAGTTTGGGGCCGTGAGGGGGGACTTGGCAGTAATAAGGGGGGAAGTATCGACTATTAGTGGGAGACTAGATCAAGTGGAGAGTCAAAGGAACTCTCGGCCATCGACTCCTCTACATGTCTCTACCAATGGTCATGATCGGACATCCTCCGCAACCATCACTCTCGAAATGGTCCACCAAATGTTAAATGCACCTCAAGCTCCACTAAATACCGCAAACCAATCTACCAACTTCCCACCAACCCGAGACTCCACTAGACCACTACATTTCCAAACTCCTCCAATTCCACAAGAGGGATTTGGGCGCCAAGCACCACCACCAAATCCGAATCCTCCCTTCCAAGCTCCACTAAACCAAAGACCACAAATTCCAATTCCTACGAATCAAAATGGCCAAGGCCGACCAGCCTACTTTGACGGATACGGTAGAGAGGAGTATGGTGTAGAGGGGGCCTATGATGATGCTTATATGAGGGAGGAGGAGTTAAGAGGGGGTCGGGGAGAACCTAGGAGATACCGGGGGTATGGAGATAGGGGAAACCGACACCAAGAGAGAGACGTAGGCATCAACACCATCAAGTTGAGCCTACCTATCTTTAAGGGTGAAAGTGACCCCGAGGCTTACTTAACTTGGGAATCGGCTTGTGACAAAGTTTTCTAAGTTAATGACATCTCGGAGGAAAAGAAGAGTTGCTATGCTATAGCTCACCTCGAGGGCTATGCTAACACGTGGTGGGAGTATGTTAAACGATTTGGTAATGAATTGGTCGACGGGCAACCACCACCTTGGTATCGGTTGAGGTATTTGATGAGACAACGATACCTTCCCGAGAGGTACCGACATGAATTGCTTGCTAGGTTATATGGCTTGCGGCAAGGAGGCAAGAGTGTGATGGCCTATTTTGACGAGTTCCAACAACTCATGTTGAAACTTGATCACCGTGGGGAGAAAATCAGCCACGACATCATTCGGTTCAAGTGTGGATTGAACAAAGAGATCTCCACTCACTTGACCCTTCACCGGTTCGAAACTATTGACGGTATCTTCCAAGCGGCCCTAGAGATTGAGAGGGAACTTAAGGAGAGATCAACCTTCAAGGCAAGGGTCCAAACCCCCTCGAGTTGGCCCAAAAACAAGGACCAACCCGGTCCTATGAAGCTGCCCGAACCCAAAACAGCTCCTAAGTTTCCTCCGAAGCCGGAGGCTCACAAGTACCCCAATCCAAAGGGGTTCCAATGTTTCAAATGCCAAGGTTGGGGGCATAAGGCAAATGAATGTCCGAACCGGCGTAATGTGATCCTACGAGAAGGGAAAGTATACTACCTTGGTGAGGAGGTGGAATCCGAAAGGGGGGAGGTTGAGGCCGAGCCTCAAGATGGAGAGGAGGCCGAGAATGAACCGAATGAGGAAGGAGTAGATGATGGTGAAGATGTCTATCCACAAGAAGGGGAATGTGTGGTTCCGAACTTTATGGTTAGGCGCGTTATGATTAGTAAGGCGGTAGATGACCCGAGCCAAAGGGAAAATCTATTCCATACTAGGTGCCTTGTAAAGGGGAGTGTGTGCACCTTGGTAATTGATAGTGGTAGTTGTACCAATGTTGCGAGCCATGCTATGGTGAATTTCTTGAAGCTACCGACTACACCACACACTAGCCCTTACAAATTACAATGGTTGAATGATTGTGGTGAATTGAAGGTCACACGGCAATGTGTGATTCGGTTTAAGGTGGGCAACTACCACGATGAAGTACTTTGTGACGTGATTCCAATGCAAGCATGCCACTTGTTGTTAGGTAGGCCTTGGCAATATGATAGGTCTACCAAACACGATGGGAGGTCCAACCGGTACACGCTTGAGAAGGATGGCCGAAAGGTCACACTTCACCCTCTTTCACCCTCCCAAGTAAATGAGTGGTATAAAAAAATGAGAGAATTAAAAGGGAAGGGGGGGAACCCGAGAGGGGAGAAAAGGGAAGGGAGGCCGTAGGTGAGGAGGTAGGGACATCCGAGGCTATCCCAATGCCAAAGGAAAGGGAAAACGTAGTGATGTTGGCTAGGAGAAAGGAACTTTTCGTGGACCATGATGAAAACAAACCGATGCTACTTTTGGCCCATTGCTTTAGTACTAACCCCACTAATCCTTCCATGTCCCCTTTGATTTCTTGTGTATTGCAGGAGTATGAAGATGTATTTCCGCAAGAACTTCCGCAAGGATTGCCCCCGCTTCGGGGAATTGAGCACCAAATTGATTTGGTGCCGGGTTCACAGCTTCCAAACAAACCGGCCTATAGGAGCAATCCTATGGACACGAAGGAGCTTGAAAGACAAGTGGAGGAACTACTCAACAAGGGATACATCAAGGAAAGTATGAGTCCATGTGCTGTTCCGGTACTTTTGGTACCAAAGAAGGACGGAACGTGGCGCATGTGTGTCGATTGCCGAGCCATCAACAAAATCACTATCAGGTATCGTCATCCAATCCCTATGTTAGATGATATGTTAGATGAGCTCCACGGATCTTGTGTGTTTTCTAAAGTGGACCTTAGGAGCGGCTATCACCAAATTCGCATGCAACCCGGTGATAAGTGGAAGACCGCATTCAAGACCAAATTCGGTCTATATGAGTGGCTGGTTATGCCATTCGGCCTTACTAATGCTCCTAGTACTTTTATGAGGCTAATGAATCATGTAATGAAGCCTTATATTGGAAAGTTTGTGGTAGTTTACTTTGGTGATGTGTTGGTGTATAGTAAGTCTATTAATGAACATGTAATGCATTTGAAATGTGTATTTGATGTGCTCCGAAAGGAGAAGCTGTATGCCAATATGGAGAAGTGTTCTTTTGGTGTTGATAAAGTCATATTCTTGGGTTTTGTCGTGAGCTCGAGGGGAGTGGAAGTGGACGATTCCAAGATAGACTCTATACGAAGTTGGCCGACCCCTAAAACTATTGGAGAAATCCGAAGTTTCCACGGGCTGGCAAGCTTTTATAGGAGGTTTGTCAAAGGATTTAGTTCCATAGCAGCCCCCTTGACCGAGGTAATTAGAAAGGACGGACCCTTTCGATGGGGTGAAGAGCAAGCTAGGGCTTTTGAGGCCTTGAAAGCTACGCTCATCTCGGCGCCTTTATTGCAATTGCCCGATTTTGATAAGATGTTTGAAGTCGAGTGTGATGCTAGTAAGGTTGGCATCGGGGCTGTTTTGATGCAAGAAGGTAAGCCCGTTGCCTATTTCAGTGAAAAGCTCAAAGGGGCAACTCTTAATTACTCGACTTATGATTTGGAGTTGTACGCCCTTGTTAGAGCCTTGGGAAATTGGCAACATTATTTGTGGCCTAAGGAGTTTGTGATACGAACGGATCATGAGTCGTTGAAACACCTTAAGAGCCAAGACAAGCTGAATAGGCGTCATGCTAAGTGGATTGAATTCATTGAGACCTTCCCTTATGTAATTCATTACAAAAGGGGGAAAGAAAATGTTGTGGCCGATGCCTTATCTCGGAAGCATGTGCTTGTTGCTACCTTGTCTTCGAAGTTGATGGGATTTGAGAGCTTGCGGATGTTATATCCCGAGGATCCTATCTTTGCTCCTATTTTTAGGGAATGCGAAGAATGGGGAAGGGACCGTTGGCTCAAGGAAAATAATCACTCCTCCTACTCTCGGTTTGATGGTTATTTGTTCAAAGGGAGGAGGCTGTGCGTTCCTTCCAGCTCTTGGAGGGAATTGTTTGTGAGAGAGGCCCATGACGGAGGCCTCATGGGTCACTTTGGGGTAGACAAGACCCTCGGCATCCTAGAGGAGAATTTCTATTGGCCCAAAATGCGCAAGGACGTCTCTAAAATTTGTAGTCAATGCGTGGCCTGCCGGAGTACAAAATCTCGCCTCCAACCGCAAGGGTTATACACCCCACTCCCTACTCCCCTTAGACCTTGGCTGGACATATCGATGGATTTCGTTTTGGGGCTGCCAAGGACTAGAAAGGGCCGAGATAGCATTTTTGTCGTTGTTGATAGATTCTCTAAAATGGCTCATTTTATTCCATGTGTAAAAACCGAGGACGCTCCTAGTGTAGCTTCATTATTTGTTGAACACGTTGTAAAGCTTCACGGAGTACCAAGGACCATTGTGAGTGATAGGGACTCCAAGTTCCTAAGCCTCTTTTGGAAGTCCATGTGGGGTAGGCTTGGCACGAAGTTACTTTTCTCCACGTCTTGCCACCCACAAACCGATGGCCAAACGGAGGTAGTAAATAGAACCTTAGGGTCTATGCTACGCTCCATGGTTAAAGGTAAATTGACTTCATGGGAAGAACACCTACCCTTGGTGGAATTTGCATACAATCGGGTAATACATTCGAGTACGGGAATGACTCCCTTTGAATGTGTTTACGGCCTCAATCCCCTTACCCCTTTAGATCTCACTCCTTTGTCTAGTGATCTCATGACCAGCTTAGATGGAAATAAAAGAGCCGAGGCCATGAAAAAAATGCATGAGGCGGTGCGGATCAAGCTTGAAAAGAAGAACCAAGAGGTTGCAAAACGGGCAAACAAAGGAAGAAGGAAGCTAGTGCTTGAACCCGGAGATTGGGTGTGGGTACATCTCCGAAAGGATCGGTTTCCAGCTCAAAGGAAGTCCAAATTGCTGCCGAGGGGTGATGGTCCTTTCCAAGTACTTGAGAGGATCAATGACAACGCCTACAAGATTGACCTACCACCGGAATATCAAGTGCACAACACCTTCAACGTCGGAGATCTCTCCCTCGTGGATGCGGTTGAAGATGATCAAATGCCGAATTTGAGGTCAAATTCCTCTCAAGATGGAGAGGATGATATGGTTATGGCTACCCCCACAAGTACACGGCCTTTCACACGAAGCCAAGCGCGGGAATTACAAACACTCCAAGCCTTGTTCATGCAAATGGCCGTGTGTGAGTTGTTGGCCGAACCAACCAAGGGCCTCAACGTCCTTATGTGTGAGGAGGGGCCTAAAGTGTAATAAATTAATTCCCCAAGGAGGCCACAACAAAGCAAGGGCGGATGGTTGTAGTATAAATAGAAGGTGATAGTAAGATATCCATTAGTTTTTTTTGAAAGCTGAAAATTGTAACCTAAAACACTAAAACATTTCCTCTCTCTTCTTCTCCAAGAAGCCGTCCATAGCTTCTCACAAGTAGAGTGATACTTGTGTTGTCTCTTTGGCTAGAAACAAGGGTTTTGAGGTCGTTGAGTGCCTCTTGGTCCTCGTAAGAACTTGGGGTTTATATTCATTAGGCTTAGGGTCCTCTCTTGATGTTAGGGTTCTTAGTTTCTTGAATATTATATGTCAAGTTATCTATCTTCCTTTATCTTGTGTTGTTGTTGATTTTGTTATCTTGAAAGTCTAGTGAAGCCGTGTGGGGCTCTTTCGATTCACTAGCACTTGTTTTCCATCTTGTTGTTCTCGGATTTGTGGCTTAAAAACTGAACTATCTCTTGTGTTGTAAGTTAAAACCGAAAACTAAAACTTGTTACTCTTGTGTTGTTGGACTGAAATCCGAAACTCTTGTGTTGTTGGTTTGATCTTGCATCACTTCCAAAAGGATAGAAGCTCACCACTTCAGTCCAAATACTGATACCAAATCTGCGTGCTAAATAGAAGGAGTAGAATGGGCAATTCCTGCATAGCGTGGGTATACAACCACCAGTAGAAAGGGTTAGCGAATGACCGCTAGCATGAAACTCAGGATAAGGATAAAATAATGCCAATCATAAAACCAAGTGAAACCATCCATAATGCATACAACCATACATATATAAGTGCCGAGAAAGTAAATCGGGTTTAGCATGCATTTAAAACTTTTATATGGGTTGTGTAGCTTTGCTGTCCTAACTACCTACGGGCCATATAGGTTCAGTTCTCCCTGCTGAAAGGGCCCTAGTGTATGTAGCCGCACGACCAGGGAATATCCCATGGGATGGGATGACTAGTACATCCCTCCAATATAAAATGTGACACTCGTACATGGCTATCAAAGACCCCTCATATCAAAAAATATGAGTTTCAAGTTTTGGTCCCCCGGGGAACGCAAACTTCTACGGCTTAGCTACACTCTCCGCCATTAATGCCCAATTAAAACCATGTCCAAACAATACATTTTTTATTTATTAACCAAGGCCAATATTAGTGGTATCGTCATACCATTCCATTACTTGCAAGTAATATCCATAGCCAAACTATTTAGGTTAGGGGACCTTAGTTGCCCTTTCAATTTCTATATTAAATCCACTTAGAAGACTTCCATGTTCTCCACAAGCTTAAACATTTAGCCCTTAGCCTTTTCAAACCATACATAAACCTTTTACCTAAGTTTATAACATACAAGAGTTCCATTAAAAGAAGTCAATGCAATGAACATATCTTTATAAGCATTTCATCAAACACCTTGGGGACATAATATAACCAAAATCAATTCCAAAGCCCTTTAAACTATTACCATGCAATACAATTGTTCAAACCACTATTAATGCATATAAAAAGCATAATTAAACCATAAGAAACCATAACCAAGTATTTAATATCAAAATTCCCAAATAATAGTTAAAATCTATAATCATAAAATAGTAAAACCATGAAATCAATCATATAAACCATGCCTTTAGTTGAAATTACATTGACGGAAGAGAATCATGCCTTATACGAAGAATTGACGAAAAAAATCACTAAAGCAAGCCCCAAAGTAATCCGTAAGATAAAACCCTAGCCTTCTTGCCCCAAAAGCTCTTGAGAGAATTATGAAATGTTTTGGAATAGTTTCTAAGTGTTAATGAATAGAATAATAGGGTAAATAACCTCCTAAGTGTATTAAAAGTCGTCAATCCTAATCTGGGTGAGTAGGGCAATGCACAGAATACCCCCACTTAAATCTCTTAAAAACTCGTCACAGGGATACGACTGACCCATACGAGTCGTATCCTCCTATAGGATCAGTATCCTCCACTCGTATCCAAGCTTCAACCCTTACATCAAACACTATCCAGTATACGAATCATCCAACCAAGTCTTAACCACAACTTACAATTCGTGCCCATGACCCATATCCCTGGCAGAATAAAATACTAGGAGGATCCAACATTGCCCACCATACGAGTCCTTGATATGACTCAGACCAAGCCCTATGACTCATACCCTTAAGTTGTACCCATTTTAGTGTCCAAAACTATCCCATAAACTAACACTGGTCAGTATATGAAAGGACCATACCACTTGTACCTTAGTATATGAATCGTACCCATGAGTCATATTGGGTCCGAAGAATGGATTTCTAGGAGATTTTCTAAGAGTCAAAACCCAGGATGTTTCAAGCTCCCTCAATTGGAATAGTCATCCTCGAATGACGGACAAGGTAAGGGTAACCACACACAGAGTCATTTGTATTATCAAAAATCCATTTAACAAAGTTTGAAAACAAAGAGGCAAAGATGTAAATATTTTCTTTAACAAACTCAGAAAATAAAGATATGTTCAAGACACATACCCTCCGCACGAATCCTAGGAGCAGAAAACAAATGCAAATACTTGGACTTTATGTCTTCTTCTGCTTCCCAAGTAGCTTCTTCCACCTTATGGTTCCTCTATAGAACCTTAACCAAAGCTACATACTTGGTCTACAACCGACAAACTTGCCTATTTAATATCTTAACTGGGACCTTTTCATAAGACAGAGAATTCGAGATACTTTCTTCCAAAAGAACGATCGAGGAGGGATCACCAAGAACTTTCTCAACATAGAAACATGAAAGACCGAATGAACCAAACTTAAGCTAGATGGCAACTCTAACTCGTAAGCAACATTGCCAACTCTCTGTAAGATCACATAAGGACTAATATACCAAGGACTGAGTTTTCCCTTTTTGCCAAACCACATAACTCCCTTCATGGAAGATACCTTAAGAAACACCCTATCCCCAACCTCAAACTCCAAGTCTCTATGCCTAACATCCGTATAAGATTTTTGACTACTTTGGAAGCTTTCAGTCTATCTTGAATCACCTTGACCTTCTTCATCGCCTGATAAACCAAATACAAACCAAACATGTCCACTTCTCTAAGCTCAAACCACCCAATAAGAGATCTACACCTTCTACCATACAATGCCTCGAAAAGAGCCATATGAAACTCGAATAATGGCTATTGTTGTAAGAAAACTCCACCAAAGGTAGATGCTCAACCTAATTACCACCATAGTCAATCAAACAGGCTCGAAACATATCTTTCAATATCTAAATAGTTCTCTCTGTTTGCCCATCCGACTGCGAATAAAAAATAGTATTCAGACTAACCTTAGTACCCAACTCTTTCTTGAAAGATCGTAAAAAATAAGACGTAAAATGCATACCACGATTGGAGATAATTGAAATAGGTAGCCCATACAGCTTCACAATCTTCTGAAAATACAACCGTGCATAATCCTCCACCGAAAAGGTAGTCCGACTGGTAAGAAATACATAGACTTAGTCATCCTATCCACGATGACCCAAATCAAATCATACTAATTTTGAGATCAAGGAAGACTGGTAATGAAGTCCATATTAATCACTTCCCACTTCTATTCGAGCAAATCAATTTCTTGATACAACCCACCAGGTCTCATATGCTCAACCTTAACCTGCTGACACACCATACACTTGGCCATAAAATCAGCCATATCCTTTTCATTCCATTCTACCAATAGATCTCCTTGAGATCATATACATCTTACTCGAGCCGGGACGAACAACATAGCGTGACTTATGCGCCTCAGCCAAAACCCTTTATCACAGCCCATCAACAACAAGAACACATAACCTCCCTTGGTACCATAAAATACCATCACCATTAATCTCAAACACCACTACCTTTTGCCCACCCATATCACTCTCGATTTTTAATAAGAAAGGATCCCATACTTGCTTCTCCTTAATCTTTACACCAAGAGACGATCGAATCACTTCTTGCACCATTACACCACCATTCTTAGAGTGCAAGAGACGAACTCTAAGATTAGCCAAGCGATGAATATCCTTCACCATTCCCCTCTTTCCTTCCTCCACATAAGTTATATCCCCATGGATAACCTACTAAGAGCATCAACAACAACATTAGACTTACCCAGGTGGCAGTGAAAACTCATATCACAATCCTTGAGAAGCTCAAGCCACCTCATCTGCCTGAGATTAAGCTTTTTCTAAGTAAACACGTATTGAAGACTCTTACAATAAAAAAAATATCCACGTGAACACCATATAAATAATGTCGCTATATTTTTAAAGCCATCACAACTGCTAACAACTTCAAATCATAAGTAGGATAATTCCTCTCATGTACCTTCAATTGCCTGGAAGCATAGGCAATCACCTTTTCATGCTACATCAAAACACAACCAAGTCCTACCCGAGATATATCACAATAAACGACAAACCCATCATTGCTTAGATTAGGATTAGAGCCGAAGTCAATTTATCCTTCAACTTCTCAAATCTTCTTTCACAAGTATTTGACCGAGAGAACTTAACTTTCTTTTGAGTCAACCTAGTTAAAGGAGCAACTATTGAAGAAAAGCTTTCCACAAACCACCTATAATACCCGGCTAAACCTAAGAAGCTCCAAATATCAGATGGAGTCATGGGCCTAGGCCACCTTTTCACCACAACAAACTTCTGCGGTTTAACTATGATCCTTTCACTACAAGTAATACGGCCCAAAAAAGTCACATTGTTCAACTAGAACTCATACTTAGAGAACTTAGCATACAACTATTGTTTCTTTAAGGTCTGCAATACTACACGGAAGTGATTAGCATGATCTACCCCTCTTTGAATAAACCAGAACATCATCAATAAACACAATGATGAAGAGATCTAAATACTGCTTAAGCACCCTATTCATCAAGTCCATAAATGCTGCCAGAGCATTAGTCATCCCAAATAACATCACCAAGAACTCAAAATGCCCATACCGAGTATGAACAACCATCTTAGGGATATCCACCTCTCTAATCTTAAGTTGATGGTACCTAGACCAAAGATCTATCTTAGAGAAGAACTTGACACTCTGTAACTGGTCAAATAAATCATCTATTCGAGAAAGAGGATACTTGTTCTTGATCATCACCTTGTTCAATTGTCTGTTGTCAATGCACATCCGAAGGGAACTATCCTTCTTGCACACAAACAACTCTGGTACACCCCATGGAGAAACACTAGGACAAATAAATCCCTTATCTAGAAAATCCTTGAGTTGATCCTTGAGTTCCCTCAACTCAGTTAGATTTATTCTATACGAAGGAATATAAATTAAATGAGTGCCCAGAAATAAATCAATATGAAACTCTATTTCCCTATCAGGAGGAACATTAGGAAGATCATCCGAAAAGGCCTCTAGAAACTCATTAACCACAGAGAATGAAGACTAAGAAGGACCTTTCGAGTTAGAATCTTTAACCTGGGCCAAGTGATAAAGACAACCCTTAGAGATTAACCTCTGAGCTCTAAGATAAGAAATAAACCTTCCCCTAGGAACTAAGGAACTACATTCCCATTCTATAACCAGTTCACCGAGAAACTTAAATATAACCCTACGGGTCGGATAATCTACAAATGCATAACAGAAATGCAACCAATATATGCCTAGAATTACATCAAAGTCTACCATATCCAACTCAAATAGATCCATCAAGGTCTGCTTGCTCCTAATATATACCACACACTCCCTATAGAATCTCTTAGTAATAACTGAGTCACCTATCGGGGTAAAAATAGAAAAATGATCCGAGATAACTTTTGGATCGAAACCAAAAGACATAGCCACATAAAAAAGAGTAGACCCCGGGTTAAGCAAACAATATACGTCATAAGAGAAAAGCCGTAACATACCCATAATGACATCATGTGATGCCTTGGATTCCTGTTGGGATGCCAAAGCATACAACCTATTCCTACCAACACTAGAACTAGGAGCAGTAATAAAAGTAGTTGCCACACCACCAGGTGTAGGAGCAGAAGATGAAGCCATAAGAATCTTGTTCGCCCCCATAGCAACCTTATTGATCGGACAATCTATGAGCCGATACCTACGTGGCCATACTTAAAGCACTTGTCCCTTCTTACCTCCCAATAACCCCGATGAGGATGACCACAAAATTAACAAGGAGGATACAAAGAAACTGACTGACCTCTACCCGTTTGAGATTAGGCAACTTGTGCTCGAGAATTTTCACCACCTTAATGACGCTTGTCTTATGACTGATAAGGAGCACTAGTAGAAAAATAGCCTAAACTCCCCCTCTCTTTTCTGCCACTTGCCCCCCATCTCTAGTACCCTAAGACTAAGAACCTCCCTAATTAGAATACGTACTCTTCTTTCCTTGCCTATCTCGAAACTCCACCTGCTTTCTCTTTTCATTCTTAACCTGCGCATATGAATAATCAAACTTGAGATATCCATATCCTTAATTAGCAAGGCAGTCTTGCTCTCCAGAATCATATCTCTATTCAACCCAAAAGCAAACTTCCTTATTCTCGACCTCATATTATCTACCAAGTTAGGAATATACTGACATGACTTGAACTTCGGGCTATGTTGTATGGGCACCTCAAGCTTACATGAACTGAAGGTCACCCCGATAACCCAACCCTAACATCAATAATTATCCACAAGGGTCAGATGGATTTTGACCATATAATAAGATAACAAAAATATAAGACTAATAGTCAATGCTAGACAATATCTACCATTTCATTAATAACAATAGTCTAGCCAATATGCTCAAGCCCACAATCATTCACAATGCCTCTATACAAAATTGATGTCAATAAAAGTATATATCGGGATAAGCCCCAGATGATAGCTAATCTAAGTTCAAAAGAGACTAAGTCTAAAGATAAGAGACCAAGAGATGAATGTCTTTTGAAGAAAAAAAGCTCATCACTTTGAGTCAATGCATGATCCACTTCAATCATCTAATCACTGCGTGCAAAGAGAAAAAAAAGCTTGGACCCTTACGTCGCATGGGGACGTAGGTTCGGAGATAATTAGCGATTGAAATGCTAGCGAGTAACTTAAGGATAAGGATAATATAGTACATTTGATCAATCCATGTCAGTCCATCGTATGCAATACATATCTATATAAGAATAGGCATATCGAAGACACATATACATGTAGTGACATAACAAGTCAAATCATGGAAGAAGTCATAACATGCATTTATGACACATTCATTTATAAGACAGGGGGTGAAGGACTACTAACCTTCCACCCTTATATTTTAGACATATAAAAACCCCTTTACTCTGTAATAGGCAAGGAGACATGAGCCTCGAGCTGACATATCTTATATGGTAAGCGAACTTGGACCACAAATAAAGACGCCTTATATAGTAAATGGACTTGGACCATAAACCAACATGCCTTATATGGTAAGTGGACTTAGACCACGAACCAACATGCCTTATTTGGTATGCAAAATTAGTCCATGAACCACCATACCTTATATGGTAAGTAGACTTGGACCACAAACTAACACACCTTATATAGTCAGCGTACTTGGACTACGAACCAACAAATCTTATATGGTAAGCGGACTTAGACTACGAACCAACACACCTTATATGGTAAGCGGACTTGGACCACAAACCAATACGCACATACTAGCACCCATTTAATATCATATAGGGACTCAACCCATCTCGAGGCATTCAAGCCATCAAGGTTACACATTAACATCATAGACCATCATGTGATCTCTACCGACCCATTTGGCCATTGCTCACATTGTTAGGCCCAAGGGTTTAATTCATAACATAATGCAAGTTTATTCATGGTCATCAAGACTCCTACCAACAATCATTCATACTTATTAATCTTATACACACCTTTTATTCAAACACAATTTAAGTTCATACTTTAGGGACTATGACCATTTAGTCAACCAATTATCAAGGATATGAATTTAGTCTTCATATGGCCAACAAGGCCTTTACCAACTATTTACCAAGCATTCACATGCTTTTAATTCCACACATAAGGGCTTTAACATATTTAACCAAATTTAACACTTTATATGATCATATGGCCCTCATGGGGGCCTTTATTCATAAACCATTTCAATAGGCCAATGCCTTAACTCATTTCATCACACAATTCAAATTATGGTCATCATGACCCATACAAACTATTCACCTTGCATTAGCAATTTTAGATCACAGTTTTACCCCATTTGGTTCAATACACAACTTAAACTCATTATCTTACCTAGGGTTTTACCCACTCATTAACTATTAACCATCAAGGTTGTCAAATTATAAGACCCTACGAAATTCCTAGTTTAATTCAGTCCTTTAAGCTTGTCAGGGGGTTCCAAACTTAAAAAATTCTAGCTAAGTTTCCAGACTTAGTTTATTTTTAGCCTTCAAAAGTTAGCAATCTTATTTCACGACCTTAATGTTCTTTAATGGTCTATATTTTTATTAATTCATGATCAAGAATGTCTATAGGGGTTCCCAGATGAGTTTTGAATTTTTTGAACCTCGTTTAGACCTTATTTGAAATCCCAAAACAGTGAGTCAATGTTGGCGTGTTGCATTGCCAATCGCGTCGACAGAGAAATTTTTTTTTAGATTAAGGTAATTTCCAGTGAATTGATGCAATGTTAATGCGTCACGTTGGTTGTCGCGTTGGTACCCTCGACGTGCCGCGTCGGATGCAGCGTCGCTGGGCACATTTTTATGTCTTTTAAACCTGCATCCTTAAGGGTAATTAGGTCATTTTCCCCCAAATTTCAGCCCTCTTAGCATGAAATTTAGCCCTCTTTTGGCTAAATAAATTCATTATTCCACAAGTGCTCAAGAACAAAAAACCCTAAGTGATTAATTTCAATTCAAGAACTCAAGCTTTCTTCTATCAATCTTCAAGAAATTGTCAACCAATGTATATAAAGTGTTCATCCAAGGGTCCCCTTCACCCTTGGAGCACAAGAAACCCTTTTCAAAATATGAATTTTGAATTTTATGTCATGGGTTTGATTGTACACATGTTTATGTTGTGATATGATTTCTAAGATTGAATCTTTATTTAATTCTCATGACTTTATGTTAAGTATGTGGATTGAAATCCTTAAATTGAAGTGCTTGATATAGCCATGATGTATTAGTTATCGATCTATTCCCTAGAAAAGGTTATGCCTTCCATGTGTTTGTTAAAAAGCCGAAGTGATTAAGAATTGTGCATTATGACCTATTTGTGAGTTGTATGATGAACTTATGATATACCCACTTGTTTAAAATGATTCCCATGCTAAAAGCTATGTCTTGTAATGATTTGGTGGAATGCTCATAAGTATGGATTTGTGAAATTATGATATGTTAGCATGTATTCCTATTCATGTGTAAGCTTATGACTTGCAAAATTCTTCATTAAATCCCTTAATGATAGTATTATGAGTTGTTGACTGTGGTCATGTGTTCGAGTAGTGTCACATCTCATTTATTTTTATGCTATCGAGTCCTGGGGGTATTTAATACCCAGTAATTTAGCTGTGTGCCTAAAGACAATGTCTGTTTTCAAGATAACCTTAGTCAACCCACGATCATTCGAATTTAGTTAGTCTCAAAACTCAGGAAAACTCAACAGTATTTAGTTCAGTCCTCAGTAACTCAGTTAGTTGACAAAATTTAGTAATATTCGGCCAGTCAATGAAATTCAGTGGATTTAGTCCAGTTCAGTCCAGTATTGTCTGTTCAGTGTCTATTCAGTTGGGAGTAGGATTCAGCACCGAGTGAACCCAAGGATGGGAACTTACCTACCAGCAGAGGGTGTGATTCTTAGAAGCAGTCCTTGCATTCCAGAACTATGTAGCCAGCGTAGATTAGGACACCAAAACCTGTTAGATGAGGGTTATTGAGGTGGCTTAACCTATAAGATGAGGGTCCTGCCATTCTCGTTAGAGTACCTGACAGATGAGGGTTACTCACAGCTTGTCCTTACAGTGGCGCAATATTGACACCCTTATAATTGGGGTTATAGATGTGACCCAAACTCAGTTATAATATCTTATTAGAGGCATGTCGGTTAGATGACTACCTCTCACAGTCTCAGTCTTAGTATTCAGTACAAAACTCAGATAGTTCTACAGATTTTAGGACTTTTAGATACAGTTACTCAGTACTCAGAATCCCTATGACTTTAGTTACAATTATGTATTCATGCATGTATCCTCTTGTAGTCATGTTCATGTTATCCAGTCAGTTTAGTTCATGCATTTGAAACTTTCCATTCAGCCTTGCCTCACTTTGCGTACCAGTACATTCACACGTACTGATGCATACTTTTATTTTCCGCTATGGTGTTTTATACCATAGGTTCGGACGCTCAGGTTCTCGATTGCGCTTGGCAGCTCAGATATCAGTAGTTAGAATCAGTGGTGAGCCCTTATATTTTGAGGACATGATTATTTCATTCTTCCAGTATTACAGTACTTAGTCATTTTCGGTATATGGAGTTAGTTGGGGACATTTTCCATAACTCCTTTATTCAGACTGTTTAGAGTATTTTTCAGACTATAGCATGTACAAACAGTTATTTCAGTTTTTGTATTATCATACCTTGTTCGGACGTTGTTTTATTCAGTATTGTTTAGTATTTGAACCTTATGGCAAGTTCTCCGCCAGATTTTCGCATTTATTTTTGTTATATTGTTATTACAATATTACTATTATTCAGTGCTCAGTTATAGATACCAGTCATGGGTTAGTGATGATAGGCGAATTTACACGCCTATAGTGCTATATTTTACCCATATTTTAGCTAAGTTTTGAGGACAAAATATATAATTCATGCACTTTTAGTCCTTTTTCCTGTACGTGAGCTAACGAACATGATTAGCAAGTTTTCAGGTATAAATGATGCAGAATTCAGCATTTTATGGATAACTTGACACCAAAGAAAGCTTCACAAAGGAAGGAAGGGGAATCTTGGACACCAAGGACCAAAAGTGGCGCATGGAAAATCTGTCCCAAGCAAAAACAACAATTCTGAAGACTTTGGGGACTAGCAATAACTTAGTAGGATTAGGATAATGATACATTAACCTAGTAGGATTGGGTTAAGTAATGCATTAGCTTAGTAGGAATAGGATAGGGGTATTATAAATACCCTATTTTGCTAGAGATTTTTATCATTCCCATTCTACTTCTTATTCCACAACTTACAACTCGGATTATAATTCTTCCATTAATTCTACTTTTTATTCTTCTTCTATTCATCTACTCAATTCTTAATTTCCACAACAAGAGAAACGTTACTTTGCAAGGGAGTTCACGCCTAAAAATGCCACACCACACCTTATTACACGAGATCTTTATTGTGGTATAATAATAATGTCTATTATGATTTCCTTAGCACTCATGGGTAACTAAACTCCTCTGTTGGGGTTATGGAAGCCTTATGAGATACTATCTAAGGCTATGAGTTTGTGAATTCGTGACACGTGTGTTGCTGATATCATTATTTTTTTCATCTTAATGCAAATTCTTGTGGCTGCAGACGCATAGAATAATGCCAGTATAACATTAACTTGTTCGAAAGAAAAGTTATATGTCTGGAAAAGAGATAATGTCAAGGTAATAGGGCACCAACCCCTATTAAAAAGTTAGTGCCATAACTGGATTAACCTCTTGGAGAATTTGTACAGTTAGACACGCTTTAAGCTCGAAAGAGTTAAAGTGAAATAGTCCTTGTTAGGTCGAAAGACGCTTGGATTTACCATAGAATACAATTCTCTATAAGCACATGCATGTCTGAATTCCGCACAACTCATAGCCAATAGAGACGTACAACTCATAAGGTGGACATAACCCCAACTTCTCAATTCTCATTGTTTTACAGCTTACTAAACATTCTTTCTTTTTACTCTGCTATTTTCTGTTTTACTTTACTATTTTGTTCACATCAATTGCACGTGACAATCCCCCCTCTTTTACGAGACTTGCACCACAAGTCTAGTAATCTTTGCTTACTTAGTGACCGACTATTCTCTGTGGGATCGATACCCAACCCGGTTGGGTTATATATTTGACAGTGATCGCTTTACACTCTTACGAGAGCTGTAGATTGAGCGTTATCAAAAATTGGCGCCGTTGCCGGGGAATACGGTTGTCAACTAAGTTTGTGATAATTACTAGACCCTTTGGTCAAAGACTCTCGTACTTTTACTTTTAGTTTTTGTTTTTGTTTTCTGCAGGTTTTTATTCAGTGCATGCCCCATACTCGAAGTTCTGGTCAACCGTTATTACCTATCAATCTTGAAACACAACGTATTGGCAGAATGGAGGCACAACACAAAATTAAAAGGATGGCTGCTCAACAGGAACAGGCGAGACTAGCTGCTCTAGCTGCCGCTCAAGTGCATCAACAGAATATTGATAACCCTGGGCGAGCAACAAATCCTGATGATGAGGATCTAGGTGATGACGAGTTACTAAACCCTAGGTGTGATGCTGAGATAGTAACACCTGCTAACAGAAGAGATCGTCAAGCTAGGTTTAGGCCTGAACGCCGAGTTATGCAACCGGTTTTCGATGATGACGATGATGATCTTGATGGAGCCGGAGCCACAAGAGCCATTATTCCTCCACCATTGGCACCCGGAGCCAAGTTCAACATCACAAGCACCATGATTCAGTTATTGCAACTCAAGGGATTATTTGGTGGACTAGAAGGCGATGATCCGAATATGCATCTCATCAACTTTATTTCTACTTGCAAGTCGTTTGACAATCCCGGCGTTGGTCAGAATGCAATTCGATTACGTCTATTTTCATTATCTCTGTCTGGGGAGACAACTTTATGGTTGAATGGGGTGACTCCTGATTCTATTGCAAATTGGAGGCAATTGAGAGACGCTTTCCTAGAAAGATTCTTTCCGCCATCCAAAAGAGCACAATTGAGAGATGAAATCAGCAACTTTCGTCAACTTCCAACTAAAGCCCTTCATGAAATATGTGAGAGATTTAAGACGAAGTTAATGCGGTGCCCAAACTATCATATGACCAATGTCCACCTGATGGAGATACTATATAGAGCCTTGAATTCGGTAACTAAGCCAGTGGTGGATAATGCGTCTGGAGGATCATTCATGGACCTCACCTTTGGTCAAGCAAGCAATATGCTAGACCGGATGACAAAGCAAAGTAGAGCTTGGCATACCAGGGATTCTGAGGTAGCAAGCCCCACTTTATCTATTGGCATGACTGTAGACCAAAGGAGAAGAGAAGAAGAACTTGATCAAGATATGACGCACATGAAAACACAAGTGGATCTTCTTACAAAGCATTTATTATCAGGGAAGACCGAAAAAGCCAAAGCTGTTGCGTTAAAAGGAAGAGACGAATCTGATTCGAAAGAAGAAGCCAACTACTTGAACAATCAGGGGGGTTTTCGAGGCAATGCCTAAGGAAACCAAGGTCGGAACTATTATGATAAATCTGGAAACAAGGACCAAGGTAGTTGGAAGAACAAGAATGACAAGAGTTGTTTGTACGTTCCCCCAGGAAGACGTGACACCACTGCATCTGGTTCTGGAAATATGGAAGACATGATGGCTAAACTATTGAAAGGAGTGAAAGCAACCAACACTGGAGTAACGGAGGTAATAAATGACTTGTCCTCAATGAAACAATTGGTTGACTCACACTCCACTTCAATAAAGCAAATAGAGCTGCAATTGAGCCAACTTTCAGTAGCACTAAATCAAAGAAAGGCTGGCACCTTACCTAGCGACACCGTGCAAAATCCAAGGAATGACGGATCATGCATGGCTATTACTACCTGAAGTGGTAAGGTGCTGGAAACTTCATCCAAAGGTAGGCAAGTTGATGCAATATCAACCAACAACAACAAGAGTTCGGATTTCAACCAACAACCACAAGAACTACAACTTTTAGTTTTCGGTTTTTAGCTTACAACACAATTGATAGTTTTCGGTTTTAAAGTCACAATCCGAGAATAACAAGAGAAGCAACAATGCTAGTGAATCGAAACAAGCCCCACACGGCTTCACTAGACTTCAAGATAAGCAAAAGTAACACAATAACAACAAGATAAGGAAAGATAGATAACTTGACATACAATATTCAAGAAACTAAGAACCCTAACAACATGAGAGGACCCTAAGCCTAATGAATATTAACACCAAGTTCTTACAAAGACCAAGAGGCTCTCAACTACCTCAAAACCTTTGTTTCTAGCCAAGGAGACAACACAAGTATTCCTCTACTTGTGAGATCTAGGGACGGCTTCCTTGAGAGGAAGAGAGAAGATATTTTGGAGAGTTTAGGTTACAAATTCTGATTTCAAAATGAACTAAGGGATTTCTCACTATAAGGTTCTATTTATACTACAACAAAAGGAGCAAAAAAGACCCTTCCGCCCTTGCCTTTGTTGTGGCCTCCTTGGGGAATTAATTTGTTACACTTTAGGCCCCTCCTCACACATAAGGACGTTGAGGCCCTTGCTTGGTTCGGCCAACAACTCACACACGGCCATTTGCATGAATAAGGCTTGGAGTGTTTGTAATTCCCGCGCTTGGCTTCGTGTGAAAGGCCGTGTACTTGTGGGGGCAGCCATAACCATACCATCCTCTCCATCTTGAGAGGAATTTGACCTCAAATTCGGCATTTGATCATCTTCAACCGCATCTACGAGGGAGAGATCCCCGACGTTGAAGGTGTTGTGCACTTGATATTCCGGTGGTAGGTCAATCTTGTAGGCATTGTCGTTGATCCTCTCAAGTACTTGGAAAGGACCATCACCTCTTGGCAGCAACTTGGACTTCCTTTGAGCCGGGAACCGATCTTTTCGAAGATGCACCCACACCCAATCTCCGGGTTCTAGCACTAGCTTCCTTCTCCCTTTGTTTGCCCGTTTTGCAACCTCTTGGTTCTTCTTTTCAAGCTTAATCCGCACTGCCTCATGCATTTTCTTCATGGCCTCGGCTCTTTTATTTCCATCTAAGCTGGTCATGAGATCACTAGACAAAGGAGTGAGATCTAAAGGGGTAAGGGGGTTTAGGCCGTAAACACATTCAAAGGGAGTCATTCCCGTACTCGAATGTATTACCCGATTGTATGCAAATTCCACCAAGGGTAGGTGTTCTTCCCATGAAGTCAGCTTACCTTTAACCATAGAACGTAGCATAGACCCTAAGGTTCTATTTACTACCTCCGTTTGGCCGTCGGTTTGTGGGTGGCAAGACGTGGAGAAAAGTAACTTCGTCCCAAGCCTACCCCACATGGACTTCCAAAAGAGACTTAGGAACTTGGAGTCCCTATCACTCACAATGGTCCTTGGTATCCCGTGGAGCTTTACAACATGTTCAACAAATAATGAAGCCACACTAGGAGCGTCCTCGGTTTTAGTACATGGAATAAAGTGAGCCATTTTAGAGAACCTATCAACAACCACAAAAATGCTATCTCGCCCCTTTCTAGTCCTTGGCAGCCCCAAAACAAAATCCATTGATATGTCCAGCCAAGGTCTAAGGGGAGTAGGGAGTGGGGTGTATAATCCTTGAGGTCGGAGGCGGGATTTAGCACTCCGGCAGGCCGCACATTGACTACAAATTTTTGTGACATCTTTGCGCATTTTTGGCCAATAGAAGTTCTCCTCTAGGATTCCGAGGGTCTTGTCTACCCCAAAATGACCCATGAGGCCCCCGTCGTGGGCCTCCCTCACAAGCAATTCCCTCCAAGAACTAGAAGGAACACATAACCTCCTTCCTTTGAACAAATATCCCTCGAACCGAGAGTAGGAGGAATGGTTATTTTCCTTAAGCCAACGGTCCCTTCCCCACTCTTCGCATTCCCTAAAAATAGGAGCAAAGGTTGGATCCTCGGGATACAACATCCGCAAGCTCTCAAAACCCATTAACTTCGACGACAAGGTAGCAACAAGCACATGCTTCCGGGACAAGGCATCGGCAACAACATTTTCCTTTCCCCTTTTGTAATGAATTACATAGGGGAAAGTTTCGATGAACTCAATCCACTTAGCATGACGCCTATTCAGCTTGTCTTGGCTCTTAAGGTGTTTCAATGATTCATGATCCGTTCGTATCACAAACTCCTTAGGCCACAAATAGTGTTGCCAATTTCCCAAAGCTCTAACAAGGGCGTACAACTCCAAATCGTAAGTCGAATAATTAAGAGTTGCCCCTTTGAGCTTTTCACTGAAATAGGCAACGGGCTTACATTCTTGCATCAAAACAGCCCCGATGCCGACCTTACTAGCATCACACTCTACCTCAAACATTTTATCAAAATCGGGTAATTGCAATAAAGGCGCCGAGACGAGCATAGCTTTCAAGGACTCGAAAGCCTTAGCTTGCTCTTCACCCCATTTGAAGGGTCCGTCCTTTCTAATTACCTCGGTTAAGGGGGCTGCTATGGAACTAAATCCTTTGACAAACCTCCTATAAAAGCTTGCCAACCCGTGGAAACTTCGGATTTCTCCAATAGTTTTAGGGGTCGGCCAACTTCGTATAGAGTCTATCTTGGAGTCGTCCACTTCCACGCCCTTTGAGCTAACAACAAAACCCAAGAACACAACTTTATCAACACCAAAAGAACACTTCTCCATGTTGGCATACAACTTCTCCTTTCGGAGTACATCAAACACACATCTTAAATGCATTGTATGGTCATCAATAGATTTACTATATACCAACACATCATCAAAGTAAACTACCACAAACTTTCCAATAAATGGCTTCATCACATGATTCATTAGCCGCATGAAATTACTTGGAGCATTTGTTAGGCCGAATGGCATAACCATCCATTCATAGAGACCAAGTTTAGTCTTGAAGGCGGTTTTCCATTCATCACCGGGTTGCATTCTTATTTGGTGATAGCCACTCCTTAAATCAATCTTGGAAAATAAACACGAACCATTCAATTCATCCAGCATATCATCTAACCTAGGGATAGGGTGACGATATTTTACCGTAATCTTATTGATGGCTCGGCAGTCCACACACATACGCCAAGTTCCATCCTTCTTAGGCACTAGTAGCACCGGAATCGCGCACGGACTCATGCTCTCCTTGATGTAACCTTTGTTGAGGAGTTCCTCAACTTGATGTTGCAATTCTTTGGTGTCCGTAGGGTTGCTCCTGTAAGCCGGCTTATTTGGCAATTGTGAGCCCGGCACAAAGTCAATTTGATGCTCAATTCCCCGAAGTGGGGGCAATCCTTGCGGAAGTTCTTTAGGAAATACATCCTCATAATCCTGCAACACACGAGAAATCAAAGGAGAAATACAAGGATTAGTGGGGTTAGTGTTAAAGCAATGGGCCAAAAGTAGCATCGGTTTGTTTCCATCGTGGTCCATGAAAAGTTCCTTCCTCCTAGCCAACATCACTACGTTTTCCCTTTCCATTGGCGTTGAGATAGTCTCGGATGTGCCTACCTCCTCACCTACGGCCTCCCTTCCCTTTTCTCCCTTCTCGGGTTCTCCCCCTTTTCCTTTCAATTCTCTCATCTTTTGGTACCACGCATTCACTTGGGAGGGTGAAAGAGGGTGAAGTGTGACCCTTCGGCCATCCTTCTCAAGCGTGTACCGGTTGGTCCTCCCATCGTGTTTAGTAGACCTATCATATTGCCAAGGTCTACCCAACAACAAGTGACATGCTTGCATTGGAATCACGTCACAAAGTACTTCATCGTGGTAGTTGCCCACCTTAAATCTAATCACACATTGCCGTGTGACCTTCAACTCACCACAATCATTCAACCATTGTAGCTTGTATGGACTAGTGTGTGGTGTAGTCGGTAGCTTCAGAAAATTCACCATAGCATGGCTCGCAACATTGGTACAACTACCACTATCAATTACCAAGGTGCACACACTCTCCTTTACAAGGCACTTAGTATGGAATAGATTTTCCCTTTGGCTCGGGTCATCTACCGCCTTACTAATCATAACGCGCCTAACCACAAAGTTCGGAACCACACATTCCCCTTCTTGAGGATAGACATCTTCACCATCATCTACTCCTTCCTCATTCGGTTCATGTTCGGCTTCCTCTCCATCTTGAGGCTCGGCCTCAATCTCCCCCCTTTCGGATACCACCTCCTCACCAAGGTAGTATACCTTCCCTTCCCGTAGGATCACATTACGCCGGTTCGGACATTCATTTGCCTTATGCCCCCAACCTTGGCACTTGAAACATTAGAACCCCTTTGGGTTGGGGTACTTGTGAGCCTCCGGCTTCGGAGGAAACTTAGGAGCTGTTTTGGGTTCGGGCAGCTTCATAGAACCGGGTTGGTCCTTGTTTTTGGTCCAACCCGAGGGGGTTTGGACCCTTGCCTTGAAGGTTGATCTCTCCTTAAGTTCCCTCTCAATTTCTAGGGCCGCTTGGAATATACCATCAATAGTCTCAAACCGATGAAGGGTTAAGTGAGTGGAAATCTCTTTGTTCAATCCACACTTGAACCGGATGATGTCGTGGCTGATTTGTTCCCCACGGTGATCAAGTTTCAACATGAGTTGTTGGAACTCGTCAAAGTAGGCCATCACACTCTTGCCTCCTTGCCGCAAGCCATATAATCTAGCAAGCAATTCATGTCGGTATCTCTTGGGAAGGTATCGTTGCCTCATCAAATACCTTAACCGAAACCAAGGTAGCGGCTGCCCATCAACCAATTCATTACCAAATCGTTTAATATATTCCCACCAAGTGTTAGCATAGCCCTCAAGGTGAGCTATAGCATAGCAACTCTTCTTTTCTTCCGAGATGTCATTAACTTGGAAGACTTTGTCACAAGCCGATTCCCAAGTCAAGTAGGCCTCGGGATCACTTTCACCCTTAAAGATAGGTAGGCTCAACTTGATGGTGTTGATGCCTACGTCTCTTTCTTGGTGTCGGCTTCCCCTATCTCCATACCCCCGGTATCATCTCGGTTCCCCCCGGCCCTCTCTTAACTCCTCCTCCCTCATATAAGCATTATCATAGGCTCCCTCGCCATCATACTCCTCTCTACCGTATCCGTCATAGTGAGCTGGTCGGCCTTGGCCATTTTGATTCGTAGGGATTGGAATTTGTGGCCTTTGGTTTAGTGGAGCTTGGAAAGGAGGGTTCGGATTTAGTGGTGGTGCTTGGCGCCCAAATCCTTCGTGTGGAATTGGAGGAGTTTGGAAATGTGGTGGTCTAGTGGAGTCTCGGGTTGGAGGAAAAGTGGTAGATTGGTTGTTGGTATTTTGTGGAGCTTAAGGTGCATTTAACATTTGGTGGACCATTTCAGGAGTGATGGTTGCGGAGGAGGTCCGATTATGGCCATTGGTAGAGACATGTAGAGGAGTCGATGGTCGAGAGTTCCTTTGACTCTCCACTTGATCTAGCCTCCCACTAATAGTCGATACTTCCCCCCTTATGGCTGCCAAATCCCCTCTCACGGCCCCAAATTCCGAGTTCATTCTTTCAAGTGTCCGAGTAACGGCCTCAAGAGTGGCCCTCATTGAATCAAGTGCATTAGTATCCGGATTATGAGATGTTGTTCCTTCCATCGTCAAGGTATTAGCCGCTTAGTCACCACAAGTTCGGGTCTCACAAGTGTTGTATAATTGGCTAGTAACCGTGAGATTTACAAGGTTTGAGTAAGCTCTTAGCCGGAATGGATTCTTGTTTGAAGACTCAAAGAATTCTTGCTGGACTAGAACCAAAATCAGCAACTCATTCAAACGAATAAAAGCACACAAATAAGCGTTGACACGAATAGACGGCTCAAGGAACTAGTTGACAACCTAGTGGAAATTACTAGTTTGTTAATTAGTTCTAAGTCCAAATAAGGGAAACCAAGAATCAACAATTAGCAACAAAGAATATATCCTAAGTTGAGCTTATAGTGACATGATAGCACGCAATGGCCCACACGTTTTTTTTTTCTCTTCGGGTTTGGATGTATATATATATATATATATATTTTTTTTTTTGTCTTGAATTAATATTCACACAACTTGTAAGAAATTGAAAAGTGTTTTGGTGGGAAACTAAAATTTGAAGTCTTGAACTCCTTTTCCAACTCAAGAAAGTGGATTTGGTTGACAATTTCCACAAAACAAGGTTCCTTGATTTAAGGGAAGTGATTGACAAGTCTACAAAGTGATGAGTGCAAGTCTTTCACAATCAACTTTATAAGTTTACCACTTGAGCACACAACAAGATGAACACTCAACAAGAGGAACAATATGCACAAGTTCAAGAGAGGAACACTTCACAACTTCAACACTTCCTTAGCACATTATCACACATCCACCGATTTTTCTTTGGTCATCAATAACATTCAACTTTCGGCCACCTTACAACATGCGAATTTTCAAGCTCAACCTTGGATCTAGACACCTTAGTGTTGGTGAGAAAGAAACCAAAACTAGAAACTCACTAAACAAGCAAAATGACTCCTAGATCTAAGTATACAACACCTTTCTCGGTTTCAACTTTAGTGGACAGAAATTTCAGATTTCAGAATTTTTTTTTTTTTTGGTGTAGTTTGTTTTAAGCCGAGAACTACTAGCCCAAGATGGGTTATGTGAGAACACAACCGGTCTTGCTCTGATACCAAATGATGCAATATCAACCAACAACAACAAGAGTTCGGATTTCAACCAACAACCACAAGAACTACAACTTTTAGTTTTCGGTTTTTAGCTTACAACACAATTGATAGTTTTCGGTTTTAAAGTCACAATCCGAGAATAACAAGAGAAGCAACAATGCTAGTGAATCGAAACAAGCCCCACACGGCTTCACTAGACTTCAAGATAAGCAAAAGTAACACAATAACAACAAGATAAGGAAAGATAGATAACTTGACATACAATATTCAAGAAACTAAGAACCCTAACAACATGAGAGGACCCTAAGCCTAATGAATATTAACACCAAGTTCTTACAAAGACCAAGAGGCTCTCAACAACCTCAAAACCTTTGTTTCTAGCCAAGGAGACAACACAAGTATTCCTCTACTTGTGAGATCTAGGGACGGCTTCCTTGAGAGGAAGAGAGAAGATATTTTGGAGAGTTTAGGTTACAAATTCTGATTTCAAAATGAACTAAGGGATTTCTCACTATAAGGTTCTATTTATACTACAACAAAAGGAGCAAAAAAGACCCTTCCGCCCTTGCCTTTGTTGTGGCCTCCTTGGGGAATTAATTTGTTACACTTTAGGCCCCTCCTCACACATAAGGACGTTGAGGCCCTTGCTTGGTTCGGCCAACAACTCACACACGACCATTTGCATGAATAAGGCTTGGAGTGTTTGTAATTCCCGCGCTTGGCTTTGTGTGAAAGGCCGTGTACTTGTGGGGGCAGCCATAACCATATCACAAGTGGTTGACGAGGCAGCTAACATCGATGATAAGGCGAAAGAAGAAGCTGCCGTAGAAGTCACCCACGACGTCCATAACGTCACACCGAGTATGTTGCAGCCTGAAAAGGCTGAAAAACGAAGGCAAGAAGAGAAGAAAGCCGTGGAGAAAACAATCCCAGTTCCGCCACCACCTTTTCCTCAAAGATTGAAGAAAATTGCGGATGATACAAGGTTCAGCAAATTTATGACGATGTTAAAGCAGCTGGCCATTAATGTTCCATTGGTGGAAGCTCTAGAACAAATGTCTGGGTATGCAAAATTTATGAAGGATCTCTTGACAAATAAGCGTGCAGCAAGCTTTGATTTAAAAGATACGGTTCATCACTGCAGTGCAATTGCTACCCAATCATTAATTCAGAAGAAGGCCGACCCCGGTGCTTTCACTATTCCATGCACAGTTGGTTCTTTAAATTTTGCCAAGGCATTATGCGATTTAGGAGCCAGTATCAACTTTGATGCAATATCAAAACCACAACAACAAGATCTCGGATTTCAGCTTAACACCACAAGAACAACAACTTTCAGTTTCGGTTTCAAGCACAACCCGAGAAGCAACCAAACTGTTTTGTAGTTTCTGTTTTCAGTTTTCAGCAACAAGACAACAACAACAAACTGTTTTTGTATTTTGTTTTCTATTTTTCAGCAACACAAGAAGAACAACAAGATGGATACAAATGCTAGTGAATCGAAAGAGCCACACCCGGCTTCACTAGACTTTTAAGACAACAAGATGAACAACAACAACAAGATAAAATAAAGATAGTTAACTTGACATAAATCACTCAATAATCTAAGAACCCTAACCTCAAGATAGGACCCCTAAAGCTATTGAATGTAAACACCAAGTTCTTACGAGGGCCAAGAGGTACTTTACAACCTTAGAACCCACGTTTCTAGCCAAAGATCCAACACAAGTGATTCCACACTTTGCTTGGACAGTTTCGGTTTCCACTCTCAAGAACAAGAGAGATGTTACAAGTCTTTTGTTTGTGAAATATCAATATCAAAGTAATATTGAAAAATGGCCCTAAGGGCACCTATTTATACTACTCAAAAGGTGGTCAAATGACCCTTCTATCCTTCACATCATGGGCCGGCCTTGGAGGCTTATTTAAGGTCCATTAAGACCCCTTTCTTCACACATAAAAGGCCCATCCGCCCCTTGCCTTTTGGGCCATTGTTGGAGACTAGTTTAAGGCCCAAAACCGTGAGTCCTCACTCCTAGATGCTCCAAGCAATCTTCCATATGCGAGATGGCTTTGAATTATGCTCAAAACGGGTCCTCCGTGCATGTTCTTGTATCAACGAGGTGACCAATTCTTAAGCCTCTATGTGTTGGCCTCCAAAGATGTCACCGAAAGATAAGATGGCCATTTTGTCCCGTATCATCCTCCCCTTCTTGAAAAGGATTCGACCTCGAATCCAAACCTTGCAAAATCAAAACAAAAGAAAAACAAGTACACATCCTCATGACATGAGGGTTAGGGTTAGTGCAACAAAAATCAATCTAACGAATAACATCATCATGCCAAGGTTGCACATATTTGCAATATAACCAAGAGTCCTTTGGGTTGATCGTGGAAAGCTTAGTACAAATGTCACAAAGGAAGTAGTTATGATGAACATCAATAAGTAATGAGCATGGACCGAGACAACTCCTACCATGCCCTAAGATGGTACCGGGATCAAATGGGAGAAGTAGCCATGGACATGGGTTTCGGCCAAGCTCACTTTTCCCTAAGGTGTCATCCTCAAAATCAGGCATACCCCCTAGCCCATTAGGGGAAATGTCATGAGCACTCAGAGGGTAGAGAAAGGTGTCACACAAGCTAACTTCAGCTATGGTGTCCTTATGCATGTACTCACTAGCTTCAAGTCCATCACCACTAGTATGCTCAACATAGGAAACACATAAAGAAGAAGTAGATGGAATTTCTAAGCATGCACCACCTTTTATTTCAAGAAAATAATCCCCACATAGATATAAATTACCATGGGCAGCAAAGGAATCATTCACAAAAATATTTTTACAAGAATAATCATATTTCGGGTTTCCCAAGTAAAGCAAATCATGGTCATCTTTACCCGATCGACTATTCCTTTTCAAGACTACACATCCCCTACCCTTAAGAGTACTTTCATCTTCCAAGAAGAGATTTCCATCTTTAGGAGAAATGTTGTCACACCATAGTGGGTTAGCATATAGGCTATAGCTTCCAAGGCAAGCTATACCATCGTATTCACCACTAGGTTCACTAGGAATGTTTAAATCATCTTCAAACAAGACATTGTACCTAAAAAGAGTGTGATCTACCTCACGGACAGATTTGGAACAAGCAAGTTCCTCACTCTCTAAATGATCAATATCAAGTTTCAAGGATGTTTCAAACACAATGTTACCCCAAGAAGAGCTCTCGGGTGCATTCTCACTTCGATCAACATTTTCCACATCATCATTCACTTGAGGTTCGTTAATTACATCAAACACATCCTCAAGTGGTGGATAACTTTCACGCATAAGTTGATCAATACAAATTTCAGAAGATAATGTATTCTCATTCAACATAATGGTTTCAACACTAGGTGGACATGGATCGATCTTACAAGAAGAGTCTATCCGGTCATCAATAGGATCAACTAGTGTATCCACACTCACAACATGTACATCATCATCAAGTGGCAAAGAAATAATACACTCACATATAGGCAAGCTACAACTCACACTCAATGGGCTACTAGCCACACAATTATCATTCACATGTACAAAAGTGTAAGAGCTTGCCATTTTACCTTGAAGTCCTTGAGTAGATTCTTCTTTGTCATGGTGTGAAGGTCCTCCAAAAGTTTGGGCAGCAACTTCCTTTCGGCATTGTTCTTCTTCGCTTTCCATGTTGCTACCTACACAAATGTCCTTAGAAATGAAAGGACAAACAATGTTAGCATGGTTTGGTGGTAATCCCCTTACTTGGCTCCACACAACCTCTCCTTTTTCCACTCTCGGATTACCACCTTTCACTCCCTTACTCCTCTCAATCTTTTGTCTCTCATAATAATTCGGATTGGAGTAGGTAGGAACTTCTTTTTGCGGCCCGGGCAGAATGTAAGTCTCGAGGCAATTTCCCCATCGGTCTCTCACAATATTAGGCCAATTTTGCACATTTGGAACCTTATGTTGTGCAAACCAATCGGCGCCTAGACTCACATGACCATAGGTTATGGGAAAAACATCACACCACACCTCCTCATGGTAATTAAATTGGGAGAAGACAACCTTTACCCTCTCGGTAACCTTAAACCTGTCCAAGAAGTATGGAACAAGTAAAGGCTCACAAAATAACCCCAAGTAATCAACCATGGACGGAACAATGTAGTTTCTATAGTACTTATCGTCTAACACAACGAGGCAGCCCGGTATCCCACAAATGGTCACCTTTCCGGAGTGTACACTCCTTCTCGGATCAACATTGTAAGGCACATGAGTACCCCTCGATTTCGGAGATGTAGATCCTCTTCTTCCCATTGGACAACCTACACTATAGCTAGTATAACCATTCACGCCATATCGACCTTGATAAGAAGTACTACAAGGTGGAGAATATGAATCTTCACACTCCTCACGTGTACTCTCATCATAACTCTCATAAGGTTTGCAAATGAAAGGGTTATACCTAACACCAAATCTAGGTTCGGAGTGGAGAGTGCAAGACTCCTCACATGTCCCAACTTCGTCATAAGATCCATCACGAGGTACTACATCATCTCCAAAGTCACCATAAGCACTAGGCACTTCATTCACCTCATTTTCTCCCTCCCAATAGTAATTTTCAAATCTGCCTATGTTTTCACCATGGCCATTTTCATAGCCTCCGCAATCTCCCTCGACGTCGTAGCCATAAAAACCCTCACTACAATCATGGCTTCCCGTATTGTAGTCACAATAATCCCCGGCTATGATACAAGATCAAAACCACAACACAAGAATCTCGGATTAACACAAAAATCAGCAACTTTCAGTCTCGGTTTTCAGCAAGAAACCGAGAGCTACAAAACTGTTTTCAGCTTTCTGTTTTCAGTTTTCAGCAAGAATGCAAACTGTTTTTGTATGTTTTCCAGATTTTTCAGCACAACAACAAGAAGAACAAGATGGATACAAATGCTAGTGAATCGAAAGAGCCACACCCGGCTTCACTAGACTTTAAGATAACAAGAAGAACAACAACAACAATCCGAGAGAACAAACTGTTTTGGTATTTTCGGTTTTTCAGCAACTTCACAAGAACAATAACAACAAGATAGTAAAGATAGTTAACTTGACATACAATATTCAAGAAACTAAGAACCCTAACAACATGAGAGGACCCTAAGCCTAATGAATATTAACACCAAGTTCTTACAAAGACCAAGAGGTACTCACAACCTCAAAACCTTTGTTTCTAGCCAAAGAGACAACCCAAGGATCCCTCTCCTTGTGAGATCTAGAACCGGCTCCTCTTGAAGAAGAAGAGAGTGAAATGTTATCTTTAGGGTTACAAATTTCAGATTTCAAAATAAGCTAATGAATAACTCTCCAACATTGTCTATTTATACTACAAACAAAAGGGCTAAAAGGCCCATCCACCCCTTGCCTATTGGGCCGGCCTTGGAGGCTATTTTAATGGCCCATTAAGACCCCTTCTTCACACATAAAAGGCCCATCCGCCCCTTGCCTCTTGGGCCAACCTTGGAGACTAGTTTATGGCCCATTAACACCCCTCTTCATACATAAAACGTTCAGGTCCTTGGCTGGTTCAATCGCCAACTCACACACGGCCCATTTGCATGAACAAAGCTTGGAGTTTTTGTAATTCCCGAGCTCGGCTTCGTGTGAAGGGTCGTGTACTTGTGGAGGCTGTCCCAACCGTATCATGTATCATCTAGGTGCGGCCATGGTGTGTAAGTACACCATGGTAATGTCCAACATGCCCTTAGTTAAGGCCCAAAACCGTGAGGCCTCACTCTTAAATGCTCCAAGTAATCTTCCATACGCGAGATGGCTTTGAGTTACGCTCAAAATGGGTCCTCCATGCATGTTCTTGTATCATCGAGGTGACCAATTCTTGAGCCTCTATGTGTTGGCCTCCAAAGATGGCACTGAAAGATAAGATGGCCATTTGTCCCGTATCATCCTCCCCTTCTTGAAAAGGATTCGACCTCGAATCCAAACCTTGCAAAATCAAAACAAAAGACAAAACAAGTACACATCCTCATGACATGAGGGTTAGGGTTAGTGCAACAAAGTCAATCTAACAAATAACATCATCATGCCAAGGTTGCACATATTTGCAATATAACCAAGAATCCTTTGGGTTGATCGTGGAAAGCTTAGTACAAATGTCACAAAGGAAGTGGCTATGATGAACATCAATAAATAATGAGCATGGACCGAGACAACTCCTACCATGCCCTAAGATGGTACCGGGATCAAATGGGAGAAGTAGCCATGGACATGGGTTTCGGCCAAGCTCACTTTTCCCTAAGGTGTCGTCCTCAAAATTAGGCATACCCCCTAGCCCATTAGGGGAAATGTCATGAGCACAAAGATGGTAGAGAAAGGTGTCACACAAGCTAACTTCAGCTATGGTGTCCTTATGTATGTACTCACTAGCTTCAAGTCCATCACCACTAGTATGCTCAACATAGGAAACACATAAAGAAGAAGTAGATGGAATTTCTAAGCATGCACCACCTTTTATTTCAAGAGAATAATCCCCACATAGATATAAATCACCATGGGCAGCAAAGGAATCATTCACAAAAATATTTTTACAAGAATAACCATATCTCGGGTTTCCCAAGTAATCAAGCAAATCATGGTCATCTTCACCCGAGTGACTATCCCCTTTCAAGACTACACATTCCCTACCCTTAAGAGTACTTTCATCTTCCGAGAAGAGATTTCCATCTTGAGGAGAAATGTTGTCACACCATAGTGGGTTAGCATATAGGCTATAGCTTCCAAGGCAAGCTATACCATTATTTTCACCACTAGGTTCATTAGAAGTGTTTAAATCATCTTCAAACAAGACATTGTACCTAAAAAGCGTGTGATTTACCTCACGGACAGATTTGGAACCAACAAGTTCCTCACTCGCTAAACGATCAATATCAAGTTTTAAGGATTCTTCAAACACAATATTACCCCAAGAAGAGCTCTCGGGTTCATACTCACCTTGATCAACATTTTCGACATCATCACACACTTGAGGTTCGTTAATTACATCATACACATCCTCAAGTGGTGGATAACTTTCACACATAAGCCGATCAACACAAAGTTCAGAAGATAACGTACTTTCATTCAACATAATGGTTTCAACACTAGGTGGACATGGATCGACCTTACAAGAAGAGTCTATCCGGTCATCAATAGGATCAACTAGTGTATCCACACTCACAACATGTACATCATCATCAAGTGGCAAAGAAATAATATACTCACATATAGGCAAGCTACAACTCACACTCAAAGGGCTACTAGCCACACAATTATCATTCACATGTACAAGAGTGTAAGAGTTTGCCATTTTACCTTGAAGTCCTTGAGTAGATTTTTCTTTGTCATGGCGTGAAGGTCCTCCAAAAGTTTGGGCAGCAACTTCCTTTTGGCATGGTTCTTCTTCGCTTTCCATGTTGCTACCTACACAAATGTCCTTAGAAATAGAAGGACAAACAATGTTAGCATGGTTTGGTGGTAATCCTCTTACTTCGCTCCACACAACCTCTCCTTTTTCCACTCTCGGATTACCACCTTTCACTCCCTTACTCCTCTCAATCTTTTGTCTCTCATAATAATGCGGATTGGAGTAGGTAGGAACTTCTTTTTGCGGCCCGGGCAGAATGTAAGTCTCGAGGCAATTTCCCCATCGGTCTCTCACAATATTAGGCCAATTTTGCACATTTGGAACCTTATGTTGTGCAAACCAATCGGCACCTAGACTCACATGACCATAGGTTATGGGAAAAACATCACACCACACCTCCTCATGGTAATTAAATTGGGAGAAGACAACCTTTACCCTCTCGGTAACCTTAAACCTGTCCAAGAAGTATGGAGCAAGTAAAGGCTCACAAAATAACCCCAAGTAATCGACCATGGACGGAGCATTGTAGTTTCCATAGTACTTATCGTCTAACACAACGAGGCAGCCCGGTATCCCACAAATGGTCACCTTTCCGGAGTGTACACTCCTTCTCGGATCAACATTGTAAGGCACATGAGTACCCCTCGATTTTGGAGATGTAGATCCTCTTCTTCCCATTGGACAACCTACACTATAGCTAGTATAACCATTCACACCATATCGACCTTGATAAGAAGTACTACAAGGTGGAGAATATGAATCTTCACACTCCTCACGTGTACTCTCATCATAACTCTCATAAGGTTTGCAAATGAAAGGGTTATACCTAACACCAAATCTAGGTTCGGAGTGGAGAGTGCAAGACTCCTCACATGCCCCAACTTCGTCATAAGATCCATCACGAGGTACTACATCATCTCCAAAGTTACCATAAGCACTAGGCACTTCATTCACCTCATTTTCTCCCTCACAACCGAAAGTTTCAAATCTGCCTATGTTTTGGCCGCGACCATTTTCATAGCCTCCGCAATCCCCCTCAACTTCGTAGCCATAAAAACCCTCACTACAATTATAGTCCCCCATATTGTAGTCACAATAATCCCCGGCTACCGAAGTCATTTTCCTCTTATATCACCCTTTATACCTACAAAAATGAACAAACAATATTAGTAGTAAAGCTCCTTCCATTGTCAAGGTATTAGCCGCTTAATCACCACAAGTTAGTGTCTCACAAGTGTTGTATAATTGGCTAGTAACCGTGAGATTTACAAGGTTTGAGTAAGCTCTTAGCCGGAATGGATTCTTGTTTGGAAGACTCAAAGAATTCTTGCCGGACTAGAACCAAAATTAGCAACTCATTCAAACGAATAAAAGGCACACAAATAATCGTAGACACGAATAGACGGCTCAAGGAACTAATTGACAACCTAGTGGAAGTTACTAGTTTGTTAATTAGCTCTAAGTCCAAATAAAGGAAACCAAGAATCAACAATTAGTAACAAAGAATATATCCTAAGTTGAGCTTATAGTGACATGGTAATCATGCAATGGCCCACACGTTTTGACCTTCGGGTTTGGGATGGATTTGTATAATTTTTTTTTTTTTTTTTTTTTTTTTTGCCTTGAATTAATATTCACACATCTTGCAAGAATTGAAAAGTGTTATTTGGTGGGAAAAACGAAAATTTGAAGTCTTAACTCTTTTTCAAACTCAAGACAAGTGGGTTTGGTTGACAATTTCCACAAAACAAGGTTCCTTGATTTAGGGGAAGTGATTGACAATGCTACAAAGTGATGGGTGCAAGTCTTTCACAATCAACTTTATAATTTCACCACTTGAACACACAACAAGATGAATACTTCACAAGAAACAATATGCACAAGTTCAAGAGATGAACACTCACAAACTTCAACACTTCTTCAACACAATAGCACACACCCACCGATTTTTCTTTTGGTCATCAATAACACTCAACTTTCGGCCCTCTTTACAACATGCAACCTTTCAAGCTCAACCTTGGATCTAGACACCTTAGTGTTGGTGAGAAAGAAACCAACACTAGGAACTTACTAAACAAACAAAACAACACTTAGATCTAAGTATACAATACTATTCTCGGATTCAATTTTCTAGTGGACAGATTTTTCAGAAAGTTGTCTTGGTGTAGTTTGGTTTTGGCCGAGAACTACTAGCCCAAGATGGGTTATGTTGGAACACAACCGGTCTTGCTTTGATACCAAATGATACAAGATCAAAACCACAACACAAGAATCTCGGATTAACACAAAAATCAGCAACTTTCAGTCTCGGTTTTCAGCAAGAAACCGAGAGCTACAAAACTGTTTTCAGCTTTCTGTTTTCAGTTTTCAGCAAGAATGCAAACTGTTTTTGTATGTTTTCCAGATTTTTCAGCACAACAACAAGAAGAACAAGATGGATACAAATGCTAGTGAATCGAAAGAGCCACACCCGGCTTCACTAGACTTTAAGATAACAAGAAGAACAACAACAACAATCCGAGAGAACAAACTGTTTTGGTATTTTCGGTTTTTCAGCAACTTCACAAGAACAATAACAACAAGATAGTAAAGATAGTTAACTTGACATACAATATTCAAGAAACTAAGAACCCTAACAACATGAGAGGACCCTAAGCCTAATGAATATTAACACCAAGTTCTTACAAAGACCAAGAGGTACTCACAACCTCAAAACCTTTGTTTCTAGCCAAAGAGACAACCCAAGGATCCCTCTCCTTGTGAGATCTAGAACCGGCTCCTCTTGAAGAAGAAGAGAGTGAAATGTTATCTTTAGGGTTACAAATTTCAGATTTCAAAATAAGCTAATGAATAACTCTCCAACATTGTCTATTTATACTACAAACAAAAGGGCTAAAAGGCCCATCCACCCCTTGCCTATTGGGCCGGCCTTGGAGGCTATTTTAATGGCCCATTAAGACCCCTTCTTCACACATAAAAGGCCCATCCGCCCCTTGCCTCTTGGGCCAACCTTGGAGACTAGTTTATGGCCCATTAACACCCCTCTTCATACATAAAACGTTCAGGTCCTTGGCTGGTTCAATCGCCAACTCACACACGGCCCATTTGCATGAACAAAGCTTGGAGTTTTTGTAATTCCCGAGCTCGGCTTCGTGTGAAGGGTCGTGTACTTGTGGAGGCTGTCCCAACCGTATCATGTATCATCTAGGTGCGGCCATGGTGTGTAAGTACACCATGGTAATGTCCAACATGCCCTTAGTTAAGGCCCAAAACCGTGAGGCCTCACTCTTAAATGCTCCAAGTAATCTTCCATACGCGAGATGGCTTTGAGTTACGCTCAAAATGGGTCCTCCATGCATGTTCTTGTATCATCGAGGTGACCAATTCTTGAGCCTCTATGTGTTGGCCTCCAAAGATGGCACTGAAAGATAAGATGGCCATTTGTCCCGTATCAGGCTATCATAGTCATTTTCCTCTTATGTCACCCTTCAAACCTACAAAAATGAACAAACAATATTAGTAGTAAAGCTCCTTCCATTGTCAAGGTATTAGCCGCTTTAGTTCACCACAAGTTCGTGTTCCACAAGTGTTGTATAATCGGCTAGTAACCGTGAGATGTTAAGGTAGGAGTAAGCTCTTGTCCGGAATGGATTCTTGTTTGAAGACTCAAAGAATACTTGCCGGACTAGAGTCAAAAATCAGCAACTCATTCAAACGAACAAAAGCACACAAATAATCGTTGACACGAATAGATGACTCAAGGAACTAGTTGACAACCTAGTGGAAAAATACTAGTTTGTTAATTAGTTCTAAGTCCAAATAAGGGAAACCAAGAATCAACAATTAGCAACAAAGAATATATCCTAAGTTGAGCTTATAGTGACGTGGCATCAAGCAATGGCCCCCACACGTTCTTCTTCTCTTCGGATTTATATATATATATATTTTTTTTTTGTCTTGATTTAATATTCACACAACTTGTGCTAATTTGAAAAGTGTTTTTGGTGGGAAAAACGAAAATTTGAAGTCTTAACTCTTTTTCAAACTCAAGACAAGTGGGTTTGGTTGACAATTTCCACAAAACAAGGTTCCTTGATTTAGGGGAAGTGATTGACAATGCTACAAAGTGATGGGTGCAAGTCTTTCACAATCAACTTTATAATTTCACCACTTGAACACACAACAAGATGAATATTTCAACAAGATGAACAAGATGATAAGTTCAAGATGAACACTCCACAAACTTCAGCACTTCTTTAGCACAAGCACACAACCACCGATTTTTCTTTGATCAACAACAACATTCACTTTCGGCCACTTCAAGTCTTAACACAATATTTCAATTTTTCAAGCTCAACTTTCGGATCTAGACACCTTAGTGTTGGTGAGAAAGAAACCAACACAAGAAACTCACTAAACAAACAAAACAACACTTAGATCTAAGTATACAACACTATTCTCGGATTCAACTTTCTAGTGGACAGATTTTTCAGAAAGTTGTCTTGGTGTAGTTTGGTTTTGGCCGAGAACTACTAGCCCAAGATGGGTTATGTTGGAACACAACCGGTCTTGCTTTGATACCAAATGATGCAATATCATTACCACAACAACAAGATCTCGGATTTCAGCTTAACACCACAAGAACAACAACTTTCAGTTTCGGTTTCAAGCACAACCCGAGAAGCAACCAAACTGTTTTGTAGTTTCTGTTTTCAGTTTTCAGCAACAAGACAACAACAACAAACTGTTTTTGTATTTTGTTTTCTATTTTTCAGCAACACAAGAAGAACAACAAGATGGATACAAATGCTAGTGAATCGAAAGAGCCACACCCGGCTTCACTAGACTTTTAAGACAACAAGATGAACAACAACAACAAGATAAAATAAAGATAGTTAACTTGACATAAATCACTCAATAATCTAAGAACCCTAACCTCAAGATAGGACCCCTAAAGCTATTGAATGTAAACACCAAGTTCTTACGAGGGCCAAGAGGTACTTTACAACCTTAGAACCCACGTTTCTAGCCAAAGATCCAACACAAGTGATTCCACACTTTGCTTGGACAGTTTCGGTTTCCACTCTCAAGAACAAGAGAGATGTTACAAGTCTTTTGTTTGTGAAATATCAATATCAAAGTAATATTGAAAAATGGCCCTAAGGGCACCTATTTATAATACTCAAAAGGTGGTCAAATGACCCTTCTATCCTTCACATCATGGGCCGGCCTTGGAGGCTTATTTAAGGTCCATTAAGACCCCTTTCTTCACACATAAAAGGCCCATCCGCCCCTTGCCTTTTGGGCCATTGTTGGAGACTAGTTTAAGGCCCAAAACCGTGAGTCCTCACTCCTAGATGCTCCAAGCAATCTTCCATATGCGAGATGGCTTTGAATTATGCTCAAAACGGGTCCTCCGTGCATGTTCTTGTATCAACGAGGTGACCAATTCTTAAGCCTCTATGTGTTGGCCTCCAAAGATGTCACCGAAAGATAAGATGGCCATTTTGTCCCGTATCAAACTTGATGCCATTATCTATTTACAAAAAGTTGGGGTTGGGTGATCCTACTCCAACCAATATGAGGCTCGTAATGGCGGATATGTCGGTAAAATGACCTGTTGGTATTCTATGTGATGTATTGGTAAAGGTTTCTTCATTCATCTTTCCGACAGACTTCGTTATTTTGGATTGTGAGGCAGATTCAGAAGTTCCCATAATCTTGGGGCGCCCTTTCCTTGCAACAAGAAGTGTGCTTATCGATTTAAGAGCTAATGAGCTTTTATTCTGGATAAATGACGAAGTATTTCGCTTTGATGTGTGTAAATCAATGAAGCAACCCAAAGAGCTGAACGTATTCTCGGTGGCTGATGTTTACTTTGATGAAGAGAAAGAATTACTTGAAGAGGAGCAAATTATTGATGACCCATTGGCGGTTGTGCTCATGAATGTTGAGCATAAGGATGCTAAAAATTATGAGGAGACTATTGATGCTCTAACAGTATTGGGGTCATATCCTCGTGCTCCCAAAAAGTTGGACCTTGATCTCAAAAATTGACCCACACCACCAGCTAAACCATCTATTGAAGAGCCACCCACGTTAGAATTGAAAGAGCTGCCTAGCCATTTAAAGTATGCATTCTTAGGAAACGAAAATAAACTTCCAGTCATTGTGGCGGCAGATTTGGGTGAGCAGCAAGTTGCAGCTCTCATTGCTATTCTACGGAAGTATATAAGAGCCATTGGTTGGACCATCGCTGATATTATTGGTATTCCACCTGGGATTTATACACACAAGATTTAGCTTGAAACAAATTGCACACCGACTATTGAGCATCAAAGGCGTCTCAATCCACCTATGCAAGAAGTGGTGAAGAAAGAAATAATTAAGTGGTTAGACGCAGGGGTTGTATATCCAATCTCTGACAGTACATGGGTAAGCCCGGTACAATGTATACCCAAGAAAGGAGGCATGGCGGTAGTCGCGAATGAAAAGAATGAGCTTATTCCACTCAGACCCGTCACCGGATGGAGAGTATGCATGGACTACCGAAAGCTGAATTCATGGACGCTCAAAGATCATTTTCCAATGCCATTTATGGACCAAATGCTAGATCGATTAGCGGGGAAAGGATGGTTTTGTTTCTTAGATGGTTATTCAGGCTATGATCAGATTTGTATTTCTCCCAAAGACCAAGAGAAGACAACGTTCACATGCCCATATGGTACGTTTGCCTTTAAACGTATGCCATTCGGGCTATGTAACGCCCCAGCCACCTTTCAACATTGTATGATGTCCATTTTCTCTGATATGGTCGAAGATACTTTGGAGGTATTCATGGATGACTTTTCAGTTGTTGGCGAGACGTTTGAAGCATGCTTGGCAAACCTAAGTATGGCGTTGCAAAGATGTGTAGAATTCAACCTAGTGCTGAATTGGGAGAAGTGCCACTTTATGGTTAAAGAAGGTATTGTTCTGGGGCATAAAATCTTCGAAAGAGGAATTGAGGTTGATCGAGCCAAAATAAAAGTTATCGAGAAGCTACCACCTCCAATTTCCATGAAGGGAGTCCGTAGTTTCCTCGGTCATGCAAGTTTCTATCGGCGGTTCATCAAAGACTTCTCCAAAATTGCTAGTCCATTATGCAAACTTTTGGAGAAAGATGCAAAGTTTGACTTCAATGAAGATTATTTGAAGGCATTCGAATGCCTCAAAGGAAAACTGATTGAAGCTCCTATCATGGTAGCACCAGATTGGTCTTTACCATTTGAAGTCATGTGTGACGCCAGTGGGGTAGCATTAGGCGCTGTACTTGGCCAGAGAAGGGAGAAGATATTCCATCCTATCTACTATACGAGCAAGGTCCTGAACGAAGCCCAAAAGAACTATACTGTCACAGAACAAGAGCTTCTAGCGGTTGTGTATGCGTTTGAGAAGTTTCGTGCTTATTTGTTGGGAACCAAAGTAATCGTTCATACAGACCATGCAGCTCTGAGGTATTTAATGACAAAGAAGGATGCAAAACCAAGACTAATTCGATGGGTCTTGCTGCTGCAAGAATTTGATTTCGAGGTTAAAGATAGAAGAGGTTGCGAGAACCAAGTGGCTGATCATCTATCTAGACTCGAAAACGATCATATAGTGCAGCCTGAAATCGAGATTGATGATGCATTCCCTGACGAGGAGATCCTAGCGACGATAATGGAAGAGTTACCATGGTATGCCGACTTTGCAAATTTTGTGGTGAGTAATGTGATACCGACAAACTTATCTTACCATCAAAAGAGGAAGTTTATGCATGATGTAAAACACTACTTTTGGGATGAGCCATATTTGTTTCGACGATGCGCGGATGGTGTCATCCGGCGATGCATATCCCATGTAGAAGTGCCTAATATATTGGAAGCTTCCCACACTTCTCAAGTTGGAGGACATCATGCAGGTAATTGGATAGCAAGGAAGGTATTGCAAAGTGGATATTATTGGCCCTTGATATTTAGAGATGCCTATGACTTTATGAGAAGATGCGACCAATGTCAGAGACAAGGTGCTATTTCGAAACACCATGAGATGCCCATGTCGAAAATTCTTAAAGTAGAGCTCTTTGATGTATGGGGTATTGATTTCATGGGTCCATTCGTAAATTCGTTTGGAATGAAATACATCCTAGTTGCTGTAGATTATGTTTCAAAATGGGTTGAAACAGTAGCGTTGGCCGACAATGAGGGAAAGCGTGTTGTAGCATTCTTGAAGAGAAATATCTTCTCTCGCTTTAGAGTACCACGTACTATCATAAGCGATGGAGGATCTCACTTTTGCAACAAACTATTCAAATCCGTGTTGGCAAAATATGGTGTCAAGCAGCATAAGGTAGCCACACCTTATCACCTACAAACTAGTGGAAAGGTAGAGGTTTCCAATTGAGAGATCAAGCAAATCCTTGCCAAGACGGTAAATGCTAATAGGAAAGATTAGTCTCGGAAGCTGGACGATGCACTATGGGCCTATAGGACTGCGTTCAAAATGCCAATTGGCATGTCCCCGTACCAACTAGTTTATGGGAAGGCTTGTCACTTAACCATTGAGCTCGAGCATAAAGCATTATGGGCGTTGAAGCAATTGAATTTGAATTGGGATGATGCAATGAATCTGAGATTGGAGCAGCTGAACGAGATGGATGAATTCCGTCTACATGCTTATGAAAGATCAGACCTCTACAAAGAGCGGATGAAAAAGTATCATGATCAACGGATTGTCCGACGAAATTTCCAAAAGAATGATATGGTGCTTCTCTTCAATTCCAGATTGAAGCTATTCCCAGGTAAGTTAAAGTCCAAGTGGTCTGGTCCGTACAAAGTTAACCAAGTCTACTCGTCTGGAGTAGTTGAGTTGGAAGACAATAATGGTGTTGTCTTTAAGGTGAATGGCCAAAGAGTGAAACCATATATCGGTCCTCTTGATTCGATAAACTATATGGCCATCACTTATCTCGACGAAGTCTAAGTACTCGAGATAACCCATCGTTTTTTATTTTTTGTCTTTCTTTCGTTCTATTACGTGTTTTCTTTTGATAAATAAAAATCCAAAAAGAAGAGTCGTGCCATGAACAAAACTAAGGCGCTTGATGGAAGGCAACCCATCGGTCTAATCGTCTTTATTGTTTTTGAGTAAATGCAGGTGCAAAGAGGTGTAAAACGAGGAGGTCGGTTTCAAATTTTAATTTGGACGTATTGTATGTTAAAGGTGGTAAGTTAGGAATGAAGTAGCAAAAGGCTATGGATTGGGCATTGCTTATGAAAATATAGGCAATGAACAAGGCTAGACCTATGTAAAACTAGGCCACGAATAAGGCAAGGCCTATACTATGGCCGAAGCTCTCGGAATCTAGTGTGCCATAGCATAGGCGCCGCCCATGCCCAAGTATGCCATAGCATAGGCGCCGCCTATGCCAATGCCTTTTGTCTCTGAATCTCATATGCTAAGTGAAAGGCGCCACCTATGCCTAAGAATTCCATGGCATAGGCGCCACCTATGCTCAATAATGCTTTGCAAAAGGCGCCGCCTATGCCAAGCATGGGCAAAGCAAAAGGCGCCGCCTATGGTCACTTCTTGTCTCCAAAACCGATTTTAAATGGGTCAAAACCCAACCCAACCTTGTCCGATAAATAAGAGACTTAGTCTTGAACCAAAATCACATTGGAAACCTAGCATAAGCACCGCCTATAGTCTCCAAATCCTCTCAAAAATTTTCCTTTTGCTCTCTTAATTCACAAGAACATCATCCAAAGGCATCAATCAAGTAAGTACTACTTTGTTCTTCATTTATATTCCGTAAGTACTACACTACTACGCCTATTATGAATTGTTAAATCTTAAAGTAGTATTGATGATTTGAATGTGATTGAATTATTGTGATACAACCAAGTGAGTGAACGTATACGTAAGGATGATCTTAACTTGTTTCCAACTTGAATTTGATTTTGGTGCACTGTCATACTTTTGCGGAATTGCATAATCTTGTCAATAGAAAGTGTACATATTGGAATGACTTGTTCATCGAGATGAGAATTATGGTTGACTACCAACATATGAGGTTGTGATTATTTCTAGATGCTATACCTTGATCCAATCACTATGTAGTAAGTCTTGATATATCAAACATGAAAGTATTGCCACGATTTCATAAAGTCTGACTGCACTGATTATATTGTTGGAATATAGCGCTTAAAACGTATGTCGATGAAGTCTGAGTAATCGACAAACTTTCGCTTCACTAGTTGATGCCAACAAACTAAGTGTAGGGTGGTGCCACTACTGCCTGTTTATTGATTGTATCCACCGAGATAATGCTAACATGACTATTGTTTTAGTCTCAGGTACAATGGCACCCAAAGCAAGACAAGGCAAAGACAAAGCAACCACTTCACAAAAAGGCAAGAAAAGAGGACGAAAAGAGCAAGGAGAATCATCCTCGATGCAATTACCACGCCGCATGTTCGGAATAAAATGGGTTCTTGAGGAGGAAGCAAAGGAATGGTATAGGAACAAGAAAGAAAGAAAATATGTTCATGTGGACTTGATAAACAAGGAAAGCCTAGCAAAGAAAGAGCCGCGCATGTTGGCAAAGATCATGGCGTTACATCTTGATTTCATCTTTCGAGACATGGGAGAGTGCAATCTCGATCTAACAAGAGAATTCTATGCCAACTGGTCACCTAAAACCACAGGGAGCGAAGTCAAGATTCGGGGCCAAGTTTTACAACTCAATGCGGATTTCTTCAACTCCTTTCTTGGCTTGCCTGCTGTTGATCCCTCACCATTCAAGGAGCTGTACAGTAGACCTCCATATAGAGCCATTCGACACACACTCTGTGGAACAAGATCCATGGCACGGTGGAGTAGACACAAGGACACCAGTCGACGCAACACCTTCCCATATGCTCCTTTGAATAGGGAAGCAAGGATATGGTTGCACATAGTCAACTCCTGCCTAATTCCAGGGACCCAGTACACCAAGATAACAAGAGATAGAGTGTGCTTGGTATACGCATTGATGACGAATGTCCCTATCAATATTGGGGCAATTATTTGATCCACAATGGGGAAAGCTAGGCTACACAAGAGGTACCACTTCAGCTTTGGCAACCTATTGACTGCAATACTAAGGAAGGAAGACATCGAAGAGGAACCGGCTGATCATAAACTCCCACACAACCCAAAGAAGGTTGATCTCACGAAGGTTAAAGATGCTGAAACCACGCATGGAGTCAACCTTACCACTTCAGAAAGACATGCTCGAGATGAGAGTTTCTTTCGCCATCTTTATGGCATGACTCGATTTACAATGATGAGCGAAGGTTGTGTTCCAACTGCTGCAGAGCTCCAACAGCTGGACTATGACTACCCAATGAATGAGCACGCGAAGACAATGTGTGGAGTAGGTACATATTTTGAGGAACCTCTTGATGACGATGTGCCGACCGATGATGATCGACGAATGCCAGACTCCGACGTGGAGGAGAATTCTGATGACGACGACTCCAATGATGATTCCGACGAAGGGGGTATGACCCCAGACATAGAGGAGGAGTCCGACTAACCAGGTTCTTCTTATTTATTTTCCACTGAGGACAGTGTGTCCCGTCTAAGTGTGGGGTGCTGGTAATTGCATGCTATACTTCTCTATCCACATTTGCATCTATCTATGTTTGTTTGTTTTTTTTAGTAGTTAATTGTTTTTAGTAGTAAAATATAATATTTTTTTTTAACTTAACTTCGCATGAAATTATTCTAATAGGCAACATGAGATTATGACAAGAGTTTGAGATAAAATCATGACTATTGAGACGTTTAGGCTCTAATTGTGACTCACTATGTGATAAGTGTGGTTTAATTCCTTCATCTGTTGGGTCAAGAGTCTATACTACTCCCAATAAAGTCGACCATATGCCTTGTGTGTGTGAGGATATAGTATATTCTATGCTTATGGCTGATGCTAGAACTTGCCTGGTATGTACGTGAAGCGAAAATAAAGAGTGCAAGTTTAGGAGATGATTTAGGCATTTCTTTTGCAACCTATACTTGTTTACCTTCTTTTTACCTACCCATGAACATTTATCCTAGTTATCCCCTTTTGAGCCTTTAGCCTATTTTCTTTGATAGCCTCATATGTAAGCCTAATCCAATTTTTTCAAGACCATAATTTGATCCAAATTCCTAAGTGCTTTAAAAGTGTAAAGTCATGTGACAAAATAAGAGGAAATTGGGTAAGTATGATGCTTTAGAATGTATTGGTGCTTGAAGTTGCTATGAAAAAGAATTGCTATCATAAGAGGTATGTTATGAAAAGAAAAAGGAAAAGAAAACTAAAAAGTTAGTTATGTTCAAAAATTGAAAAACAAAAGAGGTGACAAAGGGAGGTAGATTAAAAGAAAGCAAAAAGGTTGTTTGAAAGAAAGCATAAATGGCATATTGTGATGTATTAAAGCACTTAGGGAACTTAGTCACTATTTCTGGCCAAAATAGTCCTACCCGTCCCTTAACCTACATTACAACCCATAAAAGACCTATTTGATCCTAAGCTTAGCATTCTGACATTTAGTGGAGCATTACACTAAGGGCAAGCCTATGGTCATCTGTTGCAACATATGAATTCTTTGTGAGAGTGAGAGCAAAGATAATCCTACACCCATGTTCGAAATATATACAATCCTTGTGAGTAATTATGGGTAACATATGGTGAGACACACATGGTTGATGAGTTTTGGGTAGTCGTGTATGATATGCGCCTTAACTTTTGAATATGAGTTGACCACCATCACGAGTCTATGTTGGAGGTTGAATTGTTTCTACTAATGATTGGAAAACTACTCTTTGTTGATAATTGTTGTGCTTGTCTTGACGAATATTTTGTGTTGTTACTGTGAAACCCTAAGTAAATGTTTAGATGGACATGATATTTTGTTCGAGGACGAACAAAGCTTTAAGTATGGGGTATCGATGATAGGCGAATTTACACGCCTATAGTGCTATATTTTACCCATATTTTAGCTAAGTTTTGAGGACAAAATATATAATTCATGCACTTTTAGTCCTTTTTCCTGTAAGTGAACTAACGAACATGATTAGCAAGTTTTCAGGTATAAATGATGCAGAATTCAGCATTTTATGGATAACTTGACGCCAAAGAAAGCTTCACGAAGGAAGGAAGGGGAATCTTGGACACCAAGGACCAAAAGTGGCACATGAAAAATCTGTCCGGGGCAAAAACAGCAATTCTGAAGACTTTGGGGACTAGCAGTAACTTAGTAGGATTAGGATAATGATACATTAACCTAGTAGGATTGGGTTAAGTAATGCATTAGCTTAGTAGGAATAGGATAGGGGTATTATAAATACCCTATTTTGCTAGAGATTTTTATCATTCCTATGCTACTTCTTATTCCACAACTTACAACTCGGATTATAATTCTTCCATTAATTCTACTTTTTATTCTTCTTCTATTCATCTACTCAATTCTTAATTTCCACAACAAGAGAAATGTTACTTTGCAAGGGAGTTCACGCCTAAAAACGCCACACCACACCGTATTACACGAGATCTTTATTGTGGTATAATAATAATGTCTATTGTGATTTCCTTAGCACTCATGGGTAACTAAACTCCTCTGTTGGGATTATGGAAGCCTTATGAGATACTATCTAAGGCTATGAGTTTGTGAATTCGTGACACGTGTGTTGCCGATATCATTATTCTCTTCATCTTAATGCAAATTCTTGTGGCTGCAGACGCATAGAATAACGCCAGTATAGCATTAACTTGTTCGAAAGAAAAGTTATATGTCTGGAAAAGAGATAATGTCAAGGTAATAGGGCACCAACCCCTATTAAAAAGTTAGTGCCATAACTGGATTAACCTCTTAGAGAATTTGTACCGTTAGACACGCTTTAAGCTCGAAAGAGTTAAAGTGAAATATTCCTTGTTAGCTCGAAAGATGCTTGGATTTACCATAGAATACAATTCTCTATAAGCACATGCATGTCTGAATTCCGCACAACTCATAGCCAATAGAGACGTACAACTCATAAGGTGGACATAACCCCAACTTCTCAATTCTCATTGTTTTACAGCTTACTAAACATTCTTTCTTTTTACTCTGCTATTTTCTGTTTTACTCTACTATTTTGTTCACATCAATTGCACGTTACAATCCCCCCTCTTTTACGAGACTTGCACCACAAGTCTAGTAATCTTTGCTTACTTAGTGACTGACTATTCTCTGTGGGATCGATACCCAACCCGGTTGGGTTATATATTTGACAGCGACTGCTTTACACTCTTACGAGATCTGTAGATTGAGCGTTATCAGTTAGCTAGTGGTCCTTCGGGATTGTTAGCACTATGTAGCGTCCGAGGTACCATACTTGGGCATTATACAATTTCACAATACATTTTTCAATCTCATTTATCATTTGGGACTTTGCCCTAACTCAATATACCATCAACATGTAATTAGTCATTTCACTTAGACATTTTCACAAACACCATGTAAGAATACCTTTAACAAGGCCATTTTCATGGTAGATATTATCTAGATTAGGGGTACTAAATAACATCATGTTAAAATACCTATAACAAGCATCCACATTTGCAATCTACCATTAATAACATGTATCAATACAAGTATAAGCAAGAATGATCATTATTCATTGTTATGTATCAAACCCTTTTCATTTGATTCAAAACCACCATGTACACTTACTAATCCAAGTGTGAAATGCATGGGTTTAGAGTTATTTAAATAGGGGAAGAGATACATGCCTTAAACAACTTGAATAACTAACAATCTTGACCTCTCCCTTGACACTAGATGAACACCTTCAAACCGTAGCCTCTAATCTTGCTTCCAAGAGCCTTTAGAGTGATTAGAGTGTTTGAGTATTGTAAAATATAAACTTAGGAGACTACAATACCTTATATATTAAGAGGGATTAGGGTTTTAGGCAAGGAAAATAACCAAAAGGTCCTTGGTTAAAATCTGGAAAACACACACGTGCAGGGGTACGACTCCCCCTCACGATTCACTTGGCAATCGTAACCTAGGGTACGAGTAGTACCCTAACTTATACCCTAGCCTTCTTATAGGTCAACCATACTGTTGTAGGTATAAAAAGGGACCTTTGAGTCATAACCAAGGGTACGACTCACCCTCTAATCATGAGCTTAACTCGTGACCAAAACAATCCATTCTATGAGACTTTACTCTATACAGTTGGCTAGTAGAATACGACTCGTAAGCTTGGTTACAACCAAGGAATGACCTTGTCATATGGAGGACAGTATGTTACCTTAATATACAAATTAGGTTACAAAAAGGAAGGGCATGGTGGGCACGAGTCGTGACCTAGGGTACGAATAAAGTACCCCCAACCATATCCTTTCTAGAGGCCTAAAAAATTGGTGGTTTCTCAATGGTTTTAAGGTCCAGGTGATTCAAATCTCTTCCACTTTGATAGGCCAGTAAAGACACAAGTTAACACCTTAAAATACACCAACGAAATCTTTTCACAAGTTAGAAACAACACACTACAAGGATGCAACACAACATATATCATGATCAATACTAATCAATCAAAAATTTTGTAAGGCCACATTCTCGGGTGTTTCATATACCTTGAAAGCTGATGGAACTTCAAAGCATATCCCTTTACTGACTCCTCCCCTGCTCGTGGTTCACAAACTCCTACATCTTTTCTTTCTTCAACTTTTGAGGAATGAATCGATCCATGAAGGCATTAGAAAATGTTTCCCATAATCCATCCTCTTCCATATCACCTCTATCTCTGTCCCACTCCTTATTTCATTGATTAACAATATCCTTGAGCTGATAAGCTACAAAGTTAACCCCCTCTACGTCTGCATCACCCAAAAGATCTTTTTTATCTCATCCAAGAAGCCCTATGGACCCTCCTCCACCTTCACCCCATTAAAAGTTAGAGGATCCATCTTTATAAATTGACTAACCCTTGTGGCCTCAACAGTCAAAGCACCAGTCGCACCCCGCTTAGCCTGAGCAACAACTAATTGTGCAATGACATGAATAGACTGACAAAATTCCACATTAGTCATATTGCTGTGAGGGACCTGAGGAGAACTAGCCGAAATAGGAGGAACTCCAGCACCATCAGGAATAGGACCAAGAGATCGAAGATGTACTCCAGATGTAGGATGTACCCCTTCAGCATTATCCCCAGATGGGATGAAAGACTTCCTTGTGTTCTAGATCTATGAGGCATAATCTAAAAGATGAACAAACAAGGATTAGAGAAGATTTCAGGATTGAGAACTCAAACTTGAAGATAGAATACAAAGAAAGTGAAACATTCCTAAATGTCTTGTAGCCTCTCTCTTATGAGTGTGGCACGCTTCACACCCCTAAAAGAGACTGCTCGACATTGCTTTATGAACTTCCCAGTTGACCATAAACATATGCTCTGATACGAAATTGACACGACGTGAACTCGGGCCTTGTCATAATGGGCATTCCAACTCCAACTAGGACCGGGAATCGCCCCCTGTTACCCAACCCAGCCACCTATATCCAGCCTTAGATGAGCTAAATTTTGAACATATAAAAATATAGCATTATTATTCGCATTAAGACTCTAGGATAGGGTCACAATCGTGAATGACCTAATCGAGTCCAATTGTAATGCAATAACTGCCCAACCATACCAAACCAAACCATGTACAATAAACTAAAAGGGAATACCTAAACAAAATATTTAATCCCAAAATGTAATATGATGGAACAACTAACAATATCATCCAATAATGTTAGTCCAATGGCCAATTCCAATGCCAAGGCTAATACTAACACTGATCCCCCCATACTAACCCCCCAGAAGTACCACAAAGCCTCTATCTGAAAGAGTAAATAAATCTGGTTGGGACATGCCCGCAACCTTGGCCAAAGCCAATATCCAAAGTAAAAGAAAAATGTCTAAATAAATCCATAATATGAAATGATGCCTTCCAAAAGGATGGTAGCTCACCACTTTATTCTAAATATTGATACCAAATCCACACGCTAAAAAGGAGAAGTAGAATGACCGGTTCTTGCATAGCATGGTCATATAACCGCCAGTAGACGGGGTTAGCGAATGATCGCTAGTATGAAACTTAGAATAAGAATAAAATAATGCCAGCTATAAAATCAAGTGAAACCATCCATAATACATACAACCATACATATGTAAGTGCTGGGAAAGGGAATCGGGTTTAGCATGCATTTAAAACCTTTACCTGGGTTGTGTAGCTTTGCCGTCCTAACCACTCATGGGCCATATGGATTCAGATCCCCTACTGAAAGGGCCCTAGTGTGTGTAACCGCACGACCAGGGAATATCCCATGGGATAACTAGTACATCCCTTCAATATAAATGTGCCACTCATATGTGGCCATTGAATACCCCTCATATCTGCAAATATGACCTTCCACGGCTTAGCTACACCCGCCATTAATGCCCAATTAAAACCATGTCCAAACAATCCATTTTCAATTTATTAACCAAGGCCATTATTAGTGGTATCGTCATACCATCCCATTACTTACAAGTAATATCCCTAGTCAAACTATTTAAGTTAGGGGACCTTAGGTGCCTTTCCAATTTCCATATTAGATCCACTTAGGAGACTTCCATATTCTCCACAAGCTTAACCATCTATCCTTTAGCCTTTTCAAACCATTCAAACCATACATAAATCCTTTGCCAAGTTTAAAACATGCAAGAGTTCCATTAAAAGAAGTCAATGCAATAAACATATCTTTATAAGCATTTCATTAAACACCTTGGGGGAATAATATAACCAAAACTAATTTCAAATCCCATTTAACCATTACTATGCAATACAATTGTTCAAAACCACCATTAATGCATATAAAAAGCATAATTAAACCATAGGAAACCATAACCAAGCATTTGATATTAAAACCACCAAATAATAGTTGAAATCCATAATCATAAAATAGTAAAACTATGAAATCAATCATATAAACCATGTATTTTGTTGAAATTACATTGAGGGAAGAGAATTATGCCTTATACCGAAGAATTGATGGCCTTCTTTCCCCAAAAGCTCTTGAGAGAATTATGAGATGTTTTGGAATAGTTTCTAAGTGTTAATGAATAGAATAATAGGATAAATAACCTCCTAAGTGTAGTGGAAGTCGTGGGTCCTAATTAGTGTAAGTAGAAAAGTGTACAAAATACCCTCACTTAAATCCCTTAAAAACCCATCACAGGGATACGACTGACCCATAAGAGTTGTATCCTCTTATACAATCGGTATCCACTACTCATATCCAAGCCTTTACCTTTAGATCAAACTCAGTCCAGTATAAGACTCATCCAACCAAGTCATAACCACAACTTACGATCCATATCCATGACCCATATCCCTGGCAGAATGAAATATAAGAAGGATCAAACACTACCCACCATACGAGTCTAGGATATGACTCATACCAAGCCCTACGAATTATACCCTTAAGTCGTACCCATTGTAGTGTCCAAAACCATCCCACCAACTAACACTGGCCAGCATACAATAGGACCATACCACTCGTACCCTAACATATGACTCATACCCATGAGTTGTATTGGGTCCGGAGAATGTATTTCCAGGAAATTTTCTAAGGGTCAAAACCCAGGGTGTTTCACCTGCCTTTTAACTCTAGACCCAACACTGATAACCCACCCAAGACTTAGAATCTGACCCTGGCTCTTTATATGGGACCTGACCTTTGCTTTTGACTTGAGACCTTGGTTTGGGTTTGGGCATGGAGATAATTCCTGAGTTGGGGTTAAGTTCAAAGTTAGAGTTGTTTGTTGGGAGCTAAATTGAGATTGGACATTAATTTTTATCTCGAGGTTGGATCACGAGTTTGTGTCGAGATTTTTTGTTGGATCAGGTTCAAGGTTTTGTTAAGTTTGAATCCTAAGTCTAGATTAGGATTTTGGATCCAGATCGAGTTTGGGAGTTAGGTCTTGAGATAAGGTATGGTCTCGATTCTTGTATCCTTGATTAATGTTAAAAGTTAGGTCATGGGTCAAGAGTTTTATGTCAGGAATAAAATTTTGATCTTGGATTGATATTAGGAGTTGAGTCCTACATCAAGAATTAAGAGTCTAGATCGGGAGTTAGATCCCGAGTTAGTGTCAGGAATCGGTACGTAAGACTCAGGTTAGAATGGAAAGTCGGGGTATGAGGTTGAAAAAAGCATTTTGAAAAATGTTTTCCTTAATTTTTGAAGGGAAGTCATTTTCCTTAAATTTGAGGATAATAAGTTCATTTGAAAAATATTTAAGTCAACCAAACATGAGAAAATTAGAAAACATTTTTTGAAAAATGTTTTCCTTTATACCAAACACATATTATCAAAACTTACCACTGACTATCGAAAGTTGAGAAAATCAAACCAACACTGAGAGAAACCTAGAACATGATCCATAGTGTTGATAATTCATATTTTTGTATTCATAACATTCTTATAATATTAATATAAATGTTAGTGTGGTTTATGACAACATTAGTAACAAATTAGAAGAACTATGAGTGTTGAATTTGATTTTTAATTAGGATCAAACATGTGGGATATTCTAATGAGATCATCTTCAATAAAAAATGATGCTCAAAATAGCATAAAAATCCATACCAAGGCTCCATACTTCCCGAAAATGGTATGTCTAGCGTATAGAGGAAGGTTTCTTTAATTTTGATCTCACCCAACTTCTCATGATTGGATTCAAGGCGAGAAAGGTGGTTGGCTACTTGATTTTCACAACCCTTTTGGTCTTTCACCTTAAAATCAAATTCTTGCAAGAGCAATATCCACCTAATCAATTGAGGTTTTGCCTCTTTCTTTACCATAAGATATCTAAAAGCTGCATTGTTTGGGTGTACAACTACTTCTGTACCCAATAAATAGGCCTAAAAATTTTCAAATGCATATACCACCACGAGCAATCTTGTTTGGTAACTATTTAGTTACGTTGGGCATTATTCAACAATTTTCTTGCATAGTAGATCAGATGGAACAATTTTTCTTTTCTTTGGCCCAACACCGCACCTAAGGCAACACCACTCGCATCACACATTAATTTAAAGGGAATGGACTAATCTGGGGCCAATGATAAGAGCTGACACAAGAAGCTCCTTGAAACTTTTAAAAGCTCTTAAACAATTACCATCAAATTCAAACTTCCCATCTTTTCTAGGAGTTTGCACAAAGGGTGAGCAATCATTGAGAAATCCTTAATGAAACGCTTATAGAGCCCGACGTGGTCAAGAAAACTTCTAACATCTCTCATAAAAATTAGTGGAGGTAATTTAGCAATCATTTCTACCTTTGCTTGATTAACTTGGATGCCCTTACCCAAAATCTTGTATCCTAGCGCGATGCCTTCTTTGACCATGAAATAACATTTTTTCCCAATTCAAAACAAGGTTTGTCCCTACACACCGCTCAAGGACCTTACTCAAATATTCGAGGCAAAAACCAAATGAGTCACCAACCACAAAGAAATCATCCACAAATATTTCCATGGTATCCTCTACCATGATAGAAAATATAAACAACATACATCGTTAAAAGGTAGCGGTTGTGTTACATAGCCCAAAGGGCATGCGTTTGAAAGCAAAGGTCCTATAGGGACATGTAAATATGGTTTTTTCTTGATCTTTTAGCGCAATACAAATTTGATTATAACCTAAATATCTATCAAGAAAATAATACCATTTATACCCAGCTAATTGATCATACATTTAGTCTATGAAAGGCATAGAAAAGTAATCTTTTTTGGTCCAAGAGTTCAATTTTCAATAATATATGCCCTCCAACCTGTGATCGGAAAGGTGGAGACAAGATCATTATTTTTAGTTGGGACTATCGTCATACTGCCCTTCTAGGGAATACGTCGGATTGGACTAAAACACGTGCTATTTTAAATCGGATAGACAATACACATATTAATCCATTTGATAATCTCTTTCTTGGCTACCTCTTGCATTAGTACGTTAAGCCTTCTTTGGTGTCCCACACTAGGCACATGATCAACCTCTAATTTAATTTTATCAGAGAAAATTTTGGGACCAAACCCTATGATGTTTGCTATGTTCCACCCAATAGCGCAGATAAACTTTTTCATAATAGGCTTCTCCACTTGACGAGACAATAGATCATCTGCAACAACAATTGGCAAAGTATTTTACTCACCCAACAAGAACAAAGATGTGAAGGCAATGACTTAATTTTAAGTTAAGGTAGTTCATAATAGATGGTTTGGTAGGTGGGATTTCACGATTTTTAAATCAAGATCAGACTTTCAAGGATTTTTAGTATAAGATCCAGACCCATCAATGAAGCAATTACCTTATCGTATTCTTCAATAACCTCACTCCCTAAGTTACACAATACGCCTACCAATAGGTCATTCACAAGATCCACCTCCAGGTTATTAGTCACCTCATCATCAATCCCAAAAATAACTTACAATCCATAGATAGTTTCTTGGACTTACACATATTGAAGAACACATCTTCATTGTTCACTCGAGACTTCATTTCATTATATTCAACATCTATTAAGGCTGGTCCAGTAGCTAAGAATGGACTACCAAGAATTATAGGGACCTTATCATTAATTTAACAATCTAAATAACAAAGTCGGTAGAAAAGATAAAGTGGTCCACCTTCATAAGAACATCTTACAACACACCCACGAGCTTCTTAATAAAATGATCGACCATTAAGAGCCTCATTGTAGTAGGCATGAAGGTACTTAAATAATATCACAACCCAAACCAGTGCTTGGCCATAATGGGTATCCCAAGTCTACCATGGATCGGATACCACCCCCTAAACTTAACCCAAACACCACACACTGCCCAACAATGGCCGAATTCAGAACATATAACAAGATAACAAGAAGTAAGCTCAAAGAATAAAAGATATGTCTATAATTGATAACCAGAAGCCAACCTAGAAACAACAAACCAAACATATAACAAGATAACAAGAAGTAAGCTCAAAGAATAAAAGATATGTCTGTAATCAATAACTAGAAACCAACCTAGAAACAACAAACCAACCCCACCTAAGTGATACAAGATCAAAACCACAACAACAAGAGCTTCGGATTTTCAACCAACAACCACAAGAACTACAACTTTTAGTTTCTGGTTTTTAGCTTACAACACAAGTGAAAGTTTTCGGTTTTAAGTCACAATCCGAGAATAACAATAGATGCAACAATGCTAGTGAATCGAAACAAGCCCCACACGGCTTCACTAGACTTCAAGATAAGCAAAAGTAACACAATAACAACAAGATAAGGAAAGATATATAACTTGACATACAATATTCAAGAAACTAAGAACCCTAACAACATGAGAGGACCCTAAGCCTAATGAATATTAACACCAAGCTCTTACAAAGACCAAGAGGCACTCAACAACCTCAAAACCTTTGTTTCTAGCCAAGGAGACAACACAAGTATTCCTCTACTTGTGAGATTTGGAACCGGCTTCTTGGAGAAGAAGAGAGAAGATATTTGGTCTTTTAGGTTACAAATTCTGATTTCAAAATGAACTAAGGGATTTCTCACTATAAGGTTCTATTTATACTACAACAAAAGGAGCAAAAAGACCCTTCCGCCCTTGCCTTTGTTGTGGCCTCCTTGGGGAATTAATTTATTACACTTTAGGCCCCTCCTCACACATAAGGACGTTGAGGCCCTTGCTTGGTTCGGCCAACAACTCGCACACGACCATTTGCATGAATAAGGCTTGGAGTGTTTGTAATTCCCGCGCTTGGCTTTGTGTGAAAGGCCGTGTACTTGAGGGGGCAGCCATAACCATATCATCCTCTCCATCTTGAGAGGAATTTGACCTCAAATTCGGCATTTGATCATCTTCAACCGCATCTACGAGGGAGAGATCCCCGACGTTGAAGGTGTTGTGCACTTGATATTCCGGTGGTAGGCCAATCTTGTAGGCATTGTCGTTGATCCTCTCAAGTACTTGGAAAGGACCATCACCTCTTGGCAGCAACTTGGACTTCCTTTGAGCCGGGAACCGATCTTTTCGAAGATGCACCCACACCCAATCTCTGGGTTCTAGCACTAGCTTCCTTCTCCCTTTGTTTGCCCGTTTTGCAACCTCTTGGTTCTTCTTTTCAAGCTTAATCCGCACTGCCTCATGCATCTTCTTCATGGCCTCGGCTCTTTTATTTCCATCTAAGCTGGTCATGAGATCACTAGACAAAGGAGTGAGATCTAAAGGGGTAAGGGGGTTTAGGCCGTAAACACATTCAAAGGGAGTCATTCCCGTACTCGAATGTATTACCCGATTGTATGCAAATTCCACCAAGGGTAGGTGTTCTTCCCATGAAGTCAGCTTACCTTTAACCATAGAACGTAGCATAGACCCTAAGGTTCTATTTACTACCTCCGTTTGGCCATCGGTTTGTGGGTGGCAAGACGTGGAGAAAAGTAACTTCGTCCCAAGCCTACCCCACATGGACTTCCAAAAGAGACTTAGGAACTTGGAATCCCTATCACTCACAATGGTCCTTGGTATCCCGTGGAGCTTTACAACATGTTCAACAAATAATGAAGCCACACTAGGAGCGTCCTCGGTTTTAGTACATGGAATAAAGTGAGCCATTTTAGAGAACCTATCAACAACCACAAAAATGCTATCTCGCCCCTTTCTAGTCCTTGGCAGCCCCAAAACAAAATCCATTGATATGTCCAGCCAAGGTCTAAGGGGAGTAGGGAGTGGGGTGTATAATCCTTGAGGTCGGAGGCGGGATTTAGCACTCCGGCAGGCCGCACATTGACTACAAATTTTTGTGACATCCTTGCGCATTTTTGGCCAATAGAAGTTCTCCTCTAGGATTCCGAGGGTCTTGTCTACCCAAAATGACCCATGAGGCCCCCGTCGTGGGCCTCCCTCACAAGCAATTCCCTCCAAGAACTAGAAGGAACACATAACCTCCTTCCTTTGAACAAATATCCCTCGAACCGAGAGTAGGAGGAATGGTTATTTTCCTTAAGCCAACGGTCCCTTCCCCACTCTTCGCATTCCCTAAAAATAGGAGCAAAGGTTGGATCCTCGGGATACAACATCCGCAAGCTCTCAAAACCCATTAACTTCGACGACAAGGTAGCAACAAGCACATGCTTCCGGGACAAGGCATCGGCAACAACATTTTCCTTTCCCCTTTTGTAATGAATTACATAGGGGAAAGTTTCGATGAACTCAATCCACTTAGCATGACGCCTATTCAGCTTGTCTTGGCTCTTAAGGTGTTTCAACGATTCATGATCCGTTCGTATCACAAACTCCTTAGGCCACAAATAGTGTTGCCAATTTCCCAAAGCTCTAACAAGGGCGTACAACTCCAAATCGTAAGTCGAATAATTAAGAGTTGCCCCTTTGAGCTTTTCACTGAAATAGGCAACGGGCTTACATTCTTGCATCAAAACAGCCCCGATGCCGACCTTACTCGCATCACACTCTACCTCAAACATTTTATCAAAATCGGGTAATTGCAATAAAGGCGCCGAGACGAGCATAGCTTTCAAGGACTCGAAAGCCTTAGCTTGCTCTTCACCCCATTTGAAGGGTCCGTCCTTTCTAATTACCTCGGTTAAGGGGGCTGCTATGGAACTAAATCCTTTGACAAACCTCCTATAAAAGCTTGCCAACCCGTGGAAACTTCGGATTTCTCCAATAGTTTTAGGGGTCGGCCAACTTCGTATAGAGTCTATCTTGGAGTCGTCCACTTCCACGCCCTTTGAGCTAACAACAAAACCCAAGAACACAACTTTATCAACACCAAAAGAACACTTCTCCATGTTGGCATACAACTTCTCCTTTCGTAGTACATCAAACACACATCTTAAATGCATTGTATGGTCATCAATAGATTTACTATATACCAACACATCATCAAAGTAAACTACCACAAACTTTCCAATAAATGGCTTCATCACATGATTCATTAGCCGCATGAAAGTACTTGGAGCATTTGTTAGGCCGAATGGCATAACCATCCATTCATAGAGACCAAATTTAGTCTTGAAGGCGGTTTTCCATTCATCACCGGGTTGCATTCTTATTTGGTGATAGCCGCTCCTTAAATCAATCTTGGAAAATAAACACGAACCATTCAATTCATCCAGCATATCATCTAACCTAGGGATAGGGTGACGATATTTTACCGTAATCTTATTGATGGCTCGGCAGTCCACACACATACGCCAAGTTCCATCCTTCTTAGGCACTAGTAGCACCGGAACCGCGCACGGACTCATGCTCTCCTTGATGTAACCTTTGTTGAGGAGTTCCTCAACTTGATGTTGCAATTCTTTGGTGTCCGTAGGGTTGCTCCTGTAAGCCGGCTTATTTGGCAATTGTGAGCCCGGCACAAAGTCAATTTGATGCTCAATTCCTCGAATTGGGGGCAATCCTTGCGGAAGTTCTTTAGGAAATACATCCTCATAATCCTGCAACACACGAGAAATCAAAGGAGAAATACAAGGATTAGTGGGGTTAGTGTTAAAGCAATGGGCCAAAAGTAACATCGGCTTATTTTCATCACGGTCCATGAAAAGTTCCTTCCTCCTAGCCAACATCACTACGTTTTCCCTTTCCATGGGCGTTGATATAGCCTCGGATGTGCCTACCCCCTCACCTACGGTTTCCCTTCCTTTTTCTCCCTTCTCGGGTTCTCCCCCTTTCCCTTTCAATTCTCTCATCTTTTGGTACCACGCATTCACTTGGGAGGGTGAAAGAGGGTGAAGTGTGACCCTTCGGCCATCCTTCTCAAGCGTGTACCGGTTGGTCCTCCCATCGTGTTTAGTAGACCGATCATATTGCCAAGGTCTACCCAACAACAAGTGACATGCTTGCATTGGAATCACGTCACAAAGTACTTCATCGTGGTAGTTGCCCACCTTAAATCTAATCACACATTGCCGTGTGACCTTCAACTCACCACAATCATTCAACCATTGTAGCTTGTATGGACTAGTGTGTGGTGTAGTCGGTAGCTTCAGAAAATTCACCATAGCATGGCTCGCAACATTGGTACAACTACCACTATCAATTACCAAGGTGCACACACTCTCCTTTACAAGGCACTTAGTATGGAATAGATTTTCCCTTTGGCTCGGGTCATCTACCGCCTTACTAATCATAACGCGCCTAACCACAAAGTTCGGAACCACACATTCCCCTTCTTGAGGATAGACATCTTCACCATCATCTACCCCTTCCTCATTCGGTTCATGTTCGGCTTCCTCTCCATCTTGAGGCTCGGCCTCAATCTCCCCCCTTTCGGACACCACCTTCTCACCAAGGTAGTATACCTTCCCTTCCCGTAGGATCACATTACGCCGGTTCGGACATTCATTTGCCTTATGCCCCCAACCTTGGCACTTGAAACATTGGAACCCCTTTGGGTTGGGGTACTTGTGAGCCTCCGGCTTCGGAGGAAACTTAGGAGCTATTTTGGGTTCGGGCAGCTTCATAGGACCGGGTTGGTCCTTGTTTTTGGTCCAACCCGAGGGGGTTTGGACCCTTGCCTTGAAGGTTGATCTCTCCTTGAGTTCCCTCTCAATCTCTAGGGCCGCTTGGAATATACCATCAATAGTCTCAAACCGATGAAGGGTTAAGTGAGTGGAAATCTCTTTGTTCAATCCACACTTGAACCGGATGATGTCGTGGCTGATTTGTTCCCCACGGTGATCAAGTTTCAACATGAGTTGTTGGAACTCGTCAAAGTAGGCCATCACACTCTTGCCTACTTGCCGCAAGCCATATAATCTAGCAAGCAATTCATGTCGGTATCTCTCGGGAAGGTATCGTTGCCTCATCAAATACCTTAACCGAAACCAAGGTGGCGGCTGCCCATCAACCAATTCATTACCAAATCGTTTAATATATTCCCACCAAGTGTTAGCATAGCCCTCAAGGTGAGCTATAGCATAGCAACTCTTCTTTTCTTCCGAGATGTCATTAACTTGGAAGACTTTGTCACAAGCCGATTCCCAAGTCAAGTAGGCCTCGGGATCACTTTCACCCTTAAAGATAGGTAGGCTCAACTTGATGGTGTTGATGCCTACGTCTCTTTCTTGGTGTCGGCTTCCCCTATCTCCATACCCCCGGTATCGTCTCGGTTCCCCCCGGCCCCCTCTTAACTCCTCCTCCCTCATATAAGCATCTTCATAGGCTCCCTCGCCATCATACTCCTCTCTACCGTATCCGTCATAGTGAGCTGGTCGGCCTTGGCCATTTTGATTCGTAGGGATTGGAATTTGTGGCCTTTGGTTTAGTGGAGCTTGGAAAGGAGGGTTCGGATTTAGTGGTGGTGCTTGGCGCCCAAATCCTTCGTGTGGAATTGGAGGAGTTTGGAAGTGTGGTGGTCTAGTGGAGTCTCGGGTTGGAGGAAAAGTGGTAGATTGGTTGTTGGTATTTTGTGGAGCTTGAGGTGCATTTAACATTTGGTGGACCATTTCGGGAGTGACGGTTGCGGAGGAGGTCCGATCATGGCCATTGGTAGAGACATGTAGAGGAGTCGATGGTCGAGAGTTCCTTTGACTCTCCACTTGATCTAGCCTCCCACTAATAGTCGACACTTCCCCCCTTATGGCTGCCAAATCCCCCCTCACGGCCCCAAATTCCGAGTTCATTCTTTCAAGTGTCCGAGTGACGGCCTCAAGAGTGGCCCTCATTGAATCAAGTGCATTAGTATCCGGATTATGAGATGTTGTTCCTTCCATCGTCAAGGTATTAGCCGCTTAGTCACCACAAGTTCGGGTCTCACAAGTGTTGTATAATTGGCTAGTAACCGTGAGATTCACAAGGTTTGAGTAAGCTCTTAGCCGGAATGGATTCTTGTTTGAAGACTCAAAGAATTCTTGCCGGACTAGAACCAAAATCAGCAACTCATTCAAACGAATAAAAGCACACAAATAAGCGTTGACACGAATAGACGGCTCAAGGAACTAGTTGACAACCTAGTGGAAATTACTAGTTTGTTAATTAGTTCTAAGTCCAAATAAGGGAAACCAAGAATCAACAATTAGCAACAAAGAATATATCCTAAGTTGAGCTTATAGTGACATGATAGCATGCAATGGCCCACACGTTTTTCTCTTCGGGTTTGGATGTATATATATATATATATATATTTTTTTTGTCTTGAATTAATATTCACACAACTTGTAAGAGATTGGAAAGTGTTTTGGTGGGAAACTAAAATTTGAAGTCTTGAACTCCTTTTTTTTTTTAACTCAAGAAAGTGGAGTTGGTTGACAATTTCCACAAAACAAGGTTCCTTGATTTAAGGGAAGTGATTGACAAGTCTACAAAGTGATGAGTGCAAGTCTTTCACAATCAACCTTATAAGTTTACCACTTGAACACACAACAAGATGAACACTCAACAAGAGGAACAATATGCACAAGTTCAAGAGAGGAACACTCCACAACTTCAACACTTCCTTAGCACATTATCACACATCCACCGATTTTTCTTTGGTCATCAATAACATTCAACTTTCGGCCACCTTACAACATGCAACTTTTCAAGCTCAACCTTGGATCTAGACACCTTAGTGTTGGTGAGAAAGAAACCAACACTAGAAACTCACTAAACAAGCAAAATGACTCCTAGATCTAAGTATACAACACCTTTCTCGGTTTCAACTTTAGTGGACAGAAATTTCAGATTTCAGAATTTTTTTTCTTGGTGTAGTTTGGTTTAAGCCGAGAACTACTAGCCCAAGATGGGTTATGTGAGAACACAACCGGTCTTGCTTTGATACCAAATGATACAAGATCAAAACCACAACAACAAGAGCTTCGGATTTTCAACCAACAACCACAAGAACTACAACTTTTAGTTTCCGGTTTTTAGCTTACAACACAAGTGAAAGTTTTCGGTTTTAAGTCACAATCCGAGAATAACAATAGATGCAACAATGCTAGTGAATCGAAACAAGCCCCACACGGCTTCACTAGACTTCAAGATAAGCAAAAGTAACACAATAACAACAAGATAAGGAAAGATATATAACTTGACATACAATATTCAAGAAACTAAGAACCCTAACAACATGAGAGGACCCTAAGCCTAATGAATATTAACACCAAGCTCTTACAAAGACCAAGAGGCACTCAACAACCTCAAAACCTTTGTTTCTAGCCAAGGAGACAACACAAGTATTCCTCTACTTGTGAGATTTGGAACCGGCTTCTTGGAGAAGAAGAGAGAAGATATTTGGTCTTTTAGGTTACAAATTCTGATTTCAAAATGAACTAAGGGATTTCTCACTATAAGGTTCTATTTATACTACAACAAAAGGAGCAAAAAGACCCTTCCGCCCTTGCCTTTGTTGTGGCCTCCTTGGGGAATTAATTTATTACACTTTAGGCCCCTCCTCACACATAAGGACGTTGAGGCCCTTGCTTGGTTCGGCCAACAACTCGCACACGGCCATTTGCATGAATAAGGCTTGGAGTGTTTGTAATTCCCGCGCTTGGCTTCGTGTGAAAGGCCGTGTACTTGAGGGGGCAGCCATAACCATATCACTAAGTCCATTATAATCCAACAGAGTCTTTATGCAAAGAAAACCAAAATCAGTCTTGGTCAGAACATGTCCCCGACTCTGACAATGACAATGATAATGTTAATGATAATGTAAACTCTTAATTCCAGTCTATAAAAGGAACTCATAAAATGTCCGAGTCTTTTGGAGAATGGAAGCTCACCAATTCACCACAACGAACTGACGAACCAAGCCGATCCATCTAACTCTACATAGAAAAAGTAGCAGTATCTCCGGTGCTTAAATAGCATAGGGATACAGCATCCAGAGACAGTTAGTGGGGTGAACACTAACATATAGCTCAGGGACAGGGGACAAAATAATATGAAGTCAAACCATTTCAAATACCATATGAACCATATCATAATACATATATAAATAATATGTCAGGATAGGGAACAAGGTTTACTATAAAGTAAAACATTATCCTAAACTATGCAACTCAACCTTCATAATATGCACCCACGAGCTATATGGTTTCAGCTCCATCTGCTGAAATAGCCCCAATGCGTGTTAGCCACACGAACCAGAGAAAATCTGAGGGAAAGCTAAAGCCCATCAAGGCAACTAGCCACCCCAAAAATATATTAAGTGTGACATATGCACACAGGTCATCAAGACCAAACCTCATATTGGTAAACACGAGTTTCCAATACAAGTCATCCAAGACCCATACCTTCACGGTTTCACTACATAACCCCCATTAAGAACAATTTAAAGCAAGTTTCATATAACCCAATTATTAGTAAATAAACCAATCGTTAAGGCACATCATGGGTACCATCATACCCAAACACTTGCAAACTTATCTCTATGCCATAACAATTACATTAAAACTTAGGGGAACATCTTGCCGCCTTTGTTCATTAATATCAAAATCTTAGGGGAACGCCTCGCCCCTTCGTTCATTAACATGATATCCAACAAGGCCTTTAAAATCCAAGTTCATTGTCTTACCACTTTTGCAATGCAATAACATAGGTGAGCAAGTCAAATCAAGTGATAATTTTACAATTCAAAACCATTTACACAAGTAGGTTGAGGGAACACCATTATTCAAAACCACTCTCAATTTTTAAACATCAATTTGGGGAAAAACATGACCATTTAGTTTATCACCATTCCCATGCACCTCACAAGTTCTTAACCATTAATAAAGCATAAGCAATGTTTAATAAATCATGGGAAAACAACTCAAAGAGCAACAATGTCAAAACCCTCAACCATGATGGAAGCCCACATTTAAAACCATTCAATTGAACCATGTAATAAATTCATGCCCTTCATAAAATAATAATTAGGAAAGAGTAATATACCTGAAATACTAAGTTTTACGGGAAGAATTCAACCCCTGATCCCTTGGATGACCTACTTCTTGAAACCCTAAGTATCTTGATGTTGAAGTTTTTGAGAGAGTTTAATTATGTTATAAATGAGAACTAACCACTTTGAGTGCTTTATGAACATGGGGTTTTAATTTGAGTTGTCCAAAGTGCCCTTAAATTAAAAGCTAAAATTTAGTTGTCAATGCCTATGGGTCACTATATGACTCGTAGGGATCCGTCATGACTCGTCACCACTTGTCGTAGCCAAGACAATTTCTAGGGCACACATACCCCGTTGACCCTATGACTCACATAACATAACTCATAATGGGACACTACGACTTATAGGGTCCAGTCGTAGCCAGCACAAAAACCATTTAGGTATAGATTGGACATCTTACAATTTGTACACAACTACCCGTAAAGTGTCCTCACAACTTGTAGTGAGCCAATCGTACTCAGAGTAGAAGACTTAGCCATACATACTGGTCCGGCTACAATTTGGGTCCAACTACTCATCTAGACTCCCTACGACTCGTAGGTAAGTCATTGTCAGGATAATGAGGATAAATTTTAGAAATTTCCAAGGACCAAAAACTCGGGGTCTTATATTCTCCCCCTTAGGATTCATTCTTGAATGACAGGACAAGGAATTTATTAGCCTGATTTGATTCCCAATACATCCACACTTACCTTTAACAAAGACAGAAAACAAATATATTAAGTAATACACATACCTCAAGCACAAATATTCGAAGCAGGAAACAAGAATGGTATTTGGACTTTACATCCTCTTCAGTTTCCCAAGTAGCTTTTACACGCTCTTGGTTTCTCCACAGAACCTTTAACTAAGCCATGTCCTTAGTCTGCATCCGACAGACTTGCCTATCCAAAATCCCCACCGAGACTTTCTCATACAACAAGAAATACAAAACACCAAAACTCTCCAAAGAAACGACCCAGGAAGGATCACCGATGCACTTCTTCAACATTGACACACAAAAAATTGGATGAATAGAACTCAAACTAGAAGGAAACTCCAACTTATAAGCAACCTTCCCAACTCTCTTCAAAATATGATATGGGCCAACATAATAGGGACTGAGTTTCCCCTTCCTTCCAAACTACATCACTCCTTTCATGGGAGATTCCTCCAAAAATACCAAATCATCTACATCAAACCCCAAATATTTTTGCCTTACATCCGTAAAGGACTTTTGGCAACTTTAGGTGGTCTTTAGCCTATCTCGAATCACTTTCAACTTCTCTAAGGCTTGGTGAAACAAGTTCGAGCCAAACAATCTATTTTTGCCAACCTCAAACCACCCAATAGAGACTTACACCTCCTACCATACAACGCTTTGAAAGGACCCATCCCAATACTCAAATGATAGCTATTATTGTTTGTAAACTCTATAAGAGGCAAATGGTCAACCCAACTGCCATCAAAATCAATCACCCAAGACCTTAGCATATTCTCTAAGGTCTGAATGGTCCTCTCCGCTTATCCATTCAACTAAGAGTGGAAAATAGTGCTAAGGTTCACCTTAGTCCTTAAACCTCTCTAAAATGAATGCAAAAATGAGATGAGAACTGAGTACCTCAATCAGAAATGATGGAAATAGAAGCACCATTCAACTTAAATATTCCTCAATGAACAACTTGGAATTATTTTCTGAAGAGAAATTAGTCCTCACTAGTAAGAAGTGAGCCAACTTAGTCATCTTATCCATGATGACCCAAATGAGATCCAATTAGCCATGAGACCGCAGGTGACCAGCTACAAAATTCATTTTAATTATTTTCAATTTTCACACGGGCAACTCAATCTAACCACCAGGCCTCAAGTGCTCAACCTTTACTTGTTGACACACCATATACTTGGCCACAAATTTGGCCACTTCCCTCTTTATGTTATTCCGTCGATAAATATTCTTCAAGTCGTGATACATCTTTGTAGAACCAAGATGAACAATATACCTTGACTCGTGAGATTCAACCAAGATACTCTCTTGCAGCTCATAAATGTTAGGAACATATAACCTACCTTTGTACCTTACAATGCCATTACCACCAATCTCAAAAGCTATCATTTTCTGGTGACCCACATCATTCTTGATCTGCATTAAAATAGGATCCAAAATCTGCTTCTCCTTCACCTCAGCACCTAGAGATAACTTTACCACTTCTTGAACAATTACACCACCATCTTTGGTGTATAAGAGACGAACCCTAAGATTAGCCAAACACTGAATATCTTTCCCCAATTCTCTCTTCTCCCTATTAACATAAAACAATCTTTTCATGAATAACCTGCTAAGAGCATCAACAACCATGTTAGCTTTACTTGGACTATAATGGAGACTTATGTCATAATCTATGAGTAACTCAAGCCATCTTCTTTGCCTGAGATTCAACTCATTTTAGGTGAACACATATTGCAATCTCTTATAGTCAGAGAAAATAACAACATGAACCCCATACAAGTAATGACACCAAAACTTTATGGAAAAACCACAGCCAACAACTCTAAATCATACATCAGATAGTTTTTCTTATGAACTTTCAGCTGTCTAGAATCATATGCAACCACCTTGCCATGTTGTATCAACACACAACCTAATTCTATATGGTACACATCATAATAAACCACAAAACCACCCGTTCCCTCGGGTAGGGTCAAAACTAAAGCCTAAGTTAACTTATTCTTTAACTTTTTGAAACTACCCTCTCAAGCCTCTGACCACAAGAACTTTGCCTTTTTCTGAGTCAACTTAGTTAATAGGGCAGCAATAGAAGAAAAGCTCTCCACAAACTTTCTATAATAATCGGCTAAACCTAAGAAGCTTCAAATATTGGTTGGAGCCGTGGGCCTAGGCCACTTCTTAGCCACCATAACTTTTGTAGATCCACCATGATCCCTTCTCTAGAAATAATATCACCCAAATAAGTCACAATATTTAACCAGAACTCATACTTAAAGAATTTAGCATACAATCGCTGCTCCTTAAGGGTCTGCAACACTAAATAGAGGTGATAGGCATGATCTACCTCACTCTTCAAATATACCAAAATATCATTAATGAACACAATCACAAACAAGTTTAGGAACTGACAGAAAGCCTAGTTCATAAGATCTATGAATGCCTCCAGGGCATCAATCAAACCAAAGAAAATCACTAAGAACTAAAAGTTACCATATCGGGTTCGAAAGGTGGTCTTAGGGATATACAACTCCCTAATCTTCAACTGATGATAACCCGACCATAGGTCAATCTTAGAAAGGAACTTAGCACCCTGAATCTGATCAAACAGATCATTAATCCTTGAAATGGGACACTTATTCTTCACGGTTACCCTATTCAATTAGCGGTAATCTTTGCACATTCGATGGGACCCATACTTTTTATGCACGAATAGAACCGAAGTGCCTCAAGGAGAAATACATGCTATATCTTGTTTTGATGGTGATCAACTAACAACAAAATGCCAGGTCACTGGGTGTTTATGGAAATATACAACTGTCACATAGCCTGCACAATTTTGTCATCTAGTGTAATAAACTACACAGGTGAGATGTGTACCAGTTAAGACACTTAGCCTAATTAGATTTCTTACCTAATCATTATTCCACTATAAATATAAAATAATGCTTCTCAATTGGGTAGTTTTTTGCAATTAGATTGTTCAAGTAAAAATCGATGAAAACTCAACTTTGCAACATTACTCAAGTTCATAGTTTCTGTGTGTGCTAAAATAGAGAGTGTTCTTGAGTTATGTTTGAGTCTGTAATTATATTACTTATGTTATAAGAGTAATGTTCTTTTCTTGTGTTCTTGAGAGTGGTTAGGTAGAGTTACAGAGTTTGATATTAGTTAGAGTTAATCAATATCGAGGTGAGTTCTTGACAGAGTTGTCAAGGTAGGTTTGTAACAGAGTTATTGCAAACTGATAGAGCTTAGAGTTAAGGTCCCATTGAGTTTGTTATCAAGAGGTTGATTATAGTGAATTTTTAAGTGCATGTGAGGGTAAGCTGTGGTCTTTTCTCCCTTGAGTAAGGAGGTTTCCACATTAAATATTTGTGTTCTTTAATTTCCAGCCAAGTTTTGTTTACTTACTGCTTTACTATTTGATTTCCTGCGCTTGACTCTAAGGGAACTGGTCCCTCATAGTGGGGTGCAACCCCCCCTCGTTTCATCAAGTAGGGCAGATATAACCCTTATCCAAAAGATCTTTCAGCTGCTCCTTAAGTTCTTTCAACTCAGCCGGAGCCATTCTATAAGGAGGGATAAAGATAGGATGAGTGTCTGGAAGAAGATCAATCCCAAAATCAATTTCCCTATTGAGAGAAATACTAGGAATATCATTAGGAAACACCTCGAGGAACTCACAGACCACAAAGATAGATTGAAATGAAGGACATTTGGATCTAGAATCCCTAACATGAATAAATAGTAGAGACACCCTTTGGAAATCAATTTTAGGGATCTAAGATAAGATATAAACCTTCTCTTGGGCACTAGGTAACTACCTTCCCATTCAATAACTATCTCATTTAGGAAATGGACATTGACTCTTCGGGTTTGACAATCATGGAAAGCATAGCATAAGTTCAAGTAATCCATCCCCTAAATCACATCAAAGTCTAGCATGCCCAACTCTATTAAATTCGCTAATGTTTCTCTACAACAGATGATACTACGCAACCCCTATAGACTCTTCGAGGCATAATAAAGTCACCAACTGGGTTGGACATAGAAAAAAGATCCAAAATATACTCAAAACTAATACAAAAATGAATAGCCATATAAGGGGTCATATAAGATAGAGTAGACCTATGATCAAGTAGATAATACACATCACGAGAAAAGTTTTAGCCTACTAGTAACAACATCAAGAGACACCTCATAATCCTGACGGGTAGCAAGAGCATACAGACGGTTTTAACTAGTGTCAAATCCAAAAGTAGCATGCTTTGGTGTGGGAGCAGAAAAACAACAACTGGGACTTTATTCACCCCATAGAAACATCGCCTGAAGGGCAGTTCCTTTGAAAGTGGCCAGGTTGGCCACACTTGTGCTAGACATCATGACACTAAAATTGTGTGTTACCTCAATAGTTTCAAAATACATAACTTTTTTTGTTGTGACCAAGTCCTTCATGGATTTAGCAAACCCAACATCTCTTGTAAAGTTTCCAACAATGTTGTATTCACCGATAGGTTGCTTAATTTTTTAAGGAATTTCTTGAACTTAATATCATTTTTCTTTCTTGAGTGTTTGTGTAAATGAGGGAGGAATTTTGATTTATGGCATTGAGACAACTATAGTTTTTTCTATTTTTGGAGCATTACAATCAACCATTTTTGGTGCTTCCTCCCTTTCAACCGTTCCTCACTTTTCTCTCTTTCCATTGGCTTGCTCATCACTTCTTCTTTTATTGGAGTGTTTATCAATATTAATAGTATCTTTACCAAGATTTTGACCACTTCTAGTAACAATTTCCATGATGTGAGAATAATTTTTAGGATTAGCAACCGTGTAACTAGGTAACAACCTTTTGGGGGCATGAGATGAGCTAAGATTTGTCCCCATTGAGTTTCAAGTTACTTGATAGAGGCAGAATGAGAGGTAACCGCTTGATTGAGTTGTGAAAAATCACTTTTTATTTCTCTCAATATCCTATCACTTCTTTCAACTCCCATTAAGATACTAGCAAGGACATCTTCACTCTTGAACTTCTTCGGACCATAGAGCTTGACTCTTTTCCCTTGGCCCAATCATGTACAAGAATGTACTGGTCATGGTCTCTATCTTTATCTCTCCAATCATGCTCTCTGTCACAATATTTATCATGCAACTATCTATCTCGATCATGGTCCTTCCATTACAATCCCTTTTCTTTCAACCTTGATTAACACCTTGCCTTTGATAGGTAGGGTGAGAACGTCCCAGTTGGTTTGACAATAACCAAATTTCCTCATTAATACATTTTGCCTCCTTATATTCATAAGCTTTAACACTCTTAGAAACAACGACATTGACTGCCTTTAGTGGTGCCCTCATTACATACTTGGTGAGAAGATCAAGTTGAGTCATCACTTTAGCCATATTTTTTTCTGTTTCATTATCCTTTTTTCCTTTATTTTTGGCTTACAAAATATGTGGAGGGATCCCCCATGACTACCTCAGTACCTCTTGTTTGTTAACTTCTGCTTTGCTTGGTCACTTGATTAAAGCTGATGCAACACGATGCAACACCATAACATTCAATTGGTTTAAGGCCCTATAGAAGATTTGAAGAAGCATTTTATTTGGGATCTCATTATTTGGCACTACATTAGCTTCTTGTTAAATTATTTCCAAGCCTCATGTTATGGTTCTCCATTAAGTTAGAAAAATTTGATGATTTCATCCCTTAGTTGCAACATCCATGAAGGAGGAAAGAACTAATCTAAGAATGCTTCCAATAGCTCAACCTATGAAGTGATAGATACTACGGGCAACTCTCACAACCACAAGACTGCTTCTCTAGCCAATGCGTATGGGAAAAGATGCAAGCAAATTGATTCTTTAGATATGTGGGCGATATCAAATGGAAAACACACGTCAATGAAATTCTTCAAGTGTAGATTGGCATCCTCATGGGGTTGACCTCGAAACAATGTTCTCATTTATAGAAAATTAAGCATCATGCTAGTAACATGAAATACTCTATTTCTAACCATCGGTAGTATACGAATGGTACTAACTTAGCCCATATTACTGAGGTGATCATCGTCCTCGAGATGCCCATCAAAAGTATTGGTATTTCTATCATGTCAGTTTATGGTATCATGTATACTATGGTCATCACCTGAGAAAGAACAAAAATAATAAATAATGTAAAATAAACACTACACGACTAACTCAAACTGACTAGTAACACTACAAGAAAAAACTATGTTTCACTCCCAGGCAATGATGCCAAAATTTGATGACGCTCAAATTATACCTCTGAGGTATAATCAATCATTGTCATTATAGTTATACAAGAGTTGGGGTCGAATCCTTAGGGAATGAGAACACATATTTCAAGCTTAGTGTTAGAAGAAACTAAAAGTTAGCTCATAATGCGGTGTAATTCAAACAATAAAGTAAAATTGGGGGGTTTGTTTGAACACTGTTAGTGTCAACAATTTTATCGTACTGATAATGCAATTTTAAAGCTAAAAATGACTAGAGTTGGATTGAATATGGAATGAGACTTGAGGTTACTCTTTTCTAAGTGTCGGTTCATGCATGGGTAATTAAATATTTGTCTTAAATTAGCTAAAAGTCATGGGTAGGCTAGATTATAGGTATTTAATGTCAATTTGTCAATGAAACACCAAAATATCATAAATGGATTCTTTCGAATACCTCATAAGTGTGATTTGAGTAATCTATAGCCTCAATTAGTATCCTTACGTCTAAGAGATACAATTAAGTGATGTAAACCAAGTAGTTGTTTACATTCATTCCTCGTACTCTTCCCCTTTGTCAAGGATGATGAGGGTTCAAGGATATCTAGAGTTTGCAACCACTAATTCTCAAGTCAAACATGGAATGGGAGTAAAAACTATGTATATTATATAGGAAGACAAATAAGCAACACCAATACAATAATAGCAACTTATTCAAGTATAACTCTAAGCAAAGAAATTACTGTCACGACCCAAACTAGGGCCTAGTTATGACGGGTATCTCAAGCCCACCGCGGGCTGGAGACCACCCCCTTAGCCTTACACCAAGAGCACATAAATATAAATAGAAAAAACCAACCTACAATAATAATACGATGGGTAGATAAACCAAATGTAATTTCTAAAAATCCAAAACAAACAACTAACCCATATTTTACCATAAAAGCCTCTAAAACCAGAACACCAAATGAAGTCAGGACGTGCCACCGACTATAAACAAAGGAACTTCTCAATTTCCAAAATATGAAAATAAAAATAATGACAGGGCTTTCGAAAAGATGGAAGCTCACCACTTCACAATAACTCAACAAACAACCGCACCATCTAACGCTGTACAGAGGTAACATAAAAGTCTTCAGACCCTACATCATGAATTAATTGGCATCCTAGGATGGTCAGTGGGATAAGAACTGATATGTAACTCAGGGAAAGTAATAAAGTAATACCATTTCCAAAATCAATCAAAAGAACATGCCCACATTCATATATATGTATATAGGATGTCGGGATAGGCTAAAAGGGTCATGAATATTAGATTGTGAAATATTAACCTGGATTGTGTAGATCTATCTGTCTTAAGGGCATACACGGGCTATATGGGTTCAGCTTCCCCTGTTAAAAAGGCCCTAGTAAGTGTTAACCTCATGAATCAAGGAAATCCAAAGGAGCGCCAAAGACGTCAAGGCTTCAGCCATCCCTAAAATATATAACGTATGAACCAGGAACACAATTATATAGACCTCTACACCTGCAAACGTGATTTCTAGTAGTGGTCCCCCTAGGACCTCCACCTTCACGGTGAGCTACATAACCCCTTTTAAGCCTAAATTAAAATCATTTTTGCACATAATCCCAACCATAAACAAAGGATTCTAATATTAAGGCATTTATCACTTGGTATCGTCATACCAATTATGCTTGCAAGCTTATATAACACGCCAATCCATTCCAATTAACCAATTGTCTCCCAAGTTCCTTTACAAATCCAAAACTATGCCCACCAAGGCCTTTCAAATTAATTTTTATCCGTTTGTCCATTAATGTAATACAATAGTTTCAAAAGTGAGTTAAATTATGCAAATTCCACATTCAAAACAAAAATTATGCATGTGGTTAAGGTTAATGCCATTTCCAGCCAAAATTCATCAATTTTGGGGAAACCAATATTCCCCATTCCAAATTCTGCAATAATGCACCATTAAGTCCCAAAGATTATCAATTTAAGTATACACAGGTCATATAAACCATGGGAAATATAATTTAAGTGATAATTATCTAAAGCCCTCATCCCAATTTCAAACCCAACAATTAAATCACATAAACAATGATTAAAACATATGCCATAGTATAAAATTCATGTTAGGGATAAGAGATATGCCAGAAACACTAAAGAATTTTGAAGAAAATCCAAAGTTTGGAGTTTGAAGGATGAATTCCTTATGAACCCTTGTTTTCTTTTGCCTTGGGGAGTTTAGGATGAAGAGAGCAGTCTTTGTTTTGAGTAACTGAGGATAATAGGGTCCCTTAGTGTTTTCAGGTCATGGGAAATAAGTGTGAAGTGAGGAAAAGACCAAAATAACCTTAATTAAAACGTGCAGGAAATTTTGGGCCCAACTATCATGGCACAGGTAATGACTCTAGAGGTCTAACCACGAGTCATTACCTAAACTCATCACCTGAGGGTCAAATTTATATAACCTTAATGTTATGACCATGATTCACTCATCACGACTCGTTATAAATCACGAGTAATGACTAAGACTCATGATTAAGGAAGAAACCAAGGGTAATCTTACTGTTGACATAATGAGTCTCTCTCTATGACTCTTGATGAGTGATAATGACTCACCACTTGAGTTGTGGTCAGGACAGTGTCTACAACACCTCAGAAATTTCAAAGTCTAGAATCCAGAGGTATTACATTATCCCCCCTTTAGGATCATTTATCCCTGAAAGATAAGTTAGGGCACCCTTAGTATGATAACAGATAAAACATAACCATATTTCTAGGAAAAAAATTAAGAATGCAATAAGAGGGAAAATGAAACTCATACCTCAAGCATTTTCATCCAATGTTAGGAATAAGAAATAATAAGGATACTTGGCCTTCATATCTTCCTCAGCTTCCCATGTAGCTTCTTCCACTTTTTGATTCCTCCAAAGCATCTTGACCGAAGCTACATCCTTGGTCCTCAACCTGTAAACTTGCTTATCCAATATCTGAATCCGAACTTTCTCATAAGACTAGGAATCCGTACCACTAATATCCTCAATAGAAACTATCAAGGAAGGATCTCCCATACATTTTTTTAGCATATACACATGGAAAATAAGATGAATAGAACCCAAACGCGCTGCTAAATCTAACTCATATGCAACATTCCCAATTCTCCTCATAACCTGATATGGACCAATATAACGAGGACTGAGCTTTCTCTTATTCCGAATCTCATAACTCCTTTCATAGGAGAAAATTTTAAGAACACCCAATCACTAACCTCGAATTCGAACTCCCTCTGCCTTACATTTGTATAAGACTTTTGGCAACTCTGAGTAGTCTTAAGTCTTTGTATAATTACCTTCATCTTCTCCATGGCTTGGTGAACCAAGTCAGGGCCAAACAACCTAGTCTCCCTAACCCCAAACCATCGGATATGAGACCTACACTTCCTACCATAGAGAGCCTCAAAAGGGGATATCTGAATGCTAGAATGATAACTATTATTATAAATAAACTCAATAAGAGGTAAATGATAACATTATTGAGGTCACCTGAATTATACGCTTCGCTTGCTCATTCATCTGAAGGTGGAAAGCGGTGCTCAGGTTCACCTGAGTACCAAAACCTTTCTAAAATAAATGCCAGAAGTAAGAAGAGAACTGCGTACCTCGATCTAAAATAATGGACTCCGGCGCACCATGTAACTTTACAATCTCCTAAATGAATAACGACATAATCCTCTCTTGAGTAATTAGTCCTCACAGGCAAAAAGTGAGTAGACTTAGTCATTCTATCCACAATGACCCAAATAGAATCATACTTATTGCAAGATCATGAAGATCCATAATAAATTCCATATTAATCATCTCCCACTTCCGCATGGGCAACTCTATTTCTTGAGACATGACACTAGGCCTCAAATGTTCAACCTTGACTTGCTAAAAAATCATATACTTAGCTACAAAATTTGCTACATATCTCTTTATATTATTCCACTGGTAGATTTTCTTCAAGTCATGGTACATCATAGTCGAACCTCGATGAACTGTATATCTAGACTTATGAGCCTTAGTCAAAATCTTTTCCCACAGCCTATCAACATCAGGAACACACAACCTACCTTGATATCTCAAGATTCCATCTTCTCCAATCTCAAAAGCCATAACCTTTTGCTGACCCACATTATCCTTAATTTGCATCATTATGGGATCCAAAGCTTATTTCCCCTTCACTTCAGTACCAAGAGATGATTTAACTACTTCCTGAATAATCACTTCTCCATCCCCGGAGTCTAAGAGATGAACTCCTAAATTAGCCAACCTGTGAATATCTTTCACCAATCCTCTTTTCACCTTATCCAAATGATATAAGCTTCCTATAGACAACTACTAAGAGCATCAGAATAATATTATCTTTACCTGGATGGTAGTATAAGCCACCTTCTCTGCTTGAGATTCAACTCTCTTTAAGTAAAAACATACTGCAAGCTCTTATGATCTAAATAAATATCCACATGTACCTCATATAGGTAATGGCACCAAATTTTCAAAGCAAAGACCAGAGGTTCCAACTCTAGATCGTGAGTCTGATAGTTCCTCTCATGAACTTTAAGCTGCTTGGAAGCATAAGTTGCAACCTTATCATGCTGCATCAAAACACAACCCAGTCCCATATTTGATGCATCACAATACACCACAAATCTATCAGCACCCTCAGGTAGGGTCAAAACTAGAGTAGAAGTCAACTTATCCTTCAACTTCTCAAGGCTACCCTCGCAAGTATTGGACCATAATAACTTAACCTTCTTCTGAGTTAACTTGGTCAATCGAGAAGCAATAAAAGAGAAACTCTCCACAAATCTCCTATAATACCTATCCAAGCCCAAATAGCTCCTAATATTAATTGGAGTCATGGGTCTAGGTCATTTTTTAACTACCTTAACTTTCTGCGGATCCACCTTGATCTGTTTGCTAGAAATAACATGGCTAAGAAATGTCACAACTGATACGGTTAGGGCAGCCTCCACAGGTACACGGCCTTTCACACGAAGCCAAGCTCGGGAATTACAAAAACTCCAAGCTTTGTTCATGCAAATGGCCGTGTGTGAGTTGGTGATTGAACCAACCAAGGACCTAAACGTTTTTATGTGTGAAGAGAGGTCCTAATGTGTAATAAACTACTCTCCAAGGTTGGCACAAGAAGCAAGGGCGGATGGGTCATTTTACCCCTTTTGTTTGTAGTATAAATAGAACATGTTAGAGAGTCATCCCTTAGTTTTTGAATGCTGATTTTTGTAACCTAAAACACTAAAACATTTCCTCTCTCTTCCACTCATAGAAGCCGCCCCTATTATCTCACAAGTAGAGGGATACTTGTGTTGTCTCTTTGGCTAGAAACAAGGGTTTTGAGGTCGTTGAGTGCCTCTTGGTCCTCGTAAGAACTTGGTGTTTATATTCATTAGACTTAGGGTCCTCTCTTAATTTTAGGGTTCTTAGTTTCTTGAATGTTATATGTCAAGTTATCTATCTTTCTTTATCTTGTTGTTGTTGTTGATTTTGTTATCTTAAAGTCTAGTGAAGCCGTGTGGGGCTCTTTTCGATTCACTAGCATTGTTATCTATCTTGTTGTTCTTGTGTTGTGGGCTGAAAAACCGAAACTTAAACTTGTTGTTCTTGTGTTGTTGGACTGAAATCCGAGCCTACTTGAAGCTCTTGGTGTTGTTGGTTTGATCTTGTATCATTTGGTATCAAAGCAAGACCGGTTGTGTTCCAACATAACCCATCTTGGGCTAGTTCACGGCTTAAACAAACTACACCTAAAAGAAATTCTGAAAATCTGTCCATTAAAAGTTGAAACCAAGAATGATGTTGTATGTTTAGATCTAGGTGTTATTTTGCTTGTTTAGTGAGTTTCTAGTGTTGGTTTCTTTCTCACCAACACTAAAGTGTCTAGATCCAAAAGTTGAGCTTGAAAACTTGAACATTGTGTAGTGACTTGAAGTGGCCGAAAGTTGTATGTTGTTGATAACCAAAAAAAAAAAAAATTTCGGTGGTTGTGTGATTATGTGCTAAAGAAGTTGATGAAATTTGTTGAGGTGTTCATCTTTTGAACTTGTTCATCTTGTTGTGTGCTCTAGTGGTAAGACAAGCTATAAAGTTGTTGTGAAAGACTTGCACCCATCACCTTTTAGTCTTGTCAATCACTTTTCCCTAATTCAAGGAGCCTTGTTTTGTGGGATTAGTCAACCAAACCCCACTTTCTTGAGTTTGAAAAGGGTGAAATACTACAAGATTTTATTTTTCCCACCAAAACACTTTGCAAACTATAACAAGTTGTGTGAATATTAACACAAAACAAAAAAAAAAAAAAGAGAGAAGAAGAACGTGTGGGACCATTGCATGCTGCCACGTCGCTATAAGCTCAACTTAGGATATTCTTTGGTTGCTAATTGTTGATCCTTGGTTTCCCTTACTTGGTCCTAGAAGTAATTAACAAACTAGTACCTTCCTACTAGGTTGTCAACTAGTTCCTTGAACCGTTTGTTCGTGTCAACGATTATTTGAGTGCTTTTATTCGTTTGAACGAATTGCTGATTTTTGACTCTAGTCCGGCAAGAATTCTTTGAGTCTTCAAACAAGAATCCATTCCGGATAAGAGCTTACTCATACCTTAAAAATCTCACGGTTACTAGCCAATTATACAACACTTGTGGAACACGAACTTGTGGTGAACTAAAGCGGATAATACCTTGACAATGGAAGGAGCTACGTCTCATAATGTGGATACTAATGCCCTTGATTCTATGAGGGTCACTCTTGAGGCCGTTACCCGGACACTTGAAAGGTTGAATTCGGAATTTAGGGCCGTGAGAGGGGACTTGGCAGCAATAAGGGGGGAAGTGTCGACTATTAGTGGGAGATTAGAACAAGTGGAGAGTCAAAGGAACTCTCGTCCTTCTACTCCTCTACATGTATCTACCAATGGTCATGATAGGACCTCCTCCGCAACCATCACCCCCAAAACAGTCCACCAAATGCTAAATGCACCCCAAGCTCCACTTAATACCGCAAGCCAAACTACCTATTTTCCTCCAAACCGAGACTCCACTAGACCACTACATTTCCAAGCCCCTCCAATGCCACAAGAGGGATTTGGACGCCAAGTACATCCACTAAATCTGAACCCTCCATTCCAAGCTCCATTAACCTAAAGACCGCAAATTCCAAATCCTCCGAATCAAAATGGCCAAGGCCGGCCAGCCCACTTTGAAGGATACGGTAGAGAGGAGTATGAAGGAGATGGAGCCTTTGATGATGCTTATATGAGGGAGGAGGAGTTAAAAGGGGGTCGAGGAGAACCTAGGAGATACCGGGGGTATGGAGATAGGGGAAACCGACACCAAGAGAGAGACGTAGGCATCAACACCATCAAGTTGAGCCTACCCATCTTTAAGGGTGAAAGTGACCCCGAGACCTACTTAACTTGGGAATCAGCTTGTGACAAAGTTTTCCAAGTTAATGACATCTCGGAAGAAAAGAAGAGTTGCTACGCTATAGCTCACCTCGAGGGCTATGCTAACACTTGGTGGGAGTATGTTAAACGATTTGGTAATGAATTAGTGGATGGGCAGCCACCACCTTGGTATCGATTGAGGTATTTGATGAGACAACGATACCTCCCCGAGAGATATCGTCATGAGTTGCTCGCTAGATTATATGGCTTGCGGCAAGGAGGCAAGAGTGTGATGGCCTATTTTGACGAATTCCAACAACTCATGTTGAAACTTGATCATCGTAGGGAGCAAATCAGTCACGACATCATTCGGTTCAAGTGTGGGTTGAACAAAGAGATCTCCACTCATTTGACCCTTCACCGGTTTGAAACCATTGACGGTATATTCCAAGCGGCCCTAGAGATTGAAAGGGAACTTAAGGAGAGATCAGCCTTCAAGGCAAGGGTACAAACCCCCTCGGGTTGTCCCAAAAACAAGGACCAACCCACCCCTACGAAGCTGCCCGAGTCCAAAACAGTCCCTAAGTTCCCTCCGAAACCGGAGGCTCACAAATATCCCAACCCAAAGGGGTTCCAATGCTTCAAGTGCCAAGGTTGGGGGCATAAGGCCAATGAATGTCCGAACCGGCGCAACGTTTTCCTACGAGAAGGGAAAGTGTACTACCTTGGTGAGGAGGTGGTTTCCGAAAGGGGGGAGGATGAGGCCGAGCCTCAAGATGGAGAGGGAGCTGAAAATGGGCCGAATGATGATGAATTAGATGGTAGTGAAGATGTCTATCCACAAGAAGGGGAGTGTGTGGTTCCAAACTTTGTGGTTAGACGTGTCATGATTAGTAAGGCGATGGATGACCCGAGTCAAAGGGAAAATCTATTCCGTACTAAGTGTCTTGTAAAGGGGAGTCTGTGCACCTTGGTGATTGATAGTGGTAGTTGTACAAATGTTGCGAGCCATGCTATGGTAAATTTCTTGAAGCTACCAACTACACTACACACTAGTCCTTACAAGCTACAATGGTTGAACGATTGTGGCGAATTAAAGGTCACAAGGCAATGTGTGATTTGGTTTAAGGTGGGAAACTACCACGATGAAGTGCTTTGTGACGTGATCCCAATGCAAGCATGTCACTTGTTGTTAGGTAGGCCATGGCAATATGATAGGTCTACTAAGCACGATGGGAGGTCCAACCGGTATACGCTTGAGAAGGATGGCCGAAGGGTCACACTTCACCCTCTTTCACCCTCCCAAGTAAATGAGTGGCATCAAAAGATGAGAGAGTTAAAGGGAAAGGGGAAGGAATCGGGAAAGGGAGAAAAGGGAGGGGATGCCGTAGGTGAGGAAGTAGGGACATCCGAGGCTGTCCCAATGACAAGGGAGATGGAAAACGTAGTGATGTTGGCTAGGAGGAAAGAACTCTTCGTGGACCATGATGAAAACAGGACGATGTTACTTTTGGCCCATTGTTTTAATACTAACCCCACTAATTCTTCCATTTCCCCTTTGATTTCTTGTGTGTTGCAGGAGTATGAAGATGTATTTCCTCAAGAACTTCCGCAAGGATTGCCCCCATTTCGGGGAATTGAGCACCAAATTGATTTGGTGCCGGGTTCACAACTTCCAAACAAACCGGCCTATAGGAGCAATCCCATGGACACTAAGGAGCTTGAAAGACAAGTTGAGGAGCTTCTCAACAAGGGATACATCAAGGAAAGCATGAGTCCGTGTGCTGTTCCGGTGCTTTTGGTACCAAAGATGGACAGAACTTGGCGCATGTGCATCGATTGTAGAGCCATCAACAAAATCACGATAAGGTATCGTCATCCAATCCCTAGACTAGATGATATGTTAGATGAGCTCCACGGATCTTGTTTGTTTTCTAAAGTGGACCTTAGGAGCGGCTATCACCAAATTCGCATGCAACCCGGTGATGAGTGGAAGACCGCATTCAAGACCAAATTCGGTCTATATGAGTGGCTGGTCATGCCCTTCGGCCTTACCAATGCTCCTAGCACATTTATGAGGCTAATGAATCATGTAATGAAGCCTTATATTGGAAAGTTTATGGTGGTTTACTTTGATGATGTGTTGGTGTATAGTAAATCTATTGATGATCATGTAATGCATTTGAGATGTGTGTTTGATGTGCTCCGAAAGGAGAAGCTGTATGCCAACATGGAGAAGTGTTCTTTTAGTGTTGATAAAGTTATATTCTTGGGTTTTGTCGTGAGCTCAAGGGGTGTGGAAGTGGACGATTCCAAGATAGACTCTATTCGAAGTTGGCCGACCCCTAAAACTATTGGAGAAATTCGAAGTTTCCACGGGTTGGCAAGCTTTTATAGGAGGTTTGTCAAAGGATTTAGTTCCATAGCAGCCCCCTTGACCGAGGCAATTAGAAAGGACGGACCCTTTAAATGGGGTGATGAGCAGGCTAGGGCTTTTGAGGCCTTGAAAGCTACGCTCATCTCGGCGCCTTTATTGCAATTGCCCGATTTTGATAAGATGTTTGAAGTAGAGTGTGATGCTAGTAAGGTTGGCATCGGGGCTGTTTTGATGCAAGAAGGTAAGCCCGTTGCTTATTTCAGTGAAAAGCTCAAAGGGGCAACTCTTAATTACTCAACTTATGATTTGGAGTTGTACGCCCTTGTTAGAGCCTCGGGAAATTGGCAACATTATTTGTGGCCTAAGGAGTTTGTGATACGAACGGATCATGAGTCGTTGAAACACCTTAAGAGCCAAGACAAGTTGAATAGGCGTCATGCTAAGTGGATTGAGTTCATCGAGACTTTCCCTTATGTAATTCATTACAAAAGGGGAAAGGAAAATGTTGTTGCCGATGCCTTGTCTAGGAAGCATGTGCTTGTTGCTACCTTATCTTCGAAATTGATGGGTTTTGAGAGCTTGCGGTTGTTGTATCCCGAGGATCCTACCTTTGCTCCTATTTTTAGGGAATGCAAAGAGTGGGGAAGGGACCGTTGGCTTAAGGAGAATGACCATTCCTCCAACTCTCGGTTCGATGGGTATTTGTTCAAGGGGAGGAGGTTGTGTGTTCCTTCTAGTTCTTGGAGGGAATTATTTGTGAGGGAGGCCCATGACGGAGGCCTCATGGATCACTTTGGGGTAGACAAGACCCTCAGAATCTTAGAGGAGAACTTCTATTGGCCCAAAATGGGCAAAGACGTCACTAAAATTTGTAGTCAATGCGTGGCCTGCCGGAGTGCGAAATCTCATCTCCTACCTCAAGGATTATACACCCCACTCCCTACTCCCCTTAGGCCTTGGTTGGACATTTCGATGGATTTTGTTTTGGGGCTGCCAAGGACTAGAAAGGTCCGCGATAGCATTTTTGTTATTGTTGATAGATTCTCTAAAATGGCTCATTTTATTCCATGTGCTAAAACCGAGGATGCTCGTAGTGTAGCTTCATTATTTGTTGCACATGTTGTAAAGCTTCACAGGTTACCGAGGACTATTGTGAGCGATAGGGACTCCAAGTTCCTAAGTCTCTTTTGGAAGTCCATGTGGGGTAGGCTTGGAACGAAGTTACTTTTCTCCACTTCTTGTCACCCACAAACCGATGGCCAAACGGAGGTAGTAAATAGAACCTTGGGTTCTATGCTATGTTCTATGGTTAAAGGTAAACTGACTTCATGGGAAGATCACCTACCCTTGGTGGAATTTGCATACAACCGGGTAATACATTCGACCACGGGAATGACTCCCTTTGAATGTGTTTACGGCCTGAATCCCCTTACCCCTTTAGATCTCACTCCTTTGTCTAGTGATCTCATGACCAGCTTAGATGGAAATAAAAGAGCCGAGGCAATGAATAAAATGCATGAGACGGTGCGGATCAAGCTTGAAAAGAAGAACCAAGAGATTGCAAAAAGGGTAAACAAAGGGAGAAGAAGGCTTGTGCTTGAACCCGGAGATTGGGTGTGGGTGCATCTTCGAAAGGATCGGTTTCCAGCTCAAAGGAAGTCCAAATTTCTGCCAAGGGGTGATGGTCCTTTCCAAGTACTTGAGAGAATCAATGACAACGCCTACAAGATTGACCTTCCACCGGAATATCAAGTGCACAACACTTTCAACGTTGGTGATCTCTCCCTCGTGGATGCGGTTGAAGATGACCAAATGCTGAATTTGAGGTCAAATTCCTCTCAAGATGGAGAGGATGATACGGTTAGGGCAGCCTCCACAGGTACACGGCCTTTCACACGAAGCCAAGCTCGGGAATTACAAAAACTCCAAGCTTTGTTCATGCAAATGGCCGTGTGTGAGTTGGTGATTGAACCAACCAAGGACCTAAACGTTTTTATGTGTGAAGAGAGGTCCTAATGTGTAATAAACTACTCTCCAAGGTTGGCACAAGAAGCAAGGGCGTATAGGTCATTTTACCCCTTTTGTTTGTAGTATAAATAGAACATGTTAGAGAGTCATCCCTTAGTTTTTGAATGCTGATTTTTGTAACCTAAAACACTAAAACATTTCCTCTCTCTTCCACTCATAGAAGCCGCCCCTATTATCTCACAAGTAGAGGGATACTTGTGTTGTCTCTTTGGCTAGAAACAAGGGTTTTGAGGTCGTTGAGTGCCTCTTGGTCCTCGTAAGAACTTGGTGTTTATATTCATTACACTTAGGATCCTCTCTTGATGTTAGGGTTCTTAGTTTCTTGAATGTTATATGTCAAGTTATCTATCTTTCTTTATCTTGTTGTTGTTGTTGATTTTGTTATCTTAAAGTCTAGTGAAGCCGTGTGGGGCTCTTTTCGATTCACTAGCATTGTTATCTATCTTGTTGTTCTTGTGTTGTGGGCTGAAAAACCGAAACTTAAACTTGTTGTTCTTGTGTTGTTGGACTGAAATCCGAGCCTACTTGAAGCTCTTGGTGTTGTTGGTTTGATCTTGTATCAACAACACTTAACCAAAACTCATACTTAGAAAATTTTGCATACAACTTTTGGTCCTTAAGAGTCTCCAACATAATTCGGATGTGATTTGCATGAACCTTCTCACTTTAGAGTACACCAAGATGTCATTAATGACGACTATAACAACCAGATCCTAAAACTTCTTGAAAAATCCGATTCATAAGATCCATAAAGGCAGCCAAAGTATTAGTCAACCCAAATGGCATAACTAAGAATTTCATAGTGACCATATTAGGTTTGGAAAGCAGTCTTAGGAATATTAACCTCCCAAATTTTCAACTGATGATAGCCCCAAAAAAGATCAATCTTAGAGAAACACCTAGCACCCGAAAGCTGGTAGAATATATCATTAATCCTAGGAAGAGGGTACTTATTCTTTATTGTACCCTTATTCAGCTGCCTATAGTCTATACACATTCAAAAAGACCTATATTACTTTTGCTCGAAAAGAACATGAGCACCCCATGGAGAAATACTAGAATGAATGAAACCCTTGTCAAGAAGATCCTTTAACTGCTCCTTTATCTCTTTTAGTTTGGCTAGAGCCATCTTATTAAGAGGAATGAAAATGGGATGGGTATCCAGTAGAAGATCAATCCCAAAATCTATGTCCTTATTAGGAGAAGTTCCAGGAAGATCATAGGAAAAGACTTAAGGAAATTTATTAACCATAGGGACAGACTGCAATGAGGAACCCTCAGAATTAGAATCCTTGACCCAAACTAGGTGATACAAACACCTTTTGTAAATCATTTTTGAGCTTTAAGATATGAGATAAACCTCTCATAAGTACCAAGAAACGTCTCTCCTATTCTAATACTAGTTTACTGGGAAAATGAAAACTGACCTTTTGGGTCCTACAATCCAGAGAAGCATACTATGAATAAAGCCAATCCATCCCTAAGATAATATTAAAATCTACCATATCTAGTTCTATCAAATCCACCATTGTTTTTATATGATAGAGTGGACACGACACAACCCCTATAAATTTTTCTAGCAAGAATAGAATCACCCACTAAAGTAGACACAGGAAAGGGGTTCTAAAATATTTTTAGGACCAAAACCAAAGTATACTAACACGTAAAGAGTTACATAAGATAGGGTAGAACCCAGATCAAGCAAACAATAAACACTACAAGAGAAAAACTATAGCATTCCAGTAACAATATCTAGGAATGCCTCAAATTCCTAATGAGTAGAAAGTGAAATGAGATGATTATGGCTAGTACCGGTAGTAGATGTAGTGAACTTAGGTGTTGGAGCTGAAGAGGTAGCGATAGAAAAACCTTATTAGGTCTAGTGGCAACCCTGGCTGAAAGACAATCTCACTGCATATGATCAAGCTGACCATAATTATAGCACCAATTTATCCCCTCCTCATAATAACCACGGTAAAGCTGTCCATAAAATCGACAAAGAGGATAAGAGGGGGCTGACTAAGCTCTACTAGCCTGAGACTGGGCACTTTATTCGTTAGAACCACTACTAGCCTGAAAGCGATGATCACCTGAAGGCTTAGGTAAGGTGCACTAGCTAACAAATATGAATTAGAACCTCCATAGTTCTTTTTCTTGGTCGATTGCCTACTGTCTCTCCCACTATTCTGCTAATTGATACCCTGGTCTTAATATCTAAAATTCTTGCTCTGCCTCTCTCCAGTCTCCACATGCTTCTTCTTTTCATCCTTTACCTGCTATATATAAATCACTAAGCTGGAGATATCCATATTGTTATTCAACATAGTATCCTTACACTCTTAACACTAAGTCACGATCCAAACCAAAAACAAACTTTCTCATTTGGGACCTCATGTTAGATACCAAGTCTGGAGCATAACAGGCTAACTACTGAAACTTCAGGGCATACTCTTTCATACTCATCTTACCGTGCTTCAAGTTTACAAACTCTTTAGCCTTAGATTCCCCCAACTCTTGAGGAAAGAATTTATTAAGAAAGGCACCCAAAAACTCATCCCATACCAACGACTCAACATCATCACCTCTCAATTTTTCCCACTCCTCATACCACTGATACACTACGTCTTTCAACTATTTAATAACAATCTCCACACCCTCTACATCAGCAAGCATTACCTTGAAAATCTTCTCTATTTCATTAATAAACCCTCGAGGATCCTCATTAACCTTGGAGACTATAAACTTTGGGGGATTTAACCTCATGAACTAGACAACTCGAGTGACCTTAGATGAACTCACAGCTAAACCAACACTATCAAACTGATGAAACTACGATGCCACTAATTGAGCAAGCATATGAATAGACTAATAGAACCTTGCATTAGAGATGTCTCCCTGAGGTGGCTGATCAAAAGTATCACCAACCTGAGAAGGACGAGGAGGACTAATAGAGACCATGGGTGTAACATCCTGTATCTTGCTTGTACTTATTCTAATTATATGGAACCTGGTATGGCCATATGGTATAGGTAACGAATGAGATTTGTTATGCAATTATTAATGGTGTAGATGGAATTATAGAAGCTGCCCGTATAGTTTAGTGTGATGCGACTAAGTTAATGTTAAGTTAACTATTTAAACTTGGAATCGCAAGCTAGTATTTGAATCTAAAGTTTAAAGTGACCAAGTGTGCATAAGTTGAAGGTTAGACTAAAGGGGTTAGAAGCTGAAAATGGAGCAAAATATTGAGGTGCTTGCTTGACTTATTTAAGCTAGTAGGTGAGTCACCTACTTAAGTTGTTTGAACCAAATTAATGGACCCATGGCTATGGATCAGATTTGGGTCTATGCTAATATACTCATTTGGGCCAAATTGAACAAACAAAAAGAAAGAAAATGGATAAGTGACCCAACACACCAATCTGCCAAGGACTAAATATAATTGAGCCCAACAAGAAATTATGCAAGTAGGTGCATCACCTACTTTGAAGTTTTAGCAGCTTAGAACCTTAAGTAGGTGCATCACCTACTTGGACCAATTTGACCAATTTTATGGTCCAAAATGCAGCTAAGGAGGTGGACAAGATAGGGCCTTTAAAAGGCCAAGTTGCTGGTCATTTTACTTCACTTTGAAGTCACAAAAAAGGAGTATATTTCAGCAAATCTCTCTACTCTCTTAAAAACAACAAGAGCAGCAGCCCTATTTTTCCTTCTAGGGTTCTTGAAGAAACCCTCCCCTTTGCAGCCCAAGGTAAGTGAAAAACACTTAAGATTTTGTTTAATTATCTCATGGGAGATTAGGGAAACAAGTTATAAGTGTTTGACTATAAGTATATGGCTGATTATAGAACAAGCTGGTTGTTCATGTTTCCTTGTTATTAAGGAACTTTTTTCTTCTTCTTTGGTTTAAGTGTGAAGGAAAGTTCAAGCTCTTGAAGAGTTCAATTAAAAGGATAAGTTGCTGAATTGAGGTACGGTGACTGCCCCATTTTATTTTTCTTATATATGAATTTGAGAGGGGATTATGGATGTCTTGTTATTGAGAACTCAAGAGATGATGAGATCAATAATTGATTGCTACAATAAAAGGGGTTTGGGACTGTTTTGTGGACTGTTTTGTATGTATATGTTATGGGCTGCCAGGTTGAAGTTGGATAAAGGGGTGATGAGTTTGTAATGAATTATAGAAGAAAGATGTGGTGATACACCACCGAACTAATGCTTGCTGTCCAATCTATTTTGCGTATTGTTTGGAATGTATAATGAAGTCGAGGTGGTTTTGGTGAACCTTATAAGGACTTATCTGGTATGTGGGTGTAATTGGAGGAAAAAAGGGTTAAAATAACACCCTTATTGGATAGAGTAATAGTTGCTGCCCGGTTACTGTTTTGGGTGAAATTAAGTACCTTAAATGTGTTGATTGGTTACTAATACTAGTTTACCATATATTCTATTGTAGATAAGTAATCTAAAAGGCGAGAAGTCAAGTTGGGTTAGTTTCGGAATCAAATAACCAGGTATGTAAGGCATACTCTATTTCACACTCTTTGGCATGAAATCGTACAATTGTTCCATCAAGCAATTTTCTGAGGTTATCCTATAACAAAGTGATGCATAATGGCAGCACATTACCCTCCATGTATCCAATGACCTTGTTCCCACTCTCTAACGCATTAGAACTTCTCAATACGTGCTTATTATTAAATCTGCGCGTCTATCTTCACTAGAAAATTTCAGGAGTTCTCCGTTTGTTCAAATAAGACCCATGTGTTATTTCAGCTCCTAAACACTTTATTTGTGTGCCAACAGCTCCCTAGATCATTGTTGTTGCGTTAAGTGTCTATTTACATGTCTCTTATTAGTGTATTACTGGTTCAAGGTATCATAATGTGATGACCACCAAGGTAACAATCTCAAAGGCTAATAAACTAAGTATTGCAATCTGTAAAATGACGAGTGGCAGCTCAGGGGCACTTGCCTAGCATGGGCCAATCTCGATACCTTTATTTGTGGGTGGCAGCTAAGGGGCATAAGCCTAGCATGGGCCGATCCCAATCTTTTTATAGGTGGCAGCTCAGGGGCGTAAGCCTAGCATGGGCCGATCCTAATTTATATTTTTTTTTTACCACTGATCAGCTGGTCATTTGCGTTATATGGATTACAAAGATTATGAAGTAAGAAGGTAAAATGAATAAAGAATGTAATGTACATTGTCCCATAAGTATTTATAAATGTGGTCTACTAGTACTCCTTATACACTTGTATCGGATTTCTATTGAGCTTTTGTATCAAGTGTGTTGCTACTTTCCGCCTTACATATTCAGTACATATTTTTGTACTGATGTCCCTCACGGGGGACCTGCATTTCATGCTGCAGGCAGAGGCACTTCAGCTCATACAACTCACTAGTAGGAGCGCAGGTTATTCAGGGACTATTGGTGAGCTCCAGGTTGATTCAGGGCTTTCCGAGTCTGCTCTACATATTTTGGTATTGTACAATAAGTCTAGAGTAGGGCGGGGGTTTGTCCCGACCCTGACTAAGTCTATGTATCTTTTAGAGGCTTTGTAGACTAATGTAAAGTTATGGTAGTGTCCTGATTTTAGACATGGTGGCCCCACCGGCCAAGTGTTGTACATATCAGTTTTGGGAGTGTATGTGTACTCAATTTCATCGATGCCTAATATTATGTCGTCAGAACATTTGGTTGTTATAGTTACATGCATGGGAAGTATAAGGTTATGAATTGGTTCTCTCGGGCCTTTACGGCTACGGGTGTCTGTCCGCCCCAATAGGATTTGAGGTGTGACAAAAGTGGTATCAGAGCAGTCGTCCTAGGGTGTTTACAAAGCCGTGTCTATATAAAGTCCTGTTTATGGGCGTGTTGTGCACCACATCTATAAATAGGAGGCTATGTGACATTTTGGGGTTTTCTCTTTTCTTCATATCTTAGATCGTGCAATAGAGCCTATGTTGTAGGTTGTCATATTTAACCATTGAACCTATTTATTTTTTCTCTCTTATTATAGTAAAGATGCCGGTTACAAGAAGGAGTAAGAATACAGGTAGGCGGATAGACGACGCTGCTGGGGAGGGGACCAGCAAGTCACCACCTAGACGAGCTAATCAAAGTGAGGCTCAAGCTGAGTTTGTGTCCCAAACTTCTCCTACCCTTCCATCTCTAGAAGAGCTAAGAAGGAGAAGAACCGCATCCTCAGAACTACCTACCAATGCTGCAGATCAAGATTTAAGGAGTGCAGTACAATTGTTGGCTCGTATAGTTTCTGGACAAGCTCAAGGACAAGCCATTCCAACTACAGGTTCTAGTGGTATAGATAGGGCAGCTAGCCTACGAACGTAGGATTTTCTCAAATTGGATCCTCCTACCTTCACCGGATCAGATCTTAATGAAGACCCGCAAGACTTTATTGATCAAATCCAAAGGGTTCTAGATGTTATGCATGTGTCGGGTAAAGAGACAGTTGAGCTAGCAGCATATAGATTCAAGGGGGAGGCTATATTGTGGTATGAAGACTGGAAACGATCTAGGGGTATCGATGCACCTCCAGCCACTTGGAAAGAGTTCAAAGAGGCATTTCTTGATCATTACCTTACATATAAGATTCGAGAAGCCCGTGCAGATCAATTCCTGAATCTTCGCCAAGGAAATATGAGTGTGAGGGAGTACAGCCTTCGGTTTAACTCTTTGGCTAGGTATGCTCCTAATGTTGTGGCTACAATGGATGATAGAGTTCATCGGTATGTGGATAGATTGGATCTATATCTGGTTAGAGATTGTACCATTGCTGCTTTGAACAAGGACATGGATATAGCAAGGATACAAGCATATGCACAAAAAATGGAGGATCAGAGGCAAAGAAGAAGAACACAAGAGTTAGAAATGGGGTATTCCAAGAGGTCTAGATCTACGGGGCAGTTTATGGCATCCCAAGGAGAGTTTAGGCCTCGGTTTTCTAATAGACCACCTAGGACATTATCTTCTTATTCTGCAGCTAGTGCTCCATTACAATTTCAAGGGTCTAAAGGTAACCAGTTTGGTCAAAGAAATGAGAGTCAGAGTTCGCGAACAACAGGGTATCAAGAGAAGGGGATTATGAGCCAATTAAGGCCTCCTCGACAGCCATGTAGACAATGTGGAAAGCTTCATTTAGGTGCATGTCGGTTTGGAACAAATGCTTGCTTTTGGTGTGGTATGTAAGGACATATGATGAGAGAATGCCCTCAAAGGGGCATAGGTGGTGTGGCACGACCTACTGGATTAGTCGTTGCATCATCATCATCGGTGCCTTATTCAGGTAGGGGTGTACAACCTATGGGTCGTGGTAGAGGTGCTACAGGAACAACTAGCTCTAGTGGAGTTCAGAATCGTACATACGCTTTAGCAGATTGACAAAATTCAGAGGCTTCTCCAGATGTGGTTACAGGTACATTGTCCATCTTTTCGCATGATGTCTATGCATTAGTTGATCCGGGTTCTACAATATCATATGTCACTCCATTGGTTGCTGAAAAGTTCAAAAAAACACCAGAACTACTAGTTAAGCCATTTGAAGTATCTACTCTAATTGGTGAATCTGTTATAGCTAAGAGAGTGTATCGAAATTGTATAATAACTATTTGCGGTCGTGATACAATGGCTGACCTGGTTGAGTTAGAAATGGTAGATTTTGATGCTATAATGGGTATGGATTAGTTAGCTTCTTGTTATGCCATATTAGATTGCCGAACTAAGAGGGTGTGTTTCCATTTCCCAAGGGAGGCAGTCCTAGAATGGAGAGGTAATATTGGTGCACCAAGAGGTAAATTTATTTCTTATTTTAAGGCGAAAAAGATGATTTCCAAGGGTTACATATGTCATCTGGTTAGAGTGAAGGATACAAATGCGGAGACACCAACTCTTCCAACTATTCCGGTGGTAAGTGAATTTCCCGATGTATTTCCTGAAGATCTTCCGGGTTTGCCTCCAGAACGAGAAGTGGAGTTTGGTATTGATGTGGTCCCAGATACTCAACCAATCTCAATTCCTCCATGAAGAATGGCCCCTGCAGAATTACGGGAGTTGAAAGAGCAATTGAAAGACTTGCTAGAAAAAGGATTCATAAGGCCTAGTGTCTCCCCTTGGGGCGCACCAGTGTTATTTGTGCGCAAGAAGGATGGCTCGTTAAGAATGTGTATTGACTATAGACAACTGAACAAGGTGACTATTAAGAACAAATATCCCCTTCCGAGAATTGATGACTTATTTGATCAGTTGCAAGGCGCCAAATGGTTTTCAAAGATTGATTTAAGATCTGGTTACCACCAAATGAGGGTCAAAGAGAGTGACATACCCAAGACAGCTTTTCGAACACGGTACGGTCATTACGAATTCCTAGTCATGTCCTTTGGGCTAACTAATGCACCTGCAGCTTTTATGGATTTGATGAATAGGGTGTTCAAGCCATTCTTGGATGTGTTTGTGATAGTTTTTATAGATGATATTCTGGTTTATTCGAGATCAAATGAGGACCATGCCAATCACTTACGACAGGTGTTGCAGATTCTTCGTGATCGTAAGCTATTTGCAAAGTTCTCTAAGTGTGAGTTTTGGTTAAAATCTGTGGCATTCCTAGGTCATATTGTATCTGATGAAGGAATAAAGGTTGATACTCAAAAGATAGAAGCCGTGAAGAACTGGCCAAGACCTATAACGCCTACAGAGGTTCGTAGTTTCCTTGGGTTGGCAGGTTATTATAGAAGGTTTGTGGAAGGGTTTTCTTCAATTTCTGCACCTTTAACAAAGCTAACACACAAAGCATCCAAGTTTCAATGGAATAATGCATGCGAAAGAAGTTTCCAAGATCTGAAGAATAAGTTGACTTCTACACCCGTATTGGTGCTTCCAGAAGGCACAGAGGGGTATACAGTGTATTGTGATGCTTCAAGAATTGGGTTAGGGTGTGTATTGATGCAGCATGGTAAAGTCATAGCATATGCCTCGAGACAATTGCGGCCACATGAGAAAATTTATCCAACACATGATCTGGAGCTAGCAGCGGTTATATTTGCCTTAAAGATATGGCGTCACTACCTGTACGGGATTCATGTTAACATATACACTGACCATAAGAGTTTGCAGTATATCTTTAACCAGAAGGACTTGAATTTGAGGCAGCGAAGATGGCTTGAATTATTAAAAGACTATGATGTTGATATCTTATATCATCCGGGAAAAGCAAATGTGGTGGCAGATTCGTTAAGTCGCAAAGCTATGGATCCATCTATTGAAAGACAAGGGATGACTAAGGATCTACACCAATTAGCCAATTTAGGGGTTCGTCTTCTTGAAACTCCAGATGAAGGGTTTATTGTGCATAATACAGCAAAATCTTCATTAATAACTGAAGTAAAAGAGAAGCAATATGCAGATCCTATTTTATTACGGCTTAAGGAAAATGTGCAATGTGGGTTGACAAAGGCATTTGAGCTTACGCAAGAAGGGGTACTTCGGTGCCAAAACAGATTGTGTGTACCTGATATAAACGGGCTAAGAAAGAGGATTATGACAGAAGCACATCATTCAAGGTATTCTATCCATCCAGTGATGCAAGATCCAACAACAACCACAAGAGTTTCGGATTTCAACCAACAACCACAAGACTACAACTTTTAGTTTTCGGTTTTTAGCTTACAACACAAGTGATAGTTTTCGGTTTTAAGTCTCAATCCGAGAACAACAAGAGAGGCAACAATGCTAGGGAATCGAAACAAGCCCCACACGGCTTCCCTAGACTTTCAAGTTAAGAAAAGAAACACAACAACAACAAGATAATGGAAGATAAATAACTTGACATACAATATTCAAGAAACTAAGAACCCTAACAACATGAAAGGACCCTAAGCCTAATGAATATTAACACCAAGCTCTTACAAAGACCAAGAGGCACTCAAACTACCTCAAAACCTTTGTTTCTAGCCAAAGAGACAACACAAGGATTCCTCTCCTTGTGAGATCTAGAACCGGCTTCTTGTGGAAGAAGAAGAGAGTGAAATGTTGTCTTTAGGTTACAATTTTCAGATTTCAAAATAGACTAAGGGTTATCTCACTATCCCCTTCTATTTATACTACAACAAAAATGAGCAAAAAGACCAAGACGCCCTTGCTTTGTTGTGGCCTCCTTGAAGACTTAAATTATTACACTTTAGGCCCCTCCTCACACATAAGGGCGTTGAGACCCTTAGTTGGCTCGGCCAACAACTCACACACGGCCATTTGCATGAACAAGGCTTGGAGCGTTTGTAACTCCCGCGCTTGGCTTCGTGTGAAAGGCCGTGTGCATGTAGGGGTAGCCATAACCGTATCATCCTCTCCATCTTGAGAGGAATTTGACCTCAAATTCGGCACGTGATCATCCTCCACCGCATCCACGAGGGAGAGATCTCCGACGTTGAAGGTGTTGTGCACTTGATATTCCGGTGGTAGGTCGATCTTGTAGGCGTTGTCGTTGATCCGCTCGAGTACTTGGAAAGGGCCATCACCTCTTGGCAGCAACTTGGACTTCCTTTGAGCTGGAAATCGATCCTTTCGAAGGTGCACCCACACCCAATCTCCGGGTTCTAGCACTAGCTTCCTTCTCCCTTTGTTTGCCCGTTTTGCAACCTCTCGGTTCTTCCTTTCGAGCTTGATCCGCACTGCTTCATGCATTTTTTTCATGGCCTCGGCTCTTTTATTCCCATCTAAGCTGGTCATGAGATCACTAGACAAAGGAGTGAGATCTAAAGGGGTAAGGGGGTTTAGGCCGTAAACACATTCAAAGGGAGTCATTCCCGTACTCGAATGTATTACCCGATTGTATGCAAATTCTGCCAATGGTAGGTGTTCTTCCCATGAAGTCAATTTACCCTTAACCATGGAGCGTAGCATAGACCCGAGGGTTCTGTTTACTACCTCCGTTTGGCCATCGGTTTGCGGGTGGCAAGATGTGGAGAAAAGTAGCTTCGTGCCAAGCCTACCCCACATGGACTTCCAAAAGAGGCTTAGGAACTTGGAGTCCCTATCACTCACAATGGTCCTAGGTACTCCGTGAAGCTTTACAACGTGTTCAACAAATAATGAAGCTACACTAGGAGCATCCTCGGTTTTTACACATGGAATAAAATGAGCCATTTTTGAAAATCTATTGACAACCACAAAAATACTATCTCGCCCCTTTCTAGTCCTTGGCAGCCCCAAAACAAAATCCATTGATATGTCCAGCCAAGGTCTAAGGAGAGTAGGGAGTGGGGTGTATAATCCTTGAGGTCGGAGGCGGGATTTAGCACTCCGGCAGGCCGCACATTGAGTACAAATTCTTGTGACGTCTTTGCGCATTTTTGGCCAATAGAAGTTCTCCTCTAGGATTCCGAGGGTCTTGTCTACCCCAAAATGACCCATGAGGCCCCCGTCGTGGGCCTCCCTCACAAGCAATTCCCTCCAAGAACTCGAAGGAACACATAACCTCCTCCCTTTGAACAAATATCCCTCGAACCGAGAGTAAGAGGAGTGGTTATTTTCCTTGAGCCAACGGTCCCTTCCCCACTCTTCGCATTCCCTAAAAATAGGAGCAAAGGTTGGATCCTCGGGATACAACATCCGCAAGCTCTCAAAACCCATTAACTTCGACGACAAGGTAGCAACAAGCACATGCTTCCGGGATAAGGCATCGGCAACAACATTTTCCTTTCCCCTTTTGTAATGAATTACATAGGGGAAAGTTTCGATGAACTCAATCCACTTAGCATGACGCCTATTCAGCTTGTCTTGGCTCTTAAGGTGTTTCAACGATTCGTGATCCGTTCGTATCACGAACTCCTTGGGCCACAAATAGTGTTGCCAATTTCCCAAAGCTCTAACAAGGGCGTACAACTCCAAATCGTAAGTTGAATAATTAAGAGTTGCTCCTTTGAGCTTTTCACTGAAATAGGCAACGGGCTTACCCTCTTGCATCAAAACAGCCCCGATGCCGACCTTGCTAGCATCACACTCTACCTCAAACATTTTACCAAAATCGGGTAATTGCAATAAGGGCGCCGAGATGAGCATAGCCTTCAAGGTCTCGAAAGCCTTAGCTTGCTCTTCACCCCATCGGAAAGGTCCGTCCTTTCTAATTACCTCGGTTAAGGGGGCTGCTATGGAGCTAAATCCCTTGACAAACCTCCTATAAAAGCTTGCCAACCCGTGGAAACTTCGGATTTCTCCAATAGTTTTAGGGGTCGGCCAACTTCGTATAGAGTCTATCTTGGAGTCGTCCACTTCCACGCCCTTGGAGCTAACAACAAAACCCAAGAACACAACTTTGTCAACACCAAAAGAACACTTTTCCATGTTGGCATACAACTTCTCCTTTCGGAGCACATCAAACACACACCTCAAATGCATGGTATGGTCATCAATAGATTTGCTATATACCAACACATCATCAAAGTAAACTACCACAAACCGTCCAATGAAAGGCTTCATCACATGATTCATTAGCCGCATGAAAGTGCTTGGAGCATTTGTTAGGCCGAATGGCATAACCATCCATTCATAGAGACCAAATTTAGTCTTGAAGGCGGTTTTCCATTCATCACCGGGTTGCATTCTTATTTGGTGATAGCCACTCCTTAAATCAATTTTGGAAAATAAACACGAACCATTCAATTCATCAAGCATATCATCTAACCGAGGGATAGGGTGACGATATTTTACCGTAATCTTGTTGATGGCTCGGCAGTCCACACACATACGCCACGTTCCATCCTTCTTAGGCACTAGTAGCACCGGAACCGCGCACGGACTCATGCTCTCTTTGATGTATCCTTTGTTGAGGAGTTCCTCAACTTGGTGTTGCAATTCTTTGGTATCCGTAGGATTGCTTCTGTAAGCCGGCTTATTCGGCAACTGTGAGCCCGGCACAAAGTCAATTTGATGCTCAATTCCCCGAAGCGGGGGCAATCCTTGCGGAAGCTCTTTAGGAAATACATCCTCATAATCCTGCAACACATGAGAAATCAAAGGGGAAATACAAGGATTAGCGGGGTTAGTGTTAAAGCAATGGGCCAAAAGAAGCATAGGCTTGTTTTCATCACAGCCCATGAAAAGTTCCTTCCTCCTAGCCAACATTACTACGTTTTCCCTTTCCCTTGGCGTTGAGATAGCCTCGGATGTGCCTACCTCCCCAACTACGGATTCCCTCCCCTTTTCTCCCTTCTCGGGTTCTTCTCCCTTCTCGGGTTCTCCCCCTTTCCCTTTCAATTCTCTCATCTTTTGGTACCACGCATTCACTTGGGAGGGTGAAAGAGGGTGAAGTGTGACCCTTCGGCCATCCTTCTCAAGTGTGTACCGGTTGGTCCTCCCGTCGTGTTTAGTAGACCTATCATATTGCCAAGGCCTACCCAACAACAAGTGACATGCTTGCATTGGAATCACGTCACAAAGTACTTCGTCGTGGTAGTTGCCCACCTTAAACCGAATCACACATTGCCGTGTGACCTTCAACTCACCACAATCATTCAACCATTGTAGTTTGTATGGACTAGGGTGTGGAGCAGTCGGTAGTTTCAGAAAGTTCACCATAGCATGGCTCGCAACATTGGTACAACTACCACTATCAACTACCAAAGTGCACACACTCTCCTTTACAAGGCACTTAGTATGGAATAGATTTTCCCGTTGGCTCGGGTCGTCTACCGCCTTACTAATCATAATGCGTCTAACCACAAAATTCGGAACCACACACTCCCCTTCTTGAGGATAGACATCTTCCCCATCTTCTACTCCTCCCTCATTCGGTTCATGTTCGGTTTCCTCTCCATCTTGAGGCTCGGCCTCAACCTCCCCCCTTTCGGACACCACCTCCTCACCAAGGTAGTATACCTTCCCTTCCCGTAGGATCACATTACGCCGGTTTGGGCATTCATTTGCCTTATGCCCCCAACCTTGGCATTTGAAACTTTGGAACCCCTTCGGATTGGGATACTTGTGAACTTCCGGCTTCGGAGGAAACTTAGGAGATATTTTGGCATCGGTTAGCTTCATAGGACCGGCTTGGTCCTTGTTTTTGGTCCAACCCGAGGGGGTTTGGACTCTTGCCTTGAAGGTGGATCTCTCCTTAAGTTCCCTCTCAATCTCTAGGGCCGCTTGGAATATTCCATCAATAGTTTCAAACCGATGAAGGGTTAAGTGAGTGGAAATTTCTTTGTTCAACCCGCACTTGAACCGGATGATGTCGTGGCTGATTTGTTCCCCACGGTGATCAAGTTTCAACATGAGTTGTTGGAACTCGTCAAAATAAGCCATCACACTCTTGCCCCCTTGCCGCAAGCCATACAATCTAGCAAGCAACTCATGCCGGTATCTCTCGGGAAGATAGCGTTGTCTCATCAAATACCTTAGCCGAAACCAAGGTGGTGGCTGCCCATCAACCAATTCATTACCAAATCGCTTCACATACTCCCACCAAGTGTTAGCATAGCCCTCGAGGTGAGCTATAGCATAGCAACTCTTCTTTTCTTCCGAGATGTCATTAACTTGGAAGACCTTGTCACAAGCCGATTCCCAAGTCAAGTAGGCCTCGGGATCACTTTCACCCTTAAAGATAGGTAGGCTCAATTTGATGGTGTTGATGCCTACGTCTCTCTCTTGGTGTCGGTTTCCCCTATCTCCATACCCTCGGTATCGTCTTGGTTCCCCCCGGCCCCCTCTCAACTCCTCCTCCCTCATATAGGCATCATCATAGGCTCCCTCGCCATCATACTCCTCTCTACCGTATCCATCAAAGTGGGCTGGTCGGCCTTGGCCATTTTGGTTCGTAGGAATTGGAATTTGTGGCCTTTGGTTTAGTGGAGCTTGGAAAGGAGGGTTCGGATTTAGTGGTGGAGCTTGGCGTCCAAACCCTTCGTGTTGGATTGGAGGAGTTTGGAAATATGGTGGTCTAGTGGAGTCTCGGGTTGGAGGAAAAGTGGTAGATTGGTTGGTGGCATTTTGTGGAGCTTGAGGTGCGTTTAACATTTGGTGGACCATTTCGGGAGTAATGGTTGCGGAGGATGTTCGGTCATGGCCATTGGTAGAGACATGTAGAGGAGTCGATGGTCGAGAGTTCCTTTGACTCTCCACTTGATCTAGTCTCCCACTAATAGTCGATACTTCCCCCCTTATGGCTGCCAAATCCCCTCTCACGGCCCCAAACTCCGAGTTCATTCTTTCAAGTGTCCGAGTAACGGCCTCAAGAGTGGTCCTCATTGAATCAAGTGCATTAGTATCCGGATTATGAGAAGTCGTTCCTTCCATCGTCAAGGTATTAGCCGCTTAGTCACCACAAGTTCGGGTCTCACAAGTGTTGTATAGTTGGCTAGTAACCGTGAGATTTACAAATGATACGGGACAAATGGCCACCTTATCTTTGGACGACATTTTTGACATTTTTGGAGGCCCACACATAGAGGCTTAAGAATTGGTCACCTCGTTGATACAAGAACATGCACGGAGGACCGTTTTGAGCATAATTCAAAGCCATCTCGCATATGGAAGATTGCTTGGAGCATCTAGGAGTGAGGACTCACGGTTTTGGGCCTTAAACTAGTCTCCAACAATGGCCCAAAAGGCAAGGGGCGGATGGGCCTTTTATGTGTGAAGAAAGGAGGTCTTAACTCACGGTTTTGGGCCTTAAAACTCGTCTCCAATGCTGGCCCAAAAAGACAAGGGGCGGATGGACTTTTATGTGTGAAGAAAGGAGGTCTTAATGGGCCATAATTAAGCCTCCAAGGCCAGCCCATGTTGTGGAGGATAGAAGGGTCATTTGACCACTTTTTGAGTAGTATAAATAGGTGCCTTAGGGCCATTTTTCAGGTTATTACTTTGATTCTTGATATTTTCACAACAAAGACTTGTAACATTTCACTCTCTTCTTCTTCAAGAGGAGCCGGTTCTAGATCTCACAAGGAGAGGAATCCTTGGGTTGTCTCTTTGGCTAGAAACAAAGGTTTTGAGGTTGTGAGTACCTCTTGGTCTTTGTAAGAACTTGGTGTTAATATTCTTTAGGCTTAGGGTCCTCTCATGTTGTTAGGGTTCTTAGTTTCTTGAATATTGTATGTCAAGTTAACTATCTTTACTATCTTGTTGTTATTGTTCTTGTGAAGTTGCTGAAAAACCGAAAATACCAAAACAGTTTGTTCTCTCGGATTGTTGTTGTTGTTCTTCTTGTTATCTTAAAGTCTAGTGAAGCCGGGTGTGGCTCTTTCGATTCACTAGCATTTGTATCCATCTTGTTCCTCTTGTTGTTGTGCTGAAAAATCTGGAAAACATACAAAAACAGTTTGCATTCTTGCTGAAAACTGAAAACAGAAAGCTGAAAACAGTTTTGTAGCTCTCGGTTTCTTGCTGAAAACCGAGACTGAAAGTTGCTGATTTTTGTGTTAATCCGAGATTCTTGTGTTGTGGTTTTGATATTGTATCATTTGGTATCAAAGCAAGACCGGTTGTGTTCCAACATAACCCATCTTGGGCTAGTAGTTCTCGGCCAAAACCAAACTACACCAAGACAACTTTCTGAAAAAATCTGTCCACTAGAAAGTGAATCCGAGAATAGTGTTGTATACTTAGATCTAGGAGTCTTTTTGCTTGTTTAGTGAGTTCCTAGTGTTGGTTTCTTTCTCACCAACACTAAGGTGTCTAGATCCAAGGTTGAGCTTGAAAGGTTGCATGTTATAATGTGGCCGAAAAGTTGTATGTGTTGAAGGCCAAAAGAAAAAAATCGGTGGTTGTGTTGATGTGTTGAAGAAGTGTTGAAGTTTGTGAGTGTTCATCTCTTGAACTTGTGCATATTGTCTCTTGTTGAGTGTTCATCTTGTTGTGTGTTCAAGTGGTGAAATTATAAAGTTGATTGTGAAAGACTTGCACCTATCAATTTGTGGACTTGTCAATCACTTCCCTTAAATCAAGGAACCTTGTTTTGTGGAGATTGTCAACCTAACCCACTTTCTTGAGTTTGAAGGGGAGTTCAAGACTTCAAATTGTAGTTTTTTTCCCACCAAAACACTTTTCAATTTCTTACAAGATGTGTGAATATTAATTCAAGGCAAAAAAAAAAAAAAAAAAATTATACAAATACATCCCAAACCCGAAGGTCAAAACGTGTGGGCCTTTGCATATTACCATGTCACTATAAGCTCAACTTAGGATATATTCTTTGTTACTAATTGTTGATTCTTGGTTTCCTTTATTTGGACTTAGAACTAATTAACAAACTAGTAACTTCCACTAGGTTGTCAATTAGTTCCTTGAGCCGTCTATTCGTGTCTACGATTATTTGTGTGCCTTTTATTCGTTTGAATGAGTTGCTAATTTTGGTTCTAGTCCGGCAAGAATTCTTTGAGTCTTCCAAACAAGAATCCATTCCGGCTAAGAGCTTACTCAAACCTTGTAAATCTCACGGTTACTAGCCAATTATACAACACTTGTGAGACACTAACTTGTGGTGATTAAGCGGCTAATACCTTGACGATGGAAGGAGCTTTACTACTAATATTGTTTGTTCATTTTTGTAGGTTTAAAGGGTAATATAAGAGGAAAATGACTTCGGTAGCCGGGGACTATTGTGACTACAATATGGGAGACTATGATTGTAGTGAGGGTTTTTATGGCTACGAAGTTGAGGGGGATTGCGGAGGCTATGAAAATGGTCACGGCCAAAACATAGGCAGATTTGAAACTTTCGGTTTTGAGGGAGAAAATGAGGTGAATGAAGTGCCTAGTGCTTATGGTGACTTTGGAGATGATGTAGTACCGCGTGATGGATCTTATGGCGAAGTTGGGACATGTGAGGAGTCTTGCACTCTCCACTCCGAACCTAGAATTGGTGTTAGGTATAACCCTTTCATTTGCAAACCTTATGGGAGTTATGATGAGAGTATACATGAGGAGTGTGAAGATTCATATTCTCCACCTTGTAGTACTTCTTATCAAGGTCGATATGGTGTGAATGGTTATACTAGCTATAGTGTAGGTTGTCCAATGGGAAGAAGAGGATCTACATCTCCGAAATCGAGGGGTACTCGTGTGCCTTACAATGTTGATCCGAGAAGGAGTGTACACTCCGGAAAGGTGACCATTTGTGGGATACCGGGCTGCCTCGTTGTGTTAGACGATAAGTACTATAGAAACTACATTGTTCCGTCCATGGTTGATTACTTGGGGTTATTTTGTGAGCCTTTACTTGTTCCATACTTCTTGGACAGGTTTAAGGTTACCGAGAGGGTAAAGGTTGTCTTCTCCCAATTTAATTACCATGAGGAGGTGTGGTGTGATGTTTTTCCTATAACCTATGGTCATGTGAGTCTAGGCGCCGATTGGTTTGCACAACATAAGGTTCCAAATGTGCAAAATTGGCCTAATATTGTGAGAGACCGATGGGGAAATTGCCTCGAGACTTACATTCTGCCCGGGCCGCAAAGAGAAGTTCCTACCTACTCCAATCCGAATTATTATGAGAGACAAAAGATTGAGAGGAGTAAGGGAGTGAAAGGTGGTAATCCGAGAGTGGAAAAAGGAGAGGTTGTGTGGAGCGAAGTAAGAGGATTACCACCAAACCAAGCTAACGTTGTTTGTCCTTCTATTTCTAAGGACACTTGTGTAGGTAGCAACATGGAAAGCGAAGAAGAACCATGCCAAAAGAAAGTTGCTGCCCAAACTTTTGGAGGACCTTCACACCATGACAAAGAAGAATCTACTCACGGACTTCAAGGTAAAATGGCAAACTCTTACACTTTTGTACGCTTGAATGATAATTGTGTGGCTAGTAGCCCATTGAGTGTGAGTTGTAGCTTGCCTATATGTGAGTGTGTTATTTCTTTGCCACTTGATGATGATGTACATGTTGTGAGTGTGGATACACTAGTTGATCCTATTGATGACCGGATAGACTCTTCTTGTAAGATCGATCCATGTCCACCTAGTGTTGAAACCATTATGATGAATGAAAATACATTATCTTCTGAAATTTGTGTTGATCAACTTAGGCGTGAAAGTTATCCACCACTTGAGGATGTGTTTGATGTAATTAAAGAACCTCAAGTGAATGATGATGTGGAAAATGTTGATCAAAGTGAGCATGAACCCGAGAGCTCTTCTTGGGGTAATATTGTGTTTGAAGAATCCTTAAAACTTGATATTGATCGTTTAGCGAGTGAGGAACTTGTTGGTTCCAAATCTGTCCGTGAGGTAGATCACACGCTTTTTAGGTACAATGTCTTGTTTGAAGATGATTTAAACACTTCTAATGAACCTAGTGGTGAAAATAATGGTATAGCTTGCCTTGGAAGCTATAGCCTATATGCTAACCCACTATGGTGTGACAACATTTCTCCTCAAGATGGAAATCTCTTCTCGGAAGATGAAAGTACTCTTAAGGGTAGGGAATGTGTAATCTTGAAAGTGGATAGTCACTCGGGTGAAGATGACCATGATTTGTTTGATTACTTGGGAAACCCGAGATATGGTTATTCTTGCAAAAATATTTTTGTGAATGATTCCTTTGCTGCCCATGGTGATTTATATCTATGTGGGGATTATTCTCTTGGAATAAAAGGTGGTGCATGCTTAGAAATTCCATCTACTTCTTCTTTATGTGTTTCCTATATTGAGCATACTAGTGGTGATGGACTTGAAGCTAGTGAGTACATGCATAAGGACACCTTAGCGGAAGCTAGCTTGTGTGACACCTTTCTCTACCCTCCTTGTGCTCATGACATTTCCACTAATGGGCTAGGGGGTATGCCTAATTTTGAGGATGACACCTTAGGGAAAAGTGAGCTTGGCCGAAACCCATGTCCATGGCTACTTCTCCCATTTGATCCCGGTACCATCTTAGGGCATGGTAGGAGTTGTCTCGGTCCATGCTCATTATTTATTGATGTTCATCATAGCCACTTCCTTTGTGACATTTGTACTAAGCTTTCCACGATCAACCCAAAGGATTCTTGGTTATATTGCAAATATGTGCAACCTTGGCATGATGATGTTATTTGTTAGATTGAATTTTGTTGCACTAACCCTAACCCTCATGTCATGAGGATGTGTACTTGTTTTTCTTTTGTTTTTGATTTTGCAAGGTTTGGATTCGAGGTCGAATCCTTTTCAAGAAGGGGAGGATGATACGGGACAAATGGCCACCTTATCTTTGGACGACATTTTTGACATTTTTGGAGGCCCACACATAGAGGCTTAAGAATTGGTCACCTCGTTGATACAAGAACATGCACGGAGGACCGTTTTGAGCATAATTCAAAGCCATCTCGCATATGGAAGATTGCTTGGAGCATCTAGGAGTGAGGACTCACGGTTTTGGGCCTTAAACTAGTCTCCAACAATGGCCCAAAAGGCAAGGGGCGGATGGGCCTTTTATGTGTGAAGAAAGGAGGTCTTAACTCACGGTTTTGGGCCTTAAAACTCGTCTCCAATGCTGGCCCAAAAAGACAAGGGGCGGATGGACTTTTATGTGTGAAGAAAGGAGGTCTTAATGGGCCATAATTAAGCCTCCAAGGCCAGCCCATGTTGTGGAGGATAGAAGGGTCATTTGACCACCTTTTGAGTAGTATAAATAGGTGCCTTAGGGCCATTTTTCAGGTTATTACTTTGATTCTTGATATTTTCACAACAAAGACTTGTAACATTTCACTCTCTTCTTCTTCAAGAGGAGCCGGTTCTAGATCTCACAAGGAGAGGAATCCTTGGGTTGTCTCTTTGGCTAGAAACAAAGGTTTTGAGGTTGTGAGTACCTCTTGGTCTTTGTAAGAACTTGGTGTTAATATTCTTTAGGCTTAGGGTCCTCTCATGTTGTTAGGGTTCTTAGTTTCTTGAATATTGTATGTCAAGTTAACTATCTTTACTATCTTGTTGTTATTGTTCTTGTGAAGTTGCTGAAAAACCGAAAATACCAAAACAGTTTGTTCTCTCGGATTGTTGTTGTTGTTCTTCTTGTTATCTTAAAGTCTAGTGAAGCCGGGTGTGGCTCTTTCGATTCACTAGCATTTGTATCCATCTTGTTCCTCTTGTTGTTGTGCTGAAAAATCTGGAAAACATACAAAAACAGTTTGCATTCTTGCTGAAAACTGAAAACAGAAAGCTGAAAACAGTTTTGTAGCTCTCGGTTTCTTGCTGAAAACCGAGACTGAAAGTTGCTGATTTTTGTGTTAATCCGAGATTCTTGTGTTGTGGTTTTGATATTGTATCAACAAAGGTTTGAGTAAGCTCTTAGTCGGAATGGATTCTTGTTTGAAGACTCAAAGAATTCTTGCCGGACTAGAACCAAAATTAGCAACTCATTCAAACGAATAAAAAGCACACAAATAATCGTTGACACGAATAGACGGCTCAAGGAACTAATTGACAACCTAGTGGAAATTACTAGTTTGTTAATTAGCTCTAAGTCCAAATAAGAGAAACCAAGAATCAATCAATTAGCAACAAAGAATATATCCTAAGTTGAGCTTATAGTAATATGGTAGCATGCAATGGTTCACACGTTCCCCTTCCCTTCGGGTTTGATGTATATATATATACCTTTTCTCTCTTTTTTTTTTTTTTTTTGTCTTGAACTAATATTCACACAACTTGGAAGAAATTGAAAAGTGTTTTGGTGGGAAAACTTTAAAAATTTGAAGTCTTGACTTTGTTCAATCTCAAGAAAGTGAGTTGGTTGACAATTCCCACAAGACAAGGTTCCTTGATTTTAGGGAAGTGATTGACAAGGCTACAAATTGATGAGTACAAGTCTTTCACAATCAACTTTATAAGTTTACCACTTGAGCACACAACAAGTTGAACACTCAACAAGAAACAATATGCACAAGTTCAAGAGATGAACACTCACAAACTTCAACACTTCTTTAACACATAAACACAACCACCGATTTTCTTTTGGTCTTCAACACATACAACCTTTCGGCCACCATACAACATGCAACTCTTCAAGCTCAACCTTGGATCTAGACACCTTAGTATTGGTGAGAAAGAAACCAACACTAGAAACTTACTAAACAAACAAAATGACTCCTAGATCTAGGTATACAACACCTTTCTCGGCTTTCAATTTTAGTGGACAGAATTTTTCAGATTTTCAGAATTTCTTCTTGGTGTAGTTTGGTTAAACCGAGAACTACTAGCCCAAGATGGGTTATGTGAGAACACAACCGGTCTTGCTTTGATACCAAATGATGCAAGATCCAACAACAACCACAAGAGTTTCGGATTTCAACCAACAACCACAAGACTACAACTTTTAGTTTTCGGTTTTTAGCTTACAACACAAGTGATAGTTTTCGGTTTTAAGTCTCAATCCGAGAACAACAAGAGAGGCAACAATGCTAGGGAATCGAAACAAGCCCCACACGGCTTCCCTAGACTTTCAAGTTAAGAAAAGCAACACAACAACAACAAGATAATGGAAGATAAATAACTTGACATACAATATTCAAGAAACTAAGAACCCTAACAACATGAAAGGACCCTAAGCCTAATGAATATTAACACCAAGCTCTTACAAAGACCAAGAGGCACTCAAACTACCTCAAAACCTTTGTTTCTAGCCAAAGAGACAACACAAGGATTCCTCTCCTTGTGAGATCTAGAACCGGCTTCTTGTGGAAGAAGAAGAGAGTGAAATGTTGTCTTTAGGTTACAATTTTCAGATTTCAAAATAGACTAAGGGTTATCTCACTATCCCCTTCTATTTATACTACAACAAAAATGAGCAAAAAGACCAAGACGCCCTTGCTTTGTTGTGGCCTCCTTGAAGACTTAAATTATTACACTTTAGGCCCCTCCTCACACATAAGGACGTTGAGACCCTTAGTTGGCTCGGCCAACAACTCACACACGGCCATTTGCATGAACAAGGCTTGGAGCGTTTGTAACTCCCGCGCTTGGCTTCGTGTGAAAGGCCGTGTGCATGTAGGGGTAGCCATAACCGTATCATCCAGGGTCAACAAAAATGTACCATGATTTGAGAGGGATGTATTGGTGGGGTGACATGAAGAAGAACATTGCAAACTTTGTAGCCGAATGTCCAAATTGTCAAAGAGTTAAAGTAGAGCACCAAAAGCCCGGGGGTTATATGCAATGTATGGATCTTCCAATCTGGAAGTAGGACATGATCAACATGGATTTCGTCACTGGTTTGCCTCGTACATTTCGAAGGTTTGATTCCATATGGGTGATAGTTGATAGGCTTACCAAATCAGCACACTTTCTACCGGTTAGGACCACTTACACAGTTGAAGAATATGCCAAGTTATATATTAAGGAGATAGTTCGACTACATGGAGTTCCAATCTCTATTATATCGGATCGAGGAGCTCAATTTACTGCAAATTTTTGGAAGTCTTTTCAAAGAAATTTGGGGACACAAGTGAATCTAAGTACAGCTTTTCACCCTCAAACGGATGGACAAGCAGAACGTACCATTCAAACACTTGAAGATATGCTACGAGCTTCTGTATTGGACTTTAAAGGTAGTTGGGATGATCATCTACCTCTCATCGAGTTCGCCTACAATAATAACTATCATTCAAGTATAAAAATGGCACCATATGAAGCTTTGTATGGAAGAAAGTGTAGATCACCTATTGGATGGTTTGAAGCGGGTGAAACTGCCTTATTCGGGCCAGATCTTGTTCATCAAGCTATGGAAAAGGTTAAGGTGATCCAACAACGACTAGAAACAGCCCAAAGCAGACATAAGTCGTATGCAGATGTTAGGAGAAGGGGGCTAGAGTTTGCTATAGGTGATTGGGTATTCTTGAAGGTATCACCAATGAAGGGGGTTATGAGATTTGGTAAGAAAGGAAAATTAAGTCCACGTTATATAGGCCCATACCAGATTACTCAAAAGTTTGGACAAGTTGCTTATGAATTAAATCTACCCCCAGAGCTCTCAACAGTTCATCCGGTATTTCACGTCACAATGCTTAGAAAGTGTGTTGGAGATTCATCTCATACTACCCCTACTGAAGATGTACAAATTACAGAAGATCTCACCTACGAGAAAATACCTATTGCTATTCTAGATCGACAGGTTAAGAAATTGAGGAATAAAGAAATAGCTTCTGTAAAAGTGCTTTGGAGGAACCAACAAGTAGAAGAGATCACGTGGGAAGCTGAAGAAGCGATGAAATCCAAGTACCCCCATTTGTTCAAATACAAAGAAAAAGTCCAAGATGCTGAATTGGAACAATAACAAGTAAGTGAAACATATATAGGTACTATGTAGTAATAGGGATATTAACTTAGGCTTGAACTAGTTTTGGATGGACAGTTAAGCTAACATTCGCGGACGAATGTTTCTAAGGGGTGAAGGATGTAACATCCTGTATCTTGCTTGTACTTATTCTAATTATATGGAACCTGGTATGGCCATATGGTATAGGTAACGGATGAGATTTGTTATGCAATTATTAATGGTGTAGATGGAATTATAGAAGCTGCCCGTATAGTTTAGTGTGATGCGACTAAGTTAATGTTAAGTTAACTATTTAAACTTGGAATCGCAAGCTAGTATTTGAATCTAAAGTTTAAAGTGACCAAGTGTGCATAAGTTGAAGGTTAGACTAAAGGGGTTAGAAGCTGAAAATGGAGCAAAATATTGAGGTGCTTGCTTGACTTATTTAAGCTAGTAGGTGAGTCACCTACTTAAGTTGTTTGAACCAAATTAATGGACCCATGGCTATGGATCAGATTTGGGTGTATGCTAATATACTCATTTGGGCCAAATTGAACAAACAAAAAGAAAGAAAATGGATAAGTGACCCAACACACCAATCTGCCAAGGCCCAAATATAATTGAGCCCAACAAGAAATTATGCAAGTAGGTGCATCACCTACTTTGAAATTTTAGCAGCATAGAACCTTAAGTAGGTGCATCACCTAGTTGGACCAATTTGACCAATTTTATGGTCCAAAATGCAGCTAAGGAGGTGGACAAGATAGGGCCTTTAAAAGGCCAAGTTGCTGGTCATTTTACTTCACTTTGAAGTCACAAAAAAAGGAGTATATTTCAGCAAATCTCTCTACTCTCTTAAAAACAACAAGAGCAACAGCCCTATTTTTCCTTCTAGGGTTCTTGAAGAAACCCTCCCCTTTGCAGCCCAAGGTAAGTGAAAAACACTTAAGATTTTGTTTAATTATCTCATGGGAGATTAGGGAAACAAGTTATAAGTGTTTGACTATAAGTATATGGCTGATTATAGAACAAGCTAGTTGTTCATGTTTCCTTGTTATTGAGGAACTTTTTTCTTCTTCTTTGGTTTAAGTGTGAAGGAAAGTTCAAGCTCTTGAAGAGTTCAATTAAAAGGATAAGTTGCTGAATTGAGGTACGGTGACTGCCCCATTTTATTTTTCTTATATATGAATTTGAGAGGGGATTATGGATGTCTTGTTATTGAGAACTCAAGAGATGATGAGATCAATAACTGATTGCTACAATAAAAGGGGTTTGGGACTGTTTTGTGGACTGTTTTGTATGTATATGTTATGGGCTGCCAGGTTGAAGTTGGATAAAGAGGTGATGAGTTTGTAACGAATTATAGAAGAAAGATGTGGTGATACACCACCGAACTAATGCTTGCTGTCCAATCTATTTTGCGTATTATTTGGAATGTATAATGAAGTCGAGGTGGTTTTGGTGAACCTTATAAGGACTTATCTGGTATGTGGGTGTAATTGGAGGAAAAAAAGGGTTAAAATAACACCCTTGTTGGATAGAGTAATAGTTGCTGCCCGGTTACTGTTTTGGGTGAAATTAAGTACCTTAAATGTGTTGATTGGTTACTAATACTAGTTTACCATATATTCTATTGTAGATAAGTAATCTAAAAGGCGAGAAGTCAAGTTGGGTTAGTTTCGGAATCAAATAACCAGGTATGTAAGGCATACTCTATTTCACACTCTTTGGCATGAAATCGTACAATTGTTCCATCATGCAATTTTCTGAGGTTATCCTATAACAAAGTGATGCATAATGGCAGCACATTACCCTCCATGTATCCAATGACCTTGTTCCCACTCTCTAACGCATTAGAACATCTCAATACGTGCTTATTATTAAATCTGCGCGTCCATCTTCACTAGAAAATTTCAGGAGTTCTCCGTTTGTTCAAATAAGACCCATGTGTTATTTCAGCTCCTAAACACTTTATTTGTGTGCCAACAGCTCCCTAGCTCATTGTTGTTGTGTTAAGTGTCTATTTACATGTCTCTTATTAGTGTATTACTGGTTCAAGGTATCATAATGTGATGACCACCAAGGTAACAATCTCAAAGGCTAATAAACTAAGTATTGCAATCTGTAAAATGACGAGTGGCAGCTCAGGGGCACTTGCCTAGCATGGGCCAATCTCGATACCTTTATTTGTGGGTGGCAGCTCAGGGGCATAAGCCTACCATGGGCCGATCCCAATCTTTTTATAGGTGGCAGCTCAGGGGCGTAAGCTTAGCATGGGCCGATCCTAATTTATATTTTTTTTACCACTGATCAGCTGGTCATTTGCGTTATATGGATTACAAAGATTATGAAGTAAGAAGGTAAAATGAAGAAAGAATGTAATGTACATTGTCCCACAAGTATTTATAAAGGTGGTCTACTAGTACTCCTTATACACTTGTATCGGATTTCTATTGAGCTTTTGTATCAAGTGTGTTGCTACTTTTCGCCTTACATATTCAGTACATATTTTTGTACTGATGTCCCTCACGGGGGACCTGTATTTCATGCTGCAGGCAGAGGCACTTCAGCTCATACAACTCACTAGTAGGAGCGCAGGTTATTCAGGGACTATTGGTGAGCTCCAGGTTGATTCAGGGCTTTCCGAGTCTGCTCTACATATTTTGGTATTGTACAATAAGTCTAGAGTAGGGCGGGGGTTTGTACCGACCCTGACTAAGTCTATGTATCTTTTAGAGGCTTTGTAGACTAATGTAAAGTTATGGTAGTGTCCTGATTTTAGACATGGCGGCCCCACCGGCCAAGTGTTGTACATATCAGTTTTGGGAGTGTATGTGTACTCAATTTCATCGATGCATAATATTATGTCGTCAGAACATTTGGTTGTTACAGTTACATGCATGGGAAGTATAAGGTTATGAATTGGTTCTCTCGGGCCTTTACGGCTACGGGTGCCTGTCCGCCCCAATAGGATTTGAGGCATGACAATGGGACCCCACAAGGAATAGTATAGTCTGGAGAAGGGACCCTAGACTAGGTTTGCACTCCATGAATAGGGCGAGTCCCCTTCATATTTTCCCAAAGAAGGATATAGGGTCCAGTAGTAATTCTATAAATATTAGATCTTCATATAGGCATGATCTAAAATGCAAGTAAACCAGGAGTTAGAGAAGTTTCAATACAACTAGACTCTATATCCCAAAATAGAACACAAGAAAGAAAAACATTCCAAAATAGCTTGTAGCCTTCTCCTTATAAGTGTGGCTTGCTACACACCCATAAAAAAGATTCTACTCGAAATGGTTGTCTATACCCAACGACCCAAAACCATGCTCTGATATAAAACTTATCACTCAAACTAGGTCCTAATCGTGAGGGTATCTCAAGCCACCGTGGGTCGGAGACCACCCCCTTATCCTTAAACTAAGAACATATAAATATAAACAACGAAGATAAACCTACAATAATAAAATAAAGGTGTCACGACCTGAGACTGCCCCCTAGTCGTAACACAGTACTTGGAACAATAAGTGATCCCAAGCTAACCCTTGAACTGACATTCTGCTTGAGAAAAAGATTTAACATGTATATAACAAAACATAATGTGCTGAGTGGAAGTATAATCATGAGAAAATATGATTGAATGTAATACTAAATAAGTTTACAACATGATACATTTGAAGAAAGAAACTCAAATTCCATGACTGACCATTTATGAAGCCTCTACTATACTGACTATATATAGCTGGGACATGCCTCTAACTACCACTAATCAATACATATAGATAATCAAAATAAAGTACATAAACTACAACTTACTGGAGTCCCCTAAATAAGAGAACTCATCACCTGCTGGCTGAGAGCTGCAAACTATCTAATTATGATAGGTAGGCTACAACTAATACCTACATTATGAGACAATGTAGCACATAGACGTATATGTGGATCAGTACTTTGGAATATACTGAGTAAGTGGGGGTAAATCCAATAAGTAAAACTGATTTCATATAAAATCTTAAAACATGCAATTAAGTGCAAGTAGACTCACCAAGAGGCTGAAATAAACTAAAAGCTGAAGTATCTTAAAGCATGAGTAACAAACATAATTTGATAAGCTGGTGAATTACTACACTTAGTTTCTGACAATCTTTACTTTTGTAAAATATGTAGAACTGAAGCCTGGAAACGGTAAAACATGAATACTGTATGTAAATCTGATTAAAGCTAAACATGCTGTAAAATTGGAATGAAGATCATATAAGTATACTGAGCATGAAAAACATAAACATGTAAAATTAAGAATGCAAGACCAAGCATAAACATATTTCCAAGATAATCTATAATTTGAAGGACAGAATTCTGTATAACTGAAAATCTGTATACTTTGGTCAAGCAAACCTAAGATGAGACATATTGAGTACAAACTGCAACTGTGGGAGCTATCATGTAACCGACATAAACCATGTGAGTTATCATGAAATCCAACTTTTGACCCATGTTGATGAGGGTTGTTCTATCCTTTCTATCAGAGTAGAACCTAAACTGGAGTGATAACTAAACTGAGCCCATATTAGGAAAAAGGAAATATTTCCTGCCGAGGCCCTACCTATGGTGGCACATAGTTTCTGAGGAAGTAGGATGCGCTGAAACCACACTTCCCAGTAGAGGCTAAGTCCTACTTCCAACTAAAAGACACTGAAATACTAACTGGTGGATACATTGATAACTGATAACTGATAAGCTCAGGTCATGGTATTCTGAAAATAATAGTGCATACTAATTCTGATGTAATATAAACATATAAACAGATAATGCTCAACACGGTCATGGTGTTCTAAATATGATATTAAAACCATGGTTTGACTGACTTGTTACTTGAAAAATGGAAATTATGTAAAACACATAGGTATCGAGTGTTTATAACCCGCTAACACTGAATGATTATAAAGAAAATACAATATCAAACTTGAAATACTGTAGTATGTAATCATGGTTCAAAGATCTCAATACATAGACATTTTATCAAACACATGAGAATCATGAACTTGGCCATGGGAATGTCTTTAAACATGGGAAAACAACATGGTTATGTGGTTAAGACCATAACTTGATAATATAACATGAAATTCACTTGAATATAACATGAGAAATTAGAACTTGAAACATGAGATAACTTGACTTTTCATGGAATCATATGTGATCTGATTTGAGTTCAACTATCAAGGGAAAACATGAATAAAACTTATCTTGAATCTATACAACTTGATCATAAAGAGAAAAAAAATCATATTTTAATCCAAGAAAAGATTTTTGGGCTCCATAGGTGAAAGGGACCTGTGGATGAACTCTCACATACCTTAATTGAATGAATTCTCTAAGATACTTGAAATTCGAACTTGAACCTTTGTATTCATGAGGAAGAAAGCTTGAATCTTGGGACTTGAATGATGAACTTGTGAAATAAACCTTATTCTTGATGTTTTATTGAAGATTCTTGAACTTGGAATCTTGAATTCTTGGGGAAAGTGTTTAGATTTTGTTCTTAGAGAGGAGGAGGATTTACATAAGGGTTTGATGATAAAAAGTGAGCAAATAATGTCATTTCGGTGTTTTAATCTGTCACTTGGGTGATTGGGGTCAAGGAGAAATGACTAAAACTCCCTTTTAGGCTTGTATTTTTAGATGCAGGAAAATATTACCCGTCTTCGTGATGCTAGACGTTGTACCTTAGTCTCGCGTCGCGGTGCTATCGTGATAGCTTACTGGTTTTGATGAAAATGATCATAACTTTTCGCTCAGGTATCAGATAAAGGCAAAATTGGTATAGTTGGAAAGCTAATTCAATTTTCTATAGTTTGGTGGGTCTTGAGCTTAAAAATTCGACATATATAAAAAGTTATACACATTCAAAGTTTACCCTTGTAGAATCGAATACCAAAATTTAGTCGAATTAAAGGCTCTTCGCTCAACTTTGCTCTAAGTTATTTCTATGACCATTTTTCACATCATAAGCACTTCAAACACTAGGATAAACATCATGACACATGTATTCAAATATAAATCATGGAATTAGAGTTTACACACATAGAAATAATAGTTTGATTTCTAGCTCAAGAATGCAGGGTGTTACATTATCTCCTCTTTGGAATCATTCATCCTCAAATGAGATTGGTTAGAATGAGAATACTAAGGTAACTACGACCATATACTGAATATTCATGACTTGTAATATGATTGTATAACTGAGTCTGAGCATGATACATGAACTGAATTGATTTTGTGAATGCATGCAATGCATGAGAATGGTTATAAGGCTGAGATAGAAATGAGAGAGTCAACTTATGAGTAACTATTACCTTAGGCTAGATCTTGTTTCATAAAGAAATGTTGAGAGGTTCAAGACATGAAAATTCAGGGTATTATAATATCTCCCCCTTGGTGTTATTCATCCCCCAAATGATACTGACTTGGCTAAAATAGTAAGGAAAGACTGAGATGATGCATGGGACACTTATAAACTAAATCATGACTGAATATTTAAATCTGAAACATAATGCATAAACTGAACTGAATTCACAATTTACATGGATGCGAGCAAATTACCTCTTGGAATAGCCATACTCAAGAAACTTCAGATAGTAAGACTAAATCAAAAGATGGAAAAACCATAGGAACTTGTTTGTTTTACTGCTAAACATTGCTGGCTATACGGACTGAATTATACTGAAAGCTTATACTCAACTGGAGTTTCTCTTCAACACTCTTTCTAAGAAGTTGTAATAATAGTAGGGAGCAAAGAACTTGGGCTTGATCTTAATAAGATATATGTGTAAGGACTTTAATATGGCTATAACTCTGTAACATGGAACATAGGCCTATGAAACATAAACCAAGATAGAATTACTAGGCCTTAGGTAATACAACTACCCAATTCAAGCTTAGCCTCACTCCTTAAATACATGCATGGGTACAATAACTACTCCAGCCAAAGTTTTAGTTGAACTACCTGTTCTCATCATGTTCAAGCCTAACTCATAATTCAAGGTACTGGACATCACACCATAATGCTAGTGTTAACCATGAATTCAATACCCCATGCATGTTCACAACTTCTCATCTCAAGAATCATTCTTCTTACCACCTCAACAACTAAATTCAGCCTCTTACTAGGGATTTACCAGCGCATAATGCACCCATCTACTTACATACCAACATGACATTCAAGCCTATTATTATAACCACCTACGAACTTCTAGGTAAACACCTGATACGGGACAAATGGCCATCTTATCTTTTGATGACATCTTTGGAGGCCAACACATAGAGGCTCAAGACTTGGTCACCTCGAGAATACAAGAACATGCATGGAGGACCCATTTTGAGCGTAACTTAAAGCAATCTCGCGTATGGAAGATTGCTTGGAGCATTTAAGAGTGAGGACTCACGGTTTTGGACCTTAATTAAGGGCATTTTGGACATTACACATGGTGTATTTACACACCATGGCCGCACCTATCATTAAGGGCAAAGTGGTCTTTTTGTATTCTTTTGTATTACACTATAAATAGGTCATTTTAGCTCATTTCTTGACAGATTTAGAAGGATGAAGAATTGAAAGACATATTTTCTCTCTTTTGAGAGTGTAACACCCTTAGTTGTAGGGCTTGGAAAAGCCATCCTTAGCATAGGGCTTGGAAAAGCCAATATTGATCTTTGCTTGGAAACGGTAGATCTTAAGGTTAGTTCATTCCCTTGGTGGTCACCGTAAGAGTGTGGTTTTGATTGTTACTTCATTAGGGGTTAGTGTTGAAATACACTTGGTTCTTAATCTTGTAATAATCTTGGTCTCACTATCTATCTTTATTTTCTTGCAAATCGTGTATGTGTTGTGTAGTAGACTGTTTTTGTGTCTTCATTGAATCCAAAACTTGTATTATTGTTGTTCATCTTGTTCATCACGTTTTGTATCTGTTTTGGTGTTAGAATATACTCTTGTATCTTGTATTCTTGTTGTTGGTAGTGAATCCGAGTGTGGTCTCCATCTTGGTCCTCGAATCCTTAAGATTTGCGGACTGTTTTGGAGTTGTTTTGTGTTTTCCTTAGTTTTTCCGTATCATTTGGTATCAAAGCATGGCTTGATCTTGTTCCTACAAGATCAATCTTGGGCTTGCTTGTTAAAAAATTAAAAAAATAAAATAAACTGAAATCTGAAAAAAAATTCCAGAAATAGTCAAATCTCCTACCTTTGTGTTCTTGGCCAAAAATTGTGATGTGTTGTTGTATGAGCCGAGATTTTCTTATTTTTTTGGCTAGATCTTGTAGTATTCTGCTTGTATAGAGTGTTTCTAGTGTTGGTTCCTTTCTCACCAACACTAAAGGTGTCAAGATCTAAAGTTTGAGCTTATAATATTGACCATAGTAGTGGTGCCATGTGGCTGGCTGTTTGTTGTTACTTGTTCTTGACAATTGGTGGTATTGTGTTGTGTTCTTGAAGAAGTTGTTGTTGTGTTCTTGAAGGTTGTTGTGGTGTTCATCTAGTGCTTCATCTTTTCTTACAACTTAAGACAATCAAAAGGGCAATATAGATTCAAAAGGTGAAGATGAAAAGATGTAAAGCTTGTTGTGAGAAACCTTGAACCCAACACTTCCTAGACTAGACTTCTACTTTTTCAGCTTTTCCTCATTCCAAAGACCTTGTTTTGTGGGACTACTTTTTCTTGTTTCAAGAACTTTGTTTTGTGGGACAAACCACTTTTTCTTGTTTCAAGAACCTTGTGTTGTGGGACAAGTACTTTTTTTCTTATTTCAAGAACCTAGTGTTGTGGGACAAGGTACTTTTCTTATTTCAAGATTTATGTTTTCCCTCCAAAGACAAATTGTTATCCTTTCCAAATTATGTGTAGATTTAAAATTTCAGAATTTGTGATTATAATGGGTGGGACCAAAACCAATTGCATGCTGCCACATCATCCATTTGCTACTGTTCACGTCATTAATAAGCTCAAATTTCAGATTTTAGTAGTTTCCTTTTGTTGTTCCTTAGTTTCAATTTTATTGCTTCCAATTAATTAACAACTAGTAATCACCTACTTAGTTGTAGATTAATTGTTGAGTCCGTTTCTTTCGTGTCTTCGTTATTTGTGAGCTTTTCTCATTTTTAATTCGTTGTAACTTATTTATTTCAAGTTCGTAAGGAAATTTTATTTTGTGTCTTGAGTCAATCAAACAAGAATCTATTCCGGCCACCAAGTAGAATTGACATCCTATTGACTACCGGAGTATAAGCAGCTTTCAATATTCGCCGCTCCAATTGTGAGAATCACAAAGGTGAGTGTATACGAGTGTTGGTGAGGAGCTTTACAACTAATCTTGTTTGTTCATTTTGTAGGTTTAAAGGGTGATATAAGGGGAACATGACTTTGATAGCCGGGGATTATTGTGACTACAATATGGGAGACTATAATTGTAGTGAGGGTTTTTATGGCTACGAAGTTGAGGGAGATTGCGAAGGCTATGCAAATAGCCATGATCAAAACATAGGCAGATTTGAAAATTACTGTTTTGAGGGAGAAAATGAGGTGAATGAAGTGCCTAGTGCTTATGGTGACTTTGGAGATGATGTAGGAACTCGTGATGGATCTTATGATGAAGTTGAGACATGTGAGGAGTCTTGCACTCCCCACTCCGAACCTAGTTTTGGTGTTAGGTATAACCCTTTCATTCGCAAACCTTATGAGAGCTATGATGAGAGTACATGTGAGGAGTGTGAAGAGTCATATTCTCCACCTTGTAGTACTTCTTATCAAGGTCGATATAGTGTGAATGGTTATACTAGCTATAGTGTAGGTTGTCCAATGGGAAGAAGAAGGTATGCATCTCCAAAACCGAGGGGTACTCATGTGCTTTACAATGTTGATCCGAGAAGGAGTGCACACTCCGGAAAGGTGACCATTTGTGGGATACCGGGCTGCCTCGTTGTGTTAAATGATAGGTACTATAGAAACTACATTGTTCCATCCATGGTTGATTACTTGGGGTTATTTTGTGAGCCTTTACTTGTTCCATACTTCTTGGACAGGTTTAAGGTTACCGAGAGGGTAAAAGTTGTCTTCTCCCAATTTAATTACCATGAGGAGGTGTGGTGTGATGTTTTTCCCATAACCTATGGTCATGTGAGCTTAGGAGCCGATTGGTTTGCACAACATAAAGTTCCAAATATGCAAAATTGGCCTAATATTGTAAGAGACCAATGGGGAAATTGCCTCAAGACGTACATTCTGCCCGGGCCGCAAAAAGAAGTTCCTACCTACTCCAATTTGAATTATTATGAGAGACAAAATGATACGGGACAAATGGCCATCTTATCTTTCGATGACATCTTTGGAGGCCAACACATAGAGGCTCAAGAATTGGACTCCTCGATAATACAAGGACATGCATGGAGGACCCGTTTTGAGCGTAACTTAAAGCAATCTCGCGTATGGAAGGTTGCTTGGAGCATTTAAGAGTGAGGACTCACGGGGCATTTTGGACATTACCATGGTGTATTTACACACCATGGCCGCACCTAGATGATACATGATACGGTTGGGGCAGCCTCCACAAGTACACGACCCTTCACACGAAGCCAAGCTCGGGAATTACAAAAACTCCAAGCTTTGTTCATGCAAATGGCCGTGTGTGAGTTGGTGATTGAACCAGCCAAGGACCTGAACGTTTTAGGTGTGAAGAGGGGTCTTAATGGGCCATAAACTAGTCTCCAAGGCTGGCCCAATAGGCAAGGGGCGGATGGGCCTTTTAGCCTTTTTGTTTGTACTATAAATAGGACATATTAGAGAGTTGGTCAGCAGATTTTTCAGATTTCAGAATTTGTAACCTAAAACACATAACATTTCTCTCTCATTTCCACTCTTTGGAGCCGCCACCAACAGCTCACAAGTAGAGGGATACTTGGGTTGTATCTTTTGCTAGAAACAAGGGTTTTGAGGTTGTTAAGTACCTCTTGGTCCTCGTAAGAACTTGGTGTTTACATTCAGCAGATTTCGGGTCCTTCTCTTGAAGTAGGGTTCTTAGTTTTCTTGAATGTTTTATGTCAAGTTATCTATCTTTCTTTATCTTGTGTTGTTGTTGAATTTGTTATCTTGAAAGTCTAGTGAAGCCATGTGGGGCTCTTTCGATTCACTAGCATTTGTGTTCTAGCTTGTTGTTCTCGGATTGTGGACTGAAAACCGAAAACTTGTTCTTGTTATAAGCTGAAAACCGAAAACTAAAACTTGTTGTTCTTGTGTTGTTGGACTAAAATCCGAAACTCTTGGGGTTGTAGATTTGATCTTGTATCATTTGGTATCAAAGCAAGACCGGTTGTGTTCCAACATAACCCATCTTGGGCAAGTTCTCGGCTTAAACAACAAACAAACAAAAAAAAATTCTGAAATCTGCCCACAAGAAGTTGAAAACCGAGAATGATGTTATATGTTTAGATCTAGGTGTTATTTTGCTTGTTTAGTGAGTTTCTAGTGTTGGTTTCTTTCTCACCAACACTAAGGAGTCTAGATCCGAAAGTTGAGCTTGAAAAAAACTTGAATATTGTGTAGTGACTTGAAGTGGCCGAAAGTTGTATGTTGTTGCTAACCAAAAGAAAAACGGTGGTTGTATGTTATGTGCTAAAGAAGTTGATGAAGTTATGGAAGTGTTCATCTTTTGAACTTGTTCATATGGTTCATCTTGTTGTGTAATCAAGTGGAAGACAAGCTATAAAGTGTTGTGAAAGACTTGCACCCATCACTTTGTAGTCTTGTCAATCACTTTCCCTAATTCAAGGAGCCTTGTTTTGTGGGATTTGTCTACCAAACCCCACTTTCTTGAGATTGAAAAGGGGTGAAAGACTACAAGATTTAGTTTTCCCACCAAAACACTTTTCAAACTATAACAAGTTGTGTGAATCTTAACACAAAACCGAACAAAAAAAAAAAAAAGGAGAAAGAAAGAGAAAAACCGAGAGTAGAACAACGTGTGGGACCATTGCATGCTACCACGTCGCTATAAGCTCAACTTAGGATAGTCTTGGTTGCTAATTATTGATTCTTGGTCTCCCTTACTTGGTCCTAGAACTAATTAACAAACTAGTACTTTCCTACTAGGTTGTCAACTAGTTCCTTGAACCGTTTGTTCGTGTCAACGATTATTTGAGTGCTTTTATTCGTTTGAACGAATTGCTGATTTTTGACTCTAGTCCGGCAAGAATTCTTTGAGTCTTCAAACAAGAATCCATTCCGGGCAAGAGCTTACTCATACCTTAACATCCCACGGTTACTAGCCAATTATACAACACTTGTGGAACACGAACTTGTGATGAACTAAAGCGGCTAATACCTTGACGATGGAAGGAGCTTTACTACTAATCTTGTTGTTCATTTTGTAGGTTTAAGGGGTGATATAAGAGGAACATGACCTTGACAGCCGGGGATTATTGTGACTACAATATGGGAGACTATGATTGTAGTGAGGGTTTTTATGGCTACGAAGTTGAGGAAGATTGCGGAGGCGATGAAAATAGCCATGGCCAAAACATAGACAGATTTGAAAATTACTGTTTTGAGGGAGAAAATGAGGTGAATGAAGTGCCTAGTACTTATGGTAACTTTGGAGATGACGTAGGACCTCGTGATGGATCTTATGATGAGAGTACACGTGAGGAGTGTGAAGATTCATATTCTCCACCTTGTAGTACTTCTTATCAAGGTCGATATAGTGTGAATGGTTATGCTAGCTATAGTGTAGGTTGTCCAATGGGAAGAAGAGGATATACATCTCCAAAATCGAGGGGTACTCATGTGCTTTACAATGTTGATCCGAGAAGGAGTGTACACTCCGGAAAGGTGACCATTTGTGGGATACCGGGCTGCCTCGTTGTGTTAGATGATAAGTACTATAGAAACTACATTGTTCCGTCCATGGTTGATTACTTGGGGTTATTTTGTGAGCCTTTACTTGTTCCATACTTCTTGGACAGGTTTAAGGTTACCGAGAGGGTAAAGGTTGTCTTCTCCCAATTTAATTACCATGAGGAGGTGTGGTGTGATGTTTTTCCCATAACCTATGGTCATGTGAGTTTAGGCGCCGATTGGTTTGCACAACATAAAGTTCCAAATATGCAAAATTGGCCTAATATTGTAAGAGACCGATGGGGAAATTGCCTCGAGACGTACATTCTGCCCGGGCCGCAAAAGGAAGTTCCTACCTACTCCAATCCGAATTATTATGAGAGACAAAAGATTGAGAGGAGTAAGGAAATGAAAGGTGGTAATCCGAGAGTGGAAAAAGGAGAGGTTGTGTGGAGCAAAGTAAGAGGATTACCACCAAACCATGCTAACATTGTTTGTCCTTCTATTCCTAAGGAAACTTGTGTAGGTAGCAACATGGAAAGCGAAGAAGAACAATGTCAAAAGAAAGTTGCTGCCCAAACCTTTGGAGGATCTTCACACCATGACAAAGAAGAATCTACTCAAGGACTTCAAGGTAAAATGGCAAACTCTTACACTTTTGTACATGTGAATGATAATTGTGTGGCTAGTAGCCCATTGAGTGTGAGTTGTAGCTTGCCTATATGTGAGTGTATTATTTCTTTGCCACTTGATGATGATGTACATGTTGTGAGTGTGGATACACTAGTTGACCCTATTGATGGCCGAATAGACTCTTCTTGTAAGATCGATTTATGTCCACCTAGTGTTGAAACCATTATGTTGAATGAAAGTACATTATCTTCTGAAATTTGTGTTGATCAACTTATGTGTGAAAATTACCCACCACTTGAGGATGTGTATGATGTAATTAACGAACCTCAAGTGTGTGATGATGTTGCAAATGTTGATCAAGGTGAGCATGAACCCGAGAGCTCTTCTTGGGGTAATATTGTGTTTAAAACATCCTTGAAACTTGATATTGATCATTTAGAGAGTGAGGAACTTGCTTGTTCCAAATCTGTCCGTGAGGTAGATCCCACTCTTTTTAGGTATAATGTCTTGTTTGAAGATGATTTAAACCGTCCTAATGAACCTAGTGGTGAGAATGATGGTATAGCTTGCCTTGAGAGCTATAGCCTATATGTTAACCCACTATGGTGTGACAATATTCCTCCTAAAGAGGGAAATCTCTTTTTGGAAGATGAGAGTCCTCTTAAGGGTAAGGAATGTGTAGTTGCAGAAGCTACTACTTCTTCTACTTTGTGTGACTTCATTGTTGAGAGTACTCATGGTGATTATTGGGAAACTAGTAGTGAGTACACCCATGAGAGAACCTTAGTAGAAGTTGATTTGAGTAATACTTTTCTCTACTCTCTATTTGCTCTAGATCATATGTATGTTATTGAAGAGAGTATGTCATTTAGTTTGGATGTAGACCACGGGAAAGGGAAGTGTTGTCGAGACCCGTGTCTATGGCTACTTTTCCCATTTGAACCCGGTGATGTTGGTGCACCAAACTTGTTGCTTGGTCTACATGACAAGCAAAGTGTCACTCTTAATGTATCCAATAACCAAATCCTTTGTACACCTTTTGTTGAGCTTTTAATATTCCTTGCAAAGGATTCTTGGTTATATTGCAAATATGTGCAACCTTGGCATGTTGAGATGATTTGTTATGCTAACCCTAACCCTCATGCCATGAGGAGTTTGTATTTGTTTGTCCTCTCTTCGGTTTTGCAAGGTTTGGATTCGAGGTCGAATCCTTTTCAAGAAGGGGAGGATGATACGGGACAAATGGCCATCTTATCTTTCGATGACATCTTTGGAGGCCAACACATAGAGGCTCAAGAATTGGACTCCTCGATAATACAAGGACATGCATGGAGGACCCGTTTTGAGCGTAACTTAAAGCAATCTCGCGTATGGAAGGTTGCTTGGAGCATTTAAGAGTGAGGACTCACGGGGTATTTTGGACATTACCATGGTGTATTTACACACCATGGCCGCACCTAGATGATACATGATACGGTTGGGGAAGCCTCCACAAGTACACGACCCTTCACACGAAGCCAAGCTCGAGAATTACAAAAACTCCAAGCTTTGTTCATGCAAATGGCCGTGTGTGAGTTGGTGATTGAACCAGCCAAGGACCTGAACGTTTTAGGTGTGAAGAGGGGTCTTAATGGGCCATAAACTAGTCTCCAAGGCTGGCCCAATAGGCAAGGGGCGGATGGGCCTTTTAGCCTTTTTGTTTGTACTATAAATAGGACATATTAGAGAGTTGGTCAGCAGATTTTTCAGATTTCAGAATTTGTAACCTAAAACACATAACATTTCTCTCTCATTTCCACTCTTTGGAGCCGCCACCAACAGCTCACAAGTAGAGGGATACTTGGGTTGTATCTTTGGCTAGAAACAAGGGTTTTGAGGTTGTTAAGTACCTCTTGGTCCTCGTAAGAACTTGGTGTTTACATTCAGCAGATTTCGGGTCCTTCTCTTGAAGTAGGGTTCTTAGTTTTCTTGAATGTTTTATGTCAAGTTATCTATCTTTCTTTATCTTGTGTTGTTGTTGAATTTGTTATCTTGAAAGTCTAGTGAAGCCGTGTGGGGCTCTTTCGATTCACTAGCATTTGTGTTCTAGCTTGTTGTTCTCGGATTGTGGACTGAAAACCAAAAACTTGTTCTTGTTATAAGCTGAAAACCGAAAACTAAAACTTGTTGTTCTTGTGTTGTTGGACTAAAATCCGAAACTCTTGGGGTTGTAGATTTGATCTTGTATCACAAAAGATTGAGAGGAGTAAGGGAGTGAAAGGTGGTAATCCGAGAGTGGAAAAAGGAGAGGTTGTGTGGAGCAAAGTAAGAGGATTACCACCAAACCATGCTAACATTGTTTGTCCTTCTATTTCTAAGGACATTTGTGTAGGTAGCAACATGGAAAGCGAAGAAGAACAATGCCAAAAGAAAGTTGCTGCCCAAACTTTTAGAGGACCTTCACACCATGACAAAGAAGAATCTACTCAAGGACTTCGAGGTAAAATGGCAAACTATTACACTTTTGTACATGTGAATGATAATTGTGTGGCTAGTAGCCCATTGAGTGTGAGTTGTAGCTTGCCTATATGTGAGTGTATTATTTCTTTGCCACTTGATGATGATGTACATGTTGTGAGTCTGGATACACTAGTTGATCCTATTGATGACCAAATAGACTCTTCTTGTAAGATCGATTTATGTCCACCTAGTGTTGAAACCATTATGTTGAATGAAAGTACATTATCTTCTGAAATTTGTGTTGATCAACTTATGTGTGAAAATTACCCACCACTTGAGGATGTGTATGATGTAATTAATGAACCTCAAGTGTGTGATGATGTTGAAAATGTTGATCAAAGTGAGAATGAACCCGAGATCTCTTCTTGGGATAATATTGTGTTTGAAACACCCTTGAAACTTGATATTGATCATTTAGAGAGTGAGGAACTTGCTTGTTCCAAATCTGTCCGTGATGTAGATCACACTCTTTTTAGGTACAATGTCTTGTTTGAAGATGATTTAAACACTCCTAATGAACCAAGTGGTGAAAATGATGGTATAGCTTGCCTTGGGATCTATAGCCTATATGCTAACCCACTATGGTGTGACAATATTCCTCCTAAAGAGGGAAATCTCTTCTTGGAAGATGAGAGTCCTCTTAAGGGTAAGGAATGTGTAGTTGCGAAAGCTACTTCTTCTTCTACTTTGTGTGATTTCATTGTTGAGAGTACTCATGGTGATTATTGGGAAACTAGTAGTGAGTACACACATGAGAGCACCTTAGTAGAATTCGATTTGAGTGATACTTTTCTCTACTCTCTATCTGCTTTGGATCATATGTATGTTATTGTAGAGAGTATGTCATTTAGTTTGGGTGTAGACCACGGGAAAGGGAAGAGTTGTCGAGACCCGTATCTATTGCCACTTTTCCCATTTGAACCCGGTGCCAAATTTAGAAATGGTGATGTTGGTGCACCAAACTTGTTGCTTGGTCTACATGACAAGCAAAGTGTCACTCTTGATGTATCCTATAACCAAATCCTTTGTACATCTTTTATTGAGTTTTTAATATTCCTTGCAAAGGATTCTTGGTTATATTGCAAATATGTGCAACCTTGGCATGTTGAGATGATTTGTTATGCTAACCCTAACCCTCATGCCATGAGGAGTTTGTATTTGTTTGTCCTCTCTTCGGTTTTGCAAGGTTTGGATTCGAGGTCGAATCCTCTTCAAGAAGGGGAGGATGATACGGGACAAATGGCCATCTCATCTTTTGATGACATCTTTGGAGGCCAACACATAGAGGCTCAAGACTTGGTCACCTCGAGAATACAAGAACATGCATGGAGGACCCATTTTGAGCGTAACTTAAAGCAATCTCGCGTATGGAAGATTGCTTGGAGCATTTAAGAGTGAGGACTCACGGTTTTGGACCTTAAGTAAGGGCATTTTGGACATTACACATGGTGTATTTACACACCATGGCCGCACCTATCATTAAGGGCAAAGTGGTCTTTTTGTATTCTTTTGTATTACACTATAAATAGGTCATTTTAGCTCATTTCTTGACAGATTTAGAAGGATAAAGAATTGAAAGACATATTTTCTCTCTTTTGAGAGTGTAACACCCTTAGTTGTAGGGCTTGGAAAAGCCATCCTTAGCATAGGGCTTGGAAAAGCCAATATTGATCTTTGCTTGGAAACGGTAGATCTTAAGGTTAGTTCATTCCCTTGGTGGTCACCGTAAGAGTGTGGTTTTGATTGTTACTTCATTAGGGGTTAGTGTTGAAATACACTTGGTTCTTAATCTTGTAATAATCTTGGTCTCACTATCTATCTTTATTTTCTTGCAAATCGTGTATGTGTTGTGTAGTGGACTGTTTTTGTGTCTTCATTGAATCCAAAACTTGTATTATTGTTGTTCATCTTGTTCATCACGTTTTGTATCTGTTTTGGTGTTAGAATATACTCTTGTATCTTGTATTCTTGTTGTTGGTAGTGAATCCGAGTGTGGTCTCCATCTTGGTCCTCGAATCCTTAAGATTTGCGGACTGTTTTGGAGTTGTTTTGTGTTTCCCTTAGTTTTTCCGTATCAACACCCATAAAAGAATCTTTCTCATATTCTCTAAACCTCTATCTATAATAACTTTCTTGTACCATTCTTACGGAAACACACAAAAATTTTCAACTAACCATGACATATACCAAAACTTTTCCTCAATCTTCCTTCGCTCTTACAGCCTTAAATAAAATAAGTATACTACAATCTTTTCTTTGCATAAAACAATTACTCTCTCCCATATAAACAATTGTCCATCACCACTATCATTATATAAAGATAGGTTTTTGAAAGTTAGAACATGATGACCTAAAGCATAAAAGAATACAATACATAACTTGGACACTTAACTGAGGCTTGAGGAATAGAGTATCCACGACATAGATTAATTATAGAGATCAAAACTGAGGATATACATGACATAATCTGAATTTCACTAGTTATTAAGGGTGTACCATGAGTACCTAGAACTGAACATTCTATAATGCATGAGTATATGAGTAATGAGTTGTATGACCTGAGTTTAGAGTTCATAATTTTAGGGAATATGATTTGTACTACTTAGTGAATTGGAACTCCTCATACTAGGAACTGGAAGCGTACATAATTCTATGAAAAGTGCATGAATAAGGCTATGATTATGGAGCTGACATGTAAGGCATGAATAGATATCGTGATGACTAAAGTATAAAACTTTTCACTAAGATAAGAATGGACCGGACATCTTCCTCCCCTACTGTTACTCTACAACACACCATCCTCACTTTTAGAATCTGAGAGCCTGACTTGGTTCCTTGTTCTATCATCTCCTCCTTAAATTTAAGACATTATTCTAAATCTGTGGACCCCTAAACTCTAAACTAAACTGCAACCACTTTACTCTAGAGTTTGAGATACAACAATAAACATAAATAATAAACTCAACATAAAAGACTATACCTAAAAGTGTAAAACTCGTTGCTAGTACTTCCTTCTGAGATTCAAACCTTATCTTTCCATAGCCTCAATAGTTATCATATAATAACTCAAAACTGATTAACTTAGAATTTTCAAGAGTATCGCCATACCATAAGTTCACACCATCTAGTATTTTAACTCTTCTTTGTATTAGCTCAACCATCCCCAATCTAAACTTAAATTCTAACACTTAACATGGATATCGCTAAACCTTTAATGAACCATACTAACTTCCTTCATAACCTACGAATATCACATCTCTAAACTTATATTTTTTCCTTAAACCATGAGAATTATCGTTACACCAACATACCCAACATCATCAACCTATAACCCATAAGTTAGCTAATAAGAATATCATATAGTATATAACCTTATTCATACTGTTAAAACTTAGAAATAATACAATCCCATATCACCTTAGGTATACCTCTAGATTATACACATATCATCATACTTAATTTTGAATTAAGAACTTAAATTCTTGCATATACTATTTCAAGCCTATTGATACACCTTTCATACAACTAGCCCCATGGATACATACTAAATCCAGATAAACATTATCCCCACTCTACTATTGGTAAATTTCTAGGTTCATGATTCTAACTCTAGATCATATGTTGTCATAGGATTTTGAGAAAGGGTTTGAGGGCACATATGACTTCGGCTTAGTGCATGATTTTCATAAACATGAATGAAATCTTCCATACTTTGGGAAAATAAAGGCACTGGTGGATACTTTTTAAGACAACATGTAATTCCATAATTGTCTATGGGGATTGTCTGAAAAACTCTATCTGTAAGAATTTAAGCTAGCTATTTTTGTTGTCTTAAGAATAAGGCAGAGATAACACAAATGGATTAACATAAGAATATACATATGTTCCTTAGAGAATATTTGTACTGTACGATTTGAGACATGAAAGAGGGGAAAATTTTCTTAAATACCCTGTATCCTCTTGAATAAAAGTATAGACGTTTCCATACCATTTTGCAAGACTTTACTAGACACGGCTTCTTAGAGACCCTAGGACACTTGAACTCTGGGCTCTAATACCAAGTTTGTCATGACCTGAGACTACCCCTAGTCGTAACACGATGCTTAGAACCACAAGTGATCCCAAGCTAACCCATGAACTTTCATACTTCTTAAGTAACTGATTTAATATATATATATATATATAACACAATGTGATGAGTAAAAGCATAATCATAAGAAAATATGATTCAATGTAATACTAAATAAGTTTACAACATAATACATCTGAAGAAAGAAACTCCAATTACATGATTGACACTGACTAACAATCTATGAAGCCTCTACTATACTGACTATAGATAGATGGGACATGCCTCCAACTACCACTAATCAATACATATGGATAATCAAAATAAAGTACATGAACTATAACTGACTGGAGTCCCTGAAAAAAGAGAACTTATCACCTACTGACTGGAAGCTATAAATTATCTGATTAGGATAGGTAGGCTACAACTGGTACCTAAATTATGTGATAATGTAGAAAATAGACGTATATGTGGATCAGTACTTTGGAATGTACTGAGTAAAGGGGGGAGGGGTAAATGCAATAAGTAAAACTGATTTCATATAAAATCTTAAAACATGCATACTAAGTGCAAGTAGACTCACCAGGAGACTAAAATAAACTGAAAGTTGAAGTACCTAAAGCATGAATAACAAACATAATTTGATAAGATGGTGAATCACTACACTTAGTTCCTTACAATCTTTAATTTTGTAAAATAAGTAGAACTAAAGCCGGGAAGTGGTAAAACATGAATACTGTATGCAAATCTCATGTAAAGCTGCACATATTGTAAAACTGGATTAAAGATCATGTAAGGATACTAATCATGAAAAATATGAACAAGTAAAAATGAGAATGCAAGACCAAGCATAAATATGTTTCTAAGATAATCTACAATCTAAAAGACTGAATTTTGTATAACCGAATAACTGAAAACCTATATGCTTTGGTCAAGCAAACCAGAGATGAGACATACTGAATACTTAATAAAATTGTGGGAGCTATTATGTAACCGACATAAATCAAGAAAGCTATCATGGAGTCCAACGTCTGACCCACATTGATGAGGGTTATTCTATCCTTTCCATCGGAGTAGAACTTGAGTTAGAGTGATCACTAAAATAAGCCCCATATTGGGCAACGAAAAACGCTCTCTGGTGAGGCACCTAAACCTATGATGGAACATAATTTTTAGGGAAGTAGTATGCACCGAACCCACACTTTCCACTCAATGCTAAATTCTACCCCTAACCGAAAGACACTAAAATACTAACTGGTGTATGCACTGATAACTGATAAGCTCAGGTCATGGTATTTTGAAAATAATAATGTATATGAATTTTGAGGTAATTATAAACATATAAATATATAATGCTCAACATGATCATGACATTCTAAATATGATATTAAAACTATGGTCTAACTTACTTGTTACTTAAAAAATAGAAATCACGTAAAACACATAGGTATTGGGTGTTCATAACTTGCCAACATTGAATGATTATAAAGAAAATGCAATATCAAACTTGAAATACCGTAGTATGTAATCATGGTTCAAAGATCCCAAAACATACACATTTCATCACACATGTGAGAATCATGAACTTGGCCATGGAAATGTCTTAAAATAATAAAATAACATGGTTATGTGGATAAGATCATAGCTTGATAATATAGCATGAAATTCACTGGAATATAACTCGAGAAATTGGAACTTGAAACATGAGATAACTTGACTTTTCATAGAATCATACGTTAATGTGATTTAGTTCACCTACCAAGGGAAAACATGAATAAAACTCATCTTGAATATATACAACTTGATCATAAAGAGAAAAACTCATATTTTAATCCAAGAAAAGTTTTTTGGGCTCCATGGATGAAAGGGGCCCATGGATGAACTCCCACTACCTTAATTGAATGAGTTCTCTAAGAAACTTGAAATTGGAACTTGAACCCTTGAATTCTTGAGGAAGAAAGCTTGAACCTTGGGATTTGAATGATGAACTTATAAAAGTATCCTTATTCTTGATGTTTTTTTTTGAAGATTCTTGAACTTGAAAGCTTGAATTCTTTAATTTCTTGGGGGAAAAGTTTAAATTTTGTTCTTGGGGAGGAGGAGGGTTTAATAAGGGTTTGATGATGAAAAGTGGGCAAATAATATCCTATTGGTGTTTTAATCCATCACTTGGATGCTGGGGCAATGTGAAATGACTAAAATGCCCTTTTGTCTTGTATTTAAATATGCAAGAAAACATTACTCCATGTTGCGGAGCAAGATGCGGTAACATAGTCCCGTGTTGCGGCACTATCACGACCACTTACTGGTTCTGACAAAAATAGTCATAACTTTTTGTTTGGGTATCGAATTAAGGAGAACTAGGTATTGTTGGAAAGATAATTCAATTATCTATAATTTGTTGGGTCTTGAGTTGAAAAATTCCACATATATCAAAATTTATACACGTTCAAAGTTGACCCTTGTAGAATCGAATACTAAAATTTGGCCGAATCAAAGGCTCTTAGCTCAACTTTGCTCTAAATGATTTCTATGAATATTTTTTGCCTCATAAGCACTTCAAACACTAGGATAAACATCATGGAATTAGAGTTTACACACATAGAAATGATGGTTTGATTTCTATCTCAAGAATGCGAGGTGTTACAGAAGGCTATAAAAACCAAATGTCAATTCTAAGAATCTAAAACAAACAACTAACCCACATTTGTCCACAAAAGCCTCTAAAACCAGAATACTAAGTGAAGTTGGGAAATGCCCTTGACTATAGCCAAATGAAATCCTCAATTCCCAAAATATGAAAAGAAACCTAATAAAATGACAAGGCTTTTCAAAAGATAGAAGATCGCCATTTCACAAAAACTCAACAGACAACCGCATCACCTAATGCTACATAGGGATACAGAAAAGTCTTCAAACCCTATATTATCAAATGATGTAGCATCCTAGGATGGTCAGTGGATAAGCACTAGTATGTAACTTAGGTAAAGTGGTAAAGGAACACCATTTCCAAAATCAATCAAAACTACATGCACATATTCATATATATATATATACATATATATATATATGCTGGGATAAGGTAAAAGGGTCATGAATATGAAATTGTAAAATATTAACCTGGATTGTGTAGCTCTATTCATCTTAAGGGCACCCACAAGCTGTATGGGTTCAACTCCCCCTGCTGAAAGGTCCTCAGTGCGTATTAACCACACGAAGGAGAGCTAAAGACACCAAGGCTCCAGCCATCCCAAAAATATAATATGTGAACCAGCTAGACGGTCATATAAACCCCCACGCTGAAAAACATGGTTTCCCGTACTGGTTCTCCCGAGAGCTCCACCTTCACGGTGAGCTACACAGCCTCTTTTAAGCCCAAATTAAAACTATTTTTGGACATAATCCCAACCATAAATCAAGGAGTCTTATATTAAGGGATTTACCCCTTGGTATCATCATACCAATTATGCCTAAAAGCTTATATAATCAAGCCAATCCATTCCAATTAACCAATTGACTCCTAAGTTCCTTTACAAATCTAAAACTATGGCCACCAAGGCATTTCAAATTTATTTATATCCATTTTTCTATTAATATAATACAATATTTTCAAAAGTAAGTTATATCATGCAAATTTCATATTTAAAACCAAAATCATGTAGGTGGGTTGAGGTTAATGCCATTACCAAGCCAAAATCCATCATTTGGGGAAACCCATGTTCCCCATTCCAAATTCCATAATAATGCTCCCATTCAGTCCCAAAGATCTTTAATTTAAGTATACACAATACTTTTAAAGCATGAGAAATATAATTCAAGTGATAATCATCAAAATCCCTCAACCCAATTTCAAATACAATAATTAAATCACATGAACAAATATTAAAACACATGTCATAGTATAAAATTCAAGTTAGGGATGAGAGACATGCCTAAAACACCAAAGAATTTGGAAGAAAATCTAAAGTTTGGAGATTAAAAGATGAATTCCTTATGAACCCTAGTTTTCTCTTGCCTTGGGGAGTTTAAGATGAAGAAAGTAGGTTTTGATTTGAGTAATTAAGGATAATAGGGTCCCTTAGTGTTTTTATTTTGTAGGAAATAAGTGTGAAGGGAGGACAAGACCAATATAGCCTTAATTAAAATATGCTAGAAATTCTGGGCCCATCGTTACTACTCAAGTAATGACTCGTAAAGTCTAACCACGAGTCATTACCTGGACTCATCGCCTGAGGGTCAAATTTCTGGAATCTCACTGTTAGGACCAGGAGTCACTTATCAAGACTCGTTATCAGTCATTACGAGTCATGATGAAGGCTCGTGATCAAGGCAAAAATCTAGGGCAATCTATTATTGACATAATGAGTCCCACTCTATGAATCGTGATGAGTGATAACGACTCATCACTTGAGTCGTGGTCAGGGAAGTGTCTATAACACCTTAGAAATTTCAGAGTCTAGAACCTAGGTGTATTACAATTATTTACTCATAGAAAGAGAGATGAGATTTACCCAAATTCTTTGCATATTATTCCATTAAATCATAATTTAATACAATACTTAAGATCCAAATTCAATAAAACTTGAGGTAAAATCACTAATTTCACACTTGGAGTCTTACCCTAATTTTTCAAGCTTTAGAAAGTACAAGAATGGAGGTTTAGAGCTAAACAACCCCTATTTAGACCAAAAATTGACATTTTACAAAAATTACAAAAATGTCACCGCACTTGTTACCTGTTGGAGCAGGTGGGTAACCTGCACGTGCAAGTCAACTTTATAGGTCATAATAGAAGCTTCAATTTATCCACCTGCATGCATAGGTCAAGCATGTGTGTACGCAAGTGGCTCCCGACATGCCCAAATGAACTTTTAAGCTCCTTTTCATCCACTTTTGATTTCCAATTTGCTTTATGACTTTAAAATTCATTTTCAACTATTACCTGTATAAGTAAGCATTGTAACATGAAAATTACCTCGAATAAATGGAAAAGCATGACAACTCAAGCTTAAAAAGTGCTAACAAGTCACAAAATTGGTGACTTATCACCAAACTGCAAATGTTGAACCATTAACTAACTTCTCTTCTTTGCTCCATGACTCCAAAATGTACTCATGCTATCAAAATAATAATTAACATGTTAATATGAGTAAGACGAGGCCCATGTTGCAATATAAATAGCTGGACTGAATTTAGGTCTAAAATGGGTTCGTGGGGCCCACAAATAAAATTCTAAAATTGAATTTGTCATGAGGTCCCCTGAAGGAAAAGGTATGTGTGCTCAGATTTTAGCACAAACAAAGCATAAATTAGGGATTAAATCAGCCCATAAACTCAAAGGAACTAACCATATCTCCAAGAATTAAATGGATTTTAGGATGGAATAACACAAGAACAAAAAGCAAAAATGACCAAGGTAAGATAGGCCAATGTACCTTAGCTTAATGGGATAAAATCCTAATAACTTTCAAGCTCCAAGGGTATCTAATGAAGGAAAAAGGTTGAAAATAATTTAAAATCAGGGAAGAGGAAGTTATATACTATTAGGGGGTTACCTATCATGAATGCGAAGGGCCCTGGTCATAACTGCATGATATAACAAAAATACCCTTCATGAATAAAGGTGAAGGTCTACAAATACATAGGCTTACAAGATGGACCATCACAAATATAGGCAATGAATCATGATCATGAAGAAAGAAATGGATCAAGTCAGATTGACCCTTCATTGCAAATGCGAAGGTAAAAAACTTGACCCTTTGGGAATATGGACAGATCCCCGTAGATATAAAGGCAAAATATTTTTGCACCAGATATTGTTAACCAGCAAAATGGTTAAGTCCCAATGAACTTCGATCAGATTTCTCGTGCGCAAAACGAACTATGTTACCATACCAAATTTGACATCTCAGACTCAATAGAACCATTAAAACTTGTATTTGAGATTGTTATTTTGCACCAGATATTGTAAACCAGCAAAATGGTTAAGTCCCAATGAACTCCGACCAGATTTCTCGTGCACAGAACGAACTATGTTACCATACCAAATTTGACATCTCAGACTCAATAGAACCATTAAAACTTCATTTGAGATTGTTTTGATTAAATATGGATCCCACATATATAATTTTATTTTTTATTAATTCTACCCTGTAACCCAAAATGAGTCTGAAATCCTCGAGATTAGGACCAAGGATCCTCTAGCCTAAAACCAATATTCCAAAGCTAATAAAGCTGTCAAAATTCTCATTGAGGTTGTTTACTTGTATATTTGGTTTGAGACTTACTCCTTAACAATGAAAACTCTAAAATATAGAAATGATCCCAAAACCCAAATGAAATATTCAAAAATCGAATCCATAATTTTGTCAAGTCATAAATGACCTGTAGCCACTATGAAGACCCAAAACACTAAAAATATGTAAAAATTGAGAAAATGTCCCAAAGGGTCATTACATAATAATTTCATTAATGGCATACCCATTTGAAGTCTTCAGTGTTGAGATTTTGCTAGCCAAATTGGGAGTAGTCTCTACTATTATTTATATTAAGCAAGATTTGTTATTCTTATTGAATTTTTTATTTTTCTTCTGAAAAAGTATGATAAAATCTGGTTATACCCCAGGGCTCGTCTAGTTTCTATTATCATTTTATTTACCATACTTGGAAAATCTTTGCTTTTGGAGATTGCAATTTCTTCTGGCTATGTTGAAATGCTTTAACTCATAATATAAAAAAACTAAAGTTATAGGATCCATTGTTTGGAAGTAGGGCAAACCACGAATGTAAATGTAATTTTGTATTCAATGTGTACCTCCACTGTGACTTACTAAGGGAAATTGGAGTGTTTTGAAGTTTGAACATACAACCGATGTAACATGTCAACCATTTGTAATGTTACTCAAATATTGGTTGGTCTAAGAAACTATTTTAGATGATCTTATGTCATAATGTATACTATATGCATTTTTTATCATTACATATTCTGATGACATAAAATATTTTATTATTACAATGTCACACATTTTTCTTATTGTTTTTACTTTTGGCTCTTCTTTGCAGGTTCCAGATGAAACCATTGAAGTTAAAATGAGGTAGGATCAACTATAAAAAGTACTATCAGATATACATTTATTACGCCTGGTGCTATAGGGAAGGGAAGGGTACGTGGGCTTAAATCCTTGGTTCTGAAAGAGAATATACCAACTAAAAATTTATTTTCTTAATCTAGTGATTTGGTCAATCAATACATCCAATCTATTGACATATGCAAGATATTCTCAATCTACTTTTTAGAATCTGTATAATTGAATTTAGATGCAAAAGTTAGAAATATGATTTGCTTTCTGCAGGTGCTATACAAAAGTATTGGGGAAAAAGACTTAAAACCTCTGCCATGTCTGCTAAACAAGGAATGGAAATGATACATAAGAACTCTAAAGATTAGATTGAAAATATATCACATGTTTCAATAGATTGGATCTATTGATTAAAAAAAATTATACTCCATTACCTCTATCTACTAATTAAGTTAGCAACACACCCACAAAGTTGAAATAAATAAGTTTTTTCAAATGTATTTTTTCAATAACTAATCGTTACTATGTGAATACTTATAAGCCATTGCAAGCTTAAATAAAGCTTGTTGTTCTGATCTATTACAGAAACCACTAGCTGACTTAAACTTGAGACTAGAGACTATTAGTGCTAATAATGAGGCTTTCATAGAAGTTGATTTCCTCAATGATAATTTATACATTACACATACATGCTAGTTTCCTGGATATACCTTTAGCTAACCTTTTATGGACTCAAAAATCTAATTGTTTCTCTCAATTGATATATGTTGCCCGAAAAATTTGGGCACTTGAAAATTTTTAAGTTGAACTTGCTACCTAACCTACGACTTACCTTACGAGTCGTAAGGTGTCACTACGGGTATAACGCCTCGATTTTCTGAACCAAAATGCTACACGGTGCTCATGACCTCGAAGGACCACAAGCTAACCCATGACTGATATCTGTACCTGTAAATTGCATAATATCTCATAAAATATACGAAAACATGAACTGTAAGGCCATAAGGTTCAATACTAATACATATTTGAAAAATATGTATAACAATACCAAAAAGGAACATAAATACTGAAGTCTGAACATCTAATTTGACATCTAGTCCGAAAGCCTCTAACTGAATTGAATAAGGAGTTGATGGGACATGTCCCCAACTAACTCCAAATACTGAAATAAAGTGAAAACTGAAATAGAAATGAAATTATCATGTCCTCAAAGGATGAGGACTCACGTATAACTCTAACTACTGATCTTGGAATCTACTGCTGATTTAGAGCTCATGCCTCTGAACCTATGGTGTAACATAAGAGAAAACACCATAGCACAAATGCGTCAGTACGTCTGAATGTACCGAGTATACGAGTGAGGTAGGATAAATGAAAAGGGTTATATGAATGGACGATATTGATTGATATGAATGTGAGAGTACATACATGCATACGTAACTATAACTGAACTCGTGGAGATACGGACTACTGAGTCTGAATACTGACAACATGAGTGTACTGATAATGAGATTCTAAACGACTGAGTTTACTGATATTGATATGTAATCACTAATAAGTGATGGATCTGATACTGTATTACTGAATACTAAGAGATTGATATTGCATTACTGATAAATGAATGATTGTTTCTGACAGTTTGAATTATGAAGAACTGGTCTGATTGACTGTATCTAACAGTCCTAAAGCTGAATACTGATAGCATGAGTTCTGATAACTGTTGTGATTGATAGCATAAGTGACTATATCTGATAGTCCATAAATCTAAAGGAAACTATCTGAGTTCCATTCTATTTCTGAGTTGACTGTATCTGATAGCCCTGATATACTGAAATCGAAAGAGCTATTTGAGTTCTTTACTGAGACTGGGTAGCTATAGCTGACAGTCCTGAAATCTATAACTGAAACTGTGGGAAGTAGTTATCGAATCGACATTCCCCAAATATGTTATAATATTTAAGCTGGGGTCCAATCTCTGCCCCAACTGGAGGGGTATCAATACCGCACCTCTGGTAAGGACAGCTGTGAGAACCCTATACTGGCAGGTACTCAATGAGAACAGTGGGAACCCTAAACTCATGGGTTAAGCCACCTCATCAACCCTAGTCTGATGGGTTAACATGTCTCAACCTATGCTGGCTACGTAGTTCTAGAACATAAGGATGACTGCTAAGAATCACACCATGAACTGGCAGGTGAGTTCCCATCCTTGGGTTTATTCGGTGCTAACTTCTACTCCCATCTGAAGGACACTGAATTGAACAACTAAGCTGAAATGAATAATTGAACTGAACTGATACGCTGAACTGATACTGATTAACTAGACTGATACTAGTGGTATTATTTAGCGGAGCAAAACTAAGTTTACTGGATTTCGATGACTAAAAGAATGTACTGAGTTCTGAGGACTGGTTGAGAGTACTTAAATTACTGAGATTGACTGTGAATACTGAGGTTTCTGAGGTTACTGAGCACTGAGATTACTGGACTACTGAGATTACTGAGATTTCTGAGTTTTCCTGAGTGACATGACTGACTGAATTCTATAGATCATGGCTTGACTGAGAGTATCATGAAAACATGACAGGGCTCTAGGCACACAGTTATATTTTTTTGGGTACTCGATGGAAGGAAACTGACATAACTTGAATTTCTTGAGTACACGACCATTAATAAAAATCCATATACATGAGTGGGGGATTTCATGAAGTACATGGTCATCATAATATCTATCATGAATAGGAATGCTTATAATCAAGTCATAAATCTCATATTCTAATATCATGGACATTTCGACAACATATACTATTCATAGCAATTGTATGGAAACCATTCAAGCGTAAGGGAACGACAACATGTAGCATTTAGTTCATATTGTAATGATTTGGGGATATTATACTTCATGTATTTAGTCAACATCTCAAACATGGTAGGGAAAGCATGGATATATTTTCTGTACCTAATTTATATCTCCATTATCATACATGCTTTATACCACAACAATAACAACACATAATTTGCGTGGAAATTTATATTGGAGTGTATGACTAACATGAACTTGTTATTTAGATATCATGAAATCATGTAAATAGGAATTTCTAGCATCCTAGGCATTTTATCAAACACCTTGCATGCATTCTTTAAGGCATAGGTGGATTTTATACTTGCATTACATTAAACCACCCAAAGTTCATGATTTTCAACCAACAACCACATATATTTCATGAAAACATCCTTAGATATCATATTGAAACTTAAACATCCAGCATCAACATGTACATATTCATATCACCACAAAAAGTTTACAAAAAAAAATTTAAAAGCATGATTCTTGAGCTCTATGAACTAATTAAATCCATAGATGAACACTACGCATACCTTGGAAGGGGGGTTCTTGATGATTGACGGAGGAATTTTCTTGAAATTTGATCTTCAAGCTTGATTGTGCAACCCTAGTTGTTTTTCTCCTATGGTGCTCTTGGATGATGAGCTTTGAGATGTTAATAGGGTTTGTAATATGTTTAGAATCTATATATTTTGTAGGGTTAAGTTTAGGGACATATAAGGAGTGTTAAAAGATTTAATTACCCTCAAAATAACTTAAAACAGAGTGTTTTTGGCATTGGAACTGACTTTGGCGGTACCCAAGTAATTTCCTAAGCTAGGTTGGGCGGCGCCTAACCAATCGCCTATGCTTACTGTCTCTCACGAAAATGGGCATAACCTTTTGCTCGGGTATTAGATTAAGGCAAAATTGGTATCGTTGGAAAGCTAATTCGATTCTATACAATTTGGTGGGTAATAATCCAAAATACCACATTAAAATTGAGTTATACTTGTTCAAAGATGACCCTTGCAAAATCGAACACTATAACTTGATGGATTCAAAAACTCTTAGCTTGTATTACCTTAAGTGACTCATATAAACATGCTTAATGCATCATAAGCTATCCTATCAGTAGGATACTCATTATAAGTCATGCACTAAAATGCTACTCATAGGATAGGAGGTTTCATATGTAGGAAAAATAGTTCGTCTCCTAGTTTAGAAACATATGGGGTATTACAATGGGTTGTAGTAATCCAATCGTAAAATGAACAGTAGGGTTTCCCAAAACATCTATTCTAAGTATGACTACACTTAATGAGTTATCAAGAATCTATACAAGTTATATGATATGAGTCATAGGGTCACTAGTGAGGGGGTTCTTGAGTTACTGTCTAGACTACGATCAGATCTAATAAGTTATAAGGTCTGAAGATGAGTCATATAGTATGACTCGTAGTCAGTCCATTATAGGTGCCTTGAGATTTTAGTTACACTATGAGTTGTGGTAATGACTCGTAAGGTTCCCTATAATGACTGGTGTTACTTTTCAACTTTTATTTAAATGGCACTTTGGACATTTCCCTATTTTTTTCTAATAGGGAACCACAACCTAAAATACCCTAAGGGACCCCATAACTCCTCATTACTCAAATAATTGTTTTTTCTCTTCTCTCAAATTCCCAATTTAAAGAAAAAGCTAGGGTTTCAAGAGTTTGGTCTTTAAGGTCTTAAGGGTCATTCCTTCACCAAATTTCTTGGTGATTAAGGCATATCTCTCTCTCTCTTAACCTTGTGTTTTAAATTATGGCATAAATTTATTTGGTATTCACATGATTTTGATATAGGTTTTGAATGAAGGGTTGAGGGTTTTGGATAGTGTAAAATGTATTCCCCATGGCTGTTATGAATGATTCGTAGTTTGAATTGATGGTTTTGAGCTATTTGGGGTACGTGGGTGTGGTTAATTTTAATAGGGGTCATGGATTCCCCAAATTGATGGTTTTGAATATTGTAATTGGTATGACCTCAACTTAATCTTGAGTATATGCATATTGAACTACTCTTGAATTATGGCAATTACATAAAAAGGCTAATGAAAACATAAATGGGTTGAAAGGCCTTAATATCTATGGATTGATATGGAAATAGATTTGAGTCCCAATTGGCTAAATATTTTAGAGTCCTATTGGCCGAAGGGTTAGAGTCTCATTTGCCTAGATGATTTGGTTTCAACTTGGACCTTTACATTTCTATTAGTTAAAGGGTTAGAGTCTCACATGGATAAATGGTTTGGTTCCTATATGGAAAACTGGAGTTATGTTGGCTAGTGGGTTAGAGTCACAATTGGCTAATTATTTTGATTGGATGCTATAGTAAGTATGATGATACCACTTGATATTTACCTAATGAATGACTCCTTTATTATATAAATAAGTTATATGCTAAATGTTTTTATTTAGGATTAAAGGGAGTTATGTAATACGCTTTGAAAATGGAGGTCTCGAGATGACTACTGCTAAAAACCACGTCTGCCCGCATAGGGGTCTAAATAGCTAGGTGTTCTAGTCACCCAATCATGTCACCCTTAACGTATGACCAAGAGGTTTGAGTCCCCTATACATATATGTTATGATCATTCTCTGGTTCATGCAACCACATGCACTGGGGCCTGATCAGAGGGTAAGAGCTAGGGCCCATATAACCCTGGGTACTATTATGATAATTATGCTAAACAACCCATGCTATTATTTTAAAGTTCATGCTCAGCATTGTTCCCTCTCTAGGCATGTTATATATATGTATATGTATATTACTGTGTGTATGGGTAATGAATGATTTTTGAACTATCGAGCATGACACTATTTTATTCCCTTATCCCTGAGTTACATATTAGCGCTCAACTGCTAACTATCTTCGAATGCTATAACCCCATAAGATGTAGGGAACATAGACACTTCTACTTTTTTTATATAGTGATAGATTTCCAGTTCATCAGCAGTCAGCTTTGAAGTTGATACAAGATCAAACCAACAACAACAAGAGCTTCAAGATGCCACGGATTTCAGTCCAATAACACAAGAACAACCAGTTTTTAGTTTCTGTTTTTCAGCAACAACAACACAAGAACAACCAGTTTTTGTTTCGGTTTTTCAGTCCAACAATACAAGAACAATAAGAAGGATAACAATGCTAGTGAATCGAAAAGAGCCCCACACGGCTTCACTAGACTTGAAGATAACAAAATCAGTAACAACAACAAGATAATGAAAGATAGATAACTTGACATAAAACATTCAAGAAAACTAAGAACCCTACTTCAAGAGAAGGACCCGAAATCTGCTGAATGTAAACACCAAGTTCTTACGAGGACCAAGAGGTACTTAACAACCTCAAAACCCTTGTTTCTAGCCAAAGATACAACCCAAGTATCCCTCTACTTGTGAGGAGATAGTGGCGGCTTCCTTTGAGAGGAAGAGAGAAGAAAAGTTTAGTGTTTTAGGTTTACAAATTCTGAATTCTGAAAACTAAGGAATAACTCTCTAACATGGTCTATTTATACTACAAACAAAAGGAGTAAAATGACCCATCCGCCCTTGCTTTCTTGTGCCATCCTTGGAGAGTAGTTTATTACACTTTAGGACCTCTCTTCACTCATAAAAACGTTTAGGTCCTTGGTCGGTCCAATCACCAACTCACACGCGGCCAATGGCATGAACAAAGCTTGGAGTTTTTTTGTAATTCCCGAGCTTGGCTCTGTGTGAAAGGTCGTGTACCCGTGGAGGCTGCCCTATCTGTGTCAAAAACCGTGAGTCCTCACTCTTAAATGCTCCAAGCAATCTTCCATACGCGAGATTGCTTTAAGTTACGCTCAAAACGGGTCCTCCATGCATGTTCTTGTATTATCGAGGTGACCAATTCTTGAGCCTCTATGTGGGGGCCTCCAAAGATGTCATCGAAAGATAAGATGGCCATTTGTCCCGTATCATCCTCCCCTTCTTGAAAAGGATTCGACCTCGAATCCAAACCTTGCAAAACCGAAGAGAGGACAAACAAATACAAACTCCTCATGGCATGAGGGTTAGGGTTAGCATAACAAATCATCTCAACATGCCAAGGTTGCACATATTTGCCATATAACCAAGAATCCTTTGCAAGGAATATTAAAAACTCAATAAAAGATGTACAAAGGATTTGGTTATAGGATACATCAAGAGTGACACTTTGCTTGTCATGTAGACCAAGCAACAAGTTTGGTGCATCAACATCACCATTTCCAAATTTGGCACCGGGTTCAAATGGGAAAAGTAGCCATAGACACGGGTCTCGACAACACTTCCCTTTCCCGTGGTCTACATCCAAACTAAATGACATACTCTCTACAATAACATACATATGATCCAAAGCAAATAGAGAGTAGAGAAAAGTATCACTCAAATCGACTTCTACTAAGGTGCCCTCATGTGTGTACTCACTACTAGTTTCCCAATAATCACCATGAGTACTCTCAACAATGAAATAGCACAAAGTAGAAGAAGAAGTAGCTTTCGCAACTACACATTCCTTACCCTTAAGAGGAATCTCATCTTCCAAGAAGAGATTTCCCTCTTTAGGAGGAATATTGTCACACCATAGTGGGTTAGCATACATGCTATAGCTTCCAAGGCAAGCTATACCATCATTTTCACCACTAGGTTCATTAGGAGTGTTTAAATCATCTTCAAACAAGACATTGTACCTACAAAGAGTGTGATCTACCTCACGGACAGATTTGAAACAAGCAAGTTCCTCACTCTCTAAAGGATCAATATCAAGTTTCAAGGATGTTTCAAACACAATAGTACCCCAAGAAGAGCTCTCGGGTTCATTCTCACCTTGATCAACATTTTCAACATCATCACACACTTGAGGTTCATTAATTACATCATACACATCCTCAAGTGGTGGGTAATTTTCACACATAAGTTGATCAACACAAATTTCAGAAGATAATGTACTTTCATTCAACATAATGGTTTCAACACTAGGTGGACATAAATCGATCTTACAATAAGAGTCTATTCGGCCATCAATAGGGTCAGCTAGTGTATCCACACTCACAACATATACATCATCATCAAGTGGCAAAGAAATAGTACACTCACATATAGGCAAGCTACAACTCACACTCAACGGGCTACTAGCCACACAATTATCATTCACACGTACAAGAGTGTAAGAGTTTGCCATTTTACCTTGAAGTCCTTGAGTAGATTCTTCTTTGTCATGGTGTGAAGGTCCTCCAAAAGTTTGGGCAGCAACTTTCTTTTGGTATTGTTCATCTTCGCTTTCCATGTTGCTACCTACACAAATGTCCTTAGAAATAGAAGGACAAACAATGTTAGCATGGTTTGGTGGTAATCCTCTTACTTTGCTCCACGCAACCTCTCCTTTTTCCACTCTCGGATTACCACCTTTCACTCCCTTACTCCTCTCAATCTTTTGTCTCTCATAATAATTCGGATTGGAGTAGGTAGGAACTTCTTTTTGCGGCCCGGGCAGAATGTACGTCTCGAGGCAATTTCCCCATCGATCTCTTACAATATTAGGCCAATTTTGCATATTTGGAACCTTATGTTGTGCAAACCAATCGGCGCCTAAACTCACATGACCATAGGTTATGGGAAAAACATCACACCACACTTCCTCATGGTAATTAAATTGGGAGAAGACAACCTTTACCCTCTCGGTAACCTTAAACCTGTCCAAGAAGTATGGAACAAGTAAAGGCTCACAAAATAACCCCAAGTAATCAACCATGGACGGAACAATGTAGTTTCTATAGTACTTATCATCTAACACAACGAGGCAGCCCGGCATCCCACAAATGGTCACCTTTCCGGAGTGTACACTCCTTCTCGGATCAACATTGTAAAGCACATGAGTACCCCTCGATTTTGGAGATGTATATCCTCTTCTTCCCATTGGACAACCTACACTATAGCTAGCATAACCATTCACACTATATCGACCTTGATAAGAAGTACTACAAGGTGGAGAATATGAATCTTCACACTCCTCACGTGTACTCTCATCGTAAGATCCATCACGAGGTCCTACGTCATCTCCAAAGTCACCATAAGCACTAGGCACTTCATTCACCTCATTTTCTCCCTCAAAACAGTAATTTTCAAATCTGCCTATGTTTTGACCATGGCCAATTTCATAGCCTCCGCAATCTTCCTCAACTTCGTAGCCATACAAACCCTCACTACAATCATTGCCTCCCATATTGTAGTCACAATAATCCCCGGCTATCAAAGTCATGTTCCTCTTATATCACCCTTTAAACCTACAAAAAGAACAAACAATATTAGTAGTAAAGCTCCTTCCATTGTCAAGGTATTATCCGCTTTAGTTCACCACAAGTTCGTGTTCCACAAGTGTTGTATAATTGGCTAGTAACCGTGGGATGTTAAGGTATGAGTAAGCTCTTGCCCGGAATGGATTCTTGTTTGAAGACTCAAAGAATTCTTGCCGGACTAGAGTCAAAAATCAGCAATTCGTTCAAACGAATAAAAGCACTCAAATAATCGTTGACACGAACAAACGGTTCAAGGAACTAGATGACAACCTAGTAGGAAAGTACTAGTTTGTTAATTAGTTCTAGGACCAAGTAAGGGAGACCAAGAATCAATAATTAGCAACCAAGACTATCCTAAGTTGAGCTTATAGCGACGTGGTAGCATGCAATGGTCCCACACGTTGTTCTACTCTCGGTTTTTTCTCTTTCTTTCTCCTTTTTTTTTTTGTTCGGTTTTGTGTTAAGATTCACACAACTTGTTATAGTTTGAAAAGTGTTTTGGTGGGAAAACTAAAAACTTGTAGTCTTTCACCCCTTTTCAATCTCAAGAAAGTGGGGTTTGGTAGACAAATCCCACAAAACAAGGCTCCTTGAATTAGGGAAAGTGATTGACAAGACTACAAAGTGATGGGTGCAAGTCTTTCACAACACTTTATAGCTTGTCTTCCACTTGATTACACAACAAGATGAACCATATGAACAAGTTCAAAAGATGAACACTTCCATAACTTCATCAACTTCTTTAGCACATAACATACAACCACCGATTTTCTTTTGGTTAGCAACAACATACAACTTTCGGCCACTTCAAGTCACTACACAATATTCAAGTTTTTTTTTTTTTTTTTCAAGCTCAACTTTCGGATCTAGACTCCTTAGTGTTGGTGAGAAAGAAACCAACACTAGAAACTCACTAAACAAGCAAAATAACACCTAGATCTAAACATATAACATCATTCTCGGTTTTCAACTTCTTGTGGGCAGATTTCAGAATTTTTTTTTTGTTTGTTGTTTAAGCCGAGAACTTGCCCAAGATGGGTTATGTTGGAACACAACCGGTCTTGCTTTGATACCAAATGATACAAGATCAAACCAACAACAACAAGAGCTTCAAGATGCCACGGATTTCAGTCCAATAACACAAGAACAACCAGTTTTTAGTTTCTGTTTTTCAGCAACAACAACACAAGAACAACCAGTTTTTGTTTCGGTTTTTCAGTCCAACAATACAAGAACAATAAGAAGGATAACAATGCTAGTGAATCGAAAAGAGCCCCACACGGCTTCACTAGACTTGAAGATAACAAAATCAGTAACAACAACAAGATAATGAAAGATAGATAACTTGACATAAAACATTCAAGAAAACTAAGAACCCTACTTCAAGAGAAGGACCCGAAATCTGCTGAATGTAAACACCAAGTTCTTACGAGGACCAAGAGGTACTTAACAACCTCAAAACCCTTGTTTCTAGCCAAAGATACAACCCAAGTATCCCTCTACTTGTGAGGAGATAGTGGCGGCTTCCTTTGAGAGGAAGAGAGAAGAAAAGTTTAGTGTTTTAGGTTTACAAATTCTGAATTCTGAAAACTAAGGAATAACTCTCTAACATGGTCTATTTATACTACAAACAAAAGGAGTAAAATGACCCATCCGCCCTTGCTTTCTTGTGCCATCCTTGGAGAGTAGTTTATTACACTTTAGGACCTCTCTTCACTCATAAAAACGTTTAGGTCCTTGGTCGGTCCAATCACCAACTCACACACGGCCAATGGCATGAACAAAGCTTGGAGTTTTTTTGTAATTCCCGAGCTTGGCTCCGTGTGAAAGGCCGTGTACCCGTGGAGGCTGCCCTATCCGTGTCAAAAACCGTGAGTCCTCACTCTTAAATGCTCCAAGCAATCTTCCATACGCGAGATTGCTTTAAGTTACGCTCAAAACGGGTCCTCCATGCATGTTCTTGTATTATCGAGGTGACCAATTCTTGAGCCTCTATGTGGGGGCCTCCAAAGATGTCATCGAAAGATAAGATGGCCATTTGTCCCGTATCAGAAGTGGTGAGCTTTTATTTTCTGGAAGGGTTATTATTTTGATGTCTGGTTTCACTTATGTCTTAGACTATTTCTATTAGATTCTTTTGGATATCGTTAGGGGAATGTCTTGACTTAGACTGGTTTTAGACTATTTTGAGGTTTTGCGGATTACTGTGGATTGGTTTTTGGTATTATGAATTTTAGCACATTCTTATTATTATATATTCTACCTTGTTATATGTTCAAAATTCATTCGTTACTAGCTGTATTATGTCTTATTTGACTAGGAAAAGGGGGTGGTCACCTGAAATACCCTGGGTTTTGGCCCTTTAAAAATTTTCAACTTTGAGCTTACTATCCTTGAAATGACTCACCATACGAGTCGATGATATGGGTAGGGGTCAGGTGATCCAAATCGAAAGGTGTCCAATGTTTGGTACTTAGGTTTCTATTATGGTTATGACTTGGTGGGTACATGTCATATGATTTAGTGAAGGGTCGTTAGGTTGGTCCTTTACTTAATCTAAAACTTAGTGACTTGACTTGGCTCTGAGTACGAGTGGCTCACTAAGAGTCATAAGTATAGGGTATAAGTGACATAGTCTAGTTATATGTTGTCCAGTGTCAACCTCTTTGTATTTTATCTTGGATACAACTGGACCATATAAGTCGTATGGTCTGGTCATGAGTTAGGCAAGTGAGTTGTATGTTGGACAGAATGTGGTGTCCAACTTTCTATTTTGGGTATCACTGGATGGTTTCAGTCGTATGATATGGTGACGAGTTAGAGGGTCAACTTGTACCTGCTTGCAAGATTTTTATAGTTTTAGTTGGGGGTATTCTGGATATTTCCCCTCTTATATAAAACAACTTTTGGGAATTTATTTTCCTATTATTCAAATCAAACACTCTCTAAACTCTCTCAAATCTCTCGTAAGCTCTTGGGTTAAGAAAAGGCTAGGGTTTCTTCAAAGGGATCAATTAAGGCTTTCAAGGGTGTTGTCTCTCCATATTTCTTTGTGTCTAAGGTATTTTACTCCTCCACCATTGTTAGTTCAACTAAAATCATGTTTTAATGAATGGTTTTCATGGCATTATTGGGGTATTGTTTTGGTTTTGAAATTTAATGTTGGGGGTTTTGGTTGTTCTTGGTTGGATAATGTTTTCCCATGTTTTACTTATGTTTTTTTTTCATGTTATAATTATGGTTTGAACATGGGTTGCATGGGAATGGTTAATTGATACTTGGTTTTGGTTTTGGAAATTGTATGCCCTCAACATGTTTGTTTCAATGCCAATAAGAATGATTTTGTCACATAGTTTGACTATTCATAAAACCTTTGCATTGCATAATATGGTAATGGAACCTAATATGGTTTGGTTAGTTTTAAATAGATTGGAAAGGCCTTGGTGGCCTTGTTATTGGTTTAATTAAAAACTTTTATGTCAACTTAGTTTAATGGTTTTGGTATGGCATAAAATAATAGACTTGCAAGATCTAATTTTGGTATGACGATACCAACAGTTAATGCCTAATAAAAGAATCCTTGGAAAATGGTTGGAATATGTAAATAGTTTTAAGATAGGCTTAAATGGGGTGGTGGTGGTGGTGGTGTAGCAATGCCGTGGAAGGTGGAGGTCCCAGGGGGGACCAAAATTGGAAAATCATGATTGCCAATGTTAGGTTTTGTCTTGGTGGCCATGTACACAATGTCATACTTTATATTTGGGGGATGTACTAGTCATCCCAAGTTATTTTCTATGGTCGTGCGGCTTCATGCACTTGGGGCCTTTCAGTAGGGGAAGCTGAATCCATATAGCCCGTGGGTGGTTTTAGGACTGCAAAGCTACACAACCTAGGTTAAGGTTTTAATTGCATGTTAAACCCGATTCCCTTTCTCGGCATGGTATATATGTATATATGTATTTAATTGCATATGGTTATTTACTTTGGTTTTGAATAATGACATTATTTTCTTCTTATTCTTGAGTACATGCTAGCGTTCATTCAGCTAATCGTCTTCGGGCGCTGTATCCCCACACAATGCAGAACCAATCATACTACTCCTGCTCAGTGACTTGGATTCGGGGACAACTTAAAGTCAGACTGAAGTGGTGACCTTCCATACTTCGTAAAACTCTATTTCATAATATGAACTTTCTTACATCATTTTTCTTTCTTGGACTTTGGTTTTGGCTATTGTTGGGGGCATGTCCTAACCAGATGTTCTTTGTTTTTGGATAAAGGCTTTATGGGATTACTATAGGGATGGGTGGTGTTGGTATTAGTGTGAGACTTTGTATTAGTATTGGCGTTGGGGTTGACATCAATTGTATGTGTGATTGAGGTTGTTCGATTTTGGTTATAGACTTTAATTACTATCTTTGTTTGATTGTTGTTCTATCTTATTATATGTTTGGAATTTATTCGACATAGGTTACAGGACAGTTATGGTTAGCTGTTATGGGTATTCTTTGATCCTGGTTGGACTTGAGACACCCGACACGACTAGGCCCTGGTTTGGGTCATGTTAGATTAGTATCAGAGCCCTAGGTATATGGTCAATTAGGTGGCAACAAAGCCATGTCAAGTAGAGTCTCTATTAAGGATGTGTAGCGTGCCACACTCATAAGTGAGAGACTACAAGGAATTTAGGAATGTAGTCTAAGGTCCTAGATTCTTCTCTAATTAATATTTGTTTGATTTTTAGATCATTCCTCCTCAACGATCTAAAGCTTAGAGAAACTTCTCCGCCCCAACTGAGGACAATGTTTATGGGACATACTCTACTTATGGAATTTAGACCTGGTCTAGGGGTCCAATTCCTAATTTTCTTAGTGTTCCATTGGTTCCCTCGAGTCCATCCTGAGCTCCTCAATCTGAAGTGACAAATGCTGAGTTTTGTTAGTCAATTCATATGTCGGCACAGTTGGTAGCTTCTCAGTCTAAGTGTGATATTTCTGTTACTCCATCTTCTAAGGCCATAAAGGTTGGCTAGTTCATGAGGTTGAATCCTCTAAATTTTATGGGTGTTAAGGTTGAGAAGTATTCTTTAGTTTTTTTGGATGAAATGTAAAAGATGTTCTATATTATGCATGACACTAGTGTGTTGGGCATGGAGTTTGTTGCCTACTAGCTGAAAGATGTGGCATACCAATGGTACGAGGAATGGGATCTACCAAGGGGTTATGATGTTGAGTCATCTCTGTGGGAGGATTTTTCTAATGCTCTCCTGCACCTCTTCTTTTCTCAAGAGATGAGGAAAGCAAAAGCAAAAAAGTTTGTAAATTTGAAACAAGGTAAGATGTCAGTCAAGGAATATGCCTTGAGGTTTCACCAGTTATCATGGTATGCTTCAAAGTTGGTTTCTAGCATAAGGGCGATGAGCAAGTTTTCTTTTAGTTTATCCAGAGATTGGATCTTAGAGAGTAAGACTGCCTTGTTAAACAATGACATGTATATCTTTAGGTTGGTGGTATACATGAAACATGTAGAGAGAAAAAATAGAAGCAGGTTGAGATAGTAGTGACACAGGTAAATCCTGAGTAGGGTGGTGGCCAGCAGCAGAGTGGACAGTGTGGTAGTAAATAGTTCAAGAAGAAGTAGGAAAATTCTGAGTCTTACTTAACAGCTAGTGCTCCCTACCCAAAGTCGTCGGGTGACAGGCATTTCCAAGGTGATAACAACTATAAGGCACAGGGCGCCCAATCTCAGGCCAGTGGGGCTTAGTCAGCTCCATCATATCCTCTCTGCCAATTTTATGGTAGATTACATTGGGGTTACTACGAAGAAAAAAAGGGATAAGTGCTTTAACCGTGGTCAGCCAGGGCACATGATTAAGAACTATCCATTGGCAAATGTTGCTTTAGGGGAGAACAAAGTTCTAGTTGCCTCTTCATTAGCTCTGATACCAACAAGGGAACTATCTGGCTCCAACACTAGTCGAAACTGTCTCTATGATCTCACTAGCCAATAGGAGTTTGAGGCATTGCCTGATGTCCTGACTGGTAAGTTAAAACTCTTTTCTTGTGATGTGTATTATTTACTTGATCCGGGGTCCACTCACTCTTATGTGACTCCATTTATAGCTGTGCATTTTGATTTTGGTACCAAGGTTATTTTGGACTCTTTTTTTGTTTCTAGCTCGGTAGGTTACTCTATGATTGATAAAAGAGTCTATAATGGTGTGTGGTATTTGTTGGTAGTAAAGAATCTATGGTGGATCTATTTAAATTAGATATGGTTGATTTTAATGTTATATTGGGGATGGATTGGTTGCACTTGTGCTATACATCTCTTGATACGGTTATGACTACCCCTACGTGTACACGGCCTTTCACACGAAGCCAAGCGCGGGAGTTACAAACACTCCAAGCCTTGTTCATGCAAATGGCCGTGTGTGAATTGTTGGCCGAACCAACCAAGGGTCTCAACGTCCTTATGTGTGAGGAGGGGGCCTAAAGTGTAATAACTTAAGTCTTCAAGGAGGCCACAACAAAGGAAGGGTGTCTTGGTCTTTTGCTTATTTTTGTTGTAGTATAAATAGAAGGAGTTAGTGAGATATCCACTAGTTTATTTTGAATGCTGAAATTGTAACCAAAAACACCAAAATATCTTCCATTTTCTTCTCCAAGAAACCGGATCTAGATCTCACAAGGAGAGGAATCCTTGTGTTGTCTCTTTGGCTAGAAACAAAGGTTTTAAGGTAGTTGAGTGCCTTTTGGTCTTTGTAAGAGCTTGGTGTTAATATTCATTAGGCTTAGGGTCCTCTCATCTTGTTAGGGTTCTTAGTTTCTTGAATATTGTATGTCAAGTTGTTTATCTTCATTATCTTGTTGTTGTTGTTGTGTTGCTTATCTTTCTTATCTTGAAGTCTAGGGGAGCCGTGTGGGGCTTGTTTCGATCCCCTAGCATTATTGTGTTCTTGTTGTTCTCGGATTGTGCCTAAAAACCGAAGACTATCTCTTGTGTTGTATTCTAAAAACCAAGACTTAAAACTTGTTGTTGTTGTGTTGTTGAGTTGGAATCCGAAACTCTAGTTGTTGTGGTTGGATCTTGCATCATCTCTAGACTGTCGGACTTGTAAGATTGTCTTTAAATTCCATAATGATCTAGTCATTGAGTGGGAGTGTAATTCCCTAGCTCCTAAGTGGAAGTTCATATCGTATCTTAAAGCTCGGAGATTAATCTCTAAGGGGTGTCTCTAGCTTCTTGTTTGTGTTAAAGATTCTAAGTCAAAGGGTCCTTCTTTGCATTCTATCTCAGTGGTGAATGAATTTCCTAAGATATTCTTTGATGACCTTCCTGGTGTTCCTCCTGATAAAGAAATTGAGTTTGGGATTAATCTCATTCCGGACACTCGTCCAATTTCTATTCCCCCATTTAGGATAGTCCAGCTAAGTTGAAAGATCTTAAGGAGCAACTAAATGATCTTTTAGATATAGGTTTCGTCTATCCTAGTATGTCCCCGTGAGGTGCATCAGTGTTGTTCGTGTGTAAGAAGGATGGCTCCCTTCGGATCTGTATTAATTATCGACAGTTAAATAAGGTGACCATAAAGAATAAGTACCCTCTTCCAAGGATAGATGATTTGTTTGATCAGTTGTAGGATGTTAGGTTTTCTCCAAACTTGATCTTCAATCCAGGTATCATCAGTTAAAGATTAGGGAGAAAGATATCCCTAAGACTGCCTTTCGCACCCGATATGGGCATTTTGAGTTTCTGGTTATGTCTTTTGGGTTGACCAATGCCCCAATGATATTCATGGATTTGATGAATAAATTCTTTGATTAATTTCTAGACTTGTTTATTATTGTGTTTATAGATGATATTTTGGTGTATGATAAGAGTGAGGTGGATCATGTCGATCACTTTCTTGTGGTGTTGCAGTCCTTGAAAGAGAAGCAATTATATACCAAGATTTCAAAATATGAATTCTGGTTGAACGCTGTTACCTTTTTAGGTCATGTTATTTCTAGTGAAAGGATTATGGTAGATCCACAAAAAGTTGTTGTGGTTAGAAAGTGTCCTGGACATACGACTCCAACCGATATTCGGAGCTTCTTGGGTTTAGCTGGTTACTACAGGAGGTTTGTAGAGAGTTTTTCTTCTATATATGCCCCGTTGACAAGTTGACTCAGAAGAAGGTGAAGTTTTTATGGTCTGATGCTTTTGAGTGTAGTTTTGAGAAGCTAAAGGATAAGCTAACTTTGGCTCCAATTTTGACCTTATCGGAAGGCATAAATGGGTTTGTGGTATACTGTGATGCATCTCGTATGGGACTTGGGTGCATTTTGATGTAGCACGGTAAGGTGATAGCTTATGCCTCTAGGTAGTTGAAGGTACATGAGAAAAATTATCCAACTCATGATTTGGAATTGTTAGTTGTGGTGTTCGCGTTAAAATCTAGCATCACTATTTATATAGAGTGCATGTGGATATCTTTTCTAATCATAAGAGCCTGCAATATATGTTTACTTAGAAAGAGCTTACCCTCAGGCAAAGAAGATATCTTGAGCTGCTCAAAGATTATTGCATGAGTCTTTACTACCATCCAGGTAAAGCTAATGTGGTTGTTGATGCTTTTAGCAGGTTATCCATAGAAAGTGTAGCTCATGTGGATAAAGAGAAGAAGGAGTTAGTGAAGGACATTCACCGTTTGGCTAACCTTGGGTCGTCTCTTCGACTCTGAGTATGGTGCTGTATTTGTATAGAAGGTGGAGCCGTCGTCTCTTGGTACTAAAATCAAGAAAAAGTAGATATTAGATCCTATCTTGATAAGGATCAAGGGTAATGTAGGTGGGTAGAAGGTAATGGCCTTCAAGATTAGTAGTGATGGTACCTTGCAGTACAAAAGGAGGTTATGTGTTCCTAATGTCGATGGTTTGTGAGAGAGGATCTTGGCTAAGGCGCATTGGTCATGCTATGTTGTTTATTTTGATTTGACAAATATGTATTATGACCTTAAGGAGATGTATTGGTGGAATAATATGAAGCGGGATATGGCTGATTTTGTGGCTAGGTGCATGGTGTCAACGAGTGAAAGTTGAGCACATGAGGCCAGAAGATTGTACCAAGAAATTGAGTTACCTGTATGGAAGTGGAAAGTGATCAACATAGATTTAGTTATCAGTCTTCCTCGATCTCAAAATCAATTGGATTCAGTTTGGGTCATCGTGGATAGGATTATAAAGTCTGCTCACTTTTTGTCAGTGAGGACAACCTTCAAATCATGTTACACAATTTTCATATCACTTTATCGATTGTTTTAGAAAGGTTTAGGGACCAAGGTGAGTCTTAGTACTGCTTTTCACCCACAGTCAAATGGGTAAGTGGAAAGATCTACTTAGACATTAGAGGATTTGCTTTGTACTTGCGTGATTGACTACGGTGATAGTTGGGTGGAGCATTTGCCTCTTATAGAGTTTGCCTATAACAATAGATACCACTCTAGAATTGGGATGACTCCGTTTGAAGCTTTGAGGTATAAGTATTTTATTGGGTAGTTTGAGGTTAGTGAGGCAGAGATATTTGGCTCGAATTCGGTTCACCAAGACATGGAGAAGGTGAAGGTGATTTGGGATAGGATTAAGGCTTACCAAAATAGCAAAAAGTCCTATACAGTTGTGTGGTGGAGGAAGTTAGAGTTTGAGGTTGGGGATAACGTGTTTTTGAAGGTGCCTCCCATAAAGGGAGTAATGCAATTTGGGTAGAAGGGGAAGCTTAGTTCCTGGTATGTTTTCCTGTACTTGGTTTTGAGGAGGGTTAGTAATGTTGTGTATAAGTTGGATTTGCCTTTTAGTTTGAGCTCTATTCACCCGATGTTCCATGTTTCTATGTTGAGAAAGTGTATGGGTAATTCATCGCGAATTATGCCTATCAAGGATATTGGTATTTTGAGTTCTCTATCTTATGAGGAGATCCTGGTTGAGATCTTAAGACTGGCAAATTCGTTGGTTATAGACCAAGGAGGTGGCCTCGGTAAAGGTTTTATAAATGAACCACAAGGTTGAAGAGGCTACTTGGGAAGATGAAGAGGACATAAATTCCAAGTATCTGTTCCTACTTTTTTCTTTAAAAATTCATGCAGAGGTATGTGTTCTTCATTACATCTTTGTTTTCTAACTTATTTAAATAAAAGATTGATTTCCTTGCATCTTTGTTTTCTAACTTAGTTAAAGGTCAGAGTGGAGGTGTTCAGTTATAAATCGTGCTTGTACATCCTTGCTCCATCATTTGAGGATGAATGATCCAAGTGGGGGAGAATTAAAACACCTTGGGTTTTGGACCTTAAAAATTTCCTGAGCTTTGAGCTCACTGTCCTTGAAATGACTCACCGTATGATTTGTATGATGTGGGTACAAGTAGGTGAACTAACTCATAAGGTGTCTAGTATTTGGTTCTTAGGTTTCTATTATGGTTATGACTTGGTGGGTATGGGTCATAGGGTTTGGTGTCGATTTATTGGGTTGGTTTTCCACTTAATCTAAAACTTAGTGACTTGACTTTGATCTGAGTACGAGTGGCTCACTAAGAGTCTTGAGGATAGGGTACGAGTGGTATAGTCTAGTCGTATGTTGTCTAGTGTCAACCTCTTTGTATTCTGTCTTGGGTACGACTTGTATAGTCTGGTTATGTGTTGGGCAATTGAGTCGCATGTTGGATAGAATGTGGAGTCCAACTTTCTATTCTAGGTACGACTTGATGATACCAGTAGTATGATGTGGTGATGAGTTGGTGGGTCAATTTGTACCCATCTATGGGATTTTTACAATTTAAGTTGGGGGTATTCTGAGCATTTCCCCTATAACTTCTTTTAACCCCAGGATATAAAACACCTTTTGGGACATCATTAACCTATTATTCTAAATCAAACACTCTTTAAACTCTCTCAAATCACTCTCAAGCTCTTGGGTTAAGAAAAGGCTAGGGTTTCTTCAAGGGGACCAATTATGGCTTTTAAGGGTGGTGTCTCTTTGTCTTCCTTTGTGTCTAAGGCATGTTACTCATCTCTCATTGTTAGTTCAACTAAAAGCTTGTTTTAATGAATGCTTTTCATGGCATTATTGTGGTATTGTTTTGATTTTGAAATTATATATTGGGAGTTTTGGTTGTTCTTGGTTGGATAATGTTTTCCCATGTTTTACTAATGTTTTTTTCTCATGTTATAACTATGGTTTGAACATATGGTTTCATGGTAATGGTCAATTGATAATTGGTTTTTGTTTTGGAAATTATATGCCCTCAACATTTTTGTTTTAATGCCAATGATAATGATTTTGTCACATAGTTTGACTATACTTAAAACCTTTGTATCTTATAATATGGTAATGGAACCTAACTTGGTTTGGTTGGTTTTAAATGGATTGGAAAGGCCTTGGTGTCCATGGTATTGGTTTAATTGAAAACTTTAGAGTCAACTTGGTTTAATGGTTTTGGTATGGCATAAAAGGATAGACTTGCAAGCTCTAATTTTGGTATAATGATACCAACGGTTAATGCCAAATAATAGACTTCTTGGAAAGTGGTTGGAATGTGTAAATGGTTTTACTATGGGCTTAAAGGGTGTGTGTGTGTAGAAAAGCCATGGAAGGAAAAGGTACCGGGGAGATCAAAACTAGAAATTCATATTTGCTGATGTGAGGTTTGGTCTTGGTGACTGTGTGCACGATATTACACTTTATATTCAAGGAATGTGCTAGTCATCCCAGGTTATTTTCTCTAGTCGTGCGGCTTCACGCATTGGGCACCTTTCAGTAGGGGGAGCTGAACCCATTTAGCCTATGGGTGGTTTTAGGATGAGAAAGCTACACAACCATGGCAAATATTTTAATTTCATTCTAAGCTCGGTTCCCTTTCTCAACATGGTATATATGTATATATGCATGTAATTGTATATGGTTATTTATTTGGTTTTGAATAATGTCATTATTTTCTCCTTATTCTGAGTACATTCTAGCATTCATTCCACTAACTATCTTCGGGAGCTGTATCCCCATGCAATTCAGGAACCAACTATACTCCTCCTCCTGCTCAGTGACTTGAATTCAGGGACAACTTAGAGTCTGATTGAAGTGGTAAGCTTTCATACTCCAAAAGACTCCATTTCATGATATGGCTTCTTTACATTATTTTTGTGTCTTGGACTTTATTTTGGATATGGTCGAGGGCATATACCGACCAGATGTTCTTTGTTTTTGATTAGAGGCTTTGTGGTAATACTATAGGGACAGGTGGTTCGGTATTGGTGTCAGCCTTATTATTGGTATTGGGCATTAGATAAGGAATGAGGAGTTTGTGAATTTGAAATAGGGCAATATGAATGTGAAAGAGTATGCCCTAAAATTTCATCAATTGTCTCGTTATGCTTCTGAGCTAGTGTCTATCATGAGTGCTAGGATGAGGAAGTTTTCTTTGGGCTTATCTTAGGACTTGGTGTTAAGAGTGCAAGGATGCAATGCTAAATAATGACATAGATATATCTAGGCTGGTGGTGTAATGCAATAAGTGAAGGATGAGAAAAAGAGCAAACTAAAATAGGAGAGAGGCAGAGTAAGAAGTTTAGGTATTTAGAGTAGGGTGAAGGCTAGCAAAATAGTGGTAGAGATGGCAGGTAGTGGTCTAAGAAGAAGTGGGGAAATTTTGGTTCTTATTTTAAGGATAGTGATCCATATCCAAAGCCATCTGGTGATCATAGCTTTGAGACTAACAGTGGGTTCAAGGCACAAAGTGCCCAATCTCATGCCAGCGGATCTCAATCCACTTCATCATATCCTCCTTGTAGATTTTGTGGACAGGTGCATAATGGAGTGTATGATGAGGGAAGGAATCAGTGTTTTAGGCATAGTCAACTTGGTTACATACAACGGGAGTGTCCTTCAGCTAGTGTTGCTATGAGAGCAAATAAGGTCTCGATTATTACTTCTTTAGCTTCTGTACCAAAGGTTGCTATCTCTTTCTCTGGAACTGCTTAGAACTATATTTACGCTCTTTCTACCCATTAGGAATTTGAGGCATCTCCTGATGTTTTTACCAGTAAGTTATAACTCTTCTCCCATGACATGTGTTGATTAGTTGATCTGGGGTATACTCTTTCTTATGTGACCCCTTATGTGACTATTCATTTTGATTTCAGTCTTGAGTGTATTTTTTAACCTCTTTTCTATGTCTACCTTGGTGGGTGACTCTATTGTGGCAAGAAAAGTCTATAGGGGTTATGTGGCATCTATCTGTGGTAGGGAGATGTCGATGGATCTGATAGAGCTGGATATGTTAGACGTTGATGTTATTTTAGGGATAGATTGGCTCCATTCATGCTATGCCTCTCTTAAATGTAGGACCTAATGGGTCAGTTTCTAATTCCCGAATGAACCAATGATTGAGTGCAAAGGTAGTTCCCTAGTACCTAAGGGAAGCTTTATTTAATATCTTAGAGCCCGAAAATAATTTCCAAGGGGCATCTATATCATCTTGTTTGGGTTAAGGATTCAAATTCTAAAGGACCTTCTTTGCATTCTATCCCTATAGTCAATGAGTTTTTAGAAGTATTTCTTGATGATCTTCCTGGTATCCCTCCCGATCAGGAGATAGACTTTAGGATTGATCTTGTATCAGATACTCGTCCTATCTCTATCCCTCACTATATAATGGCTTGGCCGAGTTGAAAAGTCTTAAAAAGTAGTTAAAAGATCTTCTTAATAAGGGTTTTATCCATCCCAGTGTCTCTCCATGGGGTGCTCCTGTAGTATTCTTGTGTAAGAAGGATGGTTCCTTGACTATCGATAAGTAAATAAAGTTATGGTGAAGAATAAGTATCCTTTTCCTATAATTGATGACCTGTTTGACCAATCTTAGGGTGCTAAGTACTTTTCTAAGATTGAACTTCAGTTGGGTTATCATTAGTTGAAAATTAAGGTTATGGATATTCCTAAGACTTTTTTTAGACCTAATATGACCACTATGAGTTCTTGGTCATGTCTATTAGGTTAAATAATGCTCCAACAACGTTCATGGATCTTATGAAGCAAGTATTTCATCAGTTTTTAGACTTATTAATCATTGTATTTATTGATGACATTTTGGTATACTCCAAGAGTGAGGAGGATCATACCAACCACCTCTATATAGAGTTGCAGACTCTTAAGGATCATCATTTGTATGCTAAGTTCTTGAGGTGTGAGTTTTGGGTGAATGCTATTACTTTTCTAGGTCATGTTGTTTCTAGTGAGGGGATCATAGTGGATCCACAAAAAGTTGAGATAGTTAAGAAGTAGCCTAGACCCATGAATCCAACCAATACTCAAAGCTTTTTGGGTTTAGCAGTTTATTATTGGTGATTTGTGGAGAGTTTTTCTTTGATTGCTTCCCTATTAAATAAGTTGACTCATAAGAAGGTGAAGTTTCTGTGGTTAGATGCTTGTAAGGGTAGCTTCAATAAGTTGAAGATTAAATTGACTTCAACTTTGATTTTGACCCTACTCGAGGGTACTAATGGTTTCATTATTTATTATGATACATATCGTGTGGGACTGGGTTGTGTTTTGATGCAACATGGCAGGGTGGTGGCATGTGCTTCTAGGTAGTTTAAGGTGCATGAGAAGAACTATCCGACTCATGATTTGGAATTGTAAGCTATGGTTTTTGCTTTTAAGATTTGGTGCCATTACTTGTATGGAGTTCATGTCGACATATATTCAGAGCATAAGAGCTTACAATACGTGTTCACCCAAAATGAGTTGAATCTCAGGCAAAGGAGATGGCTTGAGTTACTCAATGATTACGTCATGTGTTTCCATTATCATCCTGGTAAAGCTAATACGGTTGCTTATGCTCTTAGCTGGTTGTCTATGGATAGCTTATCACATGTGGAGGAAGAAAAGTGAGGGTTGGTAATGGATATTCACTATTTGGATAATCTTAGCGTTCGTTTCTTAGACATTGAGGATGTAGGTATAATCGTTCAAAAGGTGCTGAAGTCATCTTTGGGTGCTGAGGTGAAGGATATATAGGTTTTAGATCCTATTTTGATGTAAATCAAGGATGCTATTGGTTGCCAGAAGGTGATGACTTTTGAGATTGGTGGTAATGGTATCTTGAGGTACCAAGGTAGATTGTGTGTTCCTGATGTTGATTGGCTATAAGGGAGAATATTAACTGAGGCTCATGAGTCTAGCTACATGGTTTATCCTGGTTCGATGAAGACGCACCATGATTTGAAAAAGATCTATTGGTGGAATAACATAAAGAGGGATGTGGCCAATTTTATGGCCAAGTGTAGGTTTGGTCGCAACTGAAATTTAAAAACTTGAGTCCTGATGGTCTATCTCAAGAGATTGAGTTGCCCGTATGGAAGTGGAAAGTGATTAATATAGACTTTGTTACTGGTCTTCCGCTGTCTCGAAGTTAGTTTGATTTGATTTGGTTATCGTGCATAGGATAACTAAGTCCGCTCTTCTTGCCAGTGAGGACTAATTATTCTGTGGAGGATTATGATAAGTTTTTTATTCTGGAGATCGTAAAGTTGCATGGTGATCCTATGTCTATTATATCTGATCAAGGTATGCAGTTCTCGTCGCACTTTTGATGTTCTTTTTAGAGAGGTTTGGGGACTAAGGTGAACCTTAGCACTACTGTCCGCCCTCAGACGAATGGATAAGCGGAGAAGGCTATTCAAACTTTGGAAGATATCCCAAGGGCATGTGTGATTGATTTTGGTGGTAGTTGAGTGGATCATTTGCCTCTCATAAAGTTTGCAAATAATAACAACTACCACTTGAGTATTCAGATGGCCCCGTTTGAGGCTTTGTGTGGTAGGAGGTATAGGTTTACTGTTGGGTGGTTATAAGTTAGTAAGACTCAATTATTTGGCCTTAATTTGGTTCTCTAAGCTACGGAAAAGGTGAAGGTGATTCAGAATAGGCTTAAGACTGCCTAAAGTTACCAAAAGTCCTATGTAGTGTGAGGCGTAGAGAGTTAGAGTTTGACATTGGCAATTGGGTATTCTTTAAGGTGTCTCACCTAAAAGCAGTGATAAGGTTTGGAAAATAGGAGAAGCTCAATCCTCATTATGTTGGCTCATACTTAATTTTATGGAGAGTGAGTAATATGGTGTATGAGTTGGAGTTTCCTTTGAGTTTGGTTTCTATCCATCCGGTGTTTCATGTTTCGATGTTAAAGAAGTACGTAGGTGATCCTTCCTTGGTTATCCCGTTGGAGAGTGTGGGTATTTTGGATTCCTTGTTTTATGAGGAAGTAACGGTTGAGATTTTAGATATGCAAGTCTGTAGTTTAAGGACTATGGATGTGGCTTCGGTGAAGGTTTTATAGAGGAATCCAAAGGTTGAAGAAGCTACTAGGGAAGATGAAGAGGACATTAGGTCTAAATATCCATTCCTGTTTCCCGCTTTGGAAAATCGTGTTTAAGGTATGTGTATTCCTTAATATCATTGTTTTCTGTCTTTGTTTAAGGAAAGTGTGCTTGTGTTTTGTGTTAAATCGTGCTAATAGATGCCTTGTCTTATCATTCAGGGAAGAATGATCCTAGGGGGGAGGGCGGAGAATGTGACACCCCAAAAATTTGGGCCCTTCAAAATTTTTGAGTTGAGATTATTGCCCAACCTATGACTTACCTAATAAGTCGTAAGGTGTCACTATGATACAAGATCAAAACCACAACAACAAGATCTCGGAACAACACAAGAACAACAACTTTCTGTTTCGGTTTTCAGCAAGAAACCGAGAGCCACAAAACTGTTTTTCAGTTTCTGTTTTCAGATTTCAGCATGAAACAACAAACTGTTTTTGTATTTTGCTTTCAGTTTTTCAGCAACAATGACAAGAACAACAAGATGGATACAAATGCTAGTGAATCGAAAGAGCCACACCCGGCTTCACTAGACTTTCAAGACAACAAGATGAACAACAAGAATGACAAGTTTCTGTTTTCAGATTCCACAACAACAACCCGAGAAGAACAAACTGTTTTGGTGTTAATTTTCTGTTTTTCCAGCAAGATGAACAATACAACAAGATAAAATAAAGATAGATAACTTGACATACAATATTCAAGAAACTAAGAACCCTAACAACATGAAAGGACCCTAAGCCTAATGAATATTAACACCAAGTTCTTACAAAGACCAAGAGGCACTCACAACCTCAAAACCTTTGTTTCTAGCCAAGAAAGACAACACAAGGATTCCTCTACTTGTGAGATCTAGGGACGGCTCCTCTTGAAGAAGAAGAGAGTGAAATGTTATCTTTAGGGTTGTGATTTTCGGAATTCAACATAAACTAATGAATAACTCTCTAACATGGCCTATTTATACTACAAACAAAAGGGCTAAAAGGCCCATCCGCCCCTTGCCTATTGGGCCAGCTTTGGAGACTAGTTTATGGCCCATTAAGACCCCTTCTTCACACATTAAAAGGCCCATCCGCCCCTTGCCTTTTGGTCCAGCCTTGGAGACTAGTTTAAGGCCCAAAACCGTGAGTCCTCACTCTTAAATGCTCCAAGCACTCTTCCATACGCGAGATGGCTTTGAGTTACTCTCAAAACGGGTCTTCCATGCATGTTCTTGTATCATCGAGGTGACCAATTCTTGAGCCTCTATGTGTTGGCCTCCAAAGATGTCACCGAAAGATAAGATGGCCATTTGTCCCGTATCATCCTCCCCTTCTTGAAAAGGATTCGACCTCGAATCCAAACCTTGCAAAATCAAAACAAAAGAAAAAAAAAACAAGTACACATCCTCATGACATGAGGGTTAGGGTTAGTGCAACAAAATCAATCTAACGAATAACATCATCATGCCAAGGTTGCACATATTTGCAATATAACCAAGAATCCTTTGGGTTGATCGTGAAAAGCTTAGTACAAATGTCACAAAGGAAGTGGCTATGATGAACATCAATAAATAATGAGCATGGACCGAGACAACTCCTACCATGCCCTAAGATGGTACCGGGATCAAATGGGAGAAGTAGCCATGGACATGGGTTTCGGCCAAGCTCGCTTTTCCCTAAGGTGTCGTCCTCAAAATTAGGCATACCCCCTAGCCCATTAGGGGAAATGTCATGAGCACTCAGAGGGTAGAGAAAGGTGTCACACAAGCTAACTTCAGCTATGGTGTCCTTATGCATGTACTCACTAGCTTCAAGTCCATCACCACTAGTATGCTCAACATAGGAAACACATAAAGAAGAAGTAGATGGAATTTCTAAGCATGCACCACCTTTTATTTCAAGAAAATAATCCCCACATAGATATAAATCACCATGGGCAGCAAAGGAATCATTCACAAAAATATTTTTACAAGAATAATCATATTTCGGGTTTCCCAAGTAAAGCAAATCATGGTCATCTTTACCCGATCGACTATTCCTTTTCAAGACTACACATCCCCTACCCTTAAGAGTACTTTCATCTTCCAAGAAGAGATTTCCATCTTTAGGAGAAATGTTGTCACACCATAGTGGGTTAGCATATAGGCTATAGCTTCCAAGGCAAGCTATACCATCGTATTCACCACTAGGTTCACTAGGAATGTTTAAATCATCTTCAAACAAGACATTGTACCTAAAAAGAGTGTGATCTACCTCACGGACAGATTTGGAACAAGCAAGTTCCTCACTCTCTAAATGATCAATATCAAGTTTCAAGGATGTTTCAAACACAATGTTACCCCAAGAAGAGCTCTCGGGTGCATTCTCACTTCGATCAACATTTTCCACATCATCATTCACTTGAGGTTCGTTAATTACATCAAACACATCCTCAAGTGGTGGATAACTTTCACGCATAAGTTGCTCAATACAAATTTCAGAAGATAATGTATTCTCATTCAACATAATGGTTTCAACACTAGGTGGACATGGATCGATCTTACAAGAAGAGTCTATCCGGTCATCAATAGGATCAACTAGTGTATCCACACTCACAACATGTACATCATCATCAAGTGGCAAGGAAATAATACACTCACACATAGGCAAGCTACAACTCACACTCAAGGGGCTACTAGCCACACAATTATCATTCACATGTACAAAAGTGTAAGAGCTTGCCATTTTACCTTGAAGTCCTTGAGTAGATTCTTCTTTGTCATGGTGTGAAGGTCCTCCAAAAGTTTGGGCAGCAACTTCCTTTCGGCATTGTTCTTCTTCGCTTTCCATGTTGCTACCTACACAAATGTCCTTAGAAATGGAAGGACAAACAATGTTAGCATGGTTTGGTGGTAATCCCCTTACTTGGCTCCACACAACCTCTCCTTTTTCCACTCTCGGATTACCACCTTTCACTCCCTTACTCCTCTCAATCTTTTGTCTCTCATAATAATTCGGATTGGAGTAGGTAGGAACTTCTTTTTGCGGCCCGGGCAGAATGTAAGTCTCGAGGCAATTTCCCCATCGGTCTCTCACAATATTAGGCCAATTTTGCACATTTGGAACCTTATGTTGTGCAAACCAATCGGCGCCTAGACTCACATGACCATAGGTTATGGGAAAAACATCACACCACACCTCCTCATGGTAATTAAATTGGGAGAAGACAACCTTTACCCTCTCGGTAACCTTAAACCTGTCCAAGAAGTATGGAACAAGTAAAGGCTCACAAAATAACCCCAAGTAATCAACCATGGACGGAACAATGTAGTTTCTATAGTACTTATCGTCTAACACAACGAGGCAGCCCGGTATCCCACAAATGGTCACCTTTCCGGAGTGTACACTCCTTCTCGGATCAACATTGTAAGGCACATGAGTACCCCTCGATTTCGGAGATGTCGATCCTCTTCTTCCCATTGGACAACCTACACTATAGCTAGTATAACCATTCACACCATATCGACCTTGATAAGAAGTACTACAAGGTGGAGAATATGAATCTTCACACTCCTCACGTGTACTCTCATCATAACTCTCATAAGGTTTGCAAATGAAAGGGTTATACCTAACACCAAATCTAGGTTCGGAGTGGAGAGTGCAAGACTCCTCACATGTCCCAACTTCGTCATAAGATCCATCACGAGGTACTACATCATCTCCAAAGTCACCATAAGCACTAGGCACTTCATTCACCTCATTTTCTCCCTCACAATAGTAATTTTCAAATCTGCCTATGTTTTCACCATGGCCATTTTCATAGCCTCCGCAATCTCCCTCGACGTCGTAGCCATAAAAACCCTCACTACAATCATGGCTTCCCGTATTGTAGTCACAATAATCCCCGGCTATCAAAGTCATTTTCCTCTTATATCACCCTTTAGACCTACAAAAATAAATAAACAATATTAGTAGTAACGCTCCTTCCATTGTCAAGGTATTAGCCGCTTTAGTTCACCACAAGTTCGTGTTCCACAAGTGTTGTATAATCGGCTAGTAACCGTGAGATGTTAAGGTAGGAGTAAGCTCTTGTCCGGAATGGATTCTTGTTTGAAGACTCAAAGAATACTTGCCGGACTAGAGTCAAAAATCAGCAACTCATTCAAACGAACAAAAGCACACAAATAATCGTTGACACGAATAGACGGCTCAAGGAACTAGTTGACAACCTAGTGGAAAAATACTAGTTTGTTAATTAGTTCTAAGTCCAAATAAGGGAAACCAAGAATCAACAATTAGCAACAAAGAATATATCCTAAGTTGAGCTTATAGTGACGTGGCATCAAGCAATGGCCCCCACACGTTCTTCTTCTCTTCGGATTTATATATATATTTTTTTTTTTTTGTCTTGATTTAATATTCACACAACTTGTGCTAATTTGAAAAGTGTTTTTGGTGGGAAAAACGAAAATTTGAAGTCTTAACTCTTTTTCAAACTCAAGACAAGTGGGTTTGGTTGACAATTTCCACAAAACAAGGTTCCTTGATTTAGGGGAAGTGATTGACAATGCTACAAAGTGATGGGTGCAAGTCTTTCACAATCAACTTTATAATTTCACCACTTGAACACACAACAAGATGAATATTTCAACAAGATGAACAAGATGATAAGTTCAAGATGAACACTCCACAAACTTCAGCACTTCTTTAGCACAAGCACACAACCACCGATTTTTCTTTGATCAACAACAACATTCACTTTCGGCCACTTCAAGTCTTAACACAATATTTCAATTTTCCAAGCTCAACTTTCGGATCTAGACACCTTAATGTTGGTGAGAAAGAAACCAACACAAGAAACTCACTAAACAAACAAAATAACACTTAGATCTAAGTATACAACACTATTCTCGGATTCAACTTTCTAGTGGACAGATTTTTCAGAAAGTTGTCTTGGTGTAGTTTGGTTTTGGCCGAGAACTACTAGCCCAAGATGGGTTATGTTGGAACACAACCGGTCTTGCTTTGATACCAAATGATACAAGATCAAAACCACAACAACAAGATCTCGGAACAACACAAGAACAACAACTTTCTGTTTCGGTTTTCAGCAAGAAACCGAGAGCCACAAAACTGTTTTTCAGTTTCTGTTTTCAGATTTCAGCATGAAACAACAAACTGTTTTTGTATTTTGCTTTCAGTTTTTCAGCAACAATGACAAGAACAACAAGATGGATACAAATGCTAGTGAATCGAAAGAGCCACACCCGGCTTCACTAGACTTTCAAGACAACAAGATGAACAACAAGAATGACAAGTTTCTGTTTTCAGATTCCACAACAACAACCCGAGAAGAACAAACTGTTTTGGTGTTAATTTTCTGTTTTTCCAGCAAGATGAACAATACAACAAGATAAAATAAAGATAGATAACTTGACATACAATATTCAAGAAACTAAGAACCCTAACAACATGAAAGGACCCTAAGCCTAATGAATATTAACACCAAGTTCTTACAAAGACCAAGAGGCACTCACAATCTCAAAACCTTTGTTTCTAGCCAAGAAAGACAACACAAGGATTCCTCTACTTGTGAGATCTAGGGACGGCTCCTCTTGAAGAAGAAGAGAGTGAAATGTTATCTTTAGGGTTGTGATTTTCGGAATTCAACATAAACTAATGAATAACTCTCTAACATGGCCTATTTATACTACAAACAAAAGGGCTAAAAGGCCCATCCGCCCCTTGCCTATTGGGCCAGCTTTGGAGACTAGTTTATGGCCCATTAAGACCCCTTCTTCACACATTAAAAGGCCCATCCGCCCCTTGCCTTTTGGGCCAGCCTTGGAGACTAGTTTAAGGCCCAAAACCGTGAGTCCTCACTCTTAAATGCTCCAAGCACTCTTCCATACGCGAGATGGCTTTGAGTTACTCTCAAAACGGGTCTTCCATGCATGTTCTTGTATCATCGAGGTGACCAATTCTTGAGCCTCTATGTGTTGGCCTCCAAAGATGTCACCGAAAGATAAGATGGCCATTTGTCCCGTATCACACTATGAGTTGTTGGACCCCAATCGTAAGGAGAGAAGTGAGGTTGCTGAGGATTTTTATTTTGAGTACAACTATACTTAATGAATTATCAAGACTCTATACGAGTCGTATGGTACGAGTTGTAGGGTAACCAGTGAGGGGGTCCCTGAGTTACTGTCTAGACTATTATTAGATCTAATGATTCATAAGGTTTGAATATGAGTTCATAGGGTACGAATCATAGTTAAACCAATGTGGGTGCCCTGAGATTTTAGTTACACCACGAGTCGTGTTGACGACTCGTAAGGTGTCATCACGAGTCGTAAGGTGCTCCGTAATGATTGGCGTCACTTTTCAACTTTTATTTAAAGGACACTTTGGACATTTTCCTCTTTCCCCAATAGGGAGACACGACCTAAAATACACTAAGGGACCCCATAACTCCTCATTACTCAAACAATTGTTCTTTTCTTTTCTCTTAAATTGCCCATTCAAAGACAAAGCTAGGGTTTTAAGAGTTTGGTCTTTAAGGGCCCAAGGGTGGTTTCTTCTCCAAATTTTATTGCGATTAAGGCATTTATCACTCTCCCTAAACTTGTGTTTTAAATATGGCATAAATTGATTAGGTATTCATATGATTTTCATATGGGTTTTGAATGAAGGGTTGAGGGTTGTGGATAATAATCGTTTAAATGTTTTCCCCATGGCTTTTATGAATGATTCATGATTTGAATTGATGGTTTTGAACTATTTGGTGTGCGTGGATGTGGTTAATTAGAATGGGGTCATGGATTCCCCAAATTAATGGTTTTGAATATTGTAATTGGTATGACCTCAATCCAACCTTGTGAAATTAGTTTTGAATATGAGTACATGCATATTGAACTACTTTTGAATTATTGAAATTGCATAAAAAGACTAATGAAACATGAATAGGTGGAAAGTCCTTTTTGGCCTTGGATTGATTTGGAAAGGGGTTCGAGTCCCAATTGGCTAAATATTTTGGAGTCCTATTGGTCAAGAGGTTAGAGTTCCACTTAGTTAAATGATTTGGTTTCGACTTGGAACTTTGGATTCCTATTGGATAAAGGGTTAGAGTCCTTCTTGGATAAATAGTTTAGTTCCTATGTGGAATGTTGGATTCTTATTGGCTAGTGGGTTAGAGTACCAATTGGCTAATTGTTTTGATTGACATAATGACATTTGCTTGAAAGCTATAGTCGGTATGATGATACCACTTGATATTGCCTTAATGAATGACTTCTTGATTATATAAATGAGTTATGTGCTAAATATTTTAATTTGGGCTTAAAGGGGGTTATGTTGTATGCCGTGAAAGTGGATCTTGAGAGGACAACTACCTGAAACCATGTTAGCAGGCGTGGGGGTCTAAATGGTTGGGTGTTCGAGTCACCCTTGCTTTTGATAGGGTGTTCTAATGACCCTTAATGTATGACCCGGAGGTTCGAGTCCCCTGTGCATATATGTTATGATTATTCTTTGGTTCGTGTGGCTACACACACTGGGGCCTAATCGGGGAGTGAGAGTTAGGCCCCATATAGCCCGTGGGTACTATTATGATGGTTACGCTACATAACCTAGGCTAATATTTTACAACTCATGCTAAGCCTTGTTCCATATACCAACATGTTATATATATGGATATGCATATGACTGTGTGCTTTGGTATTGAATGATTTTTGGACTATCAAACATGGCACTATTTTATTCCCTTATCTCTGAGTTACACCCATGTGATGTAGGGAATGTAGACACTTCTAATTTACCTACACAGTGATAGGATTCCTGGTTTGTCAGCAGTCAGCTTTAAAGTGGTGAGCTTTTATTTTTCAAAAGGGTATCATTTTGATGTCTGGTTTCACTCATGTCTTAAGCTATCTCTATTGGATTCTTTTGGCTATCATCAGGGGCATATCCCGACTTAGATTGGTTTTGGTTTGTTTAGAAGTTTTGTGGATTGCAGTGGATTGGGAGTTGGTATTATGGATTTTAGAACATTCTTATTGTTGCATAAGAATTAATCCGCTGCAAGCTGTATTGTGTCCTGTTTGACAAGGCAAAGGGGGTGGTCTCCGGTCCATGATGGACTTGAGATACCCATCATGAATAGGCCTTGGTTTGGGTTGTGACAATATGACATGGATAACCTTCGTAAAAATATATTTCAGAGGTTGAGCTTGGACTGATTTCTCCTTTCTCTTATATAGTAAAACCGCTATTGTATTTAGGATATATTCCATGAGTCATTTACTACATTTGGACTGATTAGTTTTGATCTTTGTGCTCTGTTTTGGGTCTAGGTGCTACAGGAAAGGGATGACAACAAATAATAAGATCTTTATGCTCATTTTTAGGTGTATCTTTGAAGGAGGTGGGTTGATTCAATGAGCGTGATCTTTATGCTAATTGAATTATGCATTATTCCTTCTAAGAGTACAGGATCAAATTACATCTTCTAGTTAAGGAATGCAATCAATGGATAAAAATACCTTACATCTTGAGAAAAAGATGCAAACCAATATTCTGTTGCCTCTATCTATTGATCAAGTTATGCAATAGTCTCAGATAGTTGAAATAGGTATGGTATTTTGAATCCATGTGTTATTAATTTTTAAGGTGAAAATTATCATATAGTTTTTACCAAATTATGCAACTGTAGCTTCATCTAATCTTAGAAAGGTAAAAAGACTCTGAAGGACCAACAAGTGTAGAGAAGTTCCATTACATTAAGTTGGACAAAAGTTGAAAGTAACCTTTTACAATAATCTGACTGTTGGAATAAATAGCAAAGTATTTTTAGGCAATTGGGAAAATAGTTTGTGACTATAATATGTGTCCATTGGGAGTATCATCGAGGAATGATGTTAAGCAAGAAAAGTTGACTCACATATGAGCAGCTATTGAGGCAACAAATGTAATAAAGAGTCATACTATGCATTTGGACGTTTTGTCATACTATGCATTTGGACGTTTTGTTTTGCATTAATTCTACTAGACCAACACTCTCTCATGAATGTCATATAATTTTTATGTCTTTTGTCCTAAGATTTTGTGAGTCATCATAGGAATTGTCTTGTTACTACTACTATTAAAATATCAAGTTTATAACTAAAAAGAATTTGACTAAATACATTTATACATTAGTGCCTACCTAGACTTCCTTATTGATGTTTTGAACTATTTTGACTCTTCACTAATTTACTGAAAAACATTCTAGTGTATATTGGTTTGATCAAGATTTTATGATTAGTCTCCAAAATTTTGATCTGCATTCATTCCGCTGAAGATTAATAAAGGTTTTATTAAGATTTAGTTCCAAAACATTATGTAGGTACGTAGAAAATAAAATAAGATTTTCGCTGGTCTTGTATTGGAACATTCCATAGTTTGCTCCTTTTGATACTTTTTGCTTGGTAAAAAGTCTGATAGTACTTTCAATTATTTAACTCTACCTATTTTTTGATTACAATATGAAAAATTTGATAGTGTTAACATCGTGATCATATTTTGGGATGGATGAATGAGTTATGGAACATATGAAGAGAAAACTTGCATGCAAAGTATATACAATATAGGATAATTTAATAGGCTCTTAAGAGTATGCCCAAGGGAGTAGACAAGAGAGAATGGGAGTGGTTAATAAAGGGACACTTTTCTTTAGAAAGTTTTTAGGTATGCCTACCGAATAAGTAGTCTATTTCACTACCCTTTTATGCTATTTGATCCCCCCTCCTTGGCATCGGATATACCTGGAAATAAACCTAACTATACAACTTATATTATTACAATTAATAATTTTGGTAATCAATATAAAAATTTTATTACCAAAGGCATGATGGACTGTCTTCAACAAGGTCCCCATTTACCTTTTGTCATGTATCCATCCAAAGCTCAAGATGTTTTTAATTTGTATTTTTTCTTTTTTCTATTGAATAAATTTACTCATATGGAAATGCATGTAATCTATAATATGATTTGGTGCGGTTTAAGGGATTCACTTTGTTCACAATGACACAAAAAGTAGGGTATATCTAGGTAATAGAAAACCTAATATAAAAAAGCGAAGACAAAGTGTTTTGTGTCTATCAAAACTCAAGAGGACCTAGAAACAAAGTGAGCAATTGGCTCTACTTAGCAGTTTGAGATCCTAGCAACAAAGATAAAAGACTATTACTTGGACAAGACATCATCAGTTTAGTAGCTTACACCATATATCATAAGATCTAATTTAGCCTTCTCCAATGTCTTTATTGACTTGAAAAATATTTTGCAACATGTTTTTCTTTGATGTAATGGGTGGGAAAGATAGAAATTCACCAGATTTTATGACTATTTTCTTTGGGTCTTGTAAGAAAGGTAACAGACTTGTTTAACCTGACACAATTGAAAACATGTAAGTTTGGTAAATTTAACATGTTAATTACTTCAAAGTAGTGTGCATTCTAATAGAAAATGTTCCTTTATATGTTTTCTAGGATCAGATCAAAGAAATGGTTCAAGAAGATCCATTTCTACCTAGCATAGAGATTGTAGAAAAATGTCGTGGACCTCAAACACATAGTCATGTATTTGTATTTAGGAGTGGAGTATAGATGAAAGAACTTTGAAAGGTGAAAAAATAAATCCTTGAATAAGGAAAATAAATCCTTTAATGATTATTTATCTACTTTAGAAAATGAGATGAAGGAAATTGAAACACCTTGGGTTTTATCCCTTGGAAATTTCCTGAGCTTTGAGATCACAATCCTAGTGAAGACTCACCATACGAGCCTATGTTGTGGGTACGGGTTAGGTGATACGGGAAAGAGAAGGGAACACAAAACAAACACCAAATCAGTCCACTAATCTTAAGGATTCGAGGACCAAGATGGAGACCACACTCGGATTCGCTACTAACAACAAGAATACAAGATACAAGAGTGTATATTAACACCAAAACAGAAATGAAACGTGATGAACAAGATGAACAACAATAATACAAGTTTTAGATTCAACGAAGACCCCAAAACAGTCTACTACACAACACATACACGATTTGCAAGAAAATAAAGATAGATAGTGAGACCAAGATTATTACAAGATTAAGAACCAAGTGTATTTCAACACTAACCCCTAATGAATGTAACAATCAAAACCACACTCTTACGGTGACCACCAAGGGAATGAACTAACCTTAAGATCTACCGTTTCCAAGCAAAGATCAATATTGGCTTTTCCAAGCCCTATGCTAAGGATGGCTTTTCCAAGACCTACAACTAAGGGTGTTACACTCTCAAAAGAGAGAAAATATGTCTTTCAATTCTTCATCTTTCCAAATCTGCCAAGAAATGAGCTAAAATGACCTATTTATAGTGTAATACAAAAGAATACAAAAAGACCACTTTGCCCTTAATGATAGGTGCGGCCATGGTGTGTAAATACACCATGTGTAATGTCCAAAATGCCCTTAATTAAGGTCCACAACCGTGAGTCCTCACTCTTAAATGCTCCAAGCAATCTTCCATACGCAAAATTGCTTTAAGTTACGCTCAAAACGGGTCCTCCATGCATGTTCTGGTATTCTCGAGGTGACCAAGTCTTGAGCCTCTATGTGTTGGCCTCCAAAGATGTCATCAAAAGATAAGATGGCCATTTGTCCCGTATCATCCTCCCCTTCTTGAAAAGGATTCGACCTCGAATCCAAACCTTGCAAAACCGAAGAGAGGACAAACAAATACAAACTCCTCATGGCATGAGGGTTAGGGTTAGCATAACAAATCATCTCAACATGCCAAGGTTGCACATATTTGCAATATAACCAAGAATCTTTTGCAAGGAATATTAAAAACTCAATAAAAGATGTACAAAGGATTTGGTTATAGGATACATCAAGAGTGACACCTTACTTGTCATGTAGACCAAGCAACAAGTTTGGTGCACCAACATCACCATTTCTAAATTTGGCACCGGGTTCAAATGGGAAAAGTGGCCATAGACACGGGTCTCGACAACACTTCCCTTTCCCGTGGTCTATACCCAAACTAAATGACATACTCTCTACAATAACATACATATGATCCAAAGCAAATAGAGAGTAGAGAAAAGTATCACTCAAATCGACTTCTACTAAGGTGCTCTCATGTGTATACTCACTACTAGTTTCCCAATAATCACCATGAGTACTCTCAACAATGAAATCACACAAAGTAGAAGAAGAAGTAGCTTTCGCAACTACACATTCCTTACCCTTAAGAGGACGCTCATCTTCCAAGAAGAGATTTCCCTCTTTAGGAGGAATATTGTCACACCATAGTGGGTTAGCATATAGGCTATAGCTTCCAAGGCAAGCTATACCATCATTTTCACCACTAGGTTCATTAGGAGTGTTTAAATCATCTTCAAACAAGACATTGTACCTAAAAAGAGTGTGATCTACCTCACGGACAGATTTGGAGCAAGCAAGTTCCTCACTCTCTAAATGATCAATATCAAGTTTAAAGGATGTTTCAAACACAATATTACCCCAAGAAGAGCTCTCGGGTTCATTCTCACTTTGATCAACATTTTCAACATCATCACACACTTGAGGTTCATTAATTACATCATACACATCCTCAAGTGGTGGGTAATTTTCACACATAAGTTGATCAACACAAATTTCAGAAGATAATGTACTTTCATTCAACATAATGGTTTCAACACTAGGTGGACATAAATCGATCTTACAAGAAGAGTCTATTCGGTCATCAATAGGATCAACTAGTGTATCCATACTCACAACATGTACATCATCATCAAGTGGCAAAGAAATAATACACTCACATATAGGCAAGCTACAACTCACACTCAATGGGCTACTAGCCACACAATTATCATTCACATGTACAAAAGTGTAAGAGTTTGCCATTTTACCTTGAAGTCCTTGAGTAGATTCTTCTTTGTCATGGTGTGAAGGTCCTCCAAAAGTTTGGGCAGCAACTTTCTTTTGGCATTGTTCTTCTTCGCTTTCCATGTTGCTACCTACACAAATGTCCTTAGAAATAGAAGGACAAACAATGTTAGCATGGTTTGGTGGTAATCCTCTTACTTTGCTCCACACAACCTCTCTTTTTTCCACTCTCGGATTACCACCTTTCACTCCCTTACTCCTCTCAATCTTTTGTCTCTCATAATAATTCGAATTGGAGTAGGTAGGAACTTCTTTTTGCGGCCCGGACAGAATGTACGTCTCGAGGCAATTTCCCCATCAGTCTCTTACAATATTAGGCCAATTTTGCATATTTGGAACTTTATGTTGTGCAAACCAATCGGCGCCTAAGCTCACATGACCATAGGTTATGGGAAAAACATCACACCACACCTCCTCATGGTAATTAAATTGGGAGAAAACAACTTTTACCCTCTCGGTAACCTTAAACCTGTCCAAGAAGTATGGAACAAGTAAAGGCTCACAAAATAACCCCAAGTAATCAACCATGGATGGAACAATGTAGTTTCTATAGTACCTATCATTTAACACAACGAGGCAGCCCGGTATCCCACAAATGGTCACCTTTCCGGAGTGTATACTCCTTCTCGGATCAACATTGTAAAGCACATGAGTACCCCTCGATTTTGGAGATGTATATCCTCTTCTTCCCATTGGACAACCTACACTATAGCTAGTATAACCATTCACACTATATCAACCTTGATAAGAAGTACTACAAGGTGGAGAATATGAATCTTCACACTCCTCACGTGTACTCTCATCATAGCTCTCATAAGGTTTACGAATGACAGGGTTATACCTAACACCAAATCTAGGTTCGGAGTGGGGAGTGCAAGACTCCTCACATGTCCCAACTTCATCATAAGATCCATCACGAGGTCCTACATCATCTCCAAAGTCACCATAAGCACTAGGCACTTCACTCACCTCATTTTCTCCCTCAAAACAGTAATTTTCAAATCTGCCTATGTTTTGACCATGGCTATTTTCATAGCCTCCGCAATCTTCCTCAACTTCGTAGCCATAAAAACCCTCACTACAATCATAGTCTCCCATATTGTAGTCACAATAATCCCCGGCTATCAAATTCATGTTCCTCTTATATCACCCTTTAAACCTACAAAATGAACAAACAAGATTAGTAGTAAAGCTCCTCACCAACACTCGTATACACTCACCTTTGTGATTCTCACAATTGGAGCGGCGAATATTGAAAGCTGCTTATACTCCGGTAGTCAATAGGATGTCAATTCTACTTGGTGGCCGGAATAGATTCTTGTTTGATCGACTCAAGACACAAAATAAAATTTCCTTACGAACTTGAAATAAAGAAGTTACAACGAATTAAAAATGAGAAAAGCTCACAAATAACGAAGACACGAAAGAAACGGATTCAACAATTAATCTACAACTAAGTAGGTGATTACTAGTTGTTAATTAATTGGAAGCAATAAAATTGAAACTAAGGAACAACAAAAGGAAACTACTAAAATCTGAAATTTGAGCTTATTAATGACGTGAACAGTAGCAAATGGATGACGTGGCAGCATGCAATTGGTTTTGATCCCACCCAATATAATCACAAATTCTGAAATTTTAAATCTTCACACTATTTGGAAAGGGTGACAATTGGTTTTGGAGGGAAAACACAAGTCTTGAATCTCTACAAGTCCACTCTTAAAAGGATGACTTTTGTCTTATACTAGTCCCACAAGACAAGGTTCTTGAAACAAGAAAAAGTGGGTTTGTCCCACAAAACAAAGTTCTTGAAACAAGAAAAAGTAGTCCCACAAAACAAGGTCTTTAGAATGAGGAAAAGCTGAAAAAGTAGAAGTCTAGTCTAGGAAGTGTTGGGGAATGGTTGATAAAGTCTTTTGTGGTTGTAGGAAAAGTCTTTGAGCCACAAGTCTTACACCTTAAATCTTGGATTTATGCCTTGCAAGACTAACATCAATTCACACTCTCTTTGTTCAACTTATAAGATCAACAACCACCTTTTCTTCAACAACATATAGAGATGGTGAAGAACACCAAGAACACAAACTTTGAGTCTTGAAGTTCCAAGGTTCAAGTTGGACCCCAAACATCAAAAACACTTTTCCAAGCTTAAACTCCACTACACAATCTCCACAATACACGTTCAAACCTTGAACCAACAACACACCACACGTCCAAAACAGTCCAAACTTTAAATCCGCAACAACAATACCAACAACAATCTGTTAAGTCCAAGTTCACAATAACAACATCAACAACAAAGGCTCAAATCAAGATATAGACTCAAAGTGTTAGTGAAGAACAATACTAACACTAGAAACACTTAAGACAAGTAAAAATCTCGGCCAAGATACAACAAGAACACAATTTTCGGCCAAGAACACAAAGTGGACAGATTGCTATTTTCTGAAAATTTCAGTTTTTTTTTTTTTTTTTTTTTTTTTTTTTTTATAACAAGCAAGCCCAAGATTGATCTTGTAGGAACAATATCAAGCCATGCTTTGATACCAAATGATACGGGAAAGAGAAGGGAACACAAAACAAACACCAAATCAGTCCACTAATCTTAAGGATTCGAGGACCAAGATGGAGACCACACTCGGATTCGCTACTAACAACAAGAATACAAGATACAAGAGTGTATATTAACACCAAAACAGAAATGAAACGTGATGAACAAGATGAACAACAATAATACAAGTTTTGGATTCAACGAAGACCCCAAAACAGTCCACTACACAACACATACACGATTTGCAAGAAAATAAAGATAGATAGTGAGACCAAGATTATTACAAGATTAAGAACCAAGTGTATTTCAACACTAACCCCTAATGAATGTAACAATCAAAACTACACTCTTACGGTGACCACCAAGGGAATGAACTAACCTTAAGATCTACCGTTTCCAAGCAAAGATCAATATTGGCTTTTCCAAGCCCTATGCTAAGGATGGCTTTTCCAAGCCCTACAACTAAGGGTGTTACACTCTCAAAAGAGAGAAAATATGTCTTTCAATTCTTCATCTTTCCAAATCTGCCAAGAAATGAGCTAAAATGACCTATTTATAGTGTAATACAAAAGAATACAAAAAGACCACTTTGCCCTTAATGATAGGTGCGGCCATGGTGTGTAAATACACCATGTGTAATGTCCAAAATGCCCTTAATTAAGGTCCACAACCGTGAGTCCTCACTCTTAAATGCTCCAAGCAATCTTCCATACGCGAAATTGCTTTAAGTTACGCTCAAAACGGGTCCTCCATGCATGTTCTGGTATTCTCGAGGTGACCAAGTCTTGAGCCTCTATGTGTTGGCCTCCAAAGATGTCATCAAAAGATAAGATGGCCATTTGTCCCGTATCAGGACCACTACATGCTGCCACGTCGCTATAAGCTCAACTTAGGATATTCTTTGGTTGCAAATTGTTCATCCTTGGTTTCCCTTACTTGGTCCTAGAACTAATTAACAAACTAGTACCTTCCTACTAGGTTGTCAACTAGTTCCTTGAACCGTTTGTTCGTGTCAACGATTATTTGAGTGCTTTTATTCGTTTGAACGAATTGCTGATTTTTGACTCTAGTCCGGCAAGAATTCTTTGAGTCTTCAAACAAGAATCCATTCCGGATAAGAGCTTACTCATACCTTAAAAATCTCACGGTTACTAGCCAATTATACAACACTTGTGGAACACGAACTTGTGGTGAACTAAAGCGGATAATACCTTGACAATGGAAGGGGCTACGTCTCATAATGTGGATACTAATGCCCTTGATTCTATGAGGGTCACTCTTGAGGCCGTTACCAGGACACTTGAAAGGTTGAATTCGGAATTTGGGGCCGTGAGAGGGGACTTGGCAGCAATAAAGGGGGAAGTGTCGACTATTAGTGGGAGACTAGAACAAGTGGAGAGTCAAAGGAACTCTCGTCCTTCTACTCCTCTACATGTATCTACCAATGGTCATGATAGGACCTCCTCCGCAACCATCACCCCCAAAACAGTCCACCAAATGCTAAATGCACCCCAAGCTCCACTAAATACCGCAAGCCAGACTACCTATTTTCCTCCAAACCGAGACTCCACTAGACCACTACATTTCCAAGCCCCTCCAATTCCACAAGAGGGATTTGGACGCCAAGTACCTCCACTAAATCCGAACCCTCCATTCCAAGCTCCATTAACCCAAAGACCGCAAATTCCAAATCCTCCGAATCAAAACGGCCAAGGCCGGCCAGCCCACTTTGAAGGATACGGTAGAGAGGAGTATGAAGGAGATGGAGCCTTTGATG